>CM057452.1:558481250-559785625 GCA_016271365.2 Neoceratodus forsteri | reverse complement strand
TTGTAACTAATTTTTTTTAGAGATAACGTACCCCTTGTAAATTAGCGTAAGCTCACTGGGATATATTTTACCTTGTTCATATTTTTTCATGAGTAAATATTACTACTACTACAACTACTGTACTGCTAGTTTGCTACAACCAGCAATAGGTATCAGTTTTTGGTTGACCACGTTGAAGGGGTCAACAGAGAACTGAGGCTGATAGGAGCAGACTTGGCACCAGGACACCTAACCTGCTGAGGAAGAGGAAGAAGAAGGCTAGGAAGAGAGGCAGGAAAGTAGTAGCCATTGGGGACTCCATTGTAAGGAAAGTGTGTGAGGTGGAGAGGTTATTGCTGGAACACGATGGTAGCTCAGTTGAGAAGGAGTGCCATTCAAGTCCAGCAATGTAGTGGGGGAGGTGGGCTGACTGTCATGTTTCATGTTGACACAACTGATATAGGAAACATAAGTTTGGAGGGCATAAGGAGGTAATTTATGGAACTAAGGATTTTTCTGAAGGGAAACATATCTAGGGAGATTTTTCCCAAGACACACCCAGTCCTTGGAGATAATGAGGAGTGGCAGATAGGCAGACTATCACTTGGCTTAGTGTCTTGTGTAAGAAGGAGGATTTTGTTTTTTGAACAACTAGAGGGCTTTCTGTCACAAGGGTCACTTTATGCCCAGGATGAGCTGCCCTTCTGCTCAGAGGAAGTGGGTATACTGGCCAGAAAAAATGGACAGGACATTTAGGGGGAAAATGGAAATATGGGGGGGAGGTGAAGGGTGGTTACAGGACTAATCCTGGCCACCTAGGAAGGGCTAAACTGTTTTATAATTAATTGGCCAGAGGTTGAAGTATTTCCAAAGTGGTCCAAAAGTTCAGCTTAGCAGAATCAAGGGTAAAGATTCTACATTTTGGCACATTTCCTGATAACAAAGTCATCATTGGCTCATCCTGTTGGTCAAGCTTGCCCAACAGGGGCACTGCATTCTGCATCAACGTTCTATGAAATGTCAGCTGCCTTGGTTTGCCTGGGACATGAAATTATTTGTTATTATTAAATGCCATAGTAGTCATTTATTCTCGATTACTTTGACCATTTTTAATAATCTAGATCTGTAGTGCCCTCAAATTTACCTTGTGTTCTTCCTTTTCATTGTCATAGTTTCAAGGCTTTCCATGACATTGGTTATACCATTTCATGGTATTCATTGGAACAGCTTGGAAATGAGTGAACTAATGTCATAGAATATTTCAGTAGTCAGAAAATATGAGGAAAGAGGGATCAAATGCAGTTACAAAGTTGCTAAAACAAATGATTATTAAGTTAACAAAAAATAGGTTGCAACATACAATATCAGAATATAAGCGAGACAGCAGAAGTCAAACAGGAGGGCATCTAAAGGTATACCATTTGTTTCCTGATGACCTCAGCAGCTAAGCCCAGTACCTCATTTAAAAGTGCTTTCCATGTTCTTTTAGACATTGAGAGACCCTACATGTCTACGTCCCCTTTAAGGTACTATTTTAATAGGTTATCAAGCAGTGGGGCTCTTTAAAAGTCAGTAATAAGTGACATTAGAGTTGATGTCTAGATGTGTGCCTGAGAACTGAGATCTTCATTAAGCCCCCCCTTTCTGTGTCAAATAATTGGAGAGTAAGAGCATTTCTAATTTAACCCTTAGGCTGCCGACAGAATTCGAATGTATAGGGAAATTTGGATGGATATATCCGTCCATGGCAGAGCAATAGGGCTGTGCAATGGGTTACATCATAGAATCAGGTCAGATGAGAATTGTCTGAGCCATCCCAGCATTACAGAATCAAGGGTTTCACAGTCTGTCCTAATTTTGACCTGATTATATAGTCTCTCCATTGTTAAAAATACGCCCCACAATCATGTGAACTATGCTGTGCTCCCATCCTCTGCACCCTATTTGTGTCCATTAAGAAAGGTCATCCTTAGTGTCAGTGTTTGTTTCCCATTCAGCTTCTAGCAGCTTTATAAATAAACTTGGGACCAAACCTCTGGAGGCACTACACTGTGACCAT
The DNA here is from genome assembly GCA_016271365.2 of Neoceratodus forsteri. Taxonomy (NCBI): domain Eukaryota; kingdom Metazoa; phylum Chordata; order Ceratodontiformes; family Ceratodontidae; genus Neoceratodus; species Neoceratodus forsteri. Next base: position 559,783,587 of record CM057452.1, on the reverse strand, counting down.
ATCCTCTGTTACACCCCATGTCCTTATGTGCACTTCCGTGATCCGCCATTACGTGAAGGGAGCTAATGTGATACAAACAGAGCCAGGAAGGCTTTTGGGAGATGAAGCCTTGATGATAATGCAGTTTGGAAGTGGGGCTAGTGGCCAGGATTTCTACCTTTTAAATCCATCCTTTGAGAGATTCTGACAGAACCAGGAAAACATTATCAAAAGTAAGATTTATGTTTAACTCCAACCCATTTTCTTTATTACTTCATATACTTCCAGTGATTAAATTCTCTATTGTCTTTATTATTAAACACAGCTGCATTAAACAAGATCCCTGTCCCCTAGACTATATCTACTCTGGCTGCTTCTCTGCACATGACATCACAGTCCCCTGTTTATGATATCATAATTATCTCCACAGCAACACATTTTAGAATTATGATGTCAGATGTAGGCAGGCAGGCAGCCAGATCTAAATGGGCAGAGATACTGGATTCATACAAATATCCTCAGTAATTAGGCAATAAGGGAGATAATTACAGAATAAAATATGAAATATAAACTACATTTATGCCCACATGTTACATTTTTTCAAAGTTGTCTCAACTGTGTCAGGAGCTCTTTAAGGTCATATAGTTCTAGAAGTTTTGCTTTCTACTATTGTGATGAGAACCATTTTAAAAACCACACACCTGCATTTGTATGGGTTTAAGTGTCTGTGATGGGACCCATGTCTCCTATAGTCCCTGTCCTGTTTGCTCTTCAAGATGTACTTTTCTCCTAGGATAGAAATAAACCTCCAGCTTAAAATAAGATTCAGAGACCTGGCTGAACAAACAGATCTCTCCTTGATTCAACAATGTAAACTACACTTTTTATTAACAAAATCTAAAAACTGAACAAAGGAAAGAACCCTGTTTCTGAGGAAATTGAGGAAAGGATAGCCAACTCTGTTAAGAAGGGGGATAAGACCTTTTATAGGTACATTAGGGAGTGAAGAAAGACCAAAGGAGGGATACTGAGGCTTAATAAAGGGGAGGGAATGTGGGTAGAGGGTGACAATGGAAAAGCAGGGATACTGAATGAATATTTCTGCTCAGTATTCACAAAGGAAGAGGACGGGGAGGTACCTAAACCAAACAAGAGAAACACTCTGAAGATGGGGGTCGATACCAGTCCATTTAAAGAAGAAAGGGTTCTGAAAGAACTAATACAATTGAAGGTGGACAAAGCAATGGGGCCTGATGGGATTCTCCCAAGGATTCTAATGGAACTAAGGGTAGAACTAGTGACACCGCTGACTACTCTCTTTAGCAAATCATGGGAGGATGGGTGGTACCTGAGGATTGGAGGAGGGTGGATGTGATTCCTCTTCACAAAAGTGGGAGCAGGACAGAGGCAGGAAACTACAGACCAGTTAGTTTTACCTCAGTGGTAGGGAAAATGATGGAATCACTTCTGAAGGAAAGAATTGTTGAGTACCTCAAGGTCAGTGGGGCACAGGACCCAAGGCAGCATGGATTCACGATGGGAAGGTCGTGTCAGGTGAATCTAATAGATTTCTTTGACTGGGTGACCAAAGTAGTAGACCAGGGAGTGGCTGTGGACATGGCCTTCCTAGATTTTAGCAAGGCATTTAATATAGTCCCACACAAAAGATTAATACACAAGTTAGCCAGCCTTGGAGTGGGTCCCAAGGTGGTAGCCTGGATAAAAAATTGGCTAGACAACAGGAAGCAAAGGGCAGTAGTAAATGGAGTCCACAGTGAAGAAAGGAGGGTTACTAGCGGGGTACCGCCTGGTTCAGTACTAGGACCGGTCCTTTTTAATGTCTTTATAAGTAACATCGCAGAGGAACTGGAAGGAAAAGTATGATTCTTTGCAGATCACACAAAGATCTGCAACAGGGTTGATACACAAGATGGAGTGGAAAGGATGAGAAGGGACTTGGCAAGGTTGGAGGAATGGTCAGATGTATGGCAGCTCAGATTCAATGCAAAGAAGTGCATGGTAATGCACCTGGGAACAAAAACCCAGGGAAAGAGTACACAGTAGGGGGTGAGATACTGACAACAGTAAAAATGGAAAGGGACCTGGGGGTAATTATTTCAGATGATCTAGATGTGGGTAAGCAATGTGAGAAGGCAGTAAGGAAGGCTGGATGGATACTGGGATTCATAAGGAGAGGCATCGATAGTAGAAAACAGGAAGTTGTTATCCCTCTGTACAGACAGTTGGTGAGACCCTATTTGGAGTACTGTGTGCAGTTCTGGAGACCCCATCTCCACAAAGACATATACAGAATGGAGGCTGTCCACAGGAGGGCAACCAAAATGGTACAGGGTCTGCACCAGAAGACATACGAAGAAAGACTAAAGGAGCTTAATATGTATACCCTTGAGGAAAGAAGGGAGAGAGGGGACATAATAGAAACTTTCAAGTACCTCAGGGGAATCAACAAAGTCCAAGAGGGTAGCATCTTTCACAAAAAGAGATATGCAAGAACAAGGGGGTACAATTTAAAGATAAAGGGGGGACAGCTCAGAGGTAATGTGAGGAAGTATTTTTTCATGGAGAAGGTTGTGGATGCATGGAACAGCCTCCCTGAGGAGGTTGTGGAGTCAAGAACAGTGGGAGAATTCAAGAATGCATGGGACAGACATAAGGTAGTCCTACTGGGGGTTAGGAGGGAGTAAGCTGTTGGTTAACTAGGATCTGCAGTTTATCTGTTAGGTGGGAAACTGGACAGACTAGGATGGCCAAGCGGTTCTTATCTGCCGTCACATTCTATGTTTCTATGTTTCTCTTTTTTGATTGACACATTACTTAGAAATTTAATTACCCATTATAGAATGCAATTCTTTATTGGAAATAATCTTTTATTTAAACAAAAGAAGGAAATATTATTACTAAGTTTTGTAAATGTGATAGAAATGAAAAAAAAAAAGATCTTTTCCATACCATTTTGTTATGTCCCTTGTATGAGATTGATAGAAAAATGTGGTTTGCTCCAATACTGGAAAACTTGTACTTTCCTTTAGAAAGCATCCTTGAATATTTTCTTAATAATAACAATATAATTAATGGGTTGCCTTTTTCCCCATTGAAAAAGCCGTGTATTAAATGTTATAATACACGTATGTGTATTATGGCATTTTTTTAATATATTGCTCTTTGTGTCAGACTGTCAATGGTACCTGAGAAGATCAAGTGTTCTGGATCCCTGCTGTTCGCTAAGGTTCCCCATATTTTTTATTTTAAAAATAGCTTCAGTCCCTGGTCATCAATCTCACACTCACCATTGGGCTGGATGAGACAGGAACATTGAGAGCAGCAAGACCCCCAAGTGATCCCTCCTACTGCCTGTCTCCAGCACTCCTTGCCAGCCAGTATCTGCTGCACCCTTCTTGATCATCCATGCCAATGAAGTGACAGAGCCCGAGTGCTTGGTATGTGGTACTTGAACCGCCTGCACTCCGAGTGAGCACAAACTGGACTGGGAGTGAGCACAGGTGCAGTGGATGCATAAGGAATGCCCACTGAAATGCAATGCTTATTGGTTTTAACCGAAATCATGAAAAAACACCTCGGGGGTGTTTTATCTGTGGAAACTGGGAACCCTCTGTATATCTAAACAAGAGCAAACAAAAATTCTATTTCTGAGTTTTTCCTCATTTTGATAGTTGAAAAAAAACAAACATCTAGTCACATAGTCAGTCGTGGTAAATGTTGCAGTTGCAAAAGGTAGACTTACACAGCCTATCAAGGAGGAAAAAAAAAGCTTTGAATAACAGCTTGTAGATCTATTTTGGAAATCTAATGAGAAGTTCTGGGTGGACTCACATCACTTCTCTATAAGATCTTGGATACATACATAGATACATAGACAGTGTCGGCAGATAACGGCCTATGGCCCACCCAGTCTGCCCATTTAAGTTTGTAAGTACATTATTTCACAGTACACAAGGGCACTCACTGTTGTGCATAAAGGGCTTGATCCACAAAAAGCATGGGGATATGCTTGATATTGAGCAAATTGAATATATGACCACTGCCACGTGCCCTGGGCCGCGTGAGGATGGGTGCGATCCACAGCCCCATTGCCCCCAACCCTGCTGGTACAGTGCAGTAGCTGTGAGCAGCACTGGGGGCAGCATGGCCAAGATTGCCAGGTATCTAGTTAGATGCCTGAGTCCACTCTACTGTGGATCCCTGTTTCCTGTGGCACAGGGGTCCATGGGATATGGCAGCCTGTGTCAATCTTCCACAGGCTGCTATATCTCCTGTGGCCAGCTGTGTTTATTACTGGCAGTCTCTGGTCAGTGCCAGTGACACCACCAGCCCCCTAACTATGCTTCCAGGGCTAGGAACTTGCGAGGCATGGGCTATTTCAGCCCTGGATGTGTATGGCATGCCTGACAGAGTGTGGTGCATAGGCACTATGGCAGCTTCTAGGGCTGCATAGCATCTGTCCTCTTCACTGGCCATGCTCACTGCCTTGGCAGCATTAAGAATCAGGCAGTTGTCCACCCCTGCCTCCCTTGCAGGCCCCTGGCCCAAGAAGGCTGTGTGACTGAGGATGAGCATAGTGTAGTCTCCTAGCCAGGGCTGTGGATGCTACAGGGTGCCCCACAGGTACACATCCTGTGCATAGGGTGCACTGCATGGCTCTCCACAGCCCTCTGCGGATGTGGAGCAGTTGCATGGCTTTTGTGAATTGAGCCCATAGTCTAAAATATGCTGGAGGTTGCTTCTTTGTTACAGAGCCTTGTTTCACTGGTAGTTGCAGGCTGCACTGGTTGAACAGAAACGTCAGTGTTAACAAGGAACTTTGTTCCACAGTTCCTTTTGTTTGTTGACCAATGGTGGCAGTAGTAGATGTTGCATGCTGGACCACATTACTGCCATTGCTCAGAGGAACAGGCGCTACAGCAGATCCAGTGATTGTCAGTGTCAGTGGCTCAGCAGGTAGCACACTCACCTCTGAGGTCAGGAGATCAGAGGGTTGTGGGTTCAGTTCCCACATCTGACACTTGGGTTAATATCCCAGTACTGGCACTGTAGTGCAGCATGAGGGGGTGCTGCACTTCTGAGGTGCCGTCTTTTGGATGAGACGTTAAACCGAGGTCCCAACTGCCTGGATTGGTGGTAGTTCAGATGGATGTTAAAGATCCCATGGCACTTATCGAAAAGAGTAGGGGAATTTTTTATTTGTACAAACATCAAGGACAAATGAAAACCAACAGTGTTAAAGCACACAAAACATAAAACAATCATTAATTACGAAGAAGTCAAATTAAATATCACATTGTGTTAAATCACACACACAAAAAATAAATAAATAAAAATAAAAATAATTATGTATATCAGATCAAGAAAGGCATACTATTTATATTTGATAAACATTGGGAATCCTTTCCACCAACTGGTAACCTGCCAAGAAGTGGAGTGTTCACAATCTTGAACATAAATCCTTTCCATAGCCCCTGTAATTAATATGCTAACAGTTTCATAGGACATCCTCTTTGGTACAAGTCCCACTGACATCGGGCTTGCCATAAATAATAAATTAAACAACAACAAAAAGGTGCCATGTTTCCCTATCATAACGCCTATTCAACTGGAAATTAATGCCTAAAATCAAGGTATTATAATCTGCATATAACAGCCAAGACATATTCCATTTAGCAGACAGGAATTTCCATAAAGACGTGGCATAAGAGCAAGAACATAAAAAATGTTCCATTGTTTCTTCTTGAGCAATACAATCCGGATAAGGACAGTGTCTTTCGGTTACAACTTTATGTTTAGCATTGCCCCTTACGTTCAAACGACCATACAAGGAAAGCCAAATCAATTCCCACATACATTCAGGCAATCTATGAGTATTCAATCTTTGAATAGCAATTTAGACATGAGTCATAGGGCAATTTTTAAAGGCAGGTTCAGACGGATAAAGCAATGTCATTACTTCTTTATACAATTGCAGCCCAGTCTTATCCTTGACCAATTGAACTGGAATACCCCAGGTAAACAACTTCTTTGCCACTGACAAAAAATAGTTTGGCACTTTTAATGATTTGATCGGTTTCGGGGGTAAATTTTGCCAGGCTAAAAAGTAGTTAGTCAAAATGTGTTTAAACAAAGACCCATAAGGGGTTATTTGGGGAAGAAGCCCTGGTCGAATATTATGAGATGAATAAAGTATGAAAGAAAACTACCGGGTCCACCATCCCAAGTCCACCTTTCCTTTTTCTAAATAAGTATACTGCCGCTTAATCGGATTTAACCGATTACCCCATAATAATTGAAAAATATACTATAAAGTCTGGTTTCTAAGGACATAGGTAAAGGAAAACCATAGCTCGATACAAAAGCAAGGAATAACAAATTGCTTCAATATCTGAACTCTCTTAATTTTGACAATTTCCATTTTCTCCATAAGTCAATTTTCCTCAATGTTATGTATTGCAGTGTTCCAGTTTAGTTCTGATAAATTCTGCGACCGTAAAATAAGCCCCAAATTTTATAGGCCCGATGAAATTGAAATTCCTCCAATAATTTCCTCTACAACATCCCTCGTCCTATAACTAAGCCCTGACTTTTTGTTCTTGAATTTTAGAGTTAGATACCCTAGAAAAGAAACCATTAATTCCAGAAAATAGTGATAGATTCAATTTTGGAAAAATATACATAAATCATCAGCATAGGCCTGAATAAAATGCTCAGACAAGCCGGATGGGCCTAACTTCCCCTCCCATTTGGGAATGGTAGTCACTGATCTTATTAAAGAATCTATAGTAAAAGAATATAAAAGACGGCTCAAAGGGCATCCTTGATGAACCCCACTAGGCATGTGGAACCCCACACCACATATGCCATTCACAATTGGGTGGGCCAGTGCCTCTTCATAAAGTGCTGTGATCCAATGAATCATTACCTTAGGTACTCCATAGTGCCGCAAGGACAAAAACAAGCACGGACGATACACCCTATCAAAAGCCTTTTTCTGGTCCACTGAAACAATACAGCCCCGTTTCCCTTGAGAAACTGTGTATTCAATGAGATCACGAAGGATCATGTGGGCCTGCTGGATTTTTCTGCCAGGTAGTCCGCAAAATTGGTAAGGGGAAAGCACCGTGACAGCAATTTTTTTTAGTCGGTTATTTAAAATTCCTGTGAAAAGCTTATAATCAGTGTTTAAAAGTGTAATCGGTCTCCAATTCTCCAAATGGGTTTGCTTCCGATTTGTACAAGAATATTACCAATCCAGCTGGGAACCACCCTTGAAAACCTTAAAAGAAAAAATTAAAACTAATTCTAGACACTGACTGAATTCCAAAGGAAAAGTCTTGTAAAGCTCCGTTAAGCCATCTTGTCCTGGAGAAATGCCTACTTTTTAAATTTTATTACATCCTCTATTTCTAAACGTGTTATAGGTTGTACCAGAACATTTTTGGAAGGTTGACTCAGGAATTTGAATAGAAGAAAGGAAATGTTCCATTTCTGCTATGCTGGGAGATACTGCAGGTGCATGTGCTAGAAAGAAGTCTTTTATAATGTTCTGTATGCTCATTATCCTTCACTATATTCCTGCTTGATTGACTAAGGCATTAAAGAAGTATTAGTTCTATACTTTTAAAGGCCTCAAAAGGGTCACCTTGAGGTTGCTTTTTAGCCCATATTGTTGAATAACTGTAGTAGTTTTTGCCCTGTCGTATTGTACTGATAACATTTCATTTTTAAGTATGTGTATTTGTGATGAATAATCAAACATTGAAGTATTAGCCTTAGAAAACAAATAATACTATTGTTGCCGTAAAGCTAAATAGTGAAGAAAATAAGAATTTGACGCTATTTTTCCTTGATTTTGAAAGAATTTGCATAAATCAGCTTTCGTATCCCACCACCATTGACTGATGTCATCATATAAAAAGGTAACTGACAACCTTGCCATCAGTAAAGAACCTAATTTATGCCGAATCTCACAGGAGCTTAATAAGGGAGCACTTAACTTCCACCTGGATTTCCTCCAGTGGGGAAGTGAATCACCAGAAATGTTACAATGAAGTAACAGATGGTCCGAAAAGGCCACAGGTATAGTCTGAAAAGAAAAAGATAATTTGGAAGATAAAAAAATATAATCAATTATAGAAGAGTATTTATTTTTTTGATAAGTAAACCGAGGGCCTCCCTTCTGTTTAATACTGGCCGTAACCAGCCCAGATGATTGTACCAATGCCTGAAGAGCCATAGTATCACAATATATTTTCCCTGTTTTTAATGCAGTTGTCAATTTCTTACTGGGGTCCAATTCACAATTAAAATCTCCACAGAGAAAAACTGCAAATGAAGTAATCAAAAAAGGTTTAATCATTTGCATTAGTGCCACCTTTTCAACTTTTACTTGTGAACAATAAACATTTATAAATCTACATGTCAAAGACTTCCAAACCCCATCCAAAATCATCAACCTCCCCGGGATCAAGTCCATTAATTTTATCAAAGAAAAATCATAAGTACCAAAAAGAAACCCCAAGCCATCAGCTGAATGTTGTCCAAAGGACCAGTAAGAAGGGCCCCAATACCATTCCTTCTGGAAATTCCTGACCTGGTCAATGGTGTAAATCCAAGTTTCTTGTAATAAACAAATGTCCAAATGATTTTCATGCATATAATTAAACAACATGACGTTTTTAAAGTTTAACAAACTATGTACATTTAGAGACCCCAATTTAAATGATTCCAGATCTAAATATGAGTCATTCAACTATCTTTTTCCTCCTTTTCTTTTTTTACTTTTGTACCCATCTTGAACCATAAATGGGAGGGGACTGTCCCTAGCTGGTTGTGAGTCCAAGTCCTGACACTCCATGACGGAGTCTCCCCACTGAGAAGAAAGAACCTCAAAAGGGTTACTGGTTTCCACATCTGTAGTAGAACAGCCTACCAAAGGAGGTTTTAAATTCCTGGAGGACCGTCTTACTTGTAGAGGCACTGTTGGAACTGCCTCTTTGGGCCGAGCTTCCTGATTGTCAGCATAACATACTGGGACTAACATAGGCAAGGTATCTTTCAAGGTATCAGGTAATGAAACTACAGAGTCCACAATCAAAGGTTGTGGGTTAGGGACTGCAGTGGCACCACCAGAGGCCTGATGTCCTGCCCCTGCTTCAGAAACCAAATCCTGAGCTTTTTGAATAAGAAGATCAGGACTACTAATAGTAGCCTTATTCCTAACCACCCACACGCATTCAGTGAAGACATGACCTGTGTCATCACAGAGATCACACTTAGTATGGTTCATACATTAGAATGCAATGTGACCAATCTCTCCACAGTTGTCACAACGGGGTTTATCACATGAGCTAGATAAGTGTGTTCTAGCACCACATTTGTAACATGCCCTAGGTTGGCCTGCATAAAACACACCCCGATCCCGCCCAACAAAAAGAGTTTGGAATATGCAAATCCTGAATCTAACTGCTGAAGTTTAACTTTAAATTTCCACCCCGTCTCAAAACTGTTGGTCATCCTAAATGGCCTCTGGAGAACTCAAGACATCACATTTCTGGGACAACCAATACACAATGTCATCAATATGCACACCTTCATTCCAAACATAATTGTTACAAATTTAACCAATGGTTTAGTCAGGGGATTACCAAAACGGGTCCATAAGGGTGAGAATTTGACCTGGTTGTAATGCTCCCAGAATAAATCCAATGCATAAGTTGAGCTAAAGCTTATATCAAAATTATCCTCACCAGATATATTGATAAAAGCAAACACTCATGTGGGGTAAAATGCAAAGAGTCTTTCAACAAATATTTCCCCACATAATGCCTGTCTGGCCTAGCTTCCAGACCACCCTTATATCTTAATCTAACAGCATTACGTCTAGGGGCTGCTTCCTTTTTTATTTTAGAAAATAAGTCCGACAACAAAGGTTTACTAGAGTCCACAGTTTTTTTGTCAGTATGAGGATGTTCAGTATGTAAATCAATTAAAACCTCTGATGATGGAACTTGTTCCTGGGGGGGGTTCTTGCTTTTCATCACCTGGTACCAAATTAGCTTGTGTCATGGGTAAAACAGAAACATTAGGCCGCCATGAAGGCTTGTTTTGAGAAAAGTTTAATTTAGGGTCCCAGTCAGGAGAAGGACGCCATGAACCATTATTAAAGGACCAACCAGCTTCCTGCAGTGCTGTTTGAGGGGTCCAATTTTCTTCCAACAATGGGTTATTAACAATACTGTCCTGCTGACTAGAAGGCTCAGAGTCCTTAGTAAGTGTCCCAGTAACTACTGGTTTATCTGTTGGGGTCACTAAATGTCTTTTAGCTGAAAAAACAGCCGCCCGTTTTTCCTTTCCCTCAATCCCCACAGAATCAATATGAGCAGTTAATTTCTTGGCAAAAGTAAATTCCACATTCCAACCTGATCCAAACGGTTTGTTTGATAGATACAGCTTACCTCAGGCTGCTGCGATCATGCAAAAGCAGCAGAGGGTGAGGCTTGAAAACAAAACCCAGTATCTTTGAAAGTGATTTCATGTGTGTGCAAATCACTGGACGAACTGACTCTACAGTCTGTATTGCAGTGTTGACTCTAGTATCCATGACAACTGAAGACACGTTGTCAGTAGTAACCCTAAGGAACTACAAGGTTTTGGCTCTTTGCACTGGAAACAGCATTTCTCCTGCCAGCCAATAATCCCATGTCAGTGTTATCCTGCAAAACTCCTCCTTTCTCGGTTTCTGTAGTAAAGCCACAAGAACTGAAGGTTCGGGTTCTTGCAAATCCCATTTCTCTGGCACTGCAACAGCCGAAAAACTCCGCTCACCTGAGGAGCCTCGAAAAAGTTCCACCCGGTCTCCCTTCCACTGATTCTTCCATCTCCCCTGCTACATCAGTACTTCCTCCTCCTCTTCTGTCCGCTCTAAACTGGCTCCTCCATTCTGCTCCCAGGAAGTCGCCGCCTGCAGGCAGAGTAGGGGAATGTCCCTGGTGTCCTGGCATAATTTCCCTCATTCACTAAAAATACCACCAACAGCTTAATCTGGTTCAAGGTCAGTTGGCATTCATCTGTATCCCCCCTCCCCCGGGTCGTGCCTGAAAATAGGCAGGATTTGTCTAGTGCACTTACCCGGTCAACAAAAACTAAATAAATAAATAAATAAACTCCTGAAGTTACTTTAGACACTTAACTGCAGACCATTGGGTGGCTCTCTTGTTTCCTTGGTGGTTTTGATCCCTGAAGCTCCCTTGTATCTGAATTAAATGCATTCAGTATAATGCTATGCTGTTCTCCCATCAGCACGTAACAGTTTGTTTGAAACAGGCACAGTAATTCCATGAACAGTGGCTTGTACCCATTTTGAAACAGGGCCAACGTTTTTAGTATGTACAAGGCCTCAGTAGCTTTCCAATTCTTTCTGAGTGAGCATGATGAATGAAAGGCACTCCAGCAGCTAGAACATGTGCCTGGGTATGCAGGTCATGCAGCTAATTTTGTTCCTGCTGCTTATGCTGTATTCTTCCCAGGAGATTTGGGTACATGAGATTAAGCCTGGACCTTACTTTTCTACCAATTAGCATTTATTCTGGAGTGATCCCACTTGGGACTGAGGTGCTGTAATTGGTGTAATTAAAAAGGAAGCGAGATACTCTGGTCTCTGTAGTGCCACCTGATTTTTTTTTGTTTACCTATTCCTTATATGTATTTACTGCATGCTTAGCCAAACCACTGGATGACCTGAAGCAGATATACCCTCTACAATGCAATTCTGACACATATAATTTTAAAATGCTATACTAGTGAATACACTGCCACTATCTGATACCACCAAGTCTGGCAAGCCATGGATACTGAAACCCATTCTCACCTTCCCTATTGTAGCTGCATGCATGCATCCATTTTAAATGAACATCCACAAGCAACCGTTTACCTAGGAATGGTCCTGCATAATCAGTGTTTAGAAAATGGGTTTATAATCTCCTGGATTGTGATTAGTCAAGATCTTGCCAAGGTGGGCATTCATGAGATAACAATACCAAGATAAAACAAGTTCTAGTGCCAACTGCCTCTTAACCTGGCCATATTCATGTGCATTAGAAGTTTAAAAAGCCTCCCTTGTCGAGTCTGACCAATATTAACTTGTTCTTTATAAAATAAAATAAAAACTCCAGACTGCTTAGAAGCTATATTGCAGGCACCATTTCTGATTTCCTACTTGCTCACACACACATCCCTGGTGCTGACAGGTCACCAAACAATGGAAGCATTAACTTGTTACTGGTGATCAGTGGGATGTCTCCTCTCATGTTCCTCATGATCTCATTTTACTGCTTACAATCAGTGATATTTCAGCAGTGAACAACACTAACTGAGTGTGTACACATTAAAACAGTCAGTCAGTCTCCTCTCATGTTCCCAGTCATCGCCAGTGGAAGCTGGGGCATGAAAGTGAACGTAATTCAAAGAATATGAATGAAAAAATAAAGAATTCTCTCTGCTTCTTGGGATGCAGAGGGTTGAAAACAAAAGTGAGTTAAGAAAAAAGAATGCTCTCAGTTTCCCACAAAAGAAAAAAAAGTTTCAAAACAGGAGCGCCTTCTACAGGCAACTGTACCAGTAGAAGGACTACTTTACAAGAACACCTTTTTTATTTTGTACCCATTCTGTAAATGTTTTAAATACTTTATTTATGTGCAATATTGCTCTCCAGGGTGGGCAGTATGGGCTATACCCTCCTGCAGTGATGAGACTCATTGTGCCCCTGGGCAGGTGGGTATATCTCCACTAACCCTGTAGATATTATTGCTTGTGTATCCTCCCAGGGGCATCATTTAGGAGTATCCAGGGGTTGCTGTTGAAACTAGGGGTGGGCAAACAGGCTCTGGTGCAATTCTGAATCCCCCCGACTGGGCCAACTTGTCTCTGACCGGAATAACTGAGCCTTTCATGACTTGACCTGATTTGCCGAATTGGCCAGCTTCAGAAGTGTAGTCCATTCCAGAAAAACACTCTCATGACCAGTACTGCTTGAAAAAGGCAGGCAGTGTGCAAAAAGATGCAGAAAATAAAACAGAGTATTTTTTTTCCTGATCTCTGACGAAGACTCCTGAGTCCCTGGAACATCACGTGACCAACAAAGATAAACACTAATAATCCTGGGGCACTAAAGAGAGACAACCAATGAGGATCTCTGTTCTGTGGCTGAGTCATGTTCTAGCCAATCCTCTGTGTCAGCCACCACAGGACATCCCTATGAAACTGAGTATGGAGAACATTTGGGGCTTTGCATTCAGTGGAGACAATTTTGTGTGTGTGTGTGTGTGTGTGTGTGTGTGTGTGTGTGTGTGTGTGTGTAAAGATATTTCCAATAAAAACACCTGGCGAAAGCATTTTTCATTTTGTTGGAGAGGGAGAGAGGAAGAGTACAGACTGAGAGACCTATTCATTCTATAGCACACAACAAACAGCAGAGCGCAGACATTGCAGCAGACTGCAGAGTACTCTAAAAAAATTTTTTTTTGTTAGAAAGAGAGAGAAAATGTAGAGAGAGAGAGAGACCAATGAATTCAATAGCAGACAACAGCAGAATGCAGAAAATAAAAAATAAAAAAAAATATTGAGGGGAGCAGAGTCAGACAGGACAGGAGGACTCTGTCTGAAGGTCATAGTGCCTCTTCAACTTTTTTGGGGGGCTTATAGTGCCATACAGATTTTGAAGGGGATGTCACCCATGTCCCAGACTCTGTGTTGCCCACCTCTGTGCTGCCCCAAAAGGTCATGCTGCTGTGGACTCTGTGTTGCCTATCGCTGTGCTGCCCTGAAAGGTTATCCTATTGCAGACTCTGTGTTGCCCATCTCTGTGCCTGAACTCCTACTAGGTCATAAAGCCATACAGATTGTGAAGGGGTGGGGTCAAGCCTTAGTCTCTGTGCCTGAACTACTACTAGATCATATTGCCCTAGTATCAATTCTGTGTTGCCCCATCTCTGTGCCTGAACTACTACTGGGTCATAGTGCCATACAGATTGTGAAGGGGGGGAGGTCATGTCTCAGATTCTGTGTTGCCCATCTCTGATCCTGAAATACTACTAGGTTATATAGTGCCTCAACTATTTTGAGAGGAGGAGGGGTGTCATGTCTCAGACTTTGTGCTGCCCATCTCTGTGCCCGAACTACTACTAGGTCATAGAGCGCCATATTTTGAGAGAGGGTGTCACGTCTCAGACTCTGTGTTGCCCATCTCTGTGCCTGAACTACTACTAGGTCATATAGTGCCTCATGCATTATGAGAGGGGGGGTGTCACATCTCAGACTCTATGTTGCCCATTAATGCATACAAAGTAATACTGCTAAGTAAGCAATTAAGTTGGACTCTGTAACAGTGTGGGAATATTAAAGATGGACAAAACTCCAGAAAGGTGCAACCCACCTAGTTATGTGGGAATTTTATTTTAAAGAAAAAAATATATAACTCAGTCGTACATCTGGCACCTTCTTCAGTATTCATTTCATCTTGAACCAGCTTGGTACAAAATCACAGATTTTCAAAAGGTAAAACAAAAGAAAAATACATAGATGGTCTATACTCAAAAATGGTGGACCCTTTCTCCACCACTGATCAGCAACAACTGACCCACTATCCCTTGAGACCTGTTCAGGTAAAACTTTTATTCCCTCTCACCTGATCAGGTGACACTGTATCTTCAACAGGAAGATAACTCTTTTAATAGCTTTAAAAACAATATTGTACACATTTTAGATTGCTACATTCACACTAAGCGATCTATTGCAATATTTCTCTCAAAATAATGTATTGTGCTAAGGTTTTTCTATCCCATAGCACATTCCCCTGTGTTTAAGTGACAGGTCCTTAATTATAAAAATAGCCCACAAGGGGCCGCTGATCCACTATAGTCCAAGCCAGAATGCAGCAGACTCTCACCACAAACAGACTTCTGAAGGTTGAGAAGAGCTCTGCTTCAACTATAGCTACTAATCAAAGGTATTTGTTTTAAATGACTGCTTATTTTGTTTCCTATAAACCATATTAACTTTTAAACCTGTGGAGAAAAACCACATGCAGTAAATTAGCATTACTTAGGTTGGTGTAGAACACCAACTCCCAGTTATGCAGATCCTTTTTATTAAGGTGTGTCTTCTTGTCTTGCAGTTGTAGAGGACACAAACAGCTAAAACCTTACTTGGACCTACCCAAATGTACTTGGCTAAAGACAGCCTTAATTATATTACACTCAGACGGCAGGACAACAAAAGGAACCCTCTTAATAAAGTTCTGGTAAGAGGGCTTCAGGTTTTCCAGCTTTTGGACAATTTGAATTAACTCAAAGCTGCTGGCAGGGAACAACTGTCGGTTTGCAAAATTAAGCGTTAGCTGAGCTTTCTCCCCAGTAGCAGAGCAAACTTAAGAGAGCTGCAGCTCTCTCTCTCTCTAAGCAAAATGGCATTGTGATTTTCTTGGGGAAACATTTCCAAGAAGAGCCTAAATGTGGCTCAAGGCCTTTACTTTAAAGACAAATAAGTGCTGTCAACAAGGAGCAAACATTTCTGCCAAACAACAAGAGCTGCTTCAGTGTTTGTTCAGGGCATTGCTTGCTGCTTAGGCAAGGGGGCTGGTTATTGAATGGAATATGAACAAAATACTTAAGAACAACAGGTAGCCCAGTCTGTAATATAGGCTTCATTTTTTATTCTGGCTAACTCTACTGCAAAATGCCTCTCTCTTTATTTCAGAAGCCCTCCATTTTGTTATCCTTTGTTCAGAGGTATTTATTTACCTCACACAAAACTTGCTCTATTCTTAAACAGATTAGATGCAAAAATAAAAAATATTGTTGCAGACATTCTTGTTGTCCTTCCTGTTTGCCTGCTAGGCTTTTGCCCATACCACCATCAAATTACCTTATTCCAATGTACCAGGCTAGAAAGAATAGAGAGAAATAAGAAAAGGGGAACAAGTTTGGGGGGGGTATGCGTTAGGAGGTGGCCAGTCTCCGTACAGAAAGTCGCAGGGATAGCCTCAGAAGAGGGAAAGATAGTGGTTGCAACCAAAGACAAGATAAAGAATTGGTACATTTAAGAAGTGGCAGGGACTAACCCTGTCACAGACTCCAAAAAATTGATTCAGAATCAGAGTCTGTTATGGAGGTGACCAACACCAGTAGTATGTCTGAGACTGGCACAGGTAACAATAAAAATAGTTCCGGAAAATAAATTCAGAAAAAAAAAGAAGTACATTCAGCACTGAAGATATCATTAATATAATTGATGAAAATGAAGCAACACAACCAGCAGAAAGATAAAGCAATACAACCAGAAAAAGTAAAGAATGTTGGCGAGTCCCCTGATCAAAGTAGTGCAGCACTGTTGGCATCACTAGAAAAATCAGATAAAAGTAAAACACAAAAATAGGTAGCCAAAACACTCAGACCTAGAAAATCAATGATTAAGGAAAAGGCTGTATCTAGTACCACTAGACATGGCACTCCATGATATGCCGCTCATGCATATCGGGCTCTTTCATCAGAAAGCACTGTCTCTGATGAAGAAGAGGTTGTAAATGTGTAAGAACAAGATCATGATGTAGCACAGTTACACTCTTCCAAAGGTGATGAATCAGAATGTGATGCTGATGAGGCAGAGGATGCCACCTGGGTTCGCCTACTCCAAAAGACAAAACACATGCAGCAAGAACCACCGGTAGCCACAGCCAGTAGTGGAAAGACAATCAATAGTTATGGTAGCTCTTCTGTGGGACAGCCACAGTGTGCATGATTCAGGGTCAGAAACAACTTCCACCAAAACTGCTGCAATTCCTGACATGACGACAAAATGTTCTACCTCAGGTGTGTGGAGCTATTTTCATACAAGTCCCAAAAGTGAGTGTGGTGCTATCGGTACCTTTTGTCATCCGGAAGTTAGCAGGGGAAAACGGGGAGCCAGTGCAGGACAACGTCACTTAAAAGGCATTTGCAAGGAGCACATTCAACCATTTGGCTGGGAAGCAGTCCTAAGCAAGGGAATAAATATCTGTGATGACAATAAACCTACAGACAATAGTGACGGTGAAGTGACTGAGAGACAGGGCAGAAAAAAAACATGTTCGACTTCACTGGCAAAAGTATATGAACAAGTTGCAACTTCACCGCTGCAATCCCATGGGCTTTGCCCCCCTGGAAGAACTAAACAGCAGACCATTACTGCGATGCTTGAACAAAAAACTGCCTACAGTAGATCACATCAAGTCATGTTAAAAATTAATCAGTTAATAACTGAATTGTTTTGCCAAGGAGCTGCAACCTTTTTCTGTGGTGGAGAATTAAACATGTTTTACTCCATGTGACAACATACCAGGCCATACATATTTTGTGACTGGCTGTTCCTATGATGTATAAATGTATACAAAGTGAAATAAAATTGGCTTTTCAAGAGAGTGAATGTGGTTTTGTGGATCTGACCACAGACATGTAGATGAGTTCTCAAACCACTGATTATACATGCATCACAGCACATTGGGTGTCATGATCATCTTCAAACACTACCACAAATGACAGTGCACAGGAAAGAAGACAAAGAATGACAACTCTTTGTGTTAGCGTATTTGGAAAGCATCACACTACTGACAATATTTTGGAAGAGTTGTGTCACAAAATGTTTAAATGGTTAGAGCCTGTGGGACTCACTCCTGAATTTGTGGTTTCAGACAATGGTGCCAGTATTGTTAGTGCTTTGAAATGTGATGTTTTTTGTCACATTCTGTACTTTGCACGCTCATTAAATCTTTTAGTATGAGCTTACCTTTCCAGTGATAACAGTATAATAACACTAGTGGGATCTGCAAAGAAAATCTGTGGCCATTTTAGTCACTCTTTAAAATCATATGATATCTTGGCTGACCTCCAGAAAAAAAAGCTTGCCAATACAGCAACTAAAACAAGATGTTATAACAAGATGGAACTCAATGTTTTACACATGTAGAGACTTCTTGGACAAAAGAAGACAGTCCATAAATACACCTTGATAAAGCATCCTGAGAGATATGAAACAATCGTTGGTGGATTTGGGTTTGTGCTGCTGCTTTTAAACTTTTTTTGTCATAATAAACAATATTTTTTAGCATGACTAACATGTAGTCTAGTATCAGTGTTTGCTGTGATGCCCAGCTTTTCCTCATAGTTGTGTAATTTTTACTGAGGATTCAGCACCTTATCTCGAGTGGCCGCTAGTTTCCTTTCTCCAGTCCAGGAATATACCATGAAGCACACCGTAGTAGATGGTGTTGTGCTGAATTCATTCCAGTGAGGCCTCAATGAGCATCTTACATTGCTCTTGACTCCCTTTGAGGAAGCAACTCAACAGATTAGTGAAGAGAATGGTACTTCAAGCCATGTTATTCCCATCATAAATTTATTGAGCAAGGAACTCAGGAGGCTGCGTAGAGGTTTTGACCAAAAAGAAGACAGACCTGGTGTATTCCTTATGAACTGACTGATGCAGCAATTTCAAAATTGCAGAAGACTTCACAATGTCATGACAGACAATAATTGTCTTCTTTTCACTCTCCTTGACCCACAGTTTAAGTTGCAAAAGCTGCCTCCTTCAGGTCGTGGTGACTCTTATCTTGAATACAAAAACATGCTGATTTCTGCAACTGCACAGAAAAAGGGAGGAACTGTATTTGACAATACAAGTGAATCATGTGATGTGGATGCTGGATCTGATAATGCAAAATCTATTGCTGGTGACAGCAATAATTTCTGCTTTTTATCTCCATGTACTCCTTCATCAACTTTGGGTAGTCTTACACAAAATCCTCTTTCATGGCCCTTGAAAAAGGCATGTCATTCTGAAAAGCAGACTGATGACTCTCACACATTTTGGTCAAAACTCATGCAAAGTGATAATTCAGATGTGTCTGTCATGGAGCTACCTTCTTTGTCTTGTCTTATTTAGTAGATGCATATTTACAAGAACCACTCATTAATATTACTGATGACCCTTTTGAGTACTGGCTGGAAAAGGAAAACATCTGGCCTGTACTATCTGCCTTTGTTAGCTTCTTAGTTGCCCTCCCACTACTGTTTACTGTGAGCATATATTTAGCACAGCTGGAAATGTTGTCTCTGATGGCCACACAAGGCTTAATCCTGAAAATGTGCAGTGCCTTACCTTCCTAAAAGTCAATCTCAACAAATTCTCTTACCAGTTCAGTGAGGAGTGTCAGGAACATAAAAGTGGTGATGATAAACAACTGCAACAGGTGCCACCTTATAAGGGTGCTTTCTTGGCAGTGTTGAAGACAATGGTGATGATATTATAGTATTTAATAATTTATTTATTTGAATTCAGAGGACGATGGTCAGCAATCACAACAGAAAGATCAGGTAAGAAAATTTCTTCTTCTGAGGTCACTTGTATATGTCATCATATGGACTGCCGTATGTATTTTTCAATTTGGGAACCCAGGAGGAGTGTAATTTGTTTATTCAGCAATGTAAAAATACAGGCAGTGAATTACTGGACACCTGGGTTGGAGTGCAGGACCAAGAGGGTGACACAAAAGCAAAAACCTATGCGCACGCACGGCTGGGGCCAGACAGCTCTATAAAATTTTTTTTAAACTGCTGTGCTGGGGGTAGGGGTGGTATGGTCAACCAGATAATTAAAAAAGTTAGGAAACACAAGCGATAACAAAATAATTGGTAAGGACTTCCGGTGACGTCACCTGCAAGATGGTGGCTTAAAGTTGCAGTGAGAGTGCTACCCCATAGGGTCTACTCCTCAGTATAAGTTTAAACATTAAAAATAGTATGACTAAATGCAGGAGATGCTAGACTAAATGACCTAGCAGATATTGAAGGGGTGCCAAAAACAAAGAGAATGGATGATGGGGAAAGATTAATTGACGAAGCATCAGACAGTGATCTCTCACAGGCCTCAGCAACATCATCTCAACTGATCATGGTCAGAGGTCCAGAAAGGCTGGGTACAAATCTAAGGGCAAACAAACTCCAGTTGAACAATTAAACAGAAAATGGATGTTATGATGGTGGAACTTTAGGATTTCCAAAAGTAGATCAGAAATACAACCACGGCACTCAGAACTGATATAACCAAACTTGAAAGCTGTGCGGCCGACCGCGAGGAGCAAATCTCCCTGATGGATCCCAGAGTGGACGCCTTAGAAAACTCACATGTACAACTCATGGGTAAAGTAAAAAAGCTAGAAGAGCAAGCGAAGGGTGCAGAGAGCCAGAACAGGGGCAATAACCTTGGGATTTATGGCATACCTGAAGGGGAGGAGGGCACAGCCCTGATCCCCTTCCTGCAGCAGTTTTTCAGATCAGCCCTAGAGATCCCGGGCCAATAGCTCCCTCAAAACTGAAAAAGCACACAGAGTGCTAGGACCTCACCAAGCAAAGGAGGATGCAAGACCCAGAACTATAATGGCTAAGTTCTTGCAATATAATGAGAAGCAGGAGGTCCTGTTAACCACTTGGAAAAAGAAGATAGTATAGTATGGCAATAGGATAATCTTCTTCGACAATGACTACCCCACAGCCATCTAAACAAGAAGAAAAGCATACCTGCCATTCCTTAAAATCCTCAAAGCACACAATCTCCATTTCTTTACTCCATACCTGCCAAAACTAGCTGTGCATTTTCCGGAAGGGGTGAAGACATTCAAGACCACAGCTGAAGGGAGGAAAGTGCTGCTAAGGAAGGGAATCCTTGAGGTGCCATCAAGAGAAAGAATACAGGAGACCGGAGACTCATTGGCAGTGAAGATCGCAAGGAAAACATGGACAACAGTGGAGGCAAAGAAACATGCACAAGAGACCATGCAGCAAATAAAACAGAGACTTTCTGAGAATCAGACGATGGCAACACCCGAAGCTCCCACAGATGAAAAGGACATTGATGAACACAGGCCATATGGAAGGGGGTAAGTTGGTCCATGCCTTAGGCCAGGGTTGTTGATGTTATTTCTAATTGCCACAAGTTGAAGCCATACTGTTAGTTCTTCTACTCCTGCTTTCTTTATTTGTATCTCTAACAAATCAGCAGACCAGATCGGGGGTAGAATGAGGAAGGGAAGGAATGACTAAATGAAGCAGGGGACTAAAGTGGGCAAAGCAGTCAGGGGGAGGAGGAAACATAAATTAACGAAGTGGAGCACATGGGGTGGGGCTTTACTCCTTCCCACCGGGCTGTCTGCCAGCCCATCCTCACTCTTGTTCAGGTGGGGGTCCATTGCCGAATCCTTAAATACTAATAACAGCAGTGGAACAGAGGACCCAGGAGACTGGGACCCTTGGCTGAGCAGGCTGGCAGATGAAGATGGCCCCTATCAAAAAATCTGCCAAAGAAACAGGTAAACCAGAAAAGGCTGGGGTGGTGGATGGAGGTGGGGGAGGGGGGTGCTGAACTCGAGAGCGCTGCTGGATCAAACATTAAACCCCAAGGCCCACGCAAAGAAGACATACTTATAGTTGGGAAATAGATGGGGAGGTGGAGCATAATGACAGTGGTTTAGGCCAGTTCCTGGGACAGAGACACCATCTGGCCCTGTTTTCCCCGAACATAGTAATAAAGTGGGGAGGGGGGAGTCATAGAAACATAGACTTTGACGGCAGATAAGGACCGCTAGGCCCATCTAGTCTGCCCATTTCCCTACCTACAGGATAGGCCGCAGATCCTAGTTAACCAACAGCCTATTTCTTCCTACCCCCCACAAGAATTGCCTTATGTCTGTCCCATGCATTCTTGAATTCTCCCACAGTTTTAGACCCCATCACCTCCTCAGGAAGGCTGTTCCATGCATCCACTACCCTCTCTGTGAAATAATACTTCCTCACATTGCCCCTGAACCACCCTCCTTCTACCCCAAGTCCCAATGCTTCAGGAGGGGGAGCCACCAGTAACAGCACTCCCCATCACTGTTTCTAAGCTGTGTTTTATCTCTTTCTCCTTCTCTAATGCCTGGCTAGTGATTCTGCTTTAATTGAGAAGTAGCAACAGGAGCCCTTGTAGGTACACAGCTGATGGGATCCCAATAGGGGACCTGTATCTAGAAACACAGCCCCCCTTCTCTCTATGGGTATCACAACGGACAATGTTTAAAATGTATATACAAATATAACTTAGGTTGCAACACCCTGTGTGTAGACTCGGGGATCTGCGAGTAGTGAGATCTAGGAGATAAAGAGATAAGTGCAGATTGTGAAAGTTTGGAATCACGGAGGGCAAATGGGAGGGGGAGGCTATACAGAGGAAGAGGGTAAGGTAGCACCAACAAAACAAGACAAGGTACTCAATAAGGGAAGCTAACCTATCAAAAGGAGACTACCTGAACTTATGAGGGGACCTGCACTGGCTGGACGCAGAAGGGCCCGGCTTTGAGCGGGGGAGACGCAGACACTTTAGACCCCAATGATGACTCACAGAAGCAATGCACAGGGGTACGCTATGCGGTGAGTGGGCTAGGCCTCACCCTATAACCCCTAGAGGACACCTAGACATGGGAAAATTATGATCATCACCCCCATCCTATGTAAATATTAGCAGCCACAGGGACCCTACTTTAGATATCTGCCTATAAATATGAAATATAATTCTGGGGGAAGATGCTCTCCATACAGGTGGATGTCTACTCCCTACCACCCTATTCCTATTAGTCTGCGAGCCATTGAGGCCTCCCAGCAGTTGAGAGACACCCTCACTCGCAGGAACAGTCCTGTGAACTAGAGCCTAACAATGGAAGCTCAGTTCTTACTTGTTTGTTATGAAGCTCATTTTGCTGGGAATTCTATTGAGTTATTATTATTTACACTTTGTTTGTTCAGCTGTTTATGTTACACGAACTAAAGATGCAGGAAAACCAATAAGGGGAAAAGAAGGTCAGAAGACACCTGACAGAGAGGGAAATGGGACAGCAGTAAACATTGTTAAAGATGAAGCCTGATATATTTTTTGTGCTCCCTGTATGTAAATGACCTCAACAACCCAGTTAAGAGGGCTTAAGCCCTGTCGAGAACTAAGAAAAGGAGGCCGGATCTGATCTTTTTACAAGAAGTGCACCTGGATGGCCCAGAACATGCAAAACTGTCCAAGTTTGAATTCAAACAGATATAGAGCTCTGAGTTAGCAAAAGGAAAATGCAGAGGGGTGGCAATTCTGATACCACACCAGACAGATGTCCAGGAGACTAAGGTCATCAGAGATAAGGCAGGGAGGCTGGTGTTGGCACAGGGCCTGCTACCAGAACGTAGAGGTGACTATGGCCTCTATTTATATACATACCAGAAATACAGACACTGTTGGGCTCATCCTGACGAGTAGTTCTGGGATGTTATTAGTAGTGGGGGATTGTAACATGATTAAATACACTGCTTGGGACAGCTCCAATCCTCGTCCACCCAGACAACCAGTTCTACACAAACAATGTGCAAACATCCTAAAAGACCTGCAATGGGCAGACATCTGGAGAGAGTTGCATAATAAAGAGAAAAACCGCACACACACACTACTCAGCTGTTCATGGGGTATATACCAAAATAGATTACAGTTATACACAGGCAGAAAACATCCACCGAGTTATGAAGTGTGAGATAGGAGATATCCTTCTATCAGACCATGCACTGGTGTGCACACACCTTAGATTAACTCAGTTTAGACCAAACACACAATGGCGATTAAATGTATTCCATTTGAGGTCCGAGGAGTTCTGAGAATTCCTGGAGGCACAAATCCCAGACATATTGTCACTCTATCATGGAGAGAGGCACTCGGATGCCACCATTTGGGACTCACTTAAAACAGTGATTAGGGTACAAATTATCGCATACACCTCACAAAAGCACAAAGAGAGGCAGAGGCACCTGCAGGAATTACAAGATACCCATCACTTCCTACAAGAACTGCACAAACAGTGGGACAGAACAGTAGCAAATCAGATGGCAAAAGTAAAGGGGAGCATTGAGGATATCTACCACCATATAACAGAAGTAGCACTCATGTTCCTTAGGGATAAATACTACAAAGTGGGTCCAAGATTAAGCAAAGTACTTGCTCATCAGTTAAGGAAACAAAAGAGTAGAGCCATAATAAACAAAGTAAAATACCCTAGGACTGAAAGGGAAGTGAGGGATGCTGAACAGACAACGGAGGCATTCCAAATGTTCTATGCAAAGTTATATACCCCAGAGAATCCCCATGATACAGAGGCCAAGGAGAAATTCCTTAGACCCCTGACATTAAACAGGCTCACTCAAGAACAGACAGAAGGACTCACTGCCCCAGTAAGTATGCAGGAACTGCTAAGGGTGGTTAAAGCAACTAAACACCAGAAGGCTCCTGGCCTGGACGGGTATGTTAATGAGATACATGAAGATCAAAGGGAACTGCTGTTACCCCCACTGCTCAGAGTATGTAATTAAGTCTTCGGGGGGGGGGGGGTATCCCCAGAACTTGGCAGCAGGCCTCCATATCAGTTAACACTAAATCAGGAAAAACCCTACAGAATGTGCAGCACACTGCGTGATATCGGTGCTAAATGCTGATTATAAATCCTTTACAGCAATATTAGCACATAGGCTTGAAAATATACTACCAGGGCTAATACACCATGATCAGATGGGATTTATTAGGGGAAGACAAACAGCGGACAACATGCACAGGACACTACATATAATGAGTCATATACACACCCATTGAAGAGAATCAGTCATACTCAGCCTAGATGCCGAAGAGGCATTTGATAGTGTCTCATGGTCCTTTCCATACACAGCTCTCCAAAAAAAATTTACTTTGCTGAGAAATTTATAACAGTTCTCCGGAAGATCTATACTGACCTCAGTGCCTCAATCAAAGTTAATGGCCACTCCGCTTGCACCTTCCCATTAAGAATAGGGACCAGGCAGGATGCCCCTGTCTTTCTTGCTCTTTGCTCTTTACCTGGGGCCCCTGGCACAGGTGATCTGGGAGCTGTCACATTACAGGGGAGTAAAAGTGGGTGACACCACCCACAGACAAGCTCTGTATGTGGATGATATCTTCCTATACGAAGAGGACCCAGAATCCTCCATCCCTGAGGTCTTCCAAATCCTCACTTCTTTCAGTAAAATATCTGGGTATTAATAAAACACAGGCAAAACAGAAGCCCTGGTGTTCTCCTACACCCTGAGCCCTCAGACAAGGGAGCGTTATCCCTTGCTGGGTCATGCAGGACCTGAAA
This sequence comes from Neoceratodus forsteri, assembly GCA_016271365.2. NCBI lineage: Eukaryota > Metazoa > Chordata > Ceratodontiformes > Ceratodontidae > Neoceratodus > Neoceratodus forsteri. The sequence goes on along the minus strand of CM057452.1, from coordinate 559,758,326 downwards.
TACCTGGGTATAGTGGAACCCGCTTATAAGAACACCCTATTTGCCACAAATAATTGTTCTTATAAGCAGGCTGTTCTTATATACGGGCCGCCTGTTTAAATGAAAGTTGCAAGTGGAATTACATATTGAAACCACAAGGTGGTGCACGCGCGCTATGAAAATATGCACTCAGACTCGGATGCCAAAAGGTGTATTTTAATATAGTATAAAAAGTATAAAAGTATAAAAAAGTGCTGTAAAATAATAAACTGCAGATCTGCATTTCATTTTAATCATGTACAGTACTGTCACATACGTAGAACACTGAGGCAACATCAAATTAAAAATTAAAAAGGCTCCGCATAAACTGCCTCAAAGTCTCATATTCTTTAATGATAGCTCATCAAAATAAGCATCCATAACATAAAAAGCTGTCAGATCAGCTGAAGGCTTACTTAGAATGTAGTGCCGTATTTTTGTCATGCAGCTCTTAGCTTTGGTCACAGTAGGTGTTGGTATTTCAGTGGTGCTTGCATCGGCCAATTCCTCGTCCCTCCACCACTCCTCCTTTGGTGTTAGGATGTCCCTTGTGATTTCCTGCTCTGTAATCATACCAGTTGTCTCAACCTCATCATCGCACCCAACAAAGTTAACAAACTCCTCTGGTGTTAGCCCAGGTGCATAATCAGCTCCCATTCACACCTAGCCACATACCATGGAAGGCGTTAATAGCTGTAATCACAAGAGCAGAGGTGTGACAGTTTGAGAACTACTCAGGCAGTGAATGAGTCAGTGAATTTCAGTCACTAACAGCTGATAGTAGCTGAAAAAAAATGTTCTTTTTAGCAGCCTTTATGTTACTATAAATGGGCTTTCAGTCCATTGGAATACATAGGGAAAAACTGGGACATTAGAGGCATGTTCTTATAAATGGGATGTTCCACTAAGTGATGTTCTTATAAGTGGGCTCCACTGTATCTGGTTACCTCACTGTATAGAGAGGCTTTATGAGGTAAATTATAACCCCTTGGCCCAACAGTTAAAGAAGGACCTACAAAACTGGGAGACCTTGCCACTCACACTGATACACAGGGTTGACTCGGTCAGAATGGTGATCCTTCCAAGATTTCTCTATATCTTCCAGAATACGCCCCTCCCAGTCCTGAAATAGGAATGAAGGAAATGGAATCTAGCCATATCAATATACATTTGGAGAGGGTGTAAGCCCAGAGTAAGACTGACCACCCTAATGCTACCTAAGTACAAGGGAGGCCTAGGCCATCCAAATTTACAAATGTACTATATGGCGGCCCAACTCTGAATCTTATTATATTGGTACTCCAATAACAATGTCCCCCAATGGCTAGAAATGGAAAGGGACATACTCCCATTTAAAGATATGGTCACATACATGTATAGGGACAAGGTGGAGGCATTGGAGAGGGAGGTCACAAATCCCTAGGTGGGATTGATGAGGGACACAGGGAATCAAGTTCTGACAAACACCAATATACAGAGGCAGATACCCTGGGTATACCCACTGGCAAGTCTCCCAGACTTCACAACAGCTAAGCTGGACAAGCATGGGGTCATTATGTCACAAGACATAATGCTGCATAGCACAATTGCGCTGCACGATTTATGCCATGAGGCATTATGTCTTCATTCTGTGGGGCGCTCTGCCCCCCACACCCCCTGTTATGGGGGTCTGCGCTCCCCAGACAGCCCCAATAAAGATTCTCAACTCTGGGTGGGTCCAACTCGGGGAGCGCACAGGTCCGGGTTCGCCATAATGCAGTACGCTATTAAGCGTGCGAAATTATGACCTGGTACGAGCTGGATATGGCCTTTAGAACCTGGCAGAGGTTAAACATCATATTCCTCCACCAAATGACTGGTGAAATCTTTTTTGGAGTTACAAGTACAGACGGGTCCATGTGGGGACTTCTTCAGATACCTACAGACAAGGCACTACTTCTCTAAGTTACCCATGGAGGCTAGGAACCCAGGGGAAAGGGTGGCTCTGATGGGAGCCTTGGTTTATTACATGTCTGCCCCACATGCAGAACACCTGACCTTAACTATTTAGAAAGCCCTTCAGCAGACCTACCAACATCAGACACAATACATGGCACAAAAATGGTCAGAAAGTGGGACTGGGGGAAAGGATGCTTTCAGGTGAGCAGGGTGACATCCTCATGTGTTTGGAGTGAGTTTGTGTGGAAACATCTGATAAGGTTTTTCTGCACACCCAATATCACAGCAAAATATGGCACTGGAGGGAGTCCCACATGTTGGAGAGGCTGTGGGGAGCCCAGAGCTAACAACACACACATTATGTGGGACTGCCACAGCTAAACCCCTTTTACCAGGAATTAGAAAAGGAGATAGGAGAGGTTCTACATACACCCATAACTCTGTCCCCACAATTATGCCTACTGCATATATTTCCTAGAAACCTCAGAGACAGACATGTTAAATGTATCCTGGGCATAATGCTCGTGGCAGCCAAATAATGTGTCACCAGAAGATGGCTGATGGACAAGAAGGTCACCTTGAAGCACTGGAGAGCAGTAGTGAATGATATCTATGTTATGGAGAAACTCACTTTCAGCTTAAATGATAAAAAAGAGGTACACACCTCAAGACAGAACACATGGGTTCTATACGTAATGCAGCATGATGCCGCATTTGTACCATAGACAGTAACAGTCTAGCACAACTTGCCCTATGGATTACAGCATAGCCTATCACATAAGAAGAGATACGCCAGGCTCTATTGGCTACTACAGGCTTGCTATTAGTCCAATGAATGTGACTAAGTCCTAGATCCCCTCAGTCATAGATAGAAAGTAAGAGGCATAAAAGGTGGAAAGAAAGTCAAACAGGTACTGGGGCCCCCAATCTGAGTAGGGCGGCGATCCCAATGCGAAGAAAAAATATGTGTTTTATTTTATTCTTTTAAAGGACCACCTGATAAGAAAAGGAGTAACAGAATGCCTCTTGAATGAATTCTACAATGTAAACTGCATAAAAATGTGTGTTTTTTATATTTATTAATTTTTGTATTTATTTGTTTTTCTTTTCTGGTTGTTTATTGTTCTTCGAGGTATGTAAATGTTGTTTGTTAGTGTTTCAATAAAAAATATATTTACAAAAAAAAAATTGGTCAGTCAGGCAGGAGTGTGTGGGATGGTTTGATGCCCATGATGCTTGCTATAACAACAAGTAGGCAAGCAAAATAAATGTAAATAAAAAAAATACCATCTTAAGTCAAAAGGGCAGGAGGGATGGCTTGGGCCCCATTACATATCCTGCTTATGCTGCTTTACTCCAACCAAAAAGCATGCCAGACTCAGTAAAGGTTTGCACTTTGCTGTTGAATTTGGTGTTCTCTCTCTCTTTCTAACATTTGACACACTGCCTCTTTTCATGGCAAAGCCCCAAATGAGCTGCATACAGTGGGCTGGATTCACAAATGTTTTTGGGACTAAATGCCACACCACAACTTCAGTTGCAGATTGAAAGCTCCACAGCTTCTGAGATTGTTATTCACATCTACAGCAGCTGCAGAAGATGTTATGGCTGGTCTCATCAGCTGCAACATTTTTCTGCAGCTGTGGGGATTTCCATGGCAACACCACCCACAAGCTACTGTGCATCATGGAGCCAGGAACTGACTGACAACAGGAACTTCCTGTTTGGGAGCAGGAAGTGAGTGATCACAGAGTCACAAAAGACTCACCATCCTAGCAGGAAAAGAGTAGCTCTCCATCCCACCTTGCTGCTGGAGGTCTGACTCTGAGCAAGTAAGGAGACTACTGAGAAATATTGAAACTTCTTTTCTCAGAACAGGAAGATTAGGAGCTTAAAGGGCAATGAGGCAGTAAGTAAGTAGGGAGAAAAAAAGTAAAAATAAAGAAATAAACAGAGGAAAGAGTAAGTATTCAAAACAACAGTTAAGGGGCCAGAAATAAGACATGATGGGAGTGGTGCAGTGCAGTGGCTGTGGAGCAGCAGTCTTGCAGGAGATGTTCTAGAGGATGCAGTGTCATCCCATCTGCAGGCACCTCTCTGGGCTGAGGGAGGAGGTTGCTCTTCTCCAGGCTGAGTTGGCCAAGATTTGGGGGACTGCTTCTCCCACCCAGGGACCACCAGGGCCACTGCCGTTGCCTCAGAGGTTGCCAAGAAAGAAGAGCGGTTGGATCACAGTGGGCTCAGGAAGGGTGAGGGTGGTGGAACAGAGGCACATCCCGCCAGTTGTACCTCTCCACAATTCATATGCTGTTCTGGCAAGGTGTGGGTCCTCTATGGAGGCACCCACAGTGGAGACCAAGGAGGATGCTATGAACCTCCACAAAGAGACCCACAGGAGGGTGGCATGGGACCCCATAAGGGAAGGAAACAACTCCTGGTGGGGGACTCCATTGTTAGGAGGGTAGAACGGGGGAGGGGAGGAGGAGGTAAGGTGCCTGCCTGGCACCATGGCTGGGAAGGACAGGGAGCAAATCCTCAGAATCATGGGAGCAGCTGCATGGGGGAAGGAGCTGGATGTTATTGTCCACCTAGGAGCAAATTACCTGGCTGGGAAAGGGATCAGAGCAGTGCAGGAAGAGTTTGTGGAGTTGGGGAGGGGCCTTAGACAAGTAGCACACACAGTAACCTTCTCGGAGGTGCTGCCTGTCCATGGCATCGGTGAGGCTAGGATGCTCCACACCATGGGATTCAATCAGTGGTTGAAAAAATGGTGCAGAGCTCAGGGGTTTGGCTTCATTGGGGACTGGGGGTCCACCTGGAGTGATGCAGGCCTATACTGGTGTGGTGGCCTGCATCTGTCCAGGTTTGGAACCAGGATCCTAGTTGATAGGTTTAAATGCTTCATTGGCAAGCATTTAAACTAGCCAAGGGGGGGGGATGCACTGGAAAGGAGCAGGGAAATCCTAACCCCACCAAAAAAAATCAGGATAGTAAGTGAGGTAAACACCAAGATAGAGACATCGATAGGAAGAAGGGCAGGGGTAAATGGAGAAAATGACAAAGGCAATACGAACAGGGACAGGGAAAAAAGGGGTAAGGCCTTCAAGAAATGGAGGGTAATGAGTACCAATGCCCATAGTCTGGGCAACAAGCTCCCTGAACTGGTGACCTTGATGGAAGAGGGGTGCCTGGATATTGTGACAGTCACAGAAACATGGTACACAGAGAACCATGACTGGGATGTTAACATACCAAGGTACACAACCTACAGAAGAGACAGGGAGGGTAGAAGAGGGGGAAGGAGTAACTCTTTATGTAAGGGAAGGGATAAAAACGATGGGACAAAAGAGTAAACTGGTAGGAGAGGAGGTACCGTGGGTCACTTTAGAGACTGGAAATGACACCACAGTCCATACAGGTATTGTATATAGACCCCTATCTCAGGGGGAGGGAATGGACAAGGATATGATAGAAGGCATCCTTAGGATGGCAGAGAAATGGGAGATACTGTTGATGGAGGACCTGAATATGCCAGATGTTAACTGGAGCACCTTTGCTGCAGCCTCATCCAAGAGCAGGGCCATTCTCAATGCCCTATAGGGGGCATGCCCCAGACAGCAAGTGCTGGAACCCACTCGGGAGGGAGGGAGCAATCTAAGACCTCATACTCTCAAATGGGGACAGTGAGAGGATCTCAGATCTAGAAGTGGGTAGCCATCTGGGAACAAGTGACCACCAAACAGTGTGGTTCATGATAAACTCAGCTGCAGAGTCAAGCCATGCAAAAGTGAGGGTACTGGACTTCAGGAGGGCTAACTTTGGCAAGATGGGAAAGTGCCTCAGAAAAGCACTAGCAAACAGGCAAGAAGGAGGAGGAGCAACAATGGGGAACATCAAACTGCCATCACAGAGGCAACAAGCCTTTGTGTGAAGCAAATAAACAAATCAAAATGAAACAAAAGCCACTATGGTTCTCAAAAGAGGTGATGGGGAAGGTTAGGGAGAAAAAGAAAGCATTTAGGAAGTATAAGGGAACACAGAAGGAGCAGGACAGAGAACTGTACCAGTTAAGGCAAAAGGAAGCAGGGAAGGGAGTCAGAATAGTAAAGGCCCAAACTGAGGAAAAGATAGCCAACTCAGTTAAGAAGGGGGATAAAACCTTTTATAGGTACATTAGGGAGCGTAGAAAGATAAAGGGAGGGATAGTGAGGCTGAATAGATTGGACAGTGGGTGGGCAGAGATGGACAGTGAAAAAGCAGGGATATTGAATGAATACTTCTGCTCAGTATTCACAAAAGAGGAGGAGGGGGAGGTGCCTAATCCAATTAACAGAAGCACATAGAATAGAAACATAGAATTTAACGGCAGATAAGGACCACTTGGCCCACCTAGTCTGCCCATTTTCCCACCTAACAGATAAGCTGCAGATCCTAGTTAACCAACAGCTTACTTCCTCCTACCCACCACTAGGACTGCCTTATGCCTGTCCCATGCATTCTTGAAGTTCCCCACTGTTCTTGACTCCACAACCTCTGCATAGGGGGGTCAATCCCAGTCCCTTCACGGAAGAAAGGGTTCTGAAAAAACTCCTAAAACTGAAGGTGGACAAAGCAATGGGGCCTGACAGGATTCACCCCAGAATTCTAAAAGAATTAAGGGGAGAACTAGTGACACCACTGACTACCCTTTTTAACAAATCATGGGAGGATGGTGTGGTACCTGAGGACTGGAGGAGGGCGGATGTGATTCCACTTCACAAAAGTGGGAGCAAGACGTAGGCAGGAAACTATAGACCTGCTAGTTTGACCTCTGTGGTAGGGAAAGTGATGGAATCACTTATGAAGGAAAGAATTGTTCAGTACCTGGAGGCCAGTGGGGCACAGGACCCAAGGCAGCATGGGTTCACAGTGGGAAGGTCATGTCAGACGAATCTAATCAATTTCATTGACTGGATGACCAATGTAGTAGACCAGGGAGGGGCTGTGGACATGGCCTTTGACTTTGACTTGTCTGTGGAAGCGGAGAACCTTGTTACACTGCAAAGAACAAACTATAACTACATTTAGGACCTGGAAACCTGGTGAGACTTATTTCTCGTAAAGTAAGGGAGCTACACTTTCTATAAAAAGTTTCATTTTTTTTCCTTATTAGCATTAAGCAGAGAATTGCAGGGTTCCATTAAAAGTGTAGTAATTTTATAACCAGAGGGAGTAAGTTACAACTAAATTTGCTTGATTGTTGGGGTTGAGACCTAGGATTTGGAAGGATATTTTTGCAACATTTTAAAAGTGTCCTGCAGGCTGAGAAGTTAAGTTTTCATCCCTGGTTTCACTGAAAGATTTTGTGTATTGAAATCAGACAGCAAACTGCCTGCATTGAAAGGCCTGCTTACATCACAGGTGTCACTAGTCAATCAATTGGCTCTGGGTTGGGTTTCATCACTGCTGTCTTAGGCATCCTTCACAGTTAGAAGTCAATCAGTCTGACTTTGACTTGTCTGTGGAAGCGGAGAACCTTGCTACACTGCAAAGAACAAACTATAACTACATTTAGGACCTGGAAACCTGGTGAGGCATATTTCTTGTAAAGTAAGGGAGCTACACTTTCTATAAAAAGTTTCATTTTTTTTCCCTTATTGGCATTAAGCAGAGAATTGCAGGATTCCATTAAAAGTGTAGTAATTTTATAACCAGAGGGAGTGAGATACAACTAAATTTGCTTGATTGTTGGGGTTGAGACCTAGGATTTGGAAGGATATTTCTGCAACATTTTAAAAGTGTCCTGCTGGCTGAGGTGTGAGTTAATTTTTATCCCTGGACTCAGTAGAGTGATTTGTGCAGGAGATGTGGTCTAGTAAAGTGTGGTGTTAGTTGAAGTACTATAAAGGGCAATACTCACCAGGGTGGTGGAGCAGTTGTGTATTTGATTGTTTCTAACAGTCACCAGTGGCTGTGGACTACCCACACCCACCCCCAGGCATGGCATTTTTATAGCCACAGTTCTGACATCACTCCCTCAACAGGTCTTGCAGCAGAACTGTCATATCCTAATAACCCTGCACAGTGCAAAAGGGTAGGTACACACCACAAATAATAATAAAAGGTATATATATATATATATATATATATATATATATATACATATATAGTATATTATAGTGAGAGGAGCAGTTTTCCGGGAGACATTCTGGAAACTGCATTGCTGTCCTATTTGCAGGCAACTGTCAGCTCTGAAGGAGGAGGCTGCCCACCTCCAGGCTGAACTAGCAAGGACTAAGGAGGCCTCCCCCTTCCAAAGAGCACCACTGCCACAACCACTGCCTCAGAGGTTGCCAAGTATGAAGAGCAGTTGGACCACAGTGGGTTCTGGGAGGGTGCAGGTGGTGGACCAGAGGCGAAGCCCCCTAGTTGTACCTCTAGACAAATCATATGCCATTCTGGCAGAGCAAGATTCCTCTATGATGGCACCCTCAGTTGAGACCCAGAAGAAAGCTGAGGACATCCACAAGGGAGACCCACAAAAGGGTGGCAAGGGACACCACAGGGGAAGGAAACAGCTTCTGATAGGGGACTCTATTGTTAGGGGGGTAAACCTGGGAAATGGAGAGGAGAAGGAAGTAAGGTGTCTGCCTGGTGCCATGGCTTGGAGGGACAGGAAGTGAATCCTCAGGATTGTAGAAGTAGCATCACAGGAGAGGGAACTCGATATCATAGTCCACCTTGGGACACATGACCTAGCTAGGCATGGGATCAGTGCAGTGCAGAATGAATTTGTGGAGTTGGGGAGGGGCCTCAGATGGGTAGCAAGCACGGTAACCTTCTCAGAGGTGCTACCAGTCCATGGCAGGAGTGAGGCTAGGGTACTGCACACCATGCAGTTTAATTAATGGTTGCAAAACTGGTGCAGAGCATAGGGCTTTGGCTTCATTGGGGACTGGGGGGCCACCTGGAGAGATAAAGGTCTATTCTGGCATGATGGTCTGCATCTGTCCACGACGGGAACCAAGCTCCTAGGTGATAGGTTTAAATGCTTCCTTGGCAAGCTTTTAAACTACCCAAGGGGGGAGGCGCTAATCAAAGGCAGGACATTTCAAGCCTCCCCCCCACAAAACATGGCAGGTAGGAAGGTAAACACTGAGGTACAGAGCTCAACACAGGGCAGGACAGTGGTAAATGGAAAAATAGACAAGGACAGTAAGAGCAGGGATGGGGGAAAAAAGGATAAAGCCAACATTAAATGGAGGGCAATGAGTACCAATGCCCGTAGTCTGGGAAACAAGCTTCCTGAGCTAGTAGCCCTGATGGAAGATGAACAGTTGGATATTGTGGCAGTCACGGAAACATGGTACACTGAGAACCATGACTGGGATGTCAACATAGCAGGGTACACAATCTACAGAAGGGACAGGGAAGGTAAAAGAGGAGGTGGAGTAGCTCTATACATAAGGGAAGGGATCAAAGCTACATAACTAAAAAGTAAAGGGGGAGGACAAGAGGCACTCTGGGTCACCTTGGAGACAGGGAATGGCATCACAATCGCACAGGGGTTGTATACAGACCCCTGTCTCAAGGGGAGGAAATGGACAACAAAATGATAGAGGATATTCTCAAAATGGCTGAAAAAGGGGAGATACTGTTGATGGGGGACCTGAATATGCCAGATGTTAACTGGATAACAGGTACTGCAGCCACATCCAAGAGCAGGATCATTCTTGATGCCCTGCAGGGGGCAGGCCTTAGACAACTTGTGTTGGAACCCACTCGGGAGGGAGCAATATTAGACCTGGTACTCTCAAATGGAGAGAGGGTCACAAATTTAGAAGTCAGTAGACATCTGGGAACAAGCTTAATTACTGCACAGTGTGCTTCTACAATGAGACAACCATGGAGATAAGCCATACAAAACAAGGATACTGGACTTTAGAAAAGCTGACTTTGGCAAAATGGGTGAATACCTGAAAAATGCACTAGTAAATGACCAAAAAGGAGGGGTGGAAGAACAATGGAGAAAAATCAAAACTGCCATCATAGAGGCAACAAGCCTTTGTGTGAAGCAAATAAAGAAAACAAAGCGAAGTAAAAAATCACTATGATTTTCAAATGAGGTGGCAGGGAAGGTTAAGGAGAAAAAGGCTGCATTCAAAAAGTATAAGGAATCACAGAAGGAGTATGGCAGGGAACTGTATCAATTAAAGCAGAAAGAAGTGGGGAAGGCAGTCAGACTAGCAAAGACCCAAACTGAAGAAAAAATAGCTAACTCAGTTAAGAAGGGGGATAAAACCTTTTATAGGTACATTAGGGAGCATAGAAAGGTTAAGGGAGGGATAGTGAAGATTAATAAAGGAGAGGGGAGGTGGGCAGAGGAAGACAGTGAAAAGGCAGAGATACTGAATGAATACTTTGCTCAGTATTCACAAAAAAGATGAGGAGGAGTTACCTAAACCAGACAATAGAAGCACTCTGGGTAGGGGGTTGACACCAGTCCATTCACAGAAGAAAGAGTCCTGAAAGAACCCTTAAAACTCAAGGTGGACAAAGCAATGGGCCTGACGGATTCACCCCAGAATCCTAAAAGAACTAAGGGAGACCTAGTGACACCACTGACCACACTTTTAACAGATCATGGCAGGATGGGGCGTACCTGGAGGACTGGAGGAGGGCAGATGTGATTCCCTTCACAAAAGTGGGAGCAAGGAGAAGCAGAAAATCAGACCTGTAAGTTTGACCTCAGTGGTAGGGAAAATGATGGAATCACTTCTGAAAGAAAGAATTGTTGAGTACCTAGAGGTCAGTGGGGCACAGGACCCAAAACAGCATGGATTTACAGCAGGAAGGTCATGTCAGATGAATCTAATTGATTTCTTTGACTGGGTGACCAAAGTAATAGACCAGGGAGGGGCTGTGGATATGGCCTACCTAGACTTTAGCAAGGCATTTGACACAGTCCCACACAAAAGATTAATAATCAAGTTAGCCAGCCTGGGAGTGGGTCCCAGAGTGGTAGCCTGGGTAGCAAACTGGCTACACAACAGGACATAGAAGGTAATAATGAATGGAACACATTCTGAAGAAAGGGAGGTCACTAGTGGAGTACCTCAGGGCTCAGTACTGGGTCCAGTCCTCTTTAACATCTTTATAGGTGACATTGCAGAGGGTCTGGAGGGAAAGGTATGCCTCTTTGCAGATGACACAAAGATCTGTAACAGAGTTGATACACAAGGGAGGTAGAAAAGATGAGAAGGGACTTGCAAGGTTGGAGGAATGGTCAGACATGTAAACTTAGATTCAATACAAAGAAGTGCAAAGTAATGCACCTGGGAAACAAAAACTCAGGAGAAGAGTACACAATAGCAGGGGAGGTACTAACAACAACAAAAATGGAAAGGGACCTGGGGGTAGTCATATCAGATGGCCTAAAAGTGGGTAAGCAATGTGAAAAGTCGGTAAGGAGAGCCAGGGGGATACTGGGATGCGTAGGAAGCGGCATCACAAGTAGAAAAAGGGAAGTGGTTATCCCTCTGTACAGACAGTTGGTGAGACCCCATCTGGAGTACTGCAGTTTTGGAGACTCATCTACGCAAGGACATAGACAGGATGGAAGCAGTCCAGAGGAGGGCTAATAAAACGGTGCAGGGTCTGCAGCAGAAGCCATATGAAGAGAGACTGAGAGAGGTTAATATGTATACTCTTGATGAAAGGAGGGACGGGGGGACATGACAGAAACATTTAAGTACCTCAAGGGAATCAACAAAGTACAGGAGGGTAACATCTTTCAGAAAAAGAGGTGTGTAAGAACAAGGGGGCACAATTTAAAGATAGAGGGGGGACGGCTCAGGGGTAATGTGAGAAAATTTTTTTCACAGAGAGAGTGCTGGATACATGGAACAGCCTTCCTGAGGAGGTCGTTGGGTCTAAAACAGTAGAGGAATTCAAACATGCATGGGACAGACACAAGGCAATTATAGTTGGGGGTTGCAGGAAGTAGGCTGTTGGTTAACTAGAATCTGCAGCTTATCCAGTAGGTAGGGAAATGGGCAGACTGGGTGGGCCAAGTGGTCCTTATCTGCTGTCAAAGTTTATGTTTCTATGGCCTACCTAGACTTTAGCAAGGCATTTGACACAGTCCCACACAAAAGATTAATAAACAAATTAACCAGCCTGGAAGTGGGTCCCAGGGCGGTAGCCTTCGTAAAACATTGGCTGGACAACAGGACACAAAAGGTAATAGTAAACGGAAACCACTCTGAAGCAAGGGGGGTTACTAGTTGGGTACCACAGGGTTCAGTACTTGGTCTGGTCCTTTTTAATGTCTTTATAAGTGACATTGCAGAGGGATAGGAAGGAAAAGTATACCTCTTTGCAGATGACACAAAGATCTGCAAAAGGGTTGATACACAAGGAGGCATGGAAAGGATGAAAAGGGACTTGGCAAGGTTGGAGGAATCATCAGAAGTATGGCAGTTTGGATTCAATGCAAAGAAGTGCAAAATAATGCACCTGGGAAACAAAAACCCAGGGGAAGAGTACACAATGGGGGGGGTAGTAACAACAACAAAAATAGAAAGGGACCTGGGGGTAATCATATCAGATGACATTAAGGTTGGCAAGCAATTTGAGAAGGCAGTAGGGAGGGCTGGGGGGATACTGGGATGTATAGGAAGCGGCATCACCAGCAGAAAACAGGACGTTTTTATCCTTCTGTACAGACAGTTGGTGAGACCCCATCTGGAGTACTGCATCCAGTTCTGGAGATCCCATCTACGCAAGGACATAGACAGGATGGAGGCAGTCCAGAGGAGGACAACTAAAATGGTGCAGGGTCTGCAAGAGAAGCCATACAAGGAGAGACTAAAGGAGATTAATATGTATACCCTTGAGGAAAGGAGGGAGAGAGGGGACGTGATAGAAACTTTTAGGTACCTCAGTGGAATCAACAAAGTCCAAGAGGGTAGCATCTTTTAGAAAAAAAGATGTGCAAGAACAAGGGGACACAATTTGAAGATAGAGGGGGGACGGCTCAGGAGCAATGTAAGGAAGTTTTTTTTCACAGAGGGTGCATGGAACAGCCTTCCTGAGGAGGTTGTGGGGTCTAAAACTGTGGGATAATTCAAGAATGCATGGGACAGACACAAGGCAATTCTTGTGGGGGGTAGGAAGAAATGGACTGTTGGTTAACTAGGATCTGCAGCTTATCCAGTAGGCATGGAAATAGGCAGACTATGTGGGTCAAGCAGTCCTTTTCTGCCTTCAAAGTCTGTATTTCTATGTAAACTGGCTCCACTTTTGAGAAAATTGTAGCTGCAGGAGAAATTGCAGTTCTACAAGTGGCAACCCACTTGTGTAGAGTTTTTCCACAGCTGCAGGATTTTCAAAAGTTTTGTGAATTCATCCCACTGTTTGCTATGAATGTCATGTGGTGGCTGACACACAGGATTGGCAAAAACAATAGTCAATTTATTCTATTGCTGTTGACTGCTTGTTGACCTTGAAAAACGACACAAAAATACAGATGCAACATGTAAAAAAAAAAGGTTAAATTGTATTCTTTTTTTAACAAAAGGATCTAAAAGAATATAACAATGCAATTATCATACTCAAATAGACTAAAATAGGTCTACAATTCATTAGAGTAAATCAGAACCTTTTTGGAAAAAATCAGAATCTGAATCAGGTCATAGCTGACCCTCCCATCACTAGTTGAAACTCCTATAATTTCTTTGCAAACCCAATAATGTCCACAGCAACCCCTAAGAACCCTTTAAACAAGGTTTCCCCTAGCAATTATTTATATAAATTTGGTGACTGGAGGAGTTTTGCAACCTCTGTGATTCTGCTGAAATGGGATTTCATAACCCCTATGATTCTGGTGAAGTGACACTATTGTAACCTCTCCAAGCGTTTTTCATGCCACTCGCTAGGGTAGAGTGGGACAGCATCATGAATTTTCCTATTTTCCTAGCAACACGCACTTGACTGTACCTTCCTTTCCAGATCTGTGTCCATTGTTGGCCACCGCATAAAGCTTCTGACTAATGTCGAGTTTTATGAATTGCAGCAGACCCGTAGGAAACATTTTAAAAGAGGTAAGGCCATATTGTCGATATCCAAGACAATAAAGCCAGGGGTCTGGGGCTGCCAGGCCTCTCCAGAAGCTCTGTGGGTCTAGAAGCTCTGTAGTGAGTTCTGAGGCTGTTACTGAAGATAAAAAAAACACTTTTATTGTTATTTTCATAGCCCTGATTCATGGGTGCAAAAAAATGTCCTCTTGATCCAGGGGTGTGTGAGACCCTGGCTGGCCTTAGAGCCTGCAGTTGCAGCTAGAGAGGGCCAACTGACTAAGCAACAATGCCATCAACCACCCACCCACCTGATGATGAGAATTATTGCAATGTTCTATAAAAGATGTTTATATGAAGGCTGGTGGTCTGGTAGCCACCAGGCCCCCAAAAGCTCTGGAATCCAGTTGCTCTGTGTGGAATTTTGGAACTTTTATTTAAGATAAAGCACAGATGATTCACATTTGTTTCTTTCCTATCCCTAATTGCCAATTAATCTTTCTCTCCTTGAGTTAGGGCTGTGGGACACTGTAGCTGTGCTTAGAGCCTGCAGCTGCAACGGGGGTGGGGGGGGGGCACTGTCTAAACAATGCCATTGCCAGGCATCATGCCTGGCATTGTTCTTGCTTAGACAGTTGAGGCATCAGCCACCACCCACCACAAGCATCCCACCCATGACTCCATCATGACCATTATTCAATGTCCTATCTGTGTGAATCTTAGTTTTTTCATAAAAGCAGTGTGTCTGGGGGCCACTAGACCTCTGCCAGAAGCTTTCAGGGTCTAGATGCTCTGTGGTGATTTTTTGGGGGTTTTACTGAAGAGTAAACCCACTTTTGTTGTTTTGTCTTTTCTACCCCTGAGTCTTGGTGTGGGAAAAAAAGTATTTGTTAAACCAGGAGAGTGGGAGACTGTGGCAGTCAGAGTGCTCCATAACCCTGACTCAAGTGAGAAAAACATTGTATCACCAGATTCAGGAGTAAGAAAGACATAACAAAGTGTGTTTAATCTTCAATAAAAGCACCAAAACATACCACAGAACATGTATACCCCCAGCACTTATGCGGGTCTTGCGGACCCCCCATCCCCAGACCTCCCAACCTTTATGAAGATGTTTCATTTCAGACATGGCATTGTAATAATGCTGCTGCTCATTACCATGGGTCATTAGGGTGGGTTGCTGAGTTACGGGTGTGTGGTTGCTGGAACTGCTGGTCAGCTAGCCCCCTCCCTCCACATTGCAGCTGCAAGATGTCAGGATCTAAGGCCACCCAGCGGCATCCACACCCCTAACTTCAGTGAAAAAGTTTAGTTTTTCCACAGGATTGAGTAGTATGAAATGGTGTGGTTTACTGTTTAATTTTCTATAAAAGGTCCAAACTCAACAATAGCCTTTATCTTTCCAGAGCTTCGTAGGGGGAGCTAGTGACTCACGGGGCCCACAGACACATAGACTACATAACAATACTTTCTTTTACAGGACATTGCAATAATTCTGGTTAGATCTGTAATAACTCAGGGAGTGGGTGGTTGGAGGAGAATGGCTTAGCATCCGTCGACCACCCACTCCATGAGATGGCAATGTTGATGGCCTGGTGTATTCTCACCACATGCCTGTTGCAGATGTTAAGTAGGCCAGCTAGATGAGCATTATTGTCATGACTTTGCAAGGTAGGCTATGCCATTGTCAGTATGAGGAGTGTCACAGTCTGGAATTTAATAATGCCTGATTATTTTACATTGCTGTTTTATTGTATTGGCTAGTACCACAGCAGTGTGTCAGGGCCAGGCCAAGTCTGTACTGGAATGCAATGGTGGACCAATAATTGTAATGAAGAGGAAGAGACAAGACTAAAGACTGAAGCCACATTTTTAGTTCTATTTTCATAGTACTCATTTTTTACTTTTAAATCTTCAGCTGTGAGGGGCGTGGCTTGGACCCTGGAGTGATGGCTGCATGAGCTTTCTGCTCTGTCCTGACCTGGTGCTATTTTCCAGCTGATCTGCCAGAATGCCAGATTGATTTCTACAAATATCCACTGAGGATTCCAGCTTCACCCCTACAGAGGCTAGCGCAGCTGTTAAGTCGTGGGGAACCACGTTGGCAGACCTAAAATTAACCACGAGTTGTCCGGCACGGTATGAGGTGATAGGCCACATAGGCCAGAGTGCGGGGGAGTGGCAATTCTGTTAGTTTACACAGCCAGTTGGAGCTAGTGGGGCAGGGCTCGGGTGTGTCAGAGGCTCGTATTCTGCTGGGGAAGCTACCGACTAGTGTTCTGATTTCCGGATACACTGGGGTCATGGTTCTAAGGAGGGAGGCCGCAGGAGACACCGCAATGGGGCAGTCTACTCAGCTTCCACTGCCCTCTCAGGAGCAAACCCCAGTCAGAGAGGCACTAACCAACATCACCAAGATGTTGGAAGTGCTCCTGGTGAGAGTGGACAGCATGGGGCAACTGTGACTGGAAATGTGGCTGATGTACGTAAACTGGAAGATCACCAAAACGTTCTCGACCAGCGTACAGAGGAGTTGGAGAGACAGCACCTCACGGTGCTGCAAAAGTTTAAAGATCATGAAGATAAACTCTCCAGGCTGTGGCAAAGGGCAGAGGATCAAGAAAACAGGAGCAGGAGGAACAAAATTCGGATCCTAGGGGTGCCGGAGGGGGCTGAAGGGACGAATATGGAGAAGTTCCTGAATGACTGGTTACCACGGCTCCTAGGTGAGAGGTGGAAGGAACCTGTGGGGGTAGAGAGAGCACATTGTGTAGTGGGTAGGCCTGATGGTGCAAATGGGCCCAGAATAATCATTGCATATTTACTGAAGTACTCTGTTAAGGAAAAGCTTCTGCGGGCCACCTGGGAGTTAGGGGAGATCATGTGGAAAGGCAAAATAATTTCATTTTATCAGGACTTCTTGCAGGAGATGGCAATGAAGAGGAAGGCATATGGGACATTGAAGAAGAGTCTGACCGCTAACTCTTTCCAGTACAGGTTCAGAAGGCTGACTGTCCTGCATCTGTCTAAGGATGGTAGAACATTCCAGGCTGAATTGCCTAGAGAAGCTGAGGCCTGGGTGAATAGTCAATGGCCAGGTTTGCTACCAAGGGCCCACTCCCTAGATGCCTCTGGACCCTGACAGAACACCCGCTAAAGGGGTCAGACAGAAGAGGAAACAGATCCCAGGGAGGTAGTAATTTCGATCGATCAGGCACTGTCACAAAGGAGATGCTCTCGGTTCCTCCATCCGGATTGCAACAGGCAGACAAACGCCCTGAGGCAACCCCCCCTTCCCCAGATCGAGGTGTATACCCAGACAAAAGAAATGACAACAAGGGGCAATGTGAGCGAGCAACCCTGCCTGCACCGGGTCGACAATGACAATGGGCTAGGAGCCCTCGTCAGCTCATTTCAAGCAATGTGGAAGACTCTCCTCCTGCCAAACTCCCCAGAGCGGAAGCTGAGGCAGCTGCAATTAAGGCAGCTTCAACTTCACGGATGGAGGAGGTAGAGGAATCTGCAGAGGGCATGGAAGTTCTGGATTGGGCTGCTAAAGCTTAAGATAACGAGCAAGAAGCTGTCATAGAGGCGGGCCTCCTGAAGCCTGGGACAAAATTTTATATGGAGGCGCTTAACTCGCCCTTTTGCATCTCCACTCCTAGGTCCAAAGAGCAATCCTCGTCATCGGGAGCAGAAGGCTGAATGGACTTTTGGCTACTTTGGCTGATTTAACTTGTGACTCTCTCTTTTTATTTCTTATGAGTAGGTTACAAGGGAAATGGAGTAGCATGTGCAGATATACCATATCTCGCTGTCTCACTCCTACACCCCCCTCCATATCGGGTGATGTTATATATGGGCTCTGGGGTGCAGCGAGGTGTAGACACCTCCCCATGGGTGTGTCCTTATTTCCTTTCAATTCTCCTCATGCGCATTCCTTACCCCCTTTTTAATATCCCTAAGGCCTCTGATTGCCGCTGGATTATTATGCAGGGGCATGTAGACCCAGGCAGGCAATTTTTGGCCCGACAGAGGGGCCCCGGTCAAATGGCTGAACAGAATGCTAGGTACCTGTCACCTGTCTTCCCCAGCAGCATTCCCCGTAGTTGGCTCCCCCCTTGAACTTCTAAGGTATCGACAAGCGAGTGCTAGCCTCAACCCCACCCTCCCCCTTTTTTTCTTTCTTTCTTCCCAAACCCCCACCCCCGCTTCCCCACTAGAGGGCAGTTGGTAGCTGCCCTACTATTAGGGCAGGCTTTTTCTTACCTGGACCCTCCGGATCTCATTTAGTCACAGAGATCCACGAGGCCAGGTTGGGACAGGTTACCTTCATTTTGGTGTAGCCTCTCCCTTGATATCTCTGGTGTTTGAGGCAGTGTGGAGTGAGGCACCCTCTCTCTGGGTGACTTCTTTCACACGTTTTCTTCAACATCAGCAACTGTTGTGTTTTTGGGTGCTGTAATAAGAGCCTAGATTTATTGCTTTAATTCTGAATATTCCAACCTTAAGACTGTTATATAATTTAATGTATAGTTGTCAGACAGGTACGCTCCTTTGCCCCAAACTCTTGGCCACTGTGCTTGATACCTCCAGGGAGGCATCAGGTTGCGTATCGAATTAATCTTATTTATCACTGTTCCCTGGAGGTACGTCAGTGACTGCAAAACCCTTGTCAGGTCACGGGTGGAGGTGCGTCTCCTGGAATGTGAAGGGACTTAAACATCCAGCTAAAAGAACTAAAGTTCTACAATACCTGAATTCTAAGGGGGCAGATGTGGTCCTTCTCCAGGAGACGCACCTTACCATCTGGACTGTACAGTGGCTGAAGAAGCTGTGGGTGGGGACAATGATTTCCAGTTGTGCCACAACCAAATCCAGGGGAGTGGCCATTTTAATAAGGAAATCTATGCCATGGGTAGCGGAAGATAAGTGCTCGGACTCACAGGGGCGCTGCATAGCAACTCAGATATCATATCTGGGAGGTAGGCTACTGATGGCCAATGTCTATGGCCACAACACGGATGTTGGGGAGATATATTCAGACCTCAGCCAAGCCTTCTCGGACTTGACGAGTGGCATCTCTGATGTCCCCATTTTACTCAGAAGGGATCACAATTTAGTCCTAGACATTTTTCTTGATAAATCCCTACCCACCCCACAAGTCCATCCCAAGGCTTTAGCCAGTCTTATGGACTTGATGACAGAATGGAGCCTCTGTGACTCCTGGAGGAGGGCCAACCCACAGTGGCGAGATTATTCTTTTTACTCAGCGGTACACCACACGCACAGCAGACTGGACTTCTGGCTCACAAACTATGCTGCAGAGCCGGGGGTCATTGATGCCTCTATAGGCAGCATATTAATCTCAGACCATACGCCAGTCTCTATCTTGTATTCCCCACTGGGCTGGGGTGCTCCTTCCACAAGATGCCAATGTAATCCCACCTTGCTGCAAGACAAAACCTTTCAATCCTGTATTAAAAAGGAAGCAGAAAACTATTTCGATCTTAACACCCCGGGAGAAACCATGGCTTCAGTAGTATGGGAGGCATTTAGAGCTGTTCTGCAAGGAAGAATTATATCTTTCACGGCCGCCAAGAACAAGGCCAGAACAAAGACCATCTCTCCACTGCAGACAGAGCTTGCGGCTCTGGAGAGACAGTTTAAAGTAAACTCTCAAGACCCGCTTAACTCTCCTTTTCTGTCCACCATCACTGGTAAAAAATACCAACTAAATACCCTGCTAAATGAGAAGGCCACTTGGCAGTTAATTCGAGCTAAACACAAATCCTGGGAGAGAGGGGACAAGGAGGGGCAAACTCCTTGCATACTACCTTCGCAAGCAGCAAGCATTCTCCAGAATTCTAACTCTGAAAAATCCCACAGGGCAGAGTAGTGTCTACACCCAAGGCCATTAACGAGATAATGCAGAATTTTTATCAAGAGCTCTACCAATCTAAAGCTCAGCTATCAGACGCAGAGCTTGTCATCCGGCTATCCAAGCTGTGTGATGGGGTCCCTCTCCCTAAACTTTCTCTGGAGCAAAGGGTGGCTCTAGATGCCCCGGTTACTGTGGAAGAACTTCACTGTGTGTTTTCCCAGCTGGCCAAAGGAAAAGCACCAGGCCCAGATGGTATGACAGTGGAGTTATATCAACTACTACAAACAGAAATCACTGTGCCGCTCCTGTAGGTTCTGCACAAAGCTCAGGCATCCACAATTCTCCCTCCCACCATGCGGGAGGCTCTGGTGACCTTAATTCCTAAGAAATCCTCTGATGCACTGGATTGTGCAAATTTTTGGCCCATTTCTTTGCTGTCGGTGGATACCAAACTGCTAGCTAAAGTCCTGTCAAACAGGTTCACCCCGCTTCTACCAACAGTGATACACCCCTCGCAGGCAGGTTTTTCTAAGGGGAAATCGGGGGCAGACAATCTCTGATTAGTCCTTAACTTAAAGTGGTTAGCCTTGTACTCAGACACACCTATGGCAGCCTTGGCTATAGATTTTGCCAATGCTTTTGATTCTCTAGAGTGGGGATATCTCCATGTGGTATTACCTCTTTATGGGTTTGGGCCAGGGTTTTGCTCCTGGGTCTCCACCCTCTTCCACCTGCCTATAGCGAAAATTTTAACCAACCGAGATGTATCCCAGCCCTTTCCTTTGCAGAGGGGCACTAGACACGGCTGCCCTCTCTCCCCCTTCTTTTTATTTTGGCACTGTACCCCCTGATATGGAAGCTTCTGAGCACCCCAGACATTATTAGGATCCCTGTGAAGGAGCACTGTTTCCTGGTAAGTGCCTATGCGGACAATATGTTGCTTGCCCTGTCTAACTCAGAATGCTCCATCCCTACAATTCTCCAGGTGCTGCAGGAGCTTGCTTCCCTTTCTGGACTGGTAAGTAACCAAAAGAAGACAATTTGATCCCCCCTGAATGTAAAGTGAAGTAGAGAATGTCTACGAAATACGGACATTACCTGGGCACCCCAGGGATTTTCATACCTTGGGATCTTTATTCCCTCTGCCTGGCGAGACCTAGAGAAGGACAACTTTTTCCCCATGATAACAGCCATTACAGCTGAGGTTCAGAGATGGAGAAGGTTGTAGCTTTCCCTGAAGGGTAAGATAGAGGCTATCTGTATGTTTATTTTTTCTAGGGTTTCGTACATTCTTAGTAACATCCCCATCCCCCTAACCCCTAGGCCCTTCCAGCAACTGGATAAATTAATCTCCTCCTTCTTATGAGAAGGCAAAATGGCATGCTGGAGCTGGGCCAAACTATGGGCACATTGGACCAGGGGAGGGCTGGGGCTTCCATGGTTTATGGGATACCACCTGGCCTTTCGTATGGCCCGGCTACCACCTGGTTTGCTGCCCCTCTATCCCCTCCTCATCAATGGTTTCAATTAGAAGCAGCCCTCCTACCCGACAATGCACACTTTTCTTTGCTCACTGACAAGAGGCCATCAGGAGGCATGCTCACTCCTATCATGACAGAAACCTGTAGGGCCTGGCGATGGGCAATGGCCCTCACTGGTACTCCAAGAGAAGCATACCTCCCTCTGATTTCATATGCTCCATAATGGAATAACCAACTCATAAAGGTAGACCATAGACCGGTATACTGGAAACACTGGGCCACTAGAGGTATACGGGTGGTGAGGGATCTCCTCCTCCCTGATGGGGCGACAGTTATGTCCTTTGAACAACTGCGAGAGAGATATGGAATAAAAACTCAGGATTTCTGGAGGTATCTTCAAATCCGGAGTGCAACTGCATCTCTTTTGGTGGCGCCTACGGGCACGGGGAGGTGGAAATGCTTGACCACCCTTCACGAGCCCGGCAAGAGGCTTGGTGGGAACCTTCTATAAGGTAATAAGGGATGCCCAATCCGACACCACACTGACCAGTCTAACAGCCCGAGAAGCTGAACTTCGATGTCCCCTTTCCCAGCAGCATTGGAGTGAGTGCTTGAAAGCTGCCCACTTGGCATATCAGGATGCCAAAAGTCAACTGATTCAGTTGAAAATCCTTCTCAGGTGGTATAAGACAACTGCAGTGCTTCACAAATTGAACATTATGAAACACGATAAGTGCTGGAGGTGCAAAGTCTCCCCTGCCCACTTACTCCATATTCTATAGACATGCCCAGCAGTTCAGGGGTTTTGGTAACAGGTGTTGGAGGACTGCTCTAAAATTGTCAGCAGACCCTTGTTAACTGTCCAGCCCACTCTGGTGCTGGGGATGTCTCTACCCTGGCCCATTGTCTGTGCTATCTAAGGCCTGAGTGTTGGTGGCTATCATGGAAGCCAAAAGGTCTGTACTGATGAAGTGGAGGCTGCCTGCCCCTCCTATGATTACTTGGTGGGCAGCAATGGTGCAGCTGGCTACCTTTGAAAGACTTTCCATGATTGGGAAAGGTCATCGCTCCAGATTTCATAAGAAGTGGGACACATATTTACACTCACATATCTGTGCGGTTCCACCCCCCAAAACACACCGATAGTCTAAATTGTGATGTTTCCTATCCTTTTTCTAATAATCTTGCCTTCATATTTACCTTCTACTCAAGCAATGGATGCCCAGTGTTGGGTGTAGATTGTGCAGTCTCTTAGCACTGTCCAGGCCACTGCCAATCTGTTCTTACTACCTACCCTGGCATCATTTGCTTCAGATCCTACTTCTGAGAAGATTAGGATGGTCTGACTAATAAGGAGAAATATGAAGACCCTGGTCCATGTCACTTAAGATTACATTACGAGCAGTTAGTCCCTGGAGACTTCCCTGGTTGGACGATGGTACAAATCTTAAAAATTGAATGATACATATAAATATGGTTCAAAGTAATGTGAATTTAATGTATGGGTGTGTGTTGTATAAAGGGGTTAGCAAATAAGATGTAAACTTTTTGGCAGATGTTGCTATGGGGTATCCCCTTCATGTGTATGGTGTTTCTGTTCCCAAACATGCTGGTGGTATTTGTGTTCATAAGTAGGAGGCTTGCCTGAGTGCCTCTACCATGGTTGGATGTACTTGGAAAACTAATCAAATTTTTTATGATAAAAAAAAAATCTTCAGCTGTGAATTTGCCGAAGATACAGTAACGGTGCTCTAATTCAACAAAGTCATTGACAACATCCACAAGGTTCAAACTGTCTGTTACGTCTTGTGTATGTGAAGATAATTGGATAAGGGGCAGGGGCTGCGCTCTACAAAACCTCGTGCTGCACACCTAACCAAACTGAATTCCAGCTAGAAACTAAACATCCCGGCTGCAGATGAGAGCTGCTGACTGTTTTTCCAGCTGAGACATTTAGAAGCGCATGGGAGAGCCTGCCTGACTTTGCCTGATTTATTTCTACATTCATGTTTACAGACAGCTTATTAATTTCACCTGTTTGCTGACTCTGGGACTTGTGCAATAAACTTGTTGGAGGGGCTCTGGCGGTGGATCAAGGCACACATAATTGGATAAGGGGCGGGGGCTGCATTCTACCAAGCCTCGCGCTGCACACGGGCACGAGCGCCGTGGTGTGAGTGTTGTGAGTGGCGTGAGCGCCACTCGGGAGAAATATTTTTTGCATTGTGGGGCTGAACAGTTGAAATATTTAGACAAGAGAATGAGTTCTGTATTTATTATGAGTGTATAGTTAATGTGTTTTTTTTCCTTGTGAATTACTATGTGAAAGATACTGATTGTAATAGTGTTAGTAAGGGTATGGGTTTGGTGGCTTTGGGGGGAACGTTTTATCCTAAAACTTCAAGAGTTGTCCTTAGAAGAAATACATTCACAAATGAAACAAGGAGAACTAAAAAACCAACTGGGTCCTTTAGTAGTTTCTCAACAGATAAATAACCTGGGACCTGCAAGTTTCCTTTGTTCATGTCTGTTAATGCAAAGTGGAGACATAGAAGTGAATCCAGTCCCAGGTTTTACTAGTGAGATTACTTTAGCTCATGAGAATGTCAGGAGTATAGTACATAAAATCGATGATTATAGAGTCTGGGTGGCTAATAACAAATTCTATATACTGGTTCTGTCTGAAACCTGGCTCCATCCAGAAATCTGTAATCAGGATGTGCATCTTGATGGATATAAAATAAAGAGAACTGACAGAAAAAACAAAAGGGGTTGGGGAGTTTTAATATACTGTACATAAAAGGCAACCTAGGCCCTTTTCAGACTTAGTTAACTGCTACTCATGAAGGAATTGATTGTATAATGATTGAACTATTCATAATAAAATTAGTAGTAGGAGTCTTTTATGCCCCCCCCCAAAACAAAACTTAAAAGTTTTGATACCCTTATGGATCTCCTCTCAGAGGTAATACAGGATAAAAAGGTAGTAATTACAGGGGATTTTAATGCTGATTGGAATCAGGCTAGAGGACTAAGACTCCAATATAATCTTGAAGTCCTGGGATCAGAACAGAAGATTGAAGAACCCACCAGTATTACAGCTAACTGGGGTCGGGGGGCTATACTCGATCTTCTGTTTGTTCCCCAGGACTTGGATATTGAAAAATGGGAAGTATTACCAACAAATTTGGGGGTTCACAGCCCCATAACTTGTGCTATTAACCTTTCCATACCTTTGGTACAACAAAAGAATGTTTACTGGACAAGAGATCTTAGGAATTTTAATGATGCTAATTTCAGATATGCGCTTAGAGAATTTAATAGGAACAGCCTATTTTTGATTCCAGATATTTATTTAGCCGTACAGGAATTTAATGATTCTCTGGTATCCATGATTCAAAATCATGCTCCAAAAGTCAAGAGAAACAAAAGAGCAGAAGAAGATCCATGGATAACAGACAAAATCAAGAAACTACTTAGGATAAGAGACAGAATATGTAAAAAAGCTATAAAAATAAAATCTTTAGATGATTGGGAAAGTTTTAAACAATGGAGAAACAGATGTTGTAAAGTAGTTAGAAATGCAAAGAAAAGGTACTACTTAAACAAACTAAGCAAGGTAAAAGATCAAAAAATGCTCTGGAATTATATTTCTGAAATTAAACATACTTCTAAAACTACAAAATAGATTAGTTTATTGCAAGGAGAAAAGACGATTGATGAACCAACGGGAGTGGCCACAATATTAAATTCATATCTTGTTGAGTTAAGGGACTTAAATGTACGTCCATCAAAAGAAGGTACAGTTGATTTATCAATACATAAAATAATAGAGGAATTAAAAACAAAACAGGCAGTTCAACAGAAACTGAATTTAATATTAGATTGTTGACCTTGAAGGAAGTACAAGTAGAATTACAAAACTTAAGTGTTAACAAAGCTAGTGGGTTGGATGAAATTGAGGCAAGATTTCTAAAAATGGGAGCAGGGGCCCTTGCACCCATAATAACTTACTTACAGTATTAAACTGGAGCCTTAGTAGTAATACTGTCCCAGAAGTATGGAAAAGGGGAAAAGTAATACCAGTATTTTTTTTTTTTGAGTAATCTCTTTATCACCTCCCTATGTGCACCAGAACTACGTCTCCTTCAGGCTGCCAAGGACCACAGACATTCCCTACTGTCCCCCCCTTCAACCACCTACCTCACATCTGCAGCCATCCATGGATTAACCCCCAGTGTAACCCTTCATCGGGTGGGTCCCCAGTCCTCCGAGGGGGAAGGCACTGGTGGGGAGGAGGCACCAGCACACTATTTTTCCAGTCTCTGGGAGCTGCTGAGGCATTCATGGCTTCCAGGGGAGTCTTTGGGGCCTCCTGGGGCCGGTAGCTGTCATCCAACTAGACTTTCCGGCACAGATTTTTCTGGTTTTCTTGTTCCCCTTCTTGTGCACTGCTTCTTGTAGTGCTCCTCAGTCTCCACTGGGGGCCACAATGAAAGTGAGGCCAGACCCTAACCCTCCATAGGATAGGAGAGCAGTCCATCGGACGCTCAATCCTATCCTCCCCTGGTGACCCTGATGACCTGGGTCCATTCCTGAACCCAGGTCACCGGCGTGGGTTGAGGTAAGGCACCAGCATCTGAACCCTCTATGCCACTGGGCTGGCTATACCAGTATTTAAGGGAGGCGATAGTACTGTACCATCAAACTATAGAACTATCACAATACTTCCTGTGCTCTCAAAAATAATGGAATGTAGAGTACGTTTTCAACTAAGTCAATATCTAGAAGAAAATGCAATATTATTTGATAATCAACATGGGTTTAGACCCAATAGATCCATGAACACTGCCCTGATAGACTTTCATAATCTGGTTGTTACCTCTTTGGACCAGGGGAAAAGTACCAGGGTGGTGTCCCTGGACCTTAGTAAAGCATTCAACTTGGTCCAGCACAGCAAGCTTCTAGAAAGGCTCTGGTAGGTAGGGGTACAAATGGGCTCACTGCAGTGGTTTGCATCATACTTGGCTGGCCATAAGCAATGTGTAGCCAATGGGGCAGAGGTATCGAGCCTTGAGGAAATAAATTGGGGGGGTTCCTCAGGGATCGATCTTAGGCCCATTGATGTTTAACATTTATGTTAACAATTTAGTGCAAAATATTAAACATGGGCAAATCAGAATGTTCGCAGATGATACAGTACTATTAGTTTCAGCTAAAAACTCAGTGGAATTAGAACAGAAATTGCAGGGAGAGCTGTTCCATTTGGAGAGATGGATGAGTGGCTCTGGACTGCTCCTAAATTAAAAAAAAAAAACTCAGTGTATGATGTTTTGTTCAGATTGTGTTGAGATCTGACCACAGCTACATATCCATCTAACAAATGGTAAAAGAGTAGTGGAGGGGAAAGGATCCAGATATTTAGGTGTACAGATGGACTCCCACATGACATTTAATGATCATATTGATACTCAAGGTAAAAAGGCAAACCAAAGGCTGGGTGCTCTCAAAAGAGTGGCAGGACTATTTTCAAGGGAAGTTAGAGAGAAGTTAGTCAAGCAGATGATAATACCAGTCCTAGAATATAGAGCGCCCCTTTATATGAATTCCACCCAAAAGCTATTAAATGAGGTAAACCAAGTATGCTATAGACTTGGTAAATTCATAGCTAAGAGTAAAAATAAAACGCACCACTGTATAATATACAATTAGTTGCACTGGTTAAGCCTAGACGCACAAAGAAACTACATCTGGTTAACTATCTGTCACAAAATTATTTATTTATTCCAAAAGTAAACATCATCTAGCAAAAGGAGGCAGTATAGTGCAGTGGTCTAAGGCTCTGAGCTGCAAATTTGGTGACATCCAGGAGACCAGACCTGGGTTTGAATCCCACAGCTTCCACTTGCATACTGTGTGACCCTGAGCAAGTCACTTAACCTCCTTGTGCTCCCAGGTCGCTCCTGTAAAAAAAGTTTTCAGCTTAGTGTGCTATACCTGGTTAAACAACCAAAAAAAAAAAATTTGTTATACTTAATCAATCAATCAACTTGTAATATCAAACAAGAAAAGCTAATGCAAAAATTCCAATGTTAAAACATCACAAAAAACTTGGACTGACAAAGTTGCAAAACAAAATAGCCAGTCATTGGAACAATTTACCAATAAATTTGAAGACAAATAATCTGTCCACTTTTAAAACTATGTTAATAGAATATTTACAGATTAAATGTACATGTTAAGTATGGCGTTGTTGTTAAAGTCATGTAGACCTGAAGTTAGTATCTTGTATGTGTAATGTTTTGTCCTTGGCAGACCTAATATGGAAGATTATGTTGTTTTATTGTATGTATTTGTTTATTACACTTGTACTTCAAGAACACAGGATTTTACTTGAAAACAGGGCCTTTTGTCCTAATCTATGTATTCCTGTATAAAATAAAGTTTTATCATATCAAAAATCAAAATCAAGAAGTATTAGTTGATTTAGGTGGGCCTGTGACATGGTTGTATGGAGATAATCTTTAATTATTCTCAGAGCACTAAAAGACTGTTCACTGACTGCATTTGTAACAGGTTTCACAAGTATCAGCTTAAGCAAAACTGCAGCATTTGAGAAAAATACCTGTTCATCACAAGGCAGAGTCTTCATGTAGTCAATTACATCCCTAAATCATAAGCTACCCTTTTTCATAGCACAGTTTGCAGCAAGGGCTTGTAGTTGTGCACGCAGGGAAGAAGCATCAGTGTCATCATAGTACAATTTCAGGATGTGTTGAAATTCCTCTTCCCGTTCCTCACCATTGAATGTCTTTAAGATCAATTGTTCCAGCTTAGAATACATCTGATATCCAGACTGCTCGGAACAGTCTTTGATGCAAGTGATAACATCAAATGCCATCATGTAGATTTGGCAATAGTGGTCTTCAACAGAAGTGGGAAAAGCTGCTGGTGCCGGACAATTGGTTATGTAGTCATCAAGTCTGCTTGGTGCGTTCCTCTTTCTAGGAAGCTGGGGTTCACCAACATCCAGGTCATTGGCTATCCTTTTATTTGAGCCCCAAACTTCTTGAACTCACCCTCACCTCTGAGTGCTTTTAAAATGTCTACTGTAATTCTTGCTAGATTCTAGCCTTCTGATGCACATAGTTCTGGTGACTGTGGAGACGTGCTGAGGTTATCGCAGTGACGAAATAAAACCTCACCAAGGGCAGCACCAAAGAGATAATCGAAGGACTTCATTTGAGAAAAAAACACCAAGAATTCTGCTCTTAGACTCTGGGTTTGGAGCACAGTCTTCATAGGCAAGCCATGTGTTTTGTAGCACTTCATATTTATCCAAAACACTTTTCAGTGACTTCCCTTTCACAGTCCACCTTGTCGGACATAGAGTACAAAGTGATGGGACATTAGGAGCAAGATCCTTTTTAAGCTGCTCAAAGCAAGCTCCTCTGTTAGGAGAGTTTTTGATCAATTTTATTTCGTGAATTATCTCAAGTGCTGTTTTGACTTCTTTGCATTTGTTCACAGCATCATAGCATGCTAGGTTTATGGAATAACCATAACAATGCACAAACAGTGCCCTAGGCTCTACCTCAGATATCTGTTGAGCCTCACCTGACTTCCTTCCAGCCATTACAACAGCACCATCATAACACTGCCCTCTGACTTTGGTGATGCTAAGGTTAGCACGTATCAACACATCTTTGATGACCTGCACTAGTGTTTTTGAATCAGTTCCCGCAACTTCATAGAGCCCCAAAAATTCTTCACGAGCATCATAATTGTCATCCATCCATCTGATAAAAATTACTACCTGTTTCTTGTTGCCAGAATTTCTAGTTTCATCAATCATTATCGAAAAGAATGTAACTAATCTAATTCTTTCAGTTACTTCACGCAGGACTCTTAAGCCTAAAGTTTTCAGCATTTAATTTTGAATCTCTGGGTATGTGTATTTGTCTGTCTTTCGCTCAGTCCAGTCATTAAGTTGCGGGTAATCATTAGCTCTTAATTTGATTGTCTGTGTAAAGTTTGAATCTGATTCATCACTGTCTCCACGGAAAGCCAAACCCTGTCTGGCAAAGAATGTTACATTTCGAACAGTGTTTAGGAAACAATGATGACGATCCCTCTTCTGTTGTTCATGTAGTGAAGACTGACCTTCTCCAACATCAGGGAATGAATTGGGAACTGTCACCACCACCTTGAAGACAGCAGTTTCATGGCACTTAGTAAGCTCATGTTTTCAAAAGTTACCAGAAGCATCATTCCAGTTGCTATACCCCTTAGATATGAAACAGGGATCAAGGCAACTAGTATTTAGAAGTTTATACCTATATTCCTATACACATGTGAAGCAAAACACAGTCTTTGCTTTTATCATAATGAAGTCACTTCCATCTCTCAAACCAAGAGGCATTGAAAAAGCAATTTACCACCTGTGTTTTTTCCAAAATGATGTTTTGGGAAATCGTACACCATCGGCTGATGAGGGCTACTGGATAGATTTGGTATTTCTAGACATGCACTGCACTTGTTGAAAAACTTTGTCAGTGCCATAATTGAATTTGTCAAGTATTGGTATTTCAATAGGTGACAGGCAGACTAAAAACGTGTTATTTTTTTTTCTACATCACACAGAACCAGTACACCTTATGCTTATGATGAGTTCATGAAACTGCAAATAAAGTAATGCTGATTGAAAAATCTGTGTCTGTTTTTCTTGCTTCTTTCAAGATGTAACCGCCTATCTCCTTCACCACAATCTCCACACAAACACACAGACTTATTTCCTTCTTTCCTTCACAAGCAAGACAAGGTAGAAGAAGTAGACAGGCTGGGCACTGCTAGGTTTCCCAGTGCGTGAACTCTCCAGCTCTCCACACCTACCACAGGTCAGTCCCACACAGTCACTCAGGTATACACGACACACAAAGGCTTGTCTTAGTTAATGAGAAACTATTTAGTTGCTTTTTTTCTTTCATAAGCACGATGTAGAAGAATCTAGCAGGCAGGGCAGACCGCTTGGCTTTCCCACCACTATATGACCCACTCTCCCTCCCCACAACCACCACAGGCCCACACAAATATACACACACAGGCTTCTCTAGTTTATTTTATGTGAAACTTTTTTTTACATTGTTCTTTTCTTTCCCAAGCAAGATGCAGAAGAATCTGGCAGGCAGGGCACACCACTTGGCTTTCCCACCACTATATGACCCACTCTCCCTCTCCACAACCACCACAGGCACACACAGATATACACACACAGGCTTCTGTAGTTTATTTTATGTGAAACATTTTACGTTGTTTTTTTTCTTTCCCAAGCAAGACACAGAAAAATTGGGTAAGCAGGGCATCACTTGGCTTTCCCACCTACTCTCCCCACACCCACCACAGGCCAACACAGGCTTCTCTCACTTTATGTTGTGAAACTTTTTTTGGCGGGGGGGGGTTGTTTTTCTTTCACAAGTCAGACGCAGAACAAGAATGGGCGGGGTACCCCTTCACTTCCCCACTACTATCTCCTCTCCTCACAAGACTCCCCCCCCAACACACACTGCTTTTCTTCCTTTAATTTATTTTGAATGTGTTTTTTTCTTCCTTTAACAAGCAAGCCACAGGATAAGTAGACAGGCCAGGCACCCTTAGCATTCCCAACATGATCTACTCCCTGGCTCTCCCCACACACATGCAGGCTTCTGTTCCAACTTCTTTTTATTTAGAACTTTTTCTTTATTGGTTTGATTTTACTTTCAAAAGCCAGCTGCAGTAGTAGGACTCCTAGGACACTGGTGTCTGTATGTGCCAAACTGAGACCATCAGCCCAGTTCCAGTCCTCTTTAATTTTATTTCAATTCTCTTCCTTTCCTTCCCCAGACTTCTGTAATTGTTAAACTTTCTTTTAACTTGTAATCTGAATGAGCTGATCCTCCACCTCACCCCCCAGCTCCTCAGTCATTTTTCACATCACTCTATCTCTCCCCCCTTTTTTTTTTCAGTTATTGCTGTTAAAAAAGTATCTTCGACTTTTAATTCTGAGGTCAGAATGATTATGCAGCACACAAATTCCTGCTCAGCTGCACTACAGATTCAGAATTCAAGGTCCAAGGGAATGAACAAACCAACGAGCACTGGCTGCTCTGAGCCCTCCTCTACTCATCTCATCCCCTCTGTCTGCCGGAATGATGGTGACCCAACCACACTACAGTCATGTCTGGAGTCAGTGCCCACTCACACCCCCACTCTGTGCAAGGACTGACAGGTAGAAAAGAAACAACACAGACAGAATGACACCCATTTGTTCACTGACCTGTCAGTCCTGTGGTGGCACGGACTTGGGGGGGGGTGCTGATCTTCCTCCATTGGCACACCCTGTCAGCGGGCTGCACTGTACAAGGCAAGCAAGGAAGCTGGATGTACAACTGCTGCACGGTCACTAGATGTCCTCGTGCTACGCTCTTACTGTACAATGTACAGTAAGAGCGCAGCATGAGGACATCTAGTGGCTGTGCAGTGAAAACCATTGTGGTGCAACACATTATCAGGGAAAAAAAAAGGGAGGGCTTTATTTGTGGACTTTGATCACAATATTGCAGCAGGTAAGATTGGGAAAAAAAAGTGATATGGTCATAGCCGTACCAGCTGCACTGTTGGCTACAGCCCTGAATTGCATTGAATGTTGTTGACAACTGCTGTTTAAAGTCACAGATTCTGTTTACAGTTAGTTTATATATCACACTGAGACATCTGGCTTCAGCAGTGGCAACATAGGTGCAGCCCAAGCAGTCACATGGGCTACGTCATTCATGTCTACACCTGTATGTGTTATTAGTTTAACATCAAATTCCTCCAGCTCTAGTGCTTTCATATCTTCACAAAATCTAATTATGAAATGGCAAAAGAGAATCTAGAAACCTATTGGTTAAAAGCCATACCTGACCTTTCTCTAAAATACTATAAAATCATTGTAGACTCAATCAAAACCTGAGTACCAATCACCTGTGTTACAAATCAGAACTCTTACTTGCATGCTTTCAAACTCAGTCTGTCTGCCTTTTTCTCTCTGTTGAGTGTTGCACAACTCCCTCCCCTAACACAGGTATGTGCCAGTTGGCAATTGGCAGCAGTCTGGCCACACTCTCATACCAGCTTGCTCCTTAAGGGCCCACAGTGGACTATTTAATCACTTGTAACACATAAAGCTACTGTTCTGTTGCACTCATACAACTGTTTGACTATTTTTTTAAATTAGTTTACCTATCATATTAAATAGTCAATTTGAACAGTGGAATGAGTCACTGCTGCCTATGGTTTAATGGATTTCATTGCACTTCGCAGAACATTAAGAATACATGGACTTCAGTGTCGTGTCCTTATGTGCCTGTGATATGCACTGAAATCCTTTAAACCAGACTCTGTCATTGCATGTTCCTTACATGTAGTATCTGGTTAGGGTTTATTGTGTGTGAGACTCCATACCCTCCCAAATGCTGTTATACCACAGTAGTGACATCAAAAAGTTGTTGTATCAAGCGCCACATCAATACTGTGGCACAACAGCATTTCTGTCTTTGGAATTACATGCTTACCCACTGTTCCAACATTTTTCATGCTGCACTTTTCAGTCACCTGCGTGCCTACCATACAAAGGAGATTTTTTTGCTCATGTTGCGTTGAACAAAGAGGTTCCAGTGAATGATTGAAATTCTGTTTATTTATTGAACTTGTGTTCATTTATTTTAAAAACAAATCAACCCATATTAAATGATTTATTTAAAAAGAACATAAACCAGGTTATTACATTTTTTTATAGAATTGCAGATTTGGACATGTATGAAGTCTGTTTAATAGCCCTAGTGTACTGTTAAATGTGTTTGCTTTGAAATAGCCTTTTTTTCCCTTATGTGGGGTCCCTTTTTTAATACAGCCTTTTCACCACCCAATATTCATGTTTTAATTACTTATTTCTGGAACTCAGTGACATCAGTAGAGCAGAAGCCCTGCATGGAATGCTTCATTCTGTGCTTCAGCACCAGATTCCAGAACTCACAAGTAATTAAACAAGCAATTGTCAATGCCAAATGTTTGCTTGCTTGTATTTGCTATTTTGTTCTTGGACATAGATAGGGTAGAGGCTATGATAATATACAACCTCTGATAGGGCCTAGCATGGGAGAGGAGTTCGGTATAACTCTTTTGTCCCTTGTCATGGAGGGGCATGAGCTACTCCATGGGGACAGAGGAGGGAGGCTAACACTGCTAGAGCCCCCCCGCACATTCCATTACTAATTATCACACTGCAACACATAGCATGGAGGCAGGCGGGAACCCCAAGAGATGGAATCTCCAGTGTGGGTAGCACTACTGACTGCTTCTGGCTGCAGCAGCCAGTGTCTCACCCAGCTCGATGCTGCTGCAAAATCAGAACCTTAGTCACACTACACACAGTGCAGCTGGTGCTATTTGTAGTGGCAGCTCCAGCCTCTGTTGGTTACCAGGGCATAGGGTGGGCACTAAAACTCGCAGCCAGGGCACCTATAGAAAGGCCGATAGTGGTGGGAGTCAAATCAAAGAGCCCATCATGTTCGTTATTTGACAACAGCATACAGGGCAGCAGGCATACTCTTCAAACATGCACTTGGTCAGCAAGCATGGCTATAATAAATAATAATACAGTCACTTTGGCTCTCACAGATTAAATATAGAAACATAGAAACATAGACTTTGACGGCAGATAAGGACCACTAGGCCCATCTAGTCTGCCCATTTCCCTACCTACAGGATAGGCCGCAGATCCTAGTTAACCAACAGCCTATTTCTTCCTACCCCCCACAAGAATTGCCTTATGTTTGTCCCATGCATTCTTGAATTCTCCCACAGTTTTAGACCCCACAACCTCCTCAGGAAGGCTGTTCCATGCATCCACTACCCTCTCTGTGAAATAATACTTCCTCACATTGCCCCTGAACCGCCCTCCTTCTATCTTTAAATTGTGTCCTTTTGTTCTTGCAAGTCTCTTTTTCTGAAAGATGCTACCCTCTTGGACTTTGTTGATTCCACTGAGGTACTTAAAAGTTTCTATCATGTCCCCCCTCTCCCTTCTTTCCTCAAGGGTATACATATTAAGCTCCTTTAGTCTCTCCTCATACGGCTTCTCTTGCAGACTGCACCATTTTAGTTGCCCTCCTCTGGACTGCCTCTATCCTGTCTATGTCCTTGTGGAGATGGGGTCTCCAGAACTGGACACAGTACTCCAGATGGGGTCTCACCAACTGTCTGTACAGAGGGATAACAACTTCCTGTTTTCTGATGATGATGCCTCTCTCTATACATCCCAGTATACCCCCAGCCCTCCCTACTGCCTTCTCACATTGCTTGCTAACCTTAAGGTCATCTGATATGATTACCCCCAGGTCCCTTTCCTTTCTTCTTGTTGTTACTACCTCCCCCCCCATTGTGTATCCTTCCCCTGGGTTCTTGTTTCCCAGGTGCATTATTTTGCACTTCTTTGCATTGAATCCTAGCTGCCATACTCCTGCACATGTTTATTATTCATTACACTGCAGTTATTGAACTCAGTACCTAATATAAACTGCTTAAGGCTGCCTTTCTCTTCCTGCTCTGCTGCCTTTTACTACACACAGTAATTAATGACTACCTCCTTTTCTACAGCATCAGCAGCACTGGCATGCCAGAAGGCACACAAAAACTACTTACTAACCTTGAAGCTGTTCAAAATTGCATGGAATTTTGCATGCACAATCCAGGTTGCAAGTTCTTAAGAAAAAGGAAATTTTGTGATGGACGCTCATCCAGAATCCAAGATCCAGAACTCTAAAAAAATCTTTAAAAATGCATGTTGTGGCCATTCTTTGCTCACATGTAGAGCAAATACAATTGGGAACTTTGTACCTAAACTTTTCAGGGTAGAAGGGTCTTGTTCCAAAGGTGTGCCCTTCATTGTTTTCGTGAAAAGTACTGATTGGTCTTTGAGTTATAAGGTTTTGAAATGTGGCTTCTCAGCATGCTTAGTACAGTTTTTGAGATGAATCCCTGGATACAAAAGAAGAATTTTACTTTTGTGAGCCATTTTAATTTCACAAGAAAAAAAAAATACTGTTGTGAGGGCTGCCATCTTGATTTTTATTATTGTGTAAAAAATGCTTTGGAAACACGAACAATCAAGCATTTTTGAAAAACTAACACCGGAACCAAAGAAAACTGGACCCATTTAGCAAGACTCTAAGGTTTGTCTGACAAATGTTTGACAAATGTGGCTTCTGACTATGCCCATTTAGGCTTTTGAGATAACCCTCTGATATGAAAGAAACATTTCACTTTCATGAGAAAACATGTCTTATTTTCACGAGAAATAATGTTATTATTGTGAGCACTGGCATCTTGTTTTTGTTTTGGTAAAAAAAAAATTATAAACACATAAAAATTTATGCATTTTTGAAAAACAAAAAAAGGACCCATTGAGGTAGATTATGGGGTTTGTTTGACAAATTTTGCTTGTCGGCACATTCAGTAGGGTTTTTGAGATACCCTCTGATACAAAAGTGAGTGTCACCATCTTGTATTTTGTTTTAGTGAAAAAAAATTAGAAGCACATAAAACTGATACATTTTCAAAAAATGAATACCTGGTAAATGGGACCCATTTAGCTAGAGTCTGGGGTTTGTGTGAAGAAAAATTACCCTGAAATAGATTTTATGGCCACCTCAAAATTATTTGGTCACCAGTTTATTGAGAGGTCCAATTTATTGTCATGAGCCAACAGTTTATTTTTTTGTACACAAAGTGAGAACAAAAATTTTTAGGTTTGCACATAAAAAATTGGTTTTACCACTATATATCAATTTTTATGTTTGAATGAAGAATTCTTTGGTCACCAGCACAGTGTAAACAAAGAATTTTGTGTTTGCACATAAAACGTTGTTTATAGGGCCAGATAGCAAATGTTATGTGTGAACAAAGAATTCTTTGGTTGTCACTAAATGCGACCAAAGAATACTGACTTACAACCAAAAAATGGTACTTTCTAACAAACACAACTTTTACTCGTAACGCATTCATTTTTTAACATTTGTTCGCCAAATTTTCAGCAATCTTATTTTTATAAGGTTTATAGATGAACACAATGGGTGACAATTGTCACTTCCACCTCTAAATGTGTTTCTATGTTGGAACATCATAAAAAACAATTAACAAGTTAGATTGCAAGTCCAGCACTTTTGTGTAAGTTGCTGAGGCTTAAAATATAAATTCTGAGAATTTGGGGCATAAATATTGAAAAATGGGGCATGTGTTGTGGTACAATTGTGTTAGTATGTGCGTAATACAGGATTACAGGATTTGCATAAGGCTGAGGGCCCCTATGCAAATTCCAGAGATGTACTTAACACTGCAATGGGGGATTTGCATGGGGACCTAAATGCACTATGAAAATTGTGTATACACAGTAAGGTCTATATGTACATTAAGGTACTACATGTAAGGATGCTGCATGATGTTTTTTCAGGTCCAATGTAAATCAAACACCCATGTAATGCACAAGCAGGACTGTGCTTCTGTACCCACAAATGGGTTGTTCTTTGGGTATTGCAGATTTTATTTTTCAATTGTTTGTCCACCATTGTGCTGCCTGGCCACCCCTATCTGACTGATCCCCTCCCCAGCCCTGTTACCCCACTTATCTGGGGCTTACCTCATTCCTGCTTTCCCTCTGCCAGAGGACCTCCTCAGAGGTTTCTGGTCACCAATGTGGAGCCTCCAGGGGGTCAGGTGTCCTCCTGTTGCTAGGAGGTTTCCACTTTATCTTTCCGGTGCCCACCACAAATGCCATGGATGTGATATGCATACTCCACCTCTATGGAGATACCCCCAGCATCCCGTATGTGATGTTCCTCTCCCTGCATGACCTTGCTGTGCTGCCACCCAAATTCCCTGAGGCTGTACACAGGCAGAGGGATGATGTCACCCACCTTCTCAAAGAAGAAAGACTGTCCTGGGGATGCTCAACCCTCCCTTCAATGGCTGGGCCCCAAGTGACCCACATCCATTTCCAAATCTGGTTCACTGGCATGGCAGGAAGTGAGGTGCCCAGCATCTCAGCCCTCCATGCCACTAGGCTGGCATGGTCTCATAGATTTCTGTTTCTGCAGCAAATAGTGGCTGTGAATTTCTTGTGTATGTCTTGCAATGTCAATGTTCATCTGTGGCTGTTGAAACACTTCTTGCACTGTGAATGTGTATCTGCAGCCAGAAGTATTGCTGTAATTTCAGTTTAACTTTATCAAAAAGAAAGAAAATTAATTACAAAAAAAAACCTGCATTAATGCACCAGGTAGGGTTCAGCTTGATGCCACAAAAGTAGGGACATGTGGTGTTAGGGTTCCCAACTCTAACTCCTCCCCCTGCAAGCAGCAAAAGGACAAGACCACATGAACAACTACAGACAGTCATCATCAGGTAAGACAAACAAAATACAGCTGTTTGCAGATGACACTAATGCAGTAGCACTGAGGTGGTACCTTAAAAAATATGCATACAGCATGCTGCACTTTAAGGAACCATACTCCTTCAGTGCTATTTAGAAATGTAGCAGTGTGGGTGTGTATTTTTTTGTAGAGTGAATATGTATCTGCAGAGGCTTTCACTTCTGAAGACAAAAGTAATGTTTTAATATGGGTATTGTGAATTTCTGTCTGTAGCCAGAAGTTGGTGTGTCTGTTTTACACTTCGCATTTGTTTCTGTGTATATTTCACATTGTGCATGTGTATCTGTGGCTGCAGAAATGCTGGCCCCACAGGGGTCTACACTTCTACAGCCAGAAATGGGTGTGTATGTCTTGCACTATGTATGGGTATCAGTGGCTACAGAAGTGATGGCCCCACAGGGGCCTGTGGTTCTGCAGACAGAAGAAGTGTTGTGATTTGAGTATTGAGGTTTCTATCTGCAGCCAAAAGTGTGTGTGTGTGTGTGTGTGTGTGTATGTGTGTCTTGCAGTGTGCATGTGTATCTGTGGCTACAGAAGTTGGACCCTGATTATAAATATCTTTTGTCTCTTCTGGAAACAGCTGTATGTTGTTTGTCTTACTTGATGATACTGTCTGAGGTTACATGTGTGGTCTTGTCCTTTTACTGATTGGGGAGTGGAACCCTAAAACCACCTTTCCCTACATTTGTGGTATTATGTTGAACCCTAACTGATGCATTAATGCATTTTTTTTTGCAATTATTATATAGTATATGTCTCTTATTTTAATAGTTTCTCATTTGTTTCCATCTCTTTTCAATGATGAGCACTGTGACTACCCCATGCTCCTTGGAAAGTCCATTCCTGTTTCATGCCTGGATTATGTTTTTGTTCTCACAGACTCTAATTATGCCAGTACATTCTACAAATACAGTATGGCTTTTCTCATTCTGAAAGAGATTTTCTGATTTCCAGCACAAAATGCACAGTCGGCATCAGCAGAGCTCAGCTACACAAAATTCATTAACAATCTGACTTTCCAGACATTCCCTTTTTATGGCTGCAGGGCAGAGCTCTGTAGACATTTTACTATCACATAGAAAAATGGACCTCGTCAGATTACTAATGGAATTCTTTAAATTGGAGTGTTATAGCAATCCCTCCACTCAGCAGTATGTTTACTGAACTATTTTTTCTGTTAGTCAGCATTCCCCAATGAGGCATGAGGTTCACATTTCATTCAGTTAGTGTACCTGAAAGCTAGTGTCTTGGTGTAGGCACAAAGGCAAGTTTAAGCAGACAAGCCTGGGATTATGGTGTCAAATGTCACAGAATGAAATGTTTATGTAGTAAATCTAATGTTACAACTCTCACTGAAGATAAGTTAGAGGATCCCTAAACACAGTTCAAGTTACAATTTTGTTTTTACAGTGAAGGTTTGAAATGGACTGTTCACAGGCACTTTTTATCTTAAAACTTACCATGCTGTTGAAATTCTGTTGTAAAAGTACTGAAAAGGGAGTTTGTTACAACTTTTTATATGGTAGAGGTTTTAAATGGACTGTTCATATGTATTTTACATCTTAAAACTTTACAATGTAGTTGACATTCTGTTGCTAAAGTGCTGAAAAAGGAGTTTGTCAATACTAGTTATTGTATGTGCCTTCTTCCTGAAAACTTAGAACAGTTAAGCTATCTATTTTACAGGGAGTGTGTTTTTTTACCTTTGGATTTCAATGATCTTTACTGTGCCTGTGCTCACTATTCATCATGTTTGAGGTAGAGGACTATAAAGATGTTACTTAAAGTGGTATCCAACCTTACCAATTTGAATCCACAGTATCCAGTGTTTATCAATGTGAGGGGGCACAAGCTGCATTTGATGCTGACATAGAGATTGACAGTTCTGATTCAGATGACACAAATCGGAGACTTACCTTGGATTGTTTAGTATTTTTAATTATAGATACATAATCATTGTTTTATCTGTAATCTAGGGGTCATTGACTATTTTATTTAGCAACACAAAGGTATTCCAGCCAGGTCCCAGCATCGCGCATGGCACAGATGCCCCCTTGGCATTATAGTGAGCTCGCCACTCCCCCCACTGAAACACTTCACCTCCGGGTGAAGCTGCTGGCATAGCTACCCCTATGTGTAGATGAGGGGGATAATGCACATCTCTCCCTGATGTTCTCTCCCAGATGCTCCACTGACCTGGCCACATGCATTGGTCACCCCTTTTTTTCCAGTTCGGTGAACCCACCTTAATTCAACTTGTCTCCTAGTGTTCTGGGGCCCCAACTACCCTACAGGGGTTTCACCTGTTAACCTGGCCTGTCTTCCTCTGAATGGATTGCAGAGTACATCAGGGCTGGTATTCCACCCTGCTCCCCTTTCTAGGCACAAAACAGGGGGCCAAAACATAATAATGACTGGGTTGCCCTGTGGCATCTCAAATAATGAAGGGAACTAACTCAGCACACAAGGGTTGAGGGTGCACAGGCTAACAGCTACCAGTTATCATAAACATTTCACATTTCAAACTTTAACAGCAAACCACCAAGGTGGAAATGGGTATCCAAAGGAACGTCATTAACAGAACATAGGTTACTACTTCCCCCACATTACTACTTCTTTTTTTTTCCATTTGCTGGACTCCCTATACCCTTTAGGCAAGCAACACTGTCAAATACTTTAATGCTTGCCCTATACCTACACTAACATCCTATTTATCTACACAGCTCACTACTATTTGTTTCCTTATACCTAAACTATTATTGCTATTTAACAGGTAATGCTACACTTTACTGATGCATTAGCACAAATACTACTCTGCACCACAGTGCCTATTTTTAGTGAATTCCCTGGAGGTAAGTCCATTTTGGGGATTCCATATCACAGTGTCAATTCACAAGCTCACCACGGCTTAGTCCCAGGGCAACCCGTTATGGTGACTAGAGCTACATGACTACTTTCTAAACAACAGTTGAATAAACTTATTTCCCGGGGCATAAGGCCCTTACTACCCACTTAACACCCCACATTTCTAATCACAGAAATGGGCATTTACACAATAATTTTTTTTTTCAGATTCACATTCATTTGGGTTTTCAAACTTTTAAATTGTTAAAGTTCAAATAGCATTTTAACATAAACACAACCTCACCAATTGTAATCCAGTAGAGGGCAGTAGCAATCCAAAATACAACACAGTGGGGCACTGTAAGGCTATTTCTTTCTTGGATCCTTGGAGTCCCTGGCTGCCCCATCTGTAACAAAGTAGAAGCATGGGTCAGGTTTAGTATGCTCAATACCTCAGCAGTCCTGACTGATGACATAATACTTCAACTAGTTCCCAGTCTTATCCTGCACTAGGGCAAACACTTTAAATAGAGTGACCCCTGCCCACACTGTCAAGGTGCACATGGACTTGACTTTATTGATAACCATGCTTCTGTCATAGGCAGGAGCAGAGGGTCTCACACAGTTTCAGGCATGCACCTTTTCCATAACTCCATAAAATTCCCAGTCACTCCTTTGTACCTCCACAGTGTCCTACATTCTCTTGATGAGGTACGGGTAGTTTTCCCTGGGGTATTCCTTCCTCACATATCTCGAGACTCACCTCTTCACCTGGCTCCATTCTGGGATTGATCGTATGCTCGTTCTTGGTGCTTCACCCCTCGGCAGCCAGCTACGCTTCCTGTAGTGGAGATAGCGCATCTTCATGGGGTGCAAGTAGTCCATGCCAGTGATCTTTCTATGACAATGATCAGGGAGCAGCTGGGTGAGATCTGGCAAGCTCAAGGAGGATATGACATATGGCTTGGGTGTCTCACGCTCCACAACCAGATTTTCATACATGTAGGTGACTCTTTCCCTTGACTGCAGCTCCTGGGTAAGTGGGCCATCCATCACGCTTTTTACATCAGACTCTTCCTCCACCACAATCACTTCCACTACTATGTCTTCACTTTCTGCATCCACCACTTTCTCAGATTCGGTTGGTCTCTCATGCCAGGGTTCCCTAGCCAGGGGGCCAGTCACCACAGCCATAGGTGACTCCTTCCCTTGACTGCAGCTCCTGGGTAAGTGGGCCATCCATCACGCTTTTGACATCAGACTCTTCCTCCACCACAATCACTTCCACTACTATGTCTTCACTTTCTGCATCCACCACTTTCTCAGATTCAGGTGGTCTCTCATGCCAGGGTTCCCTAGCCAGGGGGGCCAGTCACCACAGCCATGGGAGACTCCATCTGAGCCATTTGGACACCTCCAGTGCTGGCATTAGAGGGTTCACTTAGGATAGCCCACCAACAGCCCCTCCCTCTGCCACAGGGAAGTTCTGAGGCAACCAGCAGTGGGGAAAGGCAAGGCAGAAGGCTATGCCCTTCTGTCACCAGCTTCTCAAATTGTAACTTCTTGGCTGCACAACCTGGCTCCCTCACAGGTGAATTTTGCTCTGTCACAGGAAACTTTGGCATCTCTTCATACAGGGTGGGTTTCATGGCAAGCACACTTGGCTCCATGGGTGGCAAACTGGCTCTCACTTCCATCACTGTGGGGGTAACAGCTCACTCCCAGCTGCTCCTTGGCAATGCATACTGGGCCCCAGGCACTGTAGACCATTCACCAGCACCAAAGGAGCAAAGAAAACATAGTGGTTGGTGCAGTACTCTGGTTCCATCCTGTCCACATAGGGCACATCACTCTGCCACACTACTCCTCTCTACCATGCTCCACAGCCAACTGAGCAGTTACTTCAGTATGGTTACAGTTCGGCCTCCAGGACTCGGGGCAGACACCATAGAAACATAGACTTTGATGGCAGATAAGAACCGCTTGGCCCATCTAGTCTGCCTGTTTCCCTACCTACAGGATAAGCTGCAGATCCTAGTTAACTAACAGACTATTTCTTCCTACCCCCCTACCAAAAATTGCCTTATGTCTGTCCCATGTATTCTTGAATTCTCCCACAGTTTTAGACCCCACAACCTCCTCAGGAAGGCTGTTCCACACCATAGCAGTCTTGTCTAAATAAAACTTTCCCCAGCACTTGTGCAGCCAGAATTTCCCACATACAGCCACAAGGCACCATTCTTGCTCTAGGTCTAGAGGGAGGTTTTCTGCAGTCTTTTGGGACCCCCTCTTTTATGATCACCTTGAACATACTGGATCCACCTACCATTCATCAAATTATCCACCGAATTATGCATGCGTGCACATGGTATGTCACAAGGCACCAGGCACAATCTTGTCATGCATGAAGTGTGCGTAGTTCAAGATGCTGGCCACTCCAAGACTTTCACAGCACTGCATGGCCTTTGAAATAACCCCAGGTGACCCAGTCTCTCTGGCACCCATCAGGTAAGTCTATTTGGCACCCCATTTTGCAGATCCTGGATGAGGCAACTCATTTTAAGCTCCTCTCCCCATGTCTAGGGGTTTTGAGATGGAATAAAATGTTTGTGGGGGAGAGGGTATTATAGCCAAGTTCACAGTCCAGCAACTGATCCAGTTTAAATAGCATGATGGAAAACAGTACCTGATAGAAATCTGGGGGGTTCAGGCAGTTGACAGAAGAACTCTGTTGAGGTTCAGCTTCGGATAACCAGAGGACAGCAGACTGGATCCCTGGGGGGCAAGTGTGTTAAGCCACAGCAATTCATTTAGAACTTTTAAAATCTGAGCAAGTTAAACAGAAAACTTTCCAGGCAGATTGCGTTACACAAAACAGGATGGGATTTATTTGATTTCTCCCACATAAAGAGTCTTAAAAAGCTCAAGCAGTAAAGAACAGCTCCATGGGGCTAGATGGGCACATTTGATTTGGTTCAATTAATCTATGGCACAGTGCCATGACTCCAGCCCTTTTTGGGCACAAAGCCTGCCTAAAAATTCCCTCACACCATGGAGTGGAAACACACTCTGGTTCTTGGGCTGATGGAGAACACCACAGGGCAAAATCTTTGGACAGGATGCCCAATGTGCAGTCCATGCTTACTCCTGAACTTTGCAGTCATACATGGCTATTAGAGTTCTTAGATACTTCACAGGCATAGCTCCACAACCTGGATCCCATCTTTGGACAGCTTCACTTCCCATCCCTTAATGGAGTCAGCACAACTCGGTATGGTATTATTCTGGGGTCTTAATGAAGTGGTGGTCTCCCTGGGCCTGACCGACACTCTTTGCTGCTGCTCCATGGGGTACCTGGGCACAATCACAGTCTCTAATTTTCCAGATGACACACAATCCATCTGGTGTGCAGACATGGACTCTGGGCTAACAGATCTTGATCTGCCATGCCCTGTCCTGCCCAAGCTGGCCTCTCACTCTCCGAAAATTGGGGCCCCTCATGGCAGCCACCCACTCACTGGAACATTGCTGCAAGCCTCCTTGTAGATCTTGCTAACATGCCTGGCCTGCCACAGAGCCAAAATCATGGTGTGGGACCCCTTTTTCTCCCCTGGCTTTGGCTCCACTGGATAGCAGTGGCACATGATCTTAGGATTCCCACAATGGCACCAGGGTGCCTTAGGAACAATTTGCCCTCACATCAGCTTTATTCTTGACCAGAGCTCACTGTCTTGAGGGCTGGGCTGACTTTCACTTCACCCCAGCCCCGCTACTCTCCCTGGACTCCATGGCACGGCTTCATGGAAGACCCCGTTTTCCCGCTGCAGGATCCCTTTTATAGCGATGCCAGGTCCCTGCCCATATCCACGGGTCCTGGCATCGTGCTTGGCACAGATGCCCCCTGGGTATTGCAGTAAGCCCATCAATTGGGAAGCTTACACTTACTAAGATCCCCATTCTCAAAAGAGCATGTACTTTTAGCTCCAGCTATCACTTACAACTG
This sequence comes from Neoceratodus forsteri, assembly GCA_016271365.2. Classification (NCBI taxonomy): domain Eukaryota; kingdom Metazoa; phylum Chordata; order Ceratodontiformes; family Ceratodontidae; genus Neoceratodus; species Neoceratodus forsteri. The sequence goes on along the minus strand of CM057452.1, from coordinate 559,713,594 downwards.
TTTAGGAAATTTGAGTGCTCATTGCATGTTCACATTGTGAAGAGGCAAATGGTGGTGGAAGATCAGCCAAGCACTAAGATAATGTGCTTGGTCTGAACTAAAGTATATATTTTTAAAATTTAGGTAACAGATCTTACTGTTACTCATACTAGGGCACATGAATAGTTTATTTTGCCATAGATGTTATTACAGGCACACTGGTCACACAGGTTCAGTATAGGTGCTGAAAGCTGATAGAGTTCCTTTAATGTGTGCACTGCTCATGCACTGTATTGATAAAAGTTTCCAGAGAGCTGCAAAGTACAGTAAGTCAAAACTGAATAGCATGTAGAAGCAAACCATTAGGAAACTTTTATTAAATCATTGCAGTGAGCAGTGCACACATTAAGCATATATATATATATATATATATATATATATATATATATATATATTATTTAGTTTTTGTTGACCGGGTAAGTGCACTAGACAAATCCTGCCTATTTTCAGGCACGACTTGGGGGAAGGGGATACAGATGAATTCCAACTGACCTTGAACCAGATAAAGCTGTTGGTGGTATTTTCAGTGAATGAGGGAAATTTGGCCAGGACACCGGGGAAATTCCCCTACTCTTTGGAGGGGGAATCTTTGGTGGACGGATGCAAGATGGCCACTATGTCCCAACCTGCAGAGTTGATGGATGTGACTGAGCAGAGGGAGTGGGTGTCCTCTCCTGCAGCAGAGGAGACAAGTACTGTAACCTTAGTTACTGAGTTGCAAGATGCATCTATGCCACAAGAATTCTTTGCTACAGAAAATGTGCTTCATGCTGTACCTGCACAGTCTGACCAAAGCAGTTTATCAGAGGACTATGCTGCAGTTCTGTTACAAAAGGAACGCTTGCTAGACAAAGTTCTCACTGATGTGGAAAGCTGTAACAAACGAAAAGAAACGCTGCTACAAGAAATCGGAACTTTGCGGTCCGACGTTCTAACTTTGTCCAAAACAGCTCCCTGTACTTCCATGTCGCGAGTGGTTTGTGCGACGTCAGGTGCATCTACGGAGTTGTCTGCCTCGCATTTTGTACCTGCTACAGTAGAGATCTCTCGGGGAACAAACTCAATAAGTGTTTCTACTCCTGCTTTTACCACTGAGAAACGTTTGGAACTGAAAATGAAAATTAGGAGTAGCGGTTCGTTGGAAGCGCTGCATCTTGTTAAACGCTTTGGTATGTCTACTACTGTTGTGCATTGCGCTTCAGAGATCTGTTCCCCTATTACCTGCAATTTAAAAAGAGGAGAAGCCAGTAAGGGAGAGGAAAGTAATTCTCTAGTAATTGAGAATCCCGGTGAGCAGTCTGTTCCTCTTATATCCCTAGCTGAAGACAGGGTATCTCCTGCACAGTCTATGAGACCTTCCTTAGCCTCCTCAGTTTCTAACCATTGGTCCCCTGAAAGAGCCATTTCTGAGGCAGGATGGCTACAGAATTCCTTTGGGAAATGGGTCCCTGATCCTAATGATGTTACGGTACAAAATTATAATAGGCTGGGTTGTACCCCAGTGGATTTACGCTCTTTACAAACTAACACTCCAAGACCTGTTATTCCAGCTCAAGCCTGTGTTACTGACTGTTCTGATGCTCAAACTTTCTCTAAGTCTGGATTGCCCACAACTACTAGCTTGAACCCTGAAGTACATGGGGAAGTTCCCCCCACTAACTTTAAACTTTCTGATTTATTTTCTAACAAAGGAGAACCTGCACCTCGTCGGAATGCTGTGAGGTTATTGTATAAAGGTGGTTTAGAGGACCTTCCTGATAGGCTTTATATATCTAAGGTGTTATTGAAAGGTTCTATGAAATTTATGTCTTCGGATATTTGTGTGCTAATTCATTAAGGAAATGCTAATTACGATATCAGTTTTAAAACTTCTGGAGGTTTGGAACGTTTTTGGTCTGTATTTCAGATGGTTAAGAACTCCCCTCTTTGGACCCCCTTTTTTGCAGTCCCTCTTACCAAACCTTTAGTAAAATTGATTACTATTTTGTTTCGTAATGAAGGAGTTCATATAGAAGACATTCTTTTTTGGTTACGTAGGAGGTGTGAAATTTTAGACAAACCGGTTCCTATCTTGGATAGTGAACAAATTTGGAATGGAGGTTGGAAAGTGAGAGTTAAATTGTTTTCTTCTAATAATGGACCACAGCACCTTCGAATAGTTTTTTTTAGGGAGGGATAGAGGATGTTTGTTTTATGTTGGTCAACCAAAGGCGTGTTTTAAATGTGGTTCTAGAACCCATTTGAATACTGCTTGTGATACTCCGCGTTGCTCCCACTGTTTTGAATTTGGTCATTTAGCTGCTAGTTGTTTGAACTTATTCAAATGTAATTTGTGTGAGCAGTCTGGACATGGATATGCCAAATGCCCTTGGGCTTCCCATAACAGAGATAATTGTCCCTCTCATGAAGGGTTGATTACGGGTGCCCAGCATGGTACTTCAGTTTTAGCAAAGCCCTCTGTCACACTTCCTTTACTTCCTCAAACTTCCCCTCCACATGCTGAATCTAGTCCAGTTGTAGAAACTGATCCAGATAGCTTAGCTTTGGCTGCTGTACAAAACAGTATACCGTCACTCCCTTTGGAGGAGGGTACCTCGGATGTCTCCCGGTCCACTACACCTGTTCTTGCTCCTTTAGATAAGGAGCATTCTGACATGCCCCCTTATCCCAAGAAATTCTTTTAAAAAGTGACTGCAAAAAAACGTCACAGGTCAGGAAAGCTGGTTCCCTCTCAACAGGAGCCTAAGGCCTCTACGAGTGGTGATACTTCAGAGTCTTGGCAAGTGGGCAACAGTTATGCAATTTTGGGTTTGAAGGAGGAGTCAGAGGGTGATGAGTCTGACCATTCTTCTAAGGCCTCATTGATTACAGATACCTTTTCAGAAGGAGAGGATGGTGACATAGGAAAGACTGAAAGCTTTCCTAGGCGTTCTCAGAGAAGACGAGTATCTAAAGTTACTTAATGGTATTTACTTAAATGGGGTTTACAGGAGTATTTATTTTTTTCTTTTTTCTTAATATAATGACCTCGTTAACAGTTACTACACTTAATGTAAATAGTATAAAAAGCCATAAAAAGATGGTTACAGCATTGTCTTGTTTACAACAATTGAATAATGATATCTGTCTCCAGGATACAAGGTTGAAGACTATTTATGAAGTTCAACAAGCACGGAATCTTTGGTCATTAGGGATGTCCTTTTGGTCAAATGGAGAAAATCTTTGTGAAGGGGTGGGGGTTTTGTTTACAAATTCAGCTTTAAGGGTATCTAAAATGGTGGACATTTGCCCAGGGCGTGCGCTTTTATTAGATATTAATTTTGGGGGTGAAAGATTGTATTTAATCAATATATATGCCCCACAGACCAAAGCTTTGAGAGTTGCGCTCCTGAACGACATTTACCCCTATTTGTATACTTCGCGCTTAATTATTTGGGCTGGTGATTTCAATTGTGTCCTTAATGTTAATGACAGAGGAATGAAGACAACTAAATTGTTTTGTGATTCCCAGAAATTGAATCAAATTTTAGATACTGCTCAGCTTAAAGATGCTTATCGTAGCATTTATTCTGATGGGGGTAGGACTTTTTTTAAAAATCAATTATCAACACGAATAGATTTTATTTTTCTTTCTATTTCTTTACATATAGTTAAGACTACCTTGAGAGTTTGGGAATTTTCTGATCACAAATCTCTATCTGTATGCATGTCTTGGGAAGGTGCCCCATGTTGCAAAAAGAATATCTGGAGACTGAATGCCTCCTTATTATCTGATGAATCTGTTAAAAAGGCCTGGCGGTCAGAATTTAATGCTAGATTGTCAGTTTTGGATGCCTATGAGGATGTTGCTACCTGGTGGGAAGATACCAAAAGTGACTGGAGAGTTTTTTTCAATCATTTTCAAAAAAAAAGATTAATTCACAATATTTAGAATATCTAAGATTGAGGCGCTGTTGCAAAAGTTAATATCTTTAACTGAAACTGAAGGATTAGACTATAGTACTCAAATCAGTAAGGTGAAAACCCTCATGTTTCAATATAGATATGATAGAGCTAAATCTCTTGACTTTGAGCATAGGTTTGGTTTGAAACTGCATAAGGTGCATTGGATCCTTTAATGACTGCAAAAATAGGGTGGTAAAACGTGTCATTCACGGAATTAATATCTGATTCTGGAGGTTTAAATCGGACTCGCTGCTTTATTGGATTGTGATTAATTACTTAGCTAGCCTGTATTGTACAGATGATAACATTCAATGTGAGTTATTAGACCTTGAAGGACTTCAATTACCCCACCTAAATTCAGCAGAATGCACACGTTTGTTGAAGGATATTTCTGAGTCGGAAGTGACAGATTCTATTTTTTCTTTAAATACTGATTCTGCTCCTGGTACGGATGGCTTTGGTGTAGCATTTTATAAGACTTTCCATAGTACTTTAGTTCCAATATTGACATCATTGTTTAATGATATGTTATCATCAGCTAGATTAGCTCCTTCTATGAATCAGGCATTAGTTATTTTACTTTATAAAAAGGGTTTGAAAACGGATTTACGAAATTGGAGGACAATAAGTTTATTGAACACTGATTTCAAAATTCTAAGTAAAATTTTATTACGTAGACTTACACCAATAGTGGATTCATTGATAAGCCCTTATCAAACTTGTTCCTTACCAGGTAGATCTCAGAATGATAATTTATTGATAATTCGTGAACTTTTTTCAGCATCTCAAACAGGTAAATTACATGGTTATTTACTTAGCCTGGATCAGGAAAAAGCATTTGATTGTGTTTCACATAGATTTCTGTTTTCAGTCTTAAAAGCATATGGTCTACCTAAAGTTTTCATTGATTGGATATGATTATTGTATCAATCTGCTTCTTTGATACCAAATGTCAATGGTTGGTGTGGCCGTCCAATAGCAGTTAAAAGAGGCATTAGGCAAGGATGTCCGTTGAGCCCGTTACTATATGTGTTCTATATTGATATTTTTATTCAGATGCAGGTGCCCATAGTGGTTTAGAAGGTGTGAGTCTAGCAGAGAATGTCTTACCAATTAAAATTTTAGCATTATGGGATGATTTGGTTGTTTGCTTAAAATCGCTTAAAGAGGAACCCATGTTTACTACTGTTTTAGATTTATTTTAAAAGCTTCGGGTTCAAAGATTAATTATGGTAAGAGTAAAGGATTTCCTTTTGGTCCTTCTCCTATTCCTGAATCTGGCACCCTTGCAGGAATTCATATTTCAAAAGATCCAATAACTATTTTGGGAATTGTGTTTGGAGATATAGATATGATGTATATAAACTGGTCCCAGAAAATTAATGTTGCTCAATCGGTAGTTGCTCACTGGAAAGAGAAACAAATAGCAAAGCGTAAACGAGTTTTGCTTATTAAAACTTTACTATTGCCGATTTTATTATATTTAGGTTATGTGTTTCCTCCACCATCGTCCTTATTTACAACTTTATATAGTGTTTTTTTTCAGGCCTTTTGGGGGAGTAGATTGAATCCCATTAAACGAGGATTTATGTATAGAAATATTAGTCAGGGAGGTGTTAGTATGATTCATCCTATAGCTTTTTTCCTTAGTATTTTTTTGTCTTGTAATTTTTGCCCTCTGTTACGGCCTGGCTTGAAGCTTTGGTCCCCTTACGTAAATTTATGGTTTTTGAAAGGTTTACCATTCTGGAAGAACGTTAATTGGACTTCTTTGTTTAAAGTTCCCAATATTCCGACTTACGGCAAAGGAGTTTTTAGTTTAATAAAAAAATGGAAATTAACTGTACCCAATTTGGAGACATTGAACCGAAAACAATTATATAATACTATTGTTTCTTTTGATTTTTCAGAACCCTTAATTTTTCCAGATTGTACTCCCCAGTCTCAAGAAAGAGTTTTAAAATTACTTTCCCATGGAAGGATACCTGCCTTTATATGGGATAGTGTTTGGCTGAGCTCTTATGGTAGATTGCCTGTGGGTAGTACACATAAACATAAACAATTATGTGATAGATGGTGTACTCGAGCACTCTGTAATTCTGAGTTGGAAACACAGAAACATCTTTTTTTGGATTGTTCATATATTAAACCTTTTTGGGTCTGGTTAGCAAAAAAATGGAAAGAACCTTCATTCTCTTTAATTTCTTATGAGATTTTAATGTATGGTTCAAATAAGGGTGTATGGTCTAGGTATCCTGCTGATACGTTACTTTTAGTTTTTTTTGTTACTCGATTTTATATTTGGCAATCTAGAACTTTTTGGTCTACTCAACAACGCACTATTTCGTTTGAGGAACTTCTCTACAATATATCAAATACTGTTCATGCAATGTATAACTCTGATATGAAAATGTATGGTCAACCTGCATGTTCTACTTTGTGGGTGAATTGTGATAATTGGTTGAGTTAATGTTTGTTTCTTTTCTTACTATATAATTGATTTGTATATTGTTCGGAGACCTCCATTTAATAAAAAATTCCCCTACTCTTTTCGATAAGTGCCATGGGATCTTTAACATCCACCTGAACTACCACCAATCCAGGCAGATGGGACCTCGGTTTAACATCTCATCCGAAAGACGGCACCTCAGAAGTGCAGCACCCCTCTCATGCTGCACTACAGTATCAGTACTGGGATATTAACCCAAGTGCCAGATGTGGGAACTGAACCCACTGCCCTCTGATCTCCCAGCCTCAGAGGCGAGTGTGCTACCTACTGAGCCACTGACACTGCAACACTAGACATATATATATGTATTAGAGTGTATGTGTGAGTGTGTGTGTGTGTAGCACAACAATTAGAAAATGCAGTTAGGTGTCTCAGTGGTTAGTGCAAAAATTGCTTGTCCACATTCCCCCACTTTCTAGATCAGTTTCAGCCTTATGCATGTCCTTGCTGATTTACATGAGTTGTCTAGTGGCAACCCCCTACCCTCCAATGTCCCTCAGAGCCTGAAAAAAAAAAAGGTCCCTCAGTGTCTTTTTTTAATCTGTAAAAATGTGTGTAGACAGTGCACTGCTATGTTATACTGGAATATATAGGGGACACATGATGGGTGACTGTGGAATTTGAAAAATATTAGCATGAGTGCAGAGTGAACTGTGATAATATCACGAGTGGCAAAGCCACGAGTGATAGTATCGCAGTTCACTCTGCACAAGTGCTAATATTTGCCATATTTCACAAGTTGCACATCATGTGTGCGATTTATACAATAGGGGGGAGTTTTGAGTTATTTTTATTTCTTTGTCTGGTGTTGTGGTTCTATGTTATTTTGCGGTGTGCTTCCTCGGTTGTGTGGCCTTTTTATTAATGAACTTGGTGCTACTATGTTGTGAATGGGAAGTATGTAGATTTTGATTGGTTCATTTGCTTGAATGGATGTGTGTGAGAGTATGTTATTGGTTGCTATTTTTACATCTGCATGTTACATTGGGCGTGATTGGTGTGCAACTGTTTTGGGGGTGGGGTTATTATCGGAGCTGAGAGTCAGCATTTCCTGAAGTTAAGAGTCAGCGTTTCCTGAACTTTTGTGTCTTTACAGAGTATTTTTTCATGTATTGGGGGTTTCTTTCACTTTATTTTTCAAGTTATTTGCTTTTTGTGATATTGTGCTTCACTGGTGACTGCACATGTCTGTTTCTGGAGAGACCGCAGAAATTAATGTTTTTTGGTTTACTTTTGCCTTGTATAATCTGCTTAGGAATGTCTTTTCAAGTCATGCAGCTGCAGTGTCTGACCTACAAGAAGTCACAAGGGCTTCTTGGGATTTCTACTGCTGTTTTCACAGGTGTGATAAATTACTTTGGTTTGTACTCATCTGAAAGTAGTTCCATGAGGTTTTTTGTTCTATGTGGTACTTGGCTGATGTAATCAGAGTTGAAATATCAGGTACTGACGTAGTCACTGTTGGTACGTCTGTGTGAATATATCACAGTGTCTACGTCAGTTCCCTGATATTCAATGTCTGTGAAAATAACACTATTTATTTGGATGGCTATTCCTTCAACCCTATTGTATAAATATGAATATATGTGTACATGTATTTGTCAGTGTGTGTGTGTGTGTGTATGTGTGTATCACAGCAATTAGAAAGTAAAGTTAGGTGGCTCAGTGGTTAGTGCAAAAATTGCTAGTCTATATTCCCTCACTACCTAGATCAGATTTAGCCTTATGCATGTTATTGCTGATTTGTATATGAGGTGTCTAGGGGCAACCCCCCACTTCCGATGTCCCTTGGAGCCTGAAAAGAAGAACACGGTTCCTCTATGTCTTTTTTTAACCTGTAAAAAAATATCCATTGCTGATGCAACTGCCGCACCTCCATCCCAGTCTCTCACTGAGTAGCTGCCACCCCACACCCCCTTGATGCCCTCATACCCCCTCACTCACCTGAACAGATCCCAGTGTGAAGACCCATTGTCCCATGGAACACACATCTTGCCGCTGGAACCGGTGACTGCTATATGAGAAATAAGGTAATTGCAGTTGAAAACCCATTGAAATACATTGAACTGCACTTATTTTATTTCTTATATAGCAGTCCTTGGTTCCAGCAGCAATACATGTCTTCAATGAGCTAGTGTAGCTTCACACTGGGACCTTTTTTTGGTGAGTGAGGCTTTGTGGTGGAATCTAGGGGTGCTGGGTGGTGGGTATTCAGTGGGAGGTTAGGCTGGGGAGTGGGAGTTGTATCACCACCCAGTCTACCCTATTAATCCCTATCTAGTGTGAGACCCCATGCCCAAATTGAACTCTGGAGCCCCCCCCCTTGCTTCCAGGATACCCCTGTGTCTATCTCACTCCTTCTTGAATTCTGTGACCATTTTAGCCCCATCACCCTCTCTGGTGGGCTATTCCAAACATCCACCCCCTTCTCCGTGAAAAAATACTTTCTCACATTTTCCCTGAGCACTCCCCCTCTAACTTTATTTTGTGACCCCTTGACATGGAGCATCTCTAACTTTGGAAGATGCTTCCTTCCTGTACTCTGTTTATACTGGTAATGTATGTGTATGTCTTAATCATGACCCCACTCCCTCCATTACTCCAGGGAATATATATTTATCTCCTTTAGTCTTTTTTCATGGATCTTATCCCACAGGCCCTGCACCATTTTACTTGCCATCCACTGCACTACCTCTGCCCTGTCTGTGTTCTTTCTCAGGTAGGGCCTCCAGAACTGGATGCAGTTTTCTAGGTGCAGTCACATGAGTATCTTCTACGGGGGCAAGATGAACTCCATCTTTATACTCGTGATACCCCTCCCTATGCATCTAAGCATCTGATTAGCCTTTCCAGCAGCCTTATCACACTATCTACTTTCACTTAGGTCCTCTGAGATGATAACTCCCAGGTCCCTTTCCTGCTTTGTGACTGACACTACCTCCCCACCTAGTTCATGCTTTGCCCCTGGGTTCTTGTGCCCTGTGTGCACAATCCTGCATGGAACTGCCACATCTCAGCACCACATTTAGGGCACTGTGTCTAGACAGTGCTAAATGTTGGTGACTGTCATTTTTTTTTTCTTTTTGTGTGATCTATTTTTCCGTCCCATGCTCACTGGTCTTCCACTCCTTCAGGCTCTGACAAGTTCCCCCTGACCTCTTCTGTCCTTGCCCGGCCCTCCTCTGATCCCCCAGATCACAGCCGACTCCCAGGATATCCCAATGTATCCCTTCACCGGGCGAGTCCCTCTCCTCCGAGGGGGAAGACACCGCGGGGGAGGATAGCCCCAGCACACACACACTACTAGTGCCCGGGGATGCTGCTGGGGAACAGGAGGTACCAGGAAGGCCCTGGAGGCCCTCAAGAACAGAGAGCCATCATTCAGAGGTCAGCGAGTGATTTTCCTGGCTTCTTGAGGTGCGTGACATCCAGACATGAAGGCGAGAGCCGACGTCTGTCACGCACCACCCCTAATGACCATGACGTGCTGCACTACCACCGGCCTCCTCCAGTGGTCGCTTCTGCACTGGGTCGTGATCCCCCTCCCTCCCTGGAGACAGAAAACAGTCGTGGGATGCTCAAGCTGCCTCCCCCCCGACTGGGCCCTCCAGCGACCTGAGCTTGTTCCTGAACCCGGGTCGCTGGCATCGCAAGCAGAAATCCAACCACTGCACCGACGGGCCGGCCTGTGACTGTCATTTAAAGTGACCTCTGTATTTGCAGGGGGCGCCTCTTACTAAAGATACCAACTCGTGGGGTTAACCTTAGGAAGGGGGGTACAGAGAGGTCACTATAAAGACAGTTGCCAAAATCTGGTGCTGTCCTGATGCAACACCTTAAATGCAGTGCCACAACAGCTGTATCTGTTCCTGCACTTTTTTGCATTGAATCACAGCTGCCATTCTTCAAACCACTTTTCCAGTTTTATAAGGTCTTTTCTCATTCTTTCAACACCCCTGGAGTGTCCACCCTATTGCATACCTTTGTGTCATCTGTGAAGAGGCATACCTTCCCCTCCAGTCCCTCTGCAATGTCCCCAATAAAGACATTGAAGAGGATCGGCCCTAACACTTACCCCTGCATCACCTTGCTCATCATCTCTGCCTCTCAAAAGTACTCCCTGTTTACTACAACCCTTTGACTTCTGCCATTCAGCCAGTTCTCCACCCACAGAACTATTTTAGGATTCACCACTAGTCTGTGCAGTTTGTTAATCAGCCTTCTGTGAGGGACAGTGTTGAAGGCCTTTCTGAAATCCAGATAGGTCATATCCACCGCATCTCCCATGTCCACTACCTTAGTTACTTGGTCATGCTGTAGATTAGCACAATGAGTTAGTGCAATACACAGTGCATATCCTAAATACAGTAAAATTTAGGGTTAGATGTATAAGTAAATAAATGCCACATAAAGCAGTATACGTGTGTTAGTGTGTGTGTGTGTGTGTGTGTGTGTGTGGCAATGCTCTGTGTGTACAGACAGTGCACTGCTATGTTGTACTGGAATATATACATATATGTGCATATGTATTAGTCAGTGTATGTGTATTGCAACAATTAGAAAGTTCCGTTAGGTGGCTCAGTGGTTAGTGCAAAAATGGCTAGTCTACATTCCCCCGCTATCTAGATCAGTTTCAATATTATGCTTGTCATTGCTGATTTAAATGAGTTGTCTGGTGGCAATCCCAAACCATCCAATGTCCCTCGAAGCCTGAAAAGAAGAAAAAAGTTCTTTGATATCTTTTTTTTAAAACCTGTACAAATGTGTGTAGACAGTGCACTGCTATGTTATATTGGAATATATATGCATATATGTGTATATGTATTAGCCAGTGTATGTGTGTGTTTGTGTGTGTGTGTGTGTATCACAACAATTAGAAGTGCAGTTAGGTGGCTCAGTGGTTAGTGCAAACATTACTAGTTTATACATTTCTCACTGCCCACGATACCATTATTTTACAGCCATATTGGCTCTTGCTAGATTTTGTTTAATTAGTGATGATGTTTTCAAGATAGCAGAATCTCTTTCTAATTGACTTAATCTGTCCCTTTTCCTTATGCATGTTTGAAAGTCGTAATCCCTCTTCTTGTAACATCACAATGTGCTGATATGGAAATTAGTCTGTCACAAGCAGGTGATTAGGTTTTTAAGATAGATAAAAGCAACAGGGGCATATGAAGTCTCTGGGGGAAGTGCTAGTTTTGGGGATGCTATGCGATTTGAATCCTACTAATACAAAATGTACTTTTTTCAGAAAACTTTAAATTCACTTTAAACTTACATTCTGCTAGGGACTGTAGCAGTCACTGGTTACCTGCTTTCCATAATGTTTTATGCACAGTCATTTTGCATATTTCATAAATATTATCGTATTTATTCATGTTTCTTATTTTATTACTTGTCCCACCCACCTCCCACCTCCTGGCCCCTACCTGCTGAAATCAAATGCCTGGAACCCTGCAGCTCAAACTGTATATCCCATCTACCACTGAGTGGGGTGTGCCTTGTGTTGATGCATCGGAATCCTCTCTCACCAACAAGCTCCTCTGTTCCATTGACAGGGCAATGTAGGTGAGACTAGTAGGTTCCTCATGGAATGGCTGCTCCTGGACAACCACTGGGGCAGCCATTACACAAGGACAGCATGAGATCCTCCTAAGAGTGAAGAATATGCCCATCAGACTACTTCTCCAGGCTGGGATCACACATCAAGGACCAATCCCTCATGCAGAAAGTGGGCACCTTATTCACTAGGCCATTGGAGTGATCTGTCATAAATATTTTTAACAGTAGATGCTATGGGCTTGGCTAACTAGAGTGCAGTTTCAAATGTGAAGTCAGTCTCAGACAATAATCTTCTATCAATCCTATCATCACTCATACCACACCCCAAGCTATCTCTTAAGGATCAAAAGTACGCCATATTGTAGCAGCAGTATTGGTATAAATTTCTTAATTCTGCTACATAGGCTCCCAAGTTTTTCCTGGTTTTCGTTCATTAGTCACAGTTCAGTCTTTGCATGATCACATTCGATTTGGGGTAAAAATAAACTTTTAACAAGTTCACAATCTCATTAATACTTTCATCTGCAAGTTTATCTAGATTTATAAGTTTTCATTAGAGTATGTCTTCTAGCCTATACCACTTAGTAAGAAGGCTTGTTTCTCACCATAATCTCTGATGTCATTGGCCATAAAAGCGTGCCAGTACCTCACAATAAATCTTCCAACTTTTAGTTTGTCAGTTGAATGGGAAAACTGTTCCAACAGTACTCACCATGTCAGGACTTTATTGTGTTCCAAATCATCTCATACTAGTCCTTTCTAAATTAATTCCCAAACTGCTTGAACAGCTTGGGCCAGATATTCGAAATGAACCATAGTCAGGTGCAAGTCTGGCACAGTGCAAATCTGATGCCATGGCACAATGGGTGCCATATTTAGAGGTTGCACAGGCCGAACAGTGCCAGCACAACATGGCTAAATATGGCAGATTGAGCCATGGCGCAAACAGAGGTGCGCCATGGTGCAACAGAGATGCTGGCACAACCTTGCAGTGCAGAGCAGCACAGCAACAGAGAGGTGCAAGGCACAGAGAACAGAAACAGGGACAGAGCCATGGAAGCACAGTGACAGCAGCCACAGAAGCCCCCACCAACAGGGTACAGCAGGGCACACACAGGCACCCAGGTACTGGACCCCAGAACACACTGGTGGCACAGACGGTAGCCGACAGGAGGGGTCAACGGCCAACAGAAAGCTGCCAAGGGTGCCCCCCCTGCAGGCAGGCTCCTGGCCATGCCCCTCTGCCACGTAAACATGGCAGGCCACACCCAGGACCATGCAGCCAAGCACACACACACCACACAGGCACACAGGGAGCCCACACACCAGGCACTGAATGGGCCAGGATGCAGGCAACATGGCAGACCACATGGACTGGGTGCCCAACACCAAGCAGAGGACCCTAGCACAGTGTGCAGACAGGACTGGAACAATGACCCTAGCCGTGAGCACCACCATGCACACACCCGCCACACACCCTGGACTGCTGCCCCATGGATGCCCCAAAGCACAGCCACCAAACCAGGGGATGGACACCACCACAGCAGGACACACCACAGTACACAGCAAGTAACCATGGAAGCACAACATGTGCTCTCCCCATGCACACAACATGGACAGACACTGGACCATTGCTGCAAGGCTTTACATGCCACCTGCAAAGCAGACACAGATACAGGCAGGTATCAAAGAAATGCTTTGTAAAATGGTAAGTGTGAACCACAGATAACAGGGGCAGGGAAAGGGTAAGTACAACGAGGGAAGGAGACAAGGAACAGGGACTGTACAGCGGGAAGGGGGACTGTAGGGGAAGGTGCAACAGGGAAAACAGGAGCCTTGTACTGCAACATCAATGGCAGCCCCGAACGGTAGCCAGCAAGCTGCCTCTCTCATCTGTCTGCCACCACCATCTGCCAGATGGTGACTACCAGCTCCAGAATACTGGACATGACCAGGAGCATCTGCCACATCATCCTTGACAGCATCCATTGAGGCGGTCTCCATGCCAGATGCCTGACACCTATGGCAAGGGACAGGACAGGTGATCTGTGCAATGGCCCAAGAAACCATGCCTACCCACAGTGCACAATGGTCAGAGGGACCACACACCCCTGGAGGGCCCAGAATGGATATTCACAGGGGGGTGGGCCAATGCCAGCCAGCAACATGGCACACCACAGCATTGCAGAGAGGCTGCACAGTGACTGTCACATGGCACACTGTACTGGTAGTACTGCAGCAACAACGGTGGCAGCCGGGCACATGCCCACCCCACCAACAGCTGGCACATGGATTCAATGGATGCACCACAGTGGCAAGCACGATGCACAGTGTGACACACACAGCTGTCATGGCACATGGCACAGGAGGCCATGCCTGCACCAACTCCCCACTGCCGCCCCCCCATGTACAGTGAGAGTGACCATGACAGTGCTTACCTGCCCCCTGCGGTGAGCTTGTGCAGGTCAGCCCCCATCAGGGTGCACCACCGGGTTGTGCTCTGCCTCTGCCCTGGCTCGCCTGTGGCCCTCTGGCCCTGGGAATGGAAAGAAGACAGGTGCACATCAGTACCCAGCCACACCAACAGCCCCCCCTTCACACAGCCCTCTGTGCATAGGGCGTGCCCCTGCCTGCCATATCCCACACAACAGTATGGCTGCAGCGCAACACAAGCAGCAGCTGACCATGACAGTCAATGATGTGCACGCTGACAGCACATCCCACTGCAGGGCATGCCAGGCAGTGATGCCACCACCACAGTACAGTGCCAGGGCAGACATGCAACAAGTGTACACCTACCTGGATGTGGCACTCGCCATGCCGACACGTGCCTGGAGCCTCTGGAGCCATTCTGGGTCCCTCCTTCACAGGTCACCATACCTGTGCCTGCACTGCTCCACCATCCAGAAAACCCCTGTCCTCCTCTCCAGGTGGACAGCAATGATGTGCCACACCTTGCCCCTGGCCTGCTGCAGGGGCACCTGGTTGAACAGCTGGTCACAGTAGGGCTGCACACAGGCCATGAAGTTGATCACCTCCAAATTATTCCAGTTAGTGGAATGTCATCCCCTACTCTGCACAATGGTTTCCACACAGTGCGGCAGTGAAAATGGTGGTGACAGGTGCACATGGCTGCCACAGGTGCAGAATGCGCAATGTGCAGGAAAATGCGCAGTGCTTGACCATCACGCATTGATGGTCATGCACAGTTCGCATTCCCCAGTGGGGTCACGGAGTCATGCAGGCATTTCAGGGGTCAGAGGTCACTCACCAGTGTGTGCATTGTGCAAGTGTGCAGTATGGTGCTTGACAGCATGCGTGATCATGTGTATAGTCACCTATGCACCAAATGCGCAGTGCTGATGCATTGTGCAGTCTACATTTGGTGTGCAGTTGGAACCATGAAAAGTAGTGCACATGTGCACTGCAGGCCTGTGCACCGTGCATGCGTGGGTATTGCACCCGGCCTGCTCCGGCACAATACCATTGCACTCGGTGCATGTCTGCGATATTCAAACACCACATGCAAATGAGCTCATCAGCCAATGCACAGCGCAGTGGAGTACATTAGCATATCATTACCGTTGTACATCTTCATTTGCATGCATTCGCCTCCCAAGCGGCACCGAACCGCACAGG
Source organism: Neoceratodus forsteri (assembly GCA_016271365.2). Taxonomy (NCBI): domain Eukaryota; kingdom Metazoa; phylum Chordata; order Ceratodontiformes; family Ceratodontidae; genus Neoceratodus; species Neoceratodus forsteri. The sequence continues at coordinate 559,697,897 of CM057452.1, read as the reverse complement.
CCATGGACCGGTATTGTAACCTTGACAGGTAAGTGGGGGATGCCACAGCAGCAGACTGGGAGCAGACAGCACTGAATGGTGGGACAGACCAGGGAGATGCTGCCACTGACACACTTTGCTGTCCATGTTCACAGGAGGCAACATGTTGGGGCAGGAGGAGGCTGAGGAGCATGGTTCTGCACGGAAGCGCAGGCCCAACTTCACTAAGGGAGAGTCGGATGCCCTGTTCGAGGCCTACCTTGATAGGGAGGCCCTGTTGAGTGGTGCCACGGGCACACCACAGGACAGAGTCAGTGGATAGGAGGAAGTGGTGACCTAAGTCAACCAGCACGACAGCCACCAGCGGTCAGCATAGGAGTGCTGCAAGAAGGTCGGGACTGATAGGCTGCGCATTAAGGAGAAGATGGCAGCCATCAGAGCATCCCACAATACTACTGGGGGAGGGCCAGCAGATGCACCCACACTGATGCCATCAGAGGTGTTGGTGGCAGCCACCATCCACCGCACTCGGTGGAGGGTGTGCCTGGAGGGGGCTTCCAGATGGGTGGCAGCCCTTCACTGCACGGTATGTATGTCAGCCACACACAGGTGGTGGCCTGGAGGGTGCATACATGGGTGTGCTGTTGTGCATGCTGCTGTCCTGCATGTCATGTGCATGTGTGCACATCCATGTGCATGCCACATCACTGGACACATTCAGTAACAGTGTATGGGGGCACATGTGGGCAATGCATCACTGACACTCCATTCTTCTCTTGCAGTACCAACATGCCTCCATGCAGAGGATGGGGTGCTGGCAGTGGCCGTGGCATCCATGGACACTGGCACGGCCCTGGAGGATGCACCATCAATGTCCACGGGCATCCGGGGGCCTGACAGGCTGTGGATGAGCACCACAGTGCCTGTAGGTGTCCTTGGCCTAGGGTCGGATGAGGACCTGGATGTGTTCCTGCAGGATGCCAGCCTTGGTGTCCTGTGCACAGAGACACAGATCGGGGTGGGGTCCAGCACCGATGATGACATTACACTGCTCCTGGACAGCATGGGTGACGTTGTGGGTGAGTCCCCTGCCTCCTCCACAGACTGTGTCAGGTCCCAGTACCATACCAGTGGCAGCACCACCACCTGCCAGTACTGTGGGTGCAGTGGTGTGCATTGCCAGTGCTGTGCTCTCGTTGGTGGTGGTGCGGCCCGTGCAGGCACATGGCAGCATAGCTGCCAGAGGGTTGACAGCAGCAGCTGGACACAGGGTCCTCCGCGGTGTGCCTGCCGCACCCATTCCACCTGTAGACTCCACTGTGCAGAGTCCACCAGAGGGGGCTGCAATAGTGGGAGGTCACCCACTGTTGATCGGCAGCTTGTCTGGGAGCTCCAGGATGCAGACCATCTGGCAGAACACACCGCCTGCTGCTGGCATCTGTTCAGCAACAGGTGCTGCTCAACACTGAGGTGCATGCACTGTGGCGGAGGTGCACCAGTTAGCTGAGCAGCACAGTGGCACTGGGCAGATCCTGGAGGGATGCAATGCATGCAGGAGGCCATGACTGTGGCCTTGGATCGCATTGCCGATGCAGTTGCAGATGGCGTGCATTGCTGGCTGCCAAGGGCATGGCTGTGCACAGGAGACCCCCACAGTGTGCTGTCCTCCCCACAGATCCAGCATCGGGTGACACCAACACAGTGGATGCCGGGTTCAGATGTAGGCATGGCTAGGGCTGGGCTGTTCAGCCACCTACGCACATCCACGAGGCCATGGTTGCGGTCCCGCACTTCCATCCCTGGGGGGTTGTCGGACACCCCCCCATGACTGACGTGTAGCCTGTGGCTGTTGATCGGCCCCAATGTGGCTGCCCCCATGGCTGTGGTGGCCATGGTACTGCACGGCTGCCCTGAGCTGTGTCCTGCCCTGACCGCAGTTTGCTGCTGATGTGCTGTGCGACATGGTGTGGTGCGCCATACCTGTGGTGGCGCACATGTGGTGTCATGCTGCATGCTGCCTGTGTGAGTGCATGCCTGGTTGCTGGACCATGTGGTGTGGGTGTGATGAGGACAGTCTAGCACGGTTGCACCTGTGCACCGTGCCATGTGTCTGATCCATGCACGCTCCACCGCCTGTGTGGGGGCAGTGTGTGTGTGTGTGTGTGTGTGTGTTGCTGTGAGTGGTGTGTGTGCCACTACCTCTCCTACCCCTGCATCACGCCTCTGTGTGTGCATGCCCTCACCATGCCCATCCCTGCATGTGTGCTGTACTTGGCTGTGTGGCCCATGCATGTGACCACACCACCTACCCACGTTGTTCCAAGGTGTTCCTGTGCAACAGTGTCTGCTGCTGCTGAGTCGGGGTCCCTCCACCCAGGGGTGGCTGTCCACCACCCTTTGGCCTATTGTCTCCATCATCCCACTACTGATGCCCTCATCTGCCTCGACAGCTATATCACGGTCAATAGCCATGTTGTGCAACATGCAGCAGGCCAGGAATGGGCCACAGGCTTGAGGGCTGTACTGTAGGACACCACCTGACCTGTCTAGGCAACAGAATCATGCCTTCAGCATGCCAAAGATGCGCTCAATGATGTTGCACGTGCTAGCATGTGCCTGTTGTATCGTTCCTCTGCTGGGGACACTAGTCACCAGTAGGGGGTGAGCAGCCAGGGCCTCAGTGGGACGATGCTGTCACCTGTGTGAGAATGACATGGTTAGCCCTATGCTACTCTGTGCTGTACCCTTGCCTGTCCCTAGCACACGCCACCATGCACCCTGCCTCCCCCATCCCTAGGTCTGCAATGCCCATCGCCTGTGCCATACTCACCCACTAGGTGGCCCATGGGGATGTCCCCACACTCAAAACCTGTGGCACAGTGAAGAGCTGTGCCAAATGAATGCATCATGTGCACTCCCAGGGTGTGTGGCGCAGACACTGATGATGCACCCCGTGGCATCGCACACCACCTGGCAGTTGATGCTCAGGCTCCCCTTCCTGTTGATGTACGCTATTCTTTCAGAGCCAGGTGGCATGCGGATGCCCATGTGGGTGCAGTCAATGGCCCCAATCATGCCGGGCATGCGTGCCACCCTGTGGAAGTCCTGCATGTTTGCTGTACATTCCGCCTATGTGCTGGAGAAATGTGTGAATTCTGAAGCACATGACAGCAGTGCATTGAGGAACAGGTGAGGAGGCAGGATGGGCCAACTGGGTGATGCCTGTGGTGTCCTCTGTTGGTTGTTGGAAAGTGCCTGTGGCAGCAGGCACATGACGGTGGTCACCTTGGTCTCCACGGACATGGCATGGCTTTATCTGGTGGATGCCTGCATCTCCTCACTGCACAGCTCAAGAGCTGCCTCAGAGTGGCCCTGTTCAGGCAGTACCAGCCCAAGATCTCTGTGTCACTATAGTTCTCAAAGGTGATGCAGGCATGGTACTACCTGTGTCAGGCATACCACAGACGAGCCCTTTGTTGGCCATTTAGCTGTTCCTCCTGCTCCTCACACCTCTCATTACCACCTCCATCAGGAATGGCACTCTCCATCACTCCTTCAGTCCAATGTCCCCCTGGGTGGTTCGCTACTGTCTGTGTGCCGTACTGGTACACTGTTTTTCTGTGTGTTTGTGTGTGTGTGTGTGTATATATGTGTGTGTGTGTGTGTGTGTGTGTGTATGTGTCTCTTTTTCTCTCTCTGCCCCTCTCTCCCTCTCCCACACCACCTCTCTGTCTCTCTCCCTCCCTCTGTGTCTGTTCTTCAGTCTGTCTGTCTGTCTCTCTCACTCTCACTCTCACTCTGTCTCACACTCTTGGCGCAAATGCTGTCAGTGTGTTTGTACCCTGTTTTCACAGGAACAAGTCTGGTCAGTGCATCTTCAAGTTGCTCCCCACTTGTGCCATAGCTTCATGGTTGGATAAACTGTTGCGCTGCATATTCATGGGACCACCACTTGCACTTGCATGGCATATATTATAGTTGTGCATTGGCACAATGGGTTTTGTACTGCACCATGACTCCCACTGAATGGCGCTCCTCGGCACATCTCCGTATTTGCACTGGCACAACTCAGTTGTGCCATGCGCAACTGCTCTGAATATCTGGGCCCTTGTGTTTCTTGGTCTTTTCTGAAGTCTGTGAATTCACTTTTAGGTTGGTTACAACTAGAACTTTTTTCATGGCCTGCAAAAACTATACATACAAGCATCATCATCATCATCATCATTTTTATTGTTCAGCATAAAGCCATTACAACACATAAATTACAAGATTTAGACAACATTCACCCAATTGTACAGACAAGAATTAAAAAAAATTCTAGCAGCATGCTTGTTACTGGTACATAGAAACATAGAATTTGATGGCAGATAAGGACTGCTTGGCCCACCTAGTCTGCCCATTTTCCTACCTAACAGATAAGCTGCAGATCCTAGTTAACCAACAGCTTATTTCCTCCTACCCCCCACTAGGACTGCCTTATGTCTGTCCCATGCATTCTTGAATTCCCCCACTGTTCTTGACTCCATGACCTCCTCAGGGAGGCTGTTCCATGCATCCAGAACCCTCTCCATGAAAAAATACTTCCTCACATTACCTCTGAGCTGTCCCCCCTCTATCTTAAAATTGTGCCCCCTTGTTTTTGCACATCTGTTTTTCTGAAAGATGCTACCCTGTTGGACTTTGTTGATTCCCTTGAGGTACTTGAACGTTTCTATCATATCCCCTGTCTCCCTTCTTTCCTCAAGGGTATACATATTAAGCTGCTTTAGTCTTTCTTCATATGTCTTCTGGTGCAGACCCTGCACCATTTTGGTTGCCCTCCTCTGGACAGCCTCCACTCTGCCTACGTCTTTGCGGAGACTTAATCTGTCCCTTTTCCTTATGCATGTTTGAAAGTCGTAATCCCTCTTCTTGTAACATCACAATGTGCTGATATGGAAATTAGTCTGTCACAAGCAGGTGATTAGGTTTTTAAGATAGATAAAAGCAACAGGGGCATATGAAGTCTCTGGGGGAAGTGCTAGTTTTGGGGATGCTATGCGATTTGAATCCTACTAATACAAAATGTACTTTTTTCAGAAAACTTTAAATTCACTTTAAACTTACATTCTGCTAGGGACTGTAGCAGTCACTGGTTACCTGCTTTCCATAATGTTTTATGCACAGTCATTTTGCATATTTCATAAATATTATCGTATTTATTCATGTTTCTTATTTTATTACTTGTCCACACTCCACCTCCTGCCCCCCTACCTGCTGAAATCAAATGCCTGGAACCTGCTTGCAGCCCAAACTGTATATCCCATCTACCACTGAGTGGGGTGTGTGCCTTGTGTTGATGCATCGAATCCTCTCACCAACAAGCTCCTCTGTTCCATTGACAGGGCAATGTAGGTGAGACTAGTAGGTTCCTCATGGAATGGCTGCTCCTGGACAACCACTGGGGCAGCCATTACACAAGGACAGCATGAGATCCTCCTAAGAGTGAAGAATATGCCCATCAGACTACTTCTCCAGGCTGGGATCACACATCAAGGACCAATCCCTCATGCAGAAAGTGGGCACCTTATTCACTAGGCCATTGGAGTGATCTGTCATAAATATTTTTAACAGTAGATGCTATGGGCTTGGCTAACTAGAGTGCAGTTTCAAATGTGAAGTCAGTCTCAGACAATAATCTTCTATCAATCCTATCATCACTCATACCACACCCCAAGCTATCTCTTAAGGATCAAAAGTACTGCCATATTGTAGCAGCAGTATTGGTATAAATTTCTTAATTCTGCTACATAGGCTCCCAAGTTTTTCCTGGTTTTCTCGTTCATTAGTCACAGTTCAGTCTTTGCATGATCACATTCGATTTGGGGTAAAAATAAACTTTTAACAAGTTCACAATCTCATTAATACTTTCATCTGCAAGTTTATCTAGATTTAGCAAGTTTTTCATTAGAGTATGTCTTCTAGCCTATACCACTTAGTAAGAAGGCTTGTTTCTCACCATAATCTCTGATGTCATTGGCCATAAAAAGCGTGCCAGTACCTCACAATAAATCTTCCAACTTTTAGTTTGTCAGTTGAATGGGAAAACTGTTCCAACAGTACTCACCATGTCAGGACTTTATTGTGTTCCAAATCATCTCATACTAGTCCTTTCTAAAATTAATTCCCAAACTGCTTGAACAGCTTGGGCCAGATATTCAGAAATGAACCATAGTCAGGTGCAAGTCTGGCACAGTGCAAATCTGATGCACCATGGCACAATGGGTGCCATATTTAGAGGTTGCACAGGCCGAACAGTGCCAGCACAACATGGCTAAATATGGCAGAGTTGAGCCATGGCGCAAACAGAGGTGCGCCATGGTGCAAACAGAGATGTGCTGGCACAACCTTGGCAGTGCAGAGCAGCACAGCAACAGAGAGGTGCAAGGCACAGAGAACAGAAACAGGGACAGAGCCATGGAAGCACAGTGACAGCAGCCACAGAAGCCCCCACCAACAGGGTACAGCAGGGCACACACAGGCACCCAGGTACTGGACCCCAGAACACACTGGTGGCACAGACAGTAGCCGACAGGAGGGGTCAACGGCCAACAGAAAGCTGCCAAGGGTGCCCCCCCTGCAGGCAGGCTCCTGGCCATGCCCCTCTGCCACGTAAACATGGCAGGCCACACCCAGGACCATGCAGCCAAGCACACACACACCACACAGGCACACAGGGAGCCCACACACCAGGCACTGAATGGGCCAGGATGCAGGCAACATGGCAGACCACATGGACTGGGTGCCCAACACAAGCAGAGGACCCTAGCACAGTGTGCAGACAGGACTGGAACAATGACCCTAGCCGTGAGCACCACCATGCACACACCACACACCCTGGACTGCTGCCCATGGATGCCCCAAGCACAGCCACCAAACCAGGGATGGACACCACCACAGCAGGACACACCACAGTACACAGCAAGTAACCATGGAAGCACAACATGTGCTCTCCCCATGCACACAACATGGACAGACACTGGACCATTGCTGCAAGGTTCACATGCCACCTGCAAAGCAGACACAGATACAGGCAGGTATCAAAGAAATGCTTTGTAAAATGGTAAGTGTGAACCACAGATAACAGGGGCAGGAAAGGTAAGTACAACGAGGGAAGGAGACAAGGAACAGGGACTGTACAGCGGGAGGGGGGACTGTAGGGGAAGGTGCAACAGGGAAAACAGGAGCCTTGTACTGCAACATCAATGGCAGCCCCGAACGGTAGCCAGCAAGCTGCCTCTCTCATCTGTCTGCCACCACCATCTGCCAGATGGTGACTACCAGCTCCAGAATACTGGACATGACCAGGAGCATCTGCCACATCATCCTTGACAGCATCCATTGAGGCGGTCTCCATGCCAGATGCCTGACACCTATGGCAAGGGACAGGACAGGTGATCTGTGCAATGGCCCAAGAAACCATGCCTACCCACAGTGCACAATGGTCAGAGGGACCACACACCCCTGGAGGGCCCAGAATGGATATTCACAGGGGGGTGGGCCAATGCCAGCCAGCAACATGGCACACCACAGCATTGCAGAGAGGCTGCACAGTGACTGTCACATGGCACACTGTACTGGTAGTACTGCAGCAACAACGGTGGCAGCCGGGCACATGCCCACCCCACCAACAGCTGGCACATGGATTCAATGGATGCACCACAGTGGCAAGCACGATGCACAGTGTGACACACACAGCTGTCATGGCACATGGCACAGGAGGCCATGCCTGCACCAACTCCCCACTGCCGCCCCCATGTACAGTGAGGTGACCATGACAGTGCTTACCTGCCCCTGCGGTGAGCTTGTGCAGGTCAGCCCCATCAGGGTGCACCACCGGGTTGTGCTCTGCCTCTGCCCTGGCTCGCCTGTGGCCCTCTGGCCCTGGGAATGGAAGAAGACAGGTGCACATCAGTACCCAGCCACACCAACAGCCCCCCCTTCACACAGCCCTCTGTGCATAGGGCGTGCCCCTGCCTGCCATATCCCACACAACAGTATGGCTGCAGCGCAACACAAGCAGCAGCTGACCATGACAGTCAATGATGTGCACGCTGACAGCACATCCCACTGCAGGGCATGCCAGGCAGTGATGCCACCACCACAGTACAGTGCCAGGGCAGACATGCAACAAGTGTACACCTACCTGGATGTGGCACTGCGCCATGCCCGACACGTGCCTGGAGCCTCTGGAGCCATTCTGGGTCCCTCCTTCACAGGTCACCATACCTGTGCCTGCACTGCTCCACCATCCAGAAAACCCCTGTCCTCCTCTCCAGGTGGACAGCAATGATGTGCCACACCTTGCCCCTGGCCTGCTGCAGGGGCACCTGGTTGAACAGCTGGTCACAGTAGGGCTGCACACAGGCCATGAAGTTGATCACCTCCAAATTATTCCAGTTAGTGGAATGTCATCCCCTACTCTGCACAATGGTTTCCACACAGTGCGGCGAGTGAAAATGGTGGTGACAGGTGCACATGGCTGCCACAGGTGCAGAATGCAATGTGCGGGAAAATGCGCAGTGCTTGACCATCACGCATTGATGGTCATGCAGTTCGCATTCCCAGTGGGGTCACGAGTCATGCAGGCATTTCAGGGGTCAGGGTCACTCACCGTGTGTGCATTGTGCAAGTGTGCAGTATGGTGCTTGACAGCATGCGTGATCATGTATAGTCACCTATGCACCAAATGCGCGAGTGCTGATGCATTGACTGTCTACATTTGGTGTGCAGTTGGAACCATGAAAAGTAGTGCACATGTGCACTGCAGGCCTGTGCACCGTGCATGCGTGGGTATTGCACCCGGCCTGCTCCGGCACAATACCATTGCACTCGGTGCATGTCTGCGATATTCAAACACCACATGCAAATGAGCTCATCAGCCAATGCACAGCGCAGTGGAGTACATTAGCATATCATTACCGTTGTGCACATCTTCATTTGCATGCATTGCGCCTCCCAAGCGGCACCGAACCGCACAGGCCATGGACGGTGTTAACCTTGACAGGTAAGTGGGGGATGCCACAGCAGCAGACTGGGAGCAGACAGCACTGAATGGTGGGACAGACCAGGGAGATGCTGCCACTGACACACTGTGCTGTCCATGTTCACAGGAGGCAACATGTTGGGGCAGGAGGAGGCTGAGGAGCATGGTTCTGCACGGAAGCGCAGGCCCAACTTCACTAAGGGAGAGTCGGATGCCCTGTTCGAGGCCTACCTTGATAGGGAGGCCCTGTTGAGTGGTGCCACGGGCACACCACAGGACAGAGTCAGTGGATAGGAGGAAGTGGTGACCTAAGTCAACCAGCACGACAGCCACCAGCGGTCAGCATAGGAGTGCTGCAAGAAGGTCGGGACTGATAGGCTGCGCATTAAGGAGAAGATGGCAGCCATCAGAGCATCCCACAATACTACTGGGGGAGGGCCAGCAGATGCACCCACACTGATGCCATCAGAGGTGTTGGTGGCAGCCACCATCCACCGCACCTCGGTGGAGGGTGTGCCTGGAGGGGGCTTCCAGATGGGTGGCAGCCCTTCACTGCACGGTATGTATGTCAGCCACACACAGGTGGTGGCCTGGAGGGTGCATACATGGGTGTGCTGTTGTGCATGCTGCTGTCCTGCATGTCATGTGCATGTGTGCACATCCATGTGCATGCCACATCACTGGACACATTCAGTAACAGTGTATGGGGGCACATGTGGGCAATGCATCACTGACACTCCATTCTTCTCTTGCAGTACCAACATGCCTCCATGCAGAGGATGGGGTGCTGGCAGTGGCCGTGGCATCCATGGACACTGGCACGGCCCTGGAGGATGCACCATCAATGTCCACGGGCATCCGGGGGCCTGACAGGCTGTGGATGAGCACCACAGTGCCTGTAGGTGTCCTTGGCCTAGGGTCGGATGAGGACCTGGATGTGTTCCTGCAGGATGCCAGCCTTGGTGTCCTGTGCACAGAGACACAGATCGGGGTGGGGTCCAGCACCGATGATGACATTACACTGCTCCTGGACAGCATGGGTGACGTTGTGGGTGAGTCACCCCTGCCTACTCACAGACTGTGTCAGGTCCCAGTACCATACCAGTGGCAGCACCACCACCTGCCAGTACTGTGGGTGCAGTGGTGTGCATTGCCAGTGCTGTGCTCTGCGTTGGTGGTGGTGCGGCCGTGCAGGCACATGGCAGCATATAGCTGCCAGAGGGTTGACAGCAGCAGCTGGACACAGGGTCCTCCGCCGGTGTGCCTGCCGTACCCATTCCACCTGTAGACTCCACTGTGCAGAGTCCACCAGAGAGGGGGGCTGTACAGTGTGGGAGGTCACCCACTGTTGATCGGCAGCTTGTCTGGGAGCTCCAGGATGCAGACCATCTGGCAGAACACACCCGGCTGCTGCTGGCATCTGTTCAGCAACAGGTGCTGCTCAACACTGAGGTGCATGCACTGTGGGCGGAGGTGCACCAGTTAGCTGAGCAGCACAGTGGCACTGGGCAGATCCTGGAGGGGATGCAATGCATGCAGGAGGCCATGACTGTGGCCTTGGATCGCATTGCCGATGCAGTTGCAGATGGCGTTGCATTGCTGGCTGCCACAGGGCATGGCTGTGCACAGGAGACCCCCACAGTGCTGTCCTCCCCACAGATCCAGCATCGGGTGACACCAACACAGTGGATGCCGGGTTCAGATGTAGGCATGGCTAGGGCTGGGCTGTTCAGCCACCCACGCACATCCACGAGGCCATGGTTGCGGTCCCGCTTCCATCCCTGGGGTTGTCGGACACCCCCATGACTGGACGGTAGCCTGTGGCTGTTGATCGGCCCCAATGTGGCTGCCCCCATGGCTGTGGTGGCCATGGTACTGCAGGCTGCCCTGAGCTGTGTCCTGCCCTGACCGCAGTTTGCTGCTGATGTGCTGTGCGCACGGGTGGTGTGTGCGCCATACCTGTGGTGGCGCACATGTGTCATGCTGCATGCTGCCTGTGTGAGTGCATGCCTGGTTGCTGGACCATGTGGTGTGGGTGTGATGAGGACAGTCTAGCACCGGTTGCACCTGTGCACCGGTGCCATGTGTCTGATCCATGCACGTTCCACCGCCTGTGTGGGTGGGTACTGTGTGTGTGTGTGTGTGTGTGTGTGTGTTGCTGTGAGTGGTTGTGTGCCACTACCTCTCCTACCCCTGCATCACGCCTCTGTGTGTGCATGCCCCTCACCATGCCCATCCCTGCATGTGTGCTGTACTTGGCTGTGTGGCCCATGCATGTGTACCACACCACCTACCTGCGTTTGCCAAGGTGTTCCTGTGCAACAGTGTCTGCTGCTGCTGGAGTCGGGGGTCCCTCCACCCAGGGGGTGGCTGTCCACCACCCTTTGGCCTATTGTCTCCATCATCCCCACTACTGATGCCCTCATCTGCCTCGACAGCTATATCACGGTCAATAGCCATGTTGTGCAACATGCAGCAGGCCAGGAATGGGCCACAGGCTTTCGAGGGGCTGTACTGTAGGACACCACCTGACCTGTCTAGGCAACAGAATCATGCCTTCAGCATGCCAAAGATGCGCTCAATGATGTTGCACGTGCTAGCATGTGCCTGTTGTATCGTTCCTCTGCTGGGGACACTAGTCACCAGTAGGGGGTGAGCAGCCAGGGCCTCAGTGGGTACGTGCTGTCACCTGTGTGGAGAATGACATGGTTAGCCCTATGCTACTCTGTGCTGTACCCCTTGCCTGTCCCTGGCACCCACGCCACCATGCACACCCTGCCCTCCCCCATCCCTAGGTCTGCAATGCCCATCGCCTGTGCCATACTCACCCACTAGGTGGCCCATGGGGATGTCCCCCACACTCAAACCTGTGGCACAGTGAAGAGCTGTGCCAAATGAATGCATCATGTGCACTCCCAGGGTGTGTGGCGCAGACACTGATGATGCACCCCGTGGCATCGCACACCACCTGGCAGTTGATGCTCAGGCTCCCCTTCCTGTTGATGTACGCTATTCTTTCAGAGCCAGGTGGCATGCGGATGCCCATGTGGGTGCAGTCAATGGCCCCAATCATGCCGGGCATGCGTGCCACCCTGTGGAAGTCCTGCATGTTTGCTGTACATTCGCCTATGTGCTGGAGAAATGTGTGAATTCTGAAGCACATGACAGCAGTGCATTGAGGAACAGTGTGAGGAGGCAGGATGTGGCCAACTGGGTGATGCCTGTGGTGTCCTCTGTTGGTTGTTGGAAAGTGCCTGTGGCAACAGGCACATGACGTGGTCACCTTGGTCTCCACGGACATGGCATGGCTTTATCTGGTGGATGCCATCTCCTCACTGCACAGCTCAAAGAGCTGCCTCAGAGTGGCCCTGTTCAGGCAGTACCAGCCCAAGATCTCTGTGTCACTATAGTTCTCAAAGGTGATGCAGGCATGGTACTACCTGTGTCAGGCATACCACAGACGAGCCCTTTGTTGGCCATTTAGCTGTTCCTCCTGCCTCCTCACACCTCTCATTACCACCTCCATCAGGAATGGCACACTCTCCATCACTCCTTCAGTCCAATGTCCCCCTGGGTGGTTCGCTACTGTCTGTGTGCCGTACTGGTACACTGTTTTTCTGTGTGTTTGTGTGTGTGTGTGTGTATATATGTGTGTGTGTGTGTGTGTGTGTGTGTATGTGTCTCTTTTTCTCTCTCTGCCCCTCTCTCCCTCTCCCACACCACCTCTCTGTCTCTCTCCCTCCCTCTGTGTCTGTTCTTCAGTCTGTCTGTCTGTCTCTCTCCTCTCACTCTCACTCTGTCTCACACTCTTGGCGCAAATGCTGTCAGTGTGTTCACCCTGTTTTCACAGGAACAAGTCTGGTCAGTGCATCTTCAAGTTGCTCCCCACTTGTGCCATAGCTTCATGGTTGGATAAACTGTTGCGCTGCATATTCATGGGACCACCACTTGCACATGGCATATATTATAGTTGTGCATTGGCACAATGGGTTTTGTACTGCACCATGACTCCCACTGAATGGCGCTCCTCGGCACATCTCCGTATTTGCACTGGCACAACTCAGTTGTGCCATGCGCAACTGCTCTGAATATCTGGGCCCTTGTGTTTCTTGGTCTTTTCTGAAGTCTGTGAATTCACTTTTAGGTTGGTTACAACTAGAACTTTTTTCATGGCCTGCAAAAACTATACATACAAGCATCATCATCATCATCATCATATTTTATTGTTCAGCATAAAGCCATTACAACACATAAATTACAAGATTTAGACAACATTCACCCAATTGTACAGACAAGAATTAAAAAAAATTCTAGCAGCATGCTTGTTACTGGTACATAGAAACATAGAATTTGATGGCAGATAAGGACTGCTTGGCCCACCTAGTCTGCCCATTTTCCTACCTAACAGATAAGCTGCAGATCCTAGTTAACCAACAGCTTATTTCCTCCTACCCCCCACTAGGACTGCCTTATGTCTGTCCCATGCATTCTTGAATTCCCCACTGTTCTTGACTCCATGACCTCCTCAGGGAGGCTGTTCCATGCATCCAGAACCCTCCATGAAAAATACTCACATTACCTCTGAGCTGTCCCCTCTATCTTAAAATTGTGCCCCTTGTTTTTGCACATCTGTTTTTCTGAAAGATGCTACCCTGTTGGACTTTGTTGATTCCTTGAGGTACTTGAACGTTTCTATCATATCCCTGTCTCCTTCTTTCCTCAAGGGTATACATATTAAGCTGCTTTAGTCTTTCTTCATATGTCTTCTGGTGCAGACCCTGCACCATTTTGTTGCCCTCCTCTGGACAGCCTCCACTCTGCCTCGTCTTTCGGAGACTTAATCTGTCCTTTCCTTATGCATGTTTGAAAGTCGAATCCTCTTCTTGTAACATCACAATGTGCTGATATGGAAATTAGTCTGTCACAAGCAGGTGATTAGGTTTTTAAGATAGATAAAAGCAACAGGGGCATATGAAGTCTCTGGGGGAAGTGCTAGTTTTGGGGATGCTATGCGATTTGAATCCTACTAATACAAAATGTACTTTTTTCAGAAAACTTTAAATTCACTTTAAACTTACATTCTGCTAGGGACTGTAGCAGTCACTGGTTACCTGCTTTCCATAATGTTTTATGCACAGTCATTTTGCATATTTCATAAATATTATCGTATTTATTCATGTTTCTTATTTTATTACTTGTCCCACCCACCTCCCACCTCCTGCCCCCTACCTGCTGAAATCAAATGCCTGGAACCTGCTGCAGCCCAAACTGTATATCCCATCTACCACTGAGTGGGGGTGTGTGCCTTGTGTTGATGCATCGGAATCCTCTCACCAACAAGCTCCTCTGTTCCATTGACAGGGCAATGTAGGTGAGACTAGTAGGTTCCTCATGGAATGGCTGCTCCTGGACAACCACTGGGGCAGCCATTACACAAGGACAGCATGAGATCCTCCTAAGAGTGAAGAATATGCCCATCAGACTACTTCTCCAGGCTGGGATCACACATCAAGGACCAATCCCTCATGCAGAAAGTGGGCACCTTATTCACTAGGCCATTGGAGTGATCTGTCATAAATATTTTTAACAGTAGATGCTATGGGCTTGGCTAACTAGAGTGCAGTTTCAAATGTGAAGTCAGTCTCAGACAATAATCTTCTATCAATCCTATCATCACTCATACCACACCCCAAGCTATCTCTTAAGGATCAAAAGTACTGCCATATTGTAGCAGCAGTATTGGTATAAATTTCTTAATTCTGCTACATAGGCTCCCAAGTTTTTCCTGGTTTTCTCGTTCATTAGTCACAGTTCAGTCTTTGCATGATCACATTCGATTTGGGGTAAAAATAAACTTTTAACAAGTTCACAATCTCATTAATACTTTCATCTGCAAGTTTATCTAGATTTAGCAAGTTTTTCATTAGAGTATGTCTTCTAGCCTATACCACTTAGTAAGAAGGCTTGTTTCTCACCATAATCTCTGATGTCATTGGCCATAAAAGCGTGCCAGTACCTCACAATAAATCTTCCAACTTTTAGTTTGTCAGTTGAATGGGAAAACTGTTCAACAGTACTCACCATGTCAGGACTTTATTGTGTTCCAAATCATCATACTAGTCCTTTCTAAAATTAATTCCCAAACTGCTTGAACAGCTTGGGCAGATATTCAGAAATGAACCATAGTCAGGTGCAAGTCTGGCACAGTGCAAATCTGATGCACCATGGCACAATGGGTGCCATATTTAGAGGTTGCACAGGCAGACAGTGCCAGCACAACATGGCTAAATATGGCAGAGTTGAGCCATGACGCAAACAGAGGTGCGCCATGGTGCAAACAGAGATGTGCTGGCACAACCTTGGCAGTGCAGAGCAGCACAGCAACAGAGAGGTGCAAGGCACAGAGAACAGAAACAGGGACAGAGCCATGGAAGCACAGTGACAGCAGCCACAGAAGCCCCCACCAACAGGGTACAGCAGGGCACACACAGGCACCCAGGTACTGGACCCCAGAACACACTGGTGGCACAGACAGTAGCCGACAGGAGGGGTCAACGGCCAACAGAAAGCTGCCAAGGTGCCCCCTGCAGGGCAGGCTCTGGCCATGCCCTCTGCCACGTAAACATGGCAGGCCACACCCAGGACCATGCAGCCAAGCACACACACACCACACAGGCACACAGGGCCCACACCAGGCACTGAATGGGCCAGGATGCAGGCAACATGGCAGACCACATGGACTGGGTGCCCAACACCAAGCAGAGGACCCTAGCACAGTGTGCAGACAGGACTGGAACAATGACCCTAGCCGTGAGCACCACCATGCACACACCCGCCACACACCCTGGACTGCTGCCCCATGGATGCCCCAAAGCACAGCCACCAAACCAGGGGATGGACACCACCACAGCAGGACACACCACAGTACACAGCAAGTAACCATGGAAGCACAACATGTGCTCTCCCCATGCACACAACATGGACAGACACTGGACCATTGCTGCAAGGCTTCACATGCCACCTGCAAAGCAGACACAGATACAGGCAGGTATCAAAGAAATGCTTTGTAAAATGGTAAGTGTGAACCACAGATAACAGGGGCAGGGAAAGGGTAAGTACAACGAGGGAAGGAGACAAGGAACAGGGACTGTACAGCGGGAGGGGGGACTGTAGGGGAAGGTGCAACAGGGAAAACAGGAGCCTTGTACTGCAACATCAATGGCAGCCCCGAACGGTAGCCAGCAAGCTGCCTCTCTCATCTGTCGCCACCACCATCTGCCAGATGGTGACTACCAACTCAGAATACTGGACATGACCAGGAGCATCTGCCACATCATCCTTGACAGCATCCATTGAGGCGGTCTCCATGCCAGATGCCTGACACCTATGGCAAGGGACAGGACAGGTGA
Source organism: Neoceratodus forsteri (assembly GCA_016271365.2). NCBI lineage: Eukaryota > Metazoa > Chordata > Ceratodontiformes > Ceratodontidae > Neoceratodus > Neoceratodus forsteri. The sequence goes on along the minus strand of CM057452.1, from coordinate 559,681,484 downwards.
TCTGTGCAATGGCCCAGAAACCATGCCTACCCACAGTGCACAATGGTCAGAGGGACCACACACCCCTGGAGGGCCCAGAATGGATATTCACAGGGGTGGGCCAATGCCAGCCAGCAACATGGCACACCACAGCATTGCAGAGAGCTGCACAGTGACTGTCACATGGCACACTGTACTGGTAGTACTGCAGCAACAACGGTGGCAGCCGGGCACATGCCCACCCACCAACAGCTGGCACATGGATTCAATGGATGCACCACAGTGGCAAGCACGATGCACAGTGTGACACACACAGCTGTCATGGCACATGGCACAGGAGGCCATGCCTGCACCAACTCCCCTGCCGCCCCCCATGTACAGTGAGAGTGACCATGACAGTGCTTACCTGCCCCTGCGGTGAGCTTGTGCAGGTCAGCCCCATCAGGGTGCACCACCGGTTGTGCTCTGCCTCTGCCCTGGCTCGCCTGTGGCCCTCTGGCCCTGGGAATGGAAAGAAGACAGGTGCACATCAGTACCCAGCCACCAACAGCCCCCCTTCACACAGCCCTCTGTGCATAGGGCGTGCCCCTGCCTGCCATATCCCACACAACAGTATGGCTGCAGCGCAACACAAGCAGCAGCTGACCATGACAGTCAATGATGTGCCGCTGACAGCACATCCCACTGCAGGGCATGCCAGGCAGTGATGCCACCACCACAGTACAGTGCCAGGGCAGACATGCAACAAGTGTACACCTACCTGGATGTGGCACTCGCGCCATGCCCGACACGTGCCTGGAGCCTCTGGAGCCATTCTGGGTCCCTCCTTCACAGGTCACCATACCTGTGCCTGCACTGCTCCACCATCCAGAAAACCCTGTCCTCCTCTCCGGTGGACAGCAATGATGTGCCACACCTTGCCCCTGGCCTGCTGCAGGGGCACCTGGTTGAACAGCTGGTCACAGTAGGGCTGCACACAGGCCATGAAGTTGATCACCTCCAAATTATTCCAGTTAGTGGAATGTCATCCCCTACTCTGCACAATGGTTTCCACACAGTGCGGCAGTGAAAATGGTGGTGACAGGTGCACATGGCTGCCACAGGTGCAGAATGCGCAATGTGCAGGAAAATGCGCAGTGCTTGACCATCACGCATTGATGGTCATGCACAGTTCGCATTCCCCAGTGGGGTCACGGAGTCATGCAGGCATTTCAGGGGTCAGAGGTCACTCACCAGTGTGTGCATTGTGCAAGTGTGCAGTATGGTGCTTGACAGCATGCGTGATCATGTGTATAGTCACCTATGCACCAAATGCGCAGTGCTGATGCATTGTGCAGTCTACATTTGGTGTGCAGTTGGAACCATGAAAAGTAGTGCACATGTGCACTGCAGGCCTGTGCACCGTGCATGCGTGGGTATTGCACCCGGCCTGCTCCGGCACAATACCATTGCACTCGGTGCATGTCTGCGATATTCAAACACCACATGCAAATGAGCTCATCAGCCAATGCACAGCGCAGTGGAGTACATTAGCATATCATTACCGTTGTGCACATCTTCATTTGCATGCATTGCGCCTCCCAAGCGGCACCGAACCGCACAGGCCATGGACCGGTATTGTAACCTTGACAGGTAAGTGGGGGATGCCACAGCAGCAGACTGGGAGCAGACAGCACTGAATGGTGGGACAGACCAGGGAGATGCTGCCACTGACACACTGTGCTGTCCATGTTCACAGGAGGCAACATGTTGGGGCAGGAGGAGGCTGAGGAGCATGGTTCTGCACGGAAGCGCAGGCCCAACTTCACTAAGGAGAGTCGGATGCCCTGTTCGAGGCCTACCTTGATAGGAGGCCCTGTTGAGTGGTGCCACGGGCACACCACAGGACAGAGTCAGTGGATAGGGAGGAAGTGGTGACCTAAGTCAACCAGCACGACAGCCACCAGCGGTCAGCATAGGAGTGCTGCAAGAAGGTCGGGACTGATAGGCTGCGCATTAAGGAGAAGATGGCAGCCATCAGAGCATCCCACAATACTACTGGGGGAGGGCCAGCAGATGCACCCACACTGATGCCATCAGAGGTGTTGGTGGCAGCCACCATCCACCGCACCTCGGTGGAGGGTGTGCCTGGAGGGGGCTTCCAGATGGGTGGCAGCCCTTCACTGCACGGTATGTATGTCAGCCACACACAGGTGGTGGCCTGGAGGGTGCATACATGGGTGTGCTGTTGTGCATGCTGCTGTCCTGCATGTCATGTGCATGTGTGCACATCCATGTGCATGCCACATCACTGGACACATTCAGTAACAGTGTATGGGGGCACATGTGGGCAATGCATCACTGACACTCCATTCTTCTCTTGCAGTACCAACATGCCTCCATGCAGAGGATGGGGTGCTGGCAGTGTCGTGGCATCCATGGACACTGGCACGCCTGGAGGATGCACCATCAATGTCCACGGGCATCCGGGGCCTGACAGGCTGTGGATGAGCACCACAGTGCCTGTAGGTGTCCTTGGCCTAGGGTCGGATGAGGACCTGGATGTGTTCCTGCAGGATGCCAGCCTTGGTGTCCTGTGCACAGAGACACAGATCGGGTGGGGTCCAGCACCGATGATGACATTACACTGCTCCTGGACAGCATGGGTGACGTTGCTGGGTGAGTCACCCTGCCTACTCACAGACTGTGTCAGGTCCCAGTACCATACCAGTGGCAGCACCACCACCTGCCAGTACTGTGGGTGCAGTGGTGTGCATTGCCAGTGCTGTGCTCTGCGTTGGTGGTGGTGCGGCCGTGCAGGGCACATGGCAGCATAGCTGCCAGAGGGTTGACAGCAGCAGCTGGACACAGGGTCCTCCCCGGTGTGCCTGCCGTGCCCATTCCACCTGTAGACTCCACTGTGCAGAGTCCACCAGAGGGGCTGTACAGTGTGGAGAGTCACCACTGTTGATCGGCAGCTTGTCTGGGAGCTCCAGGATGCAGACCATCTGGCAGAACACACCCGGCTGCTGCTGGCATCTGTTCAGCAACAGGTGCTGCTCAACACTGAGGTGCATGCACTGTGGGCGGAGGTGCACCAGTTAGCTGAGCAGCACAGTGGCACTGGGCAGATCCTGGAGGGGATGCAATGCATGCAGGAGGCCATGACTGTGGCCTTGGATCGCATTGCCGATGCAGTTGCAGATGGCGTTGCATTGCTGGCTGCCACAGGGCATGGCTGTGCACAGGAGACCCCCCACAGTGTGCTGTCCTCCCCACAGATCCAGCATCGGGTGACACCAACACAGTGGATGCCGGGTTCAGATGTAGGCATGGCTAGGGCTGGGCTGTTCAGCCACCTACGCACATCCACGAGGCCATGGTTGCGGTCCCGCACTTCCATCCCTGGGGGGTTGTCGGACACCCCCCCATGACTGACGTGTAGCCTGTGGCTGTTGATCGGCCCCAATGTGGCTGCCCCCATGGCTGTGGTGGCCATGGTACTGCACGGCTGCCCTGAGCTGTGTCCTGCCCTGACCGCAGTTTGCTGCTGATGTGCTGTGCGCACATGGGTGGTGTGTGCGCCATACCTGTGGTGGCGCACATGTGTGTCATGCTGCATGCTGCCTGTGTGAGTGCATGCCTGGTTGCTGGACCATGTGGTGTGGGTGTGATGAGGACAGTCTAGCACCGGTTGCACCTGTGCACCGGTGCCATGTGTCTGATCCATGCACGTTCCACCGCCTGTGTGGGTGGGTACTTGTGTGTGTGTGTGTGTGTGTGTGTGTTGCTGTGAGTGGTTGTGTGCCACTACCTCTCCTACCCCTGCATCACGCCTCTGTGTGTGCATGCCCCTCACCATGCCCATCCCTGCATGTGTGCTGTACTTGGCTGTGTGGCCCATGCATGTGTACCACACCACCTACCTGCGTTTGCCAAGGTGTTCCTGTGCAACAGTGTCTGCTGCTGCTGGAGTCGGGGGTCCCTCCACCCAGGGGGTGGCTGTCCACCACCCTTTGGCCTATTGTCTCCATCATCCCCACTACTGATGCCCTCATCTGCCTCGACAGCTATATCACGGTCAATAGCCATGTTGTGCAACATGCAGCAGGCCAGGAATGGGCCACAGGCTTCGAGGGCTGTACTGAGGACACCACCTGACCTGTCTAGGCAACAGAATCATGCCTTCAGCATGCCAAAGATGCGCTCAATGATGTTGCACGTGCTAGCATGTGCCTGTTGTATCGTTCCTCTGCTGGGGACACTAGTCACCAGTAGGGGGTGAGCAGCCAGGGCCTCAGTGGGTACGTGCTGTCACCTGTGTGGAGAATGACATGGTTAGCCCTATGCTACTCTGTGCTGTACCCCTTGCCTGTCCCTGGCACCCACGCCACCATGCACACCCTGCCCTTCCCCATCCCTAGGTCTGCAATGCCCATCGCCTGTGCCATACTCACCCACTAGGTGGCCCATGGGGATGTCCCCCACACTCAAACCTGTGGCACAGTGAAGAGCTGTGCCAAATGAATGCATCATGTGCACTCCCAGGGTGTGTGGCGCAGACACTGATGATGCACCCCGTGGCATCGCACACCACCTGGCAGTTGATGCTCAGGCTCCCCTTCCTGTTGATGTACGCTATTCTTTCAGAGCCAGGTGGCATGCGGATGCCCATGTGGGTGCAGTCAATGGCCCCAATCATGCCGGGCATGCGTGCCACCCTGTGGAAGTCCTGCATGTTTGCTGTACATTCCGCCTATGTGCTGGAGAAATGTGTGAATTCTGAAGCACATGACAGCAGTGCATTGAGGAACAGTGTGAGGAGGCAGGATGTGGCCAACTGGGTGATGCCTGTGGTGTCCTCTGTTGGTTGTTGGAAAGTGCCTGTGGCAAGCAGGCACATGACGGTGGTCACCTTGGTCTCCACGGACATGGCATGGCTTTATCTGGTGGATGCCTGCATCTCCTCACTGCACAGCTCAAAGAGCTGCCTCAGAGTGGCCCTGTTCAGGCAGTACCAGCCCAAGATCTCTGTGTCACTATAGTTCTCAAAGGTGATGCAGGCATGGTACTACCTGTGTCAGGCATACCACAGACGAGCCCTTTGTTGGCCATTTAGCTGTTCCTCCTGCCTCCTCACACCTCTCATTACCACCTCCATCAGGAATGGCACACTCTCCATCACTCCTTCAGTCCAATGTCCCCCTGGGTGGTTCGCTACTGTCTGTGTGCCGTACTGGTACACTGTTTTTCTGTGTGTTTGTGTGTGTGTGTGTATATATGTGTGTGTGTGTGTGTGTGTGTGTATGTCTCTTTTTCTCTCTGCCCTCTCTCCTCTCCCACACCACCTCTCTGTCTCTCTCCCTCCTCTGTGTCTGTTCTTCAGTCTGTCTGTCTGTCTCTCTCCACTCACCTCACTCTGTCTCACACTCTTGGCGCAAATGCTGTCAGTGTGTTTGCACCTGTTTTCACAGGGAACAAGTCTGGTCAGTGCATCTTCAAGTTGCTCCCCACTTGTGCCATAGCTTCATGGTTGGATAAACTGTTGCGCTGCATATTCATGGGACCACCACTTGCACTTGCATGGCATATATTATAGTTGTGCATTGGCTACAATGGGTTTATACTGCACCATGACTCCCACTGAATGGCGCCTCGGCACATCTCCGTGTTTGCACTGGCACAACTCAGTTGTGCCATGAACTGCTCTGAATATCTGGGCCCTTGTGTTTCTTGGTCTTTTCTGAAGTCTGTGAATTCACTTTTAGGTTGGTTACAACTAGAACTTTTCATGGCCTGCAAAACTATACATACAAGCATCATCATCATCATCATCATATTTTATTGTTCAGCATAAAGCCATTACAACACATAAATTACAAGATTTAGACAACATTCACCCAATTGTACAGACAAGAATTAAAAAATTCTAGCAGCATGCTTGTTACTGGTACATAGAAAATAGAATTTGATGGCAGATAAGGACTGCTTGGCCCACCTAGTCTGCCCATTTTCCTACCTAACAGATAAGCTGCAGATCCTAGTTAACCAACAGCTTATTTCCTCCTACCCCCACTAGGACTGCCTTATGTCTGTCCCATGCATTCTTGAATTCCCCACTGTTCTTGACTCCATGACCTCCTCAGGGAGGCTGTTCCATGCATCCAGAACCTCTCCATGAAAAATACTTCCTCACATTACCTCTGAGCTGTCCCCTCTATCTTAAAATTGTGCCCCCTTGTTTTTGCACATCTGTTTTTCTGAAAGATGCTACCCTGTTGGACTTTGTTGATTCCCTTGAGGTACTTGAACGTTTCTATCATATCCCCTGTCTCCCTTCTTTCCTCAAGGGTATACATATTAAGCTGCTTTAGTCTTTCTTCATATGTCTTCTGGTGCAGACCCTGCACCATTTTGGTTGCCCTCCTCTGGACAGCCTCCACTCTGCCTACGTCTTTGCGGAGATGGGGTCTCCAGAACTGCACACAGTACTCCAGATGGGGTCTCACCAACTGTCTGTACAGAGGGATAACAACTTCCTGTTTTCTACTATTGATGCCTCTTCCTATGCATCCCAGTATCCCCCAAGCCTTCCTTACTGCCTTCTCACATTGCTTGTCCACCTTTAGGTCATCTGATATAATTACCCCCAGGTCCCTTTCCATTTTTAGTGTTGTCAGTATCTCACCCCCCATTGTGTATTTTTCCCCTGAGTTTTTGTTTCCCATGTGCATTGCCTTGCACTTCTTTGCATTGAATCTGAGCTGCCATACATTTGACCATTCCTCCAACCTTGCAAGTCCCTTCTCATCCTTTCCACTCCATCTTGTGTATCAGCCCTGTTGCAGATCTTTGTGTCGTCTGCAAAGAGACATACTTTTCCTTCCATTTCCTCTGCAATGTCACTTATAAAGACATTAAAAAGGACTGGTCCCAGTACTGAACCCTGCGGTACCCCACTAGTAACCCTCCTTTCTTCATTGTGTACTCCATTTACTACTACCCTTTGCGTCCTGTTGTCTAGCCAATTTTTTATCCAGGATACCACCTTGGGGCCCACTCCAAGGCTGACTAACTTGTGTATTAATCTTTTTTTTGGGATTGTATCAAATGCCTTCCTAAAATCTAGGTAGGTCATGTCCACAGCTCCTCCCTGGTCTACTACTTTGGTCACCCAGTCAAAGAAGTCTATTAGATTAGTCTGACACAACTTTCCCATCGTGAATCAATGCTGCCTTGGGTCCTGTGCCCCACTGACCTCTAGGTACTCAACAATTCTTTCCTTCAGAAGTGATTCCATCATTTTCCCTACCACTGAGGTCAAACTAACTGGTCTGCAGTTTCCTGCCCCTGTCCTGCTCCTACTTTTGTGAAGAGGAATCACATCTGCCCTCCTCCAGACCTCAGGTACCAACCTATCTTCCCATGATTTGTTAAAGAGAGTAGTCAGCGGTGTCACTAGTTCTACCCTTAGATCTTTTAGAACTCTTGGGTGAATCCTATCAGGCCCCATTGCTTTGTCCACCTTCAATTTTATTAGTTCTTTCGGAACCCTTTCTTCTGTAAATGGACTGGTATCGAACCCCATCTTCAAAGTGTTTCTCTTGTTTGGTTTAGGTACCTCTCCCTCATCTTCCTTTGTGAATACTGAGCAGAAATATTCATTCAGTATCCCTGCTTTTTCACTGTCCCCCTCTACCCACATTCCCTCCCCTTTATTAAGCCTCAGTATCCCTCCTTTGGTCTTTCTTCGCTCCCTAATGTACCTATAAAAAGTCTTATCCCTCTTCTTAACAGAATTGGCTATCCTTTCCTCAGTTTGGGCCTTTGCTATTCTGACTGCCTTCCCAGCATCTTTCTGCTTTAACTGATAAAGTTCTCTGTCCTGCTCCTTCTGCGTTTTCTTATATTTCCTGAGTGCTATCCTTTTCTCCTTAACCTTCCCTGCCACCTCTTTTGAGAAGCATAGCGTTTTTTTTCCTTTGTTGTGTTTTATTGATTTGCTTTACACAAAGGCTTGTTGCCCCTGAGATGGCTGTTTTGATTACTCCCCATTGTTCCTCCACCCCTTCTTCTTGCCTGTTTGCTAGTGCTTTTCTAAGGCACTCTCTCATTTTCCCAGATTCAGCCCTCCTAAAGTCCAATACTCTTGCTTTTGTATGGCTTGATTGTATGGCTGTGTTTATCGTGAACCATACTGTTTAGTGGTCACTTGTTCCCAGATTGCTACCCACCTATAAATCTGAGATTCTTTCTATGTCTCCATTTGAGAGTACCAAGTCTAAGATTGCTCCCTCCCGAGTAGGTTCCAATACAAGCTGCCTGAGGCATGCCACCTGTAGGGCATCAAGAATGACCCTGATCTTGGATGTGTTTGCAGCAAAGGTGCTCCAGTTAAAATCTGGCATATTCAGGTCAGGTACATTATAAATATCTTGAAAAGGTGAGTGGTAATTTAACATCACAATTGTTAACACAATTCCATACTACAGTTTTAAGAACATTAAAAATCAAGCGAGTCTAGTTAAAATATGTTTATCCTTAGACTTAAAAAGTTCCAATAACAAGTGATCCATGGGGAGACCAAAGTTAATCAGAATTGGTCCTGGTCAAAACCTCATGTTTCTCATAAAGTAGACAGATTAGGGTAATATGTTTTAATTCATCTATAACCTTCATATTGCACTTGCAGAAATCATTCACTGTATCTGGGCATTTCTGGCAAAAATAGATACAATTACAGTTATACAATTCTAATCTGTATCTACTTAACATTTGCTGTATAGCTGGATTCTCCCTTACGTGTAGATAAGATTCCAAGTTATGGTGACTTTTCATCTTCCTATACCAGTTGAACTAGTGTATGTTTGCAAAGATTCCAGATCTCTTGTGTAAAATGTGTACTTTTTCCTTTCTTTAGAGAGCAAGTCTCTATTAAGACAAAACTCTTAAAAGCAGTTAGATTTATAACAATTATGTTTTAACTTTATTGTTTTCTAGTTATTCGTTATGTTCTTTACGTCCCCTGCTGTTGGCCTACTAAATATTGAAGAAAATGCAGCAGTTATTTCACTGAGTCTTTCAAAATGTATCTGGCTTTCCCCAACCACACAACTGCTGTTTGTGATATTGCAGTCTGCTGTCAGGGAGAGCAATATGTTGTCATAAAACCAAGGCACTGTGAGGTTAACAGGGGAGAGGCAAATGTTTTTAAATGTTTTCTGTACAGACATTTTAGGTGGACTACCAAAGATGTGCTGTAAATCTTGGAAAGGAGCATTGAAAATAAAAACAAATGCATTCTCTAGTAACCTGTAACAGCTGAAATGGCTTATTTATGACAGGACATGCTGAAGTGCAGAGTTGCTCTTTAAGTTGATCTATTATTTCACTGAATGGCCTATAATTAATCTGGTATAGAAGGTATCCTAAACCTGATGAAAATACCTAGGAGGCAATGCATTCCACCATTGGGGACAGAATTGGCCACTATAATCAGTTTCTTTCTCCATACACATTCTAGGAATTCTAGATTGACGATAGAGAAAAAGTTTTAGCATGACTGTTATCTTCTTTTCTATAATGCATGCTGAAAGAGGCAACTGACCCAGTTCTGTTCTAATTATTGGTGCTGGAACAGACTGGGGAACTCTAAGAATATATCTAGAATTTATTTAACTGTACTTCTAGCATTTTTGGATTGTACGAGGCCCATATTTCAGCTGCATATAATAAACTGGCATGTATTTTGGCATCCATGACTCTTACTAGTCCCTTGACTGAGCCATTACCCATTTGTGCAGCAAATCTCCTAAACACTTTAAATGCAGTGGCTGTATTGTGTTTTACTAAGTTAAGGTGGTTCAGCCATTTGGTACTTTTAAAGAAATAGACTCCCAGGTACAGGGATGATTTAACTGTAACAATTTTAGTTTTATCTATAAAAAAGAGGGTTTTTTCTTTTTCTTATATCCAAATATTAATATGTTAATTTTGTCCTTGTTAATTACCAATTTGTTTCTCTGCATAGTTTGGCAAATAAATTTACTTTGCACTGAAGTCCCACAAAAGAATTTGAAAGTATTACAAGATCATCTGCAAAGGCCAAAACCAGATATTTTTTTTTAACTTTCTGATAGAAGGGGAAAGAAAGACTGGGTTATCTAGCTGTTCAATTAGAGAGTTAATATACACATGTATGTATGTGTGTGTGTATATATATATATATATACACACACACACACACACACACACACACACACACATATATGTATGTTGAATAATGTAGAGGTCAACAGGCACCCTTGTCTTACCCCTAGGTTAGTTTTTATTTCTGATGATAAGTCCTCGGTTTGGTTATATTTGACCTTCAATCAAGTATTCTGATGGAGTCTGATTATAATATCCAAAAGTGACTGGTTGACTAGGGAGGTGGATCAGGGGAGGGCAGTGGACATGGCCTATCTGGACTTCAGCAAGGCCTTTGACACTGTGCCACATAGAAGACTATTACACAAACTGGGGAATATGGGTGTGGGCAGGACAGTAGTGTGGTGGGTAGGTAACTGGCTGGGTGGCAGGACACAGAGGGTGGTGGTAAATGGCTGTCACTCCACAGAGGGAAGAGTGACCAGTGGGGTACCACAGGGATCAGTGCTGGGACCGGTCCTATTCATCTTCATCAGTGACATGGCGCAGGACCTAGAAGGCAGAATTTCACTGTTCACTGATGACAGAAAGCTCTGTAACAAAGAAGACACACCAGAGGGTGTAGATAGAATGAGAAGCGACCTGCAGAAACTTGAAGAATGGTCAGGGGTTTGGCAGTTGAAATTCAATGCAAAGAAGTGCAAGATAATGCATATGGGGCACAAACACCCTGGCACAATATATCAGTTGGGAGGGGTGAGGATATAGCATGCACCAAGCAGGAAAGGGATCTTGGGGTTATCATCTCTGATGACCTCAAGGTAGAAACAGTGTGACAAGGCAGCAGGTAAAGCAAATAGGATGCTGGGATGTATAGGCAGAGGCATTACCAGCAGGAAAAGGAGGTCATAATTCCGCTATACAAGACACTAGTGAGGCCCACCTGGAGTACAGTGTACAGTTCTGGAGACCATACCTACGTAAGGACATAGACAGGGTAGAGAAGGTTCAGAGGAGGGCAACAAAGATGGTGCATGGATTGCAACACAAGTCCTATGAAGACAGGTTGAAGGAACTGAACTTGTACTCCCTGGAGGAGAGGAGAGAGAGAGGGGATATGATAGAGACATACAAGTATCTTACAGGGAGGAACAAGGTGCATGAAATACACTATTTTTAAGCAAAAAAGATGTTCCAGGACTAGAGGGCATGGGATGAAGTTGGAGGGAGGACGATTCAGAGGAAACATGAGAAAGAATTTCTTCACAGAACGGGTGGTGGACAAGTGGAACACCCTGCCAGAGGAAGTGGTGGGGGCTGAAACAATCACAGGATTTAAGAATGCATGGGATAGACATAAAGGAATTCTGGAGGTCAGGGGTAAGGTGCAACAGACTTCTAGGAAAACAAACTGAACTTACAAGCTCAAATGGGCAGACTGGGTGGGCTTATCTGCCGACACTGTCTATGTATCTATGTATTTATGTAAAAGTGTGGGATCCATATTATACTAATAGAGTTTGTTCCACAGTATAGTCCAACTAATGGAATCAAAAGCTAATTTTAATTCTTAAAAACAGCAATAAAGTTTTGTTTTTTAATTTTGGTGTATTTCCATACTAAGTGGGACAATACATAACAGAGTTGGACTGTTGATCTCCCTATTTTAAATCCATTTTGGAATTCACTAAGAACATTAGCATCTTCTATCCATGTTTGGAGCCTGTTCAATATTATGCAGCAGGGATTTTTCTGAGAGGTGTCTATTAGGCTAAGTGGCCTGCACATTGATGTTTCTAGGGGGCTTCCCATTTTCTTAAAAGTTGGGCATATGATACTTCCTCTCCAATTATTTGGGATTTCCACTGCTTGTACGAATTTGTTGAAAATAATATGACAAATGGGTAAGCACCATTCAGAAAATATCTATAAATTTCTGTTATTATAGTGTCTGGCCCTGGTGTTTTATTATTCCATAGACGTGTAAAGGCGTCCATTATTTCTTGTTGGTATATACATAGGGGTTTCGAGAAATAGTCCATCTTGTTCAAATCTGGAGAATAAACTTCTTCTGATGGAGAGTAATATAAGGAAGAAAAGTATTGTTCGCAGATATCTGGGGGTTAATAAAGACCGCGATTCCTACCATAAACTGCTGATACCCTTGACTTACCACTGTCCAAAATGTCCTGTTATCCTTTTCCTGAACAACCTAAGTTTTATCCATTTATTTTGTTGATTTTTTTCTTTCATTCTCAAGTGTCTCTTTGTAACTTTTCCTTGCTTGGTTTCATTGTTTAAATTGTATTCTACCTGGATATTGTTTAACATATCGAACCAATTTATTCAATTGTCTTTTTGCTTTTTTACAGATGCCATTAAACCAGGATTTTTTTGTTAGCATTCATAATATCCAGCTGTGAGAAAAATGGTCTAAATTATTTTATTATGTTCTGTCAATTCTCATTTATGTTTCTGTTATGATCTGGATTTAAGATAATTTATTTGTGCAAATTATAGGCAAGCTCTGTGTAGATAATTTCTGTAAAGAACTTAATAGAATCAGCTTTCCATCTAAGTTTTCAAAAATGTATTTCATAATTTTGTGCTTTATATTTATTTTCTGTACTATATTTAGTTTTAGTTATAACCTCACATTTTTGTTCAAGAGGTAAATGGACAGACTCTGGTCAATCAAGTATTTTTAAATGCATTATACATACATGCAGCATATCTAATCTGTTGAGAAACATGTGGGAGTAGCAATGAGTAGAAAATGTGTTCTCTGGCCCTAGAGGTTGTTTATATCATGAATTTTTGAAGTGGATAATAATAATTGTGAATCTGGATTTGCTGAGAGGTCTTTTCAGCTGTGCTGTTATCCCAACACTACAACATGGCTGCAAATACTGTAAATCTTGACAAAAGGACCCAGCACCACTCACACCTAGTGCAATCTGCCTCTGTACCATCTTCACATCCCCACATATAACATAGCTGCCCTGTCATTGAATACCATGTAAACTGATGAAAAATGTGTCACCAGAACTACCACTTTAAATTCCCACTCCAGTACTGTCCTGATCCCATCTTACCAATTTCATTTATAAACTTGGAAACTGCCTTTGGAATTGTCACTGTGCTTCTGAAATTAAGCTTGGTCTTTCACCACTCCACACAGCTAGCCCATTCATTGAAACACTACTCTGCTACTTCCATTAGGCTCTGCAGTGCCACAGTGCTATGACACTACTGACACAAGCAGCCACCCATTGCCATGCTGCTCTCCCACTTCTGACAGGCTGTCTGGTGCCACATGACTCCCCGGCTCCTGATGCCTGCTGCTGACTCAGTAATGCTCCTTTATACTGCTCAGTTCAGCACAAGGCTCTTGTCTGGTGACACTCCAGCTGCATAGCTCCCTTGCCCAGTGACAATCCCAGTAGCTTTTCTTGATGCTTCAAATGGGCTCACCAACCCTCAAATGCTTATTTATTTTTTATTTCTTTATTGAGTGGGCAATTGCACTGGCTGATGGACCATTTTCAGGAACAACCCAGGCTCAGGTAGGCAAAGAAAAGGGTGGAGATAAGAAAACATGATTATAAACAAACTAGAAAATGCAGTCATTACTCTGCTGTGCTTACTATGCTTCTGCCTGCAAGGGATGTAACACCTCACTGCCACTCCTTTCAGATATCACATACCATTTTTTGAAGTCACTGCTATGAATAGTGTTGCCTTTGATCAGTGAAAGAAAAAAAAACAGCATTCATGGGAGTTAGCAACTCCTAATAGACAAGCATTATCATTTCAACGAATTAATAGGACTATTTTTTCTGTGCACTGGATAGCATCAAATACAGCATTAAAAACTAAGATAAGTATACAGGATAATCTATGTCACCTTAAATCAACAATCCATTATTTTTTATTTATTTGGTTTTTATTGAGCAGGTAAGTACACTAGACAGATACATGCCTATTTTCAGGTACGGCCTGGGATGTTCTACAGTAGGCCAATTATTAGGAAGTGAGACCTTAATGAAAAAATAAGAAGCAATAAGTAAAACAATACAAAGTATAGTTAAATGACAATAGGTAGTGCAGGGTACATTTCTGATATAATAAATTTAAGGTACAAAAGTTTCTAACAATTATAGTTTGTAGGAGATACATGTTGATAAAGGGATTCCATGTGAATTAAAACAAGTCAAATTTATCCATCGCTAGATGAGCAATTCTTTCTTTAAAGGCAAACCTGCCCATTTATGAGAACCGTGCCTCCAAGGATGGTACTACAGGAGATCTCCATTTAGATAAGACCAGGCTATTAATGCTTAGATGTGCCACCAATACCTAATGTGATAAGAAGTCTAGTACAGAGCAATCTCCAAGTATCAGAATCATGAGATGAAGTGGGATACTCACTTTAAAACTTGTGGAGATTACCTTTACTATATTAAGCCAAATGTCTTGAATAGGTGCACTTGACCAGAAGATATAAGCCAGGCTACCACAGAAAGGGGTATGATGATCTGACAGATTGTGAAATTGTCAGAGGGATTCCCCCAGAAAGATCACTCTTCCACTATTGATTTGGGTGCTCAAAAGGCAAGCTTTTATTGATTCAACTTTTAAATGATATATTCTGTCAAACCATCACTATAGTCATAATACACCTTTACATATTACTTTATTTCACATAATTTGCACTCTGTAATGTAGTAAATTAAATGACACAAATCCCGCATCCTTATTGGTTGACAGGAACTTTTTCAACATGGTAAATCCTCCAGTGTACCCACTGGAAAAGGTGCCAGCAACCATTCAGCCGCATCTGGAATTCCCTGGCAAATCCCTCCGATCATGGCAAACACACCACTGGCAAGCACACAGACTGATGGGGAGATTACCTAGTCACTAACCCGACTGTAAACTGCTGAACAGTAACACAATTCTGCCCAAACCTACCTAATGTACTTTAAATTTAAATATCTACCTCCTTATCCCCAATATTATTATTTCCTCAGCCTCTGCTCCCAATCATCCTGCAACTCGGTAAACTGCGATTCTTAACAAGTAGCCACGTCTTTCTGTAGCCACGCTGTGTCATCAACACCTCTCCGCTATGTGGGCTCTTTGAAAGAAAATTGGTTCACCCTATCAAATTATGAGATTGATCCCAGCAACTCCAATCATCGATTTCAAAGGGGGCGGTACTACATCACCGTTCAGTTGTGCGGTAAACTAGTAGACAGTTCGTGCCGGGGCACGGAGCAGAATCGGACAAAAAAATATTGTAAATTATGCATCTTTTATACAGTTTATCTTCTTTGCGAATTTTGCCAGTCTGCAGCACCCACGATGTCACAGTCATTGAAATGGGTAAGCTAACAACAGTCTCCCTACCAGCAAAGGACAATTTTTTTTCTCATGGAGTGACAACATTTAAAACAAATATTTTAAAATACAAAAAAAAATATATATATTTTATTTTCTCACCAAGAAAACCTAACACATTGTATAATAGCAATATACCACTCCAGGAAGTGGGCATACTGGTGGATTTACCACTTCTGGTGTGATTAAGTCACCTGGCTACTCCTCATGACTGAACCACACCAGGCATGGTAAATCCACCAGTATACTCACACTCTGGAGTGGTATATTGCTTAATTCCACTTTGGCCTCTTGCAAACCTTTCTTGTTCCTCATCCACTCTGGTCTTCTTGGGGCCCAGGTGCATGACCCTGACACCCCAACTCCATTCCTCTGTAAAAGCCTGCACTCAGGGCCAGGTACCTCCAACCATGACCGCACCCTACTTTTTGTCTTTGTTACATCTCTGTACCCCCATGGCCAGGTGCTGTTGACCCTGGTCTGTGCCTAGTGTCCTCCCCCTCCCCATTCCCTACCCCCATATTTAATTCCCTCCCCACCCCCCTTTTCCTCCTATTTCCTTTCTTCTCCCTAGTTACTTTCTCCTTCCGCTATATGCTATCCACTCACCACCCTCATTTGGCAACTCCCCCCGAGAGCCTGTCTGCCTAACCCGACAGACCCTCTCACCGCCACCCTCAACTGGCAGGCCCCAATTGCTTGTTCCATTTTGTCTTGCCACCCTAAGTCAGCGGCCTTTATCAGCTCCCCCTTGGGCTTATGCTGCTCCCCTCTGTGTCCATGACTTGATAGGCCCCATGGCCAGGTTCTGTTGACCCCGGCCTGTGCCTAGTGCCCTCCCCCACCCCCTATTTAATTGCCTACACCTATCCCCCCTTTTTCCTGCTATTTCCTTTCTTCCACCAGCCCACCTCCAGCTTGCAATGGAATAGTGGGCTTCCCTCTTAATGTATTTGCGCCTCCCATTCCTCTATTGCCTCACTAATGCTGCTGATGTAAAATGATCTGCCCATATTGGATAGATGTATTCTATCCTCTCTATAATACTCCGGAACCAAATAAGTTAATTCCTATGCAGCTGATACCCAAGTGTATCTGTCCTTTATTCCCCGGACACGATGATGGGATCTCTGTGCTTAACAGCTGTCTAGCCAAGATCAGAGATTGGATGAGCACCAGCTGGCTGAGGTTGAACCTGGATAAGACCGAGGTGTTAGTTGTGAACCCTGGTTGCCTTGAGGCAGGTCTTAGGGCTGGGCTTCCATCTGGCTTAGAGCTTGATGGTGTCCAGCTCTTGATCTCAGACCAGATGCGTAACCTGGGCATTATTTTTGATGATGGTTTGACCCTGAAATCTCAGGTGTCTGCCGTTGTCAAATCTTCTTTTTATCAATTTAGAAATATCACCCGGGTAAAACATCTAGTTCCTCAGGCTGACCTTCCTATATTGGTTCATGTCTTCATCACCTCCCTCCTTGATTACTGCAATGCCCTCTACCTAGGGCTACCGGGGGTTGACATCCACTGCTTGCAGCTATTGCAGAACACGGCAGCCAGGCTTTTGACTGGTACATCTAGGTCTAGTCATATTATGCCTGTGCTGCGCAGACTGCACTGGCTGCTGGCTTAGTGACGGATCACTTTTAAGGTTGGGCTGCTGACCTATAAAGCCCTACATGACCAGGGACCCCGGTACTTGCAAGATCTTCTTACTCCGTACTGCCCCTCCCGCTCACTTTGATCTGCCGATGAGGGATTGCTAGAGATTCCCAGGGTTCGGTTAAAGACATCTGGAGAACGTGCATTTTCTGATGCTGCCCCTTCCCTGTGGAATTCTCTACCTCGTCGGATAAGAGAATGCCTGACTGTCTTTAGTTTTAAATCAGAGTTTAAAACTTATTTGTTCTCTAAAGCTTACTCAGAAGGATTTTAACTGCGACTGTTTAATCTACTCTAACTGTATGTTTTTAAAGTTTTGTACAGTGCTTTGGTTTTGAAAAGTGCTTTAAAAATAAAGTTTTACTTACTTACTTACTTACTTACTTGTGGGCAATGTAAAGCCCCCCATCTGCTTGTACAACCGGTACCAACTTCATGTTAAGGCACTTCCTCGCCTATTCAATGGATTTAAAGTCACAGGCATACTGCCAAACCCTCCTGGAAATAATTTCCAACCACCTTATGGTTATCCCTGGCCACCAACCCATAATGGTGTCAAGATCCCACTGGATCTCCTGTAAGAGTATTCCCCAGGGCTTATCCCCAAATCATTCCCTCCCAAGTGAATTAACAAATCCGGCCTCTTTCTTTGCCTCCTAAATTCTTGCAATACTAGCAAAGGCTGGGCCCATCTCAGGCCCCGGGCCCCTTTCCATAGCACCCACATTTGATTGATGTCTCTGTGTAGCTGCTTCCCGCCCAGCATAACTGCTGCACCAAAGCACATTTTCTGGAGCTGGAAGGACACTACTTTCTTCAACTGCGAGCTGTGTGAGAAATTCTATATTGCACTTGATATCTGCAACAAATGTGCACTTTTGCTTTAATTCTGTGGGAGATGAAACTAACCACTCTTGGTAATTGCTTTTTATTCACATTTATTTAGTGTTTAACCAAGAAGGGGCTTGTAAACTCTGTTTATCTTGTTAGTAACTTCAGAAGGATTTAAATACTACATTTGGGTAGGTCCTTGAGGTAACTAGATTGTCTACTAGGATTTGCTGACAGTTAAACTATTTTTAAATGAATTACAGTTGGCTGAGGAGTTGAAAAGAAACTTGCAAACTCTGCTTATCTTGGAAGTAACCTCATAAGTGTTTGAATACTGCATTCTGGTTGTCCTTGGGGTAGCTGGATTGACTACTGGGATTTTGGGACAGAAACTATTTTAAATAATTTACTGGTGCATAGGAGTTTGTGATAGTTAAACTCTTTTTAACAGAGTTACTGGGGTTAAGGAGTGGTCACAGAAAAACCTGCAGTGTGAAACAGGAAAAGACAGTCTTTCAAGCAACAGAGGGTGGTGGATCTAGGTTTACATTTGTTTGTTACAATTCTTAAGATTTTCAGTGCAGGAAATGTTTAAAGCACAGCTGACTTATTTTGGGACTGACAGCTCTTGGAGCACAAACCACCAGGCCTGTTTTGGGGCTGGGAAGGTTTACCTGTGTCTGACTTGGATGTGTGGATTTTTCTCTGTTTGATTAGCAGGGTATTTCTCTATCAAATTGTTGTGTAGGGCATCTTGCTGACAGAAAGGCACTCATTGCAGCAGTGGGTCAGAGCTTTTAGCTGATTGTTTTGCGAGGGCACAGTTTAGGCCCAACCCCTTCCGCCCTCACCCCACCCACCCCTGAAATAGTTCCTTTATACCTGGGGTTCTGACATCATTTCCTCAAGAGTGCAAGGTGCATGTCACTGTCATATCCTCTCTAGCACACTGCACTGACAATATAAGCATACACATTGTATATTATAAATATATATTTCTATATTACAAACCAATCACACACACAAAAAAAAAAAACAAATGTGGGGAGTAGTGCAATGTAATGGCTGTGGGGCAGCAGTCTTCTGGGAGTCTTTCTGGAGGCTGAGATGCTGCCCTATTTGCAGACAACTCTCTGCCCTGAGGGAATAAGTTGCCCATCTTCAGGCCACACTGGACGGTAGTACAGGGACCTTCCCCCAGGCCACACTGACAGTAGGAAGGGAACTTCCCCCATCCAGGAAGCACCACAGCCACCACCACTACCATAGAGGTTGTGAAGAAAACACAGCAGTTGGACCACAGTGGGCTCAGGAAGGGTGAGGATGGTGGAACGGAGGCGCACCCAGTCAGTTGTTCCACTCCACAATCCATACACCATTCTGGGGGAGCATAGCTCCCCTATGAATGCACCCACAGAGGAGACTAAGGAGGCTGAGGACAACTGTCACAAGGGAGGCCCACAGGAAGGAGGCAGAGGACACCACAAGGAAAGGAAGCAGCTCCTGGTGGGGGACTCAATTATTAGGGGGATAGAACTGGGAGGAGCTGGGAAAACTGAAGTAAGGTGTCTGCCTGGTGCCATGGCTTGGAGGGACAGGAAGCGCATCTTCAGGATCATGACAACAGCTGCAAGGGATTCTGAGCTGGACGTAATTGTCCACCTAGGGACAAATGACTTGGCTCATCATGAGGTTAGAGCAGTGCAGGAGGACATTGCAGAGTTGGGGAGGGGCCTAAGACAAGTAGCACACACAGTATCCTTCTCAGAGGTGCTGCCTGTCAAAGGCATGGGTGAGGCTAGGGTAATTGGCACCATGCAGTTTAATGAATGGTTGAAAAAATGGTACAGAGCACAGGGGTTTGGCTTCATTGGGGACTGGGGTTCCACCTGGAGGGACACCAGCCTATACTGGCAGGATGGTCTGCATCTGTCCAGGAAGGGAACAAGTCTTTTGAGCAGTCGGTTTAAATGCTTCATTGGCAAGCTTTTAAACTAGTCAAAGGGGGAGGCACTGACAAGCAGCAGAAAAATCCCAGCCTCTCCCTACAAAACAGGGTACTAAATGAGAAAAAGACCGGTAGAACGGCTGTGGGGATGCTGCAACAGAAGGTAAAGCCATCAAAAAATGGAGAGCAATGAGTACCAATGCCCGTAGTCTAGGTAACAAGCTTCCTGAATTAGTGGCCTTGATGGAGGAGGAACATCTGGATATCATGGCAGTCACAGAAACATGGTACACACAAAACCATGACTGGGACGTAAACATACCAGGATACACTATCTACAGGAGGGACAGGGAGGGTAAAAGAGGAGGAGGAGTAGTTCTTTACATAAGGGAAGGAATAAAAGCAACAGAACAAAAGGGTAAACAGGGAGGAGAAGAAGCACTGTGGGTAAATTTGGAGACAACAATGGCACCACAATCCGCTGGGGTTGTATACAGAACCACCTTCTCAGGGAGGAAATGGACAAGAAATGATAGAAAGTATACTTAGAATGGCAGAAAAAGGGAGATATTGCTGATGGGTGATCTGAATATGCCAGATGTTAACTGGAGTGCAGTTGCAGCTGCCACTTGAAGAGTGCAGTTATTCTAGATGCCCTACAGGGGCATGCCTTAGACAACTAGTACTGGAGCCCACTCGAGAGGGAGCAATATTAGACTTGATACTCTCAAATGGAGATGGAGAGGATCACAGATGTAGAAGTGGGTAGCCATCTGGGAACTAGCGACCACCGAACAGTACGGTTCACAATAAACACAGCAATAGAGAGTCAAGCCATACAAAGACAAAAGTACTGGACTTTAGGAGGGCTGACTTTGCCAAAATGGGTGAGTGCCTAAGGAACGCACTAGCAAATAGGCAGGAAGGAGGGGTGGAAGAACAATGGGGAATAATAAAAACTGCCATCACAGAGGTAATGAGCCTTTGTGTGAAGCAAATAAACAAAACAAGACGATGTAAGAAACCACTATGGTTCTCAAAGAAAGTGGCAGTGAAGGTTCAAGAGAAAAAGAAAGCGTTCAGGAGGTACAAGGAATCGCAAAAGAAGCAGGACAGAGAACTGTATCAGTTAAAGCAAAAGGAGGCTGGGAAGGCAGTCAGAACATCAAAGGCCCAAACCGAGGAAAAGATAGCCAACTCAGTTAAGAAGGGGGATAAAACCTTTTATAGGTACATCAGGGAGCGAAGGAAGACCAAGGGAGGGATAGTGAGGCTTAATAAAGGGAGGGAGGGTGGGCAGAGGGAGACTGTG
Organism: Neoceratodus forsteri; assembly: GCA_016271365.2. Classification (NCBI taxonomy): domain Eukaryota; kingdom Metazoa; phylum Chordata; order Ceratodontiformes; family Ceratodontidae; genus Neoceratodus; species Neoceratodus forsteri. The sequence goes on along the minus strand of CM057452.1, from coordinate 559,660,224 downwards.
AAAAGGCAGAGATACTAAACAAATATTTTTGCTCAGTATTTACAAAGGAAGAGGGGGAGGTACATAAAACAAACAGTAGTAACACTCTGGATACAGAAGTTGATACTGGCCCATTTACAGAAGAAAGGGTTCTGAAAGAACTCTTAAAACTGAAGGTGGACAAAGCAATGGGGCCTGATGGGATTCATCCCAGAATTCTAAAAGAACTAAGGGTAGAACTAGTGACACCACTGACTACCCTCTTTAACAAATCATGGGAGGATGGGGTGGTACCCGAGGACTGGAGGAGGGCAAATGTGATTCCCCTTCACAAAAGTGGGAGCAAGGCAGAAGCAGAAAACTATAGACCTGTTAGTTTAACCTCAGTGACAGGGAAAATGATGGAATCACTTCTAAAGGAAAGAATTGTCGAGTATTTAGAGGCCAGAAGGGCACAGGACCCTAGACAGCATGGATTCACAGCGGGAAGGTCATGCCAGATGAATCTGATAGATTTCTTTGACTGGGTGACCAAAGTAGTAGATCAGGGAGGGGCTGTGGACATGGCCTACCTAGACTTTAGCAAGGCATTTGACACAGTCCCACACAAAAGATTAATATACAAGTTAGCCAGCCTGGGAGTGGGTCCCAAGATGACAGCCTAGGTAAAGAATTGGCTGGAGAATAGGACACAGAGAGTAATAGTAAATGGAGTCCACTCAGAAGAAAGGAGGGTTACTAGTGGGGTACCGTAGGATCAGTATTAGGGACGTCCTCTTAATGTCTTTATAAGTTACATTGCAGAAGGACTGGAAGGAAAAGTATGTCTCTTTGCAGATGACACTAAGATCTGCAACAGAGTTGATGCACAGGGTGGGGTGGAAAAGATGAGAAGGGACTTGTCAAAGTTAGAGGAATGGTCAAATGTATGGCAGCTTAGATTCAATGCTAAGAAGTGCAAGGCAATGCACCTGGGAAACAAAAACCCAGGGGAAGAGTACACAATGGGGGGTGAGATACTAACAAGAATAAAAATGGAAAGGGACCTGGGGGTAGTCATATCAGATGACCTAAAGATGGGCAAGCAATGTGAGAGGGCAGCAAGGAGGCTGGGGGATACTGGGATGCAGGAGAGGCATCACCAGTAGAAAACAAGGAGATTATTATCCTCTGTACAGACAGCTGGTGAGACCCCATCTGGAGTACTGTGTGCAGTTCTGGAGACCCAATCTCCACAAAGACTTAGAGACGATGGAAGCTGTCAGAGGAGGCAACTAAAATGGTGCAGGGTCTGCACCGGAAGACATATGAAGAGAGACTTAAGGAGCTTAATATGTATAGCCTCGAGGAAAGGAGGAGAGGGGACATGATAGAAACTTTCAAGTACCTCAAGGGAATCAACAAAGTCCAAGAGGGTAGCATCTTTCAAAAAAAGAGGTGTGCAAGAACAAGAGGGCACAATTTGAAGATGGGGGGGCGGCTCAGAGGTAATTTAAGGAAGTATTTTTTCACAGAGAGGGTTGTGGATGCATGGAACGGCCTTCCAGAGGAGGTTGTGGAGTCAAAATCAGTGGTGGAATTCAAGCATGCATGGGATAGTCATAAGGCAATTCTAGGGGGTGAGGGTAGGAAGAAGTAGGCTGCTGGTTAACTAGGATCTGCAGCTTATCCAGTAGGTAGGGAAATGGGGAGACTGGGTGGGCCAAGCGGTCTTTATCTGCCGTCAAATTCTATGTTTCTATGTTTCTATGTCTCTCTGCCCAATATTAAAACAAATGTCCCACAATTCAAATTTGTTGTTGCCAGCTCACACCTGTAAGTACAAAATGTGACAATGTTACACCATCTATCTTATATACCTTTTATAGCAGTTGGATCTCCACCTACCAACCCCTCTGATCACCTCCTCTGTTGTAGCTTCAGCCACCTTCTCAGAGGCTGCCCCAGTTCTAAAGGAGTGTGGGGAGAACAAACTGGGATCCTCTCCCAAGAAAGCCAGGCCTTTCTTGAGCACCACAGCCACTTGATAACATGTAACTGGGTTCCAGTTCCCATGTAGGAATAGAGCCCCCTCCCCTTTTGGCCATAACCTCCTGTATTCCTTAAGGGCTGCCACCACGCACCAACCTTGCTCTGGTTGGCGACTAGCTTGCTAATGGCCACCCCCTCCCGACCTGGTCCATTTTAGACTTTCTTAGCGAGACTGAAACTGAACCTGACTTCCAGGTTACATCCCCTCCATAATAACCCACCCCCTCGACTTCTTGTTCTGTGCCACCACTTCCCCCACTCAGACAGCTCCTTTTGCCATCACCATGAAAATGGCCTGGAATAGGCATGTCTCATATGCCGAACTGCATATCTGGTCCAGAGCCCTCAGTAACCTTGTCAACAAGTGCCCAGTTAATGGCCTCTTGGAGTTGCATCTCCCCCCTCGCTCCTCTGCCAACCCATAAGCATGCGCTTTACCACCTTGAACTTGTTCAATTCTGTCCATCCCTTGCTGCTGCAGGCACAACCTATCCCTGCCACTTGGACCCTCATGGCTGCATGTGTCATTCCTCCTCATTTTTCCACCATGTACTGCATGATCTGGCTCTCTGTAAGTGGTCTACTCATCTCAAAGCCCTCTCGCTGGTGAAACTCTTGGAACACTGTTCATGCCCCCTCATAGGCCTTCAATATGTTAACAGACTAAGAGCTTCAGTACAGCCACCAGGCTCACTCCATTCAACTGCCCACAAGTGGTTGGGTACCAAAGTCCTCTGGATGATGGCTTCTGGTACAATAGACCTGAACCTGTCCAAATGAAGACAGGAAAGGCTGTCAGCGATGTCATTTTTTATCCCCTCATTATGTCTAGCTCTGAATCACAAATTAAACTTAGACCCCTCAAGAACTAGCTGACGCAGCACCCTGATCACCATCTTGGCGGACCCTTTCTGCATGTTTAATGACCTTGACTACCGCTTTATTGTCGCACCAAAATGTTATCCTCTGGTTAATCAATCTCCAGCCCTACAGCACTAAAGCCATCCAGATTCGGAATAATTCTAGTAGAGTGATGTCTTTTAGCAGGCCCCTGTGCTGCCACTCTGGCAGCCATGCCTCAGATATCCACTCCCCCTTGAGGTACGCCCCCATCCCAAGAGCCCCTGATGTATCCTTGTAAAGGTCCAGATCATTATTACATAACTATTCTCTCTGCCATAAAGTGACTCTGTTATAGCTGTCTAAGAACTGGTCCCACATTGCCAAGTCCTGGTGCATCCCTTTCAGGATGTCCACCCAATAATGTGACAACCTTGCTTTCCCCGTGCACCTTGATAACCTCCTAGTGAATGCCCACCCTGGGCCAATTGCCTTGCAAATTAAATTTAGATGGCCCAGTAGCTGCTGTACCTTTGATAGTGGTACCCATCTCCATGCCATGGCATGCTGTAGCAACAATTTCAGCCTCATAACCTTGTCATCAGGCAGGCGCAGCAACTCCTGTTTCATGTCCACCACAATTCCCAGAAATTCCAGCTTTTTGGCTGGCCCTTTGGTCTTATCTTTTGCTAGCAGAATGCCCATGAATGTGCACGTTTCCCGGAACTGCCCCAGCCTCCTTGCTGTCTTCTGCTCGCTGCTGCCTATTATCAAAAAGTCATCCAGGTAGTGCACCATTGCCATATGGCCATGTCAGTCTCCAAAAACCCATTGTACCCAGGTGCTAAATGCTTCAAATGTAGAGCATGCTATGGAACACCCCATGGGCATGGTCTTGTCCAAGTAATAGGAACTCTGGAATTGGAATCCTAAAAAGTCCCAATCATCTAGGTGTGCAGGAAGAAGTCTGAAGGTGGACCTAATGTCCATTTTTGCAAGCCATTTCCCTCCAGAGGACCTGAATAGGTCCACCGCTTGATCCAGTGTTGCATATGACACTGCACTCTGCTCTACCGGTATGCCATCATTCACTGATGCACCCTCTGGGTATGACAGGTCATGGATCAAGCAGAATTCACCCCTTTGCTTCTTGGGAACCATACCCAAAGGTGATATCCTCAGGTTCTTGAAAGATGGCAGCTTGAAAGGTCCCTGCACCTTACCATCTGCCACCTCCTTCCTGGTCTTCTTCAGCACTACCCCTTTCTGATCCTTAACAAACCCAGGTTCTTTGCTTGCATTTTCCTTCATGGCCCTATGTAATCTAACTTGAAGCCTTTGGAAAAACCCTACCTCAAATCCCCCCCCCCCCACCAGATCTCAGAAACTCTGTGACCATTTCCAGATCACTTGAGGCTTGACAGGGGTCTGGGCCAACAGAAAAGCCTGTCTGCCCTGCCCTTTACTGTCCCTTTTAGTTTCCACCATAAATTGTGTTATAGGACCCTCACCCAAAAGATCCCTTTCTGTTCCCCTGATAGTGCCTGTTACCACCAGTTTGGTTGCCCCCAGCATTGCTGTTGGTAGCTCTGCCTGTCCCCTTCTGTTCTACAGCAGGACACGGGATGTTGCATTTGGAACATACATGTTTGAACTTGCAGTTCACCTACATGCATGAGGCCTTGTTATAGCCCCAGCAGATTTTTGTGACCATCGCTGACCCCTCTTTTTTGCGTGTTTCCCCAAAGGTATTCTCATGGCATGACAGCGTCCACACCCAAAGCTCTGAATGGGTGCAATCAAATCTCAGATACTCCCTTGCCGCCATCCTTTGCCAGAAAGTCTCATTGTATTTTAACTACCCATAACCCATCTTAACTTTATAAGCATCCCTAACTATGGTCGCGTAAGCTTGGAATGGATGGCCAGCTCTGGTTTCTTTTCCAGCTGGATGGCACTAAATATCATGAGTCCTAAATGCCAAGTCTCAGTGTTCTTCCCCCTGTATGTTACTTCTTCAGCTGGGTTCTCCACCACCATCAATGTCACAGCCATCTCTGACTTACCAACTGTTTCTTTTTGCTAATATTTTTTAGCTGTGTCTTTGTCCACCAATGCAAACAGGTCCATAAACTCTCCCTTCCATATTTTCTCTTTAATTGTGAGGGGAATGTGGTCCCCCAATGCCACTCCTGGTATCCCTGCTATAGCATTGTGACTCAGAGCCCCTAGAGTACCCTTTTCTGCTCCCCCACAAGTCTCTCCTCTGATTTCCGTCAGCACCTTCTCAATTGTTTCAATGCCCATGTCCCCTATATCATTAATGATCCCTTCCAAATATTCTTTAAAATCCCCATCTCCTGCTATGTCAACTTTTCCATTACCATGCCTGGTGTCTGGTGCCTCCAGCTCTGGGCCGGGCTCTGGCTGCACTGGTGGCCTCTTTTCCATGCCTTTCCCTTTTGGTCTGGGTGCGTCTTTCCACTTCCTGCTCTGTTCCTCCTCCTCTTCCCTCACACATGCTGCCTCGATTAGCTTCAACATCTTTGCCATCAACTGTGACGCCTCTTCCTTCAGTTGGGCGCTGGTGGGAGGAACTGGTACTCATTTCAGTGCCATCTGGACAAATGATAATACTACTTACAATCTGGGAAAGAAGCTGAAGGTGGGGGGATGGAAATAGGAAACACAACTAATATATTAGTCTCCTTGCTAATGGTCGGACATCACATTCTGATATATAGCACTGACAGTCAATATGTATAGTTGTTTTTTAAATTTTTTTGCTGTTCAACTCTCTGACATTTACCCATTTAACCTGAACCCATGATGCCCTGTGGCAGAGAGCTCCCACCATTTACACCCTACTCAAATAGCTGGGTACTACCCGCCATGCCCCTCGCTGATGTGCTTCATTAAGCTTTTATATATATATTTTTTGTACCACTGGCTCTTATTCAATATTTATTATCAGCCACATCCTGTGCTCTCAATGAGAGCCATCAGCTAGCATCCTACCTCATGGGGCCTTTATTCCTACTTAAAACCCTATGTTTCTGGTGGAGCACCCCTCCCCGTCTGCCACTTCTGGGGTCCCCTCTCACTTCACTTTCTGTATGTATTCCTTTTATTATACATATATTTTTTAAAGCTTTGTTTCAACAACTGTTCCCACCCTTCCCAGCCAACTGACTGAACCATTTGTGGCCAGAAACCAGGGAAGCTTTGAGGCCGTGGGTTTTCCCTCTGCAAAGCCTCAGTGCTCTCCCTACATTAGGAGCTACCCACTGTCCTGTTGTGGGCGACCTCCTAATAACCTACAGCTGTCCTACTTAAAGGCAGTTGCCACTTGCTTGTTTTATTTGTTGGTTATTCTTATATCTCAGTGCATGTTTTTTTTTTAAACCTACAACCCCCCCTTTTTCCTGTTCCATGTAAGGTTGCCACCTGGTCTGATGGGCAGGCCCTTTGGCCTAGCCCATCTCTTCAAACCACATCCTCAGCGTTTTAGTATTTTTTTTGTAAATCTCATCCTACCATTCTTTTCATTCTGTCAGTGACTGCCCCCCTGAGCCGCCCCCATTTGCTTCCACCTACTGAAGCTGTGGATACTTCCTGGCTGAAGCTGCATGCTCCTGAAGGCCATGTGGTGTCCAGGCTGTGGCCTGCACCTTTCCAGTCTGCACTCTTCACATTCTGGCTCCCTGAAATGGATCCACAGCTCCCATTAGGCGTAGAATCTTCTAAGCAGGTGATCACAAAAACCCTGCACCTTCCCCATCCCAGGCTATGCCTTAGCCACTCAGCCCCCCCAACACTGGCTAAGGCCTTCCATCCCCCTGCAGTAATGTGGCCTAGCTACTCCCCCCCAACCACAGCCCTGCCCCAAACAACAGCTGCCATCCCACATTCTCACTGCCTTTCCACTTGCGCTTCTGGCTGCGCAAACCATCGTGGTGCGGACTCCTAACCCATTCTGGTTTCTCCTTTGTCTTCTGCTGGTGCTTGGTCCACCACTCAGATCACAAGTGGTTTGGCTCCTCGGCCACTCATCTCACTTACATTGAACCTACACAGGCCCTGAAACCAGCTCCGATCTGCTGCCACACTCTCTGGCTTCCTTATCCCTTCTCAGACCGTACAGTGCCAACAAGTCTTTCATGGAGCAAACAACCAAAATGCACACTAGACAAATCACCCCTTTTACAAATGGCCCCCAAGCACGCAGAGGCCTACTGGTATAGCTGGGATGCCCACAGTGAGCCATGTGTGGCCACCCAGCTTAAACATAAATCATCCTCAGTTAAATGTAAAATGCTTGAACAAACAAATAGCATTCTTGTGCAAAATTACAGCAAACAAACCAAGAAAACTTCCATGTGCAGTGGGGGATGCCTGCCATGTCCATGTTCAACCCACGCTCCAGCAGGGCCTACAGCATGCAAGCCGTCCCCCCATGGATACCACAACCGTACCTGAGCTGGATCAAAAAACTGCCTCAATGTGCTGAACTCATGTACAAAGTGAATTTCAGGCAGGAAAGAAGGGAGAGCCCTTGCTCTCACCTTGTCTTATACCCCTCAAGGACCCAAATCAGGACCCCTGCAGGCTCCACTTCTTGTCCTATTGGCTCCCTACCTGAGCCACCTGGGTGCCTCCCCCTAGTGACATCATCTTCTCTGCTGGAACTCCACCCTCTCTCCTTTCTTATCTCAACCCCCCTACTTGTCCCCTCTCCTTTCCTGCATTTCTGATGGCAACCCCTGACAACTCCGGTTGCCTTTTATTGGCAATCCCATTTATAGCTTCTTCCCTGGCATTCTAGTGGTCCCCTCAACTCATAGTTGACATACCAATGTGACAGTTACTGTGCATGCTACTAACACACACCCATATTCAGATAGCATGCAAGCACTGGTCAGAGCATGATACTTATCTGACTATGACCTCCAGGATTATCTCATACACACTGCTAATGGGTGTGCAGCATAAATGCCCAGCTTTGAAAATGGGGCCCAGAGTCATCTGTTTTGCTTTTGATGGCTTATGCATAGTGACTGTGAAGAAGGCAGATTTATTAACATATGATAGCATGCATACCTGAATGAAGAACTGATCTACTGCCTTTAAAGCAGCATTATTTACTAGTCACTGTGTAGTTTTTTCAGTAATACTTTATTTTTGGCAAACAAATTAATATACCAATTTTTATGTTTGCTTGCACGTGCAGTGCACAAGAAACATTTTGAGATAGTACAGCATTGCAGAGGTGTGTTCATGTTGTGGCCAGTGCAGTGGACGCTCTAATGGGCACGTCCCTCAACCACCAATCAACCAGGAAGCTGCCAATGACAGCAGTTTCAGAGGGAGAGCCACACTTGAAAGAAATCTCCACTGCAATCAGGGACAGTTTTGTCATTGCAGCGGCAGCTCCACCCTCCCTTCCAATCAGGCACACAGACATCCAGCTGACAAGAATCTGGTGATGTGCATTACAGTACACAGTAATGCACATAGGCAGAGTTTGGGTTCTTGTTTGGCTCCTGTCCCCAGTTTGTTCAGTGTGCCTTTCCTGGTGAAACAGTTAAATAAATAAATGAGCCATGGCGTGGCTTACCACATTGGCAGCTCCTGCCACTCCCCACCCACACACTCTCCGGAAAGCCAACATTGGGATGCCCAGTCCCCATATCAGCATATATCCCCTTCCCCCCATTAATGTGGCACACTGGGAGCCCACCCCAGTGTGCCAAAAATTCTTCTTTATGTTTCCAACACTGGAATGCCCACTCCCGGTGTCGGTTGCACCGGATCCTCCCACACCCCTATTTCTCAGTCAAACTTGGGGTGCCCAATCCCCGGGTTGGCATCTATCCCCCCTCCACTAGTCTGGAAAACTGACAGCCCACCCCAGTGTGCCGAAATCTGTTTTAATAATATTTCACCTGTAAAAAAGAAAACCGTCCCCCAAGGTCTTTTTCTTTTAAACATGAAAAAAAAAGAAAACGGTCCCTCGTTGTCCCAGCTTCCCCATCCCCCATCCCAACCCTCCCTCTGCAGACCCTTCTCTCCACACCCCCATCACCCCATACTTACTTGTGGAGGTCGGGAGCAGCAATCTTCGGTGGACCGGGAACACATCTGCGCTCTTCAAAGCTGAACCGGGAACTGAAGAAATCATGGAAAGCCGTATAATGGCAGTCAATGGGAGGTTTCAACTTAGGTTGATGTCTCAGCCAATTTTTGAGTTTTGGTCCCAAATTCAACATGGTGTTTAGACTTCAATTATGAATGACTGGCATCATTTAGTTTCTCGGTCCCGGAAGGTGATTTCACGGTTGCTGCGTGGAATCACCTTTCAGAACTGATTAACCAAATGACAGTGCCACTGTTCATGAGGTGGGATCCCAAAAAGCTCATGTTGCAAGTTTGGTGAAAAAACTCACGAAAATGACTGCATTATGAACACGTGTTGCACAGTTTCTATGCACGCTCCTAACTTCATCAATTTTTAATATTTTCACTTCAAATTTCCAACATTGTCATTTTTCCACACCCCCTTATGAACAGTACAGCTATCATTTTTTGCATCCTGCCCGAAATGTGTTTTTACACCTGTGGTGCAGAATGGCATGGTCGCTTTGTGAAATCAACTTTCAGGACAGATTGCCGAAATCACAGTGCCACTGTTCATGATGGGAGGTCCCAAAAAGACCATGTTGAACATTTGGTGAAAACATTCCCAAAAATGACTGCATTACGAACATGCATTGTGCAGTTTCTATGCATGCTGGTAACTTCCCCAATTTTTCATATTTTCACTCCAGATTTTCAATGTTGCCATTTTTTCACACCTTCTCAAGAAAAGTACAGCTGTAGTTTTTTGCATCCTGCCCAAAATGTGTTTTCACACCTGTGGCATTGAATGGCACAGTCAGTGTGTGAAATCACTGTTTGGGATTGAGTAATGAAATGATAGTGCCACTGTTCATGAGATGGGGTCCCAAAATCCCATGTTGAAAATTTGGAGTGAAAATACTAACAAACACCCAGGGCATTAGGGTTTTCAACCATAACTCCTACCCTGTACAGACTGACAGGTGTTGAGGGTGTGACTTGGGGTCATCGGCCGTAATGCTCATGCCATTCCACCTCCACTCCCACCCTGCACCCAGTGACAGGCATTGAGGTGTGTGTTGGGATCTTCAGCCCTAATGTTCACCCCATTGTCCTAAACTACACCCAGCTCATCTTATTTCCTTATGGAATGGGGTGAGTATAAGGGCTGAAGACTCCAAAGCACACCATGAGACCTGTCAATGTTTGCAGGGTGGGGTGAGGTGGAATGGTGTGAGCGTTATGGCCGATGACCCAAAGGCAAACCCACAACACCTGTCAGTCTCTGTAGGGTGGGAGTGGGGGTTGGTGTTACTTCAGTACTTCACTGCCATTCCTATTATGCTTCTTTTTAACGCCTGCACTACCAATGGCAATACCAGCAAGCAAACATTCGGCATTGACAAATGCTTGTTCTTTTCATTTCTTTCATTCTCCATCTGAAATACATTCTTTTAAAGTTTTTTAAAATATCCCTTGCCACACTTGCCATAAAAAATTAAATATCTTGGTGTGGTGCTATACTGTTTACCATGAGAAACCTGTGGTTGCACCATCCTAATAAGCTCACAGTATGAATCTAGTCATACTCCAAAGGTAACCTTAACAGAAGCAATTTCTAAAAGTTGTGCATAACAGCCAGCTTTAATTTCTTCCATCATTAATTACAAAGTTAGTTATAAAAACTGTTTCAAAGATATCTGAGGGGATTCAAAATATTCAAATGATGAATCCAAGAATGACAGAAATATATTTTTGCTAAAAAAAACTCTACAATGAAACTTTTATTCCCCACTAATACTGCTGCTTTTAATGGGAAAATCCCATCAAATATCTGGCTCGATTATTGGGTTAATGTGTGCGTACTGTTACTATCCATCTCCACTATGAAGGCATACAGTTATACTGTATCTTAAACCTAATCTAATAAATATTTAGTCATATTGTTGATGGATGGATTGCACCAATAACTATAATTTGGATGGCATTGTAGTATATCATATTTATACTGAAAATAAGTTACTGAGGCCTAGAAGCAATGATGGAAACCAGCAAGGGAAAGTTGGTAGTTATGTCTGATGGCATAGTTTAAATTCCATCGGCATAATATAAAATTTAGCTTAGGGGAGGTGTTGGGGTTCTTCATAGCAGTTAGCCTCATGAAGAACTGTGTGACTTAGTAAAGTATGCTTGGTATGGAATCCCAGATATTTTCAGCTTAAATACTGTATTCAACAAATGTATGTGACATGGAATATTAAAAAAATAAAAAAATGATAAGCTGAGCATGACATGATTACTGCACAACCTTATGAAGAAGCAAATGGGTAGAAACATAGAAGCATAGCTACTGCTAGCAAAAAAAGACTAGCAGTCCATCTGGTCTGCCCTAAAAGGTTTTCCTACCTCAACCCCCAATCTAATATCCTGGCTGGTGTTCTACACTCACTCTTTCCCTTGAATCTTTTACCTCTCTAGTTCCCTTCAATGGAATATCAGGCCTCCTACTCTGTCTGGGCCTTGCTTGAACCCGTTCATAGTTCCCCTTCCAGCACCACTGCAGGTAGAGTGTTCCATGGCTTAACCACCTTGGTTATGAAGGAAAAATTTCTCACATCCCTCCTGAACTTTTTTCTTGTGAGTTTCCATTCATGCTGCCTCACTATTGCCCCCCTATTTTTGCTGAATAGGTCCTTGGAGTTCACCCTATTTATTCCTCTTAGGAGGGTATGTGCTACTTGTCTTTTTTATCATATGGAGCAATTAAGCCAGATGAATTTTTGATAGCATTGTTAAATAATTGTCAATTTTATTTTAATACATTTATTTGAATATTATATATGTTTGTTGTACTGAAAGAGTTTGCCATGGAGCAGTACTTTCTTTGAGTTCATCACTCTATTCAAACCTAATGATGCTTTATAATGTATGCCAGGTAGTAGGGGAATTTAAAATGTGCATTATAACTGAGCTCAGAAAACAAAACTTGCAGTTAAATCACACTGTTAAATCAATACATTTAACATTAATTAGCAATACTTTCTAAGTAGCTTTTGATTACTGGCAATGAACCCTGGATCAATTATACTCAAGTGTTTTGACATCTTGACAGTTATCTGTGCTTTTAACCATCATTTAGGTAAAGGTTATCATCACATGTCTCATTTTGAGTTTTCTTTTTACTTAAAGAGTGATGGAATCTGAAAACGAAATCTCTACTTATTAAACAAATGCCTCTAATTTTAAGTTTTTAATCTTACTTTTTTTTTAATTATCTTAAGTGAGTTAGCTATTAAAAAATCTTTATGTGGTTAACTATTATGTAAGGCTAGTATTACACTATCAATTTTTGCAATTAGCTGCAAATATATTAAATACTAATAATAGTGATAGGGTGGAGTTCAATTTTGTACACCCCACGTATATGAGAGATGCATTACACCACAAATAAAAGGAGGGTATTTCTCTTAGGAACTACACTTGTTCAGATAGGATGTTCCAATGAGGCTGGAGTGGGTTTTTGCTGGACGCCTTACTTATTTTGCCATCTGTGAGGTTCAACTATATATTTATACTGATGCTCTCATTATCAATAACTTAATATAAAGTATTTACAAACACTGATCATAAAATGCAACTATTAAATTAATTTCCTAGAAAATTGGGAAACAATCACTATAGTGATACTAAGCATATTGAAACATCTTTAGAAATCGCAGCCTGAAACTCACCTGAGGCCAATAACGCTAAATATTTGATAAGATGATGTCTGGGAGAAAGCTAAGGCTTGGGGTAGATTCAAAACAAGCTTGGCTTGCAATTCTGATAAAGAAGAACCTAAATTTCTCAATTGGGAAAATGGTGCAAGATATTAAGGACAGATTCTTAATTATATTGTATGCTCTTAATTTGTGTTCCATTAATAACTAAACATATTTATGGTCTATACAAAAGTAATCAATTAATGTTCTCTGTGCTTTATTCCAAATTAACACCAATCCTGAATAGTAAGATATTCCATGGGGATGATTTGTATAGATGAAAGATAATACATTTGATGAATTAGACTTCACCCCAGTTAGGCCCTTAAAACCAAACTAGTATTGAAACAATTATAAGAACCCTTGTTAATGCTAGAGCCATGGAGGGCACTGAACCCAGCAACTAAAGAATACAACATTTTCTCAGCATGTAAAATGTTTATTCTAGAACTGGTTACTTTTTAGTCTCATGTGACATCTTAAATATTATTTCAAAATCTGACATGTGCAGATGTTATTTCATATCACTCTTCCACCATTTCAGCACGTACACCCACATCTTCCATTACTCATGACAAAACATGCAGGATGAATAATTATTTGCTAAAAGATACAACAACAAAATCTTGAGAGGCAAATGTTTACTAAAGAATTTTCCAAAATGAATAACAATTTTGTCACATTCAGTCTCACATTATGGGAAACATGCACAGGTGCTTTTAAAGGAGAGATAATTAGCATTATGATAAACAATAATAAGTAATAAAAAAGCAAAACCAATGAGTTATTTAAAGAGATTAGGAAGCAAGAGAGGGAAGGTCCCGAAAAAATACAAGGTCTAAAAATATTAAAGGGCCAGAGCATGTTAGTGGTGAAAATGTTGACCTACTTTATGTTTTTTTTTGTACTTTAGATCACCCTGTATCTCCAGTCTTATAAGATATACTTTCTATCTGTTTGAGACTGCTTTAGCACTTTCATTTTACATTTTAAATAATAAAAGGATTGCTACTATAAATATGACTTTCCCCAGGTTTTTATAAGTATTCTCAGTTTAAAGAATAGTGATTAAAATGCGGAGATAGCCAAATTAAATGTGAATTCCTTCTATTATTTTAAATGTAAAAAGTGCAAAAGCATACTTAAAATGGGGAAAATGGTATCTTACTAATCAGAAGAAAAAAGTAAATCTAACAGAATAAAAAAAAACTACAGGCGAAAATGTTCCTATAACACAAACTAGTGCTTACTTCCAGTTCCTGAAAGGAATGAACAAATTAATCAAAGAGAATCTATTCAACAGAAAAAGTAGGTCTAGAACACGAGGACATGAGCAGAAGCTGGCAGAGGGGAGATTCAGGAGGGATGTGATGAAAATGTATTTTACAGACAGAGTGGTTCAGTCATGGAACAGTCTGCTGCCTGAAGTGGTGAGTGCCAAAACCATTACTGGTTTCAGGCATGGCAGGGACAGAGTAAAGGGATTATTAGTTACTCAGAGGGATACAATGACAGCATTCAGACACACACACCAAGGATGGGTGCTATAAAAGTTTTTGAGAAAAGTGACAAGAAACACGCTACCCCATGTGCATTTGCCCAAAAGGCTTCATCAGGTGGGTGGTGCTTGTGCCATGTGAGTTTAAATAATACAATCCATGACTATTCAAACAGTGTTGCAATGAATAATCATGTGCATGACTGGAGCTTGTGCGTACATTTTAAAGAGCAGCTGACACCTTCAGGAGTACTTTAATACCACATAATATTTAAACACAGTTTGGCTTGTATTTCACATTAGTTCTGTATTCTTCCTCCCCATTATTTATTACTGGTGTAATTTTCATGAAAATAGGACCTTTGCTCCTAAATTGTTCATCTGTTCCTGTTGCTTTCTTCCTACCTGAGGTCATAATGCACTCCTTGTGATGTTACAGTTACTCCCATGTCAACAGATTGTGATGTCACAACACAGGATCATGGCTTGAAGTAGGGAATAAACTAAGGAGGCAGATGAACTCTAAGCAATAAAGACCATGCATTCATACAAATTTTCTCTGAAATAAATAACGGGCAGGAGAAATCTATGGAATATATATATATATGGAATGCAAGCTGAATTGTACCTAAATATCATGTTTCTCAACGTTTTCTTTGAGGCGTCAGCAGCTCTTTAAGTGCACATTTTATTACATGATATAAAACATCAGTCTATAAATATAATACAAAGTGATATGTGCAATTTAAAACAAATTATTTAAAAATGGTTCCTGCAAGACAAATGGTCATGAAGATAAATGGCATACTGTAAGTAGGGCAATTGGTAATTTTTTTTGTAACTTTCATTCTATATTGTTATACACATAACAAATGCTAGACAACAGAATCCTGATAATAGCTGCAAAAATGATATGCAAACACCAGTGTAAACAAATATTTCAAAATCCAGGACTATGTGTGTTTGTCTGGGGCTGTGCTTGCTTGGTTCCAGTCATTCCTGTAAGAGTGGGAGCAGTCAGTGGCAACGGACTCTTGTGTCACAGTTGTTTGGACTTAACTGTGATGTCCCATACTGTATGTGAAATATGCACTCTATCCTACTTTGTTTGCTATATCTATCTATCTATCTATCTATCTATCTATCTATCTATCTATCTATCTATCTATCTATCCAGCACTTGTGAGAATCTTTTCTGGCACATATCGGTGATATTTTTGCGCCCTCTGGGCCTAGAGTGAGCATATCTAAATATTCTCATCCTAGATTTCTAGGAACAAAAATATTCTCACTGCAGGTCCTTATTGCTGGAAGTCAGTAGCACAAGCAGCACAGTTCTAATTTTAGAACTGAAAAGGTCACTTGCGTGCCTGCTCCCACCAACTGGTTTGATTTCTGCCTGCACTTAAACTACTTGCTTTCATGTTCTCCCCTTTGAACTCCATCTTAATGAAAGTTAAAAAAAAAGTCACAATCAACACTTTTTTGAGACAGCCACAGAAAGTGTAGTTTTGAACAAACTTCACCCTCCTATCACTGCCATAATACTCTGCAGCTTCTCATATCTCCCACTGCTTCCCTGATTGTCTTTCTGACCGAGTCTCTTCTCCACTTGTAGCCATGACTGAAGCGCCACTGCATGGCTTCCCCTGATTGCCCCACCTGCTTGCACAAACTGCTGGCTTACTTTAGACCCACTGCACTCTTCAGAAGCATTCTGACATATTCACACATGTAGAAGCGTTACACACATCATGTGTTACGTGCCCCTCAGCCATCCAAAAATGAAACCTCAGTAAAGAAAATGGCAAAATAAAGTGACAGAATTAAAAAAAAACATATAAAATGAATAAGCATTGGATAAATATAATGCACCATGCCCTCATAAGAAACATCTGTGTATTTCTCCCCCATGTGATTTGACCTTTGACATCATTTGTGGCTCCACCACTTGTGATGTCATAAGATCAAATTACATTCAGGAGGAGAAATATCACAGATATTTCTGATGGGGGCATGGCATATCCCCTATATCTATATCTATATCTATATCTATATCTATATCTATATCTATATCTATATCTATATCTATATCTATGTCTGCTGCCCCTGGGAGAGATTATCAGAAAGCACAGGTTTAGTTATCACTGCTGTGTGAATGATATCCAGCTGTATCATTCATTTGTACTTGAGTGGGGTTAGGGTAATCAGTCTCTGTTGGATCTACCACTGTGTTTGGCTGAGATAAAGGACTGGATGGCCTCCAGCTGCCTGGATCGGAATGCTAGCAAGATGACATTTTTGCTGGTGGGCTTAGAATGCCAGCAGCCTAAATCTGCCTGCTGACCTTGGATGGTGTTTAACTTGTGGCGGAAAGGGTGGTCTGCAATGTGGGAATAGTTCTCAATAAATGATTGACTCTGGAATTCCAGTTGTCAGGAGCTGCTTATACCATCTCAGGAATATTATCAAATTGTTACCCTTTCAACAACCAGCTGATCTGAAAATGCTGGTACAAGCATTCATCTCCTCATGCCTTCATTACTGTTGTGTGCTTAACAAGCACCTACCCTGGGGTCAGATCAGATGCCGGCAGCTGGTGCAGAACACTGCAGCTTGCCATCTGAGCTCTGTTAGGAGGTCTGAACATATCACTTGGGCACTGGGAGAACTATACTGCCTGCTATTTAGGCAGGGGATTGACTACATGATTATTGTTGTGACATTTAAGGCTCTGCATTCTGCTTACCTCCATAAGCTTCTGATCTCTCCATGTCCAGGGAGAGCACTTTGTTCCAGAGGTCGGGGGCTGATAGTAGTCCTCCTCTCGAGACTGAAATTGATGGGGGACACAATGTTTTTCACTGTAGTCCAATCCTGTGGAACTCCCTTCCACCGCACATCTGTATCTTGCATAATATGACCTGCTTCAAGGTAGAAATTTAGAATAACTCTAGAGATCTGCCTATTTGAACTTTCCAGTGTTTTTTTATGCTTTTCACTAATTTGCATTCTCTGTGTTTCATCATTTCATCAGTACCAGCCTGCTTTATATTTACGCAGTAACACATGACAGGGTATAGCATATCATGGGATATTGTCACCCCTCAGTGCATTGTGAGGCACAGGAGTTTGGCCAAGTGTCTTATGAATCTGAGAAGTGACAATATCCCATGATATGCCACACCCTGGAGTGTATTATTACTTTTGTGAACTGGATTTATTTTGGCATACATTTAAAATACAAAAACCTTTTAAAGTATTTTTAATTTTTTTTTTTTTTGTCAGTAGGTAGCATTGCAATAATGTGGAAAGTAATAGGGCACCCATCCCACAATACACCCATTATAAAATGGAGCCAGGCATTTTTCAGATGAGGATGGAACATTTATACTGTTAAGGTAAGGTGAAGAGAACAGAATGAGTGAAGCTGAAGATAATGGAGTGAATGAAACTGGTATGCATATTCAGGTTGTCAGAACTTAATCTGCAATTAAGACTGTTGATGGCTTTGTTCAAAGCAATGATGAGCGGTGGTTGTGAAATCTTGATTTTTTTTTTCACAAGAGGGGGTAAGGGTTAGCGGCAGTTACTGTTACCCAATATGGGCAAGTTGTTAAATGCTGTGGATGGCAGTGGTTTTTATGTCTTTTTTGTTGTTGCTGTTGTTAGTTTTAAAGAAAAGCCACAATGTGCAGTCATAAGTTGCAGAGCTGCAGTTTTATGAGTAGAATGTGTAAACTAATGAGACTGAGGTAGCAGTCAGTGGGAAAAAGTTTGAAAATAATGGTGGCTGAAGAGGTATTGGGCTGATTTTTTAATTATTGTTATGCGGTATAGATAGCAGTGAAGTCAAACATTTGGTGTGTGTGAGGGTAAGTGTGTCAGTGTGATACAAGGATTTTGAGTTGGTAAAAAAGATCTGTTAGCTGGTTCTTTTTTCCCCCATGATAATGTGGTGAGATTAAGGTATGGCTGAGAGGAGCTCTCAGCCATTCTAGTTGTTGATTTTGTTTACCCAGTTCGTAAAGTTATTTATGTATTGTTAGATGATTGTTGTACAATTTATTTATTTCTATGTGCAGCTACATTCACATTTACTGTTTATTCAGTGTTTTTATGTAGTGTGCCCTGGATTTAAGAAGGGTGCTGAATAAATATAAAGTCCTGACCTATTGTTTCCTTTCCTTTCCTTTCCTTTCCTTTCCTTTCCTTTCCTTTCCTTTCCTGTCCTGTCCTGTCCTGTGCCAGCTTGTTCTACCTTAGCCTGTCCTTTGCCTTGTGCAAACTATTGCACACAAAACACTCTGGGAGCTATCTGTCTACTACCAGTAAAAGGAACTATCTTAATTGTGTTCTGATGTCAGCTTGTAGCCAACCCATTATCAGCTGCTTCATGTTAATGACAGTTTCAGGTCTGCTGACTGTTGGGCAGCAAGATAATTTCATAAGAAATATCAATGCTCAGTGCTAAAGTGTTTTCTCTCTCTCTCCCTCCCTCTCCCTGGCAGACTTTGTTACAGCAACAAATAAATTTGCTAGGAAGCTCTGACACACATTTATTAAGACAGACTGCCCCAGACAGGCACAGGCAGCAAATATAATTACCTTTCCCTGGTTCCCCACAATGTTGCATTAACCGGCAGCACTCTGAAGCTTTACCACGAGTTTGTTGAGAGATAAAACCCATTGCTCCCTGAAGGCCTCCTAGATTTACTTTTCAAAATGAGCCCAGCAGCAAGGATGAAGCAGCTCGACTGAACACGCAGGTTAAACCATGCTTTGTTTTCAGGAGATTGCACTCTGAACTGATATCAAGTGATTAGCCTGAGTTAGATGTTTCACTTAGATCATATGATGTATTCATAAAATGAGGCTTGAGAGCAAGTGACGGCCAAATATTCTGCAGCTTCTCTACTATATATATCTGTCAGCAATTTCGTTTTTTCTTATCCCTACCAAGTCATGGTTCTTTGGAGATCAGTTGATGACATTTTAGAAGTAATGACCAGGTGCTCTAGAGAGTATTTCTGAGGATTAAGGAGAGGGCCATGAAAAGCACCTGTTATTTTCACAGACCTCATCTAATCAGTTCCTTTTTATGGCTGTGTAATCAGAAGCCTGAGAGGTTGAAATGGTGGAATTAAGAAATGATGACCAACCCTGTCAGGTAGTGTTGGAATTATTGATACTACCAAGAGACTCTCTTGGCCAAAATCAGAACACAGAGCTAATATTTGTTTATTTTCCCATGATGTATACAAAAACTGACTTTCTACATACTGCACCCATAACAGACTTCTTTGTGCTCTTATAAGAGGAGGAAATAACCATTTAAACTGCTTAAAATATGATGAAATAAAGTACATAAAGCAGCAGTTGATGTTGGCCATGAAATAAATGGCCCTGCATTTTTTTATTTTTTTTGTAAATTCAGTAAGGCACTGTGCAGGCTGCCTTACTGAATCAGACTACTGTAAGATTAAAATAAGGCAGGTGAAATTGTTTTGGTTTACTTTGGTTGTTTTCTGAAGCTACAAAATGAAAGTGGCATTGGCCTGCCCCTGCCATCTCTAGATCAGTTGTAATAGACCTGCTTTTAAGTTGAAGTGGAGCTAACAAAAAAAAAGTTTTCTTTTGCTTGGAGAAAAAGTAGTACAATCACATAGTTAGCATTTACATTACATACCTGTACTAGTGACAAGTTTATTCAGGGATAAAAAACATTAAGCAATTATCTGTAGTGGTATTCTGTGTGTACCCTTAAACACAATATGATGCAGTAGAACATCAAAATCAAATACAATACAATACAATACAATACAATGCAATGCAATACAATACCATGCAATACAATGCAATACAATACAAAACAATACAATATGCAATACAATACAAAACATTTAGCAATTATCTGTAGTGGTGTTGTGTGTGTACCCTTAAACACCATATGATGCAATAGAATACCAAAACAAAACAAAATAAATACAATACAATAGATACAATGCAATAAAAACATTCCATAACTATCTGTAGTGGTATTCTTTGTGCACCCTTAAACACAATATGATGCAACAGAATACCAAACAAAATACAATGCAATACAATGCAATACAATAGATGTACCACTGTAACCTGTATTGCATTACTGTATATGTACCACTGTGAATTTTTTCTTTTCTTTTTTTTTTTTTTGCTGTCCTAACCAGGACATCCTTGTAAACGAATATCACTCAATGGAGCCTTTTCCTGGTAAAACAAATAAATACAAATATAATACAGTACAGTACTGTACAATACAATGCAATGCAATACAGTACAGTATAATGTAATAGACTACAATACAATATTATCCTCTTTTCAGTCTCTAAAACTGTCCAGCAAAAATGGGATGTGACTTACAATAATATCTGTAGATTTACCTTGGCCTCCCTTAGATACAACCATCACTGCTACCTGTATTCTAGACTTGGATGTCTCCCCCCATTTGTCCTACACAACCTCACGATGGAAGATGTCATCTACAATGTAGTAGTTCAACAGACCCAATTGTTCCTAGCCTCACTTCTCATACTTGACATTATCTTATCCCCAAGGATCAACTGTTCCTGGTTCTTTGTCCATTCCCAAACCCAGAACTAAGCTAGGGGAGTTGCCCTCTTACTCTGAGATTAGGAGAAATGTAAGGAAGTATTTCTTCACGGAAAGAGTGGCAGACACCTAGAACAGCCTTCCAGTGGAGGTGGTGGGGTTAAAAAATGCCTGAGTTAGCCACAAGGGAATCATAGAGGTAAGGAAGGGGAGGGAGAAAATGAGCTGTAGATCAAACAGGGTCTGCAGCAACTATAAAGGTAGTATAAATGGACAGACTGCAGGGGGCCCAGAAGCCCTTTTCTACATCAGATTCTATGTTTTTGTGTTTATAGAACACCATCCCTGCTACATTTTGACAGTGTCCATCTAGTCAGGCCTTCAAGAAAGGTTACCACTCCTACCTGCTCAAGGCCTCTATGCGTAACTTTCCATAGACAGTGTATGTCCTGTAGTGGGTTTTTGAGCAGTTACACTTGTTGCCATTGTACTTACTGTCTCTAAATGTATGTAACCTATCCTGTATTCAGTACCTTGTTTACTAGCTGTACCTTGCCTTGTACCTGCATCATGTGTATCAGTCACAGTATTTCTATTTTTTTCTGTATTACTTTGTTACAATGGACATCTGTGTTGTCCTTTATTGTACCTTGTACATTGCTGTTCAATTTCACTGTTGTATTCCCCCAGGTCATGCCTGAAAACAGACACCTGTTTTATCTAGTGCATCTACTTGGTAAACAAAGACTAAATAAATATAATGCAATAAAATGCAAAGCAGTACTACACAATACAAAACATAGAATATAGGAACAGAATTTTCAGCAGATAAGGACAGCTTGATCCACCTAGTCTGCCCAGATGGTCCATGCCTAGTCTGTCTCTACAGACCTTACCTGGTCTTTGCAAACCATCCTGACTCCCTACTTATTTACAAATATTCCCCTATGTCTATCCCATGCACACTTGAAGCCCATCACTGTTTTCACATCCACCACTTCATCTGGAGATCTGTTCCAGGTGTCTACCACTCTTTAAGTGAAGAAGTACTTCCTCACATCCATCCTGAACTTCCCCCCTCTTCAGTTTCATTCCATGCCCTCTGATCCTGGTGCTCTTTCTCATTTGAAAGAGAAAGAGCCTCCCTTCTGTACTTTGTTCACCTTTGTGAGGTACTTGTAGGTCTATAACATGTCCCTCCTCACTTTTCTCTTTTCTAGGGTATATATGCAGTCTCTTCTCATAGGGATTTTGATGCAACCCCTGCACCATTTTAGATGCCCTCCTCTGGACTGCTGACACCGTATCTGTGTCCTTTCTGAGGTGTGGCCTCCAGAACTGGACAAAAATACTCAAGGTGGGGTCTCACCAATGACTGATACAGTTGTAGCACCACTTCCCTCCTCCTGCTGGTGATACCTCTCCTTACACATCCCATCATCTCACTGCCTTACCCACTGCTTTATCACACTGCCCTGCCACTTTGAGGTCATCAAATATAATTTCCCTAAGGTCCCTTTCCTGCTTAGTTACTGTTAGTACCTCCTCCCATCCTGCACTCAGCTCCTGGTAGCTGGGATTCAAAAGTGCAGTGTCATGCATATCAGACACAAAAATGCAGAGCTGAGTACAGGATTGTAAAACAATACAATATAATACAATACAATACAATACAACACAACTCAGTACAATACAATATTGTGCAGTACAGCACAATAAAAGGTGATGTAATGCAATTTTTAGAAACATAGGTTTTGCCAGTAGAAAAGGACCACAAAGCCTGTCCAGTTTACCCCAACCCTACCTACTCTGTGTGGTGGCAAGGGGCCCAATGTGGCCCCCATTCTTCCATCCTCTTGGGATGATTCTTCATTTTAATAATATCTATGTGCCTATCCCATGCATGCTTGAATCCTGTCACTATCACCACCCCCACCCCTTCTCTAGGAAACCTGTTCCCTCTATTGACTACCCTTTCTATGAAGAAACACTTCCTTACCTCCTGCATGAAACTTCTGATCACCAACTTCATTGTGATCCTTCTTGTAAATTCTTGTATGCCAGTTCGTAAACTGCTCAGCTGTGGGAGTCAGTTACATGATGAAATGCCTCTGTAATGCAATTACATAGGGAAGACAATCTGGGCATTTAAAGTTAGGGTGGGGAACATCTCATATAGAATAAAACATGGGGTGGTGTGTTTAACGAGAATTTTACACACACCAAAGTGTTGGATGCTAAATAAACCCAGAGAGCGATGCTCGAGAGGTTTATTTAAGCATCCAACACCTTGGGTGTGTGAAAAATTCAGGTTTTACACACCACCCCATGTTTTATTTTATATAATTGCTGGGGAGCGTTTTTTTCACCATAGCAATTGTATAAAATAAAAATACATTGCAGGTCAGCTGTGGTCAGGTTGAAGCGTGGTCTGTGGTCGGGTTGAAGCACTTGTTTAAATGGTTACTTTTTTTGTGAGTGAATATTTCTTGTTTGGTGGTTCACTTACACACTGCACTTGTCACTTTAAATTGCACACTATAAAAGTAATGGATAATGAATGGGCAGGCCTCTCTGAAGAAGCATGCATGCGTAAAACCAGTCAGGGTACCTTCTGAGAACCCCAGCGTCACTGCTTGGTTAACACCACACTGTAGGTTGCTCATTTCTAGTTTTTACAAAATAAAGCTGAATTGAGCAACTGTAAGCTGGCAGTTGTCATTTTTGTTCTTTGCTGTAAGTTGTTTTTCAATTGAGCATGCTGTCGGCAGAGTAGCCTTTGTTATTTGCAGTCCCTCTCCATCCAAGTTCTGATGTGGAACCATACTGTCCAATAGTAACTGCTCCCTGAAGGTTCTCCTATGGTGCTCGCTACATTACTGTTCCTGTTAGTCAGTGCCAGGTCCAGCACTGCACCCTGTCAAGTGGGTTCCCTAACTAATGGACTTAAGAAGGCTTCCTGGAAATGATCCAGTGTGGTCTGACTCCTAGTGGACATCACTGTAGGTATTTTGCCGGTCCAGACCAGGCATATTGATGGCCCCCAGCTGTACCTTTGCCCTGTCAGCCATCCTCCATATTTCTTCCCTTAATTCCTTGTCTGTCTCCCATCCCTGTGTTTTCCCCTCCATCTCTGTCTGCGCCCACAACAATTCTACTTCCCTCCTTGTATCCTCTGCATTGAGTACCATGACTTTTATGCCTTCCTTAACATATGGTGCTGTATCCTAGCCTTTCTTCTGCTCTCTGTAACTCCTAAACACAGAGTATCCTGAGATGGTCATGTCCCAGTCTTAGTGCCTTGTTTCATGTGTACAGAATCAGTAATCAGATGCAGAATTCCATCTAGTACAAAAAGTAAAGCAATTCCAGCTTCATGGGGAGGACATCTTCTGTATGTTAAAACCAAAGCTGAGGCACTCTTATGGGTGTAAGAATGGTCTCGTGCATTCTTAGGGTATGAGAACCATGAACTGAAGAGTGATCTCAGCAGCAGTAGTAATATATTATTGACTGGGATTTAACATTTTAAAACAGTTTCCCTGAACTTTCCCATTTCCAGGGCGGCTGTGTGTGATACACTCTTCACAGAATGAGAGTGTCTCATGCACCTCTTGCACTGAAAAAAGGAGTGGTCCAATTGGTCGGGAGCCCTCCCTCAATTTATAATGGAAACTGCATTACAGCTTTAAATGTTTCAGTGCTGGATCTGAGGATCGATCCTTGCATCCCTGCTCTCAGGTGCTGCAGCTCTAACCCTCTGACAAAAAGGACAGTAATGACGGATGCACAAAAGTGGACCTGGCAGAATTCACAGAGGTATGGGCCACAAGGTGTAATGTATGCAAAATCAGTAACTGAATGCTGAATGCCATCTAGCTGAGACAGTAAAGATTGCAGCATATAAGAGCAAGAGCCAATCGTCATGGTCACCCACTCCTATCCCTACCGCCTACCCCAGTAAGTGTTTTTGGAATGAAATGATAATTTTATTCTTCTATTTTAACCTTTATTTTAGTTTTGAAAATGCACTTGCAAACTTCCAAGGAAAAGGCTGCCTACCACTATCTTGTCAGCAGACGCGTGCTTCCTCTGGCTTGCTCTGTGCTAATATGTCCTGCTGGTCAGGGCACATTAGTGTATAGAGTATGAGAGAAGCATGCGGCAGCCTGTAAGATGATGGTGGTGGGCAGCCTTTTCCCCAGATGTTTACTAACACATTTTCAAAATTAAAATAACGAAGGGGTAATAATAACATTTTTATTAAGTTCCAAAAATGCTATTCAGGGGGTTATGGATCCGAAAGGGAGGCCAGTTAGATTTTATAGTTTTCTTTTAAGTCTTCTATACAGCTCACAATGGTGAGTATCTATGAAGCACTCTAGTGAGAACACATCTTTTGTTATTGCATAAAATATCAAGACTGCCTAGAAAAAAAATGAGATGCACCATCATAAAACAGATTGCCATAATCAATAGTTGTGAACACCATAGTCAGGACCTGAACTGCCGGTTAGGGACTAGAGAGGAACTAAAGAGAATTGCCTTTTCTTTGGTGCCTACCACACCACAGAGGACTACTTTCACTGCCATGGATGGAGAAAGCAGATAGTATCCATGGAAATGAGGACATTCCTTGACTACTTTACTGGTTGAACCAGAAGCCACCATTCATTCGTGCAAGCCTTACCATAGGGGTCAGAGTGTCTTTAAAGGGCAAGAGCCCTCTAAAAAATGACTTAATGGAACTGAGTGCTTAGGACTGATAGATGTTTCCATCTTTGCCACCTCTAAGCCCACCTCAGCAAACCAACAGGTGTCAGAGAATGGGTTTACCCACGCTGCAGCGACATGGATTTTGCCAGCGCCAGTTACAGAACAGGCACAATGCTGCTGGGCATAACAGTGCCAGGCATTTTGTCTCCCAGGAGTTACAGCACCAAAGCGCCCTCCAAGGAAACACTTGCTTTGCCCTGGAGGGGCGGAAATTGCGGGGGCACTAAGGGTGACATGAGTGAAGGCAACCTAAAATGAATATCACCCCTTTCATTGTCACCCTTGTTGTGGCACCCTAATTGAGCAGACAAATTTACTCATCACCTTGACTGGATATTTAGGGGCTGGACTGCAACCAACTGGGGTGTTCAGTGCCAGAACCATAGCAAAGAGGGCTCATGGGTCCTGGGAGGATTCATTACTTTGCCTTGGACTTGGACAACCAATCAGCTGTTGAGGAGCAGTTGGATAGACCCTCCCAAGTTACTGGCAGGAGGTCTTTACCAATAGGAGGGTTGTTAGCTTGCTTCTTCACTGAGAAACTTTCTAGCACTCAGTCTCTCTGTCTGAGACTCAGCTCGGAGACAGACCTATGATCTGTGTGAGTGAGAGAAAACTATGCAGCTATTTTGAAAGGAGACTTGTGCTTTTACAGCCAAGAAGGAGGAAGCTGCTAAACACATGTAATCTGCAATCAAGTACTTAGCCAAGCGACAGTGGAAGTGGCCTGGAAGTCACCATCCCACAATGTAGTCTGGTGTCTCATTGCAGGGAAGGTGCTGCCTTAGGGATTGCACTGTGGACAGGGAGATTGCCAGCTTGAAATCCATCCAACCATCCTGCAAATCTGATATAGGGAGAGCCCAGCTAAGGTACCAGAGAGAAAGCGCTCAGCAGAGAAGAGCTGAGGGAGCTGTCAGAGATGTGCCAGAGCCACAGAATAGAGCCAGTAAATCTAGCCAGTACCATGGCCAGGTGTGAAGACTGTACAGAGGTGAACCCCAAGTACAACATCAGGACCTTCAGGTCCTACAACCAACCAACCTTATAGTTTAGTTAGGGCCACAGCTGATCTGCAGTTTTATGGACTAGGCCATCTAGCCGGGATTACAATTTTGGATTTGTTATTGTTTAATCACGCCAGTGACAGACAACCATGTGCCATGTGACCAGTGGGCCTACACTAATTCCATACCTGGGTACCCAGGCTTCACTGGGAGCTCCCTGAGACTTACAAAGGGATACTTGTACCAGTGTGGACTGGGGGGATGGCCCAGCAGTATAGTGGGCTAGCAGGCATAGTCAGCCAGGGCACTGTTGATATTATTTTTGTTACTCATTATTATTCTGGTTTAACCTGTTTTCCATTCCAGATCTCAGTTCCTGTGTCCCCAATTAACCCCTTGTTATTTTGTTTGAATTAGTGTCTGAGTGCTTAACAAATATAGAGTGTAAATAAATTGTTGGGGATTGTTGCTGCATTGTATGGGAATCAAGAAGGGCATACCAAGTGGTGATAAAGTGAGTTGTTATTGCTTCCCAAGGGGTAGGACAACACTGTCATCCAGCCTAGTTCTTTCCTTTGGTGGAAGCATCACACAAATAACAACTTCTTTTAATTGGGTAGCTGATCCCCCCAGTAGTTTAATGACTCAGTCTCCTGAACTTTATTTAACCCCTTGAGGCAGGGGTGGGGTGCACGCTGCTATCTACATCACCCAGTGTCATAGCTTAGAATTTTTAACCAGGAAAGTCATACTGAGACAAAGCTTATTTCCAGGTGTGACCAAGGAGTACACAAGGAGGTTACATAATTTGCTTAGGGTCACACAGTATGCAAGAGGTGGCTGTGGGATTTAAACACAGGTCTTCTGGTTCATCAGGTTCCATAGCTTGGTGCTCAAACCCCTTGCTTGTACAGCCGCCCCCCACCCCAATTAGTATAAACCTACAGTCTGTAGCTATCAGATGCTCATTCCTACACAGGAAACCCATTATTAATCCTAGCTTTTTAATTAGCATTTCTAGATGGATATTTCTTGTACATAAATATTAACCAGTATAACAGTAAATATGTTAGTCTTGTTACAGTATTTGCAGTGTGACATGCAGTCAGACTGATCATTTTACCCAAACACTACTGCACTTGTAGTTCTAACCTGGAACGCACAATACAAACCAAATAGTACCAGCTGTTCAAATGGATGCTGCAATGATAAACAAAATGTGCCCTGTGCAAATCATGCAGTTTCTATTTTGCGAATTCTATTTGCATTCATTTAGTTGGATGAGAATGTACAGATCTGAGTGGTAGAAGTTGAATCATGGTGCAGTACTTGAATCTGTGATTTCTTTTTTTTATATTGCTGTATCCCATGTTGACAGATGCAGTCATACATCAATGAGAACAGGGAAAGTGATATATGAAATACAAAGACGTGTGTGAGATTGCTAATGTCCCACTGTTATGCAGTGTGAAGCTGTTTTGCTTTGGAATGACTAGTAACACTGCTTATAAATGAGGTTCAGAAGAATTAAAAAATGTTCAGGGGCCACTCATAAACAGCAAGCATAGGTATAGGTAACATATTCACATGCACTGCACACACACTCACTCCCACACACCCACCCACCTACACATGCACCCCCTAGACGGTAGTATATAACTCCTGTGGGTCTTCAGCCACTTGCTCTGTCACATGCTATAGATAGTAACCGCACTGTTCTTGATTTTATCATAATGCAAACAAACTGGTCAGAGCCGAAATTGCTGTGGAGAGCTTTCGGGATGATTTTACCCATTCTTTCTAATGAATTTGCACCATGCAGATCTTCTGAGAGGCAGTTTCAATATGGTCTTCCTTTTACACATTTTTACAATGTGTTTTCCTAGAATACACCTGCTGATTGCTATATATTTAGCCTGGATAGTTCACAGAAGACATGGCATCTTATTTTCAGTGGGGCTCTACATCTACACAATATTATGCTGCATTGCGTAAAATCAAAACACACTGGAAGCAATATTTTACATCTGGACTAGGCTACCCTGAATAAATACATTATAAAAATGGTAAAATCATCACCCCACTGAAAACAAGATATTGCATCTTATCTGGGACATCCTGAGTAAATACAGTGCAAAAATGTGTAAATGAAGATCGCTATGTCAATGAGATGTAGCATCTCCCCTGCTTTATCCAGGATACAAAATATAGGATAAGAAATATTTAAAGGAAATCTACTTTAAACTGAATTTCACTGAGTTCTCTGACATAAACAAACAGTTTCTGTATTGTTTTATAACATATTAGATTGCAGTATTTATTTCAAATGTTGTGTCCATGAGGATGGTGTATACAGTAAGTGTGTGTGTGTGTGTGTGTGTGTGTGTGTGTGTGTGTGTGTGTGTGTTTGCTGCAGCTCAATATATTTTTTCCTAAAAAGCATAGTAAAAAATGGCTGCTGATTGCTATATATTTAGCCTGGAATGGAGAGTTCACTGAAGACCTGGCATATGTCTGAGACAGTGCTTATCATATAGTGTCTTAAGAGGTCAGAAAAAACAGTGTAAATCTTTTTTGGAGATTCCTTGCTGAAAAAGGGTGACATTAATGAGATAGGAATCTTTCTTGAAAGAGAATACCTGCCCAACTGAAGCTAGTAGCAAGAAAATGTTTAAATGCTAAGGGCCAGATATTCAAACTGCGCTATTTTGTGGCGCAAGCCCTTGCACTGCACAAAATAGTTGCGCAGGGGTGTGGCCAGAGCAATATTCAAAGGAGTTGCGCCCTTGAGCAACTTCTTTGAATATCACCCCCCGGCCACAGCCACTGTGCATGGCGCAGTGGAACTTGCGCCACCACAAGTGGTCAGAGTGGTGCATTCAACTTGCGGTGGCGCAAGTACCATTGCGCCATGTGTAAATTTCCGATATTCAAAAGGTGACATGCAAATGGAGCCATAATTCATGCAAGGCGCAGGGGGGCCATTTACATCTGATTATGGCCCCATTTGCATGCCATTAGCATGCAGGTGCACTGATCCCCGAGGACTTGCTCCTGGCGCCCTGCCAGGCAGCAGCCATTGGGGACCGATGCCCCCTGCAGTCCGATTGCGGGCAAAAGAGTGAAACTCCCCCCACCACCCCCACTGGCCCAATCACGGGCATAGCTGAAATTCCCCCACCAGCCCGATCGTGGGCTGCATTGGTTAAACAACCCCCTCCTCCCGAATACATCCCTGGTGGTCCAGTGGACTGAAAAGCCCGATCGCGGGCTGGAGTAGTAGAAGCACCCCCCAAACACATCCCTGGTGGTCCAGTGGACGAAAAGCCCGATTGCGGGCTGGAGTAGTAGAAGCCCCAAACACATCCCTGAGTGACCCTGGTGTGCCCCACCCACCCACCCGAAGCCCCACCACCTCACAAATCTGGACTGCCTTGTCTGGTATGGGCTGCACATCCATTGGCTCTTGCTCTGCACCAATGGGTGCAGCCCTACCGTAGTCAGTCGGCGGGCGGTGGGCGCAGGCGGTGGGATGCTGCCACCCGCCCGGCTGCAGGGGGGGGGAAGCGGGTGGGACTGTGGTGGGTGGGGTGGGGGACACTAGGTCACTAGGGCTATGTTGGGGGGTTGTTTAATTTGTACATCCCGTGATCGGGATTATCCACTGGACCACCAGGGCTGTGTTCGGGGGAGGGAGATACATTGCCGCCCGTGATCGGGCTGGTGGGGGTGGCGGGGATTTACATGCTTTCACCCGCGATCGGGCTGCAGGGGGGCACAGGGAGTGGGTTGGGGCCAGCCACAGATGGCAGCTGCTGTGTGCACCCTGCAATGCAGCAGCTCACCTTGGGTGGCCCTCAACAAAGCCTTTTTTGGCTCACAGTTGTGCAGGCGCAGGTTGGGGTTCGCCACACAGCTCTGCACAGCCAGTTGAATATCGGGCTGTGCAGTTATCATGGTTCCTCCCCTCCAGTTCAGCATGCATTCATTTGCATTGCGCTGTTGCTCAGCATGTTTTCAGTGGCACAACTGCCTCCTGCTGAATATTGCAGAATGGAGCAAGTTCGGACTTGCGCAGGCGCAACCCTGTTGCGCATGGCGCAACCCTTTTGAATATCTGGCCCTAAGTATTTAAATGTGCAAGTTGTTGTATTTTGAAGGGGGTAAACAAATCTCCAGTTTAATAGGCAACCAATATTTAACAATCTGTTTCAGTTTCCTAAAGTCCATCTGATAAGCAGCTTGGAGTTATGTCTCCAACATTCTAAACAGAAAGAAGGGAGTATTTTATTTCAATTGGCATAGTGATTTGTAGATGTGGAAGGATACATTGAAAACTCCAAAAATGTGTTCCACGATACTCCATTTTTCCAGATACAGACAGCAAAATGACTATAGGCTCTGCCCACAGCCATAAAATGGTTGATGATGTAATGGTGCCTACTGTATCAATGGGATGATTCCTTTGCTGCAAGTGAAAACTGCAATAAAAATAGCTACTTTGTGCCTTGTTTAAAATATCATTGTATAAGTACCATAGAACAGAATGTTTTAGACTAAGATGTGAGAATTACCGCACTGAAGTACAAAACCACACAGAACATGCTAATGACTTTACCACTCATAATTTGTTTTGTCTTTTTCACTCAAGGGATAAATGTTATATTGGAAGGAATGCTATGTATAATAGCTGTTTTGTGTCTTGTATAAAAACTCATTGCATAAATACTATAGAACAGCATGTTTCAGAGTGAGATATAAGAGTTATTCCATTGAGCGGCAAAACCACACAGAACGCGCTAATGACTTTGCCACTCATATTTGTTTTTTTGGTTTTTCCACTCATGGGATAGATGCTGTTTTGGAAGGTGATGTGGTCTAGTGGTAAAACAACAGAAATGTGAAGCAGGGGATTCTGGATTTGAATCCCACTAAACTGCAACAAAATAGGGTCAAGAAAGTCCCCTTTTCTGAGCCTTTTAATGATTCGGTAATTTAGGCTGAATTTGTTGGATTCTGGCCCTAATAACCAATATGTAGGTATTATTTTTATTTGTTTGTTTAATTACAAACTCAGCATAGGCTGTGTCTTATGACCTATTTTTTCAACAATGCCTAGGGAGTAAGGGATACATAGAGTTTGTACATACTGTACATGATTTTAAACAGAACATTTCACATGTACTCCATAAATAATACAACTACAGTAAGTATCGAATTTCATTTACAAAATTCTTGACACAATGTGAAAAATTGTACTCATATTGAGCTCTGCAGTGTGTTATATTACATGGTTAGGAGGAAATATGCTTATTATATTCAGGCAGGAGAAAAAAAGTTTTATTTTCAACAGAATATGGATCATGTTTTAAGTAAAGTATGTCATTTAGTTTCTGTTCTGATCGGTAGTAGCTCCAGTCCAGTTTATCCTGTTTTTCTATTGATGACAGCTCCAGTCCGGTTATCTTGTTGCTGTTCTTCTGTTGATGGTCGCTCATATTCAGGTTATGCTGTTTTTCTGTTGGCAGTAGCTCCGGTCTGTGTCTCTACATGTCATTGGTTCTCCCCCACTTTAGGTAATGTGTGCAGTTCTGGAGCGCTCACCTTAGAAAAGACATTGACAGGGTTAAGACTGTGCAGAGGAGGGGAACCGATATAATACATGGGCAGCAGGGGAAGCCCTATGGGGAAAGTTTGATGAGCCTCAACATGTACTCGTTAAAGAACAGGGGAGCTGGGGGGCTTGATTGACACCTTTAAATACTTCTGAGGAATAAACAGGTGGAGCGTGGGGAGCATTTGAGTTGAGCACAAATGTGGTTGCAAGAGTGAACACAATGGAGTTAGTGGGGTGAAGTTTTAATAGGGAGGTGAGGAAGCATTTTTTCATGGAAAGAGTGGTGGATAGATGGAACAGGTTGCCTGGGGAGGCAGTGGGGGCAGAGAAAGTGATGGGGTTCAAGTATGTGTGGGACAGGCACATGGTTATGATTGAAAGGAAGAAGCACCTGGAGAGGGTGGTGGAAGCTGGGGGTTGGATAGTTCCCTTTGCCACCACATAGGTAGGTATGGTAAGACAGACTGGATTGACTTTCTGGTCCTTTTTGGCTGACAAAATCTAGTTATTTATTTAAAATTTTGATAACTGAGAAAGGCACACTTAGCAGGGCTCATTTTCAGGTGAGACCCAGGGATGGGGGAACAAATACAGTCAAAGTGTAAATACATACAATTAAAGTTTGAGTACAAATTCTGAGCAGCAGTAGTTACAGGCATACAGTATATTGGATTTCACATACATACAAGTTAATACAACAGAAAAATAAATATATAGTCAATACAAGAAGGCTGCAACTAGATTCCCTGATCTAGTGTTGTGCGGAGGAGTCTGGTGGGGAGGAGGACATAGGGAGGCAGGAGCAAGGCACAAGGAAGAAGGCAAAAATGCTGTTTGAGGGAGGGGTTGGAGAGAGAGTTATGGAGTTGGGGGGAGATGGTTCGAAAGGGAAGGGAGTCTGTAGGAGAAAGTTGATTTGCCTGCCAATGTGTGGGGGCATGGAGGGTGAAAGAGTGGGTGTCTCTGGTGCATAGATTGTAGGAGGAGGGGGCAGCAGGGGACAGAAAATTAGAGAGATGGGGGGAAGCAGGCCAAAGCAAAATTTGGCTATAAGGGTTAACGAATGGATAACATGTCTGTGGAATAGAGGCTGTGTGTCGAGGGAGGAGTAGATGTTGCAGTAATGAGCTTGAGGGAGGGAGTTAGAAGAGAAGTGACAGAAAGAATTCAGCAGGATATCTAGCCTGGATAGCAAGGTGGCAGGGGCTGTGCTGTAAACAACATCAGCATAGTCTAAAATAGGAATTATCATCCTTGTCACAAGTTAGTGTCAGAGAGCGAATGGGAGAGAATCTTTGTCATCGTAAGGAATACAGCGTTTAGGGCAGAACTTGGAGTTGATAGCATCTATGTGTACAGATGGGTGTCCAACCAACACCCTAGATATGTGTATGCTGGGATGTAGTCAAGTGGGTTTCTGTCCAGGGTGGTGTAAGCGTGGGGGGAAGGGGAGGGTGGTCTGGCCACTTTTTGGGCAGAGCCAAAGAATGTGGTGATGGCCTTTGAGGTGTTGACTTTCAATTGGTCAGTGAGGAACCAAGATTACACCTTGTTTAGATCCTGTTAGAGAGGGGTGTGGATGTCCACAAAGGTGGTTCTGGAGGCAAAAAGGATGGTGTTTTCTGCATACTTATATACGAAGGAGCTGGAACACACAGAGGGGAGATAATTTATGAACACCAAAAACAGGATGGGGCCCAGGATGGAGCCTTTCCGCACGCCGGCTAGTATGGGAAGAGGGGAGGAGGAGTTTCCCACTCTCACAGATTGCAGCCTATTACTGAGATATGACTTGAACCAGCTGACAGTGCGGTGGGCCAGGCCGGCTACCCCAAGATTGGTGAGCAGGAGGGAATGGGAGACAGAGTCACAGGGCTTCCACTAGGTCTATGAAGATGGCAGCTGTCAGTGGCCCTGGTCCATAGCTGAGTGTATATGGTTAGTGACTTCTAAGAGGGATGCAACTATCAAGTGATGCTTATGGAAACCAGACTGGAATAGGGAGAGGAAACTGGAGGAGGTTAGGAAGTCAGACAGGTGGGAGTGGACTAGGGATTCTTGCAACATGAGGAGGGCAGGGAGGAGGGAGATGAGTCAGTAGTTTCCTGGCATGGAGGGATTACCACCTTTGTTTAGTAGAATCACACTACCAGGTTTCCAAGCCTAGGGTATGGTACCAATGGAAAAGGAGAGGTTTAGGAGATGGGAAAGAGGGTCAGCAATTGCAGGGGCTGATAGTTGAAGGAATCTGGGGTGAAT
Organism: Neoceratodus forsteri; assembly: GCA_016271365.2. Lineage (NCBI taxonomy): Eukaryota > Metazoa > Chordata > Ceratodontiformes > Ceratodontidae > Neoceratodus > Neoceratodus forsteri. The sequence goes on along the minus strand of CM057452.1, from coordinate 559,625,748 downwards.
ACTGTCTAGGCTAGATTTATTGGTATTTAGAGAATTTAGTGCCTGGAGGACTTCCTGTGGGGAAACGGACAGGAAAAGGAAAACATCCTGAGGGGGGGAAAGGGAGTAGTCTAGACCTGTCCGTAATGCAAAATTGCACTATTTCAAGGCCAGCCTCCAAGAAAACTTTAAGTCCCCAGCTAAATTCAGGAAGTTTGTCCACTCCTTCTTTGACCTGCCTGCCCAGTCTGCTCCTCCATTCCTCATGGTTAATGGTTAACCTGCATCTTTCCCTACCTTAATTGCTGCTCACTTCAATGAGTTCTTCACAACCTGCACCCTCCCTTCTTCTCCTCCTCCTGGCTTCTCTCCTCCCCCTGTTCCCCATTCTCCCCCACCCCTCCCTGGGTTTCCATTTCCTCCTTGTCACCATCCAGGAAACCCTGATTGCCTTTTCCTCGCTCAACCTGAGTCCAGCCCTGATGGTCTGGGTGCCATGTTCCTCCACCTCTCAGCTCCTGCCATTGTAGCTCCTCTTACTCACCTACTTAACCTTTTCTTCTCCAGCTGCACTGTTTCTCAATCCTGGAAACTGGGCAAAGTTATTCCACTTCATGAAGGGGGGTGACTGTTCCTCCCTTGGTAACTTCTGTCTCATCTCCCTCTCTAAACTGCAAGAAAAAGAAGTCCATTCCAGACTCCACAACTTCCTTTCATCCTCCAACCTCCTCTCACCATTCCCGTCTGGTTTCCAGAAGCATCATTGCACCCTCTCCTCCCTGCTGTGTGCCACTGATTCCATCTTTTCCAGGATAGATCAGGGGCACATAACAGCCACCATTTTTATTGATCTGGCCAAAGCCCATCTACTCCTTCTGGACAAGCTGAGCTGTGCTGACCTCTTAGCTCTGCTGTTGATTGGTTCCACTCCTATGTCATGGGTCATCAGCAATTGTTTGTTTCTTTATTTTTATACTGTAAGACCAGTGAGCATAAAAATGCCCATTTTCACTGGTGCCCAGTCACAACATAATTACAACACCATATATAATACAAAACATACAAAATCATACAATAAATGTATCAATTAAAACAATGGCATTTTGCTTCATTTGTCATAAGTTTTGCTAGAACACTCTTAAATAATGAAATGGTAACAGACTTTATAACATTACAAGGCAAATCATTGTATACTTTAACTGCATAATATTGAAATGAATTTTGAGCCATTGTACTTTTATAAAAAGGAATTTGAAATTTATAGCTAACCTGTGACCGTGTCCTAACAGAATTTAACAATCTTGGAAACATCTTACAAATAATACCTGGTAAAAATCCCAGATGTATTTTTCGCAGAAATACTGCAGCACACATTCTAAATCTATCAACAAAGGACAGACACTCTAAAGTACTATAAAGAAAACGATGAGTTTTTTTTATTCTGACCAGTAACAAATCAAATGATATTATGATAAGTTGTTGTAAGCTTAGTTTGCATTCTATCTGAAGAAAAAAAATATATTAATAACCCATAATCAATAACTGAAAACAACAAACTATGTGCCAATATTGCCCTAGTCTTATATGTTAGATATATTTTTAATCGATACAGCATTCCTAATATTTGATGTAACTTACTAATTAATTTCTGTATGTGTAATTCAAAAGATGAGTTACAGTCTATAGTTAAACCCAAATAACATATTTCAAAAACTCCTTCAATTTTATTATCATAATTATCATTCAAGGGCAGCTCAATATTTACTTTTTAAAAACCATGCATTTTGTTTTAACATGATTCAACACTAAATTATGCCCAATAAACCAATTATGCAGTAAGCTAAAATCCTTTTTGCAAATGCTGTTGTACAGATTGACAAGAATTTCCAATACATAATAAAACTGCATCATCTGCAAATAAAATAAGCTAACTATAATTACATATGTTATGCAAAGAATTTAAAAAAAGAGAAAACAACAAAGGGCCCAATACGGATCCTTGTGGGACACCACACATCAAATTACCCTCATCTGACATTACACCATTAATAAAAGTTTTCTGCACCCTTTCAGATAAATAATTATCAATCCAATATACCACTTCATTAGAAAAATTTACCTTAAGTAAACTCAACAATAGTTTCCTATGGTCAACAAGGTCGAATGCCTTGGCGAGGTCCACAAACCCAGCAGCCACTATTTTACCCTCATCTAAGGCTTTATATACCTGGCCTGTGAACCTCACCAAGGCAGTCTCCGTGCTGTATCCAGGTCCAAAGCCATGCTGAGATGGGGACCAAAGCTGATACTTATCCAAGTGCTCCTTAATCTGAAACAACCCTCCTCTAACAATTTAGATAATGGAGCTAACAATGTTATCAGTGTATAGTTATTTACATTTAACAAACTACCAGATTTAAATATGGGCTTAACAATACCACATTTCCATTTTGTGGGAAAAACATTATTACTTAAGGAAAAATTAAAAATGTTATCCAACATTGGGGCAATTAATATACAAACTTTTTTCAGGATCCTATAGTCTGTTCCATCTACCCCTATATAAGGTCTGGGATCCATCTTTGATAAATATGTCAAAATGCCCTCTTCAGTCAATGTCCGAAAATAGAATCTTGGAACTCCCATCTGTTCCATATTATCCACTTTTTCGGCCAATATCTCCTTTAATTTGGAATTTGTTACCCACCCCTGTATATTAAACCTCTCCAAATTAGTAAAATGAGAGTTAAACTCATTCACCGCTTTGATTGATCATTAACTAATTGCCCATCAAGCTGAATGGAGATATTCATTGATGTCTTACTCTTACTCAATAAACTATTTAATATTTTCCAAAGGGCCTTAGTATTACCAGATCCATTACCTAGTTGCTTCTTAAGATAATCTCTTTTAGCTTTTCCTACCTTAGTTTTACACAAATTACACAGTCTTTTGTATTTTTGTTGAAATCCAACTGTTTTATATTTCCTAAATCTATTCCAAGCCCTATTTCTATCCTTTGTAATCTTTCTCAAGTCATGATCAAACCATATTTTTTTTATCAATTCTTATTTTAACAACCTTAATCGGTAATAACTTATCACAGATATTAATAAAGTGACAACAAAATTTATGAAAAACTTCATCAGTATCCTTAATGACATCTAGGAATGACCAATCAATTAAATGAACTTCATCAGAAAAGGAAATTAGTACAGGTTGGAGCTGTCCTGTCAACTCCACTACTTATACATGTTGTGGTCCCAAAGGGATCCATCCTGGGACTCATCTTCTTCTCCATTTTCCTGAATGCCCTTCCCTCTGCCTGTGCCAACTTGCATGTTTGCACGCGTGCAAATGACACAGTCATTTTCACCTCCAGTCCCTCCACTGCAGGTGTGGAAAACCTTCTTAAGCAGGACTTTAACAATGTTCTGCACCACTTCCAATCCAACCAGCTCAGAGTCAACATTACCCATTCAATCAACAAATAAGCACAGATGCGCAGACTATATAAGAATAGGGTGATCATTAGGGTTGATAATCCCAAGGAAGACCCCAGGCCTGATTTGCCAAGACTCGTGACAGCCCAAACCATAATGTTTTTGCCATTTTCTGCTTGCAGGGTGGGGGTTGGGTGCTACGGCAGGAAATCTAAACAGCACATTTCACTACTTTTGTAGGTTTAACCCTAACTGGTGCATTAACAACGTTTTTTGCAATTCATTTCCTTTCTTTCTGAGATAGTAGAATTGTAATGTCATTTATGCAGGTCACTTTGGTATCTGTGAGAACACATCCATGTGATCACAAAAGTTCAGGGCTCTCTGAGCCTAGCACTTCCGTGCCTCCATTTATCCACATGTGTATGTGGGTTTGGAAGAGCAGGGCCCTCTGTTCCACCAGAAAAGCAATTTATGTGCTTCCTTGTATTTTTTTTTTTGTAGAGATGGACCATTTTCTAATTCTTATGTCTCATGGACTTTGTGTTATAGTAGTCATTAAACCCTTTCTATTGATATATTGTAGTGCAGCATGAGAGGGGTGCTGCACTTCTGAGGTGCCGTCTTTCGGATGAGATGTTAAACCGAGGTCCCATCTCCCGGGATTGGTGGTAGTTCAGGTGGATGTTAAAGATCCCATGGCACTTATCGAAAAGAGTAGGGGAATTTCCCTGGTGTCCTGGCCAAATTTCCCTCATTCACTATAAATACCACCAACAGCTTAATCTGGTTCAAAGTCAGCTGGCATTCATCTGTATCCCCCTCCCCCGGGTCGTGCCTGAAAATAAGCAGGATTTGTCTAGTGCACTTACCCGGTCAACAAAAACTAAATAAATAAATAAATAGCCAAGACTCCCTTGTGTCTATTCCATGCATTATTGAATCCCTCCACAGTGTTGACCCCCACAACCTCTTGGGACAGGCTGTTCCAGGCATCCACCACTGTTTCTGTGAAGACAAACTTCCTGGTGTTGGTAGAGAACCTCCTTCCTTGCAACCCGGGGTCATGTCCCCTGGTCCTGGAGCCCTTCTTGAAGTGAAAAAGTTCCTATGTCTGTACTTTGTTAATGCCTTTTATATACTTGAATGTTTCAATCATGTCCCCTCTCTCTGTTCTCTGCTCCAGGGAGTACATATTCAGTTCCCTAAGTCTTTCCTCGTAGGACATGTACTGAAGACCCTGAATAATTTTTGTCACCTTTCTCTGTACTGTTTCCACCTGGTCAATGTCCTTCCTGAGGTGAGGACTCCAGAATTGGACTCCATGTTCCAGATGAGGCCTGACCAGCGAGCTCTACAGTGGTAGTACCACCTCTGTCCTTCTGTTTGTGATTCCCCTCCCAATGCAGCTCAGAATTCTGTTGGAATTGGGGAGGGACCTTAGTCAAGTAGCACGCACGGTAACCTTCTCGGAGGTGCTACCCATCTATGGCATAGGAGAGGCTAGGGTGTTCCGTACCATGGGATTCAATCAGTGGTTGAAAAACTGGTGTGGAGCTCAGGGATTTGGCTTCATTGGGGACTGGGGGTCCACCTGGAGTAATGCAAGCCTATACTGGCATGATGGGCTGCATCTGTCCGGGAGGGGAACCAGGATCCTAGGTGATAGGTTTAAATGCTTCATTGGCAAGCTTTTAAACTAGCCAAGGGGGGAGGCACTGGAAAGGAGCAGGAAAATCCTAGCCCCCCAAACAATCACAGTAGTAAGTGTGGCAAACACCAACATGGAGGTGTCGATAGGGAGAAGGGCAGGGGTAAATGGAGAAAGTGACAAAGGCAAGAAGGACAGGGATGGGGCAAAAGGGGTAAGGCCATCAGGAAATGGAGGGTAATGAGTACCAATGCCCGTAGTCTGGGCAACGAGCCCCTGAGCTGGTGGCCTTAATGGAAAAGGATGCCTGGATATCGTAGCAGAACAGAAACATGGTACACAAAGAACCATGACTGGATGTTAATATACCAGGGTACATAACCTACAGGAGAGACAGGCAGGGAGAAGAGGGGAGGAGTAGCTTCTATGTAAAGGAAGGGATAAAAGCAACTGAACAAAAGAGTAAACCGGGAGGAGAGGAGGCATTGTGGGTCACCTTGGAGACTGGAAAGGCACCACAATCCGCACAGGGTTGTGTACAGACCCCATGTCAGGGGAAGTAATGGACAAGGATATGATGGAAGGCATTCTAGAATGGCAGAGAAAGGGAGATACTGTTGATGGAAGACCTGAATATGCCAGATGTTAACTGGAGCACATTTGCTGCAGCGACATCCAAGAGCAGGGCCATTCTTGATGCCCTACAAGTGGCAGGCATTAGAAAGCTAGTTTCGGAACCCATTCGTGAGGGAGCAATCTTAGACCTCATACTCTCAAACGTGGGCAGTGAGAGGATCTCAGATCTAGAAGTGGGTTGCCATCTAGGGACAAGTGACCATCAAACAGTGTGGCTCACGTTAAACTCAGCTACAGAGTCAAGCCATACAAAAGTGAGGGTACTGGACTTTAGGAGGGCTGACTTTGGCAAGATGGGAGAGTGCGTCAGAAAAGCACTAGCAAACAGGCTAGAAGGAGGTGTGGAGCAACAATGGGGAATTATCAAAACTGCCATCACAGAGGCAACAAGCCTTTGTGTGAAGCAAATAAACAAATCAAAACGAAAGAAAAAGCCACTATGGTTCTCAAGAGAGGTGGCTGTGAAAGTCAGGAAGAAAAATATAGCATTCCAGAAGTATAAGGAAACACAGAAGGAGCAGGACAGAGAGCTGTACCAGTTAAGGCAGAAAGAAGCAGGGAGGGAAGTCAGAATAGCAAAGGCCCAAACTGAGGAAAAGATAGCCAACTCAGTTAAGAAGGGGGATAAAACCTTTTATAGGTACATCAGCGAGCATAGAAAGACAAAGGGAGGGATAGTGAGGCTGAATAGAATAAACAGTGGGTGGGCAGAGGGGGACAGTGAAAAAGCAGGAATACTGAACGAATATTTCTGCTCAGTATTCACAAAAGAGGAGGGGGAAGTGCCTAATCCAATTAACAGAAGCACTCTTAATAGGGGGGGTCAATCCCAGTCCTTTTACAGAAGAAAGGGTTCTGCAAGAACTCCTAAAACTGAAGGTGGACAAAGCAATGGGTCCTGATGGAATTCACCCCAGAATTCTAAAAGAATTAAGGAAGGAACTAGTGAAACCACTGGCTACTCTTTTTAATAAATCATGGGAGGATGGTGTGGTACCCGAGGACTGGAGGAAGGCGGATGTGATTCCTCTTCACAAAAGTGGGACCAAGACAGAGGCAGGAAACTACAGACCTGTCAGTCTGACCTCTGTGGTAGGGAAAGTGATGGAGTCACTTCTGAAGGAAAGAATAGTTGAGTACCTAGAGGTCAGTGGAGCACAGGATCCAAGGCAGCATGGGTTCACAGCAGGAAGGTCATGTCAGATGAATCTAATAGATTTCTTTGACTGGGTGACCAAAGTAGTAGACCAGGGAGGGGCTGTGGACATGGCCTACCTAGACTTTAGCAAGGCATTTGACACAGTCCCACACAAAAGATTATTAATCAAATTAACCAGCCTGGGAGTGGGTCCCAGGGTGGTAGCCTGGGTAAAACATTGGCTGGACAACAGGACACAGAAGGTAATTGTAAATGGAGTCCACTTGAAGAAAGGGCGTGTTACTAGTGGGGTACCGTGAGGGTTCAGTATTGGGTCCAGTCCTTTTAATGTCTTCATCAGTGGCATTGCAGAGGGACTGGAAGGAAAAGTATGCCTTTTTGAAGATGACACAAAGATCTGCAACAGGGTTGATACACAAGGAGGCATGGAAAGGATGAAAAGGGACTTGGCAAGGTTGGAGGAATGGTCTGAAGTATGGCAGCTAGGATTCAATGCAAAAAAGTGCAAAATAATGCACCTGGGAAACAAGAACCCAGGGGAAGAATACACAATGGGTGGGAGGTAGTAACAACAACAAAACAGGAAAGGGACCTGGGGGTAATCATATCAGATGACCTTAAGGTTAGTAAGCAATTGAGAAGGCAGTAGGGAGGCCGGTGGTATACTGGGATATATAGGAGAGGCATCAGCAGCAGAAAACAGGAAGTTGTTATCCTCTGTACAGACAGTTGGTGAGACCCCATCTGGAATACTGTGTCCAGTTCTGAGACCCCATCTCCGCAAGGACATAGACAGGATAGAGGCAGTCCAGAGGAGGGCAACTAAAATGGTGCAGGGTCCGAAGAGAAGCCATATGAGGAGAGACTAAAGGAGCTTAATATGTATACCCTTGAGGAAAGAAGGGAGAGGGGGGACATGATAGAAACTTTCAAGTACCTCAAGGGAATCAACAAAGTCCAAGAGGGTAGCATCTTTCAGAAAAAGAGACTTGCAAGAACAAGGGGACACAATTTAAAGATAGAAGGAGGGCGGTTCAGGGGCAATGTGAGGAAGTATTATTTCACAGAGAGGGTAGTGGATGCATGGAACAGCCTTCCTGAGGAAGTTGTGGAGTCTAAAGCTGTGGGAGAATTCAAGAATGCATGGGACAGACATAAGGCAATTCTTGTGGGGGGCAGGAAGATATAGGCTGGTGGTTAAATAGGATCTGCGGCCTATCCTGTAGGTAGGGAAATGGGCAGACTAGATGGGCCTAGCGGTCCTTATCTGCCGTCAAAGTCTATGTTTCTATGTTTCTATGCCTTCAATGTTGCCTTCTCACACTGCTTACTAACCTTCAAGTCATCTGAGATTATGATTCCCAGATCTCGTTCCTGGTTTGAGGCAGCCAGTCATTTGCCTCCTAGGTAATACTGCTTTCTTGGATTTTTCTTTCCTATGTGCATGACCTTGCACTTTTTGGCATTAAATCTCAGCTACTACACTCCAGACCATTCTTCTAGTTTCTTGAGGTCAGCTTCCATCTTGCTCACTCCTTCTGAGGTGTCCACACTGTTGCATATCTTGGTGTCATCTGCGAACAGACACACCTTCCTTTCCAGTCCGTCAGTGATGTCTGCATTAAAAACATTGAAGAGCAGAGGCCCCAGTACTGAGCCCTGTGGCACCCAACTGGTCACCCTGTCTTCCGTTGATTGTGTTCCATTAACCTGTACCCTCTGGGTTCTGCCTTGTAACCAGTTTTGTATCCATCTGACTATTTATGGACCAATCCCTGTGTGGTCAAGCTTCTTTACCAGCCTTCTGTGTGGAACCGAGTCGAAGCCCTTACTAAAGTCCAGGTAGACCACATCAACTGCCCCACCGTTGTCTACTATTTTTGTAGCATGGTCAAAAAACTTGAGCAGATTTGTCTGGCATGACCTACCTGCTGTGAAACCATGCTGTTTAGGGTCTTGTTGGCCGCTAGTTTTGAGGAATGTGATGATCCTCTGTTTGAGTAGTGTCTCCATTAATTTCCCTATTATAGATGTGAGGCTCACTGGTCTGTATTTACTAGCCTCTTCATAACTGCCTGATTTGTGAAGTGGAACCACTATTGCCTTTTTCCAGTCTTTGGGTACCACACTGCTGTTCAAGGATTTCGTGAATAGAAGTGCCAGAGGGGATGCGAATTCTGCCCCCAGTTCCTTAAGGATTCTGGGGTGCATCTGGTCTGGTCCCATGGCTTTGTCTGTTTTTAGTTTATTTAGTGCCCCCCCATACTTCGGCTTATGTAAAGGGACTTGTGTCTACCTTGGTCCTGGGGTGCTGTGTTTTTCCAGGGCTGGGCCATCCCCATGGTCCTCTTTGGTAAACACGCGAGCACAAGTATTTGTTGAGAATTTTGACTTTCTCTGGGTCATAGTTGGTGCATTTCCCTTTTTCAGTAGCAATCTTCACTATTTCCTGTTTTGCCTTCCTATATTCCCTAATGTATCTAAAAAAATGATTTGTCTCCTGTCTTTGCCCCTTCTGCTATATTTTCCTCTGTCTGGGCTTTTGCCTTTCTAATTTGCTTGTTAAACGCTCTCATTTTTTCCTTGTACGATTCCCAGTCTTTCTCAGTTTTAATTTCCTGGTATATGCTCTACACCTTTTTTTTCCTTTGACTGTGGTAGCCACTTCCTTGGAAAACCATGCAGGATTTCTTTTTGCTTTGCTGACCCATCTGGCACATTGATCTGTGGCAGTCTTTATTGCTCTCTTGAGTTTCCCCCACATGACCTCCACCTTCTGAACCTCTATTTTCATTAACTAGTTACTTATGTTGTTCCTCATTTTTTGGAAGTCAGCCTTTCTGAAATCTAGCACCTTTATCTTTGAGTGGCTGGTGTCCTGTGTTATGTTTGCCTTAAAGCTTACCATGTGATGGTCTCTGTTGCCCATATGGCATCCCACTTCGATGTCCTTGATCCTTTCTGAGTTTGTGAGGACAAGACGAAGAATGGCATTTCCCCTTGTTGAGGTTTTAACAAGCTGGCACAGTCCCACACCTTGTAGTGACAATAAGAAGTCCCTACTTCTTGTTGTTGCTGCCGTTAGTGTGCTCCAGTTAATATCTGGTAGGTTGAAGTCCTTCACCAGTATTACTTCACCTTTATCAGAAATTTTGTGGATTTTCTCTATTAGGTCTTTGTCTCCTTTATCTCCTTGATTTGGGGGCCTGTACACGACACCGATTCTGAATATTTTTTTTTTTAACCAGGAGAGACACACTAAGCTGAAAGCTTGTTTACAGGTGCAGCCTGGGAGCACAAGGAAGTTAAGTGACTTGCTGAGGGTCACACAGTATGCAAGTGGGGCTGTCGGATTCAAACCCAGGTCTCCAGATTTGCAGCTCAGAGCCTTAAAGCACTGCACTATACTGCCTCCAAAAAAAGTAGCCTGTGTCTTTTACTACAAGAAACAGAGACAGTTGTTAGATGTGGGATTCGAACCCATGCCTCCAGGGGAGACTGCGACCTGAATGCAGTGCCTTAGACTGCTTGGCCATCCTGACACAGGGTTTTCCCTTGCCCTTGTCTACTGTTAGCCACAGTGACTTGAAGTCCTCAGGTTGCCCTTTTACTTCTGTGGCTTTTATTTCCTCCCAAATATAAATGGTTATGCCACTCCTTCTTTTTTTGCCCTGTCTATCTTTCCTGAGCAGATTGTAACTGTGAATGGCCGTATCCCATCCGTCATTTTCCATGAACCATGTTTCTGTTACAGCCACCCAGTCCAGCCTTTCTGTTTCCAAGATGGCTGTGAGTTCGAGAAGTTTGTTGGTTAGGCTCCTAGTATTTGCAACCATTGCCTTCCAGGAATGTACATCCTCTTTGGTGCAAGGTTGTATCCTCTTCCTGGACTACTCCAGTTTGCTCTTTCCAGCCAAGAGATTATGGAGGTTGCTGGTTCAGGTGGATGTTGACTCTGATTTGTTTTCTGAGGATGTATGCGCACATTTGGCATTTTGGGAAATGATGGCCAGCCCACCAATGGCAGAGGTGTGAGCTGCATCATGCTCCCCTTTATTTAGTTTAAACTGCTTGCATAAACATCAAATTTTTGTCCGAATGCTCACATACCTTCTCTGTTTAGGTGCAATCCGTCATATTTAAAAAAAGCTCTTTTGCAAAAGTTGTACCAGTTCCCTATGTAGTGGTATCCCTTGTCTTAGCACCAATTATGCAGCCATAAGTTGAATTTGCCTACTTCAATCTCCCTGACTCGCTTGGTGCTTTTTCCTTTTTCCCCACAGTGGCAGCACTTCTGAGTAGGCTAAGTTGGATGGAAGGGAAGAAACTGATCTGTATCATCAGCATACATGTGTACCTCCACCCCTGGGAGCCATTGCTCCACATCATTGTTATATAGGGAAAACAAGAAGGGGTTTTATATGGACCTCTGTGGAACTCCCCTAGAAACCTGCCTCCAATCTGAATTTGAGCCCTGTACTTCTACTGACTGCCTATGTCCTGTTAAACAGCTCTCGAACCAAGTCAGTGGCAACCTCTTTATGCCCATACGATTAGGTTTTCTCATCATGATCGATGGTGTCAAAGGCCCTAGAGAAATTTACAAAGATAACACCAGCATGCATACTATTTTCCATCATTATCTGTACAGTGTTTTCACAACTTTAATAATTGCATAGTGGTATTATGATGATTTCTGAATCCTGACTGATTACTGCTCAATATATAATTAAACTGAAGGTAGCCATTTAGTTGTTTCTCCACCCATCTCTCCAGGACTTTCAACACCACTGGCAGTAAGGAAATGGGCCTGTAATTGTTCAAGATGTTACTTTTGCCTGCTTTAAATATAGGTTTTCCAGTCCCCTTTCAAGTGGCTCTCTTTTACTATAGTTATGATAATCTAAATGGCAGCTGGGAGCAAGGGAAACACGCTGTCAAGAGGAGGTCATGGTGACAGAAAGCAGAAAGACATGAGTTGTACTAAGGGTTGCTTGGACTGCATCAGTGTGGTAAGGCATTTACAACCAACAGTGAGACCAATAGGATTGTAGTAAAGGAATGAAAACTTTGACCAATGTTTAGACTTGAGGAAGTTGCACTGGCTATGAAACATCAGCTCTTCTTGCCCAATAATTCGTGACATAACAAATTGTTAATAAAAACTTTGTTTTATTTACTATTTAGACTTGAGTCCCCTAATTCTTTAAAATTAGCTGGGAGGGAATGCCAGAGAACAGGGTGGCAACAGAGAAAGCCCTTGCCCCAGAAGGTTTCAGTCAGAAGTGGGGGACACTAAGTAGCCCCCGATCTTCAGAATGGAGAGCTTTTCCTGGGCTATGGAGGGACAGAAGATTGCTGAGGTAAGTTGAACATTGACCATCAATTTATTTATTTTTATAAAAATTTTTTGAGTGGGGGAAGTATACTGAGCCAAACTCATTTCTAGGTGCATCCTGTGGGAGGGGCAACAAAGGGGTGTATAAACACATATAAAGTGTTAATCTGCAAAGAGCAGCAAGAATCATACAGAGATGTAAATGTAAAGATGTTGCCACCAGCAGTGCTAGTCCACAGCCGTCAGCCCAAACTAAATTAATCCAGAATGAAAGAGCACCAGGACCAGAGGGCAAGTGATCAAGCTGGAGGGGGAAGGAGGGAGTTTAAGAGGGAAGTAAAGTACTGCTTCAATGAAAGCGTGGTATAAGCCTGGAGCAGACTGCCAGTGAAAGTGGTGGTGGTGAAAACATAGGGGTCTTCAAGCATGCGTGGGATAGACATGGGGAATATTAGTATCTAGATGAAGGGCTTGCCAGAGACCAGTTAGGGTCTGCGGAGACAGACTAGGCAGGGACCATCTGGGCAGAGACTGGGTGAGCTAGATTATTCTTTGTTGCTGACAAACTCTATTTTTCTTGTTAATACCCCTGTACAACCCCCAAATGAATTCCCCCATCTGCAGTCCTTCTCCACAAGTTGCCAGATTCCTCATCCCTCCTATAAGGCTCAGCTGAGCCCAAGCTCCTTAATGGGTAATTTTACAATTTATGTTTCCCCCAGTGCCAACCAAGTTCAGCCACACCCCACCAAGCCCCAGTCCCCATGTTGTCTTCAGTCTCAGCTACCAATGTGTTCCAGTGATGGAGATTCTACTCTTCTAGCTCTCGATGTCTTCCTCCACAGTATTCATCAGCCAGCCGGGGAGCAGGAAGATGGTGGGAGAGGTTGCTACAACTCTGAGCTTACACAGGGTTTGAAAATGAAGACATCCATTGCTGATCTGGGTAGGCGACTTGGGGAAAATGTACAGTAATTTGTATGTCCTGGTAAGGAGCACAACTGGGATGGGCTGGGAGCTTGAGTGAGCACTGCTGACTTGAGGATTCTCCTTTAGCCTTAGGGCTTTACTTATGGTTTTTGCTGCTGGCAGAGTGGCAGGCCACCACTGGGTCTAGTTAGGTTTAATTTTATTTTGTAGGCTCAGGGAGTTTGACCCGATTTTTGCTTCAAGCTGTTTTTGTACAAATGATGCAAAAAGGTTTGAAATAAATGAACTGTCCCAGTTCATTTGGTTCTGATTGTTCCCACACCAGTTGGCTCACTCCAATTCACAACAGATTTAGTGTCTCAGCTAGGCATCCTGGGTAAATATTTAGCTGTGGAATCTCCCTTGGAAAACATGCCTGTGTCTGTGTAAACAGTGAACCCCTCTAAAAGGGACACTGCAGGCCTTCCAATGGGACAGTTTTAGCCCTTTTAAGTTCAGTTTGCCATTTTTCGGAAATGTTTGAAAAATCTACTATTTAGATACAATACTGCATCAGAAAAAGAATAAAGCAGCACAAGAGAATAAACTCTAAGGAACAAGGATCCTATTTCTGTAAAAATTTTCTTAGAAGTGAAAAACAAAGGTATGAGAGCGTTAAGCACAGCCCTCGTGGAACTGTACAGTACAGGAGAAAGTTATGGTGTTGCACAACTTCCCATCCCCCATTTCTAGGTATTTCTCTGTTTCCTTTTTCCGTCTATTTATTTTCTTATTCGGTGGCTGGTGAGGAGCATATTGGTGGCCAGGTCAATGTATGAGGACCTCTGAGAGAAACCTGTACTGTGCAGCGTACTTGTTTCTTCAGCAGAGGATATATGAGAAGAAGCTGCCATTTGTATCGAGAAATAAGCATACACAATAGAAGGGCTGCTGTGGTATGCATCTGGTCCGTGCATGGTGAACAGACATGAAGTTTTAATTTTAAACTGGATTGGGGCTGGACCCCACTTTAGCCAGAGAAGGTGTGAGCCCTGTCCAGCTGTTCACCTGGTTAGGTGATGCCAGTGGTCCCCATGTGGCCTAGCTCTGTGTCCCCCGAAAACTCCTGCCTGCTGCTCTACTTTATTTTGTCTATTCTTTCCTTTCAGTATTTTTATGCTGTTTCCTCTGCTGGTAACTGTATACTGTTGCTACAGCGATGGTAAGACAGAGAAGACCAGTACAGCGACAGAATTGGCAGTTCACTATACTGATCTGCTGTCTTACTGATGCCACTGTCTCTGGGGAGTTTGCCCCCTTCCCGAAACAACTCAGACTCGGAGTCAGTAATCTTTAGTGCGGGGGGGGGTTCAGGGGGCAAAGCCCCCACAGAAAAACACCTGTGTTCTTGGATGGCACAGTGCTGACTGTTGTCATTGTGCCATCGCTGTAATGGCATTCGACAGGATTCCTGTCGATGGGGCATGGTGGAACCGCTGCTAACACTCCTTTCTGCTGTAAATGACAAAGTGCTAGTGTTAGACCAGTTTACATAAGGAAAGGTCAGGCCAGTCTGTTTATATGTTTGAAGTGTTTTAACCTCCATTACCTTGCTGTGTTTTGTTTTTCAAACTCCTCTATTTGAGAAGTGCATTATCTCCTCAGTTTATTCCATTTGAGAGCGCAGGAATTTCCCCGACAGCCTCATGGCCCCTCGGTGTTCTTGTCAGAAAAACACAGGCCTGATTTTCAAAGGGTGACACAGGGCTTTCAGCAAGCCCTCTGTCAAATCTGTTTTTTTTTTGTGCAGCTGTGCCACACACCTTTGCCACAATTGCACCTAGTTTTGGTAGGTCGGGTGCAGCTACTACACTTTACCTGATTTACAGCAGCTTTTGCCAAATATTTGGCACAATCCCCATCAAAAGGGTATCTGGGATTGCTTATCCTAGAACAGAAAAAGTTGTTCTAACTTTTGGTAGTTGGTGCATAGGACAGAAAATCCCGATCCCTGGTCGAAGAATGATGCAAGCCCAGTTCGCCATGTGTTCGCATCTGGGACTTCATGCATTTGGGACCATTTGAAAATCAGGCCCAAGATGTTTTTAAACAAACACACTCTCTCATATTTCCCTGCTGCTTGGGAGAGCTGGGAGAGATGCTGCAGCTGTTTATAAAAGCAGCACACTCTTGATTTTAAATGTAAAACCCTCCAGGTGCACCAGCTTAAGAAAAACTACACAAAGTTAGAAAGGAGGACTGAGGCTCCTCTACACTGTTTAGGCCACTCAGTCAGTTTGGCACCTTTTCACTTGCTATACCAAGTGAGTCTCCTGCATTGTTTTAACTTCCTGCAGTTCTTTATAAAGTGGCAACCTTTCTTTATACAAACAAATAAAACTCTCCTTCCAAAAATGTATTCATTTCTGAGTTCCTGAGTGGAGATAAAATACATACATGTGTCTGCTATTAGCTGTGCTGTCACTGTCAGAAGCCTGAAAGTTACAGATATACCTGCTTTTAAAGACCAGGCTGGAATTTGTAGGGAAGTCTGGAAAGTTCTGTACAAAACACCCTAGTGCTTCTTGGTGGAGTCAGGCTGATGCTGGTGTTTGCTGTTGGGTGTGGTCAGCTCTCCTGTCTCCATTTATACTTTGCCCGCCAGAGTGTGATGTCATGGGGTGAATTATGGAAGAGTCTGACAATTAAAAGTTTAATTTCAAAAGCAATGTCTAAAAAATCTTTTAAAAGGGAAATGTATATCAAAACCTTTTGTCTGTATTTATGTGGTCTGCATAATGTGTGAATTAGGATGCATCCATTGTAAATGATGTAACCCTCCATTCCTTGCTCGTTACCTAACTATAACCTTATCAGGCGTGACAGATTCACCCCTAAGCATGGTGGTGGTGTAAATCTTTCAAATCTCACCTCAACTTCTCTGCTCTTCCTACCCTTGCCCTCTCTCACTGTGAATCTCTTCATACTACCCTCCTCCTAGGTACTAAGAAACTACATATTGTGCGTGTGCCTACACCCCCCCCCCCAGGGGGCACCACTGATCTAGGTGAACTTCTCTCCCAGGTTGCCTTGACTACTGGACGAAATAAAGTTCTCATCCTAGGTGACCGAAACCGAAACTGGCTCTGCAAATCTAATAAAACTCTTCTTACTGCAATTCAGGGACACAATCTCCACCACCTCATCACTGACCCCACAAGAGTAATGTCTACCTCCAGATCTAATACCCTAATTGACTGGGCCCTTACAAGTCAGATTGACAGAATAGCTACTGCCAGTACTTTCTCTGATGCCATAACTGATCATTCTCCAATATACTGCATTTGGTGTGCTAAGACAAACCCCCTCCACCTCCTAAGTACATCACTTTCCGCAACTTTGCCAACCTAAATCAGACTCGCTTTTGCATGATCTCTCAATGCTTGACTGGTCCTGCATCTATGTCTCCTGAAGATGGTCGCTGGCTGGTGTGTCAGCTGCTCCACAGCAGTTTGAAACTTTTAACATTTTGCATTTGTTTTATCGTTTTGTTCTTCCATCCCCCATTTGTACTTTGTGCTGGGATTATTTGACACTGATACACACCGGTTACCGGCTTGTTGGATGTTGGTCTGTCGATTGGGGCTGACTGGTGATTGAATCTGTCTGGGGGATCTAGCTGGGCACGCCGGTCCTGGGTGCATTATCGGGTGTTGCCTTGGACTTTCACAAAGTGCGCTCTGGGGCTGCCTAAATCGGCCCCCGTTACCGTCCTGGTACTTCTGGCAGCTGGGCCTGCTATTTTCTTCTGTTATTGGGATGGGGTTGTTTGCAACATCAGGCGTCCTCATGTGGGCTGGATGTGTTATGTGAGTCAGAGAGAGGAAGCTGTATAAAGTGACTTGGAGTACAAGAGAAGACAGTGGATTATAACTCTTGTTTTTTTCTGCCGGGGGAGAAACTGACCACCTGGACTTAAACGGCTGGTGTGGTAAGACGATCGGTTCGATTTGGTGCCGGGTGTTGTAAGCCCCTATCTTTCGGGTGGGTTGAGTGCGAGTGTGCAGTGGTGCGGGGACCTGGGCCCTATTTTTCCGGGGAGCCGGTAGCTGGGGCTGGTGGTCTCTAGGGTTCTCCCATGGGATCTGCTAGTTGGTGGGTCTGGACGAGGGCCGTCAGCAGTTGCTGCAGACCAGGGTCGGCTGCCTGCTTAGATTTTTGAGGCTCACTCCTGGCCTCAGAGCAACCCACTCATAGAAGAATTTTTTTCCGGACTTCCTTCCCTGTTTCCAGCTATGGTCAGACTCTCAACTTTACTTATTTGACTGGCAGTAAAGTGCCATACTTTATTTCCTAAACCCAATTGGTGAGAGCGTCTGGAGTTTGGGAAACATTTGGATTTATTTTACTGGGTGAAATCTTCAAGACACTTCCATTTGTCTGTTCAGGAGGTGTGAGCTCCTGAGGGCTTTTCAGTCCCTGTTGATGGTGAGAGACTCAATGGGGTTGAAGACTGAATCTTTCCCCAATATTTTGCTTTTTTAGTTATAGTGTTAAAGATTCACTTGTTTTTTTTGATTGATTTTATTTTGTTTAAACTGTTGTTTTTGGATTTTATTTTATTTGGTTTTAGTTTAATACCACTTTGCTTATCTCCTGAGGCTGTGGGAGGGCCTTGGGCAGGTGAAGATTTTGCTGTTTTGTATTGTTTTGTTTTGTTCGATTTATTATTTTTTCTGTATTTTGGGGTTTAAGTTACAGTGAGATGTAGGTTTCAATTTTTATTTCTGACCGTGTTTTCTTCAAGCAGATAAATTCCATCTAAGCCTCTGAATTATTATCCTCTTATTGGGGAGGTTTGTGTGAGGGCGATTTATTTATTTTATTAAGGGGGGGATGGATGTTTGAAGGTTATTTTTCTTAAGTAAGAGGTTTGTTTAATTTTATATTACTTTGAGACAGGAAATATGTGTTGGTACCGAGTTTTGGTGGGCAGGCGCTACTCCCCTTCAGGCTGAGGAACCTGCGCCCCTTATAGTCCCCTGTTGCAACCTCGAGGTATATAGGCACATGTCGCGCTTTGGGATTGCACGGAGGAGGTGGGGAGCTCTTAGGCTGGGGGGAATGGATTGGGCGGATAAGGGTGGTGAGGTCAAGGAGATGCCCTGGGGCTTAAATGGGTCCAGGACAGGGGTTGCGATGCCTGGTTCCCATACCCAAGGGTTCCACTGATAGTGGGCAAGTTGTCTGTTCCTCCAAGGCCTCTCATCCAACTCGGGCGGTGTTATGCAATGCCAAGTCAATAAAGAACAAGACAGCAATTATTGCTGATCTTGTTGAGTCATCTGATCTGGCTTGCATCACCAAGACCTGGCTGGATGAGAATGCTGGTCCCATATTGGAGTCAGCTGTTCCAGCCGGGAACTCTGTGATACATCGCCCGAGATTGGATCAAGGGGGTCGCTATTTGTTTTAAATTAGAATTGGACCTTGTAGAGGTTCCAGTGGCAACCTTAGATCTTTTGAGTGTATCATGGAGCACGCGATGGTAGCAGAATCTTTCTCATCTCCCTTCCACCCGGTGATGAGAAAGCTTTTCTGCAGGAAGCTGCAGACTTCATTGTCGACATGGTGTTGGAACCTCCAGGTGGTTGGTCCTGGGGATTTCAATGCCTGGGTTGACGATGAACTCTCGTATTTTGGTCAAAACTTCCTCCAACTGATGATCTCATTGGGCTTCACACAGGTTGTTACTGCTGCAACCCATATTCACTCTTTGGATCTGGTGTTCACCCTGGGGATGGAGATCACGGAACTGGTGGTGGAACCAGTTGGGTGGTCACACCATCACTGTACAAAGTTCAATTTCACGGCCCCCCATATGAGACCACCCCCCTTTGGAGATGGTCCAGTACCACACTTTGAGGGGTGTTACCCCTGAGGGTCTGATGGCAGTGCTGGACCTATCGAGTTGGCCTGTGGAGTGCATTGAACCAGATGTCTTAATAGTGCACTATAATAATATGGTGCTGAAGGCTCTGGATTCCATAGCACCTGTCCGAGTTTGCCCCTCTCCCTCTGCCCAAAGTCCTTGGTTTGATGGGGTATTGAGGAGTTGAGGAGAGTAAGCGAAGATTGGAACACTGTTGGGAAATTGGCCTGAAGGAGACAGGCTTAGATTGATTGCCCATTATACAGACTATCAATCAGAAATCTCCCTGTAAGAAGGCAGAGTTCTTGTCCAGGGAGATAGCTGCATCAAGGAATCAACTAGCCCAGCTCTTCGGACTGTGGACAGCTGGTAATCCAGCCCTACTATGGGTCGGACAGCTTTTCCACAAATAAAGTGTGATGCGTTTGTTTCGGTTCTTTGATGATAAGGTGTTATCGATCAGGTCAGAGGTCCACAAAACACATTCAAATGAGCATGGCAGTTGTCAATGCAAGGTTACAGGCCCTCAGTCTGCCTGGATGGTTTTCGACCAGCCAGTGGTCATGGATATCATGAAGATTGTCCAGGGCTTGCGACCAACTTGCTGCAGTTTGGATCCTGGTCCTACGTGCCTCCTTGTGGGGTGCGTGGATGCGATCGGACCAGTCCTTGCTGAGATAGTCTGGTGCTCATTTGACCAAGGGGTGTTCCCAGAGTCCCTGAAAGAGGCTATCATGACACCCCTTTTAAAGAAACCTTCCCTTGACCCTGACTGTGTCGTCAACTGCAGACTGATCTCTAACCTGCCCTTTTTGGGCAAGGTTATTGAGAAAGTAGTCACATCACAGCTCAATGATTTTCTCATCACCCATGAGGTCTATGATCCTCTCCAGTCTGGTTTCAGAAAGAGGCATAGTACTGAGACGGAGTTGGTTCGAGTACTGAATGATCTCCTAATAGTGAGATCGGAGGAGCCATTTGATCTTGGTCCTCCTTGATCTCTCTGCAGCATTTGACACCGTGGACCATGGGATGTTGCTAGAACACCTGCGGCTACTCTGTGAACTGTTGGGGACAGTCCTCAGATGGTTCCACTGTTTACTCATGGGCAGAACTCAGAGGGTAGTATCAGGAATTTTTTTCTCTGCTCCCTTTGCTCTGCACTGTGGGGTGCCGCAGGGTTCTGTGCTTTCCCCCGTGTTGTTCATGATGTATATGCTGCCGTTGGGAGACATTATAAGGCGTTATGGGCTGAGTTTTCACTGCTATGCAGATGACACTCAGCTCTATATGTCCTTTGTACCCGAACAAAATGATGCAATATCGGTCTTTAACAACTGCCTCGCTGAGATTCAGGACTGGATGAGTGCTGACTGGTTAAGACTGAATCTGGACAAGACTGAGGTGCTGGTGGTGAACCCTGGCCACCGTGTAGAGAAGTTGACTCCTGTGTTTTCCTCTGGCCTTGTGTTAGGGGTAACCAGTTGAGACCTTCTGAACAGGTGCAAAATCTGGCGTAGTACTTGACAGTGAGCTGGTGCTCAAGATACAGGTGTCAGCTGTTGTTAAGTCCTCTTTTATCATCTGAGGAATATAACCCGAATAAAACACCTTGTTCCACACAGATGACCTCTTGGTGTTGGTTCATGCCTTTGTATCTTTGCGTCTTGACTACTGTAATGCTCTGTATCTAGGGTTGCCGGGTTGATCTCCGTCGCCTGCAGCTGGTGCAGAATGCTGCAGCCAGGTTGTTGACTGGGCTACCCAGAACTTGCCATATCACACCTGTGCTGTGCGAACAGCACTGACTGCCGGTGCAATGGAGGATCACCTTCAAGGTCGCATTGCTGACCTATAAGACCCTACACGGACAGGGAACGGGCTACTTGCAAGATCTCCTTCGGCCCTACCACCCTCTCCATCCACTTCATTCCACCATCGAGGGATTGCTAGAGATTCACAGGGTTTGTCTTCAGTCATCGGGGGCCAGAGCTTTTTCTTTTGTGGCCCCAACCCTGTGGAATTCTCTACCTCATCGGATTAGAGGGTGCCTGTCCACGGAGTCCTTTAAAACTGCATTGAAGAGTTATTTATTTGAATTAGCTTTTTAATGTAATATCTACTTGTCCTGCTGCCTTTTAAATGTCTTATATTTGTATTTATTATTGTTATGTATTGTTACATTTTGCATTTTAATATTTTGAAAAGCGCATTGTAAATAAATCTTGATTTGATTTGATACAGCCAATAATGCTCAGACAGCCCTTGACCATTTTCTGTCTATGTTTGGAGCACTCCAGGACATGCATACTCCTTAATCTCATGTTGAATCCATTGCACACCAACTAGGTGGCTCCAGAAAGATATTCTTGCACAAATTAGAGCTAGAGACAAAAGTTGGTTGCTATATAAGATCTCTGGTCTCTCATCTGATTTCTGTGATTATAGGACTAAGAGAAATGCATGCAAAAGAAATATTCACTTGGCAAAGAGCTCCTTTTGTAAAGAACTACTGATTGATGCTGCGGGAGAGTCAAGGAAATTTTGGTCGCATATTAAGACCTTCTTTGGAGCCAAGCATTCTCAAGTTACAAATGACATGCTCTTAAATGGGGTACACTGTAATAATCTGGCCACCATCGCAAACTTCTTTAACCTCCACTTCTCTGCCCTGTCCAAGTGTGTGTCTTCTTTCTCTTCCACACTCTCCCCCACCACTCACACTGCGACCAAATCCTTTCACAGTCACCCCCCTTTAATGTTCCACATTATAACCAGGTCAAATGTCTTCAAACTGTTATGTACCATCTCAGATTGCGCTAGTGTTGGTTCTGATGGTCTTGATCCTAGGCTCCTGAAATTAGCTGCTCCTTTTATTGCCTCACCTCTGGCAAAAATGTTCAACCTGTCCCTCTGTCAAGCATAGTACCTAGCATCTGAAAGATTGCCAGAATAACCCCTGTCTTTAAAAAGGGTGACTCTAAGTCCATTTCTAACTATCGACCAATGGCCATCTTCTCAGTTCCTAGCAAAATACTAGAGAAGCTGGTTGCTCAACAAACTATTACCTTTCTCCTTGATCACAACCTTCTCTCTGAAAACGGTTTCCATAAAGGCCACAGCACAACCACAGCCCACCTCAAATTCAGTAACGATGCCAAAATTGCTATGGACAATGACCATCTGACAGGTGTGGTCTTCATAGACCTAACAAAGGCATTTGACCTAGTTGACCACCCCCTTCTCCTCATCAGACTATGGTCACTAGGTTTCTCCCTGGATATTATGGCCTAGTTCAATAGTCACCTGTCAAACAGGGAACAAACAGTGAAATTCAACTCTGCCATTTCTGATCTCACTACCATAAATACTGGGAGTTCCCAGGGCTCCATCCTTGGCCCCCTCCTTGTTTGCATTTTTATAAACGATATCTCTTGGAACATCCCCACTTGCTCGTCCTTACTGCATGCAGGTGACCTGGTTCTTTACTCCAGCTCTAGGAACATCTCTGACATCAACCACTCCCTCTCATCTGACTTCCTTTGCATTCAGTCCTGGCTCACCAACATCAAACTAGTCTTTAATGTTGGTAAAACCCAGGACATGCACTTTGGCTCTGTTTCCAGGCTCAGAACCAGCCAGGGATAACTGGAAGTCTCTAGTGTTGATGGCTCCCTATTGGACAGTGCTAGCTCTTTCAAGTATCTTGGTGTCATGCTTGACACTTCCCTTGATTACGATCAGCATATCTCTGCCACTTGCAGATCTGTTAACAACAAAATTGGCATCACATATACAACTAGCTATGCTCTGACCCCCTCTGCCAGGATAGCCATTGCCCAAGGCATTCTACTCCCAGCCCTTGTTCATGGCTCAGTCACCTATGCCAGTGCATTAAAAGCCAATCTCCAAAAGTGCGAAACCACATACAATAATATCTGCTGCTTTGCCTCAGCCTCTCCTCACACCACGCACCATTGTCAGCTTTATGCCGACCTAACATGGCCCTCCCCCACTGCCCACTGGCTTCTCTCATTTGGCTTACTGATTGATGGCATCATCAAATCGAGAACCCCCTCATCTCTAACCATCATGTTACACCCGCAGAATTCTTCATATGGCCTCAGATCAGCAGACCAAACTCTCCTCTACATCCCAAGGTGTAAAACTTCTATGAGCTCTATGCATTCTCCCATGCTACCACAAAAGTTTGGAACTCTCTTCCCTTAGACATCCGTCTGGCCCCTACTCGTGGTCGCTTCAAAAGACAGCTTCATGATCACCAAGTTATATTGGCCCCCTGTACATGTTTTTATCCTCTTTGAACCCCTCTCCCCAACCTAAGTCACCATTGTCACTTCTCATTTTTCCTTAAACACCATTGTCCCCTCCTGCACTTCTCTGCTTAACCCTCACCAACACTCACCTCTCCCCCTTTTTTATCCAATTCATCCTTCACTTCCCTCTTTGTTGCCCTTGCTGCTCCTTTACACTTGCTGCCTGTCCCTCTGCTTGGTGTATCCACCACTCCTTCCCCTCCACAACAGAGGCCAAAAATGTTAAGGAATTTGCTAGCCTGATGCTTATGTATCTATATTTTTGAGTCCTGCTTCAACATTTTTTTTATCATCTACTGTACTCTTACCTTGTACTTACTTCCACTAAATTCTTGTATTCCTATGTGTTTTTGACAGTGATTTCTCCATCTAAATGTGTAATGCTGTTTCAGTCTGCCTGTGACAAATGCTCTTATGTGTAATAATGTTGTTATATGTATTTTTTCTGTATCATTACTGTCCACAATTGATGTACTTTATCTGACTTCTACTCTTCCGGGTCATGCCTGACAATGGGCATTTCTGTCTAGAGCACCTACGCAGTTATCAAAAACAAAATAAATTAAATAAAATAAATATGTTGGTATAAGGGGTGTGGCTAACACTATGAGTGACAGTGTCAATCACAGTTAGGGTGCATAAAAGCAGTGAGTTTGGCAGACTGTGAGCAGTATGCATACAGCCATTGACAGAGTAGGAACTCTGGGCTAGGTTCCTATCGCGCTTATAGTGGTATTCTGTTGCCTGAAGCTGCAGCTTTTGTCATACCTCTCAAGTGTCCCTCATTATGAGGGACATCCCTCATTTTACCCCTACAAATTGTCCTGTCCCTCATGGAAAAGGTGCTGCACACACAGAGAATGTGCTATAAATTAAGACTTTAATACAGAAATTAATAATATTCTAAGATGCAAAATAAAAAAAAAAACTTTGTACAAATAAAGGCAATGGTTTACACAGTGTTCTGAGCTTGTATCTCAATGTTTGAGGATGTGCCCCTCATTATGAGTCAGTTTCTTTCATTGTCCCTTGTTTTGAGTGTCCGTATCTCTCATTTCAGTGACAAAAGGTTGAGAGGTATGGTCTTTGTACATTTTGTATATATTTGCATCATTTATTTAATTTTTTTGTGTCGAATAAAGTGGGTTAATTGGGATTTTGGTCATTTGTATGGTTTGTTCCTCTGTCTGCATGACCAGGACCCCCTAGATCCCTCACAAAATGGAAGAGAAATGCAGACACATTATAGCTTGAGGGTGCACTTCCGACCAATCGGAGTGCTCCTTGCTTCTGTGTGTGAGACACTCTTATTTTCTGAAGGGTGTCTCATGTGCAGCTGCCCGAAACAGGCACATTTGTGAAAATAGGCACATTTGTGCCTTGAAACAGGCACATTGAGAAGTGTGTAGTGTTATTTGGGTAAAGTTTTTTTTTAAATTAATATTTTATTGAGTTTCATCAATCATATAGAGTTGTAAGAGGTCTCACATTCTATAGTATCAGAACTGCTCACCATCTGTTCGCAGTTCTTCCCCAAGAACGAATGCTGCAGAGACCAGTTCACAAATCATAAGAGTACTTTTGGTGACGAACTAACATACAAAATAGCAACTAAATTGTGCCAAAATATTATGATTTTCAAGGTTTTCTCAAAAAAGTAGCACAATAACTTTAATTGAAAGTGGAGGCTTGACTGTTTTAATGCTTTTGAAATACAAAATGTGCACTGCAACACTACAAGATATTACCAGCATTGTTTCTACATGCTGGGAGCATGCCCAGTACAGCTCAAAGGCCACTGCGATCACAGTAGAATGATAAGTCTAGTATTTTATTTTGTAAAGAAAACTAGACTGTTTCCAAGGTTTTATGCACATAATTTGATTTTGCATTTATGACGCCGTTGACCTCTTTCTTAGTTAAAAAGGCTTTATTCAGCTTGTCGCTGTGTTGATGGCAGCCTTTTTGTAGGTCGCTTCCTTCTGTAACGAATGTCCTGGTGTGCACTGCAGTAGTGAATTGGTTATGAAGTCTCACTTTCCTGCATTGCATTGTAATAGAAAAAGTTCATTTTTAAAGCAAGTGTCCTTTTTTTCATTACAGTAGCTTTAATGTTGAGTACCTAATTAGAAATTCAAAAGGGAATTTTCCTTAAATTGACACTGTAAACCCCACTGAGGGCTCAAATCTTCCCTTAGTTTAACAAACATATTTTCTGGTTGCTTACCTTCTGTAGAATTTGCTGTTGTATCTGGTTGTTTTGACTGGCTTTCCTTTTTATGTTTGCTTGACAGCCCCCAACCCTGCTATGCTAAGTGTCCCCCAAGCTCAGAGCAGTTTAACCCACCCTTGGCCCCAGTCTGCCTGGTGCACACCTGCTCCTAAATTGTAATCACATCGGGAAATGTACTGCACATGTTCCTTACTCTATTATACTGCACTGATTTCTCTTGCACCTTATATAGGCTGGATGGTCAATCCTGCTTCTATTCTTTGTTTGCCCTGACAACTGTATTGCACTTGAACCTTAGTTTTGTTCATTGCACCTGTTATTGGGCTGTGTGCCTACCTGCTTGTGTACTGTGTATGTTCATCTGAAATGTTCTGTGTCACATGCATGTTATTACATTGTATTTTATTCTTCTTTGCATTTTTATATTGTATACTCCCTCTCCCCCCTCAGGATGCATCCAGAAACAATCTACCAGCTCAGTATGTTTTTCCTGGTAAAACTTTAGAAATAAATAGGTCACCTTGCTCAGTCAGCTTGCCCTATTGAGGTCTGTTGTGACATGAGTGAGAGAGAGACAGCACGTGCAGGAACAGGCTGCCTAATGAGGGACAGCAGCAGCATCGGGAGCATGAATAGGTCTCAAGGGAGGCCTGACCCTCATTTTTTAATCTTTGCATTGGGCTACTGTGGTAGCCTGTGGTATGAGTGAGAGACAGTGTGGTAGCAAGGCCCTAATGGGGAATGGCAGCATTGGGCACATGAATTGGTCTCAAGGAGGCCTGACTGAAATTGTTTTAAATCTTTGCATGAGGTGACTACGGTGGCCTGTCTGATGAGTGACAGAGTGCAGGAGCAGGTTGACTAATGAGGGCCAGCAGCATCTGGCACATATATAGATCTCTGAGGAGGCTTGACCAACATTTTTATTTTAACTATTTGCATTGGGTGACTGGGGTGATGGCAGAGGTATTATTGTGTGTGTGGGGGGGAAGGTATCAGCAGATGGGAGAAGGGGGTGGGGCAGGGCTATTCATTTAGGACAGGGTGGGTATCAGCAGATGGGAGAAGTGTGTAGTGTTATTTCTTCTGTTAGAGGGTAGGCAGTGGGTATCATCAACAGATGGGAGGGGGGTAGAGTTATTTGTATTGGGACATGGTGGATAATAGCAGATGGGAGGAGTGGGTAGGGTATTAATATTGGAACAGGGCAGCTAGGAAGAGATAGCAGTACTGGAATAGGGTGGATGTAAGCTGATGGTAGGAATGGGCAGAGGTATTTGTATTGGGACATAGGCATCAGTAGCTGGAAGGAGGGTTGGGGTAGTCATTCAGGGACAGGGTGGTTATCAGCAGATACAATGAGGGACTGTGGTATTTGTATTGGGAGAGGGTGGATATCAACAAATGGAGTGGCATACTGCGGCAGTGTGGGTGTTAACAGACAGGTGGGGACCAGGGGTGCTGTGTACTGGGGTAGGAAGGTGTTATTAGACAGGAGGTTTCTGGATTATATAAATTACTGGGGCAGGATGGGGACTAGAATCTGTTTAATCAAAGATACCATGCTCTCCACACAAAGGGTAAGGAAAAAAAACACAAGTGGATTATCCATAGCCACCAGACAAATACCCAGCATAAAGTCAAAAACAGACTGACACAGGTAGGGAAAAATCCTTTATTTTCAATGTTTCACTATATTTGTGATGATTTTCAGGTAGTTTCATTAATTTCCTAAAGGTTCTAATTTTAATCAGAACTAATTGGGACTCTGACCTGGGTCCTGATAATAAAGGTCAGGATCTTTTTGGCTTTTTCCTTCCCTACCCTGCACACTCTTGCTGCTTTAGCCAGAGATGGCAAGCTCACTGCCAGCTGCTGCAGCTCCCTGGTCATCACTCTGCTCGCCAACTGTCGGGCCCTTACTTGCTTGCATATTTTGGTTTGCCACAGGTGGCAGGTCCAACTGATGGCCTTGTAGCTGGTTTGGATCTAAAGTTTAAAACTGTCTGTGGCCAGATCAGACACCAGCCCCTGTGGAGGCTTGGGGAGGGTTGGGCTTTAAAGGAAGACCTTATGAGGAATTGGGTGCCCATGCAAACGTGGCCAGATACAGTGTAGAAAAAACCTTGAAAACGAATGCAGAAGCCCAAATGGCCTCAAGTTATAGATTTTGAAACTCAACATTTTCTTGAAGAGGGTTTGAGTTCCAGATTCGAGCTAGACTGCAGTCTGTGGATTTATCTCATTCAACCTTACTTATGAACATATGAATCTGCCAGCAGATACAGGCCACGTGGTCTATCAAGTCTGCTTGAATGTGAAGCTAGCAATCCATTACACTGCAGCTACCCCCTCCCCCCCACAGTGACCCTCCCCCTCACCTTGTCCCATCCCCTTTTAAACTCCCCACCATCCGACAGGATACCACCTCCTCAGGTAGTGCTGCTCCACACAGACACCACCCTTTCTGTGAAAAAGTGTCTCCTCATTTCTCTCTTGAATCTGCCATCCTCCAATCGCAGACCATGCCCCTTGTGTCCCTCCACCCTCCTCTTAAAAATCTCCTCTTTACCAGTCTTGTTTATGCCCTTCATGTATTTAAGGTCTCAGTCATATTACCCCAATCTCTCCGCTCCTCCAGGAGTACATGTTAAGCTTTCTCAGCCTCCTCTTGTAGGGTTTATCCTCCAAGCCCAGGATCATCTTTGCTGCTCTGTGCTGGACCCTGTTCAGTAATCTGATATCTTTCTTTACGTATGGGCGCCAGTACTGCTCAGTAGTACTCCAGGTGGGGCCTCACCAATGACCCGTAAAGAGGCAAGATACCTCCTTTCTCCTGGAGGTGATTCCCTGGCTATACACCCTAGCATCTTGTTGGCTTTTGCTGCTGCTTTCCTGCACTGTGTTGAGTGGCTCATCTGCCCTGTTATTATCACCCCAAGATCCTTGGTAGTGGCTAGCTGTGCCCCTCCCAACTGATGACACCTCCTTGGGTTCCTCGCTCCGAAGTGCATGACTTTGCACTTCTTAGCATTGAACCCCAGCTGCCAAGTATCTGACCAGTACTCAAGTTTAGCCAGATCATCCTGCAAACCCTGCCACCCATCTGTGTCATCCACCACCACTCTGATTTTGGTGTCATTTGCAAAAAAACTAATCTTGTTCTTAATGCCTTGTGAGATGTCTGCTATGAAAATGCCAAACAACACCAGGCCCAGTACCGATCCCTGTGGTACCCGGTTTGTTACAGTCCTTGGAGAAGAGAGTTCCACTCCCTCCACCACCCTCTGTTGCCTTCCTTGCAGCCAGTTCTTGATCCAGTTCACCATTTTTGGCCCTGTCCCCTGGTACCCCAGCTTACCAACCAGCCTCCCATGTGGCATTGAATCAAATGCCTTGCTGAAGTTCAGATACAGAACATCCACTGCATGGCCCTTGTCCAGTTCCTTAGTCACCCAGTCATAATAGTCAATCAAGTTGGTCAGGCAGGATCTGCCAGAGACAAACTCATGTTGCTTTCCATCCTGTAGTCCATTACCTTCCAGAAAGGTTACCAACCTCTCCTTAAGCATTGTCTCCATTAGTTTTCCCACAATGGATGTGAGGCTTACCGGCCTATAATTGCCAGGCTCATCCTTGGGACCACTTTTGTAGAGGGGCACCACATGAGCCATCCTGCAGTCCTGGGGTGCACATCCTGTGTCCAGGGAGGTGTTGAACAAGTCTGCCAATGGCTGTGCCAGGAGCTCCACCAGTTCCTTCAGTACCCGGGAGTGTATGCCATCTGGTCCTGGCACCTTATTGACCCTCAGTGCCTTTAATCTTCCTAGTACTTTGCTTGTTGTGGTTTCCGCATCCATTACCCCCTCCTCCCAGTGCCTACCTTCCCCACCGCCTGAAGCTGTGACCTGTCCTTCTGTTTAGTAAATACAGAAGTATTCATTAAGCACTTCTGCCTGGTCTACCCCTTTCTCTGCCCACCCTCCATCCTTCCTGATCCTTAGTATTTGATCTTTGCAGATCCTTCTCTCCCTTATGTACCTGAAGAAGTCATTTTCCCTATCCCTCATGTACTCTGCCAGCCTAAGCTCTCTGGAAGCCTTGGTTGTCCTTACTGCTCTGGTCACCTCTTTTAATTTCCTCAGGTACTCCTCCCTGTCCTTCCTCCACATGGATCTCTTGAATGTGCTAAAAGCTGCCCTTTTTCCCCTCACCTTTTCCAAGACCTCCCTGCTTAACCAACTTGGTTTCCTGGCCCTAGCTTTTTTGCTTTGCGTTTTGGTACAGGATCTAGAGGCCTCTGTGAGCCCTAACTTGATGATGTCCCATTTCTAGTTAGCATCCATGTGTGGGTGGATTCTGGCCAGGTGCTTGGTCACTATTCCCCCATCTTCACAAAGTCAGCCCTCCTGAAGTCTAACACTCTGGTTCCCGTTCTCACAGCCTCCTTGCCCATACAGTGTGAGAACCACACTGTGTGGTGGCTACTCCAGCCAGCGGATACTCCACCCAGCTCCCTGACAAACTCCCATTGGCCAGCACAAGGTCCAGGGCGTTGCCCAACCAGGTTGGCTCATTCACCATCTGTACCAAGAAACTGTCCTGGAGGCCTCCAGAAGGACCTGCTCCCTTGCACATGAGGTGGCTGGGGTGCTCCAATCAATCCCTGGTAGATCAAGTCCCACGATCATGGTGTTACCCTTCCCGCTGACCCTCCTTATCTGTTCTGCTAGTTCTCTGTCCAAGTCCTCTGCCTGATACGGTGGCCTATACACCTCCCCATCCTAAGTGTCCTGTTTCTGGAATCCAGAATTGTAAACATAGTTCCTCTGTCCTTCCTCCTTCCCCTCTCCCTGGCACACCTTATCCCCCGCCACACATACATCGCCACCCCGCCCCTTCCCTTTGTCCCTATCCTTGTGGTACATCCTGTACCCTGGGATAATCATTTCCCAATCCTGGTGCTGGATGGCCCACGTTTCAGTGATGGCAGCTATGTCCACCTCCCCCTCTGCCATGAGAGCCTGCATCTCAGCCATTTTATTCCCCAGGCTACTTGCGTTCAAGTTGACTACCCTCTAACATGTGTCCTTCCCTTCCTTCCCCTTTTGAATCCCATTATTATCCATGCCATGTGAACACTCCCTAATTCTATCCCTACTGGTATGGGGGGTAAGCACATACAGTTCCCCATTCTGGAGTCCCTGCTTGACTTCTGACTACTTGTCTCCCCCCACACCTAGTTTAAATCCACCCTGGTTGCTATGTATTCCCCCAGTCTCCATTTTAATACCCCTTGGCCCTCCTTGCTGAAGTGTAATCTGTCCTTGGCAAAAAGGCTGCTGCTTTCCCAAGTCTTACCCCATGCCCCTACTAGCCCATACTCTTTAGTCTGACACCAGGCTCCCAGCCAAGTGTTAAACTCCTCTATTCTCATTTTTCTCTCAGCACTTGCTCTGGGTACCAGGAGTAGTTCTAAGAAGGCCACCGAGCTCCCTGTCTCCTCACACAACTTTCCCAGCTCTACGAACCTCTCCTGTACCTCCTTGACTGTTTTACCTTCCAAATCATTTGTGCCCAAGTGCACCACGACATGCGGTTTCTCCCTACCCTTGTTTGCATACTTTATAACAAACTGTCCCACCCTATCTGCTGTCATTCCTGGCATGCACTTCACCCATATGGGACTATGCCATTCCCCTTTGCTTCCCCATCTGACCCCTTTCAGTAATGAGTCTCCCATAACTAAGACCCCACCCTTGTTACCATGTTCTAGCCCCAGTGCTTTCCCATTTCCCTGGCTCCAGTTCTAAATCTTTACCCCATTGTGCATATCCCTGACACCTTCTTCAACACCCGTCTCCTCCCCAGCCACTTCCCTCATCCTGACACCCCCCACTGCACCTCTTAGCTGACTTGACTGCTGCTCCCCTACTGCACCCTTTGCTTCAGCTTCCTCTTTTCCATCATCAGTTAGCCTCTGCTTCACTTCTTCCTTTTCCGCCTCCTTGCTCGCCCTTGTAGCCATTTCCTGCTCCCATTTTCCTGATACCCCTGTCCCCATCTGCCATATTGCTGCCCTCTTTGTTGTCAGTCCCCTTCCTCCTGCCCCTCCATGAGTTCCTCTCCACTATCATCCTCCATTGTAGCCAGCACTGAGAACCTATTGCTTGACACCTGTGCTCTGCTTGAGCTGCCCCTCATACTATTCTGAGAGTCCCTTTTGCTGCAGGGCCTTTGGCCATTACAGCTCCTATTCCTGATCCTCTTCAGTCCTTCCATTCCCCTACCCTCCTGTGGATGTGGCACTGATGATCCACTCACCCCACCCCACCCCTTTTCTCCCTTGGTCTGGTGCGTCTGCCACCCTCTGAGGCCCTTCTATGTGCCCCAGATCCTGAATGGATCTCCCACACTGCCCCATCCCCTCCCATAGCTTTGCTCTTAAACTGCTGATCTAGTCCCTGAGTTGTTTGAGCTGCCTGCAAACCAAGCACCCCCCTGCTCTCCGTGCCACCCCTTAAAAGATAGCTGCCCTGCAGCTATTGCAGCCTGCTGCTCTCTCCATAACTCTACAAGTCATCCAGCTCTCCTCCGCACCCCAGCTGAAGGTTGCCTGCCACTTCTCCCGGTCCTTCCCCCATTCTAGGTAAAGCCCTGTTACTTTGTCCACTGAAGGTTGCCTGCCACTTCTCCCTGTCCTTCCCCATTCTAGGTATAGCCCTGTTACTTTGCCCACACCTCTTCCTCCTCCCTGATATCTATGACCATGTCTACAAAATTTTTGTTTATGTTTCTATGTTATTTACTTCTAACCCACAGGGATGACCAGGGCATGTTAGTTGGCTGCACCTGGCTGAACTATCCACCAGTGGCAATGAAACACATCCCCAATAACCCTGTGCTATCATGGTGGTGTTGGCTAAAAAATTTCACTTTTAAGTGACACAAACAAGCAAAAACACACACATTCAAAAGATTTTGCACACTACAAATGGTGGCAGCGTCAGCTACTTCGTTGAAATATCGTAACACTTTGTGTTTGTATTCCTGTCTGCTTTATTATGCTTGAGGAAATTGCAACTTAGTAATTTTTTTACACCCCCAAAACAAAAAGACAATAAAGTATGTACCACATGTTTTGTTTGAATTCCTACCATATAATCTGTTGGAGCTTAGGGCAGCTGACAGACATGTAGACAATGACAGTTGAAAAAGACCAATGGTCTATCCAGTCTGCCCTTAGTTCCCTATCAAACCCCGGGACATAATGTCCATACAGTGTGCACTCACTATCCACCGCCTGTTCCCCTCCTTACTACTACCACCACTTAATAACTATTATACCCTTGACTCTGTCCTTGCCATGCATTAAACCTTTTATGGTTTTGACACCTACTACCTTGGCTGGCAGACAATTCCATGATTCCACCACACTTTCTGTAAAATAAATCTTTCTCATATCCCTTTGGGCAACCCTCCCATCAGTTTCCACATATGCCCTGTGACCTGGAAGTCTTACTCATGCTAAATAGTTTCCCTCAGGTCTCCTTGTTTATTCCTTTCAGGAGCTTGAAGGTCTCTATCATACCATCCCTCTCTTGTCTGATCTCCAGCGAGTACATGTTCAGAGCCTTGAGCGAATCCTCAGAAGATCTGTCCTGCTGGCCCAGAATCATCATTGTCACCCTTTGTTGCACTGTATCTAGCCTCTCCTTATTGTTTCTGGATGAGGCTGTCAGAACTAGGCACAGTACTTCAGGTGGGCACAGTTTTCCAGGTGCTGCCTCACCAAAGATCTATAAATAGGTAGCAATACCTCTTGTCTTCTACCATAAGCACCCCTTCTGATAAATCCTAGTATTCTATTTGCCTTAGTATAGCCCTTGTTACCCTGGTGCGATTGTTTAAGGGAGTCAGTAATGATGACACCTGGGTCCCTTTCTTCAGCCGTAGTACTCAGCTTTACCCCTTCCATCCAATAATCTGTCCTGGGGTGATAAATGTGAACAGTAACAAAACTTGTCCAGCCTAGCTTGCACTCAATATTTTGAACCGGTTTTACAATCCCGGTACTGGTGGAAATATTGCAGAAGTTGGTCATAGTATTCTGGATTTATGGGGGAATCAAACAGAGATGTTTATCAGTTTGATGGCTAGCAGAATATTAGTGTGTGTGTGTGTGTGTGTGTGTGTGTGTGTGTCAGAGGAGAGGGAGAGGGACAGGGGAAAAGAGACAGACTGAGACTTGCTTGGAACCAGCTGCCACGTTTTAATAATATTGCCCCAAATTTTTAACATAGCCTTTTTTTTACCCCATCTCATGAACAAGAGAAATGTAATTTTTTGAATCCCCTTCAAAACATGTTTTTGCAGTCACTCTATGAAATGACCTTTGGGATGGGATTTTAAGAATTCCACCTGTCTTGATCATAAGGTGGGGTCATAAAAAGAATATGTTGAAAATTTGGGGTCAAAATGTCAAAAGCAACAAAGTTGCAAAGAAACATTGAATTTGTTCAACGTGTACTAATAACTTTAGGAGTTTTGCAGATTTTGGCCCCGAATGTTCAACATAGCCCTTGTTATCCCACCTCATGAACATGACAGGTGTCATTTTTAAATCAGAGAATCCACTTGATAACTTCTCCTGGTTTAAAATGTGGGTACGATTAAGGGCTAGCAACCCACATAGAACCATGAACAGTATTAACACTCTGGAGCTGTTGTTGTTTTTTTTTTGTACTATGTCCCTGTCCTGGGTGGCCCA
Organism: Neoceratodus forsteri; assembly: GCA_016271365.2. Classification (NCBI taxonomy): domain Eukaryota; kingdom Metazoa; phylum Chordata; order Ceratodontiformes; family Ceratodontidae; genus Neoceratodus; species Neoceratodus forsteri. Next base: position 559,591,361 of record CM057452.1, on the reverse strand, counting down.
TGTTCTTGCGACCCCTAGCCCCATCTACCCATTCGCAGCACCATCTTCTGTCTTCTTCCATGGTCTACCCTCATAGTGGGGCAGCAGGGATCCCTCAACCTGCTAACACAGATCTGGTTCTGGAGGTGCCTGACATGTTATGGGGTGGTGCCTGTGGGGTCGGCAGTCATCCAACTGCCCAGACATTTTCTCCTCCTGTTTTCCCCTCGGAGGAAGAGCAATGTGGCATCGGCAATGGCCGAGCTTGCACACTTCTGCCCACAGCATGTTGGCCGACTGCTCCTCCATCCCTCATGTACAGGACCCAGGCACTCCAACACCCAGCCACTGCTAGGTGTTAGAAGTGCGCCAGCCTCCATGTCCCTCCCTCCCTCCCCAGGAGAGGAGAACTGTCCTCTGGATGCTTGATCCTCTCCCACTCCAGCTGACCCCTGGCAACCCGCTCGCACCACAAACACGGGTTGCTGGCATGGTGGGAGGTAACATGATACCTCAGCCCTCCACACCGCCAGGCCGCACTCTGGAGCTATTGACAAAAAATCGCTGTAGCTTCAAACAGGCAATAAGACCAATTTTCAAACTCAAGAGTAATTTTAATGAATTACAGCAAAGCTGCAAAATTGCTCGGACAGATTAAAGGTACCACATTGCATTATCCCCTGTGCTTCGCTTTGCGGAGCTTCCTTAGGGGGCACTCTACTATGCATTGGGCTCTCTTTAAATACCCATAGTTCAAATAAAATTAAATGCCATTTAGGTGCAAAGACCCATAATTCATCTCTGTAAATGACATTACAATGGTTCATTTCATTTGAAATACAGCTTATAATAATGAACCCAATGGGACCACTTACCCCATAAATTTAACTTGTTACTTCATTTGTAACATAATTCTTTCAAAATAAAAGTGAATAAAAAAATCATACTCTCTGCGACGACTCATATGGGGCCAAGGTATTTACCTGGTAGTAGTCCATAGTATTAACTCATAAAAGGTTGAAATCAATTTATAAAATTATTTTTGATTTGATTTTGATTTGAATGATTTGCTGTATTTCATTAAATTGACACTTGAGTTTGAAAATTGGTCTCTCATTGCCTGTTTGAAGCTACAGTAATTTTTTATCAATAGCTCCAGAGTGCGGTTAATACTGTTTACAGTCATTTTTCAAATCCTTCCGAAATATTTTTTTCCAGTCACCCTGTAAATTCCCATTGGATAGGATTTAAAACATTCCTCATGTCTTGATCATAATGTCAGGTCATAAGAAGGCTATGAGCCCCATGTTCGGAGCCAGCAAGATGCGCCCACAAAACAATACGTCACACAAAAAAATTGGTCCAGCAAGCTCTGACGGGATATTCAAACAGAATGTGCAATTGGAACAGATTGCACAGTCTGTTTGAATATCAGACCCAGGATGTGTGGCACATAGCGGGTAGCCGCCATGTTTGGTGCAGTGCATCCAGGGTTTGGGGTTGAAGACCACCAATGGGGGAATGTGTGTTGCATACCTGGATGTGCCATTTCTCCCAAGGGTGATATTCAGCCAAAATATGCTAATGAGCTCATTGGGACTGCATAGTGCAAAGGGGCCTCATGCATGCTCATTATGGGCTCATTAGCATGGCTCCGTCTGGCTAAGTACGCTGGGCCAGCCCTCCCCCCTTCCCAGCCCTGATCACTGAGTAACACATGTATCATACCATATCCCCTTTTCTATAGTGTAGGGTCCCCCCTCCCCCACCCGATCACTCAGTGCCATATGTTTTCATAAATATCTCCTTTTCCAGAGTGTAGGATCCCCTCTCCTGCCCCACTCTCCGAGTGCCATATGTACAATATAAGCTCCTTTTCAATAATGTAGGGTCTCCCTCCTGCCCTGATCACTGAGTGACATCTGAAACATAAAATACTGCTCCCCATTTCCATAGTGTAGGGTAACCCCCTCGGCCCCGATAATTGTAGGAAATATTAGTACAATGAGTCCCTTTCCATAGTGTGGTGTCCCCCCACCCTGGTCGGTGGTACGCCCCCCATTCTGACCTGTACTGGCAACTGGCACACACCACCATGCCATGGCCAGCTGCTGACTGATCAGTTCTGAAGCATGTACAGTAAATAGTATGTGACCATTGGTTGACCTGGAGAAAGCAGCAATCCTGAACAAATATTTTTGTTCAGTATTCACAGAAGAAGGGGAAGGTGAGGGACCTCAGTTAAGCAACAGCAACATCAATGGAAGGGAGGTGGACACCAGTGCATTTATGGAGGACAGAGTCCTAAAGGAACTCGCAAAACTGAGAGTGGACAAGGCAATGGGCTGGATGGGATACATCCAAGAATATTAAAGGACCTTAGAGAGGTGCTCACAGTACCACTGACAGCTCTGCTCAATAAAACGCTGGAAACGGGAGTGGTTCCGGAGGACTGGAGGAGTGCAGATGTAGTCCCTCTCCACAAAAGTGGGAGCAGGAAGGAGGCTGGCAATTACAGGAAAGTCAGCCTGACCTCAGTGGTGGGGAAATTAATGGAATCACTGCTAAAGGAAAGGATTGTGGTATATCTTGGATCCAGTGGATCACAGGATCCTAGGCAGCATGGATTCACAGTGGGAAGGTCATGTCAAACAAATATGATAGATTTCTTTGACTGGGTGACCAGGGAATAGGATCAGGGAGGGGTGGTGGATGTGGCCTACATGGGTTTCAGCAAGGCCTTCGACACCATTCCTCATAGGAGGCTTGTAAACAAGCTGGGCAGCCTGGGAGTGGGTTCCAAGGTGGTAAACTGGGGCAGAAATTGGCTAAGGGGATAAGAGGATAGGACACAGAAGGTGGGTAAACTGAGTTCATTCTGAAGAGAGAGGTGACCAGTGGGTGCCAAGGCACTCTATCAAATCACCTCCCCATATCAGTTGTAGACTGTTGTTTGTTCTAGCTGCCAAAATACTGGATATGTATTGCACACACCAGTCATCATGTTTCATTTATCAGTATGCAACCTGTAAGTCACTTCCCTGTCTCATATCAATGTTTACCACCTACGGTCACCCTATGTGGTACCCTTGTATGTATATCCAGCCTGTATTATGTAACGTGCATTTCATGTATATACTGTTATTACCTATCTGTGTTTGTACTTTAAGTGTTTATGTCACAGGACCTCCTTGTGAATGAGCTTGCTCAATGGAGTTTTCCTGCAATAAACTTGAACTTGAACTTGAACAAGGATCAGTTTTGGGGCCAGTCCTCTTTAATGTCTTCATAAGAGACATTAAAAAGGGGCTGATGGGGAAGGTATGCCTCTTTGCAGATGCCACTAAGATTTGCAACAGGATTAACACTCCAGGGATGGGGGTTGGGGTGGGGGTGGAAAAATGAGGAGGGACCTAAGCAGGCTTGAGAAGTGGTCAAGAATGTGGCAGCTAAGATTCAATGCAAAGTGTAAATTCATGCATTTGGGGCACAGGGGAGGAGTACATGATGGGGAAGTGAGGTACTGACGACCACCAAACAGGAAAGGGACCTGGGTGTAATCATTCTGGATGACTTAAAGGTGACCAAGCATTGTAAAAAGGCTGTGGGGAGAGAGAGTGGGATGCTGGGGTGCACAGGGAGATGTATCACCAGCAGAAAAAAGGAGGTTGTGATACCACTGTACAAATCATTGGTGAGACTCCTTCTGGAGTACTGTGTCCGGTTCTGGAGACTGCATCTCCAAAAGGACATAGACAGTAGAGGCAGTTCAGAGAAGGACAACAGAAATGGTGCAGGGTCAGCACCAAAAGTCATATAAGGAGAGACTAGAGAACCTCAACATGTATACCATGGAAGAGAGGAGAGAGAGGGGGGATATGATAGACACCTTCAAATTCCTCAAGGGTATAAATAAGGTACAAGAGGGTAGCATTTTTCAGAAAAAAAGATGTTCAAGAACAAGGAGTCATGATAAGAGGCTGGAGGGGGTAGACTCAGGAGTAACATGAGGATTTTTTTTCACAGAAAGGGTGGTAGATGCATGGAACAGCCTCTCAGCAGAGGTGGTAGGGGCAAAAACAGTAGGGGAATTCAAGAATGAATGGGATAGGAACAAGGGAACTGTAGCAATAGGAAAGAGAAGATAAAAGCCAGCGATCAAGTAGGAACTGCAGTATTGCAGTAGGTGGGAAAATGGGCAGATGAGGTGGGCTAAGCAATCCTTATCTGCCATCAGTTTCTATTTTTCTATAACTCTTGGCCAGTCTTTGGAGTTAATGGATATGAATATATATATGTAGATAGATATGTATAATATATATATATATATATATATATATATATATATATATATACAGCAGGTCTTAATGACTAGTACAACACTAAGCCTCTAAGAAACAAGAATTGAAATGGTCCATCAAGCACATCAGTTGCTTTTCTTGAGAACAGAGGGGCCCTGTGCTTCCACAATCACACATGTGGATAAATGGAGGCATGGAAGTGCTGGGCCCAGAGGGCCCTGCACTTCTGTAATCACATGGATGTGTTCATGAAAGACAACATGATTCTACTATCTCAAAAAGTAATGAAATTTATTGCAAAAAACTGTGTTAATGCACCAGTTAGGTTGAACTGACAAAAGTAGGAAATGGTATTAGGGATTCCAACTCACTCCACCCTCTAATCTGCAAGCAACATAAAGAAAAACCTTTATGGTTTTGGCTGTCCTAAGTCTTGGCAAATCAGGCCTGGGGTCATCCTTGAGTTATCAACCCAATTCTCACCCCCACTCCTCCTGCAGACAACCTGTCTAGAACTCCTTCTCTTTCTCTATTATCTCACCATCTGACACTTTAGAAGCACCTCTTGCTCTCAATCCCTCTAAAGACAGCTTGCCTGATGGTCTGGACCCTAAGTTACTATTCCTGTGAATTCCAGCTATCGAAACTCCACTATCAGTACTCCTCAACCTATCCTTTGGTACAACCACCATCTCTTCTGTATGGAAACACGCCACAGTACTCCCCCTGCCTAAGGGAGGTGACCTCTTCATCCCGGCTAATTGTCACGATATCTCTTTCCTACCAACCCTTGCTAAGTTCCAAGAGCATCTAATTCTATCTCAGCTCTCTTCCTACCTCTACGATTCTAACTTTTTCATTCCATTCCAATCTGGTTTCAGGAAGAACCACTCCACCATCACCTCCCTGATTAGACTCATGGACTCCATCCTCTCAGGGATGGACTGTGGTCAAATCACTTCAACCATTTTTTCAACCTAGCAAAGGCTTTCAACACCGTCTCCCATACCCTACTTTTGGATGCCCTCTCCTCAGCTGGCTTAACTGTATCTGCCACAAACTGGTTCAAGGCTTACCTAGAAGTCCGGATCCAGTTGGTCAGAATTGCAGACTCTATTTCCCCACCTCTTCCCATCAACACTGGCGTAACCCAGGGGTCCATTCTCAGACCTATCTTATTTTCCATGTTCCTTAATGACCTTCCCTCAGCCTGCTCATCCACCTCGTTCCATATGTATGCCGATGATACAGTCATCTTCACATCTGGCCAGTCCCCTGTTGATGTAGAATCCAGACTTCAACTCAACTTCAATAAAGTTCAGCACTGGTTCAGTACCCATCAACTCTCCCTCAATGCCAAGAAGACAGTCCCCATGACCTTTGGCACTAGGTAGAAACTCTCTCAGCTCACCTCACTGCCCTCCTTCCATACCTTCAATGGGACCGTCCTTGAGGACACATCATCCTTAGGTACTTGGGATCTGGCTTTGACTGATACCTCAACTTCTCTGGACATGTGGATGCCATCTTGAAGAAACTGCATCCCAAGCTTGGTGCTCTATTCAGGAACTGTAGCTGCCTCCGCTACCAGCAAGCTGTGAACTTGTCCAGAAGATGATCCTACCTATCTTCAACTACAGCAAAGTAGTTACAGATTCTCCCAAGTCTACCTCTAGCCAGATTGGACACCCTTTTAACTCCTTTGTCGCTTCCTCTGGACTGTTCTTCTCTTACCCATCACTGTAATCTCTACCACTCCCTGTTATTTTCTTTTTTTAGAAAATTGCTGCCTCTCCACTGCACCAAATTTGTGTTGAAATTTTGGTTTGGGATGCTCCCTCATATCCTCTCTTCTTTATTATCCACTCTACCTCCTCTGGACCATTCCTTAGATCATTACGATTCCTGTCTATTGGTAACTCCTCAATGCTTGACTACTGTAGGCCAGTCTGCTTTTCTCCATCACTTCCTAAGCTATGGAATGCCCTTCACCCCAAATCTGCTTATCCTCCTCTCCCACTCTCTCTTTAGCCTTAAATGACTTCCCTCTGCCTTCTCCTACTCTGCTCTGTTCCACCTACTCTGTTCTAATCTCCTACTGATGTAGCATCAAGCCCCCTTTGGATAAGCTGACACTCTAATGGTTGCACTAATCTGTCCCATCAAGTTGTCAATGAATACACTTCACATATGTACTATATGCACTTTATGAGCATTGCTGTATGTATCGTACTTTTTGTAACCTTTATGATGTTTACTATGTTGTGTTTACCATTAGTCTGTATTAATGCTAGCTGATGTTTAATTGTAAGTCTATGCATGTAATTTTTCCTCTGTTTCCCCTTCCCCAGGATGCACGTGAGATGAGCAACTTGCTGTTCAGTGTGCCTTTCCTGGTGAAACTTTTTCAATAAATAAATAAATTAATTCTCAAATAGTCTGCACATCTGAGCTTTATTGCTGATGAAATGGGAGGAGTATTAAGGTATATAACCCTAAGGAAGACCATGTGTCTGATTTGCCAAGACTCAGGACAGTCAAAACCATAAAGTTTTTTCTTTTTGCTGCCTGGAGGGTGGAGTGGGGTGTTAGGGTTGGAAACCATAGTACAGCATTTCCGTACTTTTGTCAGTTTAACCCTAACTGGTGAATTTACAAAGTTTTTTTGCAGTGAATATATATTTTTGAATAAAGAGTAAGGTGTTATAATTCATAATGGAGCTTTGACATGCAAGTTGCAATATTCAACTTTATTGTTTTTAGTATGCTATTGCTGAAAGTTAATACCATTTATATTACCTTTGATTAAAGTGCTTAATTCACATGCTTTGTAGAGTTTTGATGATGATGTCAATTTTGCTGATGGGGTCTACTTGTCATTAAACAGTCAATCAAGGTTGGTGGGGCCCTTAAGAGTATGTTCTGCTGCATATTAACTTTGACAAATATGAACTTTGACTGCTTTAATTGGTCTTCTAGTTTATCTTTATTTCCATCTTCCCTATATTTATAATGTCTTTTATGGGGCTAGTGGTATAGCCTAGTGGTTACAGTAGCGAGCTGTGAATAAGCTTGATATATCCAGCAGAAATGGGTTTGAGTCTAACAGCCTCCACTTGCATACTGTGTGACTCTGAGCAAGTCAGTTAACCTTCCCGTGCTCCTGTTGCTCTTGATAACAGGCAGTTGTACCTGTAGGCCTTACCTGGTTTTCAAAAAACAAGAATAAAACATATATATATATATATATATATATATATATATATATATATATATACTGTATATATATAATTATTTTCTTATTCCTCCAATTCTTTCTGTCTCTATTTCATCTCTTTTGATTAGTATGCAACTGTCTAAAATGTGGGAAACACAAATTGTCACTGTTCGGAGTGTCGCGAGGCACAGGTCAGAAACATAGGAAATTCAGGAGCAGTTTCAAATTACAAATAGCTGCTTTTATTTTTCTCAATAACAGCAAAATAAAAATGAAAATTATTCAGTATAACTATTTATAAAGGCAGTACAAACAGAGAAAACTAAGTCTTTCTTCTCAAGGTATCTCTTAATTCCAAGTTTCGGTCTCTCATTCTCCTTGTCTGTCTAGCAAAAGCATTGCTGCTCTTTTTATAACAAGTCTTTTGCCTCAACATCCTGCTTCTCACAGAATGTTCTTGTAAGTTTACAGAATGTTCTTGTCAGTTCTGTTCCTTGCAGGTGCAGCAAAACAGTACATGGTGTCCCAGAACTGACCTCTTGTTGACAACTCTGCAAAGGGCTTAAAAGCTGCATCTCAGGTTAACCACTTGAGTTCCAAATAACTTGTTGCAATCATTTCAACACTATAACTATGTACAGTTTTAAACAAAGGGATCCTAGTAACAGTGACATTTCCACATAAAGATTCACATATATTTTTATACCTGCAGATATGCAAGGGGGAAGAAAAGACAGAAATAGCAAGGTAAGGCAGAGAGATAGTGAGAGGTGGAGAATTGTGAAACCATCGGAGTGATCAGTTCCTAGGTATCACAAGAAAATGTGGTTGCACAACCAGATGGAGAAGAGACAGAAAGGAGAGGATAAACTAGACCTTTATGCTTAAACTCTTCTGCATAACAAATGGGGCAGGACCTTATTCAACCCTGTTATATACCCCTCTTTAAGAGGGAACCTATTTTACAAAACAGGGTTTCCAAAATGTTCTATTAAATTCCAATCTAACATTAGCTTATAACCTTTACAGTTCAGTGCATATGTAGCATAGCAAACAGAGAAGTTTCAACGCACATTTTCTCAACCTTCAGAATTCTCAATTCCAGGTCCATATCTTTACAGAAAATCAGCACTGACATTCTCTTTCCCAGATTTGTGCATCACTTTAAATTTAAATGGCTGTAGTGCCAGGTACCACCATGCGATTCTAGAATTTTCATCCTTCATTTGGTTAAGCCAACAGAGGATTGTGATCTGTTACACGTACAAAGCCAGCTCCTAGTAAATGAAACTTAAGGGATTCCATGGCCCACTTTACTGCAAGGCAATCCTTTTCAATGGTGGAGTACCTTTTTTTCTCTGTCATGCAACTTCCTACTGATATATAGAATGGATGTTCCTTCCCATTTATATTTTGGCTCAAGACTGTACCTAGGCCTACTTCTGATGCATCTGTCTATAACAAAAAATGATTCTCAAAGTCTGGGTTCTTTAAACAGGGACTGAACATAATGCAGACTTAATAGCCCAAAACACCTTGTCACACTCTGGGGTCCATTTCACATTATTTGGGAACTGTTTCTTTGTGAGTTCAGTGAGGGAGTAGCTAACTCAGCAAAGCTGGGAACAAATCTCTGATAATTACCAGCCAGCCCTAAAATGACCTGACATGTTTCTTGGTTTTGGGGACAGGGCTGTTAGTGACAGTTTCTATCTTGGAAACTCTGGCTTGACTTCTCCATTTCTCAAAACATAGCCCAAATATCTGGTTTACTGCATGCCCAGTGCACACTTCGTGGGACTAATTGTCTGACCTGCCTTTTTGATCTATTGGATAACTGCTCACAGGTGTTCCAGGTGGCTTTTCCAGTTTGGATTGTACACCACAACATCATCCAGGTATGCAGCACCATAACCAGTGTGAGGGGATAAACTTACATCCATGTACCGCTGGAATGTAGCAGGTGCACCATAAATACCAAACAGCATGGTGGTGAACTGATAGAATCCTATAGGAGTGGCAAATGCAGTTTTGTCTCTGGATTCTTTAGCTAGGGGGATTTGCAAGTAACCCTTGGTGAGATTGAGGGTACTGATATACTTGACACTTCCCAGTCTGTCCACTAAATCATTTATTCTGGGCATAGGATAACTGGCAAATTCTGACACTTGATTAAGTTTCCTAAAATCAAGGCAGATTCTCACACCCCCTTCTTATTTATTTACAATCACCATTGGTGATGACCAATCACTTCTCGACTCTTCTGTGATACCCAATTCTTTCATTTTTTGTATTTCCTTAACCACGTCAGCTCTTAACGGCTCTAGTAATCTGTATGTCTTTTGTCTAATAGGTCGAGCATTCCTTGTCACTATTATGTGCTCGACACCTTTAGCTCAGCTTGGCATTGTGGTAAAAGTACTGTTAAATGTCTTTAGCAAGTTCCGAATTTCTGCAGTTTGTTTGGAAGTTAAGGAAACATTCACCTTTACAGCATCAGCAGTTACAGTTTGTTCCAGTCTATCATAAGCTACATCAGTATCTTCTTTATCAGTTTCTGGTAAAATCAGCAAAACAGCTTTTGGTGTTTTTTCAACTCATTTCTTGAGGAGGTTAGCTTGGTATATCTTAGTAGGATTTTTCCTATCAGGGGTCTCAATCTCATAGTTAACTATGCCAGTACATCGAAGCATTTTATAAGACCCTTGCCACTTCACTAACAGCTTACTTTCTATAGTGGGTAACAGTCGCAAGACCTTTTCACCTGGCTCAAAAACCTTTTATTTTACCCCATGGTCATAATGCACCTTCTGCTGGTTTTGGACATCTTCTTGATTACTATGGGAAATTTCAACATATTTTGCCAGCTTCTTTCTCAGGGCACACATATAAGATGGAATAGATTGTTTCTGATCTGGTTATCTTCCCATGTTTCTTTTATTACATCTAGTGGCCTTCTAGGTTGTCTACCATACATTGTTTCAAATGGTGAAAAATTCTGTTGATGCCTGTGGCACTTCTCTGTAAGCAAAACGCAGGTAAGGTAAATATTGGTCCCAGTCTTTTCTTCCCTGTTACACACCTTGTTAACATGCATTTTAGGGTTTGATTAAAACGCCAACAAGACCGGCTCATCTGAGGGTGATAAGGGAGGTTCTTATGGCAGTGATAACTTATAGTCAGTAAGCTCTTCTTCAGTAATGCAGCACCACCCGCTCTGCAGTGTATGTTTGTACCTGCTACCATTTGCATTGTGTATCTATGTTTGGCAGCATTCTGAAACTCTGTATTCTCAACTGCTATACTGTGTCATCTGTAAAAATGTTTTGTATCCATTTGTAACCATTTTGTAACCATTTCTGTAATTATTGTGTTAGTTGTTACTATTGTCCCTGTTGTCACTGTTTTTAATGACGTGGAACCTTTGTAAAGGAGTCTTTGACTCAAAGGTGTTATCTGATATTCTTCAATAAATAAATAAAATAAATAAAACAAAATTACTACCCTGATCAGTAATAGTCTCTTTAGGTATGCCCACCCTGCTGAAAATTTTGTCACGCTCTGCTGCCACTTTTGGGGCTGTGACAGTACACACTGGAACTGCCTCTGGGTATTGAGTAGCATAGTCACATACAGTGCAACCCCAGTTAACTAAACCCCATTTTACCAAAACTCTCAGTTAACTGAAATGCTTTCATGTCCCCAGCATGAGAAATGTTAATCGTGGCACTGTTTTTCTGCATTCAGCTTGCAAGCCTGTACTCACAGTAGATATACGTGCCACATCACCCAATTAACTGATCAATGCTTTTAGCAATTAATTAATCAACTCTGGGACTCCTATTTATTAGCTTTCAGCTAAGGTGCTATTAGATCACTGTACTGCTGAAAGTCTGTACCTACAATGTCTAAATGCAAGTGCTCCATGCTGGACATTACTTAAAAACTGCGGGTGCTTGAAGTGCTTGAAGCGCTTGAAGCTGGCAACAAGATCGTTGATGTGGCAAAGCGGTTCGGATGGGGAATGCCACTGTCTGTCACATTTGTAAAGCTAAAGATAAAATCAGAATTTTTTCTGCCTCCATGGACAGTGGCCTTAAAGCTGAAACCCGGAAAACAATGCACTCATGCCGGGATGAGAATTTAGGTAAGGCCGTCTATATGTGGTTCCTCCAAAAGCAAAGTAAGGGCTCTCCCATCTCTGACACATTAATTAAAGAAAAGGCTCTGCACTTTTATAGACAACTTGGAGCAGAAACACTGTTTGTGGCCAACGAGGGTGGCTTGACAGATTCAAGCATCAGCATGGCATTCGCTAATTATGCATTGCTGGTGAGAGCCTGTCAGCATCACTAGAGTCCATCAAGCCATTCAGAAAGAAAATGAGTGCGCTATGTCCAGACATTGCCTTGAGGAGGAATGAATTTATAATTCAGATGAGATGGGAGCTATTGAAATTGCTCCTTGAAAAACATTAGCATCTGGTGATGAAAAAATGCTCCTGGTTTTAACAAAAATAAAGAACCTCACAGTTTTAGATTGGTCAACTGCCACTGGAAACCATATGCTTCCTCTGCCTGTGATACAAAAGTCCCTTAACCCCGATGTTTTAAACATGTTAATATGAACAATCTGCCTGTAATTTATAGATCACAACAGAGTGCATGGATGAACTCAGAAATTTTTAAAGAGTGTTTTTTTTACATGTTTTGTACCTGCAGTTAAGTCTCACCACAGACACAAGGGGCTTCCTACAAGAGCACTGCTGCTCATTGACAATGCCGGAGCACACCCAGAGCAATTGGTGACTGAGGATGGCAGCATTCATTGCAAGTTTTTGCTGCTAATACAACAGCTAAAATGCAACCCATGGATCAGAGCATTCTCACAACCATTAAGAGACTGTATTGTAGGAAACTACATTCTAAGGTCTTGTCTGATGAAAATGATGAACTCCCCCTTTGCAACATAATCAAAGCACTTATGATCAAAGATGCAGTGTTACTTTTAGGCTGAGAGCCATAGTGAGAAATCTGGACAGAAACTTTGTCAAGTGCTGGATAAATTCTAGACTTTTAACTGTTGCCTATAGTGATAAACCCAGTGATGAACCCACTCCATTAACACAACCACCTGTTCAAGAGTCAGAAGTTCCATCAGAACTGACAGCACTTGCCAACACAACCAACTTTGATATGATTCAGTGGAGCTGCTGGATGAAGACACAGCACAAGAGTTGCTTACTGAATCAGAGATAGTGGCCAGTGTGCTCACTGATACCTGCTCAGAAAATGGTGAGGACCTGGAGGAGACAGAAGAAGACACTGCACCTACACAGAAGTGTCCCGAAGTCACTCTGAGGTGGTAGAGTGTTTCACAAGTGTATGATGTGGCTTGAAAATGTCACTTACACTGCCCCTCCACAGACAATACTTCCATCAGCTGAGAAACAAGGCTGTGCAGATACAGAACAATAGGGGAAGCAAACATTAATCAATGACTATTTTAAAAAGGTCTGATATATGTTTTTTTTTAAACAGTGCATTTAAACCTTTTAATTGATTTTAAATCAAGTTTTATTGTGCCTGTTAATTAAAATTAATGTTTGTTTATGCATCACTACTTGTCTCTCATCACTGAGTAGCAACACTCCTGAGTCTGTCTCTCGCTTATCCGAAACCTCGTTTATCTAAATATTTTTCATGTCCCCCATTTGGATAAACGGGGTTTCACTGTACTACCAAACTGAATGGATTACCCTTTTTACTTTTGTCTAAGGGGCCAACCACATCCATTGCAATTCTCTCAAAAGGCACGTCTATCAAGGGTAGGGACACCAGAAGCACCTTGTCTTTTTAGTCACTGGGGCTACTTTCTGACACTCAGCACAAGAACTGCAATAGGCAGCAACATCTTTATGAATTCCAGGCCAGTAAAATCTGTAAAGCAATCTGGCAAGGGTGCGATCCCTTCCCGAGTGATCAGCCATAGGACTATCATGAGCTATCTGTAACAACTCAGATCTGTACTTTTGTGGTGTATAACCAATTGTTCTATCTGGTCCTCTGTCTGAGGTTTAACCCAAACTCTGTACAGTAAGCCATTACATTTTTTGAACATAGCTTTACCCTGTTTTGGTTTCACTCCCAGCTGCATAAAATAACCCTGGAGAGAAACATTGTTAGCTTGCTGTGAAAGAAAGTCACAGTCACAGTGATCAGTTTAGTTTCAGAATTTTCATATATGTTAACCCTTATGTCCATCAGTCTTCTGTTGCCACTGTTTCTTCAGGTGTCATTTTCTTTCCTGGACTTCCAGATCTTGGAGCTGTGGTCAATCAAGTCAAATCAAAATCAGTGAAAGACGAAGAGTCCCCACCAATCAAGATTTTCTTTGCCTGAGCTCTTGCCATTACAGCTACTGAAACATCAGGATTTACTCCTCTTTGATTAACTCAGTAAACTGGAAAGTCATTTCCAATAATCACAGGTACAGGTAACTTAGTTACTACCTCCACTTTCATTTGGTGTGACACACCCTTAATATTCAGAGTCACTTGGGTGGTGGGATAGTACCAAGTGTCCCCGTGGATGCAGATGACACCAGTACCCGGTCTTTTTGGACATTGTTTTCCCAGCACTTCAGTATGCACTCGGGTCTGTCTGCTTCTCAAATCTGTAAGTCCCTTCACAGTCTTATCTCCCACCTTCACATCTGTTAAGTACTTGCCCCAATTTGCTAAGGACAAATCTGCTTCAATGTCACTCTTCTTACTAGTCCAATTTTTCTGCAATGTGACCTGGCTTATTACAGTTATAGCAAATAAAGTCTTAGGGTGCAGATTTGTTACCCCTACCAGAGTTCTTATCAGACTTGAAGTTTTGATGGGAAAAAGATTGTCTTACCGGTGTTTGGCTGTTACCTCACTGCTGTGGCATCTGTCTGGCCATTTGGTTGTCTTCAGCCAAAGAAACAGCCTTTTCCCCACTTTCTGGTTGGTGTTCTTTTACCCAAAGCTGTACGTCTGTGGATAGGATGTTGATGAACTGCTCCATTATAAATGTTTCAATGATCTGTGGGAGTGTTTTGCCCTCTGGTTGGAGCCATTTCATAAGGAGCTCTCGAATCGGTGAAGGCTTCTTGAAGATTGTCAACTGAGTTATATTTCAGAGACTGAAATCTCTGCCTGTAGGTCTCTCCTGAGATGTCATATCTTTTAAGGACCTCTCTTTTACCAGGTCATAGTGTTCAGACTGTGCAGTGTGCAGATTGCTGCAGGAAAGTTGGGGCTTTACCTGTCAGGTAAGGTACCCGCCTGATTGCCCATTGCTGCTTTGGCCACTGGCAGGCTGTGGCAACCCTTTCAATAGTTGTCAGGTATGCTTTGATATCATCTGATAGACACAACTTTGTAAGTTTAATGTATTTTAAGTTGTTAGTGTCTTGTTTCTCTGCTGGACGAGTGCCAGATCCTCCAGCTTTTATAGCTTGCAAGACATCCAGCTATTGCTGCTCCAGTTGCTGCATCTCTTCTTTTCTCTGCTGCTCCTGTCACTGCATCTCTTCTTTTCTCTGCTGCTTCTGTTTCTGCATCTCTTCGTTTCTCTGTTTCTCCTTCTCTTTTTGTTGTATAGCCCACCATTGGAAAAAGGTAGTCAGGCTTTCAGGCTCTGTTACTGCTTGTTCTTTTTCCCCATATCTGGTTCTGGCTGAACAGTCTCAGTTTGGACTTTTGTTTCTGCCTCTAGTCTGGCTGCCATTCTTCTGGTATTCACTCCTGAACTTGCTGCTGCAGAATCCATACCTTTCTGCTATACTGTACTTCCCTGGTACTAGGTCTAGTACCCATGCACAAAACTCCAGGCCTAGAGTATGCACGGTATAGATTCTTTTCCAATTGTTTAACCAGGTGAGACACACTAAGCTGAAAGCTTGTTTACAGGTGCAACCTGGGAGCACAGAGAAGTTAAGTGACTTTGCTCAGGTCACACAGTATGCAAGTGGGGGATGTGGGATTCAACCCACTGCTAACACCATCTGTCATTGAGGCACAGGTCAGGAAGCATAGGAAAACCAGGAGCAGTTTCAAAATTCACAAATAGTGTTTTATTTTTCTCAATAACAGCAAAATAGAAAAAAATATTCAGTATACTTATTTACAAAGACAGTACAAACAGAGAAAACTAAGTCCTTCTTCTGAGGGTATCTCTTAATTCCAAGTTTCAGTCTCTCATTCTCCTTGTCTCTCTAGCAAAAGCACTGCTGCTGTTTTTATAACAAGTCTTTGCCTTGTTCTTCCTGCTTCTCACAGAATGTTCTTGTAAGTTTACAGAATGTTCTTGTCAGTTTTGTTCCTTGCAGGTGCAGCAAAACAGTACATGGTGTCCCAGAACTGACCTCTTGTTGACTACTCTGCAAAGGGCTTAAAAACTGCATCTCAGGTTAACCCTTGAGTTTTAAATAGCTTTTGCAACCATTTCAACAGTATAACTATATATAGTTTTAAACAAAGGGAGCCAGTGACATTTCCGTATAAAGATTCACATATATTTTATACCTGCAGATATGCAAGGGAAGAAAAGACAGAAATAGCAAGATAAGGCAGAGAGATAGCAAGAGGTGGAGAATTGTGAAACTGTCAGAGTGATCAGTTCCTTGGTCTCACATGAAAATTTGGTTGTGCAACCAGACAGAGAAGAGACAGACAAGGAAAGGATAGAACAGACCCTTGCGTTTAAACTCTTTCTGCATAACAAATGGGTCAGGGCCTTATTCAACCTTGTTACACAAAGGAAGGAGAATTCTTTCTAGATCTCAATCCTACTCTTATATTTTATTGGTCATGCTACACAAATGTATAGTTTTTTCTTCATCTGACTATTAAAATATTTGATCCTGTAGGTTTGAAGATGTATGCAAATGAGTAACCTGCAAAACCTCACATTTGCTTGGGGTGTTAGACCTCATTACACAGTGATAAGCCCCATTTGTTTAGGGGATTAGGTAGCTCCATCACACAGTGATAGGCCTCAGAGTATTTGATGAGGTCAGTTGTTAGAGGGGTTCTTGAGAATAATAGCCGTCACTGGTTGGAGGACAATCTTAAAAACCTCATGGACTATTGTAGTGAACTTGTTTACCTCCTGAAAGTGTAACTCCAAAACTGTCCATCACTGGCAGGGGGGGTTGAAGATGGATGAGACAAAGTCTGCTGCATTGTGGGAAGAAATGCCTGTGTATCAAGAGGGGGTAATTCTTAACTGCTGTGTTATCAGATGAGAATGGTATCTT
Source organism: Neoceratodus forsteri (assembly GCA_016271365.2). Classification (NCBI taxonomy): domain Eukaryota; kingdom Metazoa; phylum Chordata; order Ceratodontiformes; family Ceratodontidae; genus Neoceratodus; species Neoceratodus forsteri. The sequence goes on along the minus strand of CM057452.1, from coordinate 559,574,573 downwards.
TGTGCAATTTCTTTCAGACTCAGAGATGGGAGGTTATTCTTTCACATAAAAATCTATTTTAATTCAGGAGAGAGCTAAGCAACACTTCTAAAGTCTTAGTGTAAGTTTTTTATTCAGTTCAGTTAGTGATTTCTTATTAGTACTTTTAATTGTCCTAGTGTGTTTGTATTCCCCATTTGCTTGCTGTGTATCTTGGAAATTATTGTAAAAAATTAAGTATTTTATATTTATTATCTATTCTTGTCTCTGCATCATTTTAAAAGGGTTCTAGTAATCTATTTTATTGGCTATTCCATTGATCTGCCTTTGAGAACATGTACCAAATTAAAAATAAATTTGCTTCTGATACAGAGCAGGAGTGCAGAGCACAGTAGAGCCACTGAAATCAGGGACAACAGGGCTGGTCCTATGGGAAACACTTGGAGGATCTAAACATGTACAGTACATGCTGGAGGACAGGAGCAAGAGGGGTAACATAACTGAAATGTTCAAGTACCTCTGTGGAATAAACAAGGTGGACAGCACTGAGCTGTTCACAGTAATGGTACAACACAGGTTTCAGGGTAACTCCCTGAAACTGGTAGGGGAGGTAAAAGAAGGAAGTCAGAAGTACTTTTAACAGAAAGAGTAGTGATAGACTGGAAAAGCTTCCAGGGATGTCATCAGGGCTGAACAGTTCAAAAGAGTATGGGATAGACACATGGGAATTGTGTGTAAGTGGACAGACTGGGGGGGAGGTAGGGAGGACTGACAATGGCACAGTCTCAAAATTAGACAGGCTTGAACAGATTGGATGGGCTGCTTGGCCTTTATCTGCTTCATTTGCTATGTCACTATGTGCATGGTGTACCTGGAGCAGCTAGAGGGGTTCTTGTGTACAAGAGGTCTTGCACTGTGTGAGCAAGAGACTAAATGCCAGAACTGAAGTATGAACAAATAGGAGTAGTGTAAAACATCACCTCATATTAAAGGACCTCAACTTGACAGAAATATCTTATCCTTCCAACAACTTTCCAAACATGCTAAATTCACAGGCTCTCAATTTCAGGTTACCCATTAAGGAGGAATTCTAATTTATCTTCACTATTTTAAGGGAAGTATGCTTCTAATGGGTGACTTCAACTACCCAGATAATGTATACTGTATGAGACGGAAAGGAGGGAACAGAAAAGTCCAAGCACAATAGGCAATTTCTGGATCTTGTGGAGGACTGTTACCTGATGCATTCTGTTAAAGGAACTACAAGGGACCAAGCAACACTAGATCTAATCCTTAGCAATAAGGATGACTTGTTCAGAGAAGTAGAAAATGGAGAAGCCTATTGAACAGTGACCGTAACTTTATCAGAGGCACCACTGAAGGAACATGGAAGAAAGTAAGGGAATGATTTGTACCATGCTCTTGATTTTATGAAGACAAGGGAGCTCACAGCAGAGGTATAGTAACTTTGGAAAACAAGTATCATGACATTACATTGCTTTTAGTGACAACAGAATCTTATGTTGCAAACATAGTATAACAGACATGTCTTCTGACACTCAGATAGGCATGTGATTTAAAAATGCTGCCACACTGGGTATTTTCTCTCATAGGCTCTCACCAGCCCTGTTAGGGTATCTTGGAAACCCAGGTGATCAAGGCATCCATTTGGCCTCTTACACTCTGGGCTGTTTCTCTCTGTGTGACTTTGAGTTAGCCATGAGTGCCCCCCCCAAAGGCTGTTAGGCTCACCCTTTACCACACATGGGGACTTCCATTCTTCTGGATGGAAATGAACATGCAGTATAAATATGCAAACATATGAAGAAGCCAGCAGAATAAGGGCATTTGGTCTATCTAGTCTTCTCAGACTGCAGGGTCCACAGCCTGAGCTACTGAACCTTCCCACCCTTCCCATTGCTCCTATCCTTTCCATCCACCCCACTCATGATGCTTACCTTCCACTTATGTCTATCTTAGCCTCTGTTGAAGCTACACACCATCTTCAATGAGACCACCTCTTCTAGTAGCACATTCCAATTAGCCATCGCCCTCTTCATGAAGAAGTGCTTCCTAATCTCCCTCGAAAACCTCCCCTCCTCCAGTTTATGACTGTGACCTCTCCTGTTATGGCTGCCACTTAGCCTAAAGAGACACTTCTTATCCATCCTATTTATCCCTTTCAAGTACTTGAAGGTCTTAGTCATGTGTCTTCTCCTCCTCTCTTCCAGGCAATACATGTTAAGTGTCCTCAACCTCTCCTTGTATGCGTTACACTTCTGACCCACATTCCTCTTCATTGCCTTCCTCTGAACCATCTCCAGCAGTTTATTGTCCCTTTGAGGTGTGGGCACCAGTATCAAACTCCATACTTAGATGTGGCCTCAGCTGTGATCTGTACAAGAGCAGTATAACCTTCTCTCACCTACTGCTGATCCCCTAGCTATTCATACCAACATCTTATTTGTCCTTGCTGCAGCTTTCTTGCACTGCATGGAGTGCTTCAGGTCTCTAGTGATCATCACTCCAAGATCCTTCTCCTCCTCCTCTATTGCAGATTCCCGGATCCCTCCCAGATAGTACTCTATCCTTGGATTCTTGGCTCCAGTGTGTATAACTTTGCATTTCTTAGCATTGAAGCCAAGCTGCCATATCCTGGACCACCTCTCTAGCTTTTTCAGATTGTCCTGCATCCCTTCAGCTGTGTGCACCCTCCCACAGAGCTTGAGCCTTTGGCAGTGTGTTCTCCATTGGAGGTTTACTACAGGTCAAATGTAGAATGTCCATAAACTTCTCTTGAATCAAAAACATGTTTTTAATTAAAAAGCAGGTGTTTACTTCTAATAAATAGACACCTGACTATTTTATTTATTGTATTGTGATGTATTAGTAATTACTTTCTAATTTTACAATAACATATTTTTGTTCAGTGAAACAAGTGAGTTTTCGCCTTTGCTTTTCTCACTGCCAGTGAAAAGAATTCTGTATAATTCAGGTATTATGATGTCAGAAACTGCCAACTACTTGCAGCAATTTTATATCTTTATCAGTCTCCTGTGCAGCACAGTGTTGAAGGCCTTGCTAAAATACAGATAAGGCATGTCCACTGCCCTCCTTGATCTATTTCTGTGGTCACCCAGTCGAAGAAATCAATCAGATTTATCTGAGCGTTACCTCCGCCTCATAAATCCATACTGCCTTTGGTCTTCTAACCTGGTGAATTTAAGATACCCTACCGATCTTTCCTTTAACAGAGTTTCCATTAATTTCTCACCACTGATGTAAGACTGACTGGATTATAATTGTTAGCCTCTCCCTGCTGCTGCTTATTATTTAGAGGGACCACATCTGCTCTCCTCCAGTGATCCAGAACCATACCTGTTTCCAGTGAGCTGTTGAAAAAAGTGTAGCTAGCACCTTCCTGAGTTCCTTTAGTACTCCTGGGTGCGTCCTTCCCCCAGTCCCATAGCCTTGTCCACTGACAGGCTACAAGTCTCTTTAGGACTCTTTCTTCTGGAAATGGACTTGTGTCCACCTCGCCCCCCCCAACCTTTATTCCTGCTGCTTCATGGTGGTCTGTCTCCCTCCCTCTACTGAGCAGACTGAGCAGAAGTACCTGTTCAGGATGTTTGCTTTTACTTGATCCTCTTCTACACAGTCTCCATTGTCACCCTCTTTATCCTCGCTATCTCTCCCCTTTCTTTCCTCTTCACACTTGCAGACAAGGGTGAGGTGATGATAGTGGGGGATTTCCATTTGCCTATGGTGGATTGGAGGGTCCCATCCTCAGCCTGTGCCAGCAACTAGTTGATCCTGGATACAGTTCGAAGCTGGTTCCTATTTCAGAGGGATTACCAAACCTACATGAGAGAGGGTAATCCTGGACCTGGTATTAACTGATGGAGAACATGTCTGGGACATCAAGGTAGAGGAGTCCTTAGGGGGTAGTGATCACTGAACAGTGCGATTCTGAGTGGATATGCATAAGGAACTAGCAAATATTCAGGCAAAAGTGTTAGACTTCAGGAAGGTCGATTTTGGAAGATGAGAAATATACTGAAAAGACACGCAGCTAGCCTCAAGGATGGTATGGAAGAAGATCAAAAGTGGACAGTCATCAAGGAAGGGATAATGGCTGCCACTAGAGAATGTATTATACAGAAAGGAACATAGCTAATTGCCACCTCTTGTCTGAATTTTCCTATCTAGCTTATCTAAAGCCAGGAGGCCAAGTTCATTCTATAGGGATATGCACCAGGTAGTGGGGGGAAGGGCCACATACAGGAAGTTTAAGAGGTCCCAAAGGGATGAGGATAGGGTGGAATACTTGGAGAAGCTAAGGAGGCAAATAAATTAGTTAGGCAAACCAAGACCAGAAAGGAATTATAAATTGCAAAAGGAATCAAGGAAGGGGGAAAACCCTTTTCTTGCTATATCAGCGAGTAGAAATACAAGAAGAAGGGGACAGTAAAGTCAAATGTGTGTGTGTGTGTGTGTGTGTGTGTGTGTGAGGGGGGTAGAAAGCGGTACAGAGAAAGCAGAGGTATTGAACAAATACTTCTGCTCTGTCTTCATGAAGGAAAAAGATGGACCAGTGCTGCAAGGGAAGATGGGAAGGGGAAGATGAGGGGGATAGGGCTGAGGACTGGATTCCAGAGGAAAGAATGGAGAAAAGACTCATGGCCCTCAAAGTTAACAAGTCCCTGGGTCCAGATGATAAACACCAAGGGTGGTGAGGGATCTGGCTGAGTAACTGGCAGGTATGATGGCCGATTTATTCAACAGCTCATTGCATATGGGGTGGTACTGCAGGAGTGGAGAATCACACTTGGGTGTCACCCACTAAAGTGGTCCTGGAGATGACCCTGGTAACTACAGGCTGGTCAGTCTGACCTCTATTGTTAGTAAACTAATGGAGGCCATTCCAAAGAAAAGACTGGTTGGGTTTCTGTAGGCGAATGAGCTACAAGATGAGAGGCAACATGGGCTCATGGCAGTGAGATCCCGTCAGACCAGTCTGATCAATTTCTTTGACTCGGTAACAAAGACAGTGGAAAGGACCAAGTGGTTGACATGCTATACTTGGATTTTAGCAAGGTCTTTGATTCAGTCTCCAGTAAGAGGTTGATTAGGAAGTTGGAGGACCTATGCACAGGAAGTAAATTGACAAGGTGGGTGGAAAATTGGTTATAAAGTAGGACACAGAGGATGGAGATGGTAGTGGGGAGCTCTCTGGAATGAGAGCATTCACAAGAGGGGTCCTTCAGCAGTGCTCGGCCTGGCGTTATTCAACATGTTCATAAGTGTTATCGGAGATGGTATAAAAGGCAAAATCTGCCTCTTTGTGGATGACATCAAGCTTTGTGGGAGAATAGACATGGATGAGGGGGTATAGGACCTTAAAAAGGACTTAGCGAAGCTGAAAAAAATGGTCGGGCATATGGCAGCTTGGGTTCAATGCAAAGAAGAGCACAGTCATCCACATAGGAGGAAAGAACCTGAGGACTGAGTACAGGGAGGGTTAAGCTGGAGATCAAGTAGGGTCTGTGTTATACAGTAGGTAGGGAAAATGGGCAGACTAGGTGGGCCAAGCGGTCCTTATCTGTTGTTTCTACGTTTCAGCCTTGGGGCAGGGTCCAGGTCACCAAATTGGAAGAGGAAATGACTTGGGGTAGCCATCACCAGCAATGTAAAACAAACAATACAATGTAGAAAGGCAGCAACCAAGGCAAATAAAATTGCTTGTGTGCATTGTGAGGGGTCAGGAGCAGATAGGAGGAAGATTATACTGTCACTGTCGTGTCATTGGTGCATCAGCACCTGAGTTACAGTGTGCAGTACTGTAGACCATACCTAAAGAAGGATATCAACATGCTCGAGGCAGTCCAGAGGAGGGTGATGAAAATGGTTCAGGGGTAATAGGGCAGGGCATATGAAGACAGGCTGGGTGACCTTAACAAATACTCACTCAAAGAGAAGAGGGAGAGAGGGGTCATGATTGAAAGCTTCAAGTACCTGAAAGGTGCCAAGTAAGGTGGATACAGGGGCATCATTTGTCCCAGTGGAAAGAAGAACACAAGGGGGTACTGCTATAAACTGGTGGTTCAAGAAAGAAGTCAGGAGGCACTTCTTCATAGAACGAGTGATGGGGATGGAATAAACTCCAGCAGAGGTCATCTCTAAAAGACAGTGGGTGGATTTAAGAGGGGTGGACAGACTGAAGGGAGGGTCAGGATGCGGTGGGAGGCAGGCGGAGACCACAGTAGTTGCTAGGGAAGGGATCCACAATTGAGCAGACTAGATAGATCATAAGGCTTCTCCTGATGGCTATTTTCTTATGTTCCTATGTTTATATGTTCCTGAGGAAAGTCATATCCCCTTTAGCTACCCTTTGGCTGTCCTTTCCTCTGTATGCACCTCTGCTCCCCTCATTGCCTTTCCTGCTTCACTCTGTTTTACTTGGTTAACCTTCTTGTCTTCCTCCCTCTGCATTTCTTTATACCTCCTGAATGCCACCCATTTTTTCCTTACCATCTTGGCCACTTCCCTAGAGAACCATAATGTTCTCTTTTCTTCTACTTGTGCTCACTTCCTTCATGCAGAGGTTGGTTGCCTTAAATATGCTTCTTCCTTATTTTTCCCCACTGCGCCTCTTCCCTCCTTGGAAATCCTCCCCATAAGACATGAGGCAGTCTCCCATTTCTTTAAAATCCACCTCCTAAAGTCAAGGACCCTTGTTCTCATATGGTTTGCCTCTGTTGCCATCTTAATATTAAACACCACTGTAAAGTGATCACTGGTGTATAGGGACTGTCAGCTGTGATGACTGCAATGCTGCCCTGTTTGTAGCACCAGGTCCAGCACTGCCCTGTCCCTAGGGGGTTCCTTGACTAACTGCCTGAGAAAAGCCCCTTGAAGGGAGTCAAGGACAGCCCCGCTCTTTGCCAAAGCTGCAGTTGGAAGGCTCCAATCCACATCTGGCAGACTGAAGTCCCCAATTAGCAGCACCTCCCCCTTACTTGCCATCCTGATGATGTCTTCCCCAAGTGCCTTATCCAACCCCTCTCCCTGTGCTGTAGGTTTGTACCGTCCCTGTATAGAAAGTGGCTCCACTACCTGTCTCCAGGATGTCCCACAGCACTTATGTCCATTCTTATTCCTCTGGGTGCTGCTGTATTCTGTGGCCTTGATTGCTTCCCTTACATATAGTACAACCCTTCCTCTCCTCTGTCCCTCCCTGTCTCTCCTGAACAGAGAGTAACCTGATATTGCTATGTCCCAGTCATATTTGTCAGTGCACCATGACTAAGGTATGGTGTAAGCACAATTACTATTAATTTAATTCTGTGGCTGTCTTAAGGAAAGGTGTGCATTAAATCTTGCTTACATGTTTTTTGTGGTTATTTTCTGAGATGACAGATTTCACTCAGACATGTAGTGCAATTAAAAGCTGTTTATTTCAATACACAGTTAACATTGAACATATTTATCACACTTAAACAATATAAGACACTGTTAGAAAATCTTATTCAGACCGTTGTTTTGCTTTGTGCACTTTAAATCATTACACAATTTTCACTACATACGTATGAGACCTAGTAATTCCTATTTGGAGGCAATTTAAGGTAGTACTCTCTCTAGAATAACCTTGACTAACACCAGTACACAATTCATTGGTACTAATAATCTTTGCTAGCATTTAAACAATATTTCACTGCAGTTCATCTATGCATATAAATATATATATATATATATAGAACCAGGATTCTTTAAGGACACATATTCAAGTACTTTAAGTCAACAAAGTTTTACTCTCAATAGCTTTTTCAAAGAGTCTCTTGTCTCCCTGATGTCTGGTCCAAAGGAATAAATGTTTATGATATTCCTTGCTCCTGTCATTTGTCATTTGTATTGCAATTCTTTTGACTGTTCATTTTCTTATAAAGTACAGGAGTTTTCAGTCTTAAAATTGATGAGTACCTACATGAGTTCCTTATGAAATGGGTAGAAAATCCAGAAATCGTATTGTCTGAAGACCTCAGAATCTTGTGCCAATATCTCAGAGCAACAGCAATGGAAAAAGATCAGAGACCTCTTTATCCTGTGCAGCCACTGAGATATCACTACATGACTAGAAACATAGAAAATGACAGATAAGGATGCATGGCCCATCCAGTCTGTCCTTTTTGTTGCATTGCTTATGCTGTAGACCCCTCAAGGTCTACGGCTTTTTCTCTTCAACCAGTTACCTGTCCCTCATAATTCCCTTGTCTTATCACAGGCTTTTTTAAATCTCACCAGTTTTTGCCCCTACTACCTTCACTGGAAGATTGTTCCAGGCATCCTCCACCCTTTCTGTGAAGAAATATTTCTTCACATCTCTCCTGAACCTACCCTCCTCCAGCTTCATATTGTGGCCCCTTGTTCTGGAGCACCCATTCCTCTGAAAAATCCCTCCCACTTGTACCTTATTCACCCCAATGAGGTATTCAGAGGTCTTGATCATATCCCTCCTCTCCCTCTTGTACTCCAGGGTGTGCATGTTTAGTTCCTTAGCCTCTCCTCATAGGATATTTGATGTAGGCCCTGTACCATCTTGGTAGCCATCCTTTGGACAGCCTCCTTCCTGTCTATGTCCTTCCTGAGATGGGCCTCCAAAACTGGACACAGTTCTCCAGGTGGGGTCTTACTATATAGTGGCAACACCACTTTCCTCTTACTGCTGGTAATACCGCTACCTATACACCTCAGTATCCCACTAGCTCTCCCAATCACTTTGTCACATTGTCTGGCCACCTTCAGGTTACTGGATATGATCACCCCAGGACCCTTTCCTGCTTGGTTATTGCTAGTATTTCTCCCCCAAGTGCATTATTTTGCACTTTTGTGCATTATACCTTAACTGCCACACTTTTGACCACTCCTCCAGTCATTTCAAGTGTCTTTCCATCCTTGCTCCCCACTCCTGAGTTTTCACCCTTTGCAGATCGTGGTGTAATCTGCAAAGAGTCAGACCTTCCCTCCAGTTCCTTTGCTATGTTGCTGCTGAAGACATTGAAGAGGACTGGCCTGAGTACTGATCCCTGCTGTACCCCACTGGTCACGCCTCCTCCTCAGAGCAAGCTCTGTTTATCACCACCCTTTGTGCCCTCCCACACCTGGTTAGAATAGCACTTCAATAATAGCGCAAGGTAAAACAGCAAGGTCTATACTGCATTACCACGGACAGTGACAGGGGAAGTACAGCATCATGTAAGAGCGCTCCACTGGTGCAGTCCATGGCACTAATTGCAGTCAAGGGCCAAGGAATGAAGGAGTCTTTCTGAGCTGCTCTCATGGTGTGGAGTGGTAATGCAGGAGCAGCTCAGCTGGAAAGGTTTGAATCCTAGTCTCCACAATTTTACTTCTTCTCCCCGTACTCCAACTCAGACTCGGAGTTGATTATTTTAATTATGGGGGGTGATGGGGCAGACCCCCCCAGTTTGGGGTGTGTAGGGGTGGAGTCCTCCATAAAAATAATATTTTACAATGGTAGCGATCACGAACTGCACTTGCGATCACTGCCACTGGTGCTTATTCTGTTGGCAGCATTGTCTCTTGCTGCTTTTCTTGTCCGTGCTGTATGGCACTGTTTTTGACAGCGTTGTCCATACAGGTACTGTTCTGACCTAGTGCCATGCCTCCTATCCCCTAACTAGTTTCTTACCCAGGTTACCATATTACTGCCCACTCCCATGCTACCCAACTTGTTTACCAGCCTCCCATGTGGAATGGTGTCAAAGGCTTTACTGAAGTCCAGTAGGCCATGTCTCCGCCTCCACAATCCAACATTTTGTTAACCAGTCAAAAATCTATCAGATTTGTTTGGCATGACCTCCCTCCATAAAGCCATGCTGCCTTGGGTAGTGTGGTCCACTGAATTCCAGGAGTTTCCACGATTCTTTCCCTTTTAATAGTGTTTCCCTACTACAGATGTCAGGCTAACAGGCATGTAATTTCCTGCCTCCACTTTGCTACCACTTTTGTGAAGTGGGACCACATCCTCCTTCTCCAGTCTTCTGGAACCACACCATTCTCCAGTGAACTGTTAAACAATTCTGTCAGGGTGCAGCTAGCACCTCCTTGAGTTTCTTTAACACTCTTGGATGCACTCCATCTATCCAGAACTGAAATGCCCATAACAAACATAGCTGCCCTGTCATCATTTACACAGGGCACTGCACACTTTAACCCTCAGCTCCTGCCCTCAACAGCTATCACCACATTGCTGCCGATGTTAATTTTTTTAACAATAAACTACCTTGATTTAAGTTTGTATCATTTCTCTCTGCAAACCACAGATACAGCACCCAGATCACTGCCCGATCTCCTGAAACAGTCCTGATGACAGAGTAATGGTCACTCTATCACCAGACAGTAAAAACAAATACCCTCACCTCGATTAGAACTGTTCTGGTCCATTCTTTCTTTATTTTGCTGCCTTATTCCCTCACAGGCTGACTTCTATATGCTCCCAGCTCTTGCCCCCTGGTTGCCAGCTGCAGCAAATTCTATTCTGTCCTCAATAACTGCCACTGATGGAAGCTCAAAGCTCTGTCATCGCAGCTCAGCTGGCTTCAGCTCCCCACTGTGGTGAATACTGGGAAGCTGAACAGGTTGCGGTTTGCAAAAATAACAAAAGAAAAAAAACAGACAAGGAATCACAAAATGACAGTGACTGCCAGCTGTCAGTTTCAGCTCTGCCTCCCTCATGTCTCTTGCTCTCACTGCCGACCACAGATCAGTGTGAGTCATGCTCTCTCTTCTGACTTCAGGTGCCTCTGATTGTGGCTAAAACTAACCATTTCCTGTTTTTTTTTTTTAATGTAATGGGCCTGTTTAGTTGTGCTGTCTTTAATATACCATATGCAAGAACCATCAACCTCTAGACCACTCTGTATGGCTCCAACCTGATCATCTTGCCATCTCAAGCAATACCGGTTGCCATTACTTTCATTACCATAATTACAACACAGCTATCACAATGTAGGTGCCACCTTCTGGCTAAGTGACAGCATTACAATGACCTACTAGGACTATTATATGTTTTCTTCAACACATTTTTTATCCTTTTTCCTAATCTAAATGTTTAAAAAATATATATATTTTTGCCGGCCCGGTGACGCAGAAGGCTGAGGCGCTGGATGCCTTACCTCATGCCATGCCAGTGACCCACATTCGGGAGTGAGTATGGGCCATCAGAGGTCAGCGGGCGGGGCGCAGAGCTGGATTGAGTTGCCGAGAGGCAGTTCTCCTCTCTGAGGAGGGACATGAGCTTCCCTCGGCTCTTGGCTGCCTCCTGGTGGATGGTAGGGGGCAGTGCCAGGCCAAGGGAGCCAGGCATTAGGCCAGGTATGAGGAAGTGGTTTTCACTGGGGCCATGGAGCACATGCATGCCTCCTTGCATGTGCGTGACCGTGTTCTGGGGCCCCGGGTTAAAGAGGGAGAAAACAGGAAATACCCCCTGGACAGGATGACGGCCGGCCTCTTGATGGTTCCTACCAGTGAACAACAGTGGAAGGTAAGTCCTGGGGTGCCAGAGGTGGGGCTGAAGAGATGGGGTGGTCAGAGTTGGGGTCCAGGGGGCGGAGAGGTGCACAAACAAATAAAAAAATATATATTTTTAAAAAAATACCTTATTTACTAATGGGATTGGACCCATTTTATAATCACAATAAGGCACTCCAGTGCCTACATTGTGCTGGGATACTGGCACTTCTTGAGTGGCAGAAGCACTCTGTCTTCAGCCTTGTGCTTCAACCAACCCAAGGTGTGCCATCAACCCAGCAGAAGACACATCTTGTCATGCACTATTGCTTCATTATCAGATGGTTTTGATGTAGAAACTCACCAGTTTACTAGGCTGTAAATGGCAATTTCCTTTGTCACTGTTGCCTCATGCACGAAAGCTGAAATAAAACACAATGGACTGTCAGTTGCACAAGAACAGTTGCAGGCAGGTTGTGGTAACTAAAAACAAATTATAGCAAATGAAATATACCCAAAGTGTAAATATAAGATTTTAATGGCATCTCCTGAGTCTTTTGAAAAATAAAAAACACTAGGTGCTGTGCGGTCATTATTTATAAATGTCCCTAAACCACTACATGCATGTACAGATTTTTTTGTACATTTAAGTGTACTTTATTTCTGATGTAATTCCAGAACTCTGCACCACTCCAGGGCCAAAGTCCAAAATTTAGAGAACACATTTAAGTTTCAAAGCAATTGCTGCAAAAATAACTTATTTAGTTATTTAAAAATGTGTTAACTGGGATAGGCGCACTGAGCCAAGCCTTGTTTCTAGGTGTGACCCTAGGGAGGGGGAGGGGGATACAATCAAATAAATACAGATTGATATTGATGTATACTATACAAATAAGGTGCAAAGAAATATAGTGCAACATGACAAAAGTGCAAAATAACAAGAGCAGATAGCTGGAACACAACATGTTCTACATCCTGACACCCAGTTCTAACATATCAGTGTAGTGTGAAATTAGCAGACATAAAAACTGACCCCAGGGGGCCTGAACTGAGGAGTGGAGAGGAACAAAGAGTAGGTCAGATAGGGAGCTGACAGGTGCAGGAGGGGGAGGGCAGGAGTTTAAGCTGGTGCTTAAGGAAAGTTAGGGAAGGTGAGAGACAGATGGAAGAGGGGAGGAGGTTCAAGAGGGAAGGGAGGTGATAGGAGAAAACTGATTGCCCAGCAGAGGAATGGGGGGGAAGGGAGAAGATGCAGGGATCCCTGGAGGAAGGGAATATGAGGCAGATGGAATGGGAGAGATAAGCATGGATAGGTATGAAGGCAAACTGAGCCCACCAGGGTGGGGGCAATCCTTGATCTGGTGCTCACAAATGGGGAGCATGCACAAGAGATAATGGTCAAGGAACCCTTGAGTTGTAGTGATCACAGCAAAGGGTGGTTTAGGTTGGATATGGGCAGGAGAAGCATCCCTACTATGACCAAAATCCTGGATTTCGGGAAGGCAGACTTCAGGAAGATGAGTGAGGTGCTAAGGATGCACCTAGAGGGTGTCAAAGTGGATATGGGGGTGGACCAAAAATGGACCATCATCGAAGAGGCAATGCTAGCTGCCACAGCCAAGTGTGTTAAGCTCAGAGGCCAAAGCATCTAGCTGGTTCAGCTCTGAGGTTACCCTGGTGGTGAAGGACAAGAGATCAGCCTACAGGAGATACAGGAAGACCGTGAGTGAGGTGGATAAAGAAAATTACCTGAAGTTGGCCAAGGTGGCATGCAAGGTAAAGCAGCAGACTAAGGCACAAAAGGAACTCCAAATATCTGAAGGGATCAAGAAGGGGAGAAGGCCTTCTATCATTATATAAAAGAGAAAAGGGACAAGAAGGACAGGATAGTTAGGCTTAGGAAAGGGGATGGATGGGTGGAGGAGAACGGGGGTAAGGCAGAGATATTGAAAAAATTCTTCTGCCCCATCTTAAAAAGATGGACTGGTGCTGTCAGGGGGAAGGGGAGAAGGGGGCACAGATGTGGTGATAGGAGAGAATAGTGGGAGGGAGAGGCTGCTAGCACTGAGGCGGACAAGTCACCCAGACTGGAAGGTGTACACCCAAGATACTAAGGGAGCTGGCAGAGAAGCTTGCAGGGCCACTGGCAGACCTCTTCAATAGTTCCCTGGAGTTGGGCATGGTGCCACAGGACTGGAGAATAGCCACAAGAGTGGTCCCAGGGATAGCCGGAAACTACAGACTGGTCAGTCTGACCTCAACTGTATGCAAGCTTATGGAGACCATACTTAAGGAAAGATTCCAACAATATCCTTCAATATGTGCTTAGCTAAAATGCTGGGTGCAGAAACAAGGGTTTGCTAGCCCCAAAAACTACTAATATAGTCCAGGAGAGCTCTGCACTTCAAGTGCAAATGAAACCCCAAACCTTCTGTATTCAATCCAAATGTTTTTATTTCTCCATGTAGGTACAAACAAAAGGTGTGCTACTCCTTACAATTCAGGTGTGCCTACCATCAAACTCACTTGGAGTACAGGGCTCTACTAGACTGCATACTTAAGGAAAGGTTGATAAGGTACGTGGAGGAGAATTGTCTTCAGGATGAGAGACAGCATGGATTTGTGGGAGGAAGATCATGCCAGACTAATCTGATTGACTTCTTTGACTGTGTCACCGGGGCAGTAGACAGAGGCCAGGTGGTGGGTATCCCTTACCTGAACTTCAGCAAGGACTTTGACTCTGTACCTCACAAGAGTTGATCAGGAAACTGGTGGATCTCGAGGTTGGGAGAAAATAACCAAGTGGGTAGAAAGCTGGCTGAGGACAGGACTCAGAGGGTGGTGGTAGGAGGTATCCTGCACCAGCAAAATCACCAGTGGGGTCCAGCAGGGCTCAGTACTGGGGCGGTGTTGTTCAGTGTCTTCATTAGCAACATTGGGCAAGGGTATAAAGGCAACATGTGCCTTTTGCAGATGACATCAAACTCTGTGGAAGGTTGGACACAGTGGAAGGGGCACAAGACATGCAGGAGGACCTCAGAAAGCTTGAGAGATGGTCAGGGGTCTGACAACTTGGTTTCAATGCCAAGAAATGCAAAGCCATGCTCATCAGAACCAGCAACCCAAGGACCAAGTACTACCTGGGAGGGGTTCATGTAGCAGCAACAGAGGTGGAAAAGGCTCTGGGAGTGATGATAACTAGTTACCTGAAGCACTCCTCACAGTGTAAAAGGCAGCAGTGAATGCAAACAGGATATAAAGCTAGGGGAATCAGCAGAAGGTGGAATGAAGTTATACTGCCATTGTACAGGTCGTTGGTAAGACTGTATCTGAGTATGAAGTAAGATACTGATGTCCCTACCTTAGAAGGACATCAATGTGCTGGAGAAGGTTAAGAGGAGGCAACTAAGATGATCGTGAGTCAGCAGGTTATGTCATACGAAGGGAGGTTGGGGGCCCTGAGGATGTACTCCCTGGAGGCAAGGAGGGAGAGAGGAGAGAGGATACATGATAGAGACCTTCAAATACTTGTGGGAGATAAATAGGGTCTCTTCAAACTAAGGGGCAGCCGAGTCATGAGGGGACACAGTCTGAAGCTGGAATGGGGGAGGTTTAAGAGGGATGTTAGTAAGCATTTCTTCGCTGAGAGGGTGGTGGCCAGTTGGATTGAGCTGCCTGAGGAAGTGGTCTTAGTGAAGTCAGTGAGCAATTTTAAGAGGATTTGGGATAGGCAAAAGGGGAAAACATGGAGCTTGGAGGGCAGATGGGGGTAGAAGAGGGGACCGAGGAGGGTGGGGCAGGGTCAGAAGCATAAGCTGAGGATCCTGCAATACCAGCAGACTCGATAGGTGGAATGGCCTTCTTCTGCTGGCTCTTTCAGTATGTTCATGGTGCTTGAACCAGTATTTAGAGTTGAAAGATGTACCGTGGTACAGGTGATGGGAGGGAAGAAGGAGAATGGAGAGTGAAGAGTAGAGTGTGCAATGAGGAGAGCAAGGGGTGAGTTTGGAGCAAACCAGAAAGCATTATCGAGGGTGTCTATTCTGGCAAGGGAAGAGGAGGGAGTGGTACCATAAACCATATCCACATAGTCAAAGACTGGGAGCACCATTTTGGTAACATGCTCCCAGTAGACATGCGGGGTCAGGAAGTCTTTATTACAGTACAGAGTGCCAAGCTTCAGGAGGAGCTTGGTATGGATGTCATCGATGTGGGTAGGGGAAATAAAGCCTGCAGTCAAGCCACATACAAAGATGCTTAAAGGAATGAACCACTTCAAGTGGAGAACCATCCAGGGTGGTAAAAGAAGGGAGTGGAACCAGTATTGCCAGTTTCTGGCTGGATTCAAAGGTCATATACACTGTTTTCATGGTGTTGACCTGGAGCTGGTTGGCCTGAAACCATCGCAGGACATTATGGAAGTCTTGCTGGAGTGAGACTTCCACAGCCTCAGTAGCCAGGCCTAAGATTTAGAGAACAGTGTCATCTGGAAAGGGCAGGAAGGGGAAGGAATCAGCTTCATTTCAGGGAAGTGACTGTTGATTTTTGCGGGTTTTATTTTTTGAACTTTAAAGATTTTTATTCATTACTAAGGACAATTGCAGTGTACAATTATACATAGCGTAATATACACTTTTAACAATGAAAATACAACATAAAAAAAGAAATTCAAGGAGATTAATTTGCCTCTGTTTAAATTAATTACTTCAGAAGTCATGTCCATGTGTCCTTTCTTAGGATCCAAACTGTCTCTGAGCTCTCTTGTTTAACTACTGGTCACAAGTCCAGAGGTTCCTTAAATCACTGTATTTAAGGAGTATTTATATGTCCTGCTTTCCACTGGGTTATTGGTTCTCCATTGCAATGGAAAAGGAAGCCATACAAAAATAAACTTAAGCTGATCCTCTTTGTGTCTATTGTCCTTTACGTGCGTCCATTCTTCCTCTATATTTTGTTTAGTTAGGTTCATAGCTCTTTTACCAATTCAAAGTGTAGCTATAGACAATCTGATTAAACGTCTGCAAGACTTTATATACTTTTCCTAAATAAATCTTTTATGCAACCAAGAAGAAACAAAAGAAAAGGAAAGAAAGTGATGCTGTGCGAGCTAGGTATTTCCCCATCCATCCCCAACTAATTAAAGAGGTGTCCAGTTCCCTCTTCCTAAAGTTCTACCCCTCTAAATGGTGTAGTTCCACCATGAATTCTGTACTTGCTAGCTTTGATCAAGCCTGAAGTAGCTGGCCCAGTACTGACGTACCTTCCTCTGTTCTATGTAGTTAAAGAAGGGTAGCCATCTGGAATTATATTTTTCCATGCGGGTCATAGTTGAGCGGTGACTCTGCTTCCAAATTTCTAATGTGATGAATATTAATATACAAGTTGGTTATGGTGGTCTGGTCCTGCGATAACCATTGTTGCATAACTGCCTTAAGGGCACCTGTGACTAAGCTATAAAATAAGTATTTCTCAGTTTGTGAGTTCAGGCCTCAGGCAGAACTCTCATGATTAAATTCTCAAATCCCAATAGAGAATCCAGGTTCAAGATGGAGGTGATTACCTGTGCCTTCCCCCAGAAAGCCTTAACCACAGGACAGTCCCAAAATATGTGGTAGTGGAACCCTTGCAGTTACAATTTCTCCAACATTTATTCCATTGTAGCTGGTATAATGATATGATATCACTGGAGTTCTGAAAAATCTGATTGAGACTTTACAGTGGAACTCCTGCCATTTTTGCTGATTTTATAGCTGTTGCTATTGTTTCTTTTGCAGCTTATTGTTGATTTCAATTGGTACCAGGTTGCTTTCTGGCTTCATTTGGAACGGTGCCTGTTTGAGGGATTTTCTGGTGCAGCTGAGTGTTTCTGTTTTTTTCTGCTGTAGCTGATTGTCTCTGGTGGTCAGGAGGAGTAATCTGATTCATTTCAGTGCAGAACCTGCTCATTGCTGGTTTATTTCTTTTATACTGCTTATTTCACTTGGTTATGGTTCTGCTTATCTTGTGCTTTTTTTTGTTAAGCCATTAACATTACAGTGCAGGAAATGTTTTTTGTCTGGCCCTGTAGATTGGGGAGGGTTACAATTGTTTGGCCTGGGGCCTCAACAGAGCTACTTGCTAACTGGAGGTGGGGCTGAGTCAGAGTGGTGTAGCTGGTTACCTTTTGATTCTAATAAGGGTCTGAAAGGGAAGGAATTAGTTTCATTTCAGGAAGTGACTGCTGATTTTGCTGATTTTATTGCTGCTGTTTCTTTTGCAGCCTATTGTTAATTTTATTGGTACCAGGTTGCTTTCATTTTGAAAGATACCTGTTTGGGGATTTTGCTGGTGCAGCTGAGTGTTTCTGGGGTTTTTTGCTGGTGTAGCTGATTGTCTTTGGTTGTCAGGAGGGCCCAATCCTCCCCCCACACCCAGCCACCCCTAACGCATCACTTCCTTTATACCGTTAGCCTGTGATATCATAACGGTGCCAGCTGACTGCATAAACACAGTTAGTCATCTTATTTCAGTACACAACACAACCACACACCACACCCTCACATAATCTACATTCCTTGATACATTATGAAAATAATGAGTATTGACAATACATATATATATATATATATATATATATATATATATATATATATATATATATATGTATATATATATATATATGTTATGGTACGGTAGTGCTACCATAGTTAGGGTTGAGGAGCCATTTACATGTTAAACCCAACAGTTTGTACCTTAATAACTTTGCAACTGTTTGGCAGATTTTCCTGAAATTTGGAATACTCAATCAAGACCCACACCTTGGGATCTGCCACGTTTCGTGCCAGTCAGATATATGGCTGCAGAGTTATTAAGCATGATCTGGCGCTGCTGTTTGCACTTTTTTGGAATTCTAATGGCCTCTACAGGTCGTGACGGTTTATGAGGACCGGGTCCGGGAATCTTCAGGGAACATGCGGCCAGGGTCCTCGATGTGCCTTTTGAAGATTTCGTGAAAAAATATTAAACGGTTCAAAAGTTATTCAAAAAACAAGTTCCTATTATAAGTCAATGGGAAAAGTTAACAAGAAGTTCAACAGTGTCGCAAATGCAGTTTTTACTTTTGCAAATGGCCCTTTTACTGTCGCAAATCCATCATTTTGTTTTCAGCTGGTGATCAGAAAAATGCTTGGAATTTAAATTTGGGACCCTCTAGCAACCTAATTCTTTTTGTATTCACCTAGTTGGACCCTGAGGATGCTAGCCATGTCTTTATTTTGGGTAAAACACCCCAGAAATATGTTCTTCAAATTTCTGGAAAAAGTACTTTCACAAAGTACTTCACACTTGCGACACTGTCGAATGAATTTGCCAAAGCTTTCGCAAAGTTCGACAGTACTTTTCTAGGCTTTGGGAAAATGACAGCAATTTCTTTGGCACCCTGCTGCAAAAGAACTGTTTAGTGTTTTGGCCTGAAATTTGGCGGGAATGCAGCCGACATCTCATGAATGTGACTTTCACTGTTTTGTTGAAAAATATTACATGGCGGCAAAGTTACGTCACTCCAAAGTTGATGCTTTTTCCCATAGGATAACATTACGGCGTCCGACGCATTACAGGAATCCTTTGGCGCCCTGTTGCAAAATAACGTTTTGGTCTTTTGGGCTGAAATTTGGAGGGAAGACAGCCAACATCCCACAGTTGTGCCTTTTAGTGGTTTGGTGAAAAAATATTACAGGAGCCAAAGTTATGGCACTTCAAACTTCTCTTTTTTTCCCATAGGATAACATTACGGCATTCGCTGCGCCTTTCAGGGCCTGTATCTTGGAAACTCAAAGTAGATAATGACTTTGTCAGAAAACTAGCCAGGAAAGTAATAAATCATATCACTTTTAAATTTTTTCCTACATCGTATGGTTCCTGAGATATAAGCAATTTAGTATTCCAACTCCTCATTTTCTGCTCCGAGAACCATTATTATGCATACATTCTTTGTACTCACTGTCTTTCTCTGTGCAGCTTTGGGAAATCAGCCTGTGCACTTACATTACTGTTACCGTTACCGTTTCATTAATGTTCCATTTTCATTTCACTTACTGCTCACGCTCACGCCATCATGTGCCATCTTTTGCGCTTCGCTGCTTGTGTTTCTGTTGTTTTTAACAGTTCTGTTCAGTACTGTTTCTCTTCTGTTTCGCTTTGCATCACCATGTGCATTACCACTTGTGTTTGTGGACACAATATTACTATGTGACAAGACATCTTGAGGTAGGTATCGCGGGGCCCTGTGGCCCCGCGCTCCCGCCATGCATAGATTCGGGCGGGCCCTGCTCCCGCCCGCAACATTACATTCACTATTTCGCTATCATTCTCAAAAGAAGGAATAGAGGCAAAAACCTGTTTAATGCATTAGTTAGGGTTGTTCCACAGTGACAAAAGCGAGGAAATTCGTGTTGGGGTTGAAAGCCCCTTGACCCCTCGCCCACCCCCCAACCGCATTGGGGTGCGGTTAGAGTTATCGGTCTTAACTCTCACCCCCATTCTCCTATACCTCTTGCTTTCTTCACACATCTGATGGGGTGAGAGTTAAGACCGCAACCCCAACACGCACCCCGGCCGTGTTGGGGTGTGGGCGGGGGTCCAAGGGGGCTTTCAACCCTAACACCGAATTTCCTCACTTTTGTCACTGTGGAACAACCCTAACTAATGCATTAAACAGAGTTTTTTGCCTCTAATATATATATATATATATATATATATATGTGGGGCACAGGACAAGGTATAGAAGGAAAGAGCAGCAGAGGGCACAGGGCAATAAGGGGCAGTTAGGGCAATGATAGGAGAAGGAAGATGATGAGTGTGGTGCTTTGCAGTGGATATGGGGCAGCAGTGTTCAGGAAGACCTTCTGGACACTGCGGTGCTGTCTCACCTGCAGCACCTCTCTTGTTGAGTGAAGAGGTAGCTGGACCCATAGCAGAGTTGGCAAGGTTACAGACGACCTTCCCCCATACAGAGACCACCATGTTCATAACCACTCCCTCAGAGGTTGCCAAGAAGGAGGGAAGGATGGACTATGGTGGACTCAGAGAGGGTGAGGGAGGCAGAACGGAGGCACAACCCCCAGCTGGTGTCACTTCACAACTTGTATGCCATCCTGGCAGAGTATAGAGATTGTGCAGCATCTTCAGAAGTGAACACCATGGGGGCTGAGTGGGTCATTCAGGATGGAACCCTGAGGGCGGATGCAAGGAGAACACACAGGAGGAGGAAGTAAATCCTGGTTGGGGACTCCATTGTCCGGAGGATTGAGCTGGGGTCAGGTGGCAATGGTGAGAGGGAGGGAGGTAACATGTCTACCTGGAGGCACAGTTTGGAAGGAGGGCAAATGAATCCTTAGGATTGCAAGGGTGGTAGCAAAAGCGGGGGGGCTGGATGTCATTATTCACTTGGGGACTAATGACCTGGCTAGAGAGGGGGTAGATGTAGGAAGAGTACAGGAAGAGCTCAGGGAGCTGGAGAGGAGTTCAGGGCAGCACACTCTGTGACCTTCTCAGAGGTGCTACCTGTCAACGCAAGGGGAGAGGGAGGAGGACATCTGCATCACTGAATTCAACAAATGGCTAAAGAAATGGTGCTGAGAGGTGTGGTATGGCATTATTGGGAACTGGAACCTCACCTGGAGGATGAAGGACTGTATTCTCCAGATGGCCTGCATCTATCCGGGGGGGGGGGGGGCCAAGGTATCCTGTCTGAGAAGTTTAAGTGCATTCTTAGTGATCCTTTAACCTTGCCAAGGTGGGGGAGGCACAGACAGTCAAGGGGATTATCATAGCCCCCCCCCTTTCAGGACATAACTGAAAGCAGTGGGGACTCAATATCTAGCGTAATATCTAACTGTAAAACTACCATGGTTACAATGGGGGAGAGAACAGAAGGTATAACGCTAATGCGGTGCAGGGCAAAGACCAATAAACAAGGAACTTTAAGGGGTACACAGAGTGGAAGGTCATGTGCACCAATGCCCGCAGTCTGGGAAACAAAATCCTAGGCCTAACGGCACTGATGGCAGACACAAACCTGGACATTGTGGCTATTATGGAGAACCATAACTGGGATGCAGCCATACCAGGATATACACTTTTTAGAAAGATAGGGAGGGGAATAGGGGAAGAGGGGTTGCTATGTATGTGAAGGAAGGGATTAAAGCTACAGAGGATCAGAGATCCAGGGAAGAAGCAGAGGCATTGTAGGTCACTGGAATCGGGGCACAAAACAGCCATTCATGCTAGTGTAGTTTACAGGCCTCCCGTGCAGGGGGAGGATATAGGTCTAGTATTAGTGGAGGCCATCCATAATATGACGGCCAAAGGGTAAGTACTACTAATGGGTGACTTCAGCTTGCTGGATGCAGACTGGAATACCCAGACTGCAAGCACATCAAGGAATAGGGACCTCATGTCTGCCATGTGTGTGGCAAACCTAAGGCAGCTTGTGGTTGTGTCCACCAGGGAGGGGGCTGTACTGGACTTAGTACTGATGAACGGGAACAGAATCATGGATGTTGAGGTGGGCAGTCCCTTTGGTACCAGTGACCACAGAACTGTGTGGTTTAGAGTTAACACGTTGGCAGAAGAAAGCCATACAAAGATTAAGGTCCTAGATTTCCGGAAGGTCAACTTCGTGGAGATGGGGGAACAGCTCAAAACTGCCCTGGCAGCAGAAGATACGGGGGAAGGGTAGAAGAACAGTCGGTTAGACTCAAGAGATCCATAGCAGGAGTGACATGTATATGTGTCAGACTGCTTAGCAAAAGCAAAAGAAAGAAGCAACCACTGTGGTTCTGTAAGTCAGTAGCTGAGAAAGTGCGAGAAAAAAGTGAAGCATCTAGGAAACACAAAGAGACACAGAAAGAAGAAAACAGAGTGAAATGTCTGGAGAAGCAGAGAGAAGCTGAGAAAGCTGTCAGAGGGGCTAAGGCAAGAACAGAGGAAGGAACAGCACAGGCTATTAAGGGAGACAAGATCGTCTTCCATTATTTTAGCAAGAGGAAGAAGACCAGAAATGGTATTGTTAGGCTAAAGAAGGAAGAGGGTGGGTGGAGGATGACCTTGAAAAGCTGAGATACTGAACAAGTATTTTGCTCAGTATTTACCAAGGAAGAGGCTGGAGAGGGGCCAAGACTCACGAGGAAAGATTTACAGGGGGAAAGTTGGACACCAGCCCATTTACGGTGGATAGAGTCTTGGAGGAACTATGGAAAGTAAAGACAGACAAGGCAATGGAGCCAGATGGGATTCACCCTAGAGTTTTGAAGGAACACAGGGAAGTCCTAGCAGGACCACTGACAGCTCTTTTCAACCAATCTCTAGAGAAGGGGGAGGTACCAGGAGACTGGAGGAGGGTAGAGGTGGTCCCCCTGCACAATAGTGGAAGTAGGGAGGAGGCAGACAATTACAGACCTGTAAGCCTGATCTTGGTGGTGGGAAAGTTGATGGAGTCTCTACTTAAGGAGAGGGTAATGAAGGTCCTGGAGTCAAGCAGTGCAAAAGACCCATGGTAGCATGAATTCACTGAGGAAAGGTCCTATCAGGCTAATCTTTTCAATTTCTTTGTCTGGGTGACCAGGGGGGTGTATCAGGAAGGGGCGGTAGATGTGGCCTATCTGGATTTTAGCAAAGCCTTCGACACTGTTCCACATAGAAGGTTGCTTAACAAATTGGGGAATCTGGGTGTGGGCTCTAAAGTGGTAAAATGGGTTGGAAACTGGCTAAAAGGCTGGACCCAGGGGGTGGTAGTAAATGGCATAAAATCCAAAGAGGGGGAGATGATCAGCGGGGTGCCACAGGGATCGGTGCTGGGTCCAGTCCTATTCAATGTCTTCATAAGTGACATTGCAGAGGGACTGGAGGGGAAAGTATGCCTGTTCACAGATGACACCAAGATCTGCAGCATTAGCTGATACACAGGAGGGGCTAGATAAAAGAGAAATGACTTAAGACTACTTGAGGAATGGTCACTAGTTTGGCAGTTGGATTTCAATGCCAAGAAGTGCAAGATTATGCACCTGGGACACAGAAACCAGAGAGGAATACAGGATGGGGGGGGAGTTCTAGTCACCACAAGTCAGGAGAGAGACCTGGGGTTATCATATCTGATGATGTGAAGTCGTTCAAACCATGCAAAAAGCAGTGGGGAAAGCAAACAGAATGCTGGGGTGCATAGGAAGGGCATAACCAGTGGAGGAGCAAGTGGTGATGCCACTGTATAGATCACTGGTGAGGCCTCATCTGGAATACTGTGTCCATCCCTGGAGACCGCATCTCAGGAAGGACATAGACAGAATGGAAGCAGTCCATAGAAGAGCAACAAAAATTGTTTTATTTTTTATTTTAGTCTTTGGTAACCAGGTAAGGCCCACTAGGCACAAGCGTCTGTTTTCAGGGGCGACCTGGGAGCACTGGGCAGTTAAGTGACTTGCTCAGAGTCACACAGTATGCAAGTGGAGGTTGTGAGAATCAAACTCAGGTCTGGTCTGCTAGATGTATCAAGCTCATTCACACCTTGTTCCTCTAACCTCTAGGCTATACTTCCAGCCCATGCATACATGCACTTCACCACAAGCCTTATGAGGAAAGGCTCAGGGAACTTAACATCTATTCACTGGAAGAGAGGGGCTATGATAGAAACTTTCAAATACCTTAGAGGAATAAAGAGGATACAGGAAGGGAGCATATTTCAGAGAAGAAAGTGCACAAGGACAAGAGGACAGAACATGAGGCTAGAGGGAGGAAGGCTTAGGGGGAATGCTAGAAAGTATTTTTTCACAGAGAGGGTGGTGGATCCATGGAACAGCCTACCAACGGAGGTGGTGGAAGCAAAAACAGTATGGGTATTCAAAAGTGTGTGGGATAAGCATAAAGGCACCCTGCTGTGCAGCAGAGTGGGAGAATGGCAGTCCAGATAACGGTAGGATTGCCAAATGAATCAAGGAAATAGGCAGACTAGGTGGACCAGTTGGTCCTTATCTAGAAACATAGAAACATAGACCTTGAAGGCAGATAAGGACTGCTTGGCCCACCTAGTCTGTTCATTTCCCTACATATTGGATAAGCTGCTGATCCTTGTTACCCAGCAGCCTACTTCCTTCTACCCCCCCACTATAATTGCCTTATGTAGACCCCATGAATTCTTGAATTCCCCCACTGTTTTTGACCCCATGACCTCCTCAGGAACGCTGTTCCGTGCATCCACCACCCTCTCTGTGAAAAAATACTTCCTCACGTTGCTCTGAGCTGTCCCCCATCTTCAAATTGTGCCCCTTGTTCTTAAGCATCTCTTTTCTGAAATATGCTACCCTCTTGGACTTTGTTGAGTCCCTTGGGATCTGCTGTCATATTCTACGTTTCTATGTTTCTATGTATACATGTGACTATGTGGGTTGACACAGGAAGAGGAGAGGTCGGTGAGAAAAATGGAAAAGAAGATGGGACCCAGGATGGAGCCTTGTGAGACATAGTCTGAATTGGGAGTGGAGGGGATGGGATGCCACTGATCTGTACTGACTGCAGTCAGCCTGAGAGGCAGGAACAGAAACATTCAACAGGAGAAGGTGAGAGGTCAACAGAACTCAGCTTGTCCAGGAGGAGCAGATGGGCCACTGAATCAAAGGCTTTGGCCAGATCAATGAAAATGGCCAATGTAATATGCCCCTAATCCATCCCGGAGAGGATGGAGTCAGTGACATGAAGCAGGGAGGTGACAGTGGAATGGTGCTTCTGAAAACCAGCATAGAAAGGGGAGAGGAAGTTGAAGGAGTGGAGGAAATCAGAGAGCTATGAGTAGACCAATTTCTCTTGCAACTTTGCAATTATAGTGTTAATCATTTTATTGTGAGAAAAAAAAACTGCTGCTAAAATAATCTAACAAGGGAAAAGGCAGGGGCAGAGCTATAGTAATCTAGCTGAGACCCAGAGAAGTTTTTTAATCAGCTAATGACTGTAGAAATTCATTAAAGCTGGGGTGAAAGATGAGAGAGATGAACTCATATTTGCATTCTGCTGAAAACACATGTAAAATACTACTTTTCCATGACTGCAATTATGATGCATCCTACGGTTTCTGTGCCAGATATATGTGATTAAAAAACGCAAATAAGCTGTGTGATTTGTATTGCATATGACAGACGAGCTCTCAGTCTGTTCTAAAAACAGAATTATATTTATTTAACTATAAGTAGGGCTGCATTTTTGTCATGGACAGTTCTGAAGAAAATCATGGTACTGCCCTGGTCAAAATGACAGAAATTGTGGAAATCATAGTAAAAGTCATGAAGTCATAGCTGTATGTAAGCAATAACCCATGACAGGGTGTGTGGTTATTGGGGATTAATCAACACCAGGTGCGTTGTCCAGGCATGAAGTACCACAGGCAGGTGTCCTCAAGCACCTGGGGTGTTGATTAATCCCCAATAACCACACACCAATGAAATTATTATAGCAGCTTTCTCTTATGGGTACATCAGAACTAGGAGAAAACAACATAAAGGGTGTTTCTCCTTGTTTAAAAGGCAAAAAATGACTGCATCCTGCCACCTAGAAAAATAGTCACTACTGGCATGACATACAAATGTCAGAAACACTGTCCTAATGTGATTTCTGACATTTGTTGTGCATAGTATCATTTGTAAGAAGGCTGCCCTCTTCATGCAACACTTACAATTGGCTCCACAGCTGATGCAGGACATGTGTAGAGAGACAGACACAAGGGAAACATTATTGGGAAACATTACCGCACAGCAACAAAATAAGAGGGCAAGCAGGCACATATTACCCCAATTGCCGTCACACAATCTGCTCCATTGTACCACTTTACAGAGTCTGTGGAGAGAGGCTGATGTGATGCAGGGTGCTGTAATTACCTATTGGCATTGTGTGCTGACACTCTGCAGTCTGTCACTTTGCATCCTCCCTCCCCATGTGTACTCCTGGCATGACTGCAGATATGTAAAAGTTGTGACTTACTAGCACCACCACCGAGAGTTGATGGACTATGTTGCTAACCGGCACTTATCTGCGCCACCTCCCGAACACCAGTCGCAATATGTGTATTGATTACATGCCTTCACCCAAACTGGTTCTCGGATGCTCATTCTCTCTCCCTGGAGCACATACACTGTTGCGCTCCTCATCACTGCTGCTCTGGGAAACATGCTGGGTGCCATGGCTCTCTCTCTCGGTGCTGCTGTGCAGCACAGACATGGTAGACAGGATGTAGCACATGGGGGACCTTTGGATGGGGATGGCACATCTTGGTGGGGACAGTTTCTCGCTGTCTCGGGGGGGTGGGCGCAGTCTGTCATGGCATTCCTGTGACTGCCTGCAGCTGCCTACTGAATAGAGAGACAGACAGACAGAAACTGACACAACACTCCCGTCTCTCTCTTTTCTCAGTTCACTGTGTCCATGGAGATCTGCTGGGCTGGTGCGTGGGCAGCCAACGCTCTCACACGGAAGGGGAATACAGGAGGGGAAGGGATGGGGTAATAATATGATGACTACAACTTGTTTTGGTGCCAACATTAATGAATGGCAACATGACATTGTCCGCTCAGTCCCTGGAGGTCCGCGGGGTGGATGGGTGGGGAGACCAAGAGTAGTTAGGGCACACTAACTATAACATGGGACTGACAAGGTTTTATACATGGTTGAAAAAGATTGGTGCAGAGCCATCAGGCATGCCAGGTTCAGCTCTCACTCTCTTAGCAAGGAAATGAATGGCTGACATTCAGACTGGATTACTGGCACAATAACAAGATCAGGCACGCTGACTTGATCTCTCGGGGGGGACCCTTCACCCCTTGCTGTGCATATATCATGGCTTAATCAATGGTCACCTGATGTCTCTACCAATCAGGTACCTGTCTTTGTGAATCCCATGTTATAATGCGTTTTAAACAATTTATCTCTGTTTTGACATATTTATATAATAGCATTTCAGCAAAGATTTAAATATTGTAAACAATTCATTATTAGGCTGGTCCAGCTGCAGGAGGCAGCACATTGTGGTGGCGTCTGGGGCTCATCTCAAACCAGAGAATCCCACACTGGGGCCAGCTGGGAGATTGGGACTCTTGTGCAAACCACAGAATCCCACACTGGGTTTGATTGTTTAATTATTCCTTCCATTGCTCTCGGAAGGAAACTACCCCATAGTTATATACTGTAGTGGCGAAGTGGGAGGGTTGGGCGGGAAATATAAGGGTTCATTAGTTTTATTATTATATAATATTATGTCTTAAGAGTTAGATACTCCTGTTAGATAAATCTAATTTTGTCTCAATTAATCTGTTCTGGTTACGAAGTTGGTAGACACTGTAATCCATAGCTTGTGTATTAACTGAGATCTACAAGGTCTAGATATATTACTACAAATTGTTTGCTTAACAATCTGTACAAGATGACTTGTATAATGTACAATAAATATATGGTAACCTAAATGCTATAATAAAGCATATTAAATGTAAAAAAAAAAATCCCACTGGGGTCAACTGGAGACTGGAGGCTCATGTAAACTATAGATTCCACACTGGGGGCCGACTGAGGGATCAAGAACATTGTTAGGGTGTGGCACAGAATTATGGATCTGTCATTTGCAAACCCCAAAACTTAAAGTTTGTTTCTCAGAAAATCCATGGTGTTGTCAAAGCATAAAAATATGAAGTTGTCATGGAAATGCCAGAAATCATGGGGCTGTCAGAGGTAAGATGGAAGCACCAAGGAAGTGGACAGTGAAAATGCCGACCTCCGCTGCGACACAATACTGCGCAGGTATTGTGCTGCCCGTTCAGGCGTTTTCTGTGAGGGCTGTGCCCCCACACTCCATGGGGGCTCTGCAACCCGCACCTCCTGGACTTTAGGATTATCAACTCCAGGTCAGAGTTGGTCCAGGGCGGGGGCAGAACACTGGGGGAAAGCGAAACTTGGAAAAAGGACCATTACAGCGATTGTCGCCGTAATGGTCTTTTTTCGCGTTTCGCCGCCCGGGTGTCGACCTGAAGGGGTGCACTGGAATAAGATCATGGGGTTGTCATGGAAAATGGCAACAGTCATGGGGTTTTCATAAAAATGGGAAACTTCTATGTAAGCATTACAGCCCAAATTACAAGTCAACGAATGCAGTATATGCAACCAGTTCCTCTCGTATGCACACTGTTGGGGACAGCAGTTTGTTCATACATCTGAAATTGCATATTTACATGAAGTGAACTATACATTTTGAAAGCTTGCAGAAGGCTGGTTTAGAAGTACAGTAATTAACTGTCTTATTGCATTCCAGGCGAGGAAAGGTTAGCAAGAGTTATACCTCATGCTCAGTGGAGACCTCAGTTCTATTGTTTTTTTCAATTGTTTGACAGGCAGCATGCTGAGTGTTCAGGGCTCCTCAGCAGCCCAAGATGATGGTGACTGCGACTGTGCATTTTCAAAAAGGGTGACTCAATCACAGCACCTGTGCAAAGAGCTACCGGGCAGGGAGGGTGACCAGATAGAGGTTCAGCCAATGGCGACAGGATGTCACTATACATACATGCATGGGGTGGGGTGGAAAAACATGAAACATAGAGTTGACGGCAGATAAGGACCTAAGGCCATCCAGTCTGCCATTTCTTTTCTACCTTATAAATGTGCCATCGCCTTTGCTCTGTCAGTGACCTATCTATTCATAGTCATTTGTATTGCTCCTCTATGCCTATCCCATGCCTGTTTGAAGCCCTGCACTGTATTCATAGCCACCACTTCTTGTGGTAAGCTATTCCATGCATCTACCACCCTTTCTGTGAAAAAGAATTTCCTCACATTCCCCTTAATCGGCCTCCTCTAATCTCATGCTGTGTCCTCTTGTCCTGCTATTTTCTTATATTTAAACATGTTAGACTCTTTCACCTTGTCTATGCCCTAAGGTGTTTAAATGTCTCGATCATATCACCTCTCTCCTCCTTTGCTCAAGGGTATACATATTGAGCTCCGTTAATCTGTCCTCATATGTCTTCTGATGCAGTCCCTGCACCATTTTGGTTGCCCTTCTCTGGACTGCCTCAATTTGGTTAATGTCCTTGTGAAGGTGTGGCCTCCAATACTGCGCGAGTACTCCAGATGGGGCCTAACCAATGTCTTGTACAGAGGATTATTACCTCCTTACGACTTGTGATACTCTACTAATACACCCTAACACCCCTAGCCTTACCTACTGCTTTAGAGGTCTGCTTGGATGATTTTAGGTCATCAGTGATGATGATGCCCAAGTCTCTTTCTTCCTTTGTGACTGCTAGCAACTCCCCTCCCAGCCTATAAGTGGCTTCAGGGTTTCTCTTCCCTATGTGCATGATTTTGCACTTCTTTGCATTAAATCCCAGTGGCCACTCTTCTGACCATTTTGCTAGTTTATCCAGATCTCTTCTCATTCTGCCCACCCCATCTGGATCATCTACTCCGTTGCAGATCTTGGTGTCATCTGCAAACAGACAAGCCTTACCCTCTAGTCCATCTGCGAGGTCACTAATGAAGATGTTGAATAGGACTGGCCCCAGGACTGATCCTGAGGTACCCCTTGTGACTTGCATCTCTTCTGACTGTATACCATTTACCACCACTCTCTGTTTTCTGCCAGTCAACCAGTTTGCCACCCAGTTGACCAACTTCTGACCCACCCTGAGCCTACCTAGCTTATTTATCAATCTTCTATGTGGAACAGTGTCCAAAGCTTTGCTGAAGTCAAGGTGAGCGACATCAACTGCTCCCCTTGGTCCACCACTGGTTACCCAGTCAAAGAAATCTATGAGATTAGTTTGACAGGACCTTCCTTTGTAAACCCATGCTGTCTTGGATCCTGTGCCCCTATGGATTCCAGGTGTTGCACTATCCTTTCCTTAAGGAGTGCCTCCATAATCTTGCCCACTACTGAGGTAAGACTGACTGGTCTGTAGTTCCCGCCTCCTCCTGCTACCACTCTTATGGAGCGGGATCACATGAGCCCTTCTCCAGTCTTCTGGGACCTCTCCTGTGCTCAGAGACTCACTAAACAATTCTGCTAATGGCTCTGCTAGTTCCTCCTTTAGCTCCTTAAGTACCCTGGGATGTATGCCATCAGGTCCCATTGCCTTATCCACCCTAAGCTTAGCAAGCTCTTGTAGGACCCTTTCTTTTGTGAAGGGAGTAGTGCTCACCTCCCTCCCCCCTGTGTCCATGATGCTGAGCTGTGGGCCCTGCCCTACCTTCTCTTCAGTAAATACTGAGCAAAAGTATCTATTTAGGATAGATGCCTTTACAGGGTCCTCCTCCTCACATGCTCCCTTTTCTCCATGTAAGCTTAGCAATACCCCTCTGGACTTTCTCCTTTCACTAATGTATCTATAGAAAGTCTTGTCACCTTCTTTACTGTTCGTGCTAGTGTTTCCTCAGTTTGGGACTTTGCCTGCCTTACTGCCTTACCTGCTTCCCTTAGGGCAGTTTGGTATGCCTCCCTATCTTCATCCCGCTGTGTTCCCTTATATTTCCTGAAGGCCAGCCTTTTGGCTCTGACCTTTTCTGCTACTGTATTTGAGAACCAAAGTGGTTTCCTTCTTCTTTTGCACTTCCTTTTCTGTCTAACACAATGGGATGTTGCTTCAAGTATTGTATCCTTAATGTTTGCCCACTTTGCCTGTACCTCCTCACCTGTGTTTCTTTTTGCCAGGGCTAGCTTAACTCTGTTGGCCATCTTATCAAAGTCAGCTCCTCTGAAGTCCCATATTTTTGCCTTGGAATGGGATGATTTAGATGTAGTAGCCAAATTGAACCATACCATGTGATGGTCACTGGCCCCCAGGTGACCTTCTACCTGGAGATCTGTGATCCTTCTTTGTTAGTCAGTACTAGATCTAGGATAGCCCTGTCTCTTGTGGGTTGCTGTACCAGTTGTTTGAGGCCCTCCTGCAGGGAATCCACTATGAGTCTAGTTCTGGCAGATGTTCCTGCTGGTATTGACAAATCTGTATCTGGCATGTTGAAGTCTCCCATTATCAGAACCTCCCTTTAGCTGTCATGTTTGTATATCTTCTAACAGTAATGTGTCTATGTCCTCCTCTGGTCTGGGGCCTGTAGACAACCCCAGTTCTTATGGCTGTCCCATTTCCTGTTTCCAGGGTGACCCACAGTTCTTCTGGCTCCTTATGTGTATTCTGAATTTCTGTAGCTTTGATATTTTCATTAACATACAGGGCCTCCTCCCCCTTTTGCACCTCGGTCTCTTCTGAACAATACATAGCCAGGTACTGAAGTCTCCCAGGTGTGGTTACTGGTAAACCACATCTCACTAATTGCTACTATGTCCAGTTTAGCCTCTGACATTATTGCCTGCAGGTCTGGGATCTTATTTCCCAGGCTGTGAGCATTTGTGTACATGATTTTCCATTGGCCAGATTTTGGTGTGTTAGTTGTTGGGTGAAGTTGGCATTACCCTGTGCATCGTGTGGGAGACAAACCTTTTTCTTACCTGGTGATGCAAATGAACGGCAAACACGCTGAATTCCTGTTTGACCACTAGCTGAGGGGAGGGTGTTCTTCCCATTCGGCGATGGTGCTGCCCCTCTCCCATTTGCTAGTTTAAATATTCTGCAAGACGTCAAACTTCTGCCCCAATGCACTGACTTCTTTAGTCAGATGCAGTCCATCAAATTTAAAGAACTTTGCTCCCAGAACTGTTGCCAGTTCTTACAAATCTGGTCCTTTTCCTGGCACCAGTCCTTGAACCCGTGTTTAGCTCCCTATCTCCCTTCTCTGACCTTCCGTCCATCTGCTCCCTTCTCCCAGACTGGCAGGATCTCAGAGAAGGAGATGCCGACGAAATAGATGATAGTTTGTCACCCAGCTTAGTCAGGTGTTCCTTGGTCTCCACAACTGACCGGCTGGCGAGATCATTAGTCCCTATGTGTACTAGGACATCAATGTTTTCTCCTGCTTTGTGAACAATTTTAGCAATGCGGTCAGTGTCTCTCCATGCTGATGTACCTGGAGACATCTGACCATCACCCCTGGCTGGAGATGGGTATCAACTCCCGAATCATGGAGTCTCTATGATCAGAAGTTTTTTGATTTCCTTGTGCTTGTTTAGTTTTGGTTCCTGATTTGGGTGAGTATTGTTGGTTAGCTCCTGTGCGCAGTGTCCTGCTCTGCAGTGTCTTCTGCTCTTCTTTATTTAGATTCCCTCATTTCAGAGTACTAGTAGGTTGTTGTATGCCAGTTATGGGGTGGTTTCATATTGGCTCTGAATGTGAAATTTGAGGCGCAATCTCTGCCCATGCTGCCCGGAGCTGAGACCTAAGATCTCCAAAGGCTCAGCATATAGGACAGTGTCCTAAATCCTGTAAGACTGTCCTTCTGAAATTGTTCCACAGTACCTGCAGTTAATGAAATCCATTCCAAATAAGTTGCTGGGTTTGTAACCTAGTCAGAGTAATTAGAAGGAAAAAAAGGAAAAAATGCAAGTAATGGTTTAATTGTGCTTTGTTTAACTTGTTATAACAAGTTAAATTACTAGTGCCCCTGTAAATGAGATCACCTTGTGGAGGCCCCACTGATCCGCCCTTCCTGCTCTGCCACAGGAAATGTCACAACTGTGGTACCCTATAAAAGGAGTGGCGTGGGGTGGTTGGGATGGGGTGGTGGTGGGCCCTTCCCTGCCTAAAAGAAGAACCACGGACGAAAGAACAAGGAGGTAAGAGCAGAAACAATCAGTCAACAACAAATGCAGTAACCCTGAAAGCTTATCCTAATGTTAGATAAAACTGTAAAACCTGTAAAGCACCACCTGTAATAATTTCAGAGAAGATATACCCTGTAAGAAACACTTTGCTCCAGAGAAAATAAAGCAGTAACAGAAGATATACCTTGCAAAAGACATTTGAATCAGAAGATTACAGCAGTAATCTGTTAGCACACACCTGTAGGCACACCTTGTAATAATGCAGAAGAAGGTATACCAGCAACAACAATTTGAATCAGAGAAAAATAAAGCAATGAAATGTTAGCAACAAACAGTAGCAATCCCTGTGAGTAAAAATAAAACACCACCACACAGTAAATCTGCTTAGCCAAACTAAGTCTTAATCCTTCTCCTTGCTCTGGTAAGTTTCTACTCTGCCTTTCAAGCAGTCTTAGAAGGAAAGAGCTCAGGTGAAGCTAGGTGCCTTGGCCAGCAAACCAAGTCTTCTACACCGTGCGACGGGTGGAAGAGGAGGGAGGGAAGGTTTGTGGGGTGGGCTGCCAAGCTGGCCATGTGGCATGGTGGGCTGGTGGCAGGCTTGGGTTGGGAGGGTGTCGGGTTCGATTCTGGGCACGCTCGTCTTTTGCACCAGTTCTGGATTTAATTTTTTTTAACTTTTGTTACCCCCCCCCACATGCACCTCCCTGGAATTGAGAATCCTTTAGTAGGGGGGTTTGGGGAGTGAAGCTCCCTGCATAAATGAAAAAACCCAACTGTTCTGCGCCCTTTTGCTGTGAGCTGCGAGTGTACATCGCTGAAACTGATTTTCGGTGATGTACACTTGCCCAAACAGTGATCGCCTTTCCGCGATTGCCGTTGTCACATGGAACCAGGCTTCTCATATCTTTTAAGCAGCACCTACACCATTTAGTACTAATTTCACTCCGGAAACGAGCAATTACTACCTTAGTCAGGCAGAATACCAGGAAAAGGGCTATAAAGTTGCATACAACCACAATTTGTTATGCATACAGTGCAACAGAAACAAATAAACAGCATGGAATAGGAAATTATTTGAGACTGAAGAAAATGTGCAAAAAGCTGAAAATTACATGCAGTACATCTGAACTGCATGCAAGTGGAATTGACTGTACAGAGAAAGGAATTTCCAAATCGTTACTACTTCTCAGGCACTTTAACCCCAGACTGCTACTTCATTCTTTTCCAGATGCAAAGCATAGGCAGCTGTAGGAAGGGAACTATACAAATGCTCTGAGACCCCTTTATCATTTTGATAAAGAACACAAGCCATTGGCTTAATCCAAAGCAGCATTTCATGTTTGCCATGAAAAATAAAAAAGCACCAGCTGTTTCCAGGTCAGTAAAGGAGTGTCTAGGCTCACGCATAGAGTTGAGCAACCATAACCTAAAAATAACTGAGTTTTGTACAACTCTCCAAACCATACACATACCCTCAAGTCTCATTTCCAGAGGTAGGCATCATGAGTATGCAAATCTTTGTGCAAGTCAGGATAACAAGGCTTCACCAGAACAGACATTGGGCTGGATTTTCAAAGAGCCTCTAGACTGGGGCAAATTTGCGGTGATCTAGAGCTGCAGTGCACCCTGGCTGCATCAGGGACCCTGCACCATATTCAGAAGAACAGGGCCCTGTGTCACAAATCGTGGAGTTGTCGCATCCATAGGTGTGTGCCATAGCAACAGGCGTACCTATGGGAACTGCCGCAAGGATCTGGCTGCCCCCCACCCAGTGCAACAGCAGAGGTGTAGGGATGGTTGTGGGTTGGGGGCACACACCTGGAAGGCATGCGGGGGTGGCATGGGCAAGGGGTGCCATTGTGGCAGCTGGGGAGGGGGGTGGGCAGGCATATTAGTGAAGTTGCACCTGGCGGGAGGTGCCGATAAGTGAGCAATACTGTCAGTGGCATGGAATAGGGAGGGAGGACAGAGACACAGAGTGCCATGGCACCACTTGGACACAGCCCTGGCAGCAGCCCTCAGGGCTGTGCCCATGTGGGGCCATGGCACTATGTGTCCCTGTACCCCCTCCCCATTCCATATCACTAACAGTGTTGCTCAATAATTGTCACCTCTGCCAGGTGCAGCTTCATTAATATGTGTCCCTAGCCACCACCATGGCACCCCGTGCCCATGCCACCCCCATACACGTCTATCAGGGCCCACAAAACAAGTCACCACAGTATCTAGTATTAGTGCAAGGGGCTTAGACCAGCTCATTGCTGGCCTATCTGGAGCCCCGTACTACGTACGGCAAAATTCTTGAATCCCAGAAAAGGGATATTGTAGCCCCACTGGGGTGCAAGCCCCCTTGAGACATGCAACACCCTCATTTATATTGCAAGGGAGGTGATGTGGCAGTTTGCCGCAGTGGGTCCCGATTCATACACAGACCACATTTCTGAATCGGGACTGCTGCATCATTTGCTGCATCTGAACCCTTTGCTGCAGGTGCATTTTGGCATTCATATGGCTTTGAAAATCTGGCCCATTGCCTTTTATACTGCTGATAGATCTGATCCAGCTTAGGCTGAGAATGACAAAAATACAGACGTGTTTCTGCTCTCTTTGGGACTCCTCAGTGTACTGCAGTTCTAATCTCAGCCAGGCACCTTGGCAGACCCTTAGGTGGTAACAGTTTATAACAGTCAGAGTGAGCATACTAAAGAGGCAGTTTGCAGGTAAAGCAGCACATGGGATCCATAAAAGAATGCTAGGAGAGAAGAAATATCAAAATTGTTTGGTTTTTGGTGTAACATTTTATTTTTACTTTAGTTATTTTTGGGGATCCAAAATAAAGATGCTCTGGCCTGCCCCCGATTATGCTGGACTAATCAAGACAGACATCCATCTGGGCAGAGTTATTTAGCACAAGCAAGGGCAGGCCAGAGCCATCTTTATTTCAGAGCTGCAAAACATAACAAAGGTACAACTGAACAATTTTAACAAAATTATTTTGGGGTTACAGTAGCTGGTAGAGTAAGGAAACCTAGACACTTGCTTACTGAATCAGAAGATGGTGCCATTTTATTTCAGGTTACATGAACTGCTGTTTTAAAATACATAATAAAAAAGTCATCATAATTATGGTACATAATTATGTACCATAATCCAGGATAGCAGGACTAGGGAGCCTAAGACACAAAAGGAAATACAGTCAGAAGAGAGAGAAGAAATACTGAAAATAA
Source organism: Neoceratodus forsteri (assembly GCA_016271365.2). Classification (NCBI taxonomy): domain Eukaryota; kingdom Metazoa; phylum Chordata; order Ceratodontiformes; family Ceratodontidae; genus Neoceratodus; species Neoceratodus forsteri. Next base: position 559,538,129 of record CM057452.1, on the reverse strand, counting down.
AAATATAGTGCAAAACTATGGATGTAATCAGTAAACAAACAAACAACCAAACAAAAAAACAGTGAAGAAGCAGATCCAGAGAATACCGTCTATTTTCATGTGACAAACTGTTTCTACTATTTGCATCCACAGTTTTGTGCTGTACGTTTGTTTGTTTCTGTGGATGAGCTTATTTATAACGCCATCTGTAAGACCCAAGAGCGCTAGGTTGGAGAGAGTGACAGAAGGAAAAGTTCCCCACCCCGCCTGAGAGTAATAGGAATTTGGAACACATTGCCAGAGAAGATGATGAGTGCAGACATCGTTTATGATTTCAACCTTAGGCTCAATAGATGCCTGAAGGAAAAGACATTTCAAGTTATTGCAGTTAGGATAATGGGAAGGGTGACCTGTTGGGCTGCAGGTTCTTACTTTGCACCAAACCTATGTACCACGTATAATATGGGCAGGCTCAACTATTTTTTTCTGCAACAGATTCTATGTTTCTAGATTTCTACAGTATATACCTGAGTCTCCTTGAGACATGACTGGTATACAACAGAAACTAATACAGTAAAATAATAATTTAAAGGAAAACGGCATTGAACCTAGACATGATTTTCCCAGTAGAAGCTGTACTTTAAATACTGGTTCTAAATATTTTAGTGCTCCATTTTACTGGCCTTTAATTACTATTATGTTTTGATTTATGCACTTGTGTTAAGTACTATTTTAGAACTGTATGATGTTTGTATGATGTAAATAGGTTATGAAGCAATAATGACTGAACAGCCAGTCAATTCCTGGTGATTAATAGCCGGCTTAGGGAAGGAGTGACCTGAGGTGCAGCCAAGGCCAACCCCACCTAGCCAGTTCTTAGTCAAAAGGAAATGACCAGTTGTGAGGTCATTATTGTGATTATAAGTCTAATCACAATAATGAGTTTTTTTTTCAGGTTTATAGTGCCAAAAACAGTTTTGTATTGGCGTCATTCCTGACAGCATATAGTACATGAGCCGAGTACCACTGCTGTGCCTGGCATTTCTAAGAGATTTCAGACTGGCACGACAGTCAATCAGTGAGCTAGTTTAGCTCATGAATAGTTAATTAGACCTCTAATGTCCTTTTCAGCCACAGAGGTACTTTCAGCCACAGAGTTCTGTGGTAGAATACAGATGCATTATACCACCAAGGTAAGAGCTTAACAAAGTCACAAACTACATCATACAGTTCTAAATGGGTACTTGTCACAGGTGTGCACATCAGAAACAGTCACTCAATTTACTAAAAGATCAGCAAACATGGAACAATCACATAATTTGAACCAGTATTTAAAAGACAGATTCCATAGAAAACATTAACTTGTAGGATAAAAGCAGTTCTCCCTTAAAGGTTACCAGAATCCAACTGCCCCTTTCTCATACCTTAGTTACCTGGCACCATAATCCAAATCTGCTGTAAACATACTATTTCCAGCAGTATTTATTTTTATATCTACTTCTAACTGAGAGAAAAAATCGACTGGCACTTAAAGCCTGCCTCTGACAAGATAGCTGCAGGTCCACTACTTTCCAGGCTGCCTTTAATAATCCATTGAAATTATATACAATGGAACAGGCCTTTGTGCTGGTGCACTGAAGGCTTTGTATTTAGTTTGCAGGAAGTTTTTTATGGAAGATTAATTTATTTATTCTGCTAATTTTTGGTTTTTGGTGTACTGTAGTGTGCTTTCTGTGTAAAATTGTAAAGAAATCTGAGCCGTGAAAAGCTGCTTTAACCAAAACATTTTACTACTACAACTACTACTACTTTAACTGCTACTGCTCAACTATGATTACTTCTACTACTACAACTAGTACTACTCAACTAGTACTGGTACAACTAGTACTGCTGCAACTACTACACCTACCACAACTACTACTACAACTACAATTACGACTACTGTACATGATCTTCAAAGATAAATTGTTTTGTTTTATATAAACTTAGGTGATTGTGAAAGATAACCCTGTAGGCTCCAGGAAGATATACCATTTTTGTGGTAGATACTGGTTGGAAGTCAGAAGGATCAGCACATATATTTAGTGTGATCTTTCTTCTCTGTTGTGGTTAATTATTTTTCACTTTATCTTTTTATTGACATTTTCACAAAGATAATACATAAAATTACAGGTGCACAAATATATTATATATAAGAAGTAAATATGCCAGTTAATTAGGAACATAGAGGAAGAACACAATATGCATATATATAAAAAAAGAGATTACTGTACTATGAATAAATGATACTAGAGTTGTGATACAACAATAGAAACAATTAGGTTTATAGTGTCCGTAAAGTATAAAAAGGGGAAGTCAGTAGTACCTAAGGATAGTGCAATTGCTACTTTGCATATTGTAAAACATAGAACAAGAAAAGGTGGTTGCATGTGACCTATAAAAAAAGAGATAGAAGGAAATAAACAGAAGAGAGTAATGCAGATATAAAAGAAGCAAATAACAGAGAGCAAAGGGCAAAAGAGCATCTGCGCTATAAATTGTCACGACCCTAATCTATTGAATAGATGGCGAGAAAAAGAGAAGAAAAAGGGGGAATTGAATACTTATAAATTAGGGCATAAGGTATTGGGTAGTGTTAATAAACCCGAAATAATCCTGCCAACATCTATTATATGAACTGAGTCCAGCAAAAGTACTATGAGATAAATGGTCCAATGATGCATATTGAGATAGGTTTTGAAGAACATCTGAGAAAGTTGGTATATGGGTTGATCTCCAGTTCATGAGACTCAGATGTTTAACTAAGAGAAACAAAATATTTAGCCATCTAAAATGTGCACGTGAGAGGGTAGGATTGTTTGGGGTTAATATACCTAGCAAAAAAAATTTTCGGATCTAAGGGAATTTTATGTCTGATAACTTTGGAGGCTAATGTATGAACTTTATGCCAGAGTTTATTAATGGTAAAGCAAGTCCATAGAATATGGAAAATATCACCATTAGGTAGGTTGCAACACCAACAATTATTATTATTAAAAACACCCATATGATGGAGTATGGACGGGGTTCTATACCAAGAATATAGAATTTTAATTTGAATTAAAGAGCTGTGGGCATCTTTGAATACGTTATGAGATATACTCCAACATTTACTCCACTGTTACTCGTTATTTTATAATAGAGTAAGGAACTCCATTTATTTTTAACTGATAGATTTTGATCGGGTAAGGCATTGAGAATGTCTCTATATATGGAGCTATTAAATTTTACAGTTAGTTTAGTCCAACATGTAATGTAATGATCCTGTAAGTTACGGTTATGAATATAATGAGAGAGAGAGAGGTATAGGCTGTACGAATTTGTAAATATTTCCAGAAATCTTGTTTTGGAAGATTCCAAATGTTCTGTAAATCTGAGAAGGGTTTAAGTGTAAGTGAGTTTTGGTCCAGAATATCCCCCAAGAAGAAAATACCCTTGTTTTTCCAAGAGCGGCAAAAGATAGTCTTGTTCTCTAGAGCCAATAATGGGTTACCCCATAAAGGGGTATAAAACCAGGGGATTGGATTAGATTTTAAAAATTTTTGGGTTAACTTCCAGTAAAAAACGGAAGCTGAGATAGTGGGATGCGATTTTAGTTTGGAAGAGAGAGGGCTAAATATGAAGGCTGTTGAGACTCCTCCAGGAGAGGATGCAGATTCCTTTATAACCCATAGGGGAGTATGAGATGAGGGTTTGTGGAACCATTTAATAGTTTGGGAATTCCGAAAGGCCCAGAAATAAGCTTTGAACCAAGGAAGACTGAACCCTCCCTTTTCCCAAATGTGTTGTGGCTTGTGCCTTTGGTGGTGTCTGATATTGAGAATCTAAGTGTCATTTGTGGGTATTCTGTCTGTGTTTTGGTCAGGACTTTATTTCTCTGTTAAACAATTGAGTATACCTATTGCCTAATACCTTACAGTACACTGTATCTGTTTGTGCTGTCTTTTGATTTTTCTTCTTTCTCCAATCTTTTAGAGCTGTTTAGTTACTGTGGCAGTGGTGAGGCTGTGTTCTTTCTTGTAGTTCAAGGTGCTTTTGGGACTGCTGATTTCTACTGGTTTAAAGATTACATTTTTCTATTTTAAATAGCTATATCAGCTTATTATGTTGTCACCTGTTTCTTATTGCTAAGTAACAGATGTTTTGCATTATGTTCTGGTTATGTGATAGAATCTGTATTAGTAGAAGGTAGATTATTGTGTTTATATTTACTGGTTGGTGGTTATAAACCACTGCCAGCGAGTGCTACAGCTCCATAAACCACATTTAGTGGTTTGTGAGCTCCATAAACCACATATGGGGTTTATGGAGCTCCATGAACCACGGACAGAAACAGTACCACAGCATCACCAGAAAAGTACTGAACAAGCTGTCCTCACACTGGACATTCACAAGTGCTATGTAGTCAGTCACGCAGTGCAAGACAAGCTTGTCGGCAGTAAAAGTTACCCTTGCAAGGTGACAAAAGAAAAAATTACTCACCTTAGTAATGTTGTTTCTTCTAATGGAGTCTTGCTATATTATGACAATTGCAGTATAACCCCAGGTTAGAACTGCTCTGGAGGTGAAATGGTTAACTTCCATGCAAGGCATGGAATCTTGAGCGTGAGCTCGGTTAAGGAAGCTCTGTCTGCTTGCTTTCAAACCAAAACCGTCAGATCTTTACGAGCTAAAACTCACTAAAGTTCTGTGTGGAAGCTGTAAACCTACACTAGCCAACTGGCTACTAACCTAACAAACACACTTGTTGGTCTAGAAAAAAGACTCAAGTCAAGAGACCCAATAATAAAATAAAAACACACTCACCCTAGGGAGGGTGAGACAAAGCAACAAAGTGGCAAGAAAACAGAGTGCCAACCCTGTGATGCCCACCCACAGCGCAAAAACATGGTTCTGAGAGGGGCAGGCAGGGAAGGAGGTCATAATATAGCAAGACTCCATTAGAAGAAACAACATTACTAAGGTGAGTAATTTTTTCTTCAAACAACATGAAGTCTTGCTATATTATGACAATTGCAGACTACACAGTAGTACCCCCATGGAGGAGGGACAGAACCTACTTAGGGAATAGGCTCTGAAGGACAGCTGTGCCAAACCGAGCATCACTCCTAGCTTGAATGTCCAAGGAATAATGCTTGGTAAAAGTGTGAACCGTTTTCCAGGTAGCTGCTTGACATATCTCTAGAATGGGGATGTCTCTGGCAGCAGCCAGAGAAGCAGCTGTACCTCTGGTAGAGTGAGCCCTCAGGCCTTAGGGGGAAGACTTACCCAATTTTTCATAACAGAATTGGATACAAGAGACGATCCACCTGGCAATGGATCTTTTAGTGGCAGGTTTCCCCTTTCCAACCTCACCATAAGTGAGGAACAGTTGGAGGAGTCAAACCTGTGACCCTTGGTATGCTCTATGTAGTAGCTAAGGGCCCTCTTCACATCTAAGCTGTGCAGCCTCCTCTCACCAGAGGAAGAATGATCAGTGAAGTAAACAGGGAGAGAAATAGATTGATTAAGGTGGAAATCCGAAACCACCTTAGGCAGGAACTTTCTATTAGTCCGAAGGACTACCTGATCTCTGTGAAAGGCGATAAAGTCTGGCTCCACTGTCAGTGCTTATAATTCACTTATGCATCTGGCAGAGGTGATAGCTACCAAAAACACAGTTTTTCAAGTCAGGAACTTAAGCTCAGCTGAAGACAAGGGCTCGAAGGAGGTTGCATGAGCTGAGCAATGCAAACATTGAGGTCCCAGGCAGGGCAGGGTCCCTGAATGGGGGTTAGTGTAAAGCAAACCCTTAAAAAACTGGTAAATACAGGGTGAGATGAAAGAGAGAGGGTTTACCTGCTGAAAGAAAAGCAGAGACAGCTGCCAAATGTACCTTCAGGGTAGCTGGTCTCAGCCCTAAAGTGTTTAGATGGACCATATAATCTAGGACTGTGAGTAGTTCAGCAGTGTCTGGAGGAATATTCATTTCTGAGCACCATATGGAAAATCTTTTCCATTTGGAGTTAAGTAGCCCTGGTAGAAGGCTTCCTAGAAGCCCTGAGTATTCACATTACACCTTGAGAGGTGTAGGCCAGCAAACTCTAGCTCTTCAAGAACCAGGCCCTGAGATTGAGAGACTTGAGATTTAGGTGCCAAACCCTTCCTGGGCACATGTTAACAGATTGTGATTCTTGGGAAGGTACAGGGGAGGATGGACTGCTAAGGACAGGAGGAGAGGATACCAGGGTTGCCTGGCCCAATCCGGGGCAATCAGAATGACCCTGCAGGATTGGGCTCTGATTTTGACTAGCACTTTGAACAGGAGAGGGAAAGGAGGAAGGCATAGAGGAACTCTCTTCCCAGCTGAGGGCTAAGGGCCCAGAGGACTGAGCCCAAGACTGGGGGCCTGCAAAAGAGAGGAAGTTGATGATTGTCTGGAGCTGCAAAGAGATCTATTTGCGGGGTGCCCCATTTGGCAAATACCACTCCCAGAACCAGGGGATCCAGGGACCACTCGTGATGGCCCTGAGAGATCCTGCTGAGAGCATCTGCCAGGACATTGTCTTTGCCTGGGAGGTGAACTGCCGAAAGGGAGGTGTTCAGGGAGTACGCCAGAGACCACAACTTCATGGCTTCGGTGCACAAGGCCGTAGACCGAGTGCCCCCCGCTTGTTGATGTACCACATTGTAGTGGTGTTGTCTGTTCTGACCTGCACAGTCTTGTTCTGAACAGATTCTGAGAAAGCTTGAAGTGCTAGAAAAACTGCTCTGAGCTCCAACAGGTTGATGTGGAGCAGAGATTCCTGTGGGGACCACAGTCCCTGGGTAGTGAGGTCGCCCATGTGGGCCCCCCACCCCAAGAGGGATGCATCTGTAGTAAGAATTAATGAGTGAGGCTGTGTGACAAAGGGAACTCCTTGTCTCAGATTGCTCTGATCCTGCCAACACTGAAGGGCTTGGATCAGGGTTCGAGTAACTGGGATCAGTTTGGTAAGAGGATCCTTTCTTTGTTACCAAAAGGCCCTCAGATGGAACTGAATGTCTCTCATTTGAAACCTTGCTCCTTGCACTACTGCTGTGGAAGCAGCCATGTGCCCTAGGAGCTGCAGAAAATGCCTTGCTAGTCGAGAGACCTGCAGGGTGAATGAAGAGGCCAGGGAGACAAGAGCGTTTGCCATGTCTAGAGGAGAAGGCCCTGGCTTCCTGGGTGTTCAGCTCTGTGCCTATGAAGGTTAGGAGCTGGACAGGCTCCAGTACTGACTTTGAGAGATTCAGAAGGAAACCTAGTGACGTAAGCAGTTGCTGGGTTATCGGAAGATGTAGGTTGACCTGATCTGGGGATTGTCCTACTATGAGCCAATCGTCCAAATAAGGAAAGATGGAAATCTTTTGCCTTCTTAGGCAAGCTACTGCTACTGCCAGGCACTTGGTAAATACCCTTGGAGCTGAAGTGAGTCCGAAGGCATTGCCCTGAACTGGTAATGGCCTGAGGGCAGCTGGAACCTGAGGTACTATCGGTGGGAGCTTCTGATGAGAATATGGAAGTAGGCATCCTTGAGGTCCAGGGATGCTAGCCAGTCCCCTGGCCTTAGGAAGGTAAAATGATTGCCAGAGTCACCATTTTGAACTTTGGTTTAAAAGGTGCTTGTTTAGGTATCTGAGATCCAGGATGGGCCGCCATTCTCCTGTCTTTTTGGGGTAAGGAAGTACCTGGGTACAACCTTTGCCCTGGTGTAGGGTGGAACCCTTTCCATGCTCTGAGAGCGAGGAAGGTGGAGACCTCTGACTCTAAGGCGAGTGCCTCCGATGGAGATGCAGGAGGAAAAGATCTGGTCCTCAGCTTCGGAAATTTTTTGAAGCTGAGGACCAGTCCCTGGCTTACTACTTCTAGGACCCACTTGTCTGATGTGAGAGACTTCCAGTCCTGGACAAAGTAAGCCAGCCTGCTCCCCTACTGGTAGAGGAGAAGTGGCCCTGGCTACCCCATCAGGATACCTGCTTGGCAGGGGCTTTGGGCTGAGGGTGAAGCAGGCCTGCTTGAACCCCTCCTGCCCTTCCTCTAAAGGGCAGGGACCATCTGGGCAGAGACTGGGTGAGCTAGATTATTCTTTGTTGCTGACAAACTCTATTTTTCTTGTTAATACCCCTGTACAACCCCCAAATGAATTCCCCCATCTGCAGTCCTTCTCCACAAGTTGCCAGATTCCTCATCCCTCCTATAAGGCTCAGCTGAGCCCAAGCTCCTTAATGGGTAATTTTACAATTTATGTTTCCCCCTAAGTGCCAACCAAGTTCAGCCACACCCCACCAAGCCCCAGTCCCCCATGTTGTCTTCAGTCTCAGCTACCAATGTGTTCCAGTGATGGAGATTCTACTCTTCTAGCTCTCGATGTCTTCCTCCACAGTATTCATCAGCCAGCCGGGGAGCAGGAAGATGGTGGGAGAGGTTGCTACAACTCTGAGCTTACACAGGGTTTGAAAATGAAGACATCCATTGCTGATCTGGGTAGGCGACTTGGGGAAAATGTACAGTAATTTGTATGTCCTGGTAAGGAGCACAACTGGGATGGGCTGGGAGCTTGAGTGAGCACTGCTGACTTGAGGATTCTCCTTTAGCCTTAGGGCTTTACTTATGGTTTTTGCTGCTGGCAGAGTGGCAGGCCACCACTGGGTCTAGTTAGGTTTAATTTTATTTTGTAGGCTCAGGGAGTTTGACCCGATTTTTGCTTCAAGCTGTTTTTGTACAAATGATGCAAAAAGGTTTGAAATAAATGAACTGTCCCAGTTCATTTGGTTCTGATTGTTCCCACACCAGTTGGCTCACTCCAATTCACAACAGATTTAGTGTCTCAGCTAGGCATCCTGGGTAAATATTTAGCTGTGGAATCTCCCTTGGAGAAAACATGCCTGTGTCTGTGTAAACAGTGAACCCTCTAAAAGGGACACTGCAGGCCTTCCAATGGGACAGTTTTAGCCCTTTTAAGTTCAGTTTGCCATTTTTCGGAAATGTTTGAAAAATCTACTATTTAGATACAATACTGCATCAGAAAAAGAATAAAGCAGCACAAGAGAATAAACTCTAAGGAACAAGGATCCTATTTCTGTAAAAATTTTCTTAGAAGTGAAAAACAAAGGTATGAGAGCGTTAAGCACAGCCCTCGTGGAACTGTACAGTACAGGAGAAAGTTATGGTGTTGCACAACTTCCCATCCCCCATTTCTAGGTATTTCTCTGTTTCCTTTTTCCGTCTATTTATTTTCTTATTCGGTGGCTGGTGAGGAGCATATTGGTGGCCAGGTCAATGTATGAGGACCTCTGAGAGAAACCTGGTACTGTGCAGCGTACTTGTTTCTTCAGCAGAGGATATATGAGAAGAAGCTGCCATTTGTATCGAGAAATAAGCATACACAATAGAAGGGCTGCTGTGGTATGCATCTGGTCCGTGCATGGTGAACAGACATGAAGTTTTAATTTTAAACTGGATTGGGGCTGGACCCCACTTTAGCCAGAGAAGGTGTGAGCCCTGTCCAGCTGTTCACCTGGTTAGGTGATGCCAGTGGTCCCCATGTGGCCTAGCTCTGTGTCCCCCGAAAACTCCTGCCTGCTGCTCTACTTTATTTTGTCTATTCTTTCCTTTCAGTATTTTTATGCTGTTTCCTCTGCTGGTAACTGTATACTGTTGCTAGCGATGGTAAGACAGAAGACCAGTACAGCGACAGAATTGGCAGTTCACTATACTGATCTGCTGTCTTACTGATGCCACTGTCTCTGGGGAGTTTGCCCCCTTCCCGAAACAACTCAGACTCGGAGTCAGTAATCTTTAGTGCGGGGGGGGGTTCAGGGGGCAAAGCCCCCACAGAAAAACACCTGTGTTCTTGGATGGCACAGTGCTGACTGTTGTCATTGTGCCATCGCTGTAATGGCATTCGACAGGATTCCTGTCGATGGGGCATGGTGGAACCGCTGCTAACACTCCTTTCTGCTGTAAATGACAAAGTGCTAGTGTTAGACCAGTTTACATAAGAAAGGTCAGGCCAGTCTGTTTATATGTTTGAAGTGTTTTAACCTCCATTACCTTGCTGTGTTTTGTTTTCAAACTCCTCTATTTGAGAAGTGCATTATCTCCTCAGTTTATTCCATTTGAGGCGTGGGAATTTCCCGACAGCCTCCTTGGCCCCTCGGTGTTCTTGTCAGAAAAACTGAGCCCTGATTTTTCAAAGGGTGACACAGGGCTTTCAGCAAGCCCTCTGTCAAATCTGTTTTTTTTGCAGCTGTGCCACACACCTTGCCACAATTGCACCTAGTTTTGGTAGGTCGGGTGCAGCTACTACACTTTACCTGATTTACAGCAGCTTTTGCCAAATATTTGGCACAATCCCCATCAAAAGGGTATCTGGGATTGCTTATCCTAGAACAGAAAAAGTTGTTCTAACTTTTGGTAGTTGGTGCATAGGACAGAAAATCCCGATCCCTGGCCGGAAGAATGATGCAAGCCCAGTTCGCCATGTGTTCGGCGCATCTGGGACTTGCGGCATTTGGGACCATTTGAAAATCAGGCCCAAGATGTTTTTTAAACAAACACACTCCCTCTCATATTTCCCTGCTGCTTGGGAGAGCTGGGAGAGATGCTGCAGCTGTTTATAAAAGCAGCACACTCTTGATTTTAAATGTAAAACCCTCCAGGTGCACCAGCTTAAGAAAAACTACACAAAGTTAGAAAGGAGGACTGAGGCTCCTCTACACTGTTTAGGCCACTCAGTCAGTTTGGCACCTTTTCACTTGCTATACCAAGTGAGTCTCCTGCATTGTTTTAACTTCCTGCAGTTCTTTATAAAGTGGCAACCTTTCTTTATACAAACAAATAAAACTCTCCTTCCTAAAAAATGTATTCATTTCTGAGTTCCTGAGTGGAGATAAAATACATACATGTGTCTGCTATTAGCTGTGCTGTCACTGTCAGAAGCCTGAAAAGTTACAGATATACCTGCTTTTAAAGACCAGGCTGGAATTTGTAGGGAAGTCTGGAAAGTTCTGTACAAAACACCCTAGTGCTTCTTGGTGGAGTCAGGCTGATGCTGGTGTTTGCTGTTGGGTGTGGTCAGCCTCTCCTGTCTCCCATTTATACTTTGCCCGCCAGAGTGTGATGTCATGGGGCGGAATTATGGAAGAGTCTGACAATTAAAAGTTTAATTTCAAAAGCAATGTCTAAAAAATCTTTTAAAAGGGAAATGTATATCAAAACCTTTTGTCTGTATTTATGTGGTCTGCATAATGTGTGAATTAGGATGCATCCATTGTAAATGATGTAACCCTCCATTCCTTGCTCGTTACCTAACTATAACCTTATCAGGCGTGACAGATTCACCCCTAAGCATGGTGGTGGTGTAAATCTTTCAAATCTCACCTCAACTTCTCTGCTCTTCCTACCCTTGCCCTCTCTCACTGTGAATCTCTTTACTACCCTCCTCCTAGGTACTAAGAAACTACATATTGTGCGTGTGCCTACACCCCCAGAGGGCACCACTGATCTAGGTGAACTTCTCTCCCAGGTTGCCTTGACTACTGGACGAAATAAAGTTCTCATCCTAGGTGACCGAAACCGAAACTGGCTCTGCAAATCTAATAAAACTCTTCTTACTGCAATTCAGGGACACAATCTCCACCACCTCATCACTGACCCCACAAGAGTAATGTCTACCTCCAGATCTAATACCCTAATTGACTGGGCCCTTACAAGTCAGATTGACAGAATAGCTACTGCCAGTACTTTCTCTGATGCCATAACTGATCATTCTCCAATATACTGCATTTGGTGTGCTAAGACAAACCCCCTCCACCTCCTTAGTACATCACTTTCCGCAACTTTGCCAACCTAAATCAGACTCGTTTCTTGCATGATCTCTCAATGCTTGACTGGTCCTGCATCTATGTCTCTGAAGATGGCCGCTGGGCTGGGTGTGCCGTCAGCTGCTCCACAGCAGTTTGAAACTTTTTAACATTTTGCATTTGTTTTTATCGTTTTGTTCTTCCATCCCCCCATTTGTACTTTGTGCTGGGATTATTTGACACTGATACACACCGGTTACCGGCTTGTTGGATGTTGGTCTGTCGATTGGGGCTGACTGGTGATTGAATCTGTCTGGGGATCTAGCTGGGCACGCCCGGTCCTGGGTGCATTATCGGTGTTGCCTTGGACTTTCACAAAGTGCTCTGGGGCTGCCTAAATCGGCCCCTGCTACTCAGTCCCTGGTACTTCTGGCAGCTGGGCCTGCTATTTTTCTGTTATTGGGATGGGGTTGTTTGCAACATCAGGCGTCCTCATGTGGGCTGGATGTGTTATGTGAGTCAGAGAGGAAGCTGTATAAAGTGACTTGGAGTACAAGAGAAGACAGTGGATTATAACTCTTGTTTTCTGCGGGGAGAAACTGAGCCACCTGGACTTAAGCGGCTGGTGTGGTAAGACGATCGGTTCAATTTGGTGCCGGGTGTTTGTAAGCCCTATCTTTCGGGTGGGTTGAGTGCGAGTGTGCAGTGGTGCGGGACCTGGGCCCTATTTTTCCGGGGAGCCGGTAGCTGGGGCTGGTGGTCTCTAGGGTTCTCCCATGGGATCTGCTAGTTGGTGGGTCTGGACGAGGGCCCGTAGCAGTTGCTGCAGACCAGGGTCGGCTGCCCGTTTAGATTTTTGAGGCTCACTCCTGGCCTCAGAGCAACCCACTCATAGAAGAATTTTTTTCCGGACTTCCTTCCCTGTTTCCAGCTATGGTCAGACTCTCAACTTTACTTATTTGACTGGCAGTAAAGTGCCATACTTTATTTCCTAAACCCAATTGGTGAGAGCGTCTGGAGTTTGGGAAACATTTGGATTTATTTTACTGGGTGAAATCTTCAAGACACTTCCATTTGTCTGTTCAGGAGGTGTGAGCTCCTGAGGGCTTTTCAGTCCCTGTTGATGGTGAGAGACTCAATGGGGTCTGGAAGACTGAATCTTTCCCCTAATATTTTGCTTTTTTAGTTATAGTGTTAAAGATTCACTTGTTTTTTTTGATTGATTTTATTTTGTTTAAACTGTTGTTTTTGGATTTTATTTTATTTGGTTTTAGTTTAATACCACTTTGCTTATCTCCTGAGGCTGTGGGAGGGCCTTGGGCAGGTGAAGATTTTGCTGTTTTGTATTGTTTTGTTTTGTTCGATTTATTATTTTTCTGTATTTTGGGGTTTAAGTTACAGTGAGATGTAGGTTTCAATTTTATTTCTGACCGTGTTTTCTTCAAGCAGATAAATTCCATCTAAGCCTCTGAATTATTATCCTCTTATTGGGGAGGTTTGTGTGAGGCGATTTATTTATTTTATTAAGGGGATGGATGTTTGAAGGTTATTTTTCTTAAGTAAGAGGTTTGTTTAATTTTATATTACTTTGAGACAGGAAATATGTGTTGGTACCGAGTTTTGGTGGGCAGGCGCTACTCCCCCTTCAGGCTGAGGAACCTGCGCCCCTTAGATAGTCCCCTGTTGCAACCCGAGGTATATAGGCACTGTCGTGCCTTGGGGATTGCACGGAGGAGGTGGGGGAGCTCTTAGGCTGGGGGGAATGGATTGGGCGGATAAGGGTGGTGAGGTCAAGGAGATGCCCTGGGGCGAAATGGGTCCAGGACAGGGGTTTGCGATGCCTGGTTCCCATACCCAAGGGTTCCACTGATAGTGGGCAAGTTGCCCGTTCCTCCAAGGCCTCTCATCCAACTCGGGCGGTGTTATGCAATGCCAAGTCAATAAAGAACAAGACAGCAATTATTGCTGATCTTGTTGAGTCATCTGATCTGGCTTGCATCACCAAGACCTGGCTGGATGAGAATGCTGGTCCCATATTGGAGTCAGCTGTTCCAGCCGGGAACTCTGTGATACATCGCCCGAGATTGGATCGAAGGGGGGGGGGGTCGCTATTTGTTTTAAATTAGAATTGGACCTTGTAGAGGTTCCAGTGGCAATCCCTAGATCTTTTGAGTGTATCATGGGAGCACGCATGGGCAGCAGAATCTTTCTCATCTCCCTTCCACCCGGTGATGAGAAAGCTTTTCTGCAGGAAGCTGCAGACTTCATTGTCGACATGGTGTTGGAACCCTCCAGGTGGTTGGTCCTGGGGGATTTCAATGCCTGGGTTGACGATGAACTCTCGTATTTTGGTCAAAACTTCCTCCAACTGATGATCTCATTGGGCTTCACACAGGTTGTTACTGCTGCAACCCATATTCACTCTTTGGATCTGGTGTTCACCCTGGGGATGGAGATCACGGAACTGGTGGTGGAACCAGTTGGGTGGTCACACCATCACTGTACAAAGTTCAATTTCACGGCCCCCCATATGAGACCACCCCCCTTTGGAGATGGTCCAGTACCACACTTTGAGGGGTGTTACCCCTGAGGGTCTGATGGCAGTGCTGGACCTATCGAGTTGGCCTGTGGAGTGCTTGGAACCAGATGTCTTAATAGTGCACTATAATAATATGGTGCTGAAGGCTCTGGATTCCATAGCACCTGTCCGAGTTTGGCCCCTCTCCCTCTGCCCAAAGTCCCCTTGGTTTGATGGGGTATTGAGGGAGTTGAGGAGAGTAGGGCGAAGATTGGAACACTGTTGGCGGAAATCTGGCCTGGAAGGAGACAGGCTTAGATTGATTGCCCATTATACAGACTATCAATCAGAAATCTCCCGTAAGAAGGCAGAGTTCTTGTCCAGGGAGATAGCTGCATCAAGGAATCAACTAGCCCAGCTCTTCCGGACTGTGGACAGGCTGTGCAATCCAGCCCGCCTGCGGGGTCGGACAGCTTTTTCACAAATAAAGTGTGATGCGTTTGCTCGGTTCTTTGATGATAAGGTGTTATCGATCAGGTCAGAGGTCCACAAAACACATTCAAATGAGCATGGCAGTTGTCAATGCAAGGTTACAGGCCCTCAGTCTGCCTGGATGGTTTTCGACCAGCCAGTGGTCATGGATATCATGAAGATTGTCCAGGGCTTGCGACCAACTTGCTGCAGTTTGGATCCTGGTCCTACGTGCCTCCTTGTGGGGTGCGTGGATGCGATCGGACCAGTCCTTGCTGAGATAGTCTGGTGCTCATTTGACCAAGGGGTGTTCCCAGAGTCCCTGAAAGAGGCTATCATGACACCCCTTTTAAAGAAACCTTCCCTTGACCCTGACTGTGTCGTCAACTGCAGACTGATCTCTAACCTGCCCTTTTTGGGCAAGGTTATTGAGAAAGTAGTCACATCACAGCTCAATGATTTTCTCATCACCCATGAGGTCTATGATCCTCTCCAGTCTGGTTTCAGAAAGAGGCATAGTACTGAGACGGAGTTGGTTCGAGTACTGAATGATCTCCTAATAGCGAGAGATCGGAGGAGCCATTTGATCTTGGTCCTCCTTGATCTCTCTGCAGCATTTGACACCGTGGACCATGGGATGTTGCTAGAACACCTGCGGCTACTCTGTGAACTGTTGGGGACAGTCCTCAGATGGTTCCACTGTTTACTCATGGGCAGAACTCAGAGGGTAGTATCAGGAATTTTTTTCTCTGCTCCCTTTGCTCTGCACTGTGGGGTGCCGCAGGGTTCTGTGCTTCCCGTGTTGTTCATGATGTATATGCTGCCGTTGGGAGACATTATAAGGCGTTATGGGCTGAGTTTTCACTGCTATGCAGATGACACTCAGCTCTATATGTCCTTTGTACCCGAACAAAATGATGCAATATCGGTCTTTAACAACTGCCTCGCTGAGATTCAGGACTGGATGAGTGCTGACTGGTTAAGACTGAATCTGGACAAGACTGAGGTGCTGGTGGTGAACCCTGGCCACCGTGTAGAGAAGTTGACTCCTGTGTTTTCCTCTGGCCTTGTGTTAGGGGTAACCAGTTGAGACCTTCTGAACAGGTGCAAAATCTGGGCGTAGTACTTGACAGTGAGCTGGTGCTCAAGATACAGGTGTCAGCTGTTGTTAAGTCCTCTTTTTATCATCTGAGGAATATAACCCGAATAAAACACCTTGTTCCACACGATGACCTCTTGGTGTTGGTTCATGCCTTTGTATCTTTGCGTCTTGACTACTGTAATGCTCTGTATCTAGGGTTGCCGGGGGTTGATCTCCGTCGCCTGCAGCTGGTGCAGAATGCTGCAGCCAGGTTGTTGACTGGGCTACCCAGAACTTGCCATATCACACCTGTGCTGCGTGAACAGCACTGACTGCCGGTGCAATGGAGGATCACCTTCAAGGTCGCATTGCTGACCTATAAGACCCTACACGGACAGAGGAACGAGGCTACTTGCAAGATCTCCTTGACCTACCACCCTCTCCATCCACTTCATTCCACCATCGAGGGATTGCTAGAGATTCACAGGGTTTGTCTTCAGTCATCGGGGCCAGAGCTTTTCTTTTGTGGCCCCAACCCTGTGGAATTCTCTACCTCATCGGATTAGAAGGTGCCTGTCCACGGAGTCCTTTAAAACTGCATTGAAGAGTTATTTATTTGAATTAGCTTTTTAATGTAATATCTACTTGTCCTGCTGCCTTTTAAATGTCTTATATTTGTATTTATTATTGTTATGTATTGTTACATTTTGCATTTTAATATTTTGAAAAGCGCATTGTAAATAAATCTTGATTTGATTTGATACAGCCAATAATGCTCAGACAGCCCTTGACCATTTTCTGTCTATGTTTGGAGCACTCCAGGACATGCATACTCCTTAATCTCATGTTGAATCCATTGCACACCAACTAGGTGGCTCCAGAAAGATATTCTTGCACAAATTAGAGCTAGAGACAAAGTTGGTTGCTATATAAGATCTCTGGTCTCTATCTGATTTCTGTGATTATAGGACTAAGAGAAATGCATGCAAAAGAAATATTCACTTGGCAAAGAGCTCCTTTTGTAAAGAACTACTGATTGATGCTGCAGGAGAGTCAAGGAAATTTTGGTCGTATATTAAGACCTTCTTTGGAGCCAAGCATTCTCAAGTTACAAATGACATGCTCTTAAATGGGGTACACTGTAATAATCTGGCCACCATGAAACTTCTTTAACCTCCACTTCTCTGCCTGTCCAAGTGTGTCTTCTTTCTTCCACACTCTCCCCACCACTCACACTGCGACCAAATCCTTTCACAGTCACCCCTTTAATGTTCCACATTATAACCAGGTCAAATGTCTTCAAACTGTTATGTACCATCTCAGATTTGCTTAGTGTTGGTTCTGATGGTCTTGATCCTAGGCTCCTGAAATTAGCTGCCCTTTATTGCCTCACCTCTGGCAAAAATGTTCAACCTGTCCCTCTGTCAAGCATAGTACCTAGCATCTGAAAGATTGCCAGAATAACCCTGTCTTTAAAAGGGTGACTCTAAGTCCATTTCTAACTATCGACCAATGGCCATCTTCTCAGTTCCTAGCAAAATACTAGAAGCTGGTTGCTCAACAAACTATTACCTTTCTCCTTGATCACAACCTTCTCTGAAAACGGTTTCCATAAAGGCCACAGCACAACCACAGCCCACCTCAAATTCAGTAACGATGCCAAAATTGCTATGGACAATGACCATCTGACAGGTGTGGTCTTCATAGACCTAACAAAGGCATTTGACCTAGTTGACCACCCCCTTCTCCTCATCAGACTATGGTCACTAGGTTTCTCCCTGGATATTATGGCCTAGTTCAATAGTCACCTGTCAAACAGGGAACAAACAGTGAAATTCAACTCTGCCATTTCTGATCTCACTACCATAAATACTGGAGTTCCCCAGGGCTCCATCCTTGGCCCCCTCCTTGTTTGCATTTTTATAAACGATATCTCTTGGAACATCCCCACTTGCTCGTCCTTACTGCATGCAGGTGACCTGGTTCTTTACTCCAGCTCTAGGAACATCTCTGACATCAACCACTCCCTCTCATCTGACTTCCTTTGCATCCAGTCCTGGCTCACCAACATCAAACTAGTCTTTAATGTTGGTAAAACCCAGGACATGCACTTTGGCTCTGTTTCCAGGCTCAGAACCAGCCAGGGATAACTGGAAGTCTCTAGTGTTGATGGCTCCCTATTGGACAGTGCTAGCTCTTTCAAGTATCTTGGTGTCATGCTTGACACTTCCCTTGATTACGATCAGCATATCTCTGCCACTTGCAGATCTGTTAACAACAAAATTGGCATCACATATACAACTAGCTATGCTCTGACCCCTCTGCCAGGATAGCCATTGCCCAAGGCATTCTACTCCCAGCCCTTGTTCATGGCTCAGTCACCTATGCCAGTGCATTAAAGCCAATCTCAAAAGTGCGGAAACCACATACAATAATATCTGCTGCTTTGCCTCAGCCTCTCTCACACCACGCACCATTGTCAGCTTTATGCCGACCTAACATGGCCCTCCCCACTGCCCACTGGCTTCTCTCATTTGGCTTACTGATTGATGGCATCATCAAATCGAGAACCCCCTCATCTCTAACCATCATGTTACACCCGCAGAATTCTTCATATGGCCTCAGATCAGCAGACCAAACTCTCCTCTACATCCCAAGGTGTAAAACTTCTATGTAAGCCTATGCATTCTCCCATGCTACCACAAAAGTTTGGAACTCTCTTCCCTTAGACATCCGTCTGGCCCCTACTCGTGGTCGCTTCAAAAGACAGCTTCATGATCACCAAGTTATATTGGCCCCCTGTACATGTTTTTATCCTCTTTGAACCCCTCTCCCCAACCTAAGTCACCATTGTCACTTCTCATTTTTCCTTAAACACCATTGTCCCCTCCTGCACTTCTCTGCTTAACCCTCACCAACACTCACCTCTCCCCTTTTTATCAATTCATCCTTCACTTCCTCTTTGTTGCCCTTGCTGCTCCTTTACACTTGCTGCCTGTCCCTCTGCTTGGTGTATCCACCACTCCTTCCTCCACAACAGAGGCCAAAAATGTTAAGGAATTTGCTAGCCTGATGCTTATGTATCTATATTTTGAGTCCTGCTTCAACATTTTTTATCATCTACTGTACTCTTACCTTGTACTTACTTCACTAAATTCTTGTATTCCTATGTGTTTTTGACAGTGATTTCTCCATCTAAATGTGTAATGCTGTTTCAGTCTGCCTGTGACAAATGCTCTTATGTGTAATAATGTTGTTATATGTATTTTTCTGTATCATTACTGTCACAATTGATGTACTTTATCTGACTTCTACTCTTCCGGTCATGCCTGACAATGGGCATTTCTGTCTAGAGCACCTACGCAGTTATCAAAAACAAAATAAATTAAATAAAATAAATATGTTGGTATAAGGGGTGTGGCTAACACTATGAGTGACAGTGTCAATCACAGTTAGGGTGCATAAAAGCAGTGAGTTTGGCAGACTGTGAGCAGTATGCATACAGCCATTGACAGAGTAGGAACTCTGGGCTAGGTTCCTATCGCGCTTATAGTGGTATTCTGTTGCCTGAAGCTGCAGCTTTTGTCATACCTCTCAAGTGTCCCTCATTATGAGGGACATCCCTCATTTTACCCCTACAAATTGCCCTGTCCCTCATGGAAAAGGTGCTGCACACACAGAGAATGTGCTATAAATTAAGACTTTAATACAGAAATTAATAATATTCTAAGATGCAAAATAAAAAAAAAAACTTTGTACAAATAAAGGCAATGGTTTACACAGTGTTCTGAGCTTGTATCTCAATGTTTGAGGATGTGCCCCTCATTATGAGTCAGTTTCTTTCATTGTCCCTTGTTTTGAGTGTCCATATCTCTCATTTCAGTAAGGTTGAGAGGTATGGTCTTTGTACATTTTGTATATATTTGCATCATTTATTTAATTTTTTGTGTCGAATAAAGTGGGTTAATTGGGATTTTGGTCATTTGTATGGTTTGTTCCTCTGTCTGCATGACCAGGACCCCCTAGATCCCTCACAAAATGGAAGAGAAATGCAGACACATTATAGCTTGAGGGTGCACTTCCGACCAATCGGAGTGCTCCTTGCTTCTGTGTGTGAGACACTCTTATTTTCTGAAGGGTGTCTCATGTGCAGCTGCCCTTGAAACAGGCACATTTGTGAAAACAGGCACATTTGTGCCTTGAAACAGGCACATTGAGAAGTGTGTAGTGTTATTTGGGTAAAGTTTTTTTTTTTTAAATTAATATTTTATTGAGTTTCATCAATCATATAGAGTTGTAAGAGTGGTCTCACATTCTAAGGGTATCAGAACTGCTCACCATCTGTTCGCAGTTCTTCCCTAAGAATGAATGCGTGTGAGACCAGTCTTACAACCGCAAGAGTACTCTTGGTGACGATACTAACATACAAAATAGCAACTAAATTGTGCCAAAATATTATGATTTTCAAGGTTTTCTCAAAAAAGTAGCACAATAACTTTAATTGAAAGTGGAGGCTTGACTGTTTTAATGCTTTTGAAATACAAAATGTGCACTGCAACACTACAAGATATTACCAGCATTGTTTCTACATGCTGGGAGCATGCCCAGTACAGCTCAAAGGCCACTGCGATCACAGTAGAATGATAAGTCTAGTATTTTATTTTTAAAGAAAACTAGACTGTTTCAAGGTTTTATGCACATAATTTGATTTTGCATTTATGGCCGTTGACCTCTTTCTTAGTTAAAAGGCTTTATTCAGCTTGTGCTGTGTTGATGGCAGCCTTTTGTAGGTGCTCCTTCTGTAACGAATGTCCTGGTGTGCACTGCAGTAGTGAATTGGTTATGAAGTCTCACTTTCCTGCATTGCATTGTAATAGAAAAGTTCATTTTTAAAGCAAGTGTCCTTTTTTTCATTACAGTAGCTTTAATGTTGAGTACCTAATTAGAAATTCAAAAGGGAATTTTCCTTAAATTGACACTGTAAACCCCACTGAGGGCTCAAATCTTCCCTTAGTTTAACAAACATATTTTCTGGTTGCTTACCTTCTGTAGAATTTGCTGTTGTATCTGGTTGTTTTGACTGGCTTTCCTTTTTATGTTTGCTTGACAGCCCCCAACCCTGCTATGCTAAGTGTCCCCCCCCAAGCTCAGAGCAGTTTAACCCACCCTTGGCCCCCAGTCTGCCTGGTGCACACCTGCTCCTAAATTGTAATCACATCGGGAAATGTACTGCACATGTTCCTTACTCTATTATACTGCACTGATTTCTCTTGCACCTTATATAGGCTGGATGGTCAATCCTGCTTCTATTCTTTTGTTTGCCCTGACAACTGTATTGCACTTGAACCTTAGTTTTGTTCATTGCACCTGTTATTGGGCTGTGTGGCCTACCTGCTTGTGTACTGTGTATGTTCATCTGAAATGTTCTGTGTCACACATGCATGTTATTACATTGTATTTTATTCTTCTTTTGCATTTTTTATATTGTATACTCCCTCTCCCCCCTCAGGATGCATCCAGAAACAATCTACCAGCTCAGTATGTTTTTCCTGGTAAAACTTTAGAAATAAATAGGTCACCTTGCTCAGTCAGCTTGCCCTATTGAGGTCTGTTGTGACATGAGTGAGAGAGAGACAGCACGTGCAGGAACAGGCTGCCTAATGAGGGACAGCAGCAGCATCGGGAGCATGAATAGGTCTCAAGGGAGGCCTGACCCTCATTTTTTTTTAATCTTTGCATTGGGCTACTGTGGTAGCCTGTGGTATGAGTGAGAGACAGTGTGGTAGCAAGCGTCCTAATGGGGAATGGCAGCGGCATTGGGCACATGAATTGGTCTCAAGGGAGGCCTGACTGAAATTGTTTTAAATCTTTGCATGAGGTGACTACGGTGGCCTGTCTGATGAGTGACAGAGTGCAGGAGCAGGTTGACTAATGAGGGCCAGCAGCATCTGGCACATATATAGATCTCTGAGGAGGCTTGACCAACATTTTTATTTTAACTATTTGCATTGGGTGACTGGGGTGATGGCAGAGGTATTATTGTGTGTGTGGGGGGGGGTATCAGCAGATGGGAGAAGGGGGTGGGGCAGGGCTATTCATTTAGGACAGGGTGGGTATCAGCAGATGGGAGAAGTGTGTAGTGTTATTTCTTCTGTTAGAGGGTAGGCAGTGGGTATCATCAACAGATGGGAGAGTAGAGTTATTTGTATTGGGACATGGTGGATAATAGCAGATGGGAGGAGTGGGTAGGGTATAATATTGGAACAGGGCAGCTAGGAAGAGATAGCAGTACTGGAATAGGGTGGATGTAAGCTGATGGTAGGAATGGGCAGAGGTATTTGTATTGGGACATAGGCATCAGTAGCTGGAAGGAGGGTTGGGGTAGTCATTCAGGGACAGGGTGGTTATCAGCAGATACAATGAGGGACTGTGGTATTTGTATTGGGAGAGGGTGGATATCAACAAATGGAGTGGGCATACTGCGGCAGTGTGGGTGTTAACAGACAGGTGGGGGACCAGGGGTGTGCTGTGTACTGGGGTAGGGAAGGTGTTATTAGACAGGAGGTTTCTGGATTATATAAATTACTGGGGCAGGATGGGGACTCGGAATCTGTTTAATCAAAGATACCATGCTCTCCACACAAAGGGTAAGGAAAAAAAACACAAGTGGATTATCCATAGCCACCAGACAAATACCCAGCATAAAGTCAAAAACAGACTGACACAGGTAGGGAAAAATCCTTTATTTTCAATGTTTCACTATATTTGTGATGATTTTCAGGTAGTTTCATTAATTTCCTAAAGGTTCTAATTTTAATCAGAACTAATTGGGACTCTGACCTGGGTCCTGATAATAAAGGTCAGGATCTTTTTGGCTTTTTCCTTCCCTACCCTGCACACTCTTGCTGTTTTAGCCAGAGATGGCAAGCTCACTGCCAGCTGCTGCAGCCCCTCGGTCATCACTCTGCTCGCCAACCGTCGGCCCTTACTTGTTTGCATATTTTGGTTTGCCACAGGTGGCAGGTCCAACTGATGGCCTTGTAGCTGGTTTGGATCTAAAGTTTAAAACTGTCTGTGGCCAGATCAAGACACCAGCCCCTGTGGAGGCTTCGGGGAGGGTTGGGCTTTAAAGGAAGACCTTATGAGGGAATTGGGTGCTCCATGCAAACGGTGGCCAGATACAGTGTAGGAAAAAAAACCTTGAAAACGAATGCAGAAGCCCAAATGGCCTCAAGTTATAGATTTTGAAACTCAACATTTTCTTGAAGAGGGTTTGAGTTCCAGATTCGAGCTAGACTGCAGTCTGTGGATTTATCTCATTCAACCTTACTTATGAACATATGAATCTGCCAGCAGATACAGGCCACGTGGTCTATCAAGTCTGCTTGAATGTGAAGCTAGCAATCCATTACACTGCAGCTACCCCCCCCCACAGTGACCCTCCCTCACCTTGTCCCATCCCCTTTTAAACTCCCCACCATCCGACAGGATACCACCTCCTCAGGTAGTGCGTTCCACACAGACACCACCCTTTCTGTGAAAAAGTGTCTCCTCATTTCTCTCTTGAATCTGCCATCCTCCAATCGCAGACCATGCCCCCTTGTGTCCCTCCACCCCTCCTCTTAAAAATCTCCTCTGTACCAGTCTTGTTTATGCCCTTCATGTATTTAAAGGTCTCAGTCATATTACCCCAATCTCTCCGCTCCTCCAGGGAGTACATGTTAAGCTTTCTCAGCCTCCTCTTGTAGGGTTTATCCTCCAAGCCCAGGATCATCTTTGCTGCTCTGTGCTGGACCCTGTTCAGTAATCTGATATCTTTCTTTAAGTATGGGCGCCAGTACTGCGCGCAGTACTCCAGGTGGGGCCTCACCAATGACCCGTAAAGAGGCAAGATACCCTCCTTTCTCCTGGAGGTGATTCCCCTGGCTATACACCCTAGCATCTTGTTGGCTTTTGCTGCTGCTTTCCTGCACTGTGTTGAGTGGCTCATCTGCCCTGTTATTATCACCCCAAGATCCTTGGTAGTGGCTAGCTGTGCCCCTCCCAACTGATGACACCTCCTTGGGTTCCTCGCTCCGAAGTGCATGACTTTGCACTTCTTAGCATTGAACCCAGCTGCCAAATATCTGACCAGTACTCAAGTTTGCCAGATCATCCTGCAAACCCTGCCACCCATCTGTGTCATCCACCACCACTCTGATTTTGGTGTCATTTGCAAAAAAACTAATCTTGTTCTTAATGCCTTGTGAGATGTCTGCTATGAAAATGCCAAACAACACCAGGCCCAGTACCGATCCCTGTGGTACCCGGTTTGTTACAGTCCTTGGAGAAGAGAGTTCCACTCCCTCCACCACCCTCTGTTGCCTTCCTTGCAGCCAGTTCTTGATCCAGTTCACCATTTTTGGCCCTGTCCCCTGGTACCCCAGCTTACCAACCAGCCTCCCATGTGGCATTGAATCAAATGCCTTGCTGAAGTTCAGATACAGAACATCCACTGCATGGCCCTTGTCCAGTTCCTTAGTCACCCAGTCATAATAGTCAATCAAGTTGGTCAGGCAGGATCTGCCAGAGACAAACTCATGTTGCTTTCCATCCTGTAGTCCATTACCTTCCAGAAAGGTTACCAACCTCTCCTTAAGCATTGTCTCCATTAGTTTTCCCACAATGGATGTGAGGCTTACCGGCCTATAATTGCCAGGCTCATCCTTGGGACCACTTTTGTAGAGGGGCACCACATGAGCCATCCTGCAGTCCTGGGGTGCACATCCTGTGTCCAGGGAGGTGTTGAACAAGTCTGCCAATGGCTGTGCCAGAGCTCCACCAGTTCCTTCAGTACCCGGGAGTGTATGCCATCTGGTCCTGGCACCTTATTGACCCTCAGTGCCTTTAATCTTCCTAGTACTTTGCTTGTTGTGGTTTCCGCATCCATTACCCCCTCCTCCCAGTGCCTACCTTCCCACCGCCTGAAGCTGTGACCTGTCCTTCTGTTTAGTAAATACAGAAGTATTCATTAAGCACTTCTGCCTGGTCTACCCCTTTCTCTGCCCACCCTCCATCCTTCCTGATCCTTAGTATTTGATCTTTGCAGATCCTTCTCTCCCTTATGTACCTGAAGAAGTCATTTTCCCTATCCCTCATGTACTCTGCCAGCCTAAGCTCTCTGGAAGCCTTGGTTGTCCTTACTGCTCTGGTCACCTCTTTTAATTTCCTCAGGTACTCCTCCCTGTCCTTCCTCCACATGGATCTCTTGAATGTGCTAAAAGCTGCCCTTTTTCCCCTCACCTTTTCCAAGACCTCCCTGCTTAACCAACTTGGTTTCCTGGCCCTAGCTTTTTTGCTTTGCGTTTTGGTACAGGATCTAGAGGCCTCTGTGAGCCCTAACTTGATGATGTCCCATTTCTAGTTAGCATCCATGTGTGGGTGGATTCTGGCCAGGTGCTTGGTCACTATTCCCCCATCTTCACAAAGTCAGCCCTCCTGAAGTCTAACACTCTGGTTCCCGTTCTCACAGCCTCCTTGCCCATACAGTGTGAGAACCACACTGTGTGGTGGTCACTTCCAGCCAGCGGATACTCCACCCCAGCTCCCTGACAAACTCCCCATTGGCCAGCACAAGGTCCAGGGCGTTGCCCAACCAGGTTGGCTCATTCACCATCTGTACCAAGAAACTGTCCTGGGAGGCCTCCAGAAGGACCTGCTCCCTTGCACATGAGGTGGCTGGGGTGCTCCAATCAATCCCTGGTAGACCGAAGTCCCCCACGATCATGGTGTTACCCTTCCCGCTGACCCTCCTTATCTGTTCTGCTAGTTCTCTGTCCAAGTCCTCTGCCTGATACGGTGGCCTATACACCTCCCCCATCCTAAGTGTCCTGTTTCTGGAATCCAGAATTGTAAACATAGTTCCTCTGTCCTTCCTCCTTCCCCTCTTCCCTGGCACACCTTATCCCCTGCCACACATACATCGCCACCCCGCCCCCTTTCCCTTTGTCCCTATCCTTGTGGTACATCCTGTACCCTGGGATAATCATTTCCCAATCCTGGTGCTGGATGGCCCACGTTTCAGTGATGGCAGCTATGTCCACCTCCCCCTCTGCCATGAGAGCCTGCATCTCAGCCATTTTATTCCCCAGGCTACTTGCGTTCAAGTTGACTACCCTCTAACATGTGTCCTTCCTTCCTTCCCTTTTGGATCCATTATTATCCATGCCATGTGAACACTCCCTAATTCTATCCCTACTGGTATGGGGTAAGCATACAGTTCCCCATTCTGGAGTCCCTGCTTGACTTCTGACTACTTGTCTCCCCACACCTAGTTTAAATCCACCCTGGTTGCTATGTATTCCCCAGTCTCCATTTTAATACCCCTTGGCCCTCCTTGCTGAAGTGTAATCTGTCCTGGCAAAAGGCTGCTGCTTTCCCAAGTCTTACCCCATGCCCTCACTAGCCCATACTCTTAGTCTGACACCAGGCTCCCAGCCAAGTGTTAAACTCCTCTATTCTCATTTTCTCTCAGCACTTGCTCTGGGTACCAGGAGTAGTTCTAAGAAGGCCACCGAGCTCCCTGTCTCCTCACACAACTTTCCCAGCTCTACGAACCTCTCCTGTACCTCCTTGACTGTTTTACCTTCCAAATCATTTGTGCCCAAGTGCACCACGACATGCGGTTTCTCCCTACCCTTGTTTGCATACTTTATAACAAACTGTCCCACCCTATCTGCTGTCATTCCTGGCATGCACTTCACCCATATGGGACTATGCCATTCCCCTTTGCTTCCCCATCTGACCCCTTTCAGTAATGAGTCTCCCATAACTAAGACCCCACCCTTGTTACCATGTTCTAGCCCCAGTGCTTTCCCATTTCCCTGGCTCCAGTTCTAAATCTTTACCCCATTGTGCATATCCCTGACACCTTCTTCAACACCCGTCTCCTCCCCAGCCACTTCCCTCATCCTGACACCCCCCACTGCACCTCTTAGCTGACTTGACTGCTGCTCCCCTACTGCACCCTTTGCTTCAGCTTCCTCTTTTCCATCATCAGTTAGCCTCTGCTTCACTTCTTCCTTTTCCGCTTTCCTCCTTGCTCGCCCTTGTAGCCATTTCCCTGCTCCCATTTTCCCTGATACCCCTGTCCCCCCATCTGCCATATTGCTGCCCTCTTTGTTGTCAGTCCCCCTTCCTCCTGCCCCCTCCATGAGTTCCTCTCCACTATCATCCTCCATTGTAGCCAGCACTGAGAACCTATTGCTTGACACCTGTGCTCTACCTTGAGCTGCCCCTGTCATACTGTTACGAGAGTCCCTTTTGCTGCAGGGCCTTTGGCCATTACAGCTCCTATTCCTGATCCTCTTCCAGTCCCCTTCCATTCCCCTACCCTCCTGTGGATGTGGCACTGATGATCCACTCACCCCACCCCACCCCCCTTTTCTCCCCTTGGTCTGGTGCGTCTGCCACCCTCTGAGGCCCTTCTATGTGCCCCAGATCCTGAATGGATCTCACACTGCCCATCCCTCCCATAGCTTTGCTCTTAAACTGCTGATCTAGTCCCTGAGTTGTTTGAGCTGCCTGCAAACCAAGCACCCCCCTGCTCTCCGTGCCACCCCTTAAAAGATAGCTGCCCTGCAGCTATTGCAGCCTGCTGCTCTCTCCATAACTCTACAAGTCATCCAGCTCTCCTCCGCACCCCCAGCTGAAGGTTGCCTGCCACTTCTCCTCGGTCCTTCCCCCATTCTAGGTAAAGCCCTGTTACTTTGTCCACTGAAGGTTGCCTGCCACTTCTCCTCGGTCCTTCCCCCATTCTAGGTATAGCCCTGTTACTTTGCCCACACCTCTTCCTCCTCCCTGATATCTATGACCATGTCTACAAAATTTTTGTTTATGTTTCTATGTTAGTTACTTCTAACCCACAGGGATGACCAGGGCATGTTAGTTGGCTGCACCTGGCTGAACTATCCACCAGTGGCAATGAAACACATCCCCAATAACCCTGTGCTATCATGGTGGTGTTGGCTAAAAAATTTCACTTTTAAGTGACACAAACAAGCAAAAACACACACATTCAAAAGATTTTGCACACTACAAATGGTGGCAGCGTCAGCTACTTCTGTTGAAATACGTAACACTTTGTGTTTGTATTCCTGTCTGCTTTATTATGCTTGAGGAAATTGCAACTTAGTAATTTTTTTACACCCCCAAAACAAAAAGACAATAAAGTATGTACCACATGTTTTGTTTGAATTCCTACCATATAATCTGTTGGAGCTTAGGGCAGCTGACAGACATGTAGACAATGACAGTTGAAAAAGACCAATGGTCTATCCAGTCTGCCCTTAGTTCCCTATCAAACCCCGGGACATAATGTCCATACAGGGTATTAGCACTCACTATCCACCCGCCTGTTCCCCTCCTTACTACTACCACCCTTAATAACTATTATACCCTTGACTCTGTCCTTGCCATGCATTAAACCTTTTATGGTTTTGACACCTACTACCTTGGCTGGCAGACAATTCCATGATTCCACCACACTTTCTGTAAAATAAATCTTTCTCATATCCCTTTGGGCAACCCTCCCATCAGTTTCCACATATGCCCCTGTGACCTGGAAGTCTTACTCATGCTAAATAGTTTCCCTCAGGTCTCCTTGTTTATTCCTTTCAGGAGCTTGAAGGTCTCTATCATACCATCCCTCTCTTGTCTGATCTCCAGCGAGTACATGTTCAGAGCCTTGAGCGAATCCTCAGAAGATCTGTCCTGCTGGCCCAGAATCATCATTGTCACCCTTTGTTGCACTGTATCTAGCCTCTCCTTATTGTTTCTGGATGAGGCTGTCAGAACTAGGCACAGTACTTCAGGTGGGCACAGTTTCCAGGTGCTGCCTCACCAAGATCTATAAATAGGTAGCAATACCTCTTGTCTTCTACCATAAGCACCCCTTCTGATAAATCCTAGTATTCTATTTGCCTTAGTATAGCCCTTGTTACCCTGGTGCGATTGTTTAGGGAGTCAGTAATGATGACACCTGGGTCCCTTTCTTCAACCGTAGTACTCAGCTTTACCTTCCATCCAATAATCTGTCCTGGGGTGATAAATGTGAACAGTAACAAAACTTGTCCAGCCTAGCTTGCACTCAATATTTTGAACCGGTTTTACAATCCGGTACTGGTGGAAATATTGCAGAAGTTAGTCATAGTATTCTGGATTTATGGAAATCAAACAGAGATGTTTATCAGTTTGATGGCTAGCAGAATATTAGTGTGTGTGTGTGTGTGTGTGTGTGTGTGTGTGTCAGAGGAGAGGGAGAGGGACAGGGGAAGAGAGACAGACTGAGACTTGCTTGGAACCAGCTGCCACGTTTTAATAATATTGCCCCAAATTTTTAACATAGCCTTTTTTTTACCCCATCTCATGAACAAGAGAAATGTAATTTTTTGAATCCCCTTCAAAACATGTTTTTGCAGTCACTCTATGAAATGACCTTTGGGATGGGATTTTAAGAATTCCACCTGTCTTGATCATAAGGTGGGGTCATAAAAAGAATATGTTGAAAATTTGGGGTCAAAATGTCAAAAGCAACAAAGTTGCAAAGAAACATTGAATTTGTTCAACGTGTACTAATAACTTTAGGAGTTTTGCAGATTTTGGCCCCGAATGTTCAACATAGCCCTTGTTATCCCACCTCATGAACATGACAGGTGTCATTTTTTAAATCAGAGAATCCACTTGATAACTTCTCCTGGTTTAAAAATGTGGTGCAGGTTAAGGGCTAGCAACCCCACATAGAACCATGAACAGTATTAACCGCACTCTGGAGCTGTTGTTGTTTTTTTTTTTTTAACGTACTATGTCCCCTGTCCTGGGCGGCCCATGTTCTTGCCGACCCCCTAGCCCCATCTACCCATTCGCAGCACCATCTTCTGTCTTCTTCCATGGTCTACCCCTCATAGTGGGGCAGCAGGGATCCCTCAACCTGCTAACACAGATCTGGTTCTGGAGGTGCCTGACATGTTATGGGGGTGGTGCCTGTGGGGGTCGGCAGTCATCCAACTGCCCAGGACATTTTCTCCTCCTGTTTTCCCCTCGGAGGAAGAGCAATGTGGCATCGGCAATGGCCGAGCTTGCACACTTCTGCCCACAGCATGTTGGCCGACTGCTCCTCCATCCCTCATGTACAGGACCCAGGCACTCCAACACCCAGCCACTGCTAGGTGTTAGAAGTGCGCCAGCCTCCATGTCCCTCCCTCCCTCCCCAGGAGAGGAGAACTGTCCTCTGGATGCTTGATCCTCTCCCACTCCAGCTGACCCCTGGCAACCCGCTCGCACCACAAACACGGGTTGCTGGCATGGTAGGAGGTAACGCATGATACCTCAGCCCTCCACACCGCCAGGCCGGCACTCTGGAGCTATTGACAAAAAAATCGCTGTAGCTTCAAACAGGCAATAAGAGACCAATTTTTCAAACTCAAGAGTAATTTTAATGAATTACAGCAAAGCTGCAAAATTGCTCGGACAGATTAAAGGTACCACATTGCATTATCCCCTGTGCTTCGCTTTGCGGAGCTTCCTTAGGGGGCACTCTACTATGCATTGGGCTCTCTTTAAATACCCATAGTTCAAATAAAATTAAATGCCATTTAGGTGCAAAGACCCATAATTCATCTCTGTAAATGACATTACAATGGTTCATTTCATTTGAAATACAGCTTATAATAATGAACCCAATGGGACCACTTACCCCATAAATTTAACTTGTTACTTCATTTGTAACATAATTCTTTCAAAATAAAAGTGAATAAAAAAATCATACTCTCTGCCGTCGACTCATATGGGGCCAAGGTATTTACCTGGTAGTAGTCCATAGTATTAACTCATAAAAGGTTGAAATCAATTTATAAAATTATTTTTTGATTTGATTTTTGATTTTGAATGATTTGCTGTATTTCATTAAATTGACACTTGAGTTTGAAAAATTGGTCTCTCATTGCCTGTTTGAAGCTACAGTAATTTTTTATCAATAGCTCCAGAGTGCGGTTAATACTGTTTACAGTCATTTTTCAAATCCTTCCGAAATATTTTTTTCCAGTCACCCTGTAAATTCCCATTGGATAGGATTTAAAACATTCCTCATGTCTTGATCATAATGTCAGGTCATAAGAAGGCTATGAGCCCCATGTTCGGAGCCAGCAAGATGAGCCCACAAAACAATACGTCACACAAAAATTGGTCCAGCAAGCTCTGACGGGATATTCAAACAGAATGTGCAATTGGAACAGATTGCACAGTCTGTTTGAATATCGAACCAGAGATGTGTGGCACATAGCGGGTAGCCGCCATGTTTGGTGCAGTGCATCCAGGGTTTGGGTTGAAGACCACCAATGGGGAATGTGTGTTGCATACCTGGATGTGCCATTTCTCCCAAGGGTGATATTCAGCCAAAATATGCTAATGAGCTCATTGGGACTGCATAGTGCAAGGGGCCTCATGCATGCTCATTATGGGCTCATTAGCATGGCTCCGTCTGGCTAATGCAGGCTGGGCAGGCCTCCCCCTTCCAGCCTGATCACTGAGTAACACATGTATCATACCATATCCCCTTTTCTATAGTGTAGGGTCCCCCCTTCCCCACCCGATCACTCAGTGCCATATGTTTTCATAAATATCTCCTTTTCCAGAGTGTAGGATCCCCCCTTCCTGCCCCACTCTCCGAGTGCCATATGGCAATATAAGCTCCCCTTTTCAATAATGTAGGGTCTCCCCTTCCTGCCCTGATCACTGAGTGACATCTGAAACATAAAATACTGCTCCCCATTTCCATAGTGTAGGGTAACCCCCCTTCGGCCCCGATAATTGTAGGAAATATTAGTACAATGAGTCCCTTTCCATAGTGTGGTGTCCCCCCACCCTGGTCGGTGGTACGCCCCCCATTCTGACCTGTACTGGCAACTGGCACACACCACCATGCCATGGCTCAGCTGCTGACTGATCAGTTCTGAAGCATGTACAGTAAATAGTATGTGACCATTGGTTGACCTGGAGAAAGCAGCAATCCTGAACAAATATTTTGTTCAGTATTCCAGAAGAAGGGAAGGTGAGGGACCTCAGTTAAGCAACAACAACATCAATGGAAGGGAGGTGGACACCAGTGCATTTATGGAGGACAGAGTCCTAAAGGAACTGCAAAACTGAGAGTGGACAAGGCAATGGGCTGGATGGGATACATCCAAGAATATTAAAGGACCTTAGAGAGGTGCTCACAGTACCACTGACAGCTCTGCTCAATAAAGCGCTGGAAGCAGGGGAGTGGTTCCGGAGGACTGGAGAGTGCAGATGTAGTCCCTCTCCACAAAAAGTGGGAGCAGGAAGGAGGCTGGCAATTACAGGAAAGTCAGCCTGACCTCAGTGGTGGGAAATTAATGGAATCACTGCTAAAGGAAAGGTTGTGGTATATCTTGGATCCAGTGGATCACAGGATCCTAGGCAGCATGGATTCACAGTGGGAAGGTCATGTCAAACAAATATGATGAATTTCTTTGACTGGGTGACCAGGAATAGGATCAGGGAGGGGTGGTGGATGTGGCTACATGGGTTTCAGCAAGGCCTTCGACACCATTCCTCATAGGAGGCTTGTAAACAAGCTGGGCAGCCTGGGAGTGGGTTCCAAGGTGGTAAACTGGGGCAGAAATTGGCTAAGGGGATAAGAGGATAGGACACAGAAGGTGGGTAAACTGAGTTCATTCTGAAGAGAGAAGGGTGACCAGTGGGGTGCCACAAGGCACACTCTATCAAATCACTCCTCCCCCCATATCAGTTGTAGACTGTTGTTTGTTCTAGCTGCCAAAATACTGGATATGTATTGCACACACCAGTCATCATGTTTCATTTATCAGTATGCAACCTGTAAGTCACTTCCCTGTCTCATATCAATGTTTACCACCTGCGGTCACCCTATGTGGTACCCTTGTATGTATATCCAGCCTGTATTATGTAACGTGCATTTCATGTATATACTGTTATTACCTATCTGTGTTTGTACTTAAGTGTTTATCTCACAGGACCTCCCTTGTGAATGAGCTTGCTCAATGGAGTTTTCCTACAATAAACTTGAACTTGAACTTGAACAAGGATCAGTTTTGGGGCCAGTCCTCTTTAATGTCTTCATAAGAGACATTAAAAAGGGGCTGATGGGGAAGGTATGCCTCTTTGCAGATGCCACTAAGATTTGCAACAGGATTAACACTCCAGGGATGGGGGTTGGGGTGGGGGTGGAAAAATGAGGAGGGACCTAAGCAGGCTTGAGAAGTGGTCAAGAATGTGGCAGCTAAGATTCAATGCAAAGTGTAAATTCATGCATTTGGGGCACAGGGGAGGAGTACATGATGGGGAGTGAGGTACTGAACCACCAAAACAGGAAAGGGACCTGGGTGTAATCATTCTGGATGACTTAAAGGTGACCAAGCATTGTAAAAAGGCTGTGGGGAGAGAGAGTGGGATGCTGGGGTGCACAGGGAGATGTATCACCAGCAGAAAAAAGGAGGTTGTGATACCACTGTACAAATCATTGGTGAGACTCCTTCTGGAGTACTGTGTCCGGTTCTGGAGACTGCATCTCCAAAAGGACATAGACAGTAGAGGCAGTTCAGAGAAGGACAACAGAAATGGTGCAGGGTCAGCACCAAAAGTCATATAAGGAGAGACTAGAGAACCTCAACATGTATACCATGGAAGAGAGAAGAGAGGAGAGAGAAGGGGGATATGATAGACACCTTCAAATTCCTCAAGGGTATAAATAAGGTACAAGAGGGTAGCATTTTTCAGAAAAAGATGTTCAAGAACAAGGAGTCATGATAAGAGGCTGGAGGGGTAGACTCAGAGTAACATGAGGATTTTTTCTAGAAAGGGTGGTAGATGCATGGAACAGCCTCTCAGCAGAGGTGGTAGGGGCAAAAACAGTAGGGGAATTCAAGAATGCATGGGATAGGAACAAGGGAACTGTAGCAATAGGAAAGAGAAGATAAAAGCCAGCGATCAAGTAGGAACTGCAGTATTGCAGTAGGTGGGGAAAATGGGCAGATGAGGTGGGCTAAGCAATCCTTATCTGCCATCAGTTTCTATTTTTCTATAACTCTTGGCCAGTCTTTGGAGTTAATGGAATGAATATATATACTGTAGATAGATATGTATAATATATATATATACTGTATATATATATATATATATATATATATATATATATATATATATATACAGCAGGTCTTAATGACTAGTACAACACTAAGCCTCTAAGAAACAAGAATTGAAAATGGTCCATCAAGCACATCAGTTGCTTTTCTTGAGGAACAGAGGGCCCTGTGCTTCCACACCCACATACACATGTGGATAAATGGAGGCATGGAAGTGCTGGGCCCAGAGGGCCCTGCACTTCTGTAATCACATGGATGTGTTCATGAAAGACAACATGATTCTACTATCTCAAAAAGTAATGAAATTTATTGCAAAAAACTGTGTTAATGCACCAGTTAGGGTTGAACTGACAAAAGTAGGGAAATACGGTATTAGGGATTCCAACCCCAACACTCCACCCCCACCCTGCAAGCAACACAAAGAAAAACCTTTATGGTTTTGGCTGTCCTAAGTCTTGGCAAATCAGGCCTGGGGTCATCCTTGAGTTATCAACCCTAATTCTCACCCCCCCACTCCTCCTGCAGACAACCTGTCTAGGCGAACTCCTTCTCTTTCTCTATTATCTCACCATCTGACACTTTAGAAGCACCTCTTGCTCTCAATCCCTCTAAAGACAGCTTGCCTGATGGTCTGGACCCTAAGTTACTATTCCTGTGAATTCCAGCTATCGCAACTCCACTATCAGTACTCCTCAACCTATCCTTTGGTACAACCACCATCTCTTCTGTATGGAAACACGCCACAGTACTCCCCTGCCTAAGGAGGTGACCTCATCCCGGCTAATTGTCACGATATCTCTTTCCTACCAACCCTTGTTAAGTTCCAAGAGCATCTAATTCTATCTCAGCTCTCTTCCTACCTCTACGATTCTAACTTTTTCATTCCATTCCAATCTGGTTTCAGGAAGAACCACTCCACCATCACCTCCCTGATTAGACTCATGGACTCCATCCTCTCAGGGATGGACTGTGGTCAAATCACTTCAACCATTTTTTCAACCTAGCAAAGGCTTTCAACACCGTCTCCCATACCCTACTTTTGGATGCCCTCTCCTCAGCTGGCTTAACTGTATCTGCCACAAACTGGTTCAAGGCTTACCTAGAAGTCCGGATCCAGTTGGTCAGAATTGCAGACCTCTATTTCCCACCTCTTCCCATCAACACTGGCGTAACCCAGGGTCCATTCTCAGACCTATCTTATTTTCCATGTTCCTTAATGACCTTCCCTCAGCCTGCTCATCCACCTCGTTCCATATGTATGCCGATGATACAGTCATCTTCACATCTGGCCAGTCCCTGTTGATGTAGAATCCAGACTTCAACTCAACTTCAATAAAGTTCAGCACTGGTTCAGTACCCATCAACTCTCCCTCAATGCCAAGAAGACAGTCCCCATGACCTTTGGCACTAGGTAGAAACTCTCTCAGCTCACCTCACTGCCCTCCTTCCATACCTTCAATGGGACCGTCCTTGAGGACACATCATCCTTTAGGTACTTGGGGATCTGGCTTGACTGATACCTCAACTTCTCTGGACATGTGGATGCCATCTTGAAGAAACTGCATCCCAAGCTTGGTGCTCTATTCAGGAACTGTAGCTGCCTCCCGCTACCAGCAAGCTGTGAACTTGTCCAGAAGATGATCCTACCTATCTTCAACTACAGCAAAGTAGTTTACAGTGCCACTCCCAAGTCTACCTCAGCCAGACTGGACACCCTTTTTAACTCATCTTGTCGCTTCACTCTGGACTGTTCTTCTCTTACCCATCACTGTAATCTCTACCACTCCCTGTTATTTTCTTTTTTAGAAAATTGCTGCCCTCTCCACTGCACCAAATTTGTGTTGAAATTTTGGTTTGGGATGCTCCCCTCATATCTCTCTTCTTTATTATCCACTCTACCTCCTCTGGACCATTCCCTTAGATCATACGATTCCT
Source organism: Neoceratodus forsteri (assembly GCA_016271365.2). Taxonomy (NCBI): domain Eukaryota; kingdom Metazoa; phylum Chordata; order Ceratodontiformes; family Ceratodontidae; genus Neoceratodus; species Neoceratodus forsteri. The sequence goes on along the minus strand of CM057452.1, from coordinate 559,502,122 downwards.
GTCTATTGGTAACTCCTCAATGCTTGACTACTGTAGGCCAGTCTGCTTTCTCACATCACTTCCCTAAGCTATGGAATGCCCTTCACCCCAAATCTGCTTATCCTCCTCTCCCCACTCTCTCTCTTTAGCCTTAAATGACTTCCCCTCTGCCTTCTCCCTACTCTGCTCTGTTCCACCTACTCTGTTCTAATCTCTACTGATGTAGCACAAGCCCCCTTTGGATAAGCTGACACTCTAATGGTTGCACTAATCTGTCCCATCAAGTTGTCAATGAATACACTTCACATATGTACTATATGCACTTTATGAGCATTGCTGTATGTATCGTACTTTTTGTAACCTTTTATGATGTTTACTATGTTGTGTTTACCATTAGTCTGTATTAATGCTAGCTGATGTTTAATTGTAAGTCTATGCATGTAATTTTTCCTCTGTTTCCCCTTCCCCCAGGATGCACCGTGAGATGAGCAACTTGCTGTTCAGTGTGCCTTTCCTGGTGAAACTTTTTCAATAAATAAATAAATTAATTCTCAAATAGTCTGCACATCTGAGCTTTATTGCTGATGAAATGGGAGGAGTATTAAGGTATATAACCCTAAGGAAGACCATGTGTCTGATTTGCCAAGACTCAGGACAGTCAAAACCATAAAGTTTTTCTTTTGCTGCCTGGAGGGTGGAGTGGGTGTTAGGGTTGGAAACCATAGTACAGCATTTCCGTACTTTTGTCAGTTTAACCCTAACTGGTGAATTTACAAAGTTTTTTTGCAGTGAATATATATTTTTGAATAAAGAGTAAGGTGTTATAATTCATAATGGAGCTTTGACATGCAAGTTGCAATATTCAACTTTATTGTTTTTAGTATGCTATTGCTGAAAGTTAATACCATTTATATTACCTTTGATTAAAGTGCTTAATTCACATGCTTTGTAGAGTTTTGATGATGATGTCAATTTTGCTGATGGGGTCTACTTTGTCATTAAACAGTCAATCAAGGTTGGTGGGGCCCTTAAGAGTATGTTCTGCTGCATATTAACTTTGACAAATATGAACTTTGACTGCTTTAATTGGTCTTCTAGTTTATCTTTATTTCCATCTTCCCTATATTTATAATGTCTTTTATGGGGCTAGTGGTATAGCCTAGTGGTTACAGTAGCGAGCTGTGAATAAGCTTGATATATCCAGCAGAAATGGGTTTGAGTCTAACAGCCTCCACTTGCATACTGTGTGACTCTGAGCAAGTCAGTTAACCTTCCCGGTGCTCCTGGGTTGCTCTTGATAACAGGCAGTTGTACCCAGTAGGCCTTACCTGGTTTTCAAAAAAACAAGAACAAAACATATATATATATATATATATATATATATATATATATATATATATATATATATATAATTATTTTCTTATTCCTCCAATTCTTTCTGTCTCTATTTCATCTCTCTTTTGATTAGTATGCAACTGTCTAAAATGTGGGGAAACACAAATTGTCACTGTTCGGAGTGTCGTCGAGGCACAGGTCAGAAAACATAGGAAAACCAGGAGCAGTTTCAAAATTCACAAATAGCGTTTTATTTTTCTCAATAACAGCAAAATAAAAAATGAAAATTATTCAGTATAACTATTTATAAAGGCAGTACAAACAGAGAAAACTAAGTCTTTCTTCTCAAGGTATCTCTTAATTCCAAGTTTCGGTCTCTCATTCTCCTTGTCTGTCTAGCAAAAGCATTGCTGCTCTTTTTATAACAAGTCTTTTGCCTCAACATCCTGCTTCTCACAGAATGTTCTTGTAAGTTTACAGAATGTTCTTGTCAGTTCTGTTCCTTGCAGGTGCAGCAAAACAGTACATGGTGTCCCAGAACTGACCTCTTGTTGACAACTCTGCAAAGGGCTTAAAGCTGCATCTCAGGTTAACCACTTGAGTTCCAAATAACTTGTTGCAATCATTTCAACACTATAACTATGTACAGTTTTAAACAAAGGGATCCTAGTAACAGTGACATTTCCACATAAAGATTCACATATATTTTTATACCTGCAGATATGCAAGGGGGAAGAAAAGACAGAAATAGCAAGGTAAGGCAGAGAGATAGTGAGAGGTGGAGAATTGTGAAACCATCGGAGTGATCAGTTCCTAGGTATCACAAGAAAATGTGGTTGCACAACCAGATGGAGAAGAGACAGAAAAGGAGAGGATAAACTAGACCTTTGCGTTTAAACTCTTTCTGCATAACAAATGGGGCAGGACCTTATTCAACCCTGTTATATACCCCCCTCTTTAAGAGGGAACCTATTTTACAAAAACAGGGTTTCCAAAATGTTCTATTAAATTCCAATCTAACATTAGCTTATAACCTTTACAGTTCAGTGCATATGTAGCATAGCAAACAGAGAAGTTTCAACGCACATTTTCTCAACCTTCAGAATTCTCAATTCCAGGTCCATATCTTTACAGAAAATCAGCACTGACATTCTCTTTCCCAGATTTGTGCATCACTTTAAATTTAAATGGCTGTAGTGCCAGGTACCACATGCGATTCTAAATTTTCATCCTTCATTTGGTTAAGCCAACAGAGGATTGTGATCTGTTACATGACAAAGCCAGCTCCTAGTAAATGAAACTTAAGGGATTCCATGGCCCACTTACTGCAAGGCAATCCTTTTCAATGGTGGAGTACCTTTTTTTCTCTGTCATGCAACTTCCTACTGATATATAGAATGGATGTTCCTTCCCATTTATATTTTGGCTCAAGACTGTACCTAGGCCTACTTCTGATGCATCTGTCTATAACAAAAAAATGATTCTCAAAGTCTGGGTTTCTTTAAACAGGGACTGAACATAATGCAGACTTAATAGCCCAAAACACCTTGTCACACTCTGGGGTCCATTTCACATTATTTGGGAACTGTTTCTTTGTGAGTTCAGTGAGGGGAGTAGCTAACTCAGCAAAGCTGGGAACAAATCTCTGATAATTACCAGCCAGCCCTAAAAATGACCTGACATGTTTCTTGGTTTTGGGGACAGGGCTGTTAGTGACAGTTTCTATCTTGGAAACCTCTGGCTTGACTTCTCCATTTCTCAAAACATAGCCCAAATATCTGGTTTACTGCATGCCCAGTGCACACTTCGTGGGACTAATTGTCTGACCTGCCTTTTTGATCTATTGGATAACTGCTCACAGGTGTTCCAGGTGGCTTTTCCAGTTTGGATTGTACACCACAACATCATCCAGGTATGCAGCACCATAACCAGTGTGAGGGGATAAACTTACATCCATGTACCGCTGGAATGTAGCAGGTGCACCATAAATACCAAACAGCATGGTGGTGAACTGATAGAATCCTATAGGAGTGGCAAATGCAGTTTTGTCTCTGGATTCTTTAGCTAGGGGGATTTGCAAGTAACCCTTGGTGAGATTGAGGGTACTGATATACTTGACACTTCCCAGTCTGTCCACTAAATCATTTATTCTGGGCATAGGATAACTGGCAAATTCTGACACTTGATTAAGTTTCCTAAAATCAAGGCAGATTCTCACACCCCCTTCTTATTTATTTACAATCACCATTGGTGATGACCAATCACTTCTCGACTCTTCTGTGATACCCAATTCTTTTCATTTTTGTATTTCCTTAACCACGTCAGCTCTTAACGACTCTAGTAATCTATGTCTTTTGTCTAATAGGTGAGCATTCCTTGTCACTATTATGTGCTCGACACCTTTAGCTCAAGCTTGGCATTGTGGTAAAGTACTGTTAAATGTCTTTAGCAAGTTCCAATTTCTGCAGTTTGTTTGGAAGTTAAGGAAACATTCACCTTTACAGCATCAGCAGTTACAGTTTGTTCCAGTCTATCATAAGCTACATCAATATCTTCTTTATCAGTTTCTGGTAAAATCAGCAAAACAGCTTTTGGTGTTTTTTCAACTCATTTCTTGAGGAGGTTAGCTTGGTATATCTTAGTAGGATTTTTCCTATCAGGGTCTCAATCTCATAGTTAACTATGCCAGTACATCGAAGCATTTTATAAGACCCTTGCCACTTCACTAACAGCTTACTTTCTATAGTGGGTAACAGTCGCAAGACCTTTTCACCTGGCTCAAAAACCTTTTATTTTACCCCATGGTCATAATGCACCTTCTGCTGGTTTTGGACATCTTCTTGATTACTATGGGAAATTTCAACATATTTTGCCAGCTTCTTTCTCAGGGCACACATATAAGATGGAATAGATTGTTTCTGATCTGGGTTATCTTCCCATGTTTCTTTTATTACATCTAGTGGCCTTCTAGGTTGTCTACCATACATTGTTTCAAATGGTGAAAAATCTGTTGATGCCTGTGGCACTTCTCTGTAAGCAAAACGCAGGTAAGGTAAATATTGGTCCCAGTCTTTCTCTTCCCCTGTTACACACCTTGTTAACATGCATTTTAGGGTTTGATTAAAACGCTCAACAAGACCGTCTATCTGAGGGTGATAAGGGGAGGTTCTTATGGCAGTGATAACTTATAGTCAGTAAGCTCCTTCAGTAATGCAGCACCACCCGCCCTGCAGTGTATGTTTGTACCTGCTACCATTTGCATTGTGTATCTATGTTTGGCAGCATTCTGAAACTCTGTATTCTCAACTGCTATACTGTGTCATCTGTAAAAATGTTTTGTATCCATTTGTAACCATTTTGTAACCATTTCTGTAATTATTGTGTTAGTTGTTACTATTGTCCCTGTTGTCACTGTTTTTAATGACGTGGAACCTTTGTAAAGGAGTCTTTGACTCAAAGGTGTTATCTGATATTCTTCAATAAATAAATAAAATAAATAAAACAAAATTACTACCCTGATCAGTAATAGTCTCTTTAGGTATGCCCACCTGCTGAAAATTTTGTCACGCTCTGCTGCCACTTTTGGGGCTGTGACAGTACACTGGAACTGCCTCTGGTATTAGTAGCATAGTCACATACAGTGCAACCCCAGTTAACTAAACCCATTTTACCAAAACTCTCAGTTAACTGAAATGCTTCATGTCCCCAGCATGAGAAATGTTAATCGTGGCACTGTTTTTCTGCATTCAGCTTGCAAGCCTGTACTCACAGTAGATATACGTGCCACATCACCCAATTAACTGATCAATGCTTTTAGCAATTAATTAATCAACTCTGGGACTCCTATTTATTAGCTTTCAGCTAAGGTGCTATTAGATCACTGTACTGCTGAAAGTCTGTACCTACAATGTCTAAATGCAAGTGCTCCATGCTGGACATTACTTAAAAACTACGGGTGCTTGAAGTGCTTGAAGCGCTTGAAGCTGGCAACAAGTTAATTGATGTGGCAAAGTGGTTCAGAGTGGGGAATGCCAATGTCTGTGACATTCTTAAACCTAAAGATAAAGTCAGAAATTTTGCTGCCTCCATGGACAGTGGCCTTAAAGCTGAAACCCGGAAAACAATGCACTCATGCCGGGATGAGAATTTAGGTAAGGCCGTCTATATGTGGTTCCTCCAAAAGCAAAGTAAGGGCTCTCCCATCTCTGACACATTAATTAAAGAAAAGGCTCTGCACTTTTATAGACAACTTGGAGCAGAAACACTGTTTGTGGCCAACGAGGGGTGGCTTGACAGATTCAAGCATCAGCATGGCATTCGCCAATTATGCATTGCTGGTGAGAGCCTGTCAGCATCACTAGAGTCCATCAAGCCATTCAGAAAGAAAATGAGTGCGCTATGTCCAGACATTGCCTTGAGGAGGAATGAATTTATAATTCAGATGAGATGGGGAGCTATTGGAAATTGCTCCTTGAAAAAAAACATTAGCATCTGGTGATGAAAAAAAATGCTCCTGGTTTTAAGAAAAATCAAGAACACCTCACAGTTTTAGCTTGCACAAATGCCACTGGTGGCCATATGCTTCCTCTACTTGTGATAGGGAAGTCCCTTAACCCCCGATGTTTTAAACATGTTAATATGAACAATCTGCCTGTAATTTATAGATCACAACAGAGTGCATGGATGAACTCAGAAATTTTTAAAGAGTGTTTTTTTTACATGTTTTGTACCTGCAGTTAAGTCTCACCACAGACACAAGGGGCTTCCTACAAGAGCACTGCTGCTCATTGACAATGCCGGAGCACACCCAGAGCAATTGGTGACTGAGGATGGCAGCATTCATTGCGAGTTTTGCTGCTAATACAACAGCTAAATGCAACCCATGGATCAGAGCATTCTCACAACCATTAAGAGACTGTATTGTAGGAAACTACATTCTAAGGTCTTGTCTGATGAAAATGATGAACTCCCCCTTTGCGACATAATCAAAACGCATATGATCAAAGATGCAGTGTATCTTCTGGCTAAGAGCTGGCAAGAAATCTGGGCAGAAACTGTTGTCAAGTGCTGGGTTAACTCTGGACTTCTAACTGTTGCCCATAGTGATGAACCCAGTGATGAACCCACTCCATTAACACAACCACCTGTTCAAGAGTCAGAAGTTCCATCAGAACTGACAGCACTTGCCAACACAACCAACTTTGATATGATTCAGTGGGAGCTGCTGGATGAAGACACAGCACAAGAGTTGCTTACTGAATCAGAGATAGTGGCCAGTGTGCTCACTGATACCTGCTCAGAAAATGGTGAGGACCTGGAGGAGACAGAAGAAGACACTGCACCTACACGAACTGTCCCAAGTCACTCTGAGGCGGTAGACTGTTTCAACAAGTGTATGATATGGCTTGAAAATGTCGCTGACACTGACCCACTACAGATCCCATTTCTTCATCAGCTGAGAAACAAGGCAGTGCGGCTATGGAACAATGGGGGGAAGCAAACAGCAATCAATGACTATTTTAAGAAAGTTTGATATATATGTTTTTTTTAAACAGTGCATTTAAACCTTTTAATTGATTTTAAATCAAGTTTTTATTGTGCCTGTTAATTAAAATTAATGTTTGTTTATGCATCACTACTTGTCTCATCACTGAGTAGCAACACTCCTGAGTCTGTCTCTCGCTTATCCGAAACCTCGTTTATCTAAATATTTTTCATGTCCCCCATTTGGATAAACGGGGTTTCACTGTACTACCAAACTGAATGGATTACCCTTTTTACTTTTGTCTAAGGGGCCAACCACATCCATTGCAATTCTCTCAAAAGGCACGTCTATCAAGGGTAGGGACACCAGAAGCACCTTGTCTTTTTTAGTCACTGGGGCTACTTTCTGACACTCAGCACAAGAACTGCAATAGGCAGCAACATCTTTATGAATTCCAGGCCAGTAAAATCTGTAAAGCAATCTGGCAAGGTCAGCGATCCTCCCAGTGATCAGCCATAGGACTATCATGAGCTATCTGTAACAACTCAGATCTGTACTTTTGTGGTGTATAACCAATTGTTCTATCTGGTCCTCTGTCTGAGGTTTAACCCAAACTCTGTACAGTAAGCCATTACATTTTTTGAACATAGCTTTACCCTGTTTTGGTTTCACTCCCAGCTGCATAAAATAACCCTGGAGAGAAACATTGTTAGCTTGCTGTGAAAGAAAGTCACAGTCACAGTGATCAGTTTAGTTTCAGAATTTTCATATGTTAACCCCCTTATGTCCATCAGTCTTCTGTTGCCACTGTTTCTTCAGGTGTCATTTTTCTTTCCTGGACTTCCAGATCTTGGAGCTGTGGTCAATCAAGTCCAAATCAAAATCAGTGAAAGACGAAGAGTCCCCACCAATCAAGATTTTCTTTGCCTGAGCTCTTGCCATTACAGCTACTGAAACATCAGGATTTACTCCCTCTTTGATTAACTCAGTAAATCCTGGAAAGTCATTTCCAATAATCACAGGTACAGGTAACTTAGTTACTACCTCCACTTTCATTTGGTGTGACACACCCTTAATATTCAAGATCACTTGGGTGGTGGGATAGTACCAAGTGTCCCATGGATGCAGATGACACCAGTACCGGTCTTTTTGGACATTGTTTTCCCAGCACTTCAGTATGCACTCGGGTCTGTCTGCTTCTCAAATCTGTAAGTCCTTCTAGTCTTATCTCCCACCTTCACATCTGTTAAGTACTTGCCCAATTTGCTAAGGACAAATCTGCTTCAATGTCACTCTTCTTACTAGTCCAATTTTTCTGCAATGTGACCTGGCTTATTACAGTTATAGCAAATAAAGTCTTAGGGTGCAGATTTGTTACCCCTACCAGAGTTCTTATCAGACTTGAAGTTTTGATGGGAAAAAGATTGTCTTACCGGTGTTTGGCTGTTACCTCACTGCTGTGGCATCTGTCTGGCCATTTGGTTGTCTTCAGCCAAAGAAACAGCCTTTTCCCCACTTTCTGGTTGGTGTTCTTTTACCCAAAGCTGTACGTCTGTGGATAGGATGTTGATGAACTGCTCCATTATAAATGTTTCAATGATCTGTGGGAGTGTTTTGCCCTCTGGTTGGAGCCATTTCATAAGGAGTTCTCTGAATCGGGTGAAGGCTTCTTGAAGATTGTCAACTGAGTTATATTTCAGAGACTGAAATCTCTGCCTGTAGGTCTCTCCTGAGATGTCATATCTTTTAAGGACCTCTCTTTTTACCAGGTCATAGTGTTCAGACTGTGCAGTGTGCAGATTGCTGCAGGAAAGTTGGGCTTTACCTGTCAGGTAAGGTACCCGCCTGATTGCCCATTGCTGCTTTGGCCACTGGCAGGCTGTGGCAACCCTTTCAATAGTTGTCAGGTATGCTTTGATATCATCTGATAGACACAACTTTGTAAGTTTAATGTATTTTAAGTTGTTAGTGTCTTGTTTCTCTGCTGGACGAGTGCCACATCCTCCAGCTTTTATAGCTTGCAAGACATCCAGCTATTGCTGCTCCAGTTGCTGCATCTCTTCTTTTCTCTGCTGCTCCTGTCACTGCATCTCTTCTTTTCTCTGCTGCTTCTGTTTCTGCATCTCTTCGTTTCTCTGTTTCTCCTTCTCTTTTTGTTGTATAGCCCACCATTGGAAAAAGGTAGTCAGGCTTTCAGGCTCTGTTACTGCTTGTTCTTTTTTCCCCATATCTGGTTCTGGCTGAACAGTCTCAGTTTGGACTTTTGTTTCTGCCTCTAGTCTGGCTGCCATTCTTCTGGTATTCACTCCTGAACTTGCTGCTGCAGAATCCATACCTTTCTGCTATACTGTACTTCCCTGGTACTAGGTCTAGTACCCATGCACAAAACTCCAGGCCTAGAGTATGCACGGTATAGATTCTTTTCCAATTGTTTAACCAGGTGAGACACACTAAGCTGAAAGCTTGTTTACAGGTGCAACCTGGGAGCACAGAGAAGTTAAGTGACTTGCTCAGGGTCACACAGTATGCAAGTGGGGGATGTGGGATTCAAATCCCACTGCTAACACCATCTGTCATTGAGGCACAGGTCAGGAAGCATAGGAAAACCAGGAGCAGTTTCAAAATTCACAAATAGTGTTTTATTTTTCTCAATAACAGCAAAATAGAAAAAAATATTCAGTATACTTATTTACAAAGACAGTACAAACAGAGAAAACTAAGTCCTTCTTCTGAGGGTATCTCTTAATTCCAAGTTTCAGTCTCTCATTCTCCTTGTCTCTCTAGCAAAAGCACTGCTGCTGTTTTTATAACAAGTCTTTGCCTTGTTCATCCTGCTTCTCACAGAATGTTCTTGTAAGTTTACAGAATGTTCTTGTCAGTTTTGTTCCTTGCAGGTGCAGCAAAACAGTACATGGTGTCCCAGAACTGACCTCTTGTTGACTACTCTGCAAAGGGCTTAAAAACTGCATCTCAGGTTAACCCCTTGAGTTTTAAATAGCTTTTTGCAACCATTTCAACAGTATAACTATATATAGTTTTAAACAAAGGGAGCCAGTGACATTTCCGTATAAAGATTCACATATATTTTTATACCTGCAGATATGCAAGGGGGAAGAAAAGACAGAAATAGCAAGATAAGGCAGAGAGATAGCAAGAGGTGGAGAATTGTGAAACTGTCAGAGTGATCAGTTCCTTGGTCTCACATGAAAATTTGGTTGTGCAACCAGACAGAGAAGAGACAGACAAGGAAAGGATAGAACAGACCCTTGCGTTTAAACTCTTTCTGCATAACAAATGGGTCAGGGCCTTATTCAACCTTGTTACACAAAGGAAGGAGAATTCTTTCTAGATCTCAATCCTACTCTTATATTTTATTGGTCATGCTACACAAAATGTATAGTTTTTTTTCTTCATCTGACTATTAAAATATTTGATCCTGTAGGTTTGAAGATGTATGCAAATGAGTAACCTGCAAAACCTCACATTTGCTTGGGGTGTTAGATAGCCTCATTACACAGTGATAAGCCCCATTTGTTTAGGGGATTAGGTAGCTCCATCACACAGTGATAGGCCTCAGAGTATTTGATGAGGTCAGTTGTTAGAGGGGTTCTTGAGAATAATAGCCGTCACTGGTTGGAGGACAATCTTAAAAACCTCATGGACTATTGTAGTGAACTTGTTTACCTCCTGAAAGTGTAACTCCAAAACTGTCCATCACTGGCAGGGGGGGTTGAAGATGGATGAGACAAAGTCTGCTGCATTGTGGGAAGAAATGCCTGTGTATCAAGAGGGGGTAATTCTTAACTGCTGTGTTATCAGATGAGAATGGTATCTTTGTGCAATTTCTTTCAGACTCAGAGATGGGAGGTTATTCTTTCACATAAAAATCTATTTTAATTCAGGAGAGAGCTAAACAACACTTCTAAAGTCTTAGTGTAAGTTTTTTATTCAGTTCAGTTAGTGATTTCTTATTAGTACTTTTAATTGTCCTAGTGTGTTTGTATTCCCCATTTGCTTGCTGTATCTTGGAAATTATTGTAAAAATTAAGTATTTTATATTTATTATCTATTCTTGTCTCTGCATCATTTTAAAAGGGTTCTAGTAATCTATTTTATTGGCTATTCCATTGATCTGCCTTTGAGAACATGTACCAAATTAAAAATAAATTTGCTTCTGATACAGAGCAGGAGTGCAGCAGAGCACAGTAGAGCCACTGAAATCAGGGACAACAGGGCTGGTCCTATGGGAAACACTTGGAGGATCTAAACATGTACAGTACATGCTGGAGGACAGGAGCAAGAGGGGTAACATAACTGAAATGTTCAAGTACCTCTGTGGAATAAACAAGGTGGACAGCACTGAGCTGTTCACAGTAAATGGCAACACAGGTTTCAGGGGTAACTCCCTGAAACTGGTAGGGGAGGTAAAAGAAGGAAGTCAGGAAGTACTTTTTAACAGAAAGAGTAGTGATAGACTGGAAAAAGCTTCCAGGGGATGTCATCAGGGCTGAACAGTTCAAAAGAGTATGGGATAGACACATGGGAATTGTGTGTAAGTGGACAGACTGGGGGGGAGGTAGGGAGGACTGACAATGGCACAGTCTCAAAATTAGACAGGCTTGAACAGATTGGATGGGCTGCTTGGCCTTTATCTGCTTCATTTGCTATGTCACTATGTGCATGGTGTACCTGGAGCAGCTAGAGGGGTTCTTGTGTACAAGAGGTCTTGCACTGTGTGAGCAAGAGACTAAATGCCAGAACTGAAGTATGAACAAATAGGAGTAGTGTAAAACATCACCTCATATTAAAGGACCTCAACTTGACAGAAATATCTTATCCTTCCAACAACTTTCCAAACATGCTAAATTCACAGGCTCTCAATTTCAGGTTACCCATTAAGGAGGAATTCTAATTTATCTCACTATTTTAAAGGAAGTATGCTTCTAATGGGTGACTTCAACTACCCAGATAATGTATACTGTATGGAGACGGAAGAGGAGGAACAGAAAAGTCCAAGCACAATAGGCAATTTCTGGATCTTGTGGAGGACTGTTACCTGATGCATTCTGTTAAAGGAACTACAAGGGACCAAGCAACACTAGATCTAATCCTTAGCAATAAGGATGACTTGTTCAGAGAAGTAGAAAATGGAGAAGCCTATTGAACAGTGACCGTAACTTTATCAGAGGCACCACTGAAGGAACATGGAAGAAAGTAAGGGAATGATTTGTACCATGCTCTTGATTTTATGAAGACAAGGGAGCTCACAGCAGAGGTATAGTAACTTTGGAAAACAAGTATCATGACATTACATTGCTTTTAGTGACAACAGAATCTTATGTTGCAAACATAGTATAACAGACATGTCTTCTGACACTCAGATAGGCATGTGATTTAAAAATGCTGCCACACTGGGTATTTTCTCTCATAGGCTCTCACCAGCCCTGTTAGGGTATCTTGGAAACCCAGGTGATCAAGGCATCCATTTGGCCTCTTACACTCTGGGCTGTTTCTCTCTGTGTGACTTTGAGTAGCCATGAGTGCCCCCAAAGGCTGTTAGGCTCACCCTTTACCACACATGGGGACTTCCATTCTTCTGGATGGAAATGAACATGCAGTATAAATATGCAAACATATGAAGAAGCCAGCAGAATAAGGGCATTTGGTCTATCTAGTCTTCTCAGACTGCAGGGTCCACAGCCTGAGCTACTGAACCTTCCCACCCTTCCCATTGCTCCTATCCTTTCCATCCACCCCACTCATGATGCTTACCTTCCACTTATGTCTATCTTAGCCTCTGTTGAAGCTACACACCATCTTCAATGAGACCACCTCTTCTAGTAGCACATTCCAATTAGCCATCGCCCTCTTCATGAAGAAGTGCTTCCTAATCTCCCTCGAAAACCTCCCCTCCTCCAGTTTATGACTGTGACCTCTCCTGTTATGGCTGCCACTTAGCCTAAAGAGACACTTCTTATCCATCCTATTTATCCCTTTCAAGTACTTGAAGGTCTTAGTCATGTGTCTTCTCTCCCTCCTCTCTTCCAGGCAATACATGTTAAGTGTCCTCAACCTCTCCTTGTATGCGTTACACTTCTGACCCACATTCCTCTTCATTGCCTTCCTCTGAACCATCTCCAGCAGTTTATTGTCCCTTTTGAGGTGTGGGCACCAGTATCAAACTCCATACTCTAGATGTGGCCTCAGCTGTGATCTGTACAAGAGCAGTATAACCTTCTCTCACCTACTGCTGATCCCCCTAGCTATTCATACCAACATCTTATTTGTCCTTGCTGCAGCTTTCTTGCACTGCATGGAGTGCTTCAGGTCTCTAGTGATCATCACTCCAAGATCCTTCTCCTCCTCCTCTATTGCAGATTCCGGATCCCTCCCAGATAGTACTCTATCCTTGGATTCTTGGCTCCAGTGTGTATAACTTTGCATTTCTTAGCATTGAAGCCAATGCCATATCCTGGACCACCTCTAAGCTTTTCAGATTGTCCTGCATCCCTTCAGCTGTGTGCACCCTCACACAGAGCTTGAGCCTTTGGCAGTGTGTTCTCCATTGGAGGTTTACTACAGTCAAATGTAGAATGTCCATAAACTTCTCTTGAATCAAAACATGTTTTTAATTAAAAAGCAGGTGTTTACTTCTAATAAATAGACACCTGACTATTTTATTTATGTATTGTGATGTATTAGTAATTACTTTCTAATTTTACAATAACATATTTTTGTTCAGTGAAACAAGTGAGTTTTCGCCTTTGCTTTTCTCACTGCCAGTGAAAAGAATTCTGTATAATTCAGGTATTATGATGTCAGAAACTGCCAACTACTTGCAGCAATTTTATATCTTTATCAGTCTCCTGTGCAGCACAGTGTTGAAGGCCTTGCTAAAATACAGATAAGGCATGTCCACTGCCCTCCTTGATCTATTTCTGTGGTCACCCAGTCGAAGAAATCAATCAGATTTATCTGGCGTTACCTCCGCCTCATAAATCCATACTGCCTTTGGTCTTCTAACCTGGTGAATTTAAGATACCCTACCGATCTTTCCTTTAACAGAGTTTCCATTAATTTCCTCACCACTGATGTAAGACTGACTGGATTATAAGTTGTTAGCCTCCTCCCTGCTGCTGCTTATTATTTAGAGGGACCACATCTGCTCTCCTCCAGTGATCCAGAACCATACCTGTTTCCAGTGAGCTGTTGAAAAAAGTGTAGCTAGCACCTTCCTGAGTTCCTTTAGTACTCCTGGGTGCGTCCTTCCCCCAGTCCCATAGCCTTGTCCACTGACAGGCTACAAGTCTCTTTAGGACTCTTTCTTCTGGAAATGGACTTGTGTCCACCTCGCCCCCCAACCTTTATTCCTGCTGCTTCATGGTGGTCTGTCTCCTCCCTCTACTGAGAAGACTGAGCAGAAGTACCTGTTCAGGATGTTTGCTTTTACTTGATCCTCTTCTACACAGTCTCCATTGTCACCCTCTTTATCCTCTATCTCTCCCCTTTCTTTCCTCTTCACACTTGCAGACAAGGGTGAGGTGATGATAGTGGGGATTTCCATTTGCCTATGGTGGATTGGAGGGTCCCATCCTCAGCCTGTGCCAGCAACTAGTTGATCCTGGATACAGTTCGAAGCTGGTTCCTATTTCAGAGGGATTACCAAACCTACATGAGAGAGGTAATCCTGGACCTGGTATTAACTGATGGAGAACATGTCTGGGACATCAAGGTAGAGGAGTCCTTAGGGGTAGTGATCACTGAACAGTGCGATTCTGAGTGGATATGCATAAGGAACTAGCAAATATTCAGGCAAAAGTGTTAGACTTCAGGAAGGTCGATTTTGGAAGATGAGAAATATACTGAAAAGACACGCAGCTAGCCTCAAGGATGGTATGGAAGAAGATCAAAAGTGGACGTCATCAAGGAAGGGATAATGGCTGCCACTAGAGAATGTATTATACAGAAAGGAACATAGCTAATTGCCACCTCTTGTCTGAATTTTCCTATCTAGCTTATCTAAAGCCAGGAGGCCAAGTTCATTCTATAGGGATATGCACCAGGTAGTGGGGGGAAGGGCCACATACAGGAAGTTTAAGAGGTCCCAAAGGGATGAGGATAGGGTGGAATACTTGGAGAAGCTAAGGAGGCAAATAAATTAGTTAGGCAAACCAAGACCAGAAAGGAATTATAAATTGCAAAAGGAATCAAGGAAGGGGGAAAACCCTTTTCTTGCTATATCAGCGAGTAGAAATACAAGAAGAAGGGGACAGTAAAGTCAAAAAGGGTGTGTGTGTGTGTGTGTGTGTGTGTGTGTGTGTGAGGGGGAGAAAGCGGTACAGAGAAAGCAGAGGTATTGAACAAATACTTCTGCTCTGTCTTCATGAAGGAAAAAGATGGACCAGTGCTGCAAGGGAAGATGGGAAGGGGAAGATGAGGGGGATAGGGCTGAGGACTGGATTCCAGAGGAAAGAATGGAGAAAAGACTCATGGCCCTCAAAGTTAACAAGTCCCTGGGTCCAGATGATAAACACTCAAGGGTGGTGAGGGATCTGGCTGAGTAACTGGCAGGTATGATGGCCGATTTATTCAACAGCTCATTGCATATGGGGGTGGTACTGCAGGAGTGGAGAATCACACTTGGGGTGTCACTCCACTAAAGTGGTCCTGGAGATGACCCTGGTAACTACAGGCTGGTCAGTCTGACCTCTATTGTTAGTAAACTAATGGAGGCCATTCCAAAGAAAAGACTGGTTGGGTTTCTGTAGGCGAATGAGCTACAAGATGAGAGGCAACATGGGCTCATGGCAGTGAGATCCCGTCAGACCAGTCTGATCAATTTCTTTGACTCGGTAACAAAGACAGTGGAAAGGACCAAGTGGTTGACATGCTATACTTGGATTTTAGCAAGGTCTTTGATTCAGTCTCCAGTAAGAGGTTGATTAGGAAGTTGGAGGACCTATGCACAGGAAGTAAATTGACAAGGTGGGTGGAAAATTGGTTATAAAGTAGGACACAGAGGATGGAGATGGTAGTGGGGAGCTCTCTGGAATGAGAGCATTCACAAGAGGGGTCCTTCAGCAGTGCTCGGCCTGGCGTTATTCAACATGTTCATAAGTGTTATCGGAGATGGTATAAAAGGCAAAATCTGCCTCTTTGTGGATGACATCAAGCTTTGTGGGAGAATAGACATGGATGAAGTAGGTATAGGACCTAAAAGGACTTAATGAAGCTGAAAAAATGGTCGGGCATATGGCAGCTTGGGTTCAATGCAAAGAAGAGCACAGTCATCCACATAGGAGGAAAGAACCTGAGGACTGAGTACAGGGAGGGTTAAGCTGGAGATCAAGTAGGGTCTGTGTTATACAGTAGGTAGGGAAAATGGGCAGACTAGGTGGGCCAAGCGGTCCTTATCTGTTGTTTCTACGTTTCAGCCTTGGGGCAGGGTCCAGGTCACCAAATTGGAAGAGGAAAATGACTTGGGGGTAGCCATCACCAGCAATGTAAAACAAACAATACAATGTAGAAAGGCAGCAACCAAGGCAAATAAAGTGCTTGTGTGCATTGTGAGGGGGGTCAGGAGCAGATAGGAGGAGATTATACTGTCACTGTACGTATCATTGGTGCATCAGCACCTGGAGTACAGTGTGCAGTACTGTAGACCATACCTAAAGAAGGATATCAACATGCTCGAGGCAGTCCAGAGGAGGGTGATGAAAATGGTTCAGGGGTAATAGGGCAGGGCATATGAAGACAGGCTGGGTGACCTTAACAAATACTCACTCAAAGAGAAGAGGGAGAGAGGGGTCATGATTGAAAGCTTCAAGTACCTGAAAGGTGCCAAGTAAGGTGGATACAGGGGCATCATTTGTCCCAGTGGAAAGAAGAACACAAGGGGGTACTGCTATAAACTGGTGGTTCAAGAAAGAAGTCAGGAGGCACTTCTTCATAGAACGAGTGATGGGGGGATGGAATAAACTCCCAGCAGAGGTCATCTCTAAAAAGACAGTGGGTGGATTTAAGAGGGGGTGGGACAGACTGAAGGGGAGGGTCAGGATGCGGTGGGAGGCAGGCGGAGACCACAGTAGTTGCTAGGGAAGGGATCCACAATTGAGCAGACTAGATAGATCATAAGGCTTCTCCTGATGGCTATTTTCTTATGTTCCTATGTTTATATGTTCCTGAGGAAAGTCATATCCCCTTTAGCTACCCTTTGGCTGTCCTTTCCTCTGTATGCACCTCTGCTCCCCTCATTGCCTTTCCTGCTTCACTCTGTTTTACTTGGTTAACCTTCTTGTCTTCCTCCCTCTGCATTTCTTTATACCTCCTGAATGCCACCCATTTTTTCCCTTACCATCTTGGCCACTTCCCTAGAGAACCATAATGTTCTCGTTTTTCTTCTACTTGTGCTCACTTCCTTCATGCAGAGGTTGGTTGCCTTAAATATGCTCTTCCTTATTTTTCCCCACTGCGCCTCTTCCCCTCCTTGGAAATCCTCCCCTATAAGACATGAGGCAGTCTCCCATTTCTTTAAAATCCACCCTCCTAAAGTCAAGGACCCTTGTTCTCATATGGTTTGCCTCTGTTGCCATCTTAATATTAAACACCACTGTAAAGTGATCACTGGTGTATAGGGGACTGTCAGCTGTGATGACTGCAATGCTGCCCCTGTTTGTAAGCACCAGGTCCAGCACTGCCCTGTCCCTAGGGGGTTCCTTGACTAACTGCCTGAGAAAAGCCCCTTGAAGGGAGTCAAGGACAGCCCCGCTCTTTGCAAAAGCTGCAGTTGGAAGGCTCCAATCCACATCTGGCAGACTGAAGTCCCCAATTAGCAGCACCTCCCCTTACTTGCCATCCTGATGATGTCTTCCCAAGTGCCTTATCCACCCCTCTCCCTGTGCTGTAGGTTTGTACCGTCCCTGTATAGAAAGTGGCTCCACTACCTGTCTCCAGGATGTCCCACAGCACTTATGTCCATTCTTATTCCTCCTGGGTGCTGCTGTATTCTGTGGCCTTGATTGCTTCCCTTACATATAGTACAACCCTTCCTCTCCTCTGTCCCTCCCTGTCTCTCCTGAACAGAGAGTAACCTGATATTGCTATGTCCCAGTCATATTTGTCAGTGCACCATGACTAAGGTATGGTGTAAGCACAATTACTATTAATTTAATTCTGTGGCTGTCTTAAGGAAAGGTGTGCATTAAATCTTGCTTACATGTTTTTTGTGGTTATTTTCTGAGATGACAGATTTCACTCAGACATGTAGTGCAATTAAAAGCTGTTTATTTCAATACACAGTTAACATTGAACATATTTATCACACTTAAACAATATAAGACACTGTTAGAAAATCTTATTCAGACCGTTGTTTTGCTTTGTGCACTTTAAATCATTACACAATTTTCACTACATACGTATGAGACCTAGTAATTCCTATTTGGAGCAATTTAAGGTAGTACTCTCTAGAATAACCTTGACTAACACCAGTACACAATTCATTGGTACTAATAATCTTTGCTAGCATTTAAACAATATTTCACTGCAGTTCATCTATGCATATAAATATATATATATATATATAGAACCAGGATTCTTTAAGGACACATATTCAAGTACTTTAAGTCAACAAAGTTTTATACTCAGCCAGCTTTTTCAAAGAGTCTCTTGTCTCCCTGATGTCTGGTCCAAAGGAATAAATGTTTATGATATTCCTTGCTCCTGTCATTTGTCATTTGTATTGCAATTCTTTTGACTGTTCATTTTCTTATAAAGTACAGGAGTTTTCAGTCTTAAAATTGATGAGTACCTACATGAGTTCTTATGAAATGGGTAGAAAAAATCCAGAAATCGTATTGTCTGAAGACCTCAGAATCTTGTGCCAATATCTCAGAGCAACAGCAATGGAAAAAGATCAGAGACCTCTTTATCCTGTGCAGCCACTGAGATATCACTACATGACTAGAAACATAGAAAATGACAGATAAGGATCGCATGGCCCATCCAGTCTGTCCTTTTTTGTTGCATTGCTTATGCTGTAGACCCCTCAAGGTCTACGGCTTTTTCTCTTCAACCAGTTACCTGTCCCTCATAATTCCCTTGTCTTATCACAGGCTTTTTTAAATCTCACCAGTTTTTGCCCCTACTACCTTCACTGGAAGATTGTTCCAGGCATCCTCCACCCTTTCTGTGAAGAAATATTTCTTCACATCTCTCCTGAACCTACCCTCCTCCAGCTTCATATTGTGGCCCCTTGTTCTGGAGCACCCATTCCTCTGAAAAATCCCTCCCACTTGTACCTTATTCACCCCAATGAGGTATTCAGAGGTCTTGATCATATCCCTCCTCTCCCTCTTGTACTCCAGGGTGTGCATGTTTAGTTCCTTTAGCCTCTCCTCATAGGATATTTGATGTAGGCCCTGTACCATCTTGGTAGCCATCCTTTGGACAGCCTCCTTCCTGTCTATGTCCTTCCTGAGATGTGGCCTCCAAAACTGGACACAGTTCTCCAGGTGGGGTCTTACTATATAGTGGCAACACCACTTTCCTCTTACTGCTGGTAATACCGCTACCTATACACCTCAGTATCCCACTAGCTCTCCCAATCACTTTGTCACATTGTCTGGCCACCTTCAGGTTACTGGATATGATCACCCCAGGACCCTTTCCTGCTTGGTTATTGCTAGTATTTCTCCCCCAAGTGCATTATTTTGCACTTTTGTGCATTATACCTTAACTGCCACACTTTTGACCACTCCTCCAGTCATTTCAAGTGTCTTTCCATCCTTGCTCCCCACTCCTGAGTTTTCACCCTGTTGCAGATCGTGGTGTAATCTGCAAAGAGTCAGACCTTCCCCTCCAGTTCCTTTGCTATGTTGCTGCTGAAGACATTGAAGAGGACTGGCCCGAGTACTGATCCCTGCTGTACCCCACTGGTCACGCTCCCCTCCTCAGAGCAAGCTCTGTTTATCACCACCCTTTGTGCCCCTCCCACACCTGGTTAGAATAGCACTTCAATAATAGCGCAAGGTAAAACAGCAAGGTCTATACTGCATTACCACGGACAGTGACAGGGGAAGTACAGCATCATGTAAGAAGCGCTCCACTGGTCGCGGTCCATGGCACTAGTACACGAGTCAAGGGCCAAGGAATGAAGGAGTCTTTCTGAGCTGCTCTCATGGTGTGGAGTGGTAATGCAGGAGCAGCTCAGCTGGAAAGGTTTGAATCCTAGTCTCCACAATTTTACTTCTTCTCCCCGTACTCCAACTCAGACTCGGAGTTGATTATTTAATTATGGGGGTGTGGGGCAGACCCCCCCAGTTTGGGGTGTGTAGGGGTGGAGTCCTCCATAAAAATAATATTTTACAATGGTAGCGATCACGAACTGCACTTGCGATCACTGCCACTGGTGCTTATTCTGTTGGCAGCATTGTCTCTTGCTGCTTTTCTTGTCCGTGCTGTATGGCACTGTTTTTGACAGCGTTGTCCATACAGGTACTTTTCTGACCTAGTGCCATGCCTCCTATCCCCTAACTAGTTTCTTACCCAGGTTACCATATTACTGCCCACTCCCATGCTACCCAACTTGTTTACCAGCCTCCTATGTGGAATGGTGTCAAAGGCTTTACTGAAGTCCAAGTAGGCCATGTCCACCGCCCCTCCACAATCCAACATTTTGGTTAACCAGTCAAAAAATCTATCAGATTTGTTTGGCATGACCTCCCCTCCATAAAGCCATGCTGCCTTGGGTAGTGTGGTCCACTGAATTCCAGGAGTTTCACGATTCTTTCCTTTTAATAGTGTTTCCCCTACTACAGATGTCAGGCTAACAGGCATGTAATTTCCTGCCTCCACTTTGCTACCACTTTTGTGAAGTGGGACCACATCCTCCCTTCTCCAGTCTTCTGGAACCACACCATTCTCCAGTGAACTGTTAAACAATTCTGTCAGGGGTGCAGCTAGCACCTCCCTGAGTTTCTTTAACACTCTTGGATGCACTCCATCTATCCAGAACTGAAATGCCCATAACAAACATAGCTGCCCTGTCATCATTTACACAGGGCACTGCACACTTTAACCCTCAGCTCCTGCCCTCAACAGCTATCACCACATTGCTGCCGATGTTAATTTTTTTAACAATAAACTACCTTGATTTAAGTTTGTATCATTTCTCTCTGCAAACCACAGATACAGCACCCAGATCACTGCCCGATCTCCTGAAACAGTCCTGATGACAGAGTAATGGTCACTCTATCACCAGACAGTAAAAACAAATACCCTCACCTCGATTAGAACTGTTCTGGTCCATTCTTTCTTTATTTTGCTGCCTTATTCCCTCACAGGCTGACTTCTATATGCTCCCAGCTTGCCCCTGGTTGCCAGCTGCAGCAAATTCTATTCTGTCCTCAATAACTGCCACTGATGGAAGCTCAAAGCTCTGTCATCGCAGCTCAGCTGGCTTCAGCTCCCCACTGTGGTGAATACTGGGAAGCTGAACAGGTTGCGGTTTGCAAAATAACAAAGAAAAAAACAGACAAGGAATCACAAAATGACAGTGACTGCCAGCTGTCAGTTTCAGCTCTGCCTCCCTCATGTCTCTTGCTCTCACTGCCGACCGAGATCAGTGTGAGTCATGCTCTCTCTTCTGACTTCAGGTGCCTCTGATTGTGGCTAAAACTAACCATTTCCTGTTTTTTTTTTTTAATGTAATGGGCCTGTTTAGTTGTGCTGTCTTTAATATACCATATGCAAGAACCATCAACCTCTAGACCACTCTGTATGGCTCCAACCTGATCATCTTGCCATCTCAAGCAATACCGGTTGCCATTACTTTCATTACCATAATTACAACACAGCTATCACACAATGTAGGTGCCACCTTCTGGCTAAGTGACAGCATTACAATGACCTACTAGGACTATTATATGTTTTCTTCAACACATTTTGTATCCTTTTTCCTAATCTAAATGTTTAAAAAATATATATATTTTTGCCGGCCCGGTGACGCAGAAGGCTGAGGCGCTGGATGCCTCACCTCATGCCATGCCAGTGACCCACATTCGGGAGTGAGTATGGGCCATCAGAGGTCAGCGCGGGCGCAGAGCTGGATTGAGTTGCCGAGAGGCAGTTCTCCCTCTGAGGAGGGACATGAGCTTCCCTCGGCTCTTGGCTGCCTCCTGGTGGATGGTGGGGGCAGTGCCAGGCCAAGGAGCCAGGCATTGAGCCAGGTATGAGGAAGTGGTTTCACTGGGGCCATGGAGCACATGCATGCCTCCTTGCATGTGCGTGACCGTGTTCTGGGGCCCCGGGTTAAAGAGGGAGAAACAGGAAATACCCCTGGACAGGATGACGGCCGGCCTCTTGATGGTTCCTACCAGTGAACAACAGTGGAAGGTAAGTCCTGGGGTGCCAGAGGTGGGGCTGAAGAGATGGGGTGGTCAGAGTTGGGGTCCAGGGGCGGAGAGGTGCACAAACAAATAAAAAATATATTTTAAAAAATACCTTATTTACTAATGAGGTTGGACCCATTTATAATCACAATAAGGCACTCCAGTGCCTACATTGTGCTGGGATACTGGCACTTCTTGAGTGGCAGAAGCACTCTGTCTTCAGCCTTGTGCTTCAACCAACCCAAGTGTGCCATCAACCCAGCAGAAGACACATCTTGTCATGCACTATTGCTTCATTATCAGATGGTTTTGATGTGAAACTCACCAGTTTACTAGGCTGTAAATGGCAATTTCCTTTGTCACTGTTGCCTCATGCACGAAAGCTGAAATAAAACACAATGGACTGTCAGTTGCACAAGAACAGTTGCAGGCAGGTTGTGGTAACTAAAAACAAATTATAGCAAATGAAATATACCCAAAGTGTAAATATAAGATTTTAATGGCATCTCCTGAGTCTTTTGAAAAATAAAAAACACTCGTGCTGTGCGGTCATTATTTATAAATGTCCCCAAAACCACTACATGCATGTACAGATTTTTTATGTACATTTAAGTGTACTTTATTTCTGATGTAATTCCAGAACTCTGCACCACTCCAGGGCCAAAGTCCAAAATTTAGAGAACACATTTAAGTTTCAAAGCAATTGCTGCAAAAATAACTTATTTAGTTATTTAAAAATGTGTTAACTGGGATAGGCGCACTGAGCCAAGCCTTGTTTCTAGGTGTGACCCTAGGGAGGGGGAAGGGGATACAATCAAATAAATACAGATTGATATTGATGTATACTATACAAATAAGGTGCAAAGAAATATAGTGCAACATGACAAAAGTGCAAAATAACAAGAGCAGATAGCTGGAACACAACATGTTCTACATCCTGACACCCAGTTCTAACATATCGGTGTAGTGTGAAATTAGCAGACATAAAAACTGACCCCAGGGGCCTGAACTGAGGTGGAGAGGAACAAAGAGTAGGTCAGATAGGGAGCTGACAGGTGCAGGAGGGGAGGGCAGGAGTTTAAGCTGGTGCTTAGGAAAGTTAGGGAGGTGAGAGACAGATGGAAGAGGGAGGAGGTTCAAGAGGGAAGGAGGTGATAGGAAAAACTGATTGCCCAGCAGAGGAATGGGGAAGGGAGAAGATGCAGGGATCCCTGGAGGAAGGGAATATGAGGCAGATGGAATGGGAGAGATAAGCATGGATAGGTATGAAGGCAAACTGAGCCCACCAGGGGTGGGGCAATCCTTGATCTGGTGCTCACAAATGGGGAGCATGCACAAGAGATAATGGTCAAGGAACCCTTGAGTTGTAGTGATCACAGCAAAGGGTGGTTTAGGTTGGATATGGGCAGGAGAAGCATCCCTACTATGACCAAAATCCTGGATTTCGGGAGGGCAGACTTCAGGAAGATGAGTGAGGTGCTAAGGATGCACCTAGAGGGTGTCAAAGTGGATATGGGGGTGGACCAAAAATGGACCATCATCGAAGAGGCAATGCTAGCTGCCACAGCCAAGTGTGTTAAGCTCAGAGGCCAAAGCATCTAGCTGGTTCAGCTCTGAGGTTACCCTGGTGGTGAAGGACAAGAGATCAGCCTACAGGAGATACAGGAAGACCGTGGAAGAGGTGGATAAAGAAAAATTACCTGAAGTTGGCCAAGGTGGCATGCAAGGTAAAGCAGCAGACTAAGGCACAAAAGGAACTCCAAATATCTGAAGGGATCAAGAAGGGAGAAGGCCCTATCATTATATAAAGAGAAAAGGACAAGAAGGACAGGATAGTTAGGCTTAGGAAAGGGGATGGATGGGTGGAGGAGAAGGGGGTAAGGCAGAGATATTGAAAAAATTCTTCCTGCCCCATCTTAAAAGATGGACTGGTGCTGTCAGGGGGAAGGGGAGAAGGGGGCACAGATGTGGTGATAGGAGAGAATAGTGGGAGGGAGAGGCTGCTAGCACTGAGGCGGACAAGTCACCCAGACTGGAAGGTGTACACCCAAGATACTAAGGGAGCTGGCAGAGAAGCTTGCAGGGCCACTGGCAGACCTCTTCAATAGTTCCCTGGAGTTGGGCATGGTGCCACAGGACTGGAGAATAGCCACAAGAGTGGTCCCAGGGATAGCCGGAAACTACAGACTGGTCAGTCTGACCTCAACTGTATGCAAGCTTATGGAGACCATACTTAAGGAAAGATTCCAACAATATCCTTCAATATGTGCTTAGCTAAAATGCTGGGTGCAGAAACAAGGGTTTGCTAGCCCCAAAAACTACTAATATAGTCCAGGAGAGCTCTGCACTTCAAGTGCAAATGAAACCCCAAACCTTCTGTATTCAATCCAAATGTTTTATTTCTCCATGTGAGGTACAAACAAAAGGTGTGCTACTCCTTACAATTCAGGTGTGCCTACCATCAAACTCACTTGGAGTACAGGGCTCTACTAGACTGCATACTTAAGGAAAGGTTGATAAGGTACGTGGAGGAGAATTGTCTTCAGGATGAGAGACAGCATGGATTTGTGGGAGGAAGATCATGCCAGACTAATCTGATTGACTTCTTTGACTGTGTCACCGGGGCAGTAGACAGAGGCCAGGTGGTGGGTATCCCTTACCTGAACTTCAGCAAGGACTTTGACTCTGTACCTCACAAGAAGTTGATCAGGAAACTGGTGGATCTCGAGGTTGGGGAGAAAATAACCAAGTGGGTAGAAAGCTGGCTGAGGGACAGGACTCAGAGGGTGGTGGTAGGGGGAGAGTTATCCTGCACCAGCAAAATCACCAGTGGGGTCCAGCAGGGCTCAGTACTGGGGCCGGTGTTGTTCAGTGTCTTCATTAGCAACATTGGGCAAGGGTATAAAGGGCAACATGTGCCTTTTTGCAGATGACATCAAACTCTGTGGAAGGTTGGACACAGTGGAAGGGGCACAAGACATGCAGGAGGACCTCAGAAAGCTTGAGAGATGGTCAGGGGTCTGACAACTTGGTTTCAATGCCAAGAAATGCAAAGCCATGCTCATCAGAACCAGCAACCCAAGGACCAAGTACTACCTGGGAGGGGTTCATGTAGCAGCAACAGAGGTGGAAAAGGCTCTGGGAGTGATGATAACTAGTTACCTGAAGCACTCCTCACAGTGTAAAAAGGCAGCAGTGAATGCAAACAGGATATAAAGCTAGGGGAATCAGCAGAAGGCGGAATGAAGTTATACTGCCATTGTACAGGTCGTTGGTAAGACTGTATCTGGAGTATGAAGTAAGATACTGATGTCCCTACCTTAAGAAGGACATCAATGTGCTGGAGAAGGTTAAGAGGAGGGCAACTAAGATGATCGTGAGTCAGCAGGTTATGTCATACGAAGGGAGGTTGGGGGCCCTGAGGATGTACTCCCTGGAGGCAAGGAGGGAGAGAGGAGAGAGGATACATGATAGAGACCTTCAAATACTTGTGGGAGATAAATAGGGTCTCTTCAAACTAAGGGCAACCGAGTCATGAGGGACACAGTCTGAAGCTGGAATGGGGGAGGTTTAAGAGGGATGTTAGTAAGCATTTCTTCGCTGAGAGGGTGGTGGCCAGTTGGATTGCGCTGCCTGAGGAAGTGGTCTTAGTGAAGTCAGTGAGCAATTTTAAGAGGATTTGGGATAGGCAAAAGGGGAAAACATGGAGCTTGGAGGGCAGATGGGGGTAGAAGAGGGGACCGAGGAGGGTGGGGCAGGGTCAGAAGCATAAGCTGAGGATCCTGCAATACCAGCAGACTCGATAGGTGGAATGGCCTTCTTCTGCTGGCTCTTTCGTATGTTCATGTGGCAGTGCTTGAACCAGTATTTAGAGTTGAAAGATGTACCGTGGTACAGGTGATGGGAGGGAAGAAGGAGAATGGAGAGTGAAGAGTAGAGTGTGCAATGAGGAGAGCAAGGGGTGAGTTTGGAGCAAACCAGAAAGCATTATCGAGGGTGTCTATTCTGGCAAGGGAAGAGGAGGGAGTGGTACCATAAACCATATCCACATAGTCAAAGACTGGGAGCACCATTTTGGTAACATGCTCCCAGTAGACATGCGGGGTCAGGAAGTCTTTATTACAGTACAGAGTGCCAAGCTTCAGGAGGAGCTTGGTATGGATGTCATCGATGTGGGTAGGGGAAATAAAGCCTGCAGTCAAGCCACATACAAAGATGCTTAAAGGAATGAACCACTTCAAGTGGAGAACCATCCAGGGTGGTAAAAGAAGGGAGTGGAACCAGTATTGCCAGTTTCTGGCTGGATTCAAAGGTCATATACACTGTTTTCATGGTGTTGACCTGGAGCTGGTTGGCCTGAAACCATCGCAGGACATTATGGAAGTCTTGCTGGAGTGAGACTTCCACAGCCTCAGTAGCCAGGCCTAAGATTTAGAGAACAGTGTCATCTGGAAAGGGCAGGAAGGGGAAGGAATCAGCTTCATTTCAGGGAAGTGACTGTTGATTTTTGCGGGTTTTATTTTTTGAACTTTAAAGATTTTTATTCATTACTAAGGACAATTGCAGTGTACAATTATACATAGCGTAATATACACTTTTAACAATGAAAATACAACATAAAAAAAGAAATTCAAGGAGATTAATTTGCCTCTGTTTAAATTAATTACTTCTGAAGTCATGTCCATGTGTCCTTTCTTAGGATCCAAACTGTCTACGAGCTCTCTTGTTTAACTACTGGTCACAAGTCCAGAGGTTCCTTAAATCACTGTATTTAAGGAGTATTTATATGTCCTGCTTTCCACTGGGTTATTGGTTCTCCATTGCAATGGAAAAGGAAGCCATACAAAAATAAACTTAAGCTGATCCTCTTTGTGTCTATTGTCCTTTACGTGCGTCCATTCTTCCTCTATATTTTGTTTAGTTAGGTTCATAGCTCTTTTACCAATTCAAAGTGTAGCTATAGACAATCTGATTAAACGTCTGCAAGACTTTATATACTTTTCCTAAATAAATCTTTTATGCAACCAAGAAGAAACAAAAGAAAAGGAAAGAAAGTGATGCTGTGCCGAAGCTAGGTATTTCCCCATCCATCCCCAACTAATTAAAGAGGTGTCCAGTTCCCCTCTTCCCTAAAGTTCTACCCCTCTAAATGGTGTAGTTCCACCATGAATTCTGTACTTGCTAGCTTTGATCAAGCCTGAAGTAGCTGGCCCAGTACTGACGTACCTTCCCTCTGTTCTATGTAGTTAAAGAAGGGTAGCCATCTGGAATTATATTTTTCCATGGCGGGTCATAGTTGAGTGGTGACTGCTTCCAAATTTCTAATGTGATGAATATTAATATACAAGTTGGTTATGGTGGTCTGGTCCTGCGATAACCATTGTTGCGTAACTGCCTTAAGGGCACCTGTGACTAAGCTATAAAATAAGTATTTCTCAGTTTGTGAGTTCAGGCCCTCAGGCAGAACTCTCATGATTAAATTCTCAAATCCCAATAGAGAATCCAGGTTCAAGATGGAGGTGATTACCTGTGCCGCTTCCCCCCAGAAAGCCTTAACCACAGGACAGTCCCAAAATATGTGGTAGTGGGAACCCTTCGCGTTACAATTTCTCCAACATTTATTCCATGTGTAGCTGGCATAATGATATGATATCACTGGAGTTCTGAAAAAATCTGATTGAGACTTTACAGTGGAACTCCTGCCATTTTTGCTGATTTTATAGCTGTTGCTATTGTTTCTTTTGCAGCTTATTGTTGATTTCAATTGGTACCAGGTTGCTTTCTGGCTTCATTTGGAACGGTGCCTGTTTGAGGGATTTTTCTGGTGCAGCTGAGTGTTTCTGTTTTTTTTGCTGCTGTAGCTGATTGTCTCTGGTGGTCAGGAGGGAGTAATCTGATTCATTTCAGTGCAGAACCTGCTCATTGCTGGTTTTATTTCTTTTATACTGCTTATTTCACTTGGGTTATGGTTCTGCTTATCTTGTGCTTTTTTTTGTTAAGCCATTAACATTACAGTGCAGGAAATGTTTTTTGTCTGGCCCTGTAGATTGGGGGAGGGTTGCTAATTGTTTGGCCTGGGGCCTCAACAGAGCTACTTGCTAACTGGAGGTGGGGCTGAGTCAGAGTGGTGTAGCTGGTTACCTTTTGGATTCTAATAAGGGTCTGAAAGGGGAAGGAATTAGTTTCATTTCAGGGAAGTGACTGCTGATTTTTGCTGATTTTATTGCTGCTGTTGTTTCTTTTGCAGCCTATTGTTAATTTTTATTGGTACCAGGTTGCTTTCATTTTGAAAGATACCTGTTTGGGGGAATTTGCTGGTGCAGCTGAGTGTTTCTGGGGTTTTTTGCTGGTGTAGCTGATTGTCTTTGGTTGTCAGGAGGGCCCAATCCTCCCCCCCCCACACCCAGCCACCCCTAACGCATCACTTCCTTTATACCGTTAGCCTGTGATATCATACGGTGCCAGCTGACTGCATAAACACAGTTAGTCATCTTATTTCAGTACACAACACAACCACACACCACACCCTCACATAATCTACATTCCTTGATACATTA
This sequence comes from Neoceratodus forsteri, assembly GCA_016271365.2. Classification (NCBI taxonomy): domain Eukaryota; kingdom Metazoa; phylum Chordata; order Ceratodontiformes; family Ceratodontidae; genus Neoceratodus; species Neoceratodus forsteri. Next base: position 559,473,380 of record CM057452.1, on the reverse strand, counting down.
TGAAAATAATGAGTATTGACAATACATATATATATATATATATATATATATATATATATATATATATATATATATATGTGTGTGTATATATATATATATGTTATATTATAGTAGCAGTGAGTACTACTGACGATTAAAGTTGAGGAGCCATTTACATATTAAACCCAACAGTTTGTACCTTAATAACTTTGCAACTGTTTGGCAGATTTTCCTGAAATTTGGAATACTCAATCAAGACCCACACACCTTGGGATCTGCCACGTTTCGTGCCAGTCAGATATATGGCTGCAGAGTTATTAAGCATGATCTGCGCGCGTGTTTGCACTTTTTTGGAATTCTACGGTCGTCTCTACAGGTCGCACGGTTTGCGAGACCGGTCCGAAATCTTCAGGGAACATGGGGCCAGGGTCCTCGATGTGCCTTTTGAAGATTTCCTGAAAAAATATTAAACGGTTCAAAAGTTATTCAAAAAACAAGTTCCTATTATAAGTCAATGGGAAAAGTTAACAAGAAGTTCAACAGTGTCGCAAATGCAGTTTTTACTTTTGCAAATGGCCCTTTTACTGTCGCAAATCCATCATTTTGTTTTCAGCTGGTGATCAGAAAATGCTTGGAATTTAAATTTGGGACCCTCTAGCAACCTAATTCTTTTGTATTCACCTAGTTGGACCCTGAGGATGCTAGCCATGTCTTTATTTTGGGTAAAACACCCCAGAAATATGTTCTTCAAATTTCTGGAAAAAGTACTTTCACAAAGTACTTCACACTTGCGACACTGTCGAATGAATTTGCGAAAGCTTTCGCAAAGTTCGACAGTACTTTTCTAGGCTTTGGGAAAATGACAGCAATTTCTTTGGCACCCTGCTGCAAAAGAACTGTTTAGTGTTTTGGCCTGAAATTTGGCGGGAATGCAGCCGACATCTCACAGATGTGACTTTCACTGTTTTGTTGAAAAAATATTACATGGCGGCAAAGTTACGTCACTCCAAAGTTGATGCTTTTTCCCATAGGATAACATTACGGCGTCCGACGCATTACAGGAATCCTTTGGCGCCCTGTTGCAAAATAACGTTTTGGTCTTTTGGGCTGAAATTTGGAGGGAAGACAGCCAACATCCCACAGTTGTGCCTTTTAGTGGTTTGGTGAAAAAATATTACAGGAGCCAAAGTTATGGCACTTCAAACTTCTCTTTTTTTCCCATAGGATAACATTACGGCATTCGCTGCGCCTTTCAGGGCCTGTATCTTGGAAACTGTGCGAGATACGGACTTTTTGTCAGAAAACTAGCCAGGAAAGTAATAAATCATATCACTTTTAAATTTTTTTCCTACATCGTATGGTTCCTGAGATATAAGCAATTTAGTATTCCAACTCCTCATTTTCTGCTCCGAGAACCATTATTATGCATACATTCTTTGTACTCACTGTCTTTCTCTGTGCAGCTTTTGGGGAAATCAGCCTGTGCACTTACATTACTGTTACCGTTACCGTTTCCGCTTGCGGTTCCGTACCCATTTCACTTAACGTTCACGTCTACGCCATCATGTGCGTTACCCTTTGCGTTTTCGTTTGCGCTTGTGTTTCTGTTGTTTTTAACAGTTCTGTCTACAGTACTGTTTCTCTTTCTGTTTCGCTTTGCATCACCATGTGCATTACCACTTGTGTTTGTGGACACAATATTACTATGTGACAAGACATCTTGGGGCGGGATCGCGGGGCCCTGTGGGCCCCAAGCTCCCGCCGCCAGATTACGTGGCGGGCCCCGTGCTCCCGGCGCAACAGTCCATTCACTATTTCTAGTTATCATTCTCAAAGAAGGGAAAATAGGAGGCAAAAAAACTCTGTTTAATGCATTAGTTAGGGTTGTTCCACAGTGACAAAAGCGAGGAAATTAGGGTTATTTATTGGACCCCTTGGACCCACACACCCCAACGGCATTGGGAATGCGTGTTGGGGTTATCGGTCTTAACTCTCACCCCCATTCTCCTATGCGCTCCCTGCTTTCTTCACACATCTGATGGGGTGAGAGTTAAGACCGGCAACCCAAACGCGCACCCCGGCTGATTGAAAGTCAGGGGCTTTCAAAACAACTCACTTTGTCACTGGAACAACAACTATACATTAAACAGATTTTATATATATATATTATATATATATATGTGTGGGGCACAGGACAAGGTATAGAAGGAAAGAGCAGCAGAGGGCACAGGGCAATAAGGGGCAGTTAGGGCAATGATAGGAGAAGGAAGATGATGAGTGTGGTGCTTTGCAGTGGATGTGGGGCAGCAGTGTTCAGGAAGACCTTCTGGACACTGCGGTGCTGCCCTACCTGCAGCACCTCTCTTTGTTGAGTGAAGAGGTAGCTGGACTCATAGCAGAGTTGGCAAGGTTACAGACGACCTTCCCCCCATACAGAGACCACCATGTTCATAACCACTCCCTCAGAGGTTGCCAAGAAGGAGGGAAGGATGGACTATGGTGGACTCAGAGAGGGTGAGGGAGGCAGAACGGAGGCACAACCCCCAGCTGGTGTCACTTCACAACTTGTATGCCATCCTGGCAGAGTATAGAGATTGTGCAGCATCTTCAGAAGTGAACACCATGGGGGCTGAGTGGGTCATTCAGGATGGAACCCTGAGGGCGGATGCAAGGAGAACACACAGAGGAGGAAGTAAATCCTGGTTGGGGACTCCATTGTCCGGAGGATTGAGCTGGGGTCAGGTGGCAATGGTGAGAGGGAGGAGGTAACATGTCTACCTGGAGGCACAGTTTGGAAGGAGGGCAAATGAATCTTAGGATTGCAAGGTGGTAGCAAAAGGGGGGCTGGATGTCATTATTCACTGGGGACTAATGACCTGGCTAGAGAGGGTAGATGTGGGAAGAGTACAGGAAGAGCTCAGGAGCTGGAGAGAGGTCTGGGCAAGTAGCACACTCTGTGACCTTCTCAGAGGTGCTACCTGTCAACAGCAGGGGAGGGAGGGAGGAGGACATCTGCATCACTGAATTCAACAAATGGCTAAAGAAATGGTGCTGAGAGGTGTGGTATGGCATTATTGGGAACTGGAACCTCACCTGGAGGGATGAAGGACTGTATTCTCCAGATGGCCTGCATCTATCTGGGGGCAAAGTATCCTGTCTGAGAAGTTTAAGTGCATTCTTAGTGATCCTTAACTTGCCAAGGTGGGGAGGCACAGACAGTCAAGGGATTATCATAGCCCCCCCCCTTTCAGGACATAACTGAAAGCAGTGGGGACTCAATATCTAGCGTAATATCTAACTGTAAAACTACCATGGTTACAATGGGGGAGAGAACAGAAGGTATAACGCTAATGCGGTGCAGGGCAAAGACCAATAAACAAGGAACTTTAAGGGGTACACAGAGTGGAAGGTCATGTGCACCAATGCCCGCAGTCTGGGAAACAAAATCCTAGGCCTAACGGCACTGATGGCAGACACAAACCTGGACATTGTGGCTATTATGGAGAACCATAACTGGGATGCAGCCATACCAGGATATACACTTTTTAGAAAGATAGGGAGGGGAATAGGGGAAGAGGGGTTGCTATGTATGTGAAGGAAGGGATTAAAGCTACAGAGGATCAGAGATCCAGGGAAGAAGCAGAGGCATTGTAGGTCACTGGAATCGGGGCACAAAACAGCCATTCATGCTAGTGTAGTTTACAGGCCTCCCGTGCAGGGGGAGGATATAGGTCTAGTAGTGGAGGCCATCCATAATATGGACAGGCCAAAGGGTAAGTACTACTAATGGTGACTTCAGCTTGCTGGATGCAGACTGGAATACCCAGACTGCAAGCACATCAAGGAATAGGGACCTCATGTCTGCCATGTGTGGCAAACCTAAGGCAGCTTGTGTTGTGTCCACCAGGGAGGGGCTGTACTGGACTTAGTACTGATGAACGGGAACAGAATCATGGATGTTGAGGTGGGCAGTCCCTTTGGTACCAGTGACCACAGAACTGTGTGGTTTAGAGTTAACACGTTGGCAGAAGAAAGCCATACAAAGATTAAGGTCCTAGATTTCCGGAAGGTCAACTTCGTGGAGATGGGGGAACAGCTCAAAACTGCCCTGGCAGCAGAAGATACGGGGGAAGGGTAGAAGAACAGTCGGTTAGACTCAAGAGATCCATAGCAGGAGTGACATATATGTGTCAGACTGTAGCAAAAGCAAAAGAAAGAAGCAACCACTGTGGTTCTGTAAGTCAGTAGCTGAGAAAGTGAGAAAAAAGTGAAGCATCTAGGAAACACAAAGAGACACAGAAAGAAGAAAACAGAGTGAAATGTCTGGAGAAGCAGAGAGAAGCTGAGAAAGCTGTCAGAGGGGCTAAGGCAAGAACAGAGGAAGGAACAGCACAGGCTATTAAGGGAGACAAGATCGTCTTCCATTATTTTAGCAAGAGGAAGAAGACCAGAAATGGTATTGTTAGGCTAAAGAAGGAAGAGGGTGGGTGGAGGATGACCTTGAAAAAGCTGAGATACTGAACAAGTATTTTTGCTCAGTATTTACCAAGGAAGAGGCTGGAGAGGGGCCAAGACTCACGAGGAAAGATTTACAGGGGGGAAAGTTGGACACCAGCCCATTTACGGTGGATAGAGTCTTGGAGGAACTATGGAAAGTAAAGACAGACAAGGCAATGGAGCCAGATGGGATTCACCCTAGAGTTTTGAAGGAACACAGGGAAGTCCTAGCAGGACCACTGACAGCTCTTTTCAACCAATCTCTAGAGAAGGGAGGTACCAGGAGACTGGAGGAGGGTAGAGGTGGTCCCCTGCACAATAGTGGAAGTAGGGAGGAGGCAGACAATTACAGACCTGTAAGCCTGATCTTGGTGGTGGGAAAGTTGATGGAGTCTCTACTTAAGGAGAGGGTAATGAAGGTCCTGGAGTCAAGCAGTGCAAAAGACCCATGGTAGCATGAATTCACTGAGGAAAGGTCCTATCAGGCTAATCTTTTCAATTTCTTTGTCTGGGTGACCAGGGGGGTGTATCAGGAAGGGGCGGTAGATGTGGCCTATCTGGATTTTAGCAAAGCCTTCGACACTGTTCCACATAGAAGGTTGCTTAACAAATTGGGGAATCTGGGTGTGGGCTCTAAAGTGGTAAAATGGGTTGGAAACTGGCTAAAAGGCTGGACCCAGGGGGTGGTAGTAAATGGCATAAAATCCAAAGAGGGGGAGATGATCAGCGGGGTGCCACAGGGATCGGTGCTGGGTCCAGTCCTATTCAATGTCTTCATAAGTGACATTGCAGAGGGACTGGAGGGGAAAGTATGCCTGTTCACAGATGACACCAAGATCTGCAGCATTAGCTGATACACAGGAGGGGCTAGATAAAATGAGAAATGACTTAAGACTACTTGAGGAATGGTCACTAGTTTGGCAGTTGGATTTCAATGCCAAGAAGTGCAAGATTATGCACCTGGGACACAGAAACCCAAGAGAGGAATACAGGATGGGGGGGGGCAGGTTCTAGTCACCACAAGTCAGGAGAGAGACCTGGGGGTTATCATATCTGATGATGTGAAGTCGTTCAAACCATGCAAAAAAGCAGTGGGGAAAGCAAACAGAATGCTGGGGTGCATAGGAAGGGGCATAACCAGTAGGAGGAGCGAAGTGGTGATGCCACTGTATAGATCACTGGTGAGGCCTCATCTGGAATACTGTGTCCAATTCTGGAGACCGCATCTCAGGAAGGACATAGACAGAATGGAAGCAGTCCATAGAAGAGCAACAAAAATTGTTTTATTTTTTATTTTAGTCTTTGGTAACCAGGTAAGGCCCACTAGGCACAAGCGTCTGTTTTCAGGGGCGACCTGGGAGCACTGGGCAGTTAAGTGACTTGCTCAGAGTCACACAGTATGCAAGTGGAGGTTGTGAGAATCAAACTCAGGTCTGGTCTGCTAGATGTATCAAGCTCATTCACACCTTGTTCCTCTAACCTCTAGGCTATACTTCCAGCCCATGCATACATGCACTTCACCACAAGCCTTATGAGGAAAGGCTCAGGAACTTAACATCTATTCACTGGAAGAGAGGGCTATGATAGAAACTTTCAAATACCTTAGAGGAATAAAGAGGATACAGGAAGGAGCATATTTCAGAGAAGAAAGTGCACAAGGACAAGAGGACAGAACGAGGCTAGAGGGAGGAAGGCTTAGGGGGAATGCTAGAAAGTATTTTTTCACAGAGAGGGTGGTGGATCCATGGAACAGCCTACCAACGGAGGTGGTGGAAGCAAAAACAGTATGGGTATTCAAAAGTGTGTGGGATAAGCATAAAGGCACCCTGCTGTGCAGCAGAGTGGGAGAATGGCAGTCCAGATAACGGTAGGGATTGCCAAATGAATTAGGGAAATAGGCAGACTAGGTGGACCAGTTGGTCCTTATCTAGAAACATAGAAACATAGACCTTGAAGGCAGATAAGGACTGCTTGGCCCACCTAGTCTGTTCATTTCCCTACATATTGGATAAGCTGCTGATCCTTGTTGCCCAGCAGCCTACTCTTCTACCCCCACTATAATTGCCTTATGAACCCCATGAATTCTTGAATTCCCCCACTGTTTTGACCTGACCTCCTCAGGCTGTTCGGTCATCACCACCCTCTCTAAAAAAAATACTTCCTCACGTTGCTCCTGAGCTGTCCCCCTATCTTCAAATTGTGCCCCTTGTTCTTGCGCATCTCTTTTTCTGAAATATGCTACCCTCTTGGACTTTGTTGAGTCCCTTGGGATCTGCTGTCATATTCTACGTTTCTATGTTTCTATGTATACATGTGACTATGTGGGTTGACACAGGAAGAGGAGAGGTCGGTGAGAAAAATGGAAAAGAAGATGGGACCCAGGATGGAGCCTTGTGAGACATAGTCTGAATTGGGAGTGGAGGGGATGGGATGCCACTGATCTGTACTGACTGCAGTCAGCCTGAGAGGCAGGAACAGAAACATTCAACAGGAGAAGGTGAGAGGTCAACAGAACTCAGCTTGTCCAGGAGGAGCAGATGGGCCACTAGATCAAGGCTTTGGCCAGATCAATGAAAATGGCCAGTATATATATGCCTAATCCATCCGGAGGGATGGAGTCAGTGACATGAAGCAGGGAGGTGACAGTGGAATGGTGCTTCTGAAAACCAGCATAGAAAGGGAGAGGAAGTTGAAGGAGTGGAGGAAATCAGAGAGCTATGAGTAGACCAATTTCTCTTGCAACTTTGCAATTATAGTGTTAATCATTTTATTGTGAGAAAAAAAACTGCTGCTAAAATAATCTAACAAGGGAAAAGGCAGGGGCAGAGCTATAGTAATCTAGCTGAGACCCAGAAGTTTTAATCAGCTAATGACTGTAGAAATTCATTAAAGCTGGGGTGAAAGATGAGAGATGAACTCATATTTGCATTCTGCTGAAAACACATGTAAAATACTACTTTTCCATGACTGCAATTATAGATGCATCCTCGGTTTCTGTGCCAGATATATGTGATTAAAAGCATAAATAAGCTGTGTGATTTGTATTGCATATGACAGACGAGCTCTCAGTCTGTTCTAAAAACAGAATTATATTTATTTAACTATAAGTAGGGCTGCATTTTTGTCATGGACAGTTCTGAAGAAAATCATGGTACTGCCCTGGTCAAAATGACAGAAATTGTGGAAATCATAGTAAAAGTCATGAAGTCATAGCTGTATGTAAGCAATAACCCATGACAGGGTGTGTGGTTATTGGGGATTAATCAACACCCCGGGTGCGTTGTCAGGCATGATGCCACAGGCCGGGTGTCCTCAAGCACCTGGGGTGTTGATTAATCCCCAATAACCACACACCAATGAAATTATTATAGCAGCTTTCTCTTATGGGTACCTCAGAACTAGGAGAAAACAACATAAAGGGTGTTTCTCCTTGTTTAAAAACAAAAAATGACTGCATCCTGCCACCTAGAAAAATAGTCCCCAATACTGGCATGCACATACAAATGTCAGAAACACTGTCCTAATGTGATTTCTGACATTTGTTGTGCATAGTATCATTTGTAAGAAGGCTGCCTCTCTTCATGCAACACTTACAATTGGCTCCACAGCTGATGCAGGACATGTGTAGAGAGACAGACACAAGGGAAACATTATTGGGAAACATTACCGCACAGCAACAAAATAAGAGGGCAAGCAGGCACACATATTACCCACAATTGCCGTCACACAATCTGCTCCATTGTACCACTTGTACAGAGTCTGTGGAGAGAGGCTGATGTGATGCAGGGTGCTGTAATTACCTATTGGCATTGTGTGCTGACACTCTGCAGTCTGTCACTTTGCATCCTCCCCTTCCCCATGTGTACTCCTGGCATGACTGCAGATATGTAAAAGTTGTGACTTACTAGCACCACCACCGAAGTTACAGTGGACTGTGTTGCTAACCGGCACTTATCTGCGCCACCTCCCGAACACCAGTCGCAATATGTGTATTGATTACATGCCTTCACCCAAACTGGTTCTCGGATGCTCATTCTCTCTCCCTGGAGCACATACACTGTTGCGCTCCTCATCACTGCTGCTCTGGGAAACATGCTGGGTGCCATGGCTCTCTCTCTCGGTGCTGCTGTGCAGCACAGACATGGTAGACAGGATGTAGCACATGGGGGACCTTTGGATGGGGATGGCACATCTTGGTGGGGACAGTTTCTCGCTGTCTCGGGGGGGGGCGCAGTCTGTCATGGCATTCCTGTGACTGCCTGCAGCTGCCTACTGAATAGAGAGACAGACAGACAGAAACTGACACAACACTCCCTGTCTCTCTTTTTCTCAGTTCACTGTGTCCATGGAGATCTGCTGGGCTGGTGCGTGGGCAGCCAGCGCTCTCACCTGGAAGGGGAATACAGGAGGGAGGGAGGGTAATAATATGATGACTACAACTTGTTTTGGTGCCAACATTAATGAATGGCAACATGACATTGTCCGCTCAGTCCCTGGAGGTCCCGGGGTGGATGGGTGGGGAGACCAAGAGTAGTTAGGGCACACTAACTATAACATGGGACTGACAAGGTTTTATACATGGTTGAAAAAGATTGGTGCAGAGCCATCAGGCATGCCAGGTTCAGCTCTCCTCTCTTAGCAAGAAATGAATGGCTGACATTCAGACTGGATTTCTGGCACAATAACAAGATCAGGCACGCTGACTTGATCTCTCGGGGGGGACCCTTCACCCCTTGCTGTGCATATATCATGGCTTAATCAATGGTCACCTGATGTCTCTACCAATCAGGTACCTGTCTTTGTGAATCCCATGTTATAATGCGTTTTAAACAATTTATCTCTGTTTTGACATATTTATATAATAGCATTTCAGCAAAGATTTAAATATTGTAAACAATTCATTATTAGGCTGGTCCAGCTGCAGGAGGCAGCACATTGTGGTGGCGTCTGGGGCTCATCTGCAAACCAGAGAATCCCACACTGGGGCCAGCTGGGAGATTGGGACTCTTGTGCAAACCACAGAATCCCACACTGGGTTTGATTGTTTAATTATTCCTTCCATTGCCTCGGAAGGAAACTACCCCTTAGTTATATACTGTAGTGGCGAAGTGGGAGGGTTGGGAGGAAATATAAGGGTTCATTAGTTTTATTATTATATAATATTATGTCTTAAGAGTTAGATACTCCTGTTAGATAAATCTAATTTTGTATCAATTAATCTGTTCTGGTTACGAAGTTGGTAGACACTGTAATCCATAGCTTGTGTATTAACTGAGATCTACAAGGTCTAGATATATATTACAAATTGTTTGCTTAACAATCTGTACAAGATGACTTGTATAATGTACAATAAATATATGGTAACCTAAATGCTATAATAAAGCATATTAAATGTAAAAAAAAAAGAATCCCACACTGGGGTCAACTGGGAGACTGGGGCTCATGTGTAAACTATAGATTCCCACACTGGGGCCGACTGGGGATCAAGAACATTGTTAGGGTGTGGCACAGAATTATGGATCTGTCATTTGCAAACCCCCAAAACTTAAAGTTTGTTTCTCAGAAAATCCATGGTGTTGTCATGAAAAACGCCAAAAAATATGAAGTTGTCATGGAAATGCCAGAAATCATGGGGCTGTCAGAGGAGTAAGATGGAAGCACCAAGGAAGGTCGACAGTGAAAATGCCGACCTCCCGCACATCGACGGCACAATACTGACGCAGGTATCGTGCTGCCCGTTCTAGAAGCGTTTTCTGTGAGGGGCTGTGCCCCCCACACCTCCCATGCAGGGGGCTCTGCAACCCGCACCTCCTGGACTTTAGGATTATCAACTCCAGGTCAGAGTTGGTCCAGGCGGGGCAGAACACTGGGAAAGCGAAACTTGAAAAGGACCATTACAGCGATTGTCGCCGTAATGGTCTTTTTTCGTGTTTCGCCGCCCGGGTGTCGACCTGAAGGGGTGCACTGGAATAAGATCATGGGGTTGTCATGGAAAATGGCAACAGTCATGGGGTTTTCATAAAAATGGGAAACTTCTATGTGAAACGTACAGCCCAAATTACAAGTCAACCGAATGACAGTATATGCAACCAGTTCCTCTCGTATGCACACTGTTGGGGACAGCAGTTTGTTCATACATCTGAAATTGCATATTTACATGAAGTGAACTATACATTTTGAAAGCTTGCAGAAGGCTGGTTTAGAAGTACAGTAATTAACTGTCTTATTGCATTCCAGGCGAGGAAAGGTTAGCAAGAGTTATACCTCATGCTCAGTGGAGACCTCAGTTCTATTGTTTTTTTCAATTGTTTGACAGGCAGCATGCTGAGTGTTCAGGGCTCCTCAGCAGCCCAAGATGATGGTGACTGCGCTGTGCATTTTCAAAAAGGGTGACTCAATCACAGCACCTGTGCAAAGAGCTACCGGGCAGGGAGGGTGACCAGATAGAGGGTTCAGCCAATATAGCGACAGGATGTCACTATACATACATGCATGGGGTGGGGGTGGAGAAACATAGAAACATAGAAGTTGACGGCAGATAAGGACCGCAAGGCCCATCCAGTCTGCCCATTTCTTTTTCTACCTTATAAATGTGCCATCGGCCTTTGCTCTGTCAGTGACCTATCTATTCATAGTCATTTGTATTGCTCTCATATGCCTATCCCATGCCTGTTTGAAGCCCTGCACTGTATTCATAGCCACCACTTCTTGTGGTAAGCTATTCCATGCATCTACCACCCTTTCTGTGAAAAAGAATTTCCTCACATTCCCCTTAATCGGCCTCCTCTAATCTCATGCTGTGTCCTCTTGTCCTGCTATTTTCTTATATTTAAACATGTTAGACTCTTTTCACCTTGTCTATGCCCTTAAGGTGTTTAAATGTCTCGATCATATCACCTCTCTCCTCCTTTGCTCAAGGGTATACATATTGAGCTCCGTTAATCTGTCCTCATATGTCTTCTGATGCAGTCCCTGCACCATTTTGGTTGCCCTTCTCTGGACTGCCTCAATTTGGTTAATGTCCTTGTGAAGGTGTGGCCTCCAATACTGCGCGCAGTACTCCAGATGGGCCTAACCAATGTCTTGTACAAGGTTATTACCTCCCTCTTACGACTTGTGATACCCTACTAATACACCCTAACACCCCCTAGCCTTACCTACTGCTTTAGAGGTCTGCTTGGATGATTTTAGGTCATCAGTGATGATGATGCCCAAGTCTCTTTCTTCCTTTGTGACTGCTAGCAACTCCCTCCCAGCCTATAAGTGGCTTCAGGGTTTCTCTTCCTATGTGCATGATTTTGCACTTCTTTGCATTAAATCCCAGTTGCCACTCTTCTGACCATTTTGCTAGTTTATCCAGATCTCTTCTCATTCTGCCCACCCCATCTGGATCATCTACTCAGTTGCAGATCTTGGTGTCATCTGCAAACAGACAAGCACTTACCCTCTAGTCCATCTGGAGGTCACTAATGAAGATGTTGAATAGGACTGGCCCCAGGACTGATCCTGAGTACCCCACTTGTGACTTGCATCTCTTCTGACTGTATACCATTTACCACCACTCTCTGTTTTCTGCCAGTCAACCAGTTTGCCACCCAGTTGACCAACTTCTGACCCACCCTGAGCCTACCTAGCTTATTTATCAATCTTCTATGTGGAACAGTGTCAAAAGCTTTGCTGAAGTCAAGGTAGGCGACATCAACTGCTCCCTTGGTCCACCACTCTGGTTACCCAGTCAAAGAAATCTATGAGATTAGTTTGACAGGACCTTCCTTTGTAAACCCATGCTGTCTTGGATCCTGTGCCCTATGGTTCCAGGTGTTGCACTATCCTTTCCTTAAGGAGTGCCTCTATAATCTTGCCCACTACTGAGGTAAGACTGACTGGTCTGTAGTTCCCGCCTCCTCCCTGCTACCACTCTTATGGGGCGGGATCACATGAACCCTTCTCCAGTCTTCTGGGACCTCTCCTGTGCTCAGAGACTCACTAAACAATTCTGCTAATGGCTCTGCTAGTTCCTCCTTTAGCTCCTTAAGTACCTGGATGTATGCCATCAGGTCCCATTGCCTTATCCACCCTAAGCTTAGCAAGCTCTTGTAGGACCCTTTCTTTTGTGAAGGGAGTAGTGCTCACCTCCCTCCCCCCTGTGTCCATGATGCTGAGCTGTGGGCCCTGCCCTACCTTCTCTTCAGTAAATACTGAGCAAAAGTATCTATTTAGGATAGATGCCTTTACAGGGTCCTCCTCCTCACATGCTCCCTTTTCTCCATTAAGCTTAGCAATACCCTCTGGACTTTCTCCTTTCACTAATGTATCTATAGAAAGTCTTGTCACCTTCTTTACTGTTCGTGCTAGTGTTTCCTCAGTTTGGAACTTTGCCTGCCTTACTGCCTTACCTGCTTCCCTTAGGGCAGTTTGGTATGCCTCCCTATCTTCATCCCGCTGTGTTCCCTTATATTTCCTGAAGGCCAGCCTTTTAGCTCTGACCTTTTCTGCTACTGTATTTGAGAACCAAAGTGGTTTCCTTCTTCTTTTGCACTTCCTTTTCTGTCTAACACAATGGGATGTTGCTTCAAGTATTGTATCCTTAATGCTTGCCCACTTTGCCTGTACCTCCTCACCTGTGTTTCTTTTTGCCAGGGCTAGCTAACTCTGTTGGCCATCTTATCAAAGTCAGCTCCTCTGAAGTCCCATATTTTTGCCTTGGAATGGGATGATTTAGATGTAAGTAGCCAAATTGAACCATACCATGTGATGGTCACTGGCCCCAGGTGACCTTCTACCTGGAGATCTGTGATCCTTCTTTGTTAGTCAGTACTAGATCTAGGATAGCCCTGTCTCTTGTGGGTTGCTGTACCAGTTGTTTGAGGCCCTCCTGCAGGGAATCCACTATGAGTCTAGTTCTGGCAGATGTTCCTGCTGGTATTGACAAATCTGTATCTGGCATGTTGAAGTCTCCCATTATCAGAACCTCCCTTTAGCTGTCATGTTTTGTATCTTCTAACAGTAATGTAATGTGTCTATGTCCTCCCTCTGGTCTGGGGCCTGTAGACAACCCCAGTTCTTAAGCTGTCCCATTTCCTGTTTCCAGGGTGACCCACAGTTCTTCTGGCTCCTTATGTGTATTCTGAATTTCTGTAGCTTTGATATTTTCATTAACATACAGGGCCATCCTCCCCCTTTTGCACCTCGGTCTCTTCTGAACAATACATAGCCAGGTACTGAAGTCTCCCAGGGTGTGGTTACTGGTAAACCACATCTCACTAATTGCTACTATGTCCAGTTTAGCTCTGACATTATTGCCTGCAGGTCTGGATCTTATTTCCCAGGCTGTGAGCATTTGTGTACATGATTTTCCATTGGCCAGATTTTGGTGTGTTAGTTGTTGGGTGAAGTTTGGCATTACCCTGTGCATCGTATGGGAGACAAACCTTTTTCTTACCTGGTGATGCAAATGAGCAGCAAACACGCTGAATTCCTGTTTGACCACTAGCTGAGGGGAGGTGTTCTTCCCATTCGGCGTATGGGTGCTGCACCCTCTCCCATTTGCTAGTTTAAATATTCTGCAAAGACGTCAAACTTCTGCCCCAATGCACTGACTCCTTTTAGTCAGATGCAGTCCATCAAATTTAAAGAACTTTCGCTCCCAGAACTGTTGCCAGTTCCCTACAAATCTGTGTCCTTTTCCTGGCACCAGTCCTTGAACCACGTGTTTAGCTCCCTGTCTCCCTTCTCTGACCTTCCGTCCATCTGCTCCCTTCTCCCAGACTGGCAGGATCTCAGAGAAGGAGATGCAGACGAAATAGATGATAGTTTGTCACCCAGCTTAGTCAGGTGTTCCTTGGTCTCCACAACTGACCGGCTGGCAGAGATCGATTAGTCCCTATGTGTACTAGGACATCAATGTTTTCTCCTGCTTTGTGAACAATTTTAGAATGCGGTCAGTGTCTCTCCATGCTGATGTACCTGGGAGACATCTGACCATCACCCCTAGCTGGAGATGGGTATCAACTCCCGAATCATGGAGTCTCCTATGATCAGAAGTTTTTGATTTCCTTTGTGCTTGTTTAGTTTTGGTTCCTGATTTGGGTGAGTATTGTTGTGCTAGCTCCTGTGCCGAGTGTCCTGCTCTGCAGTGTCTTCTGCCTCTTTATTTGATTTCAGAGATAGAGGCAGATACCTGTTTGTAGTGTTTATATGGTTTGGAGGTAATGTGTTGGAGAGCAGAGAGTGATGGGGCACCTGATTTGCTCCTTCTAACCACCTGCCAACCTCCTGGACCAACTACCCTCTGCGGTCGAGGTTTTTCTGTTGGATGCTGGGGAAATGGCAGGTGATTCTTATAATGTATTCCTCTTCAATATGAAATTTGACGTGCAATCTCGCCCATGCTGCCGGAGCTGAGACCTAAGATCTCCAAAGGCCCAGCATATAGGACAGTGTCCTAAATCCTGTAAGACTGTCCTTCTGAAAATTGTTCCACAGTACCTGCAGTTAATGAAATCCATTCCAAATAAGTTGCTGGGTTTGTAACCTAGTCAGAGTAATTAGAAGGAAAAAAAGGAAAAAATGCAAGTAATGGTTTAATTGTGCTTTGTTTAACTTGTTATAACAAGTTAAATTACTAGTGCCCCTGTAAATGAGATCACCTTGTGGAGGCCCACTGATCCGCCCTTCCTGCTCTGCCACAGGAAATGTCACAACTGTGGTACCCTATAAAGGAGTGTAGCGTGGGGTGGTTGGGGATGGGGTGGGTGGCTGGGCCCTTCCCTGCCTAAAAGAAGAACCACGGACGAAAGAACAAGGAGGTAAGAGCAGAAACAATCAGTCAACAACAAATGCAGTAACCCTGAAAGCTTATCCTAATGTTAGATAAAACTGTAAAACCTGTAAAGCACCACCTGTAATAATTTCAGAGAAGATATACCCTGTAAGAAACACTTTGCTCCAGAGAAAATAAAGCAGTAACAGAAGATATACCTTGCAAAAGACAATTTGAATCAGAAGATTACAGCAGTAATCTGTTAGCACACACCTGTAGGCACACCTTGTAATAATGCAGAAGAAGGTATACCAGCAACAACAATTTGAATCAGAGAAAAATAAAGCAATGAAATGTTAGCAACAAACAGTAGCAATCCCTGTGAGTAAAAATAAAACACCACCACAGTAAATCTGCTTAGCCAAACTAAGTCTTAATCCTTCTCCTTGCTCTGGTAAGTTTCTCTCTGCCTTTCAAGCAGTCTTAGAAGGAAAGAGCTCAGGTGAAGCTAGGTGCCTTGGCCAGCAAACAAGTCTTCTACACCGTGCGACGGGTGGAAGAGGAGGAGGAGGTTTGTGGGGTGGGCTGCCAACTGGCCATGTGGCATGGTGGGCTGGTGGCAGGCTTGGGTTGGGAGGGTGTCGGGTTCGATTCTGGGCACGCTCGTCTTTTGCACCAGTTCTGGATTTAATTTTTTTTAACTTTTGTTACCCCCCCCCACATGCACCTCCCTGGAATTGAGAATCCTTTAGTAGGGGGGTTTGGGGAGTGAAGCTCCCTGCATAAATGAAAAAAACCCAACTGTTCTGCGCCCTTTTGCTGTGAGCTGCGAGTGTACATCGCTGAAACTGATTTTCGGTGATGTACACTTGCCCAAACAGTGATCGCCTTTCCGCGATTGCCGTTGTCACATGGAACCAGGCTTCTCATATCTTTTAAGCAGCACCTACACCATTTAGTACCTAATTTCACTCCGGAAACGAGCAATTACTACCTTAGTCAGGGCAGAATACCAGGAAAAGGGGCTATAAAGTTGCATACAACCACAATTTGTTATGCATACAGTGCAACAGAAACAAATAAACAGCATGGAATAGGAAATTATTTGAGACTGAAGAAAAATGTGCAAAAAGCTGAAAATTACATGCAGTACATCTGAACTGCATGCAAGTGGAATTGACTGTACAGAGAAAGGAATTTCCAAATCGTTACTACTTCTCAGGCACTTTAACCCCAGACTGCTACTTCATTCTTTTCAGATGCAAAGCATAGGCAGCTGTAGGAAGGAACTATACAAATGCTCTGAGACCCTTTATCATTTTGATAAAGAACACAAGCCATTGGCTTAATCCAAAGCAACATTTCATGTTTGCCATGAAAAATAAAAAGCACCAGCTGTTTCAGGTCAGTAAAGGAGTGTCTAGGCTCACGCATAGAGTTGAGCAACCATAACCTAAAATAACTGAGTTTTGTACAACTCTCCAAACCATACACATACCCTCAAGTCTCATTTCCAGAGGTAGGCATCATGAGTATGCAAATCTTTGTGCAAGTCAGGATAACAAGGCTTCACCAGAACAGACATTGGGCTGGATTTTCAAAGAGCCTCTAGACTGGGGCAAATTTATGATGATCTAGAGCTGCAGTGCACCCTGGCTGCATCAGGGACCCTGCACCATATTCAGAAGAACAGGGCCCTGTGTCACAAATCGTGGAGTTATAGCATCCATAGGTGTGTGCCATAGCAACAGGCGTACCTATGGGAACTGCATGAGGATCTGGCTGCCCCACCCAGTGCAACAGCAGAGGTGTAGGGATGTTGTGGGTTGGGGGCACACACCTGGAAGGCATGCGGGGGGGGTGGCATGGGCAAGGGGTGCCATTGTGGCAGCTGGGGAGGGTGGGCAGGCATATTGGTGAAGTTGCACCTGGCGGGAGGGTGCCGATAAGTGAGCAATACTGTCAGTGGCATGGAATAGGGAGGGAGGACAGAGACACAGGTGCCATGGCACCACTTGGACACAGCCTGGCAGCAGCCCCGCAGGCTGTGCCCGTGAGGCCATGGCACTCTGTCCCACCTCCCATTCCATATCACTAACAGTGTTGCTCAATAGTGTCACCTCTGCCAGGTGCTCATCATTATGTGTCCCTAGCCACCACCATGGCACCCCGTGCCCATGCCACCCCCATACACGTCTATCAGGGCCCACAAAACAAGTCACCACAGTATCTAGTATTAGTGCAAGGGGCTTAGACCAGCTCATTGCTGGCCTATCTGGAGCCCCGTACTGCGGCTACGGCAAGAATTCTTGAATCCCAGAAAAGGGGATGTTGTAGCCCCACTGGGGTGCAAGCCCCCTTGAGACATGCAACACCCTCATTTATATTGCAAGGGAGGTGATGTGGCAGTTTGCCGCAGTGGGTCCCGATTCATACACAGACCACATTTCTGAATCGGGACTGCTGCATCATTTGCTGCATCTGAACCCTTTGCTGCAGGTGCATTTTGGCATTCATATGGCTTTGAAAATCTGGCCCATTGCCTTTTATACTGCTGATAGATCTGATCCAGCTTAGGCTGAGAATGACAAAAATACAGACGTGTTTCTGCTCTCTTTGGGACTCCTCAGTGTACTGCAGTTCTAATCTCAGCCAGGCACCTTGGCAGACCCTTAGGTGGTAACAGTTTATAACAGTCAGAGTGAGCATACTAAAGAGGCAGTTTGCAGGTAAAGCAGCACATGGGATCCATAAAAGAATGCTAGAGAAGAAATATCAAAATTGTTTGGTTTTGGTGTAACATTTTATTTTACTTTAGTTATTTTGGGGATCCAAAATAAAGATGCTCTAGCCTGCCCGATTATGCTGGACTAATCAAGACAGACATCCATCTGGGCAGAGTTATTACTAGCACAAGCAAGGGCAGGCCAGAGCCATCTTTATTTCAGAGCTGCAAAACATAACAAAGGTACAACTGAACAATTTTAACAAAATTATTTTGGGGTTACAGTAGCTGGTAGAGTAAGGAAACCTAGACACTTGCTTACTGAATCAGAAGATGGTGCCATTTTATTTCAGGTTACATGAACTGCTGTTTTAAAATACATAATAAAAAAGTCATCATAATTATGGTACATAATTATGTACCATAATCCAGGATAGCAGGACTAGGGAGCCTGAGTACAAGACAAAAGGAAATACAGTCAGAAGAGAGAGAAGGAAATACTGAAAATAAAAATATAGTGCAAAACTATGGATGTAATCAGTAAACAAACAAACAACCAAACAAAAAAACAGTGAAGAAGCAGATCCAGAGAATACCGTCTATTTTCATGTGACAAACTGTTTCTACTATTTGCATCCACAGTTTTGTGCTGTACGTTTGTTTGTTTCTGTGGATGAGCTTATTTATAGCATCATCTATAAGACCCAAGGCGCTAGGTTGGAGAGAGTGACAGAAGAAAAGTTTCCCACCCCGCCTGAGAGTAATAGGAATTTGGAACACATTGCCAGAGAAGATGATGAGTGCAGACATCGTTTATGATTTCAACCTTAGGCTCAATAGATGCCTGAAGGGAAAAGACATTTCAAGTTATTGCAGTTAGGATAATGGGAAGGGTGACCTGTTGGGCTGCAGGTTCTTACTTTGCACCAAACCTATGTACCCAACGTATAATATGGGCAGGCTCAACTATTTTTTTTTCTGCCAACAGATTCTATGTTTCTAGATTTCTACAGTATATACCTGAGTCTCCTTGAGACATGACTGGTATACAACAGAAACTAATACAGTAAAATAATAATTTAAAGGAAAACGGCATTGAACCTAGACATGATTTTCCCAGTAGAAGCTGTACTTTAAATACTGGTTCTAAATATTTTAGTGCTCCATTTTTACTGGCCTTTTAATTACTATTATGTTTTTGATTTATGCACTTGTGTTAAGTACTATTTTAGAACTGTATGATGTTTGTATGATGTAAATAGGTTATGAAGCAATAATGACTGAACAGCCAGTCAATTCCTGGTGATTAATGACCGGCTTGGAGGGAAGGGTGACCTGAGGTGCAGCCAAGGGCCAACCCCACCTAGCCAGTTCTTAGTCAAAAGGAAATGACCAGTTGTGAGGTCATTATTGTGATTATAAGTCTAATCACAATAATGAGTTTTTTCAGGTTTATAGTGCCAAAAACAGTTTTGTATTGGCGTCATTCCTGACAGCATATAGTACATGAGCCGAGTACCACTGCTGTCCTGGCATTTCTAAGAGATTTCAGACTGGCGACAGTCAATCAGTGAGCTAGTTTAGCTCATGAATAGTTAATTAGACCTCTAATGTCCTTTTCAGCCACAGAGGTACTTTCAGCCACAGAGTTCTGTGGTAGAATACAGATGCATTATACCACCAAGGTAAGAGCTTAACAAAGTCACAAACTACATCATACAGTTCTAAATGGGTACTTGTCACAGGTGTGCACATCAGAAACAGTCACTCAATTTACTAAAAGATCAGCAAACATGGAACAATCACATAATTTGAACCAGTATTTAAAAGACAGATTCCATAGAAAACATTAACTTGTAGGATAAAAGCAGTTCTCCCTTAAAGGTTACCAGAATCCAACTGCCCCTTTCTCATACCTTAGTTACCTGGCACCATAATCCAAATCTGCTGTAAACATACTATTTCCAGCAGTATTTATTTTTATATCTACTTCTAACTGAGAGAAAAAAATCGACTGGCACTTAAAGCCTGCCCTCTGGACAAGATAGCTGCAGGTCCACTACTTTCCAGGCTGCCTTTAATAATCCATTGAAATTATATACAATGGAACAGGCCTTTGTGCTGGTGCACTGAAGGCTTTGTATTTAGTTTGCAGGAAGTTTTTTATGGAAGATTAATTTATTTATTCTGCTAATTTTTGTTTTTTGGTGTACTGTAGTGTGCTTTCTGTGTAAAATTGTAAAGAAATCTGAGCCGTGAAAAGCTGCTTTACAAAACATTTTACTACTACAACTACTACTACTTTAACTGCTACTGCTCAACTATGATTACTTCTACTACTACAACTAGTACTACTCAACTAGTACTGGTACAACTAGTACTGCTGCAACTACTACACCTACCACAACTACTACTACAACTACAATTACGACTACTGTACATGATCTTCAAAGATAAATTGTTTTGTTTTATATAAACTTAGGTGATTGTGAAAGATAACCCTGTAGGCTCCAGGAAGATATACCATTTTTGTGGTAGATACTGGTTGGAAGTCAGAAGGATCAGCACATATATTTAGTGTGATCTTTCTTCTCTGTTGTGGTTAATTATTTTTTTCACTTTATCTTTTTATTGACATTTTCACAAAGATAATACATACAAAATTACAGGTGCACAACATATTATATATAAGAAGTAAATATGCCAGTTAATTAGGAACATAGCAGGAAGAACACAATATGCATATATATAAAAAAAGAGATTACTGTACTATGAATAAATGATACTAGAGTTGTGATACAACAATAGAAACAATTAGGTTTATAGTGTCCGTAAAGTATAAAAAGGGAAGTCAGTAGTACCTAAGGATAGTGCAATTGCTACTTTGCATATTGTAAAACATAGAACAAGAAAAGGTGGTTGCATGTGACCTATAAAAAAAGAGATAGAAGGAAATAAACAGAAGAGAGTAATGCAGATATAAAAGAAGCAAATAACAGAGAGCAAAGGGCAAAAGAGCATCTGCGCTATAAATTGTCACGACCCTAATCTATTGAATAGATGGCGAGAAAAAGAGAAGAAAAAGGGGGAATTGAATACTTATAAATTAGGGCATAAGGTATTGGTAGTGTTAATAAACCCGAAATAATCCTGCCAACATCTATTATATGAACTGAGTCCAGCAAAAGTACTATGAGATAAATGGTCCAATGATGCATATTGAGATAGGTTTTGAAGAACATCTGAGAAAGTTGGTATATGGGTTGATCTCCAGTTCATGAGACTCAGATGTTTAACTAAGAAAACAAAATATTTAGCCATCTAAAATGTACGTGAGAGGGTAGGGATTGTTTGGGGTTAATATACCTAGCAAAAAAAATTTTCGGATCTAAGGAATTTTATGTCTGATAACTTTGGAGGCTAATGTATGAACTTTATGCCAGAGTTTATTAATGGTAAAGCAAGTCCATAGAATATGGAAAATATCACCATTAGGTAGGTTGCAACACCAACAATTATTATTATTAAAAACACCCATATGATGGAGTATGGACGGGGTTCTATACCAAGAATATAGAATTTTAATTTGAATTAAAGAGCTGTGGGCATCTTTGAATACGTTATGAGATATACTCCAACATTTACTCCACTGTTACTCGTTATTTTATAATAGAGTAAGGAACTCCATTTATTTTTAACTGATAGATTTTGATCGGGTAAGGCATTGAGAATGTCTCTATATATGGAGCTATTAAATTTTACAGTTAGTTTAGTCCAACATGTAATGTAATGATCCTGTAATTCTGAGTTATGAATATAATAGAGAGAGAGAGGTATAGGCTGTACGAATTTTAAATATTTCCAGAAATCTTGTTTTGGAAGATTCCAAATGTTCTGTAAATCTGAGAAGGGTTTAAGTGTAAGTGAGTTTTGGTCCAGAATATCCCCAAGAAGAAAATACCTTGTTTTTCAGAGCTGACAAAAGATAGTCTTGTTCTCTAGAGCCAATAATGGGTTACCCCATAAAGGGGTATAAAACCAGGGATTGGATTAGATTTTAAAATTTTTGGGTTAACTTCCAGTAAAAACGAAGCTGAGATAGTGGGATGCGATTTTAGTTTGGAAGAGAGGGCTAAATATGAAGGCTGTTGAGACTCCTCCAGGAGAGATGCAGATTCCTTTATAACCCATAGGGAGTATGAGATGAGGGTTTGTGGAACCATTTAATAGTTTGGGAATTCCGAAAGGCCCAGAAATAAGCTTTGAACCAAGGAAGACTGAACCCTCCCTTTTCCCAAATGTGTTGTGGCTTGTGCCTTTGGTGGTGTCTGATATTGAGAATCTAAGTGTCATTTGTGGGTATTCTG
Source organism: Neoceratodus forsteri (assembly GCA_016271365.2). NCBI lineage: Eukaryota > Metazoa > Chordata > Ceratodontiformes > Ceratodontidae > Neoceratodus > Neoceratodus forsteri. Next base: position 559,451,050 of record CM057452.1, on the reverse strand, counting down.
TCTGTTTTGGTCAGGACTTTATTTTCTCTGTTAAACAATTGAGTATACCTATTGCCTAATACCTTACAGTACACTGTATCTGTTTGTGCTGTCTTTGATTTTTTCTTCTTTCTCCAATCTTTTAGAGCTGTTTAGTTACTGTGGCAGTGGTGAGGCTGTGTTCTTTCTTGTAGTTCAAGGTGCTTTTGGGACTGCTGATTTCTACTGGTTTAAAAGATTACATTTTTTTCTATTTTTAAATAGCTATATCAGCTTGGTATGTTGTCACCTGTTTCTTATTGCTAAGTAACAGATGTTTTGCATTATGTTCTGGTTATGTGATAGAATCTGTATTAGTAGAAGGTAGATTATTGTGTTTATATTTACTGGTTAGTGGTTATAAACCACTGCCAGCGAGTGCCTAACAGCTCCATAAACCACATTTGTGGTTTGTGGAGCTCCATAAACCACATATGGGGTTTATGGAGCTCCATGAACCACGGACAGAACAGTACCACAGCATCACCAGAAAAAGTACTGAACAAGCTGTCCTCACACTGGACATTCACAAGTGCTATGTAGTCAGTCACGCAGTGCAAGACAAGCTTGTCGGCAGTAAAAGTTACCCTTGCAAGGTGACAAAAGAAAAAATTACTCACCTTAGTAATGTTGTTTCTTCTAATGGAGTCTTGCTATATTATGACAATTGCAGTATAACCCAGGTTAGAACTGCTCTGGAGGTGAAATAGTTAACTTCCATGCAAGGCATGGAATCTTGAGCGTGAGCTCGGTTAAGGAAGCTCTGTCTGCTTGCTTTCAAACCAAAACCGTCAGATCTTTACGAGCTAAAACTCACTAAAGTTCTGTGTGGAAGCTGTAAACCTACACTAGCCAACTGGCTACTAACCTAACAAACACACTTGTTGGTCTAGAAAAAAGACTCAAGTCAAGAGACCCAATAATAAAATAAAAACACACTCACCCTAGGGAGGGTGAGACAAAGCAACAAAGTGGCAAGAAAACAGAGTGCCAACCCTGTGATGCCCACCCACAGCGCAAAAACATGGTTCTGAGAGGGGCAGGCAGGGAAGGAGGTCATAATATAGCAAGACTCCATTAGAAGAAACAACATTACTAAGGTGAGTAATTTTTTCTTCAAACAACATGAAGTCTTGCTATATTATGACAATTGCAGACTACACAGTAGTACCCCCATGGAGGAGGGACAGAACCTACTTAGGGAATAGGCTCTGAAGGACAGCTGTGCCAAACCGAGCATCACTCCTAGCTTGAATGTCCAAGGAATAATGCTTGGTAAAAGTGTGAACCGTTTTCCAGGTAGCTGCTTGACATATCTCTAGAATGGGGATGTCTCTGGCAGCAGCCAGAGAAGCAGCTGTACCTCTGGTAGAGTGAGCCCTCAGGCCTAAGGGGGAAGACTTACCCAATTTTTCATAACAGAATTGGATACAAGAGACGATCCACCTGGCAATGGATCTTTTAGTGGCAGGTTTCCCCTTTCCAACCTCACCATAAGTGAGGAACAGTTGGAGGGAGTCAAACCTGTGACCCTTGGTACGCTCTATGTAGTAGCTAAGGGCCCTCTTCACATCTAAGCTGTGCAGCCTCCTCTCACCAGAGGAAGAATGATCAGTGAAGTAAACAGGGGAGAGAAATAGATTGATTAAGGTGGAAATCCGAAACCACCTTAGGCAGGAACTTTCTATTAGTCCGAAGGACTACCTGATCTCTGTGAAAGGCGATAAAGTCTGGCTCCACTGTCAGTGCTTATAATTCACTTATGCATCTGGCAGAGGTGATAGCTACCAAAAACACAGTTTTCCAAGTCAGGAACTTAAGCTCAGCTGAAGACAAGGGCTCGAAAGGAGGTTGCATGAGCTGAGCAATGCAAACATTGAGGTCCCAGGCAGGGGCAGGGTCCCTGAATGGGGGGTTAGTGTAAAGCAAACCCTTAAAAAAACTGGTAAATACAGGGTGAGATGAAAGAGGAGAGGGTTTACCTGCTGAAAGAAAAGCAGAGACAGCTGCCAAATGTACCTTCAGGGTAGCTGGTCTCAGCCCTAAAGTGTTTAGATGGACCATATAATCTAGGACTGTGAGTAGTTCAGCAGTGTCTGGAGGAATATTCATTTCTGAGCACCATATGGAAAATCTTTTCCATTTGGAGTTGTAAGTAGCCCTGGTAGAAGGCTTCCTAGAAGCCCTGAGTATATCCATTACACCTTGAGAGAGGTGTAGGCCAGCAAACTCTATCTTCAAGAACCAGGCCCTGAGATTGAGAGACTTGAGATTTGGTACCAAACCCTTCCTGGGCACATGTTAACAGATTGTGATTCTTGGGAAGGTACAGGGGAGGATGGACTGCTAAGGACAGGAGGAGAGGATACCAGGGTTGCCTGGCCCAATCCGGGGCAATCAGAATGACCCTGCAGGATTGGGCTCTGATTTTGACTAGCACTTTGAACAGGAGAGGGAAAGGAGGGAAGGCATAGAGGAACTTCTCTTCCCAGCTGAGGGCTAAGGCGTCCAGAGGGACTGAGCCCAAGACTGGGGGCCTGCAGCAAAAGAGAGAAAGTTGGTGATTGTCTGGAGCTGCAAAGAGATCTATTTGCGGGGTGCCCCATTTGGCAAATACCACTCCCAGAACCAGGGGATCCAGGGACCACTCGTGATGGCCCTGAGAGATCCTGCTGAGAGCATCTGCCAGGACATTGTCTTTGCCTGGGAGGTGAACTGCCGAAAGGGAGGTGTTCAGGGAGTACGCCAGAGACCACAACTTCATGGCTTCGGTGCACAAGGCCGTAGACCGAGTGCCCCCCCGCTTGTTGATGTACCACATTGTAGTGGTGTTGTCTGTTCTGACCTGCACAGTCTTGTTCTGAACAGATTCTGAGAAAGCTTGAAGTGCTAGAAAAACTGCTCTGAGCTCCAACAGGTTGATGTGGAGCAGAGATTCCTGTGGGGACCACAGTCCCTGGGTAGTGAGGTCGCCCATGTGGGCCCCCACCCAAGAGGGATGCATCTGTAGTAAGAATTAATGAGTGGAGGCTGTGTGACAAAGGAACTCCTTGTCTCAGATTGCTCTGATCCTGCCAACACTGAAGGGCTTGGATCAGGGTTCAGTAACTGGGATCAGTTTGGTAAGAGGATCCTTTCTTTGTTACCAAAAGGCCCTCAGATGGAACTGAATGTCTCAATTTGAAACCTTGCTCCTTGCACTACTGCTGTGGAAGCAGCCATGTGCCCTAGGGCTGCAGAAAATGCCTTGCTAGTCGAGAGACCTGCAGGGTGAATGAAGAGAGCCAGGGAGACAAGAGCGTTTGCCCTGTCTAGAGGAGGAAGGCCCTGGCTTCCTGGGTGTTCAGCTCTGTGCCTATGAAGGTTAGGGAGCTGGACAGGCCCAGTACTGACTTTGAGAGATTCAGAAGGAAACCTAGTGACGTAAGCAGTTGCTGGGTTATCGGAAGATGTAGGTTGACCTGATCTGGGGATTGTCCTACTATGAGCCAATCGTCCAAATAAGGAAAGATGGAAATCTTTTGCCTTCTTAGGCAAGCTACTGCTACTGCCAGGCACTTGGTAAATACCCTTGGAGCTGAAGTGAGTCCGAAGGGCATTGCCCTGAACTGGTAATGGCCTGAGGGCAGCTGGAACCTGAGGTACTATCGGTGGGAGCTTCTGATGAGAATATGGAAGTAGGCATCCTTGAGGTCCAGGGATGCTAGCCAGTCCCTGCCTTAGGAAGGTAAAATGATTGCCAAGTCACCATTTTGAACTTTGGTTTTAAAAGGTGCTTGTTTAGGTATCTGAGATCCAGGATGGGCCGCCATTCTCCTGTCTTTTTTGGGGTAAGGAAGTACCTGGAGTACAACCCTTTGCCCTGGTGTAGGGGTGGAACCCTTTCCATGGCTCTGAGAGCGAGGAAGGTGGAGACCTCTGACTCTAAGGCGAGTGCCTCCGATGGAGATGCAGGAGGAAAAGATCTGGTCCTCAGCTTCGGAAATTTTTTGAAGCTGAGGACCAGTCCCTGGCTTACTACTTCTAGGACCCACTTGTCTGATGTGAGAGACTTCCAGTCCTGGACAAAGTAAGCCAGCCTGCTCCTACTGGTAGAGGAGAAGTGGCCCTGGCTACCCCATCAGGGTACCTGCTTGGCAGGGGCTTTGGGCTGAGGAGTGGAAGCAGGCCTGCTTGAACCCCGCCTGCCCCTTCCTCTAAAGAATCCCCTCTGGGTATAGGAGGAAGAGGAGGCTTGAGCCTGATAAAAAGGCCTATGAAAAGGCCTGCCTCTGCCCCTGGAGGGCTGCTTCTGAGGAGTGGCCTGCCTTTCCTTGGCCTGTGCATTCCGATAGGTGGTCCTGTCTTCATCCATTTTCTTCATATAATTCTCTGTTTGCTCCCCAAACAAAGAATTGCCAATCACAGGAAAATCAATGACTTTTGACTGGGTATCCTGTGACAATGTGGTGCATCTGAACCAGGCCATTCTGCGAAGAGCCACAGAAGTAGCCATAACTCTAGAAAATACATCATTAGAGTCCACCGCAGCATGAAATTGCATTTTTGATGCCTCGATACCATGCAAAGCTACCTGTTCCAGATCCCTGGCAAACTTGTCAGGGAGTTGTTTGACTAGAGCCAGCACAGTATCCCATCTGGATTTCTGGTATCTGGCAGCATAAGCCATGTAATTTGCTTGTCTGAGCCCCAAGGATGCTGCCATGTACTGTTTCTTTGCCATAGCATCAATCTTCCTGGAGTCCTTTTCAGGAGGATGTGAAGCTAGGGGGATATTTGCCTTGTCACAGGCTGCAGCATGCACTACACCCACATGGCTGCATTGCTGTGTGAGAAATTCTATGTCTGAACCTGATAAAGTATACCTTCTGTCCATCCTTTTATCCACAGGAGGTATAGAATGAGGAGTTTTTAAAACTTTTACTGTCTGTTTCCTGAAAGATTTATGAAGGGGAATAGACAGCCTCTTAGATTCTGGAATATCCATCATTTCCACATAATCAGGCTCTTCCTGATCATCCACAGCTTCCTCAACAGGAAGCTGAAGAGTTTCAGCAACTTTCTTGTAAAAGATGAAATGAGCAGGGGACTCAGAAAGCCTAGGGGGAGAAACCCCTAAAGGTCTGTCTGGAGAGGTATCTGGCTCAATAGGAGCGTCAAGATCTTCCAGACCATAATTACTCTCTTCATACTCTCCCCCCCACGGTTCATATAAAATTCCTCAAAATCATAATCCTGAACCGATGGGACTTGGTGAACCGAACGCCTCCCAGATGGGGACGGTTCAGGAACCGAAAGAGACTGGACAATTTGATTGCTTTGGCTATCTCTTCAGCTGTTGGGGAAAGGACTTTTTCCACAGCAGCAGACTTTCTAGTCCTTTTTGCAGGAACTGGCTCCTCGGAGCCAGCTCTTCGTTTGCCCGAGGAAGTCTGGCCCTGGTCAGAGGGCACTCCCTCAGGTTTGGTTGGCACCGAACCGGCCGCCATCCGGGTCAGCGGACTTTTTGGCCTCTCTTTCCCTGAGCCTGCCAACTCTCTTTTCAACGGTGGCAGCAGGGAAATTCTTGCAAATCTGGCAGTCTGAATCGAGGTGGTCAAACCCCAGGCAATAAACACAGGTGGTGTGAGGGTCAGCCTTGGCAAAGGCTTCCCCACAGACATCACAGTGCTGAAACCCAGTGGGCCCAGTTTTTCTTTTGGGTTTCTCAGACATTATGCCAGCCTAACCAAAACTTGCCCGTTTATGGCAATCTGCCAAGCAAGACTCTCCTATCGGTTCCCAACCGTGTCACGGGCCATGGAAAAAAACGGAATGAAATCCGTCTTTTTTAGAACCGATAGGAACCGGGAACCACACTCTAAAAAAGGACTAGCAATATAAAATGCAACCTAATCGGTTTAAACCGAACCGATAAATGTTTTACAAGTTCCACACAGAATTCGTATGTAAAACCTATCTATTACTTACGTTACCACAGACAGAGCTTGAACCGAACGTTGCGTTAAATTTACTATTTTAAACTGTTTTAAACTGAAAATGAACCGAGCAAAAGGAGAAATCTCCGGAGCGACTGTTCAGTGAGGCGGAGTAAAGAATCTGACGGTTTTGGTTTGAAAGCAAGCAGACAGAGCTTCCTTGACCGAGCTCTCGCTCAAGATTCCATGCCTTGCATGGAAGTTAACTATTTCACCTCCGGAGCAGTTCTAACCTGGGGTTATACTGCAATTGTCATAATATAGCAAGACTTCATGTTGTTTGAAAAGACAATTTAAACCAAAAAAAATCAAATAACAGTAAATATACAAAATAAAACATGGAGAAGTGAGGTTCTCTGGGGATTTTATGCACCCCCTCGGAGTGTGATGCCCATATAAACCCCTCAGGTTTCTCCCTTGGGGTTTATGGGGCATCACACACCTCAGGGGTGCATAAAATTCCCATAAACCACACTTCTTTGTGCATTATTCTATATGTTGTTACCTTTTGATGATAAGGAGCTGAGATATAAAATGCATATACTCTTTTATAGTTATGTATAACTGGAGGGTAGGATAAGCTGGGCTTGTAGGAAGTGAGGGATTAGGTACATGTATGTGAAGCAGGAGAGCGGTAAACTGCAATAGCTGTGGGGCAGCAGTCATTCTGGGGGTGATGTGGAGTAAAGGGGGATGTCCTGTGTGCAAGAGTCTGGAGCTGTTAAGGGTTGAAAGAAGGCTTCTCAGATGGGAGCTGGGGAGGATGGTGTGGGAAGTCAGAGGAGCAGAGCAGTGGAGGGAAAGGTAGAGGGGTGATGCTCAGGGGAGTGATGACATCAGGCAGGGGATGGGAGTGGGGAGGAGCACCCAGTATACAGGAGTAGCTCTTCCTCAGAGAAATAGGGAGCCCACGGTGGAGGAATAGCAAGAGGTGAGGGGGAAGGGGTGGGAATGTGAGAGTAGCATCAGGGGTGGGAAATTCTAAAGGGGTACCTTTATTAAATACATTTGCACCACTGTCTGGAAGGAGGGAGGGGGCAGCAGGAGGCGAGGTAGGAGGTCAGGATGAGCCAGGGTTGAGAGTAGGAGTACAGGGGAAGGGGGAACTAATCAGGGTGAGCAGGGTAGAGGAAGCAGGCAAAATGGAGTGGAGGAAGGGGGGAGGGAGAGAAAAGGAGTGGAAGAGGGGAGAGAAAACTGAAAGCACATACAGATTGTCAAAAGTGAAGGGGCAGATTGGGAGATGGAAAAACAGTTAAGGGGATAAAAGGTGGATGTGGAGATACGTTTACCAGGGTTCAGAGTGAGTAGTTAGGTGGGGAAACAGCTAGTACTGAAGATAAGAAAAGAAGGATGGGGAGCACAGATTCAGAGGATGGAAGGGTGGCAATCATAGGGGACCATAATTAGGGGTATTCACTGGAGAAAGAAAGGGGACCCAAATGCAAGCAGGAGGATGGTTAGTATGCTAGGGATGACAGCGGGGAAGGTGGGCCCAAGAATAAGGGAAAGAGAAAGGGAGATTGGAGGAAAACCTAATTTAGTTATACATTTGGGAACCAACAACCTTGCTGGGGAGGAGGTGGAGGTAGTGCAAAGTGGGTTCAGGGAGTTAGGGAAGATCTGCAGGGAGGAAGGAAGTTCACTGGCCTTCTCAGAGGTGATACCAGTAACAAGGGCCAGCATAGCTAGGAAAAGAAGAATAGAGGATTTCAATGACGGGCAGAGAAAATGGTGCAGGGAGGAGATGTTCATCAGGGTCTTGGTAATTGCTGTCTTAGGACAGGCCAGATCTAAATATGGGGTTCTATTTACTCAGCCCATCACCCCTTGTAGACAAACATGAGCAAGGGATTACAAAATGACTATTGCTGCACTAAGGAAGCTCTTACTTTTCCTTCTGTTGTGCTCAGGAGACATTGAGCTTAACCCTGGCCCAGCTAAAATTCTTGCTTCTCTGTCAGATCCAGCAAAACTAAAAGGAATGTGCTTTATGCATATGAATGTGTGCAACCTATTAAAAAAGCTTACCTTGATCCAGGCCTGGGTCAATCATATCACACCAGATGTTTTGGTGATCTCTGAATCATGGCTCAGACCCCCTTCGCCTGACAGGGAAATTAACATCCCAGACTATTCATTATTTAGAGCCAACAGGCTCACTAGAGGTGGAGGAGTGGCCATCTACATCAAGGATAAATACTCGGTTTCATGCCTAGACTCGGTATCCGTTGCAAACCAATTTGAATGCCTAGCACTAAAGGTTGCGATATCCTCCTCCGCTGTGCTTTGTGTCATAGGTTGCTATAGACCCCCATCTGCCGGCTCTCTAATCCTCAACCATCTAACTACTATTATGGGGCATGGCTCCCTTGAAACAGTTATCCTTGGGGATCTTAACCTTGATTGGATGTCCAAGGCCACTGCACCACTTAAGGAGTTCTGTGATGCCCAATGGCTGACGCAACTTATTGGTGAACCTACGCGACCTAATAATAAGAACCCTGCTAATAGTACACTGCTTGACGTCATCTTAGTAAGTACACCGCACCTGTTCTCCCATGCAGGAACCTTCTTCTCTGATGTTAGTGACCATAGCATCATCGCCGGCATAAGATAGGTCCAGAATCCACTATCCCCATCAAGGTTCTCTACTAAGAGGTCCAGATGTAACTTCGATCAGTCTGCCTACCTTGATGAGCTAAAATACACACTACGTTGGCAGGACTTTTACCAAGCTAACTTGGTCCACTTGGCATATGACATCTTTTCTGAAATTGTGACTGGGGCAATAAATAAGTATGCCCCCCCTTGTAAAAGTTAGGGCAAGGAGTAGAACCTGTCACTGGTTCTCTTCAGAACTCAAAACAGCACTGCTGGACAGGGACAAGCATTGGAAAAAAACATGAGCAACTAAGGTCCCGATGGACTGGTGTCACTTCAGGAAAGCCTGGAATACATGCACCAAGATGATAAGAGATGCTAAGGCCTCCTTTTATCGTTCGGAACTGAATTCTGCTGCCAGGAACTCCTCTAAATTTTGGAAGTCCATTAAGGATGTGTCCAGACATACCTTGGGGAACTCCCTGCCTGCAAATATTACCTCTGGCAATGCCACCATCTGCAACAAAAAGGAGATCCTGGATGCATTTAACAACCACTTTGCCACCACAGGGCTGGCATTTAACAACTCCCCTGCATGTTCTTTATACTCCCAGTTGGGTGCGCAAAACTCTCAACCGCTTCTTAACAACTCAGTTTTTTCTCTCCAGCCTACTTCATTGAAAGAGTTCGAAGAACTTCTATTACAGTTGGATACCAAAAAAAGTGCGGGTGTTGACTCCCTAGACCCATACTTTCTAAAGGTCGCCTACCATGCTTTAGCTGCACCAATTACCCACCTATTCAATCTCTCACTGTCCCTTAGAATCCTCCCACCCTTATGGAAAACAGCTCATGTTATCCTTCTGTTTAAATCTGGGGACCCCTGTGATCTTAACAACTACAGACCAATTTCTCTACTCCCTATACTGTCCAAACTGTTGGAAAAAATTGTAAGCAAGCAGTTGAGAACCTATATAGAAACTATGAATCTTCTAAACCCAATACAATCTGGCTTTAGAGCACAGCATAGTACCAATATGGCCCTAGCCAAAGTGACCAATGATTGGCAGCGAGACCTGGAGAATCAAAACTTCATCTGTGCAGTGTTCTTAGACTTAAGAAAGGCTTTCGACACCACTGATCATGGCCTGCTCCTTTCCTCCCTAAGGGCGATAGGACTGGACTCACTATCCTTGCATTGGTTTGCTGACTACCACTCTGACCGGTGGCAGCAAGTCAAGGCAGAAGGTGAACTTTCTCCCTTTAAACCTCTGCAAAGAGGGGTCCCCCAAGGATCGATTTTTGGTCCCCTACTCTTTGCAATTTACATAAACAAAACTGACACCAGCATAACTAAGGCCAATATCCATTTGTACACAGACGACATGTTTCTTTATCAAAGTTGTCCTTCTCCAGAAGCTGCCTGTGGAGACCTACAATCTGAATTCAATCTACCTCAGAGCCAATTCCTAAACAAAAAGTTCCTATTAAATGCCAAAAAAACTAAGGCAATGCTATTTTCTCCACTTCTCCATGCTGCAAACCCAGCAGTGCTGGCTCCATTCCACAGATCACAACAATCTTGGGAGAAAACCTAGAATTTGTCAATAAATTCAAGTACTTGGGAGTGTGGCTTGACCATAGACTTTCTTTTATGGACCATATTGAAGATCTGCTAAAGAAACTGAGGCAGAGGCTTGGACTCTTTTTCAGGATTAATAACTTCCTTACTAGCGATGCCAAGCGGTGGTTGGTACAAACAGTGTTTCTCTCCTTGTTCGTCTATGCTGACTTTCTTTATAGTCACTGCCCTGTCTCTCATCTTGCTAAATTGGATACGTTGTATCACAGGGCTCTGAGATTTATTACTGGCTTACCTTTTTCCACTCATCATTGTGCCCTTTATGCTACTGTGGGGTGGCCCTCCCTTCAGTACAGGAGAAACAGAAATGCTGTACTCTCGATGTTCAGAACAATTATCAAAAAACTACCCCTATATATCTCTGATTGTCTTCTGCTAGGTGAGCTTGGGAACTATGCACTGAGAAGCTACTCCTTTATTTCCTTAAAGGTACCTAAGCTAAAGATACGCTTTGGGAGAATGGCTATAAGCTTTGCGCTGACGTCTCTATGGAACAAAATACAAAAATTGCTAAAGCTTAGTACCCCAGTCAGTCTATCCTCCTTCAAGACACTATACTCATTAGTCCTCCTTCCTCCTATCAGACCTAATGCTTCTCTCATGCCCTGTTGATGTATGGTTGAATTACGACCCCTACAAATACTGTACTGTTACAATTGCTTCACCTGATTTTTCTACCTGTAACTACTGTCTCTCCAGTTGCTGCTGTCTCACCTCCAATCCTTGTACTACTGTCTGATATATGTAATATTGCTGTACATAATTTAACCCCTGGTCATCCCTGAAAAAGGGACCAGAGGTCTCAGTGGTTTACCCGGTCATCAAACTCTAAATAAATAAATAAATATGACCATTTGGTCAAGGAAATTTGCAACTGCTTCCCCTGATCCTAAACTTCCCTGCACTTATAGCGTACCATGATGGCGTTGTCCTCTCCACTATGCCTAACCTTGTGGCCTCTCCTTCACATTTCTCTAATACCTAATCATGCTCCCCGCCCTCCAGTCCTGTGTCCTCTCCAAGGCTTCATCTGTCCCTCGTCTATCCCCTACCACCCTGCCTGTACCCTATCTTGCCTCGCCTACCACACCCCCCTTCAACCCTGTTACACTGTTTGTTGTTTTCTTTTTTTTTAACTCACTTTCTGTCTTGTCTCTTATGGCATAGTATGTAATATACCATTACCTAACAATTGTCCTCGTTAGTACTTCCAGCTACTGTTACTAGACTCATTATACACCACGAAGGAATTGAACCACTGTTTCAAAACTGTTCTCCACTTATGACTACGTTTAACTATTGTATCTCTGTATTGCATAATATTACTGAGGTGTTATGTTGTGACTGTTCATATATTGTATATCCTGTGTTCCTGTGCTAATCAGGTCCATCTTGTAAATGAGCTATGCTCAATGGTGTTCGCCTGGATAAATAAAGATTTGATTGATTGATTGTATTGGGGACTGGGTGAAAACCTGGCCAAACAAAGCACTCTTTTCACCAGACAGGCTACACCTCAGTAGGGAGGGTTTGAGGGTACTCGGGGACAAACTGGGGGAATACATAACCACTACACTTTATTTAAACTATTGAGGGGGTGGCAGTGGGTGTGCAGGCCCACAGACTCAGAGAGGAGGAGCTCAGTGAACCTCCCCCTCCCACAGTGATGGAAGAGGTCTGGAGGGAGGAGGTGGAAGGGGCAAGAACACAGTTAGCAAAGGATAGAGTGGGTGAGATACACATAACAAGGGTATGTGGAGGGGGTGCACACAGAGGGATAAATGTGAATAGAAGAATAGAGGGAAGAGAAGGAAGGTCAGATTTCAAGTGGAGGGTGGTGTCTCTGAATGCACGGAGTCTTGAAAACAAGATGAAAGACTTGCAGGCACTATTAGCAGACAGGAGGGTGGACATAGCTGCAGTAACCGAGACTTGGGCAACATCACACCATGACTGGGACCTTGCAAACCCTGGATATAAACTATACAGGAGGGACAGGGGAGTCGGGAAGGGGGAGAGGTGGCAGTCTATCTCAGTGAGGGAATAACTTACACAAGGGAGGAGTCAGAGGAAGGGGAGGTGGAGGCATTATTGGTTCAGTTAAGCTCCAATAGAGGGAGAAAGGTGAGGTTGGGGGTGGTTTATACACCACCCAGTCAGGATGAGGAGAGGGACCAGGAACTGAGCTCACAACTATCATAAGCTGTGGGGAAAGGAGAGATGGTAATTGTGGGGGACTTCAACTTGCCCAAGGTGGACTGGAGCATACCATCCACAACATGTGCTAGGAGTCAGGTGATCCTGGAAGGACTGCAGAGTGGGTTCCTGACTCAGGGCATCACTGAACCAACAAGAGCTGAGGCAATTCTTGATCTGGTGCTCACAAATCGGGAGCATGTACAGGACATAATGGTCAGGGAACCACTGAGAGGAAGTGACCATTGCACAGTTTGGTTCCAGTTGGATATGGGCAGGAAAAGCATCCCGACTAAGACCAAAATCTTGGATTTCAGGAGGGTGGACTTCAGAAAAATGGGCGAAGTGCTAAGGAGCCATCTGGTGGGCATCAGAGCAGATATGGAGGTGGATCAAAGGTGGTCCATCATTAAGAAAGGAATACTGGTTGCCACAGATGAGTACGTTAGGCTCAGGGGTAAGAACACAAGGGCCAAAACACCCAGCTGGTTCAGTTCTGGGGTTGCCCAGGCAGTAGGGGAAAAGAGGTTGGCCTATAAAAAATTCAGGAGGACCAAGAAAAACGTGGATAGGGAAAATTACCTAAGGTTGGCTAGTGAGGCAAGTAAGAAAGTCAGGTGAGCAAAGGCACAGAAGGAGCTACAGCTAGCTGAAGGAATTAAGAAGGGGGAGAAGGCTTTCTTTTTCTATATAAGTGAGAAAAGGGACAAGAAGGAAGGGATTGTTAGGCTTAAGAAAGGGATGGAGTGGGTGGAGGGTAATGGAGGAAAAGTAGAGATACTAAATGAATACTTCTGTTCTGTCTTCACCAGGAAGAAGGATGGACAAGTGCCTTCAGGAGGGAAAAGAGGAGCAGGGGGGAAGGAAACACAGATGTAGTGATAGAGGAGGATAGAGTGAGGGAGGGGCTGCTGGCAGTGAAGGTGGACATATCACAAGGCCAGGACAGAGTACATCAAAGGGTACTAAAGGAACTGGCTGAGGAGCTGGCAAGGCCACTGGCAGACCTATTTAATAGTTTACTAGAGAGAGGCGCAGTACCGCAGGACTGGAGAACAGCACACGTAGTGCCGCTCCACAGAAGTGGTCCCAATGATGACACAGGGTATTACAGACCAGTCAGTCTGACCTCCATTGTGGGCAAGCTCAAGGAGACCATATTAAAGAAAAGGTTTGTGGAACATCTAGAGCAATAGTTCTCAGACTTTGTCACAGTGAGCCTCCCCAAGTCCATGGAAAAGATTTTGAGCCTCCCCCAGAAACTGAAATAATCTTGGGCCTCCCCAAAGAAAAATAACATACTGTACTTTGTGCAGTACACCATGAGTAAACTGAAACCCCTTTGAGTACTTGGCTGTCATTCAGTTCTTTGTCTTATACTGATGTGGAACCTTTGAAAAACAGCTCCTGTACTCAGAGGCATTATCTGAATAACAAATAAATAAAATAAACAAATAAATATTATTTAGCTTATTGTAACCCCCCCACAGGCCAGCCTACTTGCTCCACTATTTTTCTTCTTGAACCATTGTTACCCCTTGTTGCAGTACCTTCATGGGTCAGACTACTTTCTCTGTTTCCTCTCTATATGAAATAACCTTCCCACATACTTTGCCTCTCCCCCCTTCCCTACTGCTAAGCAACGTCTTGTGGACTACTTCGCTCCCTCCTGCTATTGCTCTTAGCACTTTTATATAGGCTCAACCCTTGTATTTGGGCTGTTCTGCCATCAGTCTACAAATTGATTAATTACCACCACCACTCATTATTAGTTTATTGTTCATATTTGTTTGCACTATTGCTCATTATGTATTTCTTGATTGTTTTGCAGTTACCTCTTGAAATGTATTCACTCCCTACCCTTCCCTGGGTACACCTGAAATGAGCCTTTCATTCACCTTCCCTTGTCACCTATTAGTAAATAAATACATAAGATACACCTAATATTATCCTTTTTCAGTTTGCTTCATCTCCTCACACAAAATATATAAAACTCAAAATTTTAATACAGTACTTTTTCAGACTTGCTTGAGCCTCCCCTGGAACAGGTTGGGGCCTCCCCAAGGAGGCTGGCCTCACCATTTGAGAACCCCTGATCTAGAGGAACATGGTCTCCAGGATGTGAGGCAGCATGGGTTCATGGGGGGGAGATTGTGTCAAACAAATCTGATTGACTTCTTTGACTGTGTCACTGAGACAGTAGACAGGGGCCTAGTGGTAGACATCCTCTATCTTGATTTCATCAAGGCCTTTGACTCTATGCCCCACAAAAGGTCAATCAGGAAGTTGGTGGATCTCAGGGTTGGGGAAAAGATGGCCAGATGGGTACAAAACTGGCTGAAGGACAGAACCCAGAGGATGGTTGTGGGGGGAGTTATCTGGCACCAGACAGGTAACCAGTGGGGTCCCGCAGGGCTCGGTGCTGGGGCCGGTGTTGTTCAATGTCTTCATCAGTGACATTGGAGATGGCCTTAAAGGCAAAATGTGCCTATTCGTGGATGACACCAAGCTCTGTGGGAGAGTGGACACAGCTGAAGGGATACAGGACCTACAGGAAGATCTGGAAAAGCTAGGGAGGTGGTCCAGGATCTGGCAGCTTGGCTTCAATGCCAAAAAATGAAAAGTTATGCATATTGGAGCCAAGAATCCTAGGATGGAGTACTACCTGGGTGGAGTCTGAGTATCTGCATCAGAGGAGGAGAAGAACCTGGGAGTGTTGATCACTAGTGACCTGAAGCACTCCATGCAGTGCAAGAAAGCAGCAGCAAAGGCAAACAAGATGCTGGGAATACATATCTAGGAGGATCAGTAGTAGGAGAGAGGAGGTTATACTGCCCTTGTACAGGTCACTGGTAAGGCCACCTCTAGAGTATGGAGTTCAGTACTGTTGCCCACACCTCAAAAAGGACATTAACCTGCTGGAGAAGGTCCAGAGGAGGGCTACAAAGATGATAGCTGGTCAACAGGGTAAGGCATATAAAGAGAGGTTGAGGGCACTGAACATGTACTCACTGGAAGACAGGAGAGAGAGAGAGAGAGAGAGAGAGAGAGAGAGAGAGAGAGAGAGAGAGAGAGAGAGAGAGAGAGAGAGAGAGAGAGAGAGAGAGAGAAGAGGAAAGGGACCTGGGGTAATCATATCAGATGACCTTAAGGTTAGCAAGCAATGTGAGAAGGCAGTAGGGAGGGCTGGTGGTATACTGGGATGTATAGGGAAAGGCATCAGCAGCAGAAAACAGAAGTTGTTATCCCTCTGTACAGACAGTTGGTGAGACCCCATCTGAGTACTGTGTCCAGTTCTGGAGACCCCATCTCTGCAAGGACATAGACAGGATAGAGGCAGTCAGAGGAGGGCAACTAAAATGGTGCAGGGTCTGCAAGAGAAGCCGTATGAGGAGAGACTAAAGGAGCTTAATATGTATACCCTTGAGGAAAGAAGGGAGAGGGGACATGATAGAAACTTTTAAGCCTCAGTGGAATCAACAAAGTCCAAGAGGGTAGCATTTTTCAGAAAAGAGACTTGCAAGAACAAGGGGACACAATTTAAAGATAGAAGGAGGGCGGTTCAGGGGCAATGTGAGGAAGTATTATTTCACAGAGAGGGTAGTGGATGCATGGAACAGCCTTCCTGAGGAGGTTGTGGGGTCTAAAACTGGGAGAATTCAAGAATGCATGGGACAGACATAAGGCAATTCTTGTGGGGGATAGGAAGAAATAGGCTGTTGGTTAACTAGGATCTGCGGCCTATCCTGTAGGTAGGGAAATGGGCAGACTAGATGGGCCTAGCGGTCCTTATCTGCCGTCAAAGTCTATGTTTCTATGTTTCTATGATTGGGAACTTCAAGTACTTGAAAGGGATTAATAAGGTTGATAAGGAGAGTGTCTTTAAGCTGACTGGCAACCATAACATGAGGGTGCACAGTCTTAAGCTGGAGGGTGGGAGGTTTAGGAGGGGGGTCAGAAAGCATTCCTTCACAGAGAGGGTGGTGGACACTTGGAATGCACTGCCAGAAGAGGTAATCTCATTGAAGACAGTGGACAGCTTTAAGAGAGGCCTGGACAGATATAGGGGAGGGTAAGGGTCATGGGTAGGGAAGGTGGGAGGAGTGGGGAGAGGGGGCAGGGACAGTAGCTCAAGCTGTGGACCCTGCAACAGGAGCAGACTTGATAGACCAAATGGCCTTCTTCTGCTGGCTTCTTCGTATGTTCGTATAAAGCATTCATAAGAAGTTACACCAACCATGCCTCTTGGAAATGATAATCATTTTCCTGATGTGCTGCAGACATGCTGTGGCTCACACATAAGGGACTAGCTGAAACACAATTCTAACATCTCACCCCAGAGGGCCCTACATCAGTGATCCAAGAAGCATCGGTGTTGTAACTTTTCTATGGCTACTTTATCTTTGAAGATCCAAGGTTAACTGTAACTATCTCATCCAGAAGGTGAGCACTGAGTGGCATTTGATTTGTTCTTTTGTGCATACTGTGGGATTTGACACCTTGCCATCACCTGGAAGTGGACCTCCTATTGAAGGTCTCCTTCTAACCAAGCTTGCTAAACATCAACGTAATTGGGGTACTGCATGGCACCCAATGAAGCAGCACCAGATACTGAAGGGAAACAAAGCAGGATCACTAAAGTCCATTCTGCTACTGGTGTGTATGAGACAGCAGTACCCAGGAAGTACAATTACATTTTAAATGTCTCACCAGGGTTAATAATTGTTAAAATACTACTTACAGGAATGTCTGTATCTAAAGAAAAGATAAATGCCAGTACAGTTGTTTTCAAATTCAACATAAAAGGGCACACAATGAAGCTAAAGAAATGGATCATAACTAGATATGAGCTTTTCCTTGATGTTATTTCCTGGCCAAAACTTGTAAAAAATCAATAAACAGTCAATTAAAATGCTTTGAGCAGCAATATTTGTTAGTCAACAAAATATGTCATCATATAAGTTTTTTGAAATAATATATTTTTGACTTTTTTTGAACTAATATATTTTTGACTTCCTTAGACTCATCATCAGTGTGTTTTTAATTTCTTCAGAAATTCTTAAGGGGAACACAAACCATGTTATTGACATTTTTTTAAACTGTTATAAATTTGGGCATTTGTAAAGTTTAACAACCCAGGTGTATTGTTTTGTGTGTTTGTTCTGAAATAACCCTATTTTTCCCTTGTTTAGGGTTCCTTTTTAATGCAGCCTTTTTCCTGATTAATATTTATTTTTATGTTTGCTTGCACGCATGTGCAAGAAACATAGTGCCACCATGAAGTTTTCGTAGGTGTGGAATCCCCGCTTCCAATGCCCTGAGCTTTCTGCAGGCATGGCCGAATGGCACCAATGAATGTCCCAGCCATCTATGACAGCAGTTCAGATGCAGTGCCGTACAGTTGAAAGCAAACGACTGCTACAATCAGCGGTGGTAACGTGTAGGCAATTTGCATACTGCTGTGTGGTCAGCAGTATGAAAACTGCCTTCACGTCTCAATGCTGACTGTAACAATAGTTATATGCATACCCCACATTTGTTGTGTGCGAGGGGTGCCAATCCCCTCGACTCATATGTACACTCCCTCAAGCACACTGTATGTCCGAGGGGGTGCCCAATCCCCGTCAGCTCCATTGCCCCCAATAAAAAAACAAATGTCAAGGTGAAACACTGGGAGCCCACACCAGCGTGGCACAAGTCCAGCATCCTCATGTATTTCACCCTCCACACTGTATGGCCAATGGGGGTGCACAATCCCCCGTTGGCTCCACTCCCCCCCAAACTTCCAGGTGCCATGCTGGGAGCCCACCCCAGTGTGGCAAAAGTCCCATGTTGTCTTTGTAAAAAAAAAAAAAAACCTGTAACAAAAGAAAAATGGTCCCTCGTTGCCTCTCTTGCCCCCTCTCAACCCAGCCCCACCCTCTGCGTACCCCACCTCCCCACACCTCCTTTACCCCATACTTACCTCCGGATGCTGGCACAATGATCTTCAGTGGAGCGCGAACACATCTGCACTCTTTAAAGTTGACTGCGAACTCAAGAAATGCCAGTGAGCTGTATAATGGCATAAATAGGTTTTTTCAACTTTGTAGCATATCTCGGTCATTTTTTCAAATTTTTGCACCAAATTTTCAACATGGGGTTCTTGGGACCCACCGCATGAATTCTGTGACTGTCATTTGGTTATTCGGTCCCGAAAGGTGATTTCGCAGTCACTGCGCTGAATCACCTTTCGAGACCGATTAATGAAATGAGAGTGTCACTGTTCATGAGGTGGGATCTCAGAAAGCCTATATTGCAAATTTGGTGAAAAAATTTCCAAAAATGACTGTATTACGAGCGTGCATTGCGCAGTTTCCATGCACGCTTGCAAATTTGTGAATTTGTAATATTTTCACTCCAAATTTTCAACATTGGCATTTTTTCACACCTCCTTATGAAGAGTACAGCTGTCATTTTTCACATCCTGGCCGAAATGTGTTTTCGCACTCCCAGCGCAGAATAGCGCAGCCACTGTGGGAAATCAGTGTTTGGGACAGATTAAGAAAATCACAGTGACACTGTTCATGAGCAGAGGTCCTAAAATGCCTATGTTCAAAATTTGGTCACAAAAGTCCGTAAAATGACTGTGTTATGAGAGTGCATTGCACAGTTTCTACGCACCCTCGTAACTTCAGAAATTTGTAATATTTTCATTCCAGATTTTCAACATTGGCATTTTTCCACACATCCTTATGAACAGTACAGCTGTCATTTTTCATATCCTGGCCAAAAATGTGTTTCTGCACTTCTGGCACAGAATAGCGCAGTTGCTGTGGGTAATCAGTGTTCAGGACAGATTAAGAAAGTCACAGTAACACTGTTTATGAGCGGAGGTCCCAAAATGCCTACATTGAAAATCTGGTGCAAAAAATCTCCCAAATAATTGCATTACAGGTCTGCGTTGCACAGTTTCTATGCATGCTCATGACTTCACCAGTTGTTTTACATTTTCCCTCCAGATTTTCAACATTACCATTTTTTACACCGCCTCATGAATAGTACAGCTGTCATTTTTCTCATCATGTTCAAAATGTGTTTTCACCTCTGTGGCACCAAATGGCGCACTGTGCAAAATCACCTTTCGGCTAACAAACTGATAGAGTCACTATTCATGTGGTGGTGTCACAAAAAGCCCATGTTGAAAACTTAGAGTAAAAATACCAAGAAACACCCAGGGCCTTAGGGTTTCTGACCATAGCATCCTACCCTATGGGGTCTGACAGGTGTCTGCCCTTGCCCTGTAGGGACTGACAGGTGTCAGGGGTGTGACTTGGGATTGTTGACAGTAATGCTCATGCTATTCCAACCACACCCCCACCCTGCAGCCAGTGACAGGCATCGAGGTGCACCTTGGACTCTTTGGCCCCAGAATGCACACCATTCTCCTATACTGCACCCATTTCAGTGTACTTCCTTATGGAATGAGGTGAGTATAAAGCCCAAACACCCCAAGGCACACCTGAACACTTGTCACTGTCTGCAGGGTAGGGTGAGGTGAAATGTTGTGACCGTTATGGGCGATGACCCAAAGGCACACCCCAATGCCTGTCCAGCTCTGCAGGGTGGGGGCGAAGTTGGCATCAGTTCAGTACTTCACTGCCATTACTATAATACATCTGTCTAACTCCTGCACTTCCACTGCTAATGCCAGCAAGCAAACATTTGGCATTGACAAATGCTTGTTTGATTACTTACTGTTGTTCCAGAACCACGTGACATCAGTTGAGTGGAAGCCCTGCATGGAAAGGTTCATTGTGGGTTTCTGCTCAGCTGATGTGACAAGGTTTTTGCTTCACTGTGTTCTTCAGCTCAGCTGGTATCATTTGATTCTAGAATTTCTAAGTAATTAAAAAATTAATATATTGGGTGGGAAAAAAGGCAGTATTAAAAAAGGACCCTAAATAAGGAAACGTAGGGTTATTTCAAAACAAACACACAAAACAAACAATACACTGAATGAATACTTCTACTCAGTATTCACAAAAGAAGAGGAGGGGGAGGTACCTAAATCAAAGAATAGAAGCACTCTGGATAGGGAGGTCGATACCAGTCCATTCACAGAAGAAAGGGTTCTGAAAGAACTCTTAAAATTGAAGGTGGACAAAGCAATGGGGCCTGATGGGATTCACCCAAGAACTCTAAAAGAACTAAGGGTAGCACTAGTGACACCACTGACTACCCTTTTTAAAAAATCATGGGAGGATGGTGTGGCACCGGAGGACTGGAGGAGGGAAGATGTGATTCCCCTTCACAAAGGTGGGAGCAAGACAGAGGCAGGAAATAACAGACCTGTTAGTTTGACCTCAGTGGTAGGGAAAATGATGGAATCACTTCTAAGGGAAAGAATTGTTGAGTTCCTAAAGGCCAGTGGGGCACAGGACCCAAGGCAGCATGGATTCACAGCAGGTAGGTCATGTCAGATGAATCTAATAGATTTCTTTGACTGGGTGACCAGTGTAGTAGACCAGGGAGGGGCTGTGGACATGGCCTACCTAGACTTTAGCAAGGCATTTGACACAGTCCCACACAAAAGATTAATATACAAGTTAGCCAGCCTTGGAGTGGGTCCTAAAGTGGTAGCCTGGGTAAAAAATTGGCTGGACAACAGAATACAGAGGGTAATAGCAAACAGAGTTCACTCTGAAGAAAGGGGGGTTACTAGTGGGGTACCACAGGGTTCAGTACTGGGACCAGTCCTCTTCAATGTCTTTATAAGTGACATTGTAGAGTGACTAGAAGGAAACGTATGTCTCTTTGCAGATGACACAAAGATCTGCAACAGGGTTGATACAGAATCTGGGGTGCTAAGGATGCAAAGGGACTTGGCAAGGTTGGAGGAATGGTCCAATGTATGGCAGCCTGGGGGTAGTCATATCAGATGACCTTAAGGTGGACAAGCAATGTGAGAAGGCAGTAAGAAGGGCTGGTGGGACAGTGGGATGCATAGGGAGAGGCATCACCAGTAGAAAACAGGAAGTTGTTATCCTTCTGTACAGACAGTTGGTGAGACCCCATCTGGAGTACTGTATCCAGTTCTGGAGACCCCATCTCCACAAGGACATAGACAGGATGGAGGCTGTCCAGAGGAGGGCAACTAAAATGGTGCAGGGTCTGCACCAGAAGACATACAAAGAGAGATTAAAGAAGCTTAACATGTATACACTTGAGGAGAGGAGGGAGATGGGGGACATGATAGAACTTTCAAGTACATCAAGGGAATCAAAAAAATCCAAGAGGGTAGCATCTTTCAGAAAAAGAGATGTGCAAGAACAAGGGGGCACAATTTGAAGATAGAGGAGGGATGGCTCAGAGGTAATGTGAGGAAGTATTTTTTTCACAGAGAGGGTGGTGGATACATGGAACAGCCTTCCTGAGGAAGTAGTGGAGTCAAAAACAGTGGGAGAATTCAAGAATGCATGGAAAAGATATAAAGCAATTCTAGTGGGGAGTAGGAGGAAGTAGGCTGTTGGTTAACTAGGATCTGCAGCCTACACATTAGGTAGGGAAATGGGCAGACTAGGTGGGCCAAGTGGTCCTTTTCTGCCATCAAATTCTATGTTTCTATGTTAGCAAATAGGCTTCACACATGCCCAAATCAAAAATGATATTAAAAATACAAATGGCGGGATTTTTGTTACCTTTAAAACAACTTTTATTACTAATAAAATTGGGCTGCATGAGCAAGACTTGTGCAGCATTGAAACCTTGCTCCATACAGTGACAGGCCCCAGGACTCCCTGGTCTGGAACCATGCACATTTTGCCCACAGTATCCATTGTGTATGCAGTATCTTTAGTAAATAAACTGAGTATGCACAGCACAAGGTCGTTGGATGGTTTCTGGAAGGAAAGTGCCAAGAATCAGTACCCTGTTCTGGCTGGTGAGTCACAGTTCTATATTTAGGTTTCATTACCAGTTTATTTTGTAATTAATAACTTGAGTCAAAAAAAAAATAAGACCACCACTAGCAATTTATAGAAATCTCTTCCCTTCAGTTTGTTTTGACATTACATAATAGATTAATATTAAGGATATAATATGGTGATGCTCACACGCATTTCTGAAGGTAAACAGCAAAGCACAACATCACACTGTTTAATATTTTCTTGGAGGGCATGGCAATCACATATCTCAGCACAGGAATGAAATGAAATGAAAAGAAAAATGGATATATTGATGTTTTTCCAGAAATAGATTACTAATGATAAATTACACAATGGCGTTTTTGCCATTTTTGCCAAGTAATAAACACTGCTGCTTTTACGTCTAAATGACAAATTCTTTTTACAGCAAGGGCAGGTAATATGAAATAATCTGACCATTCTGACCAGAGAAAGCAGAGTAAAACATGCTTTTAAAAGGAGTATGACAACCATTTAGAGAAGGGAACAATTTGAGGGTATGTAGCTAGCATTTTTCACTAAGATGGGGGAACAGGGTTTAATGTTGCAGTGGCACAAAAGGGTCCCAATCATTTGGTGGCAGTGTGGTCAGGTAAAGTACTGGATTTAAATCCATTAGATCACAGGTTCAGTTCCCACTAGAGCTGTGTGACCTTTAGCATGTCATTTAACCTCTCTTTGAGGCTACTTACACGGAGCTGCACCTGTCATTGTGAGTCTGCTATAATTGGTAAAATTCTAGTGTGGCTACAGGCAGCGCTACAGTAATGTTGCAGTTCAGCACACAAACACTGCCTGTCAGCATGCTAACCTTTTCCTTATGACAGAGTTTTGCAATGACAGGTAACAGCTACTTGTAAATAGCCTCATTGCTGTAGTCCACCCAGTTATGGAAATGGAACAAAAGCAGGACCCTTCTGAAAATGAAATGTTGCATCTCATATTGGCCATTCTGAGTAAATAAACTGTCAAAAAAAAATTAATAAAATAATCATTTGATGTGATTGAACTCTTCGACTTTCTGAGTGTATTGAAAATACAGCATAACATATTTGGCAAGCAAAAAGGGGACGATAGCTTTTCTGTTGATACTTTTGACTCCCCCTGTCTTCCATATCTCTACACCTTATTTACCCACAATAGTCCAACTGAGATAACATAATAACATAGCAACAAACTGATTAAAAATTGCAAGGGACTTTGAGTTCATCATGTCCACAATACAACCCTTGCTTTATTAGTAGACATGTGTAAGCATGTTATGAAAAATACAGTACTAATTTAATGGTGTTCCCTACCCATACTACTACTGATGCTCAGGTTTTTTTCAACTACTGTACTCATAATTTGTATAGCTATTTCTACTGAGACCTTTTTCAGTCATTTATCCACTGCTTGGAATTGTTTTGTTCACTGCTTGGATTTTTCATTTGGTAGTGTGATATTTGTGTATTAATTTGTACTCTTTCCTGCACTGATCTTGTTGGAAAGCCCTCTAATCTTTTGGAAGATGCTTTATAAATAAATATTACTGCTACTACTAGTGCTACTGCTTGTACTATTAGTACTACTACTTGTACTACTACTGCTATTACTAGTGCTACTAGTACTACTACTATTTGTGATACTACTACTACTACTACTTGTGGTACTACTACTGCTACTAGTAGTATTACTGGTACTACTATTACTAGTGCTACTGGTACTACTAGTTCCACTGCTACTACTGCTGGTACTACTAGTACTATTACTGCTACTACTAGTACTAGTAATACTACTGTTACTACTACTACTTGTACTATTACTACTGCTACTAGTAGTACTACTACTAGTAGTACAACTATGACTACTACTAGTGTTACTGCTACTAGTATTACTACTGATACTACTGCTGGTACTGCTAGTACTACTAATGCTACCATCAGTACTGCTGCTACCACTACTGCTACTACTACTACAGTTACTGCTGCTATTGTGTTTACTACTTTTACTGCTACTATCAGGGTACCCTGTGATTCCCTTGGTAAGCAGACATTTTTCCAGGTTTACACTGAAGGCCTGTATGTCTTCATATCAGTTGTCTCTGCTGCTAGGCTGTTCCATGTGTTCAGGACCCTTTAAAAGAAGAAATGCCTCCTAATGTTATCCCTAAATTTAAAACATCTGAGCTTCAGGGAGTGTCCCAGCATCCTGTTAGAGGACCCCTGATCAAGTATCTCTCTGTTTGAACATGTCAATACTTTCGAATATGCAGAAGACTGAGACCATGTTCCCACTCAGCCTTCTTGGTCACCAGCTTCTCTTAACAGATTTTGTGCCCATACTTCTGATAACCTTGTGGTGCTGCATTGCACCCTCTGGGGCCTGAACAGGGCCTTGAAAACTGAGAGGTTTACTTATGTGCTGGTGGGTGTCCCTTGTTAAAGGCACCTTAGCATTCTGCATGCCCTCTTGACTTTCTACACACTACATGTTATTCTTTAGCCTCTTGTCTGCTATGACTCTCAAGCCCTTTTCCTCTTTCACTGTAACAAGAGGACTCCACCACAGTGTATAGGTCCTACCACTGTTCATGTTCAAGAAATGTATTGTTTGGCATAATAGCCATTACAAAACAAACAACACATATAATGTAGAATTTCAAAAGTACAAGGTTTTACCTTATACTATATGAATCAAAAGCTTATTAAGACAATTTTATAGAAGGAGTAGAATCCTTTAAAAATAAATTCAGTATTTTAAAATACATTCAGATTTAGCTGCTTCCATAAATCAGCTGCCATAATATCAAGACCAGTAACTGGGAGTCTGAGGAAAAATAGAGGTTTGGCTAAACATCATTTTTGGAGTCCCATACTTTGTAAACTGGAATAATAACCTAGATGGCTTCTATATTTTCAAGAGTCCACATATTTGTTACTAGAGATCATGTACCAACATTCTTAATTCTTAAATCAAATACCTTAGAGTCAAGTAAGGGTGATTTAACACATGAAATCCAAGACATTCCTGTTTCAAATGACCAAATAACAGGCTCATATCAGGCTTAATAAATTAATAGAAACAGTGAGATTTTTTAAATCATTTAAATGTAAAACATTACAAATTAAATAAGCCTATTCAAAGATGGCCATGTCTCAGAGATACTCTGGCTATCTCCAGTATGGAGTCCCACAGAGCACAATCCTTTACAGTTTTGAGTGTTCCGAAGCACTAATCAAGCATCTGTTTTGTATTCTGGAATGCCTCACAAAGCATTAAGATACAAAATGAAATGGATTAAATAAGTGAAAACTGGGAAAAGTCCGAGAACATAGCAGCACCCAGCTGATCCTTAGATAAACCATCAGCTCAAAGAAAGAAACAAAGGGCTCCTTTCAAACACTGAAGCTAACCTTTTCTATAAACATAATCAATTTGAGCAGAAGGGCTCCATACAGGCTCAGGAGTCAATTGTCCTTAATTGTGAATTGCTGTGCTAATTGCTATGCTGATTGCGAAAACAAGAAATGACTTTTGTTATTTCTTCAAATGGGTAGAGTTTATATAACAGAACCAAGATACAAATGCCAAATATAAAATATAAAATCATCTTAGCTCCTTTCACCTTCTTCCAAATCTTAGGAGTCCTTTGAAATTACAAACCACAAATTGAACCAGATAATTGTTGTTGAAATTCACTTTATCAGTGATAGAGTTTCAGTCAGTTCTCTGAAAAAATATCCCAATCTCACCATCCTGGGAGTCCATAAATCATTTAAGTGCATCTTTTCATAATTCAGAGTACTCCCATCTCCCATTTTTATCTCTAGAGATTTGCCCACCTGTCAGATTAAAACAGAAATAGAAAGGCACTCCACTAAGTGCATTAAACCTAAAATAACCAGATATAACAAACTTTAGAACCCAAGTCCCTAGGCAATGCTGGCATACCTTTCAAAAGGCTAGATAAGCCTGTCAGCACTAAGTGCTTTCATATTTTCCAAGTTTGCACTCTTCAATTTGAGGCATCCCCAAACCAAATACCATTTGAAAATCACTTATAGAATTGGCACCATACTGCTGAGCAAAAATTAAAGTCCAGTGGCTGCTTCAATGGCTCAAACATTCCAAATCTCTGGCAACGAGAGCCGCAACTTCCCAGGGGAGTGCCACTAACATCTCATCCCTCCCAGGAGAGAGAGACACACCACTCCCCATAAAAGATTCAGGAGCTGTTATCCTGAGACTCAAAACTTGAACAAAAGTCCCGGCATTCATCCCACACCAACTGCGGCTTCCCCAAAATGCTATGAGGGGCCTAATCGACCGCAAAATATACTTTAAGTAGCCTATGTATAATAAGTAAATTTGCCAGCCCGTACAAAGAGGACCATGCCGGCTTTACTAGAGGAGTTCAGTGCTTCATAAAGTGTCATAGGAATGCTGATTAGAACGCCGGTCGCAAACGGCCAATTCCAATTTACAACACAGAGGAGCAAAAAGCAAAGCCGCATCAAAAGGGGCCAAAATCATAGAAACATAGAAACATAGAAGTTGACGGCAGATAAGGACCGCAAGGCCCATCCAGTCTGCCCATTTCTTTTTCTACCTTATAAATGTGCCATCGGCCTTTGCTCTGTCAGTCGCCTATCTATTCATACTCATCTGTATTGCTCCCTTATGCCTATCCCATGCCTGTTTGAAGCCCTGCACTGTATTCATAGCCACCACTTCCTGAGGTAGGCCATTCCATGCATCCACCACCCTTTCTGCGAAAAAGAATTTCCTCACATTCCCCTTTAATCGGCCTCCCTCTAATCTCATGCTGTGTCCTCTTGTCCCACTATTTTTCTTATATTTAAACATGTTAGACTCTTTCACCTTGTTAAACCTTAAGGTGTTTGAATGTCTCGATCATATCACCTCTCTCCCTCCTTTGCTCAAGGGTATACATATTGAGCTCCATTAATCTGTCCTCATGTGTTGTCTGATGCAGTCCCTGCACCATTTTGGTTGCCCTTCTCTGGACTGCCTCAATTTGGTTAATGTCCTTGTGAAGGTGTGGCCTCCAGTACTGCATGCAGTACTCCAGATGGGGCCTAACCAGTGTCTTGTAAAGAGGGGTTATTACCTCCCTCTTACAACTTGTGATACCCCTACTAATACACCCTAACATCCCCCTAGCCTTACCTACTGCTTTAGAGGTCTGCTTGGATGATTTCAGGTCATTGGTGATGATGATGCCCAAGTCTCTTTCTTCCTTTGTGACTGCCAGCAACTTCCCTCCCAGCCTATAGGTGGCTTCAGGGTTTCTCTTCCCTATGTGCATGATCTTGCACTTCTTTGCATTAAATCCAAGTTGCCACTCTTCTGACCATTTTGCTAGTTTATCCAGATCTCTTCTCATTCTGCCCACCCCATCTAGATCATCTACTCTGGGTTTCAGATCTTGGTGTCACCCTCAAACAGACAAGCCTTACCCTGTAGTCCATCTGCAATGTCACTAATGAAGATATTGAAGAGGACTGGCCCCAGGACTAATCCCTGAGGTACCCCACTTGTGACTTGCATCTCTTCTGACTGTATACCATTTACCACCACTCTCTGTTTTCAACCCGACAACCAGTTTGCCACCCAGATGACCAACTTCTGACCCACCCCGAGCCTTCCCAGCTTATTTATCAATCTTCTATGTGGAACAGTGTCGAAAGCTTTGCTGAAGTCAAGGTAGATGACATCAACTGCTCCCCCTTGGTCCACCACTCTGGTTACCCAGTCAGCATGGGTTTCATTCACCAACTTGAGGTGAAACAGAGAAACAGAAGAAGTTTCACTGAAAAACCCATGGATGCCCCTTCACATTCAGAGCCATATGGAGCAGAACAGCAGTGCAGTTATCTTGCCGCTCTGCTCAACCCCCCACCACTGGTTTTCCTCCCCAAGCATAACATCTTGCATTTAGCTCCATTGAATCTGAGACTCCAGAGGCCAGATTCTCAAAGGCTGATGCAATACTGGCAGCAATCCTTGCAGAAATGCTGCGTGTCACTGCAGGTATGTCCAAATGCCACAACTGCAGCTTATTTTCTAATATGAGACACAGTTACATCACATGAACCTGTTTTACATCAACTTGTGGTAAAGATTGGCATGAAGCTGTATCTAGAGGCACTTTTCTGATGACGCTAAAACCTGCAGCAGAGTGGACACTGAAGAGGGATATGAGAAAAGATGTAGAAAATTTGGAAAGTGGTCCAGAATCCTGAAACCATTTGAGTATCAGTCAGTAGTACTAAGCCACAAAAACTAGTAATTGGAACAGTGTATATCCCCCCCAGGTAGAACTAAAGACACATTTGTTTGACGTACTTTAGTAGGGGCCTGATTCCAAAACAACCCTTAGATTGCCACAAGTTACGGTAATCTAGGGCTGCAGCACACTGTGGGGGCATCAGGGACCCTACGTCAGAGTCTGTAAAATCGGGGATCCCTGCACCAAAAACCCAGGAGTTGCCACACTCGCAGGCTAGTGCCAAACAATAAGTACTCTAGCAGGACTTGCATCAGAGATCCGGCTCCCCCCCCATTTGGTGCAGTACAATAAGGAATGGCTGGAGGTGTCCTGGGACAGAAGGGGCATGGGGGGATGCCAAAGGAGATGAAGAAGAAGAAGAAGAATCAGCATTTATATAGCGCTTTTCATACACAGTATCCCAAAGCACTTTACAAGCAATGCTAGACTGGTAGTGAAGTGACTGAATGTGTGGCCGCGGCAATATCACACATCATCACCCACACACAGCCTGTATAACTGCATGAACCAGTTTATGGGAAGGGGAATTTTGGCCTGGACACCAGGAATGTTTCTTGCTCTTTACGAAGAGTACCCTGGGTTCTTTTAATTCCACCTGGACACCCACCAGGACAACACCAGGATGGGCAGAAGGGACCTCGGTTTAACATCTCATCCGAAGGATGGTACAACCCAGCAGTACAGCACCCCCCAATACTGCACTCGGATGCCAACAATTTTTAGGTGTAAGTCCATCCCAGTGTGGGACGAGAACCCACGACCTTCTAGTCCAGAGGCGGATGTGCTACCAACTGAGCCACGCTGACAACTAGTGAGGGGGCTCTGTATGTTGGGACTGGGGGCAGAAGGCACAGGGGAGTGCTACAGGGATGTTGGGGAGCAAGTAAGCATGCCTGTGGGTGATCCCGCACCCAGCGGGGTTGCGATTCATATAACTATTTGGGCAATTACTTATGATTAGCTATAATAATGGCAAACTTGCAGGATGCCTGATCACTCCTGTGGCATACCCACTTGCTCCACAACACTCCTATAGCACTCCCCTGTGCCTTCTGCCCCCAGTCCCAACATACAGAGCCCCCTCACTAGTTTCCCACCTTGTGGGACAATGGCGCAAGGGGCATAGACCACCTCCTGTCTAGTCTAATTTGAGCCCCTTGCTACGGCCATAGCAGGACTTTCAGAATCCTCCAAAAGGGGATGCTGCAGCTCCGTCATGGCACAAGCCCCCTTGTGACCTGGCATATCCTATAGAAGGTTGCAAGGGTGGCACAGTGCCCATGTGCCTCAGCAGCTTCTCATTCTGATACAGACCGCGTTATGGAATTGGGATTGCTACAATTTCTGATACAAGGTGCAAATTGTGTCATTGATGTTTGATGCAAGCACCTTGCATCACTCTATTTGCTTTCAGAATTGGGCCCTAGTAGTATTGGGGATGTACTTATTCTTAGCAACTTTAATCAGCCAGATATTGACTGGCATAACCTGCTATAAAATAGTGCCCAGAGAAATGCATTTCTAAATGTTATCAGAGAATGTAGTCTAACACAGGTCATTAAACATAAAACCACACAACACAAGGTCAGCGATCATTTGGATTCAGTGCCCTAACCTGCTCAACTCTCTCTCAAATAACCTCCTGACTGAGCCCAAGTTAGGACCCTTCAACGCTACAGTAATCTCCGTGCCCACCTTCTTGGCCATAAGACATGCGCCTGCTCCACCTGACAATCCCCATTGTCACATGCTTAGCAGTCTCCCTACCTGCCCTCTCAAACAAATAAACTCTTACTGCACCTTCCCTTAATACTGAGTTCAACAAACTCCCTACCTTTCTCTACCAGCATACCGTCCCCCACCCCACCTATTCTGCCCCTCTTGCTCATCATTTCTTCCTAATCCCTCGGTCCTAAGCTCTAAGCCCCACCCTTCCAATACCTGGCCACAACTCACCTTCTGTACTTGCCCTGCATCCCTTAACTTTATGCTCTCCTTCTTGCCTCCATTCCAGTCCACCTCCCCCTTTACTTTGACAACGGGTGCCTACCCTGCTTGAAATATGCCTTGACTGCAATCTCTCCCCTAGTTACCTTTCTACCTCAAGTCTCTCTTGTTACCTACACCCTTGAGTCATCTCTATCTAGTCCTGTTTCTTCCTCCCTGCCAACCTACCCTGTTGGCTTATTGTTCAATTGCATTTGCTACATTTGCCTATTATCGTGATGTTTTTAAATGATGTCTTAACTGTTTCTTGTTAATTTTGACTCAGAACCTCTGTAAATGAGCTTTCAGCTCAAAGGTTGTAATCCTAGAATGAAATCAATAAATAAAATAAATAAATAAGAAAAAAGCATATCAAATAACGCTTGGTACTTGTGCAAGGGTAATCAGGATGAATACAAAGTAAAGGTAAAAACATTGAAACAAGACATCCGGACAAAAAGAGATTACGAGATAAAACTTGCAGTAAATAAATCAAATCCTAAAGCTTTCTATGGTTACCTTAAGCTAGAAAAAGAAAACACAGTTGGGACTGCTAGAAGTCGATAAGAGATTAATAACAGGAGAAGAAATACTGGAAACCCTAAACAAGTACTTTTGCACTGTCTTACAAAACAAGGTAACAACAGATAATGTATTGTAGCAACTAGTTATGAGATTGATGTTTACAAAGCATTAAGAAACTTAAACACAATCAAATCAGTAGGACCCGATGGACTCTTTCCCCATACATTACAAAAGCTTGGACTCTTTCCAGATACATTAAAATAATTAGCTCCAAGCATAGCTGTCCCCAACACTCATCTTTAACATATCTCTAAGTTCAGATAAGGTGCCAAATGACTGGAGAGGGGCAAAGGTGGTGCCCAATTTTATCAAACTCTAGCCAGAGCCGATAGGGCTGTGAAAAGCTATCAAATGACCAAAGTTGTTTTCTTGTTGGTTCTATATAGTGCTTTTTAGTCACAATCATCAAAAACGGGCATACTGCTAATTCAGTCCTCCTAAATTTATTTAGTCAGAGTACATGCTGCTGCTGCTGTGTGTGTGTGTGTGTGTGTTCCCACCCACAGGGGTGTCGGAAGATTGTAAAAGGTGGAGGTGCCAAAGATAACAAAATCTGATCAGATCCACCACAGCTACATAATGAAGTTAGTGAAGCTGTGTGGAATTGTTAAGGAGGTATGAAGAAACAACACAATGATTTGTAAGTAGTAAGATTTGTTTTAGTTTCTGTTCTAAGGAAGGCACACACATTATTAGGAAAATATATGGAGGTGCACATTTTAATGGAAGGAATAGGAAGCTTACAAAAGAACCCCAGAGCAAATGCCAATGATGTATGTTATCCCAGATGATATTGGCCAGACAGCCAAATTTTAAAGAAAACATAATTGCACATATCCCAATAATGCAAAGCATCAAGGGAAACATATGCAAATCCCCATGATGGTACAGAAGGTGTCAGTACATGAAAAAGTAATGGCTGACATATTTTCAGCCTTGGGATTCTTTACACATTTTTATTATTTATTTATTTTTTAAGAGAAACAGGGTTTTCGTCCATGAGGTGATGTAAGTTATATTTAAGCAATGTGTTGATGTCAGGAAGTCAGGTGTAATGATGATGGACTGTTAGAGAAAATGTGATAGTAACTTTCAGAGGGGGTTGCTTTTAATAAGGGCAAGGTAGTTATGCTTGTGATAATGGGAATATTAGGAAAGTATGAAGTCTACGCAGAAGTGGAGTACAAATATGCACAGTTTCATAAGTATGTGCTCAGAGTGCAGACAAATGTGATAAGCAGATTTGTTTTAGAAATAGCTAAAAATAGCAATACATGCAATTAATAGAAAGATAATTACATACATATAGATAGAGAGAGAGACACACACAGACAGACAGGCAGAATAGGAATGGCAGTGAAGTATTGAAGTGATGCCAACCCTAACCCCACCCCGCAGACATGGACAGGCATTGGGGTGTGCCTTTGGGTCATTGTCCATAACACTCATGCCATTTCATCTCACCCTACCCTGCAGACACAGACAAGAGTCGAGGTGTGCCTTAGGGTTTTCAAACTTTACACTCACCCCATTCCATAAGGAAATATGCTGAAATGGGTACAGTATAAGAGAATGGAGTGAATTTTGGGGCTGAAGAGTCAAAGGCACACCTTGATACCTGTCACTGGCTGCAGAGTGAGGATGGGGGTGGAATGGCATTAGCATTACTGTTGACAATCCCAAGTCACACCCCTGATGCCTGTCAGTCCCTATAGTGCAGGGTGTTATGGTCAGAAACCCTAATGACCTGGACGTTTCTTGGTATTTTCACTCCAAGTTTTCAGCATGTGCTTTTTGTGACCCCACCACATGAACAGTGACATTATCAGTTCTTTAGCTGAAAAGAAATTTTGCACAGCGACTGTGCCATTTGGCACCACAGGTGCAATGACACATTTTGAACAGGATGTAAAAAATGACAGCTGTACATTTATTGCTTCAATAACAGTAACACATACACGAACACACCAGAACACAGCAGCAAAATGATTAGATTTGTCTACAAGCATTATTTTCTATGCAAGTTGGAGCGGGGGTAAGGCTGGGGATCAGTTATGGTCCATGACATAGCCACATGGTCAGGATATTAAATATTTTAAAATAAACATAAATGCAAAAGTAACCATTTCAAGAAGAAAATGCAAACTGTGACACTTAACAGTTATAGGGTAAGTAAGCACATCTGGACTTATTTGCTGCATATGCATCTCAGTTGCTAAGGGGTCCTGACCTTGTTCACCCTTCCTCAAGCCAAGCTATCCACAGTATGTCTAACAATAATATGGATGGAAAAATTATGCCATATTTTCAACAAGAAGTTAGCATTTTAAAAAGACAGTGCTGTAGACTGAGAAGCAGCTTGTGTAGGTGCATTCATCATGCTAATCAAGATATGCTCTGGTTGCGTTCCATAAGGCTAACCAGTGGGAGAAGTAGGGGAAAGGGACAGAAATCTAAAATAGAACCATTTAACCCATTTGTGATTTAAAGTTGCATGACAGAAATGTGGCTTCCAGAACTGGACACCATATTCCAAATGAGGCCTCAACAGTGATCTACACGGTGACATCACGACCTCCTTCTTTCTGCTGGTAATACCTCTCTCTATGCACCACAGCATTCCCCTGGCTCTCCTCACAGCTTTGGTACATTGTTTAGCCACCTTTAGGTTATCCAATATGATTACCCCAAAATCCCTTTCCATTTTGATGATCATCAGCCCCCTCCCACCCCCGTAATCATTCCCTGGGTTCCTGAAACCCTTCCTTATTCAGCAGGCAGTTAGCATTCTGGATTTATTTGCTGCATATGCATTTCAATTGCTAAGGGGTCCTAACCATGTTCACCCTTTCTCAAACCAAGCTAGCTGCAGTATGTCTAGCAATAACATGAATGGAAAGATTATGCATATGAAAACTTATTAATTATTCTGTAACAGAGGAAGTGGTAAGAGCACCCACAAAAATCAGAGAGAACAGGATTTTGATGAAAAAATTAAGTCATTTTATTTAAATGTAAAACTGCATATTACATGTGCACCAAGTCCCAAAAATAAGCAGTAAAAGCTATACCAACACTAATGTTTCCCCTGACCACTGTCAGGCATCATCACAGTGAATCTAAAATATCACAACAGTGCCTCCACAGAAATAGTGATTAAATTACATGGTACTAATTAATTCTAACCAATCATAAACTAAAAACAATTTAGTTTTATTATTAAAAGCAGTTTTCAATAAACAACTCTAGTAACCATTAATTCAGACTTGAAATAGCAGCAAGGTTTGAGTGGAAGTTTAAACTGCACATTTAAATCACACTGTTGTCCTTTACTTGGGTTACCACGCTCATATATTGCTAGTTGCAGCACCTAATTTTATTTCTTATTGCTACCT
Organism: Neoceratodus forsteri; assembly: GCA_016271365.2. Taxonomy (NCBI): domain Eukaryota; kingdom Metazoa; phylum Chordata; order Ceratodontiformes; family Ceratodontidae; genus Neoceratodus; species Neoceratodus forsteri. The sequence goes on along the minus strand of CM057452.1, from coordinate 559,416,407 downwards.
CATATTTCATTTAAATATTTCTGGCCTATGATCCATATAAAGAATCAAAAACTGTGAATAGAGGAAAAAGAGGGTGCAACTACAGCAAATGTCTTGAGCTGACTATATGTTGTGAGATTCGGATAAAAAACTATGTTGGGCTCCAACCCATCTGTTTAAATTGCACTATTACCATTTAAAAGTAAAACAATTACCACACTCATGCATTGCCAGTTGCAACACCTCATTATATTGTGTTTTGCTACCTCATATTTTATTTAAATATTTCTGACCTATAATCCATATACAGAATCAAATAAATCCATAACTGGAGGAACAAAGAGGGTGCAACAACAGCAAATGTCTTGAGCTACCTATTTGTTATGAAGGTTAAATAGAAACTATGTTAAGCTCCAACCCATTTGTATAATATATAATGTTCAACAAAGTTACCAATAATTTATTTTGTTTTATTTCCCTCAAATACAACCCCATTTTTATAAATCATGAATCCTTTGCAGTTACAATACACAAAAATGAGCTGCTATTACAGGCACTGCACTTACTGTGTTGAGGATGCAACCATGCTTTACAAAATTAATATGCAATATCCACAAAACATTTTTTATATTTATTAACCTTTGTGCCTTAAACCAAAATAAAAAGGTCACTATCACGTGTCATGTTGCACCCTCAGTCACAAAAGAACTGGACATATATGAAACATTTTCCTAAAAACATTTTGGAATTATCGGAACTCATTTTATATGTTAGCTATTTCACCCCAACTTCATGGTACAAATTATTTCTTCTTAAATTTCTTTAAAAATGATGCTAGATCAATGGCATCATTTAAACCCTGTCCATATCTGCTTTCCAGTTCATAAATCCAAAAACTTTCTCATCTGCCAATCATTTGTTCGATGTCCCCCCAAAGCAAGTCTAACCATTTCTATGTCAACAAAGTTAATCTTGTGGTTCACTCTACTATTACCATTTATGTGCTGGACTATGGCATAAATCATGTCATTTTTAGCTAGGGCACGCACATGCTCTCCTACCCTTATTTTAAAACTTCTTATTGTCCGTCCCACATAATAACTCCCACAACTGCATTGAAGTAAATAGACTACACATTTGGTGTCACAGTTAATAAAGTCTTTAGCTTGTACATACTGTCCTGTACGTGGATTAACAAATCCCTGATATGTGTGCATGTATTTACAGTAAATGCACCTCCAACATCTATGTGTGCCCTCGGGGGGGCACAGACTAAATTGCTTGTGTAAAGGTTCTGGACTTGGAACTGAATTAGTTACCAGTAAATCTTTTAGGGTTTTACTCCTCCTGAATACTATTTTAGGACCCTCCTATACCAATCTTTTTAATCTCGGCTCTAACTGCAGTATGGGACAGTTATTAGATATAATTTCCTTTATTTTGTCACTTCATTTGGAATATGTAGTCACAAAAGGACAGTTATGGATTTATTTGATTCTGTGTATGATCATAGGTCAGAAATATTTAAATAAAATATGAGGTAGCAAAACACAATATAATGAGGTGTTGCAATTAGCAATGCATGAGCATGGTAATTGTTTTAGTTTTAAATGGCAATAGTGCAATTTAAACAGATGGGTTGGAGCCCAGCATAGTTTTTTATCCAAACCTCACAACAAATAGTCGGCTCAAGACATTTGCTGTAGTTGCACCCTCTTTTTCCTCTGTTCACAGTTTTTGATTCTTTATATATGGATCATTGGCCAGAAATATTTAAATGAAATATGAGGTAGCAATAAGAAATAAAATGAGGTGCTGCAACTAGCAATATATGAGCATGGTAACCCATGTAAAGGACAACAGTGTGATTTAAATGTGCAGTATAAAGTTCCACGCAAACCTTGCTGCTATTTCAAGTCTGAATTAATGGTTACTAGAGTTGTTTATTGAAAACTGCTTTTAGTAAAAAAAAAACTAAATTGTTTTTAGTTTTTGATTGGTTAGAATTAATTAGTAACATGTAATTTAATCACTATTTATATGGAGGCACTGTTGTGATATTTTAGATTCACTGTGATGATGCCTGACAGTGGTCAGGGGAAACATTAGTGTTGGTAAAGCTTTTACTGCTTATTTTTGGGATTTGGTGCACATGTAATATGCAGTTTTATATTTAAATATAAGGACTTCATTTTTTCATCAAAGTCCCGTGCTCTCTGATGTTTGTGGGTGCTCTTACCACTTCCTCTATTACTTTTTGTCAAAATGAGCACCACGGTAAATTACCTGGTGCTCCACTTCATTGTTTTTCTGTTAATTATGCTGTACATACCTGAAGACTCAAAGTGTGTCTCCTTTAGCTGCCTTGATGTCTGTGGTTAATTTGAAACAAAAAATGTAACAAGACACTGGCTTCCACTGGAGATATTAAACAATAGTGCAAACTGCACTCTGGGAAGATTGCCTGAGACAAGATGCAATAAAAAAAAAACCTGAATAACAGGTTCCAATGAGTATAAATTCACCAGGAATGTTAGGAAAAAACTTACCCTTCTCATTCATTCACAGGTGTCAATGAATGTATTTGTTACCCAGGCTGGTTCATCTTCTTGCTTCCCTCATGGTGAAAATGTGAAACTACATTTGTATTATTTTAAATGAGTGATAAATAGCCTGTCCAGGGGGATGGCCACTCTGATAGTTGTTCCAGTCTTTCTTTACACTGGTATAAACTGAGCCAGGAAAAAAGTAAGTAGGAAAAAAAACTGCATTTTGTTTTTACAAGTAATTGTTAATTGCTGCTGGTATTTGTAACATGTGCAAGGCAATTCCACTTCTCAAACTTAAAAAGGAAAAAAATAAACTTCATCAAAGGATGTGTTTACCAAGTACTGCACCCATGATTAAAATAATTTGAATCCCCTCCCCCCAAAAATGTGCCCTCACGTGAACCTGCATAACTTATCTGCAAAGACAATTTAAAAATGTATTTCTAAATGCATTACTAACACCAATGCTTTCAAGGTTTTGAAACTACTGAAAAGACAAACTATATATATATATATATATAATATGGTAAACAAATATTGTTAATCCCAAAAGCTGAACTTTGTTTTTAGTATATAAATGTTTAAGAAATACCTGAAAGCTGTCTATTTTCCTTGGAAGCTGTAGTTTCAGACACTTCTTAGTCTTTCCTTTTGAGACACCAGGTGACTCTGATAATCATTTGTTCCAAGGGTTTTTAAGTCAGTTTGAAGGCATTAAGTAACTTATGTTCTCCTAGTCCTTAACAAAATGCAGGGACTCCACAGACTTGTTCTGTTCTTTGGTCTAGATCCCAAACTAGTGAATCTTGTTTCACCATGATAGATCCACCTCATGCCCCTCTCACATGAATAAAAAAAAAGGTGGGGTGGATCTTTAGGAGCTTCTTGGGGGGAGGTGGGGTGGATCTTACTCTTCCCCCCAAAAAATGCTGCCTCCTATTACTCAGGTTCCAGTTCTTGTACAACCCATTTAAGAAAGAAAATAGTACCCTGCAACCATTGACTAGCATTAAAACATATTTATTTGAGGGTGGAAAACATTTCTTGGAGGAGGTTAAGGTGGAAGAGACTATTTACACCTTCAGTCAGTTCCACAGACAGAAAACATGACATCACTCCTTTTGTACATGAAAAATGTCTGCAGGATCTGCCTACTGCAGCTGTAAAAAGGGCACTTGTTTCATTATAAAGGGCACTTTTTCCAAACCAGGTTTTTATATACAGTAAATACACATTTATGAGGATGATAGTAATTTTAAAAATACCTTTATGCCATATCAGAATATTTAATATGTAATATAAAGGGTTCAGCTTATGTATAACAGTTCCTACTTGTTTTTCAAAGTTAAAAAAGTGAGCCACAAAGATATGTTATCCTATTAGACAGCAATAAAACACCATCCAATTGTACAGAAAACAACAGTGTAATTTAAAACACCCATTTGTCAATGCCGAATGTTTGCTTGCTGGCATTAGCATTGGAAGTGCAGGCGTTAGACAGATGCAGAATAGGAATGGCTGTAAAGTATTGAAGTGATGCCAACTACACCCCCATCCTGCAGAGATGGACAGGCATTGGGGTGTGCCTTTGGGTCATCACTTATAACGCTCACATCATTTCACCTTGCCCTACCCTGCAGACACTGACAAGTGTTGAGGTGTGCCTTGGGGTGTTCGGCTTTACAGTCACCCCATTCCATAAGGAAATATTTTGAAATGGGTGCAGTATAGGAGAATGGGGTGAACTTTGGTGCCGAAGAGTCCAAGGCACACATCGATGTCTGTCACTGGCTGCAGGGTGGGGGTGGGGGTGGAATGGCTTGAGCATTACAGCTGGCAATCCAAAGGCACACCTCTGATGCCTGTCAGTCTGTACAGGGTCATTATCGTTAGAAACCCTAACGCCCTGGGTGTTTGTTGGTATTTGCACTCCAAATTTTCAACATGGACTTTTTCTGACTCCACCTCATGAAAGCATTTGGGACCTCTGCTCATGAACAGTGGCACTGTGATTTTGTTAATCTGTCCTGAATGTTGATTTCCCACAGCGACCGCGCCATTTTACGAAAGATGTGCAAAAACACAGTTTGGTCAGGATGTGAAAAATAACAGCTGTACCATTCATAGGGAGGTGTGAAGAGATGGCAATGTTGAAAATCTGGAGTGAAAATATAAAAAATTCTCGAAGTTACGAGCATTCGTGGAAACTGCGCAATGCACGCTTGTAACACAGTCATTTTGTGGAATTCTTTCACCAAATTTTCAATATAGGCATTTTGGGACCTCTGCTCATGAACAGTATCACCATGATTTTCTTAATGTGTTCTGAATGTTGATTTCCCACTGCAACCGTGCCATTGTGCACCAGATGTGCGAAAACACATTTCAGGCAGGATGTGACAAGTGACAGCTGTACTGTTCATAAGGAGGTGTGAAAAAATGGCAATTTTTAAAATCTAAAGTGAAAATATTACAAATTCTCGAAGTTATGAGTGTGCGTGGAAATTGCACAATGCACACTCATAACACAGTCATTTTTTGGAATTTTTTCACCAGATTTGAAACACAGGCTTTTTGGGAGCCCACCTCATGAACGGTGACACTGTAGTTTTGTTAATCAGTCCTGAAAGGTGATTCCATGCAGTGACCGCGAATTCACATTTTGGGACTGAATAATGATATGACAGAGACTGAATTCATGAGGTGGGGTCCCAAGAACCCCATCTTGACAATTTGGTGCCAAAAGTTGCAAAAATGGGTGAGATATCCACCTAAGTTGAAAAAAAAAACATTTATGCCATTATGCAGCTTACTGGCATTTCTTCAGTTTGCAGTCAGCTTTGAAGAGTGTAGACGTGTTCCCGCTCCACTGAAGATCATTGCACCGGCTCTGGAGGCACGTATGGGGTGAGGGGGTGTGGGGAGGTGGTGCACAGAGGGTGGTGCGGGTTGGGGAGGGGCACCAGAGACAACGAGGGTAGGTTTTCTGTTTTACAGGGGGAAAAACCAAAAGATATTGCGGGACAGTTTTTTTTAGGGACAATTGGCATGTTGGGGGGCTCCCAGCATGCCACCTGGGTATTTTTTACTGGGGGACTGGAGCCAATGGGGATTGGGCACCCCATCAGCCCAGAAAATGTGTCTGTGTTTGGGGGGGTGAATGAGCCGAGGGTTGGGCACCCCCCTTCGGCATACTACTATTATACAGGGGACATTATGCTGAAGGGGATTGGGCTCCCCCATCGGCAAATGAACTGGGGAGGGGCCATGGTGACGGGTGGATTGGGCACCACTGATGTCGGCTTTCATGGGGACTGTGAGAGGTGGATGGCGACAGCAATCGCCATGTTTATTGAAATGTTACACCAGACAAGGCATGCCCTGCAATGACAGGTCACTCCCTCATTGCAGTGGCAAAATCATTTCACGTTGGTGGCACACTTGCAAATGAGTGTCACCACCAGCATGCACTTGCATTGGTGACAGACAGCTGAGCCCACAATAGCAGTGACGGCATTGGCCGCATTGTGCCATACCTCCACAACCCGCTTCTCTACTAAGCTGCCACAACATGTTTCTTGTGCATGCGTGCAAACAAACATAAAAAAGAGAGATAAAACTGTACATATCTACAATGTTACCTGTAAAATATGCAAACAATGGTTTACAAATTGTATATGATATCATAAGAAAGATACTTCTGCATAGTCTTTTACTGTAATCATGTATTGCAATATCCATCAGTTAAAAATGATCTGTGGTGTTACAGAAAATGTCCAGCATGCAGTTCCTTCCTATTTAGATAAAATGCCTGACATTCCCAATACGCTTAGTTAAAAGAGAACTGCACTGAACCTGTGAGTAATGTTTCCTGTAGAAGCTTTTTTCATATAGTGGGTCCCCTTCTGTTTCTGCACCATTTTTGCTGGCCTTTTAGTCAACCCATTGGATATTTATGGGTTACACACTGCTGCAAAGTGCCATCTGAGAATTGTATGATGTTGTTTATGTCTCCATGAACCTAAGAATTCTAAATTAGAACACAGATGCATTGTACCAACAATGTAAGTACTCTACAAGATCACGCTGTTCTAAAATGGTCAATGCCGGCAGTTTGTGAATCAGAAACACTCACTGAATTTACCAAAAGGCCAGTTAAGATTAAGCAGAAACAAAATGAGAACTGGTATTTTAAAAAAATAACATCTACAAAAATGTATGTTTGCCGATTCAAGGCAGTTCTCCTTTGAGATATTAACAGCCCGATCTAAATTGTTCACTGTTTATGGGGCTGGCAGTATAGCCTAGAGGTTAGAGTAATGAGTTGTAAATAAGCTTTGTACATCCAGCAGTCAGACATGGGTTTGATTTCCACAACCTCCATTTCTATACTGTGTGGCTCTGATTAAGTCATTTAATCTCCCCAGGGTTCCTGGGTTGTCTCTAGAAACAAGCACTTATGCCTAGTTGGCCGTACCTGGTTACCAAGGGAAAAAAAAATATATATTTATTAAATTACATTTATAAACTGTGAACAAACATTAAACTCTAGTACATAGATTCCAGATCCATGCAATAACCAAGGAATACACCAGCCAAGTCTGGTGCTGTCAATATAGCCTTAGAGGTTATAGTAAAAAGCTTGGTACAGCTAACATACAGACCTGAGTTTGATTCCCACAGCCTCCACTTGCAAACTGTGTGACTCTGAGCAAGTCACTTATCCTCCTCAGTGCTCCCGGGTAGCCCCAGAAACAGGCAACTGTGCCTAGTGGGCCATACCTGGTTACCAAAGAATAATAATACTTAAAAAAAAAGTTTTAAGTGCTTATATTCTGTTATGTTTAAAAGGACACAGTTTAAATATTAGAGGTTGGTGCACGCTGTTTACAGCCTCAAATCAGGAACAGACATAAATACAGATGCTTTAAGCAACAACCCCTCCCCCCCAAAAAAAAAAACACCCTGGGAAATGCAGGACTTTTAAAAGAGGCTGTATTACAAATGAGCTTGACTCAGTGGTTATATTCCCTACAGCTGAAGTCTGTGATTATAGACAGTGACATTCCCCTGTCCCATTAGTGCAAAAAAGACAGAATACTGCCAATGAAGTGTCCCAGATGTGAACCAGAACTGATAGGGCTGTGAAGAGCTACCAAATGACCAAAGTTATTTTCTTGTTGGTGCTATATAGTTCTGTTTAGTCATGTGTGAGTGTGCGTGTGTGTGTGTGGGGGGGGTGCAACCTGTCCTGCCCATAGGAATAGGATAGCTAACAGTTGCAGTCTGTAATCTGACACTGTAGTCTGACTCAGGAAATTCCACAAGATATAATGAGTTAACCTCTAGGTTGCTGAAAGAAATAGAATAAATCTTTTAGACTGAGCTGAACAGATGATAAAAACAGCAGTTTAAAAATGTTTTTTTTTGTTAATATCCTGAGAAGTTCTGAGGTGCAATACAGTAGCATCCCTCATCCCTTCAGATGCCTTTAATATAGAGCAACACATAGCAAAAATCAGAGGGGGATGCACTATTTTGCAGCTGTGGAGGAATACATCCAGAAGTCTAAAAAGGGAGTTCCAAGATCAGCTGTTTTAGAGCTACAATCTGATCAATGACAGACGGGCTGTAGACTCTGCCCACAGTCCTTAAAATGGAAGTTGGATAGATCCTCAAAATTACAGGCCAATAAGTATAACATCTATAGAGGGGGAAGGTAATGGAAACACTGATAAAGGAAATAACTGCAGCAGAATGTGTCTCATTCAGTGATGTCAATAAATGATAACATGAGTTCAGGAAAGGGAGGTCCTGTAACACCAATTTATTGTGTTTCTTTGAACCTATTACTAAGCCCCTAGATGAGGGCAATATGATCGACATCACCTTTGTAGAACTAAGTAAGGGCTTTGATATAGTGCCTTAACATTAACTCACACACAAGCTGAGAGAAAAATATTCTAATATAAACCAAAACAGTGTGACCTGGATTGAAAACTCGCTATCCGACAGAACCAAAGGGATCAGACTAATTGGGTTTTTATCAGGTGGGGGGATGGTCACTGGTGGGGTTCTGCAGGGCTCTGTATTGTTTGTTTGTTTATTCACTTAATGGGTAAACACACTGGAAAACATAAGGTCCTTTTACAGGTGTGACCCACATCAAACAAAACATATGTAACCCCTAGATGGCGCTATCCCAGGGGCTACTACCCCTGCCTGATTTGCCACTAACAGGTTGAGGGGCCTGGATCCAATGGCGGGTGCCTCCACCCAGAGGTCAGGGTTTGCAATAGTTAAACTAACTTGGTCACAGCCCTCTGGGACACTGCAACCCCCCTTTCTTCCCACTAGTGGCCCACACAATATATTAGAATTACCTTCACAGTATACACTTACTCCCAGGTCTGGTTCCGCACTGGGACCTCCTGTGAAATGAGATACAGTGCAACAATCACAGTACAGTACTTTAACATAGACAAATACCTCAGGCAGTATAACTTTGCTGAAACAAGCAGCTCTGATTTATTTAGGGGATATAACAAGGACAGGGGAAATCAGGTTAATTAGCTTATCACTCTAATAATCTACCTATGGCTCTGTGCACAGGCCTATCCCTATCAGTTACTGTCCCTGGGTACCCAAGTCCTAGTGGCTAGTCCAAACCGTGGCAGCTGGTAGGGGCCCTTTCCACAGAGAAAGGAGAATTAAACAGTCAGCAGTACAGTAATTCCATTTGGATTTAATGTGGCAATTCAACAGGGAGCGACCCTGAATTAGTACTCACGACCTCCAAATAAGATAGGGTCCTTCAATGTCAGCAGGGCTCACTTGAGGTACACAAACCTCTTCACACATCCATATAAAAGAAAGCACTATACCAGGCAGGCTGCATCTGTATCCCGATCGCAATTACTGCACAATACCCGGGAGAACACACAGCAGATTCAGTTCCTGACAGACCAAGTGCAATTTTCAACAATTTCTCCAGTCTTCTACAGGGTGAGCCTGGTTTCTACTCTTCAGAGATCCTTTGATTCTTTTCACAGGACGGATTCAGTCCTAACAAGCTGTTACACAAGCTGCAGACCGGAACTCTGGGCCTTACACACGTTTTTTGACTAAAACTGCACACTGAAAAAGCACAGGGCTCCTTCCTTCTTCACTGCCAAAGCTCAACTGAAACTCCAACGACAAAACGGCACTTCCTTTGAGTTCCTCCCAGTTCTTGACTGGATTGGCTGTCACTCACAATAGACTGCTGCTGTTGGTCCAAAAGGCACTGAAGTCTAAACTACATCTCCCAGAGTCACTGCCCATACAATCCTCTTGTGGCTGGCTCAGATTATGAGTCCACGTTCTGATTCGTCCAAGGCACCATTTTAGAGCTAGCTTACCCCACACTGATTGGTCCAGTTCAGCAGTTCAAAACTAGAATGGGGAACTAGCAGACACAGTTCTGACTGCAAAGAAAGCAGGTTAGACAAACTGTAATTTCATTATTACTCTAAATAATTTCTGGCAAACAGTTACATCTTTCAGATAGGTTCCCTTTGCACTCCTAGTGACTGCAAAAATGAAGTGAATTGGCAGCAGCTCAGTGGTACTCAGAGAAGCACACAGTCCCCCATACAACTAATTATGTCTGCAAGCAGACAGCTGTTAAAGACAGTACCAGAGGCTCTAAAAACACTCACTGATAAATGCTTAAATGCCAAACACCATTCAGGCTTGGAGCATTCAAGCAAGCTCCTGGAAGTCTTTTGGGAACCCCCATTTGCAGGGGGGTTACACATACATACATACATTCATACATGTGACTTACATAAATTAACAATCCATAAAAATTTGGACTAAAAAATCCATGTCAATATAAGACAATACCTATATAAAACAATTACATTCAGCCTGTGAAGTAAAATACATCCTCGGAGCGCAAGCAAAGGTTTTAAAAGATTACAACTGTCTAATTTTCCAGGGGAATTTCATTCCAAATAGTTGGAGCAATACAGGCAAAGGACCTCTGGCCACTAGTAGATACCCCTTCCCTTAACTGTTTTTCAGTGTTATGATGTCCTTGTATCTATCCCATGCTTTCTTGAAAGTTCCCACCATTTTTGCCTCCACTGCCTCCTGTGGAAGGCAGTTCCATGGTTCAACCACTCTCTCGGTGAAGAAGAACTTGCATGTGTTGCCTCTGAATCTGCCCCCCTCTAGCTTCATGTTGTGCCCTCTGGTTCTTGAGTGATTTTTTATATGGAATAGGTCCTGGACCTGCATCTTGTTTATTCCTTTTAGGAATTTGAAAGTCTCGATCATGTCTCCCCTCTCTCTCTCTGCTGCTCCAGGGAGTACATGTTTAATTCACACAGCCACTCCTCTTATGATTTGTTGTGCAGTCCATAAATCATTTTAGTAGCTCTCCTATGCACTGTTTCCAGTCTGGTAATATCCTTTTTAAGGTGTGGTCTCCAGAATTGTACACTGTACTCCAAGTGTGGCTTCACCAGCGATCTATAGAGTGGCAGGATGACCTCATTTTTTCTGCTGGTAATCCCCCTGCTTATGCATCCCAACATACCCTTTGCTTGCAGTGCTGCTTTCTTGCACTGCTTGGACATTTTTAGGTCATCTGTTAATAATTATTCCCAGATCTCTTTCCTGTTTAGAGACTTCCAGTTTTTCTCCTCCTAGGTAGTAATCCACTCCTGGGTTAGTCCTTCCAAGGTGCATGGTTTTGCATTTTTTAGTATTGAAGTTTAGTTGCCACATTCTTGACCACTTTTCTAGAGACTCAAGGTCAGCCTTCATCTTCTCCACTCCTGGGGTGTCCACCCTATTTCCTATCCTTGTGTCATCTGCGAACAAACTCACCTTGCCCTCCAGTCTATCAGAAACATTACTAATGAATATATTGAATAGGATGGGTCCGAGCACTGAACTCTGTGGTATTCCACTAGCTATGTCTCTTTCCTCTGAGAGTGAACCTTTCAGTAATACCCTCTGGGTCCTTCCAGTAAGCCAGCTCCTTACCCAGTTTACCACCTGATGTCCTACTCCCATGCTATCTAACTGTTTAGAAGCCTTCTATGTGGAACTGAGTTGAAGACTTTGCTGAAATCCAGGTACACTGTGTCTGCTACACGTCCCTGGTCCACTATTTTTGTTACCCAGTTAAAGAAGTCAAGTAAATTGGTTTGACATGACTTCACTGTGGTAAAGCCACGCTGCTTAGTGTCTAATTTGTTGTTGTCCTTGAGAAAGGATATAATCCTCTCCTTGAGAAGCTTTTCCATTGTTTTACTTACAATTGATGTGAGGCTTACCGGTCTATAGTTGCATGCACTCACTCTGCTCCCACTTTTGAGTAGAGGGATAACTGTGACCATTTTCTAATCTTGTGGGACCTCACCCAGTTCAAATGATAAAGTTAAAAAGATCAGCCAGTGGAACCTCCAGTTCTTCTCTTAGTTCTCTCAGTAGTCTAGGGTGCATTTTGTCTGGTCTCATGGCTTTGTTTGTATTGAGCTTCTCCAGTTCCTTTAGGACTGCTTCCTTTGTAAAGGGTCCTGAGTATACTCCGTCACTGCCTTTATTGTCTCCTATAATGGTGGGTTCACAACCATCCTGCTCCTTAGTGAATGCAAAACAGAAATATCTGTTTACGATTTCCACTTTGTCCTTGTCATCCTCATTGGTCTCTCAATCTTCGTTCGTGAGTCTGACAATACCCCCTGTTGTCTTTCTTTTTTCACTAATATATCTATAGAAGGTTTTGTCTCCCCTTTTGACTTCTCTGGCTATCCTCTCCTCTGTTGCTGTCTGCTGTTCTGATTTTCTTGCATGCTACCCTTTGTTCTTCTTTGTAGTCTTCCTGGTCCTTTTCGGGTCCTGTTTTTTTTTGTATTTCCTGAAAGCAGCCCTTTTCTCCCTAACCCTGGTGGCTACTTCCTTAGAAAACCACAGTGGTTTTCTTTTCCTTTTTGATTTGTTCAACCTCTTTATGCAATGGTTTGCAGTCTATAGTATAGCTGCCTTGAGATGTGCCAAGTACTCTTCAACATCCCTCCCCAAAACTATATTTGCAAGTCTCCCTTTAAGACCTCCCTTCACTGCCATGAAATCTGCTCATCTAAAGTCCATAACTTCAGTTTTAGAGTGATTGGTTTCCAATTTTGTCCTGACATGAAACCACACCATGCAGTGATTGCTGGATACTACAGTAGGTGGTGTCCCACCTCTACCTCCTCAATATTGTTCCCATTTGTTAGTAGCAGCTCAAGGACAGCAACCCCCTTGTTGGGTCATTTACAAGTTGCAGAAGCATTATCTGTAATTATAGTAGCATAGTTTACAACTGAGGCTAGGCACTGTCTAGCAATTACCATCCTAGATTCCAGAGTAAGAAAGGAAAACATTCTATATATAGTCCCCAGTGACTGTATGTACATTGCATGTAATACGTTACCATAATCACCATGTTAAGCCTTTTATATTGCATAGCCACTTAATATATGTCACTACACCAGTATGTACTGATTTCTCTGAAATATTTGTACTATGTAATCTGACCTCATGCCAAGTGTATTTGGCAGTCCTGTTTTGTTTTAATTGTAACTCTGTACTGTATTGATGTTTGTTGTGTTTGCCACCCTGGTGGTCTGGGTAGTGACTGAAAACAGTCCTCTGGATCAGTTTGCTCATCTGGTTGTCAAAGACATAAATAAATAAATAAATATAAAAGAGATGCTATTGAGGGGATCTTTGTTGTGACCCTTGTAAAATGAGATTCGTAACTTACATTTGGATCCAATAAGACCCCTAAGTACTGGAAAGTGTCCACATGCTCTAATAAGGTACCATCAAGGGACTTAACCTGTATACATTGTCCCACAGCCCTAAGATGTGCTCTGGTACCAAAAAACATAGTTTTTGTCTTTGTCTTATTCAAGACCAATCTGTTAGAAATGAGTGACTGTTGCAAATTACACATTTCCCTAGTTAATAAATCATTCAGTTCAGTAATAGAAGAACCCTGAGCATAAATTACTGCATCATCTGAATATAATGTAACAAATGCATTCTCCACTACACTTACCTGTTTATCAAAAAATAAAGAAAACAAAACTGGTCCCAGTATGGAGCCCTGGGGGACCCCACACTTCACAACAGCAGATTCAGAAACAGCGCAACCAAACTTAACCCTTTGTGAATTATCCTTTAAATAATCTCCAAACCACAACACAACAGAATGTTCTACTCCCAAGGATTCCATTCTCTCAATTAGAAGTTGGTGGTCCACCAGATCGAAAGCCTTGGTCAAGTCCATGAACACGGCCCCAGTTATTTTTTTATTTATTGAAATTGTTTCACCGGGAAAGACACACTGAGCAACAAGATGCTCGTCTCCCAGTGTGACCTGGGGGGAAGGGTTACAGTGGAGGCAGTTCATATAACAGACAAAAGGAAAATATTGCAATATAGGTGATGTACATAACTGGAGGGGATAAGCGGAAACAATATAGTAGAACTATAACGCATTTAACAATAAGTGAACAGTACAGAGATCATACATGAAGGATACGGTATACATAACATGGAACATTCTGGATTAAAACATGTTTAAGTGCCAGTAGCAAAGCATGAGTGGCAGTAGCAGTTTAAGTGCCAGTAGCAAAGCATGAGTGGCAGTAGCAGAACCATAGCTGAAGCGAAGTGCAGCAAGCTGACAAGTAGAAGTGGGGGGGTAACAAGGCTGGGAGGGGTGAGCAGTAGGAGTGCGTGAGGGTGAGAGCATGGATAACCGGAGGGAGGGTGGGAGCGAGGAGGGTGGGGAGGTAAGGAGGGCAACAATTAGGGGGAGAGATGAAGTGGAAGGGCAGTGTATAAGCCAGGCAATATGGCGAAGGCCAAGCTGCTGGTCAGGCACAAGGGAGGGATGGTGGGAGGAAACAGGAGGGGAAGGGGTCAGGGACAGTAGCAATTAGGTGCAAGGTAATTAGTGAGAGCCGAGGACAGGGAGTGTTTGGATGATGAAAGGCGGATCTGAGCTGGCAGGTGATTCCAGAGTTTAGGGAAGCGGTAAGAGAAGGCTGACTGGTCAACGGTGATCCTGCAGTGAGGGATGGCCAACTGTCTTGAATCAGCAGATCGGAGGGAGTGGATGGGGGTGGGGGAGGATAGGAGGATGTGAAGTAGGGAGGGAGGGAGCTGAGCCAAAAATTGAAAGTAAATTTGGCACAGTGAATTAAGTGCTGGTTGCTATGGGAAGGCAGGCCCAGAGATCGATAGAGCTCGCCGTGGTGAGAGCGGGAGGGAGCATCGAGGATGAAACGTCAGAAGGCATTAAAGAGGGGGGTCACGTTTGGTTAGGGTGGTCTTGGGGGCGGAGTTATAAATGACATCACAGTAGTCAAAGGAGGGTAAGATCATTTTCTGGACTAGTTCCCTTCTGACCGGTAGAGGGAGACAGGAGCAGTTGCGATAGAGGGCACCTAGTTTTGGACGTAGTTTAGAAATGATGGCATCCACGTGTGAGGAGAAGGTGAGGTGTCGATCCAGCCAAACCCCTAGATATCTGAAGGAGGGCACATCCTCAAGGATGGAGTTACTTAGGGTATGGAAGCTGAGAGGGAGGGTGAATTTTGATAGCCTTAAACACCCTCTATCCATACCATCTAAGACTGTGCTCGTGAACTTGACCAAGACAATCTCTGTATCACTACCTTTACAGAAGTCATGCTGATTTTGTGTTAAAGTCCTAAGTTCTCTATGTAATCAATTAATTGATTATATACTATTTTTTCTTGTATTTTAGCCAAAGTTGACAAAACTGATATGGGCCTGTAGTTTCCAAAATCTAGTTGCGAATCAGATTTATGAACAGGAATAACTAATGCTTCCATAAATCGGGAACAATACCCAAGGAAAAAGATCAATTATAAATAATACTAATGGGGTATGCTCAGACTGAAGCTATGTCTTTCAGCAGATTAGGATACAGCCCATCAGAACCTGCCGAGCTATTCCATTTAATTTGTCTAAGCAATTTCCTTACCTCCTTGGGAGAGGTAGCTTTTAGGTAAAATTTACAATTTTTATTGTAGTTAACATTAAAACTATTAGACAATGCATCAGGCAAATCAGAATGATGTTTATCAAAGTCAGAATTATATTTATCAAAATCAGTGAATCTTTTATTAAACTCATTTGCTATTTTAATAGGGCAGGTCAACAGATCATCATCCAGTTTTATAGAACTCTGTGGGTCAACATTAGGCTTACTAAGACTTTTGATTGTATTCCAAAATTTTTTAGCATCTGATAATCCCTCAAATTGCTTTTGTTGTAAATAATCTGTTTTAGCCTTTTTTATCTGTGCTTTGCACTGATTCTGTAAGGTTCTATAAATTTGAAAACTGGATGCAGAACCACTACATTTAAATTTTTTCCATGCTTTGTCACAACATCTCATGAGCTTGACTAATGAAGGCGTTAACCAGCTAGATTGTTTCCCACAGACCCTTCTTTTGACATAGGGAGCAAATTGGTCCAAAACTCGTGTGAATTCAGAGATAAAAAATCAAGTGCACAATTGACATCGGGAATAAGATGCAAATAAGACCAATCAATGTTACTCAAATGTAAACAAAAAGTTTGTAAATCAAAATTAGCAAAATATCTTGCATTTCATATAATTGGTTTTGATTTTTTTAGACCGTCATGTTTCGATAGACGGAAAACTGGATGATGATCACTCAGTGCATCAGAAATTAACCCACACCTAGTTTATTGTTTGGTTTGTTAGATAATGTCCAATCCGGTACTGTATGTTTATTAGATTTACTGTT
Organism: Neoceratodus forsteri; assembly: GCA_016271365.2. Taxonomy (NCBI): domain Eukaryota; kingdom Metazoa; phylum Chordata; order Ceratodontiformes; family Ceratodontidae; genus Neoceratodus; species Neoceratodus forsteri. The sequence goes on along the minus strand of CM057452.1, from coordinate 559,400,026 downwards.
ATGCCTGATAGGTATTGTAACCAGTTGCTGTAGCCCAGATTGAATCACAACCGCATTCAATTTACCAACCTTGGGTCTACTCCAATTCAAATTAAAATCCCCCAGGTCTAAAAGTTCCCCATATGCCCTAGGATCTAAATGGTCTACTAATTCCTGTAATCCAAGTTTACTAACTTTAGAAGGGAGATAAACACAAGAGATTGTAAGTTTTTTAATAGAGCCCAGAAGCAGTTGTATACTGGTATTTTCACAATGAGTTAAAATGCCCCCAAATGGCTGGCCTGGTGGCACTGAAGGCTGAGAAGCTGGACGCCTTACCTCGAGCTACACTGGTGACCCATGTTCGAGAATGAGCATGGGCCACCAGGGGTTGGCAGGGTTGGAGGAGGACTGAGCATCCAAAGGACTGCTCTCCTTCTCCAGGGAGGGGGGATGTCAGTGATCGGCACTCGACTGGCCCCCAGTTGAGACTGGGGGGCAGTGCACCGATGCTGCAGAAGAGGGGAGGAGATGGGGCAGGCACCTGGAGGAGCACATGTAGACGCATGCACACTCCGTCCACTGGCATCATTGCACGCCCCTCCCCGCAGGAGAGAAAACCAGAAAAAATCCCTCAGCAGCATGAAGGCTGCCCTGACAGCACATCCACAGACGCACTCATGTTAGCTCCCTCCTGGGCCCATTCTCCAGGTCTCCACAGTGGTTGGATAAGTACCCGCTGTGATGTGGTCTGGAAGGGCTGTGGCAGGGAGGTCTGAGCTCTAACCATGGCCGGGGAGGCAGCCGTGAAGGCTGGCTGGAAGGGGGGGAACCAAAGGCACAACTCCCCCCAGCTGAGGACATAGAAAAAAAAAAAAAACACCCCGGAAGATACTTTTCTCTTCAACCACTAAATTATTCTTACATAAAATATAACCCCACCAACTCTACCTGAACTACGATCCCTTCTAAAGATTTTATAACCAGAAATTTTTATTTCAGAGTTTAAAATAGTGGGATTTAGCCAGGATTCACTTAATGCTAATATATCAGGATTATACAAGAGAATCCAAACTTCAACCTCCAGAAATTTAGACATCAAGCTTTGTACATTAAAATACATAATTTTTAGCCCCTGTGAAAACTGCATAAAATAGCTGCTATCAACCGTGCCATTAGCAATGGGACCTAGGTTAATTTCAACATTGCCAGAACGAACCAGCAACAACAAGCAATGCATCCAAACTTTTGCACAGAAATGTGCTACATATGTTTTAACATTCTAATTCTTAATAGTGTACCTCACATTATAACTTATATATCGACCCCTGGCCCCTAACAACAGACCATGACTGAGTGTAAACTCGAACAGTTTACCATGAGAAATATTAATTTCATTGTCAACATTAGTCGTAGATTCAAATTTAGCAATATGGCTAAAAATACTGTCAGTACAAAGCACATGTATTATGTACAACACACCCAATAAAATCCCCACTTTAGCCATGATAAATTAGTAGAGAAGACACAATGCAAGCTGTAACAGTCCCGCAACCTAGCGTCAGTGTGCTATGGCCCTGTCGGACTCTGGTCAGACTCTTTAACTTCACTTGGCCATCCCACTTAGCCGCTGCTGCGTAGATGCTGTCGCAATTTAAGTGCGGAATGCTTTTATAGGCAGATGACTCCTCCTCCACCTCCCAAAGCTGCCACCAGCGGGAAAATGGGTAATTAGCCATTCAGTACTTACAGGTGCCCACAATTTGAAGCAAGCGGCTGTTGGTGTACTGTTGCTTAGCAACGAACTCCGTACAGCACACCAGCACACTCTCAAGTTAGAAGCAGCACACCAGGCCGGCCTGCCAGTGCAGCGGTTGGATTTCTGTTTGCGATGCCAGTGACCAGGGCTCGGAATGGGTCCAGGTCATCAGAGGGTCGGCCGGGGAGAAGGATTGAGCATCCTCTGGATTTCTCTACTTCTCTGGGGGGGAGGGAGGGCTATGTGCTTGGCACAGAAGCTACACCTGGTGGAGGCTGGGATCATCGCCCTGGACTGACGCAAGGTCGAGTATCTTTGGGGTGGGACAGACACTGGCGTCACTGCACGTTTCTGCCCCAGCTTACAGGGGATAAAATCCTCCATGCCTGCTGCCTAGATGAAGCCCTGTCTGTGGGCTTAGATTAGCCTCCTGGCCGCAAGCTCTCCCAACAGATACCGGTATTGCGGTACCAGAGCCTCCACGGTGCCATGACCCCACCCCCTGGGGGGTAAGCCAGGGGTAACCAGGGGAGCACGGGGGGCTCAGTAGGAGGTGGAAGCCATGGAGACACTGTGACTAGGGCAGAAACACGGCAACAAGGTGCACAAAAAAGTGGAATATAAAAAAAAAAATAAAAAAAATAAATAGAAGCAGCACAGCACACAAGGATTGCAGTCTCATGCAAGATTACTTTGCAAAAGTTACAGGGCTCAGGCACAGATAAATTAGTATGCAGTGAAACAAATACAGCAGCAGTAGACAAAAGGTCCCAAACTCAACAGGAGACAAACGGGCTCAGTCACAACAGTAGCTGTGTGCATTGAAATATGCAGTGAAGTATGCAGCTTCCTAGCACAGCTGGTTACTGAGTTGACTAGACTGGGTAATATGCTGGTTCTAGTTCTATCCAATGGGCAGACTGTAAGGTAGGTGGGGGTGGTGGAACCAATGGCAGGAAGTGACCACCAATCCATGTGGTTCATGCTCAACATGGGCAGGGAGATGGTGGGTACAGGGACCAGGGTGGTTGACTTCAGAAAGGCTGACTTCAGAAAGATGGGTGAAATCTTAGGGGAGTACCTGACAGGAATTCAATCAAACTGGGATGTGAACCAGAACTAGGAACAAATCAAATTGGGGCTGGTTGAGGCTACTGGGACCTGTACCAGACTGCAGAGCAAGAAGGAAGAGCTAAGAAGCCAAGTTGGATGAGTAGGGATGTTTTAGATAAGGTGAGGGCAAAAAGGGCAGCATTCAGTAGACACAAGAAATCTGGGAGGGGAAGGATAGGGAGAAGTATGTGAAGAAGTCCAGAGAAGTTATCAAGGTTGTTAGAGCAGCTGAGGCCTCCAGGGAATGAGGCTGGCTCAGGGAATCAAAGATGGGGAAAAGGACTTCTTCCAATACATAAGGGAAAGAAGGAATTGCAAGAACCAGATAGTGAGGATCAAGAAGGACGGGGGTGGGCAGAGAAGGGAGAAGAACAGGCAGAAGCACTAAAGGAGTACTTCTGTTCTGTATTTACAAGGGAGAAGGGCGGGCAGCTTCCACAGGGGGTTGGGAGGGTGTGCAAGGGGGGGAGAGGGTGACAGACAGGATAATCACTGAGGGCAGGGTTTTGGAGGGTCTGAAGGCTCTGAGTGTGGATAAGGCACCAGGTTCGAATGGCATACATCCCAGGGTGCTGAGGGAACTGGCGGAGGTATTGACTGGGCTGCTGGTGGACCTATTCAACACCTCCCTGGACACAGGGTGCATGCCACAGAACTGGAGGATGGTGAACATGGTACTCCTCCATAAAGGTGGCCCTAAGGATGAACCAGGCAATTAGAGACCTGTAAGCCTGACGTCCATTATGAGAAAGCTGAGGGAGACAATCCTGAAGGAGAGGCTGTTGGCATTTCTGGAGGATAATGGACTCCAGGACAGTCGACAACATGGGTTTGCATTAGGAAGGTCCTGTCAGACAAACCTAGCTGAGTATTATAACCGAGTAATGAGGGAATTAGGCAAAGGTCATGCAGTGGATGTCATATTTTTGAACTTCAGCAAGGCTGTTGCTTCAGTGCCGCATGAGAGGTTGGGGGGGGAATTGAGGTATGTGGGGGTTGGGACTAAGATGGTTAACTGGATCAAAAACTGACTACAGGGGAGACAGCAGTGGGTGGTAGTGGTGGTGGGGAGCTCTCATCTCCAAGGGCAGTGACAAGCGGGGTGCCACAAGGATTGGTACTGGGGCCGATGTTGTTTGGGATATTCATAGCGGACATCTCACATGGCATCAGCAACACGATCAGCCCCTTCGCTAATGATACCAAGTTGGGGGCAGTGGTGAGCAACATAGAGGGATGGCAGGGCCTGCACAGTGACCTGACGAAACTGGAGGAGTGGACGGAAGAGTGACAGCTGGGGTTCAATGCTAAAAAGTGCAAGGTGATGCACTTTGGAGCGAAGAACCCGGGGAGGAGCTATCATCTGGGTTGAGTACAGCTAGGTACCACCGATGAGGAAAAGGACCTAGGGGTGGTTGTAAATGAGTAAATGAACAACTGGGGCAGTGCAGGAGGGCAGCAGCAGAGGCCAACAGGATGCAGCGGTGTATTGCGAGAGGAATCTCCTCCAGGAACAGAGAGGTGATTCTGCCTTTCTAAAGGTTACTGGTCAGGCCACACCTGGAGTACTGTGTGCAGTACTGGTGCCCATATCTAAAAAAGGATATCAGACTACTGGAAGGGGTACAGCACAGAGCAACTAGGATGACCCAGGGACTGGGGGAAATGCCATACGAGGAGAGGCTGCGTGAGTTGAATATGTGCACCCTGGAGGAGAGGAGAGATTGGGGGGATATGATTGAGACCTTCAAATACTTAAAGGGATTAGCAAGACATGTACAGAAGGGATATTTAAGTTAAAGAGGGGGAGGGACACGAGAGGTCATGGTCTTAGATTGACGGGGGGGAAGATATTGGAGGAGAATGAGGAGACACTTTTTCACGGAGAGGGTTGTGGCAGACTGGAATGCTATGCCAGAGGAGGTGGTATCCTGCAAGACAGTGGGGGGGATTCAAAAGCGGATGGGACAGGGTGAGGGGGGGTTATTGTGAAGGGGAAGGGCAGCTGCAAGATAGGGGTGCTAGCTGCAAATTCGAGCAGACTTGCTAGACCACGTGGCCTGTTTCTGCTGGCAAATTTCATATGTTGATATGTTCATAAGCCCCAATTCACTTTATATTTGCAGCAGGGCTACACGTTGGTTAAAGGGGGGGTCAAGTATAGAAGAGGCCTGACCTGTATTGTGATGCTTGTGTGCTTGTGTTGTGAGGGGAAGCACTCAAGATGGTGGATACAGTCCAGTAACAGCAGTGTCTGATGTCGAAGCCTGCCACACTCTGGTCAGACTCTTTAGCTTCACTTGGCCATCCCACTTAGCCGCTGCCATGTAGATGCTGCCGTGATCTAAGTGCCAAATATATATAGACAGCACGATCCCAGCATCATTTGGATGGCCGGCTGTCAAGGAGGTGTGAAGAGGGCTGTGCCGCTGATCATCTGGGGGACCACACATGCGGGTATGGGGACTGGGGAGTGCTTTTGTTGGTGCCGGGGGAGCACCACTGAACACCAATGGGGGCGTGCTTAGCGGGTCGGGCACTGTACTAGGCTAATGGGTCACCTGTGTGTGTGGGGGTGGGGGGATGTTGACAACCACGGGAATGGGCACCTGTGGGAGAGTGGGTAGGGGGGCTTGTGCATTATCAGGTGATGGGGCACAGTGCGGTGGGGAAGGGGCTATGGTGGCACATTACTGGGGTTGTGCCCAGCTGTGTCCAGGGCTGGGGGGGTGCAGGCCCACTACCGGGGACCGGGCGGCACACTGTGGTGGTGGTGGTGGTGGGCAGGTTGGGTGGCTTGCCGGAATCTGGTGGACGGCCCCACAGCCTTGGGATAGGATCCGCCACACTGACCCATGTTGCAATCAGATGGGCACTCACCCCATCAGCTGTTCCAGCCCCCTCATGCTGCCTAGTGGCTTGAGGCAGCATGGGGGCTGTAGCAAGGTCCCACTGCGACCAGTGGGTGATGTCCTTGGGGGCCCGTAGTGGTTTGCAGCAGGATTTCCCCTAGCATATCCTTCATACCACTATGCCCTCCTGTGGGTTACACTATGTGCCTTTGTGCATGGCACGTAATGCTGACTCTTCCCCACCCAACCCTGGCGTGTTGCTGTTCATGTGGTCAGGGGATCGGGTGTGTACCAGCTGTGCGCCCCAGTCATGAACGCTGCTTGACCACCACTCTATGGCATTCCAACTTAGCTATGCTATGTGCTCAGTTTATGCAGTGTGTTGGCATAGTGCATAGGGCCCAATAAGCACAAATGTCAGAGCCACAGGGCAATGTAAATGATACGTAACTGTAAATTTCAGGTTTTCATTTGTTTCCTCCAAATATTCAACAAATGATTGTAACTCCTGAATGGAAACTTTCCAAACAAGGAAAAATTGTCTATAAATCTCTTGTAGAGATCTGTTTTGTCCAAAAAGAGGTTATGTGTCTCTCAGAAAACATTTCTTTCCCGTTCAGATAGATGAACTTTAGCATAATTCGGTTCCATGGCTGTTGTTTTCTTTTGTAAGTACTGGACATGCGATCCATAAATAGGAAGCAATTCATTTCAAGATTTTTTTCTGTTAATGAAATTAAAAATTCAGTGAATGATGCAGAATACTCAGTTTCTCTGTAAAGCTGTTCCCTGAGGGCATCAAGACCACCCTCATGGGGGATATTAGTGTAGAATGACTGTACATCAAGGGTAACCACGGTACCAGTCCAATTGTACACTAACATCCCCCCAAAATGTTAGGGATATGTGAGATATCCCTTAGGTACGAGCGTGATTTTTAAGCCAAAGATTTTATGTGCTCATCCAAGAATTGTGCCAATGACTTTGTCAGTGAACCAATGCTGGCTACTATTGCCTGCACTGGTGGATTACACAGATCCTTGTGGATCTTTGGAAGGCCATAAATGGCTGCTAGCACAGGATGGTCCACTCTCAAAAAGTCATACATTTCTTTGGAAATCACCTGTCAAATAAAAGCATCATACACTAATACATCAGTCTCGACTTGTCATTGTAGGAAGGTCGATAGTGGGCAATAGAAATCAAAGTCTAATAGTTGTTTAAGCATTTCTGCTTCATACTTCTCCTTTCCCCGTATCACAATTGACCCCCCCTTGTCTACAGGTTTGATTATGATATTCTTGTTATTTTTCAAGCCTTCTATCGTCAGTCTTTCTTCTCTTGTACAATTTGAATATCTAGATTGTCCAACATTTTCAAACAGTTTGCCCAAAACAATACATGATTTCTTAAAGATTGTTACTGTGGTGATGGTGGGGGCGGTAACTGTAGATTTAGGTATTTAGGTTTACAGATATTTCACTGGGCACTCATTTGTTACACATCAGTATCCCCTGTTGTAGTACTTGCACCTGATTGGTGCGATGTAATATTTGTCAGTGTATCATTCAAAACTGTGTGCTTCATATTGTCAGAATGAAAGAATGCCGTTAAGTGTAGTTTTCTCATAACCTTACAGATAACAGTGGTCTCAAAACAATCTATATTATTCTTTGGCATAAAAGTGAGACCTTTTTGTAAAACTCACACAGTTCTAATTTTAGAACTGAATTCTTCACTCATGTGGTGGCTCTCACCCACTGGTTTCATTCTGTGTCAATTTACTCATAGCACTTTCATTTTGTCTCCCATTTTAGCATTTTTATTCCCTGTCCAAAAAATGACATGCAAAACATTTTTTTTAACTAAAATAAATCCTTTCTGTGATGTCCAACTGAAGTATACCTACTATCGCTGCCTCTAGAAGAACAGCGTCTCAGACCACCCGGCGGATCCTGACTCCCATTTCGACTGCTAGCTTCCTAATAGTCCTGCTGAGATCCAGCATCAACTGAGCAGCTTCTCCAAACACCATACCTGCTCGCAAGAAATGGCCACTCTTTCTCCCGAGCTGCAGTGCCGTGAAACTTCCTAATGCGCTGATGCGTTAACGCATATGCAATGTCACATGGGTTACACGCCACTCGGCCATCTGAAACAAGGAGAGCAGTTTTAAAACAAACTAAGCAAAACATGAAACAAGCCTTGGATATATCGAATATGCCTTTGTCCCAGGATAAATGTCACTGATTTTTCTCTCGTGCTGGTTGACCATTGCCATTACTCATGGCTCTGCCACTCCTGATGTCAAGTGCAAGATCACGCACATAGGGAAGCCACCTATAGGCTGGGAGGAGAGTTGCTGGCAGCCACAAGGGAAGAAAGAGACTTGGGCATCATCATCACCAATGACCTGAAATCATCCAAGCAGACCACTAAAGCAGAAGGTAAGGCTAGGGGGATGTTGGGGTGAATTATTAGGGGTATCACAAGTCGGAAGAGGGAGGTAATAATCCCTCTTTACAAGACACTGGTTAGGCCCCATCTGGAGTACCGCGTGCAGTACTGGAGGCCACAACTTCACAAGGACATTAACCAAATTGAGGCAGTCAAGAAGGGCATCCAAATGGTGCAGGGACTGCATCAGAAAACATATGAGGACAGATTAACGGAGCTCAATATGTATACCCTAGAGCAAAGCAGGAGAGGGATATGATGATCTAAACATTCAAACAACTTAAGGGCATTAACAAGATGAAAGAGTCTAACATGTTTCAATATAAGAAAATAGCAGGACAAGAGGACACAGGTATGAGATTAGAGGAGGACGATTAAGGGGTAATGTGAGGAAGTTCTTTTTCACAGAAAGGGTGGTGGATGTATGGAATGGCCTACTTCAGGAAGTGGTGGCTATGAATACAGTGCAGGGCTTCAAACAGGCATGGGATAGGCATAAGGGAGCAATACAGATGAGTATGAATAGATAGGCCATCGACAGAGCAAAGGCTGATGGCACATTCATAAGGTAGAAAAAGAAATGGGCAGACTGGATGGGCCTTGTGATCCTTATTTGCCATCAACTTCTGTTTTTCTATGTCAAACAGCACTCATGAAAAATATTGGCAATATTTTTCCTGGGGCCATGGCATATCCCTTATATACAGAATAAACTTAGAGGAAGCTACTGTATAATATATACTGTAGTAGTTCCAAAAATGAAGATTTGCTTTGAGTATGCACACTTCCCTATCCTCTTCCCTCTGCGTCTTCTTGTACCTCCTGAATGCTGACTTTTAGCCTTAACCTTTACAGACACTTCCTCTGAGAACCATAGTAGTCTCTTATTCCTCTGCCTTCACTATTCCATCCCTTAATTTGGACCACTGTTCCTCCACCCCACCCTGGCAAGCCCCCCCTCCCCCCACCAAGTCATCTCTGAGGCATTCACCCATTTTTTTTTTTTAAATCTGCCCTCCTGAAGTCCAGGACCCTTTTCCTTGTGTGGCTTGCTTCTGCTGCCATCCTTATGTTAAACCACACTGTACAGTGATCACTGGTCCCCAGGTGGCATCACACCTAGACATCTACAATACTATCCCTGTTTGTGAGCACCAAGTCCATATTTCTCCATCATGAGTGGGCTCTCTGACTAGTTGCCTGAGAAATGCCCCCTGCGGGGAGTCTGGGATGCCCCTGCTGGTAGCAGTGACCATGGCTGGGAGGCTCAAATCTGCATCTGGTAGACTGAAGTCCCCCACCATCAGCACCTTTCTCTTTTCTGCCATTGTGCTCATGGTGTCCTCCAATGCCTTATCCAGATCTTCCCTGTGCTGGAGGTCTATATATCACCCCAGTGCAAGTAATGGCTCTGGCTCCTGTCTCCAGTATGACCCACAGTACCTCCAGCCCCTCCTTTCCCCCCTGGTTCCTTTGCATTTTTGTCTCTTTGATACTCTCCCTTACATAAAGCACAATCCCTCCACCCTTCTTCCCCTCCCTATCTTCCTGAACTGAGTGTAGTCTGTCATGGCTATATCCCACTCATGGCTCCCTGTGCAACACTACTCAGTAATGGCCACAGGATCCAGGTCTGCCTCTGCCGTGATGGCCTCTAGGACTGGAAGTTTATTTACAATACTCCTTGTAATTGCAGATATGGTCTTACACACCTTGCTCTCACTCTACCTGTAACCCCCTTCCTTCCCTTGTGCCCTAACTCATTTTCCCCTCTTTTTTGCAACTTTTGTTCCTGCCACCCTTGTCTCCTACTATTCTACTGCTTTCTTTTCCCTTGGGGAGTTTCCTTCTCTTCAATCTCCCCTTCCTACTGCTTCAGTCTGTGGGGGGTGGAGTTTATGACTCCCTTTGTCTTTCTGCCACACCCCTCAGCTACTTTAAATGTGCATCAAACTAACATTTAAATTATCCACGGAGCACTGCGGTTCCCCTTCCAGACAGATGCAGGCCATCGCTTCTGTATAGACCTATATCCCTCCAAGCTGGTCCCCAGTCCCAAATGAAGGTGAACCCCTCCTCTCTGCACCATTCCTTCCATCATGAGTCAAAGCTCCTGGTGCGCTGTGCCCTATCTTCCCTTCGGCCATAGACAGGCAGCACCTCAGCTAATGCCCCATGTGTGTTACTTGACTAAGACCTCTCCCATATTTCCTGAACTCTCCCAGCTCAATTTCCGCCCTGTTCCTTGCTAGGTCATTGGTTTCCTAGTGAAGAGAGAGACATCCAGCTCCTTTGCTGTCCTAGTGATCCCTCTAAGCTGTGTTGCCAAATAGGCACCTGACCTCCATCTCTCCCCCGATTCCTGTTCCCAGATCTACTCCCTAAAAATTTAGTCCCCCACTAGAAGCTGCTTTTTCCTCTGAGGGGTCCTCTCCTCCCACCTTTGGCTGTCCCCTTTGGAGGACCCCCCTACATCCTCCCTTGCCGCTATGTTGGGAAACTCTTCTCGGCAGCCCTGTCCTGCCAGAACAACTAGGATGTCTGTAGTGGCACAAGCTAAGGAATGTGCCCCTGACATGCCACCCCCACCCTCCCAGAGCCCACCACAGTCCAGCCGGCCCTCTTTTTCCTAGGCAACCTCTGGGGCAATGGTGGTAGACTTGGTGGCCTCTGGGTCTGTGGCAAGAAGTCCCCTGGATCCGAGGCAGATCAACCTGGAGACCAGTGACCTCTGCCTTTAACCCAGAGAGGTGCACACAGATGGGTAGCACCTAAGTCTCCAGAATGTCTCCTGAAATACTGCAGCTCTGCAACCATTGCACTGTACCACTCCCATAATGGATTTTAAGTATCACTACCAACTACTTTCAATGTACCTTGCCCTTGTTGTCCACTTCCTGTGTTTGTTCCTATCTCACCTACACCCTCTATCAGTATTTACTTTATCACCCTACCCTAGATAGGGTGTTACTTACTTTCTCTTTTACTCACTTTCTGTCTCTAGATACAGTATATCTCACCCTGTACCCCTCTGCCTCTTTACATCCTCCTTTTAATTAGCCCTCCCTATGTGCCCTTCCTGATCAGTTACTGTACCTACCCTAGATAGGGTGTCTCACATATTCCCACCTGTAGCAGCTACCTTCTTGCTTTTTACCCCATCACCTGTAGTTATCTAAACAGGTAACGGTAACCTAAAAGGTACCCTACCATCTCTTGTCCATCTGGCAGAGCCCCCTGCTTTCCTGTGGTCACCTGGGGACGTCTGCTAATGCCTAAGATGCCAGTCACCTGTTCCACTTCTGCTGTGTTCCACAAATGCTCTGGGACATGAATGTGATAGGACATGCTGGAATGGCTGCATTTAAACTCCCCCTGGAGGTTTCATGGTGCCTCTCAATTAGTTCTTGGCTATCACATGACCACTGCAGCTTCTCCTCTGCACTCCGTCCCCAATCTGTGACCTAAGTAAGTACATTAAATCAATAGCAGGTTAGTGTAAAAAATGATTATATAGCCCAGACCTTCTGATTTCAGTTTCTGGAGTTGGTGTTAGCAGCCAGCAGCAATGCATGCTAAACCTCCATTTCCCCACTTTTCAAATCCCCCTTGAGGCCTTCTGGTGTCTCCTGATTGGTCTGTGGCAATCACGTGACCACTGCCAGCTTTCTCTCTGCACTCTGATCCCCTGGCCTGCAACCTGAGTAAGAAAAGATTGACTCAACAGCAGGTTGGTGTAAATAAAATGATTATACAGCCCACACCTTCTGATTTCAGGCTCTGGTGCTGGTGTTAGCACCCTGCAGGGGCATAGCTACAAGGGTGCAGGGGGTGCAGTGGCACCCGGGCCCACTAAGTTTGAGGGGCCCAAATCATAATTTTGATGTTTATTCAAAACTGGGGAGGGGCCCTGTAACATCACCTTGCACCCAGGCCCTCTGGGAATTTGCTACGCTACTGGCACCCTGCAGCAATGTGCACCATACCTCCAGTTCTCTGGCTTTTCCAATCCCCCTAGAGGCTTCTTGGTGCCTCCCATTGGTCTGTGGCAATAATCTGATCACTGCTGGCTTCCTCTCTGCACTCCTACCCCTGACCTGCAACCCGAGTAAGGAAAAATTAAATCAACAGCTGGTTAGCATAAAAAAATGATTATACAGCCCAAACCTTCCGGTTTCAGAACCTGGTGTCTGTGCTAGCAACCTTCAGCAATGTGCCAGGCTTTTTTGGTTAAAAGCTTATAGATTCACCCCCTGGTGGACTCAGACTTACATCACATAACCCTGACTCTTCATCATAGTCTGCATGGGGGTCGGAGACAAAGACAGTGCCATGGTTATAGCACAGAGCCATCAAAACCTGCAGTATGGAGAAGAAGATATACAGATCTTCCCCAACCTGCTTTACAGCAGTAGGTTAAGAAGGAAGACATTTGAACGTACACACTGCACTTTGCAGTTGATGAAGGTACAGCATCAACTCCTTTTACCTGCATGTTAAAATGGTTTGTCTGCAACTATACTTCTGAAGTTATCCCTAGTATGTTTTCAGGACATATGCCTTTAAAATATATTTTGTTGTTAAAGTACTTTTTCTCTACTTCTCCCTATGTGTACCGAGGGAAGATGTCATTGAATTCCTTGATAAGATATACTGCTTATGTTTAATCAATTGTATGGTAAGCCTTCACATATTCATCAAATGTAACTGATGTTTTTACATGTAAAATGATAAATAAAAAGTTAAAAAAGATAGAGGCCTGAACATTGTCACACTTTTTCAAGACTTAGGGAACTTTAGCCATACCAAATTTGGTGTGATTTGGACAAGTACTTTTTAATATTAGACAGAAATAACTGACATTTAAATGTTGGCAAAATTTCCATGAATTCTGCTGGCAAGAGCGAAATTTCATCCAGCCCTATTGGGCAACATTGTTTGTATCTCTGAGAACTGACCGTCAATGTATTGATTTGTCGTTCTGTGCTTTTAGTCTCTGTACAACTCAGCCTGAGCTATTGCTGACTCCACACCTATGACCTACATACTGTACTTTCCACTGTCTATCCTGTCTTGTCTGAGCCTTTCCTGGAGACAGCCTCAGTTCTTCTGGGGTGTTTCTTCTAGGTTATTTCACCTTTTAGCATTATCAGCTTTAAGCTGCTCCCCTTACACAATGAAACTAAAGATACAAAACAAATTTAAAGGGGCAGAGAATGCAATGAGGGCTGCTTTATTAGTGTGAGGCAGAAAAGCAGTGTTAAGGTTTGAAAAATTTAAGTTCCTTGTCTCCCGATATTAATATATATATATATATATGCGAGAATAATTAGAACAATCAGGAAATAGACAGATACAATAAAAATGCACAATTTACATATTTATTTTTTGCGGATCTGTAAAGAAGGGCTAGGCAATTCTGTCTATTTTCAGCCTTGTTGGGGGGGGGGAGTAGCTACAGATGGAAACCAACTGAAACTTAACCAGATTAGATGGTTGTATTTTTAATGAATGGGGGAAATTTAGCCAGGACATCTGGGAAATTCCCCTATTCTCCAGCAAGGGGAACCGTTGGCCACCTGTAGGATGGCCAGTCCTCGCGAGACACTGGAGAGGCTGGGGAGCAGGTCTCATCCCCTGCCTCAATTCTTGTGGAGACTGAATAATTTTTTGATGCTACTGGATCTGCAGAACCTACACAGCAGACAGACCAAATGGTCACAAAACATCAACCTGAATCTTCTACTACTGCTACGGTATCTTCTCTCCCAGACATCAAAGCTGTTTTTTATTTTACAAACGTTATTAAAAGAGGAAGAAGAGTGGTTTAAAGCCTGATGGCTGGAATTAACCATTGAATTAGACAAACTTAAAACTGTGGACACCGGTGGTAAAATGGGCACCTATTGGAGGGAGTACACCCATAGCAACAACAGCTGGATTAATCATTCCTGACTTTTCTTCTCAAAAGCAATTGGACCATGTTTACAATGATGTATTTTTTCAGACAAACCCTCTGGACCACACCAACGTTACTGTTTTTACTTTTGAGGCTACTCAATTAGAAAAAATGAACTATCCAGATGCTAGACTCCGGCCTTTGTTTTCATTAGGTGTATCCAGTACACTGAACGTCTGGCCCATTGATGTCAACAAACTGATGTCTGATTGGGAAAAACTTAACAAAGTAACTAAAACTGTTTCTTGTATAGACTCACCAACAACACAAGTTCAAGTGACCAAGAGGAGTGCCGCTCCTGTTTGTGGAGCACAGGAGTTTAACATCGGAACTTCAAGGAGTATAGATCTCACAGCTATGATGCTGACTTCATCTAATGACCACAGTGCTGTGTTACCTCGGCTACTGGGGGCTCAGTCAGGAATAGCATTTACAGGAGTTTCTGCTCCTGGCCTAAGACTCCCCCCCCCCAGCAAAAGAAATAGGAGCCTGTTTGGCACAAACACTCCCTGTAGATCTGTGTGTTTCTCATGGACTGCCCAATACTGAAGCAGTCTTACAAAACGAACTTCTGGAATGGCAAACTTCATTACTATATATGATGACCGACAATGAGAACCATGGTAAACAGAGAAAAGAGGAGGTGCAGAGGAAAATAGATGTTCTCCTGCAGTCCCACAGACACATCAGTCTGGATTCTGACAACTCCAGTGACGATGCCATGGATGTTAACCAGCAGCAGAATACAAATAAAGGTCTGGTCCCAAGTAAGCCTCTATCAGCTGCAGCTATAGTACAAGCAGCATTCATCATCCAGTCCTCAATCTCACATGACAGCTCGTGGACCCCAGAGTCAGCATTGCGAGCAGTGGGGTGGATGAAACTTTCAGATAGCACCTGGATTCCGGATCCCTCCTGGGACCCGAGCCAACAGTCCCAATCATTTGATACTCCAGAATGACACCTGGAAGTGGACCTCACAAAAAAGGTACACCCTTCTATTTCTATCAGTGCTGATAATCCATTGCCTTCTAACACAGCTACCTATTCTGGCATAGTGGAGGGAGCAGCAAATTCTAACGCTCTGGTCATTCTAAATGCCAATGTAACAGCAGGGGTGGATGACACAGCTAATATCTGTGTCAATAATACATCCTTTACTGATTTAGTATCTGTACCAGTGGTAAATTCCGACCTTATGCCTACTTTTACTGATGCCGCAGTGAGCTCAGGAACTATCGAGCCTATTTCAAAATGTGACTCTTCAGAGGGTTCAAGCAAACAAGGTCAGTCTCTTTTCTCCACCCCAGACCTCTGTTATCGGAACTTTTTTAAATTAATAAAACAGAACCATTACCTAGAAGGCATGCAGTTCATTTAAAGTATAATGGAGGTATGGAACCTAGACCCGATAGACAATATGTTGGGAAACAACTGATTAAAGACTCCCTCCCTTTTTCCCCCTGCAGAGGTGTTTGTGCTTTTTATCCACATTTCAGGAGAGGACACATTCAATATAAGTTTTCGGTCTCCACAAGTACTGGACCAATTCTGATATAAATACAATCAAATGAAATTCTCTCCGCTATGGACCCCCTTCATTGCTATCCCTTTAACCAAACAGATGATATCCACCACTGATTGCAACAAAAGTGCGAAATATTAGGTGCTCCTGAAGCCATCCTAGATGGAGAACATTTTTGGACTGGGGGGTGGAAGTTTAAAGTAAAACTTTGACAAAATGAGGAAGACATATGTCATCTGCTAATCTGCTTTTTTTCTTGGATAGGATCGAGGGGTCTATTTTTATGTGGGGCAGCCAAAAGCTTGCTACTAATGTGGAGCCCACACACACGTGTCAAGTGTGTGTGAGAAGTTACATTTCAGCCTTTGTAATGAAGCTGGCAATAACAGCTTTCAGTGCTATAATCACACCCGCTGTAATCTATGTGAAGAATATGGCCACCTCTACCAAGACTGCCCATGGGCAGCATCCAACAAATCTGACAACTTAAACCCTGACAAACTGATAAATAAGGCTAAGGCTGAGGTGGTCAGACCCTTGGAAGTACCCCTTCCCCCATCCGTACCACCACCCCAAACCAAATCTGACTTCCAAGAACCAGCAAAGCAAGTATCCATATCCAAGTATACTGAAGGTCCCTCATCAACTGCAATGGACACAATGGATATCCTGGTGGTCTTTCAGCCTGTTTGCTATTCTCACCCTCCAGATGAGGAATCTAGAGACCAGCAAAATGACATGCCTCCACTTGCAGTATGGGTAGCTCCTCAACACTGTAGAAGGTCTACAAGGAAAAGTAAACCTAATGAACCCGCTCCAGAACTGGAAAATGAAAACCCGTTTGGTGTTATGACACCCTCAAATTAGGGGGACTTGGAAATGGAAGAGGGCACCTGTCACACCCTCAGTAACATCTGATACAGTCATAACAGGAGAAAAACTGTATGCAGGAAAAAAGAAAAGGAGGAAAAAACATTAAACCGTGGCCTAGCTGATGCACTGCACTGTTGTAGCTTCAATTAATTGTTGTAGTCTGAGGAATAACAAAAAGCGACAGGCAGTGTACCAGCTAGCACAGATTCTGCTATAGATATTTTACTAGTGCAGGGAACATAGATGGGATAACTAGCACAGTTGTCCTGTTTTAAATCAGAATGGATATGGGGACCATCATATTGGTCCTTTGGTTCAGAAAAAGCTGATGGAATTGGGATTGTGTTTACAGGGCATAGATTTTCTTTCTTAGGCTTATTGATCTTATTCTTGGGAGTCTTTTAATCATTCATGGCTACTGGAGTAATGACCCTTGTAGGATAATTAATGTATATGCCCCCCAAATGAAAGCTGACAGAGTAAAATTGTTTGAAAGTCTACAACCTTTTTTGGCTACTGCTACAATGATTATTTTGGGTGGTGACTTTAATTGTTCCTTAACAGTCCCTAGGGGGCAGAACTTACTGAAAAAAATTTATTGTGACTCCCATGCATTTCAGAAATGTATTTCCACTGCGGAGTTAATTAATTGTGCTGATTCTTTGTCTAAAGGGTCCACAATTTACTTATAAAAGAGCACAATATACAACCTTAATTGATTATATCTTTATTTCTAACACCCTGGTAGTACAATCTATAGCTTTTATTCCAGTAGAATTCTCTGATCATTTGGTGGTCATAATCAGCTTAATCTAGTTCAATTTCAGTTAGCATTCATCTGTATCCCCCTTCTCCCGGGTTGTGCCTGAAAATAGGCAGGATTTGTCTAGTGCACTTACCCGGTCAACAAAAACTAAATAAATAAAATAAAAAAAAAATAAATAAATAAATAAAATAAATAAATAAAAATAATTTGCCTAGGAAGACAGCCAGATAGACCTATTAAAACTACAAGATGGAAACTAAACATCAGTTTACTGTCGGATACCAGTATACAGGTACATATTAGACAACTTTTAATAGCCCGGGCATCTTTCTTTGACCTGTATGATGATGTCAGTGTTTAGTGGCAGGACACAAAATTATATATCCAACAATTTTTTCAAACCTTTGGGAAATGCTGTGCCAGGCTTCAATTATTTCGGTATTTAAAATTACGTTCCCATCTTCAGCATTTATTGTCTATTCCCCCAAATTCAAAGGGCAATTTATCTTCACAAATAAAGTTAATTAAAATTAAATAAAAACACTGCAATATGATAGAGCTCAGTCAATTCGCGCCAAACTCACCTATGCTACCCAGAGAACCCCATATTCGGATCCAAGTGAGGTCTGCAAAGTAAAGAAAATTACAACTACCTTTTATTCATTACAAAATGATAAGAGGGACGTCGTGAACTCTCTACATGAAATTACTGACATAATTAGGCAATACCTACACTTGACTAATAGACTTGACCCTTTTTCAGAACAGGACCTTTCCAGATACCTTTCAAATTTACAATGTCAACCCCTTAGGAAGGAAGACTCAGATACTTTAACTGCACCATTCTCAGTACAGGAAATTTCTGAAGTTATAAGATCTTTGAAGGTATGTGCTGCCCCTGGGATTGATGGTCTACCCTGCGAATTCTATAAAACATTGACTTTCAAATTAGCCATCTGTCTCAGTTATGTATTTGATTATTTCATAAACAAAAAGAAATCGGTGCCCAATTATTTTATGAAAGGTATACTTATTTTTTTTATTTAAATCAGGAAATTGACTGTTAATTCATAATTGGAGACCAATAAGTCTATTAAATTCAGACTTTAAAATTCTTTCTCAGATTTTGCACTTCAGATTAAGAAAATTGGCAGTTTCTATAATATGCCCAGCACAGTTTTGAAGACTACCTAATCGAACAATACAACATCTGTTAATTATTCTAAGAGAAATTTGGAATCATTTTTATAAAACAAGGGACAAGGGCTTTCTTATTTCCTTTGACCAATGCAAAGCATTCAATAGGGTGAATCATGTATTTTTATTTAGGGTATTACAAACATATGGCATTCCAAATTCCTTTATAACATGGTTACAATTATTCCAGGGGTTCTTAAATGGTGAGGCTAGCCTCCCTTGGGAGGCCCCAATCTGTTCCAGTGGAGTCTCAAGCAAGTCTGAAAAAGTACTGTATTTAAATTTTGAGTTTTATGTATTTTGTGTGAAGAGATTAAGCAAACTGAAAGAGGATAATAGTAGGTGAATTTTATGTATTTATTTACTAATAGGTGACAAGGGAAGGTGAATGAGCCAAGGCTCATATCAGGTGTACCCAAGGAAGGGTAGGGAGTGAATACATTTCAAAAGGTAACTGCATAACAATCGAGAAATACACAATGAAAAATAGTGCAAACAAACTTGAGCAATAAACTAATAATGAGTGGTGGTAATTGATCAATTTGTAGACTGATGGCAGAACAGCCCAAATACAAGGGTTGAGCATAGAAGTGCTAAGAACAATAGCAGAAAGGAGCAAAGTAATCCCCGTGAAGTTGCTTAGGATCAGGGAAGGAGGGGGAGAGGCAAAGCATGTAGGAAGGTTATTTCATATAGAGAGGAAACAGAGAAAGTAGTCTGACCCAAGAAGGTACTGCAACAAGGGGTAACAATGGTTCAAGAATGAAAATAGCAGAGCACGTAACTTGGCCGGGGGTGGGGGTTACAATAAGCTGAATAATAATATTTGTTTATCTTATTTATTTGTTATTCAGATAACACCTTTGAGTACAGGAGCTCTTTTTCAAAGGTTTCACATCAGTATAAGACAAAGAACTGAATGAAAGAACTGAATGTGAGTGAAGTACTCAAAGGGGTTTCAATGTATTCATGGTGCACTGTGCAAAATACAGTACATTATTTTTCTTTGGGGAAGCCCAAGATTATTTTAATTTTTGGGGGAGGCTCAAAATCTTTTCCATGGATTTGGGGAGGCTCACTGTGACAAAGTCTGAAAACTATTGCTCTATAACAATGCCATTCTTAGCCCGGTTGCATTAGGCCAAACAGGACCTGAGATTACGATTTGGGAAGGGGTAAGACAAGGCTGTCCCTTGAGCCTCCTGCTATATAATTTTTCTTTAAAACCACTTTTGGAATAGATTTGTTTATATAAACAAATTAAGAACCTTTCAGGGCACCTTCCCAACGATGAAGTTAAACTGTTAGCTTGAACGGATGATACCTGTCTATTATTGAAAGGTATAGTTAGTATTAATGAAGCCCAGAAAGAATTTAAATCATTTTCAAAAGTATCTAATGCAAACATAGAGAAATGTAAAATAGTATATGGTTACCCTTTGTTATGTATAAAAATCAGCCTGCTCAAAATCCTTGTTAGGCACATTCTAAACCATTATGCACATTCTAAAGTGTTGTTATGTGCATTCTAAACAGTTGTTATGCACAGTTCAAAGATCATACAATTTTAAATTTCTCATTTATGCTACACCTAGCTACTTACTAACCACCCAGTGCCCAAAGTCATCCCTTTTTACCTTTCAAAAATCTGGAAATTTGATTTTGATATGGGAGTAGAACAAAGAAATGGCAAGATTTTTTGTTTTCACTTCAATGAGGGTCTGTCACTCTAGCGTAAAAAAACCTATACTATAAAAAATAAAATATGGTCAACCACACACAACTCGGCATGTGTTTCCATCTCGGAGTTGAGATGACAGCATGGACAACTCGAGCTTGGCTCTTGAGGCTAATATGCTGTCATCTCAACCCCTCGATGGAAACACAGCCTTGTTGTATATGGTTGCCCTTGCATTATTCTCTATGTTATACTACTAGGTCAGAGTGGGAGCTCGCAGTCCCACATCTCTGGATTCCCCATAGTGTGGGGGCCAGTCAAAATTTTAGGACTAGTGTTCGGAACAGATAATATCACCCAAACAAACTGGGAAACCTCTTTACACATTTGTGAGAAAAAAGTATCCCAATGGAAAGGATGGAAGCTCTCACAACTTAAGCGTTTATATCATCAAGCAATTGTTACTTCCTTGTTTAATTTACGTAGGAGCTATTTTCCCACATCCTTTAATACTAGAGACTAAACTTTACAGTATTTTTTCCACATGTTTTGGAGGAGCCGGTTGAACCCCATAAAATGGGATTTTACCTATTTGTCAAAAAACAAGGGGGGGGGTCGGTATAGTTGAACCAGTGACATTTGTACATTCTCTTTTTTGTGCCCATTACCTGAAATTAGCCCTCCAAACACAACATTCCCACTAATATCTATGGATGTTGAATAAGCTTCATAAAATTTTGAATAAATGGGTTGATGCCCTTCTTAAATGGTCAAAGCATTTACGAATCCTAGACTACTTTAAACCAGCTATACATAAATTGTATAAATGGAATATTTCCAGGTCTTTTCTGGTATCTTCCACCCATAAATATCTTTATTACTGGGTTTTGAATAATGTCATCCCACCAGAACCAGATTTCAAATATTGTCAGCCTAATAAAAAGAAGGAAGTCATTTGTCTCTTAAATGAAAAGGGGCCCCCCCAAAATGTGGGAGGTACTATGTCTTAGTTCTCATGGGAAACTTAATGTCCGGGGAAACAGGAAACATAAATCTATTAAAGAGAGATCCTGCCCCTTTTCTGATTTCACAGCCCCAGAAGAAACTATGGAACAGTTTGCTTTCAATTGTTCCTATTCAAAAAATCATTGGCAATTTTTAGCTCGCATATGGAACCTATTTTGACTCCAAAATTTATCTTATGAAATTTTGTTTCTTGGAGATTATCCTCAATCACTTTTGAAATACCATAAGGGAACTCTTTCGGTCTTTTTTGACTGTTGTAAAATTCTGTCTTTGGCAAACTAGGATACAATGGGTTTTACAACAACAATGTATGCCTTATAAGATTCTTCAGCAATTATGTGAATCAGCTTTACTTGAAATATATGAAAAAGATATTGCATTTCACCTGTTGCATAAAGTTAGGTCCTGGTGGAAAGGTTTTTCCTTTTTTCTGAATTATAAGTGAAAATAGAATTACATTTTTTACATGACTTTACAAGTCATGAATTGTGCACGTGATCAGATCTTGTTTTTGGTTGTATACATGCATGGTTATATTTACTTTTTCTTTGATTTTTGTATGATTGTTTTGCATCCTTCAAAAAAAAAATCCCCTACTGTTTTTGAGAAGTGCCATGGGATCTTTAAAGTACACCTGAACAACCACCAGAACAGGCAGACAGGACCTTGGTTTAACATCTCATCCAAAAGATAGTGCCTCAGGAGTGCTGCACACTCCTTAGACTGGACTACAGTGTCAGGATTGGGATTTAACCCCTAGTTCTGGTGTGGAGCTAGAAGGTATCCAGTGAACAAAGTGACCAAATTGGGTGCATACAAAAATGGTGACTCAATTACAGCACCTATGTTCAAGGCTAAAAAGGGGGGTGGACCGGATACTGGGGTGGATGAAAAACCACGATGGGAAGTAGGGGATATACGCACACGCGTGCACCCTCGGGGGGCAGGGGAGGGATGGTATGTGGGAGGGGGTGTGGTGGGCAGCTACTGAGCTGGACCACTGGAGTTGTGGGGAGGGTGGTCAGCTGGGAGGCGCAGGGTAGAGAGTTTGGGTCCGGCGTGGTGTAGTTTTTTTTTTTGCTGGCAGCCGGCATGTATTTTGTTAAGTTTTTCACCCCCAACATGCACCCCAGAGTTGAGAATCCATAAGTAGGGGGGGTGTGGGGGGCACAGACCCCCGCATTAACAATGAGACCTGTAGGTTTCGGTGCTATTTTTGTCCATGCTGCGAGTGTGCATCATCAAAATTGATGTTCGGTGATGTACACTTGCTGTAATGGCGATCGCCTTTCCATGATCACCATTATGACTTGGAACCGGGCTAGAACGCACACCCTACTGATTTTATGGCCTTAGAGGTGAGTGTGCAACCTGATGAGTCATTGAGACTGACTGAATGTAATAGAAATGGTGCTCTGAGCCAAACACCTAAAATCAACACTTTGACCTCTTACTAGCAATGAACTGTAAAAATCCTTTTTATTTCTGTAGTCTTTTCTCTTTTAAGCACTTTGCACTAAATTGCTCACAGGCTGCTGATGTGTAAATAATTGTCTTATCATTTTCTTGCTAATCCCATCTCCTATTGTCTCACACTGAAAGTCCAAAGGTTTCCCGGAACAGTGTTTTTTCCCCCTGGAAATCCAGACTTCAGAAAAGATGGGAGTCTAAGGATTTTTATGGTTTGAAAAAGTCTAACCTTTTCTAAGACTGTAATCTTGGACAGATCAGAAATATTCTCAAGATTCGTTTCAGTTCTAACCTTCGTAAGAAAAACTGGGTGCATGTGCATGGGCTGTCCCCATACCACTTTCTATACCTTTCTCCATATCTCTGCCCATACCACTCCCCATACCGCTCTACATATCACTCCCCATAAAACTCGCCACACACCTCTCCCTGAATCATTCTTCATCTCTTTCTACACACCTGTTCCCCTACCATTCTCCATACCACTTGCCACGCCTCTCTACATATCACTTCCTATATCATTCCCCATACTGCTCTCCATATAACTCTATTACCTATTAATCCTCATACTGCTCTCTGTACATCTCCATCCCTCTCTCTGTCCCACTCCCTATGACACTACCCATACTACTACTGATGCCACTCTCTATATCTGTCCCATACCTGTCCCCATACTGATCCCCATACCTTTTTACATACCAATCCCCATACCACTCCCCATAACACTCCATACCTCTCCCCAAGCCTCTTCCCATGCCGCTACAACAAACTGCACTGCATACCATTTCCCATAATCTACCCTCCACCTACTTTTTTGTGTACCATTCTCCATACCTCTCGACATACATACCATTCTCCATACGGCTTCCCATACCACCCTCCATACCTTTTCCTTATGTCTCCCCATGCTGTTTTCCGTACCTCTTCCAGTACCACTTTTCATACTTCCTCACACTTTTCAACATGCCCTTCCTCATTACTCTCTATACCTCTCTATATACCACTTCTGATAACACTCTCCATATCACTCTGCATATCATTCCTCATACAGCTCCCAATACCACTCCCATTGCCAGTCTACATACCACACCCCATATCACTTCCCCATACATCTCTAGAAACCACTCTGCATGCCATTCCCCATACTCCTCTTCATACCGCTCCCCATACCTATTCATATCACTCCCCATACCATTCTCCATACCAGTCCCCTTGACACTCACTATACTTCTCTCCAAACCTCTCTCCATACCTCTTCCCATACCGCTGCCCTACCTCTCCCCATACCACTCCCCAAACCACTCCCCTGCCTCTCTCCATATCTCTTCCCACACCACTCCTCATATTGCTCCCCATTCTGCTAACCATACCACTCTTCCTACCACTCCCAATACCATTTCCCATTACTCTCTATACCTGTCTACATACCATTCTCCATAACATTCCCAGTACCATTCGCTTTTTTTATTTAAAGATTTTATTTCTGTAGATGAATATAGTGCTCATGAAAGGTGCTGATTATTGGCCCGGTGGTGCTGAGGGCTGAGGTGCTGGTTGCCTTACCTTGTGCTACACCGGCAATCCATGTTTGGGAATGAGAACAGGATGCTGGGGGTTGGCAGGGGAGGAGAAGGATTGAGCATCCGAAGGACTGCTCTCCTTCTCCAGGGAGAGGGGTCCTCAGTGGTCAGCGCTTGCCTCCTCCCTAGTGGAGGTTGGGGGACAGGGCACCATGCTGCAGAAGGGGGAGGAGTTGGGGCAGACGCTTGGAGGGAGTGCGTGCGGTTGCATGCGCACTTCTCTCCAAAGGTGTCATTGCATGCCCCAACTCCTGGGAGAAAAACCAGGGAAAAGAAGATCCATGGCACAATGGTGGAGGGTGCTTTGCAGGCTCCACTCCTTGCCAGCCATGGTGCTGGCTGACTGAATCCGGTCCCCAGTGGGGGTTGGGGAACCCCACCGGGGGGGCAAGCCTTGGGAGTTTGGGTCAGTGTTGGATGGTGGGGCTGGGGGCTCCCTCCGGAGGACAGCTGGCTAACTAAAAAGAAAATAGCCAAAATAAAAGGTACTGGATTGGCAGCACTGGAACCAGAAGTCCCCTGCTTATCTACATGACAGTTACAGCATGACAATCACAATGCAAGCTTCCCTTCCTCTGGGAGTCTCTTGTCATTTGAGGATCTGAAAACGAAATTCAGTTTACATAGATTTCAATTTATAAATTACTTGCAACTCTGAACAGCAATTCAGGAATCTATTTTGGGGCCTAAGCTTTGTTTCTCAGATCATACTGAATGGGACCAAATCATCAGACTAACAAAAATGAGAAAACGGGCCAGTTTAATTTATAACTTCTTTTGAACTCTTCAGATCAACCTTCCCTTACTTTGTCAGTTAAACAGAAATGGGAACAAGAT
Organism: Neoceratodus forsteri; assembly: GCA_016271365.2. Classification (NCBI taxonomy): domain Eukaryota; kingdom Metazoa; phylum Chordata; order Ceratodontiformes; family Ceratodontidae; genus Neoceratodus; species Neoceratodus forsteri. The sequence continues at coordinate 559,374,955 of CM057452.1, read as the reverse complement.
CTAGGAATGTCCATAACAGAAACAGAATGGACTTTGACGTGGAAGAATGCCTGTAGTTCCAGTAAAGAAATTTTAGGGAGAACTATCCAATATAAGATTTTACATTATTATTATTATTCTCCCCATAGATTAGACTAATGACTTTTTTGCCTGAAGTTCACTGCTGGAGATGACAAGAAAGGCATGTAGATTTACTGCATATGCTGTGGAGCTGCCCACAGGTTACTACTCTACGACATAGAGTTCATCAGAGTTGTGAGTCAGCCTATACCTTTTATCCCCAAATTTCTGATTCTTGGAATTGACTCAGAAACTGAGGTAATGAACATAACCCCAAAAATCGGAGTATGAGCGGCAACCCTCACTCTCAAAAGTTTATTTTTATCTGGTTGGAAATCTGAATCACCCCTTCCCTCCATGATTAGAGTATTAAGTGAAGTCATCAATATTAAACACATAGCATATTCTACAGCTGGAAAAAGTCTTTATTTCATAAAACCTAGTCCTCCTTTTTAACTTTCTTAGGAAAGATTTAATTTATGAATTGCTTTTAACGTCGTAATACTTATTCAGACTAATATAAATGTTTTAAGTAGCAGTGTTAATCTCTCCCACACATGATCTGGTATACTTTTCTTGATGTGGCGTATTTGTATTTTAAAGAGAATAAGTTTAGGATATATTCTGTAAGTTATTTTTGATTTTATGTGTTAGCCGTCACAGTTTGTTTTATAATTTTTGATCAACTCTTTAGTGTTTGATCCTTCCACTGATTAATTGTTTAATTGTTTCATTTGATGTATTGTGATTATTAGACGTGAAGAACTGTCTTAATTTTTATTTAAGATTCATGTAAAACTCTCTTACTACTTGATTGTAATGTACAGTATATGAAATTAAAAAAAAACTCTTTAAAGTAGAAAAAAACAATGCAAGCTTCCCTACACTGCCCCGCCAATGTGCCTCAACCCTGTCATGGTGGGACCACCATGTAAGTGAGAGGATAGCTCAGATTCCATGCCCTTTCAGTCCTTGGCCTGTCATGTAAGACTGCCAACATGGGTGCTAAATTAGTGCCAGTTGTGTTGGTGGTTTTGAGATGTGAATATCTGCCCACTGGGAACTTGACTAAGACTACCACAGCTCATTTCATATAGGCCAGTGAACAGCCCTCATGTGATAATGACTTTCAGCCACTGCAGACCTGTGCTGAATTTGAATTGGTGACCTAGAGGTGAAAAGCTCCTTAACTCACTAACAATCCACCAAGCCATTCAGTTCCCTATCCCAGTACCATTCTCCATACTTCCCTACATACCAGTTCTCATGATGCTCCCCATTAAGTGGCCGGGTAGCTCAGTTAGTTAGAGTATGGTACTAATAATGCAAAGGTTGTGGGCCCGATCCCCATACTGACCAAAATGTGATGTATACTTGTGTGGAGTTCTCATAGTGTAGTGGTTATTACGTTTGCCTAACATGTGAAAGATCCCCTGTTCAAAACTGGGTAGAAACATTCAGCTGAGGCAGTATAGTGCTGTAGTTTAATGCACTGAGCTGCAAAACTGGAGACCTAGGTTTGAATCCCACAGTCCCCACTTCCTTACTGTGTGACCCTGAGCAAGTCACTTAACTCCCTTGTACTCCCAGGTCGCACCTGGAAACAAGCTTCAGCTTAGTGTTCCTTTCCTGATTAAACAATTTTCTCTTTCCCTATACCTCACATACATCTCCACATTCAATCTTCTTACCTCTATCAATATCACTAACATTCTCAGTACCACTCTTTATACCACACTCCATATCACGCTCCATACCACTCCCCAAAGATCTCCATACATCTCTACATAACACTTCTCATTCTACACCCAATACTTCTCCATACCTCTTTACATACCACACCCAATACCTCTTCCTATATCACTCTTCATACCTCTCTACATACCACCCCCATATTACTTTCCATACCTCTCTCCATATTACTTCCTATACTGCTTCCCATACCTCTCTACAGATTACTCCCCATACTGTTTCTCATTCCACTTTTGCATAACTCTCTCCATACCTTCCCCATACCACTCTCCATACCGTCCTCATATCTCTTTCTCCATATTGCTACCCATAACACTCCCCATGCTGTTCCCCACACTACTTTACATATCTCTTTCCATATTTCTCTTCATTTCTCTCCCTGTACTGCTCCCCATACCACTTCCCATATGTTCCTATGCTTCTCTCATACCACTGCCCCAACCTCTCTACATACCACTCCTCATATTGCTCAATATACCACTTTCCATATCTCCCCATACCTCTCTACATATCACTTGTCTTATTGCTCCCTACCTCTCTGCATACCACTCCCCATACCACTTCCATACTTCCTCATACCTCTCTACATATCATGCCCCATACCACTGTCCATAAAACTCCCTTCTCTTACCACTCCATGTCTACATATCACTCTCCTTACCACTCTACATAGCACTCCCCATACCACGCTTCATACCTTTTCCCATACTACTCCCTGTTGCTCTCAGCATTTGTCTTCATACCACTTCGTATACCACTTCCCATGCCACTCCCCTTACCACTCCCATACAACTCTAATACCACTTTCCATACCTCTCCCCATATCTCTGTATATACCATGCCTCGTACTCATCCCTATACTGTTCCTCATACCCGTCCCAATACCACTCCCCATATCTCTCTACATATCACTCCCCATACCTCTCCTCTTAACACTCCCCATACATCTCCATTCTTTGTACGTACTACTCACCATACCATTACCTATACCACTCCCAATGCCAGTATATCTTTCTACATACCACTCCCCAATACCTCTCCTCAACTTGTTAAATACCACCCCTCATACAATTCCTCTATACTGCTCCATACCTCTCTACATACCATTTTCTTACCTCTATCTATACCACTAACATTCTAAATACCACTCTTTATACCACTCTCCATATTACTCTAAATGCCACACGGTATACTGTACCTCTCAACAGGCCACTACCCATATGGCTTCCCATACCTCTGTACGTACCACTCCCCATACTATTTATTATTTATTTAGTTTTTGTTGACCAGGTAAGTGCACTAGACAAATCCTACCTATTTTCAGGCACGACCCGGGGGAGGGGGATACAGATGAATACCAACTGACCTTGAACCAGATTAAGCTGTTGGTGGTATTTTTAGTGAATGAGGGAAATTTGGCCAGGACACCGGGAAATTCCCCCTACTCTTTCGATAAGTGCCATAGGATCTTTAACATCCACCTGAACTACCACCAATCCAGGCAGATGGGACCTCGGTTTAACATCTCATCCGAAAGACGGCACCTCAGAAGTGCAGCACCCCTCTCATGCTGCACTACAGTGTCAGTACTGGGCTATTAACCCAAGTGCCAGATATGGGAACTGAACCCACAGCCCTCTGATCTCCTGGCCTCAGAGGTGAGTGTGCTACCTACTGAGCCACTGACACTGCAATGTCATATACTATGAGACATCTTGCTACCCATATCATCTGCATACCTCTCTCCATACGCTCCTCATACCTCTAACACCGCTCCCCATAATACTCCCCATACCACTCTCCATACCGCTCTCCATACCTCTACAGAGCTCTCTACATATCACCCCCAATACCACTATACCACTCTCATACTTTCATATCGCTCTCTACATGCCAGTCCCCACACCACTCCCCATACTGCTCACCATATCTCTCTATACCTTTTTACATTCCTCTCCCTATACCACTCCCTGTATCTCTCTACATACTATTCATACTGTATGTTTATACATATCACTCATACAGTACCTCTCCCCATGCTGCACTGATTATCTCCCACTATACTGCTTCCCATACCATTCCTCATACCACTCTCCAAACCTCTCCCTATACCACTTCCCATATCCCTCACAGTACCACTCCCCATGCCACTTTCCCATACCTTGCTACATACCACTCCCCATAGCATTTCCCATACTAGTAACTATGGACAATGTTATCCATAAATCTAGGACAACTCATGGCTGGATTTATCATGGACAGAGCAGGGATGCCCATAGATGTCCATGGAAACTTTGTTTGTCCATGAACATATAGACAGCTGGAGAGCAGGGTACCACTTTCCATATCACTCTACATACCACTCCCCATAACACTCCCTGTACCTCTCTTCATATCCCTTAAAATACATTTAAGAACAGGCTTGATAGATACTTGTTATTTAATACAAGTACCTCAAGCAATATGTAAGTTTAGGGGCTTTATAGGTCTATGGGCCTGCTGCACCCTATGTATCCTAGTGTGACTCCCTTATGTAATCTAAACACTCTTGGTGTGTAGGGTAAATAATAATAATACAGATTCTTGTGTCTCGGAGTCTGCCAAGAAACATTTGTAAACAAGCAAGGAGTACTAATAAAGTTTATTATACTGCTTACACCAAGCACGTGACAGAGAAAATCACAAGGGAGATGGGTTTCTCACCACTAGCCTGAAGAATGTACATAATCTCCAGGATTGTAGATCTTAGGTTCTCTAAGGTCTTGTGTTCTCTCCCCACCCTCCAGCTCTCTACCAGAGAATACTAATTCTTCTAGAGCTGAACTAGCAGTGTCAAGGGGAGCTACAATGGGTTGCGGACAACTATATACTACAGATAACAGCATAGCAACAGAGATTACAACATAGTTACAGATATGAGAAACAATATGTATTGGTCCTAAGTCATTCTCTATTGGATAATTGACTTAAGAGACAGAATTACTAATGAGTATCATATGAGACTGAATATGCTGCCATTAGCATTATAGCTTAGACAAAAGAAATGCCGACAGGTTCAAACTACCTACTTACATACAGTATAACATACTGTAGAGACATAACAAAGGCTTTCTGTCTGTGTCAGCTTGCTTAGACAAAGAGAACTGCTGACAGGTCCCTATTACATATCTGCCTGAGTGTAAAACACACACTACATATAATTATACAAGAATATTAAGTATACAATAATCACCTATGATCCCTCAGAGTCATCATATCAGTAATTAGGTAGATTATATATGGAATATCTATGAAAGACAAACTAATCTAGATAAATGTATTATAGTGAGGTATAATGAATCATGCATGACAATATTAGCAAATCCTAGCAGCAAAGCACATTCCTAGCACTCGTGCTTATATGATATGTGCCCATATCTATATGTTAGTGCAAAATAGCAGTATTACAGTACAATAGACCAGGAATACAGTGTGAGGTGTATGCGAGGTGTATGTGGGATGATAAGGGGCGTAACCCAGATGTAACACCCATTCCACTCTCCATACATATTTACACATCAGTCTTCATACCACTCCACCTTCAATTCCCCATAGCACTGCCCATGACTCTCTGGATAGTACTTTCTATCCCACACCACTGCTATAGCACTTCCCATGACTCTTTAGATACCACTTTGTTTTCCACTCCCCATACCTCTCCATATCTCTCTATATACCACCCCATATCATTCCCCATACCTCACTCCATACTGCTTCTCATACCTCTTGTCATACCTCCCTGCATATCACTGTTCTCACCATTATCTATACCACAAACATTCTCAGTATCATTCTTTATACCACTCTCAGTATCACCCTTCATATCACTTCCCATACCACTTTTCATACCACTCCCCATACTGCTCCCCATAACTGTCTAAATATCACTCTTCCTACCTACAGCTATACCGGTAACAGTCTCAGTAGCACTCTTTATAAAACTTCCCATATCACTCCCCATACTACTCCCCATGCCACCCAATACCGCTCATCATACCATTGCCCATATCACTTCCCATAGATGGAACCTAGAGTGAAGCCAGACATGTTTGATCATCATCCTCAGGGTTCCCACTGGATTGAGTAGGCAGGTAGCTGGGGGACCTGTAGCATCTATCAGTCCCCTTCGGGCAGTGCTGTGCAATGCCAGATCGATGAGGAACAAGACTGCAATTATGGCAGACTTGATTTCCTCAGCCCATCTGGCTTGCATCATGGAGACCTGGTTAGGTGATAACACTGGGTCAGTATAGGAGATGGCCATCCCTTCTGGATACTCTGTAGTGCACTGCCTGAGGAGGGAATGCAGGGGTGGGGGTGTGGCCATCTGTTTTAGATCCAGCTTGGGCTTCACCGTGCACCCAGTAAGATCACTCAGGTCCTTTGAATGTGTGGCAGTGCATGGGGGTCCAGGTTCAGGCAGCAGGATTCTCCTCATTGACTGCCCTCTGGGGTCAGGAGGAGATTTCCTGCAGGATGTCATGGACCTCGTGGTTGGCGAGGCATTGGAGGCCCCCAGATGTTTGATTCTGGGGGACTTCAATGCCTAGGTCAATGATGAATCCTCACAATTTGGTTTTGACTTCCTCCAGTTGATGTCATCACTGGGCCTGACACAAGTAGTTACTTCTGTGACACATCACCACAGACACATGTTGGATGTGATGTTCTGACTGGGGCTTGAGGTGACAAACCTTAGAACTGATCAGGTCATGTTGTCTGATCATTGCACGGTGAAGTTCTTGTTTGGGGCCCCCCAAAAGTCCTTCCCCTGTTGATTTGGTTAGCTATCACCCTTTAAGGGGAGTGTCCCCAGAGGGACTGCTGGTGAAAGCTGATTTATCTAGTGTAGATGCTGCATGTGTGGTTGGCATGGGTGAGGCAGTGGTTGCATATAATAGGGTGGTATCCAAGGGGCTCGATGCCATCTCACTGGTCCATATATGGCCCAAATCTTCTCACTTGAGATCCCCTTGGTTTGATGAGGATCTCAAGGTGATGATGATCAGGGGTCGGAAATTGGAGTGTTGTTGGTGTAGGATCTGGTCGAAGGAGGACAGAATGGCCTTGCATGCTCTTTACCATGAGTACCAAGGTGCAATCAACCATAAGAAGGCAGAGTTCCTGTCCAGGGAGATTGTTGCAGGGAAGAACAGACCATCTCAGCTATTTCAGACTGTGGACAGACTCTTGCATTCGGTCTGTCTACAGCTGAAAAAAGCCTTTTCAGTCACATTGTGCGATGAGTTTGCTCAGTTCATCTCTGACAGGATGTCCTCTATCTGTCTGGGGATCCTGTCAGTGAGGTAAGCTTTGCCTCGCAGTGATCAGCCTGGGGGGAGCAGAGGCACTCCATTTGCATGGGGTGAGTTTAAATCAGTGGAGATGGCCGAAGTCATTGAGGTGATCTCGAAGCTCAAGCACACTTATTGTGAACTGGACCTGGCCCTGACTCGTTTCTTGATGAGATGTGTCGGGTCCATTGGCCTGGTGTTTGCTGGGATTGTCTGGTGCTTTTTGTCAGAGGGAGTCTTTCCAGGTGCCTTGAAAGAGGCTCTGGTGAGGCCGTCCTTCAAGAAGCCATCTCTCGACCCTGGTGTCCTGGTGAATTACCGTCCAATCTCCAACCTTCCAGTTTTAGGAAAAATTGCTGAGAAAATAGTGGTGCAGCAACTCGAGGACTATCTTAGGACCTTTGACATCTATGAGTCATTCCAGTCAGGTTTCAGGGCCAGGCATAGCACTGAAAAGGCATTGGTTAGGGTGCAAAATGACCTCTTCAGGACTAGAGATAGAGGAGACAGATCAGTTCTTGTGTTTCTTGATCTCTTTTCAGCTTTTGACACAGTGGATCACATTGTGTTTCTTGATCACCTTAGAGAGTATTGTGGACTCACCGGTACTGTCATCAACTGGTTTGAGTCCTATCTCTCTGGCAGGAAGCAGCGGGTGGTGATGGGGAATTTCTCCTCCTCTCCAAAGGTCCTGCCATGTGGAGTGCTTCAGGGCTCGATCTTGTCGCCGATATTATTCATGGTGTACATGCTGCCCATGAGAGAGCTCATTAGGCATTACAGTGTTGGTTTTCACTACTATGTAGATGATAGATGATACCCAACTGTACATGTCCTTTGCCCCTGGAACAAAGGATGCCATGGAAGTGCTTAACAACTGCCTGACTGAGATAAATGACTGGATATCCTCCAGAAGGTTGCGACTAAACCCTGACAAAATGAAGGTCCTGGTGATCGAACTGGGTCACAGGCATGATGGGTGTGCCTCTGGAGTGGTTATAGGATTGTTCTTGGGATCTGCTCCATTGATGGCCTCTCCTAGGGTGCAGAATCTTGGCATTATCCTGGATGACAGACTGACACTTGAAGCTCAGGTGTCATCTGTTGTCCAAAGTGGTTTTTACCACTTGAGGAATATCGCCAGGATTAAACCCCTAGTTCCACCTGAAGACCTGCCATCACTAGTACTTTCCTTTGTAACATCCAGGCTCGATTACTGTAATGCTGTATACTTTGGGGTCACTGGAGGGACCCTCTGCTGGCTGCAGCTGGTGCAGAATGCAGTGGCCAGGTTGCTGACTGGCCTGTCTAGGTCTAGTCATGTGACCCTGGTCCTGCGAGCTCTGCACTGGTTGCCTGTCAGATGGAGGATCATCTTCAAGGTGGGCTTGCTCACCTACAAGGCCCTATACAGACTGTTTCCTGATTACCTGGCTGATCTGACACCTGACACCTCAGCCCATTCCTTCTGCTTCTCGACTAGGGGCCTCCTTGCTATTCCCATGGCCTGATTAAAAACATTAGGCAACTGTGCCTTTGGTGCCGCCAGTCTGGCCCTGTGGAACTCCCTACCAGCTTGTGTCAGGGAGGCTCCTACGGTTGAAATGTTTAAAAAGGGACTTAAAGCTCACTCATTTTGCTTGGCCTTCCCGGATGAATGTGATTGTCCAGCACTAGTTTAATTTTAGAGTACTAGTTTAATTTTAGATACATTAGTATATTATTTATTGCTTTTAAAATTTGTATGCTGTATGTGTTATGTATATATTTGTATTACCCTACCTATTTTATGTAAGGCGCCCCAGAGCATCAGGGATTGGGTGCCTTATAAATCAACTTGCCTTGCCTTGCCATACTACTTCTCATACCACTTTCCATATTGCATCCCATACCTCTTGCATACCACTCTTCTTACCAGTATCTATACTACAGTGAAGCCGCTTATAAGAACATCCTATTTGCCAAGAGAAAATGTTCTTATAAGCAGGCTGTTACTATAAGCGGGCTTGCATTAAATCAATTATAGGTATGACCACTAAGTGGCGCCAACCCTCTACTTTAAAAGAAAAAGCTAAGACATTAAGTTCTGGTAGAAAATTAGTGTACTACAGTACAGTAACATTTTCAGTACCACTCTTTATACCACTTTCCTTAGCCATTCCACTCCACACACCTCTCCCTATACCTCTCCCAAATACCACTTCCCATGCCACTCTTTATAATAAATGTCATACCACTCTCCTGTACACTTGATTCATCACCATGCCTCCTAGACGTCTTACACCTGCCTGTGCTGCTTCCTTCCCAGCTTGGCTGTTTCTGGCAGACAAAGAAAATGAAAATCAAAAATACTGGAAGTGTGCCCTGTTAACCCTATTGCTTAGTAATTCAAGGTGAACCAATACAGCTGAAATGAGACTGGATTAGCCCTCTGCCATTTTTATGAAACCACAACAGAAAGAAAGAAAATGTAATTCAAGGAAGCGCAAGTCTGAGCAAACCTCATTAACCTAAGGGGCATATTGCTCCATTATTAATTCAAGATATTTCTGTTCCTTTGACCAAAGGGCACAACATGTAACATTTAGAGAGCTGAAATAAATTGGTTCTGTTTCTCTCTGCCTTTTTGTTAGTTTGTTGACAAGATAGTGTTGCATCGGGGAGAAGTTCAAGAGTAAGTAAGTAGCTGATTGGTTTGGCACACTATCCTTCAGACTCAGGGCACCTTACAAAAGTACAAGCACATAAACAGCAGCATACAGTTTAATAACTAATCTAAAATTTATTTACTGAAACCCAGTGCTTCTGATCTAAAATCTCAACTAAATTCTTAAACATAACATTATTGCACATCCCCAGGATTACCATTCTCCATACCTCTCTACATACAGTGAAACCCACCAGGATGAAGTGCAGCCCTGCAGAATTCTGCAGTACAGTTACTGCAGTAAACAAGGTAATTTCAATGGGAGTTAATCCCTTTTGTCATGCAGTAAATGTGCGACACTGTGCTTCATCCTGGTGGGCTTCACTGTCCATCTCTGCATCCTACTTTCCATACAATTCACCATTCCGTTCCCCATACCACTCCCCATACATCCTCTTTCTATACCCCTCTACAGTACATGCATCCCTATATACTAATCACCATACCACTCACTATTCTGCTCCCCATACCTCTCTGCATACCACTCCTGTACCATAATACAGCTTTGGATAGTGGTGGATGACACAGTCCCACAATCTGGAGTTGCCTAAAACAATAGCTGGAATGACCCAGTGGCGGCACATTTTGCTGCCTGCCTGGGACACTGCAGTTTGTGTGTGAGTGCTGGAGTTCCATGTTGGAGCTAGCTGTGGATTGGGCACATCATAAAGGTGAGGCACTTGGCTACTGCAGTGGGCATGTGGCACCTAGCAGTTGCTTATCCTACCTGTTACTGATCCAGGAGCATTACTGACATCAACTGTGGAGGTAACTGCTTGCCCACCCTATTGGCCAGAGAAACGGCACAGCCTAGGTAATCCCAGGCTTGAGGTTTGGGGAAGGGAAGGATGCAAAAGTAGGAATGATAATAAAAAACACAGGGAAACATCACAATATGACACAGCACTGAATAATTCCATTGCTTGTCTGGATGTGCATATTCCTAGACCAGGATTACTGTATGGTTTCCTTGTAGTCTATAGCTGCATACTCCTTGTGTTTGGACCATGTTAGGGAGAAACAACTTTTGCTTTGCTGATCCGTGGGTGTGGACTGTATTGCCAATTACTCTCAGACCTCATTCTTTTAAGAAATCAACATTTGACACTTGGAAGAGGTGGTTTTATGAGACAGACTATGGGCTTGATTCTCAAAGGATTTTTAATCCGCAAGCCCTGGGTGCACTGAATGCATGGCGCATGGGGCTTGTGGCATTCCCAGGCCAGCACTGTGGATTCTCAATCCCCTAGTCCCCCATGCACCACATGCCACAAGTTAGACTAGCCTTTGCTGGTCTAACTTTGCAGACCTTTTTATGGGGTATGGCGCAAGCCACCGTAAAAAGGGTAAAATGTCACAAATGCACATGACCTTTTAGAATCAGGCGCAAGGTGTGCCAATGCATTTGATGCAGTGCAGGGTTTGATGCAGGGCTTGCGCAAGTCCTGCATCATCCTATGAGAATCAATCCCCTTAAGTATAGATCCTGTCTGTTAATCGACTGAGATAAATTTGTATATACATTGCACATGTCAGGCTATTGCTATCCCCCCAAGAGAGGTTTGATGTTACTTGGGTAACTCTCCCCAGGCTTTCCAGTCACCTACCCTTGACTCCAGCTTATTGTGAGGGCAATAGTCAAAGTGACTGCTTTTGCTGTTTATATTTAATTTACAGGCTTACAGAGGGCCATAAATTGAATTGCAGCCACCCTTTTAAGGTATAAATTTAGCATGAAATATAAAAAACCTGAAGTTCTGGTAATGGGGAAGCAAAACCAAAGTAACTATAAGTGGGTGCTTGGTACAGAATCTATAGAAAAAGTGGATTGTTTTCTAACTTGGGAGTAACTATTTCGAATACACTGAACTGGGATTCAAATGTGACCAAACCAAAATCCATATTTAGACAAGCTGTTTTGGCAATCAGTCACTTTAGCAAGAGTTTTTTTCATCATTCATTTCCAGTACATACAGTATATGAAGGGGTGTATTCAGCCAAGAGAAAAGACACCATTTTTTATGGAGCAGAAGTTTGGGATAGGGAGAACTTGGTAATAACACTGGAACATATCTGAAATCGGTTTCTGAGATTACTGTTGGGACTTCCTTTTTTTTTTGCTCCTCCCTTCTGCTCCCCTGCTCACCTCTCCTTCAGGGCAGCCTAGGGCCCCGCTGACACATTCACCCCGCCCCCTCCACCTCAGATTGCAGCCACCCCAGGGGTAGCCCGGTGTATCCCTTCACCGGATGGGTCCCTCTCTTCCGAGGGGGAAGGTGCCGGGGAACAATCAGCGCACTCTCTATTCGGTCTCTGGGTACTGCTGAGGTGGTTCTGGGGACCCAGGCTTCTGTGGTGGGGGGGCCGGTAGCCATCATTCAGCTGGTCGGGAAGCTGTTTTCCCCTTTTCTCCTGGGGGGGCGTGGTGTGCCTCAGACATTAAGGCGTGCACTGGTGTCCACCATGCCTCCCTACGTTCAGTGGGGCTCACCAAAATTCTGTGCTCCCGGCCTCTGCCAAGAGTCAGCACACACTGAGCTGCATCTCCACCCTCCCCCTGGGAGAAGGCAAGCAGCCATTGGATTCTGGAGCTTTCTCCCGTGGTTGGCCCTCCAGTGACCCGGGTCCATTCCCAAACCTGGGTTGCTGGTGTCACAAATGGAAATCCAACCACTGTGCCAATGGGCTGGCACTCTGTTGGGATTTCTGCAGTTTGCCCCTGGGAAAATACTAAGACTAATGGGTACGATTTCTCTAGAAACACAAGCCTTATTGAGTGTGTTCAATTACTGCTGCAAAGTCATGAAAAACTGTCATAGTTCAATGACAGACAATTGCATTAAAGAATATTTTAGATATTATAATGAGAAAATTCTGTTACCCTCTTGGATGAAGACACTGAATAGTATACTGATAACTAATGGTTTACCTTGCTTGTTTTTAAATAGGAGTGCCCAGAATTAGATATATGCAGAAATTTGGTTAAGTAAAGGTTGTTAGATCTGTCTAGCCAAAATAATTTTGCAGCACTGACAGTTTCATCCACTTTTTGTCCATATGAGCAGATGAAGGCCTCATGTGGCCCAGAGCAATACCTTTTGCTATGTGAATTAAGTTCACATACTAAGGTTCTGGCCCATTTGAAGTTTTGTTTCTTTTTTAAGTAATACTGAGCTCTTTTGGAATAGACATCAATATTTGAATCTTCTGAGTTGTCCAGGCTGCACCGAAAACAAAAAAATGGCACACACACCAAAGGTCAGAATTATTATTTTTTACTGCAATGCACCATAGTGACCCAGCATGTCAAACACCCCTACATAACACATCTTGGGGGATGAAGCCTCCCGCAAGAGGTGCTATGTGGGGTGTTTGACATTCGGGGTCACTATGGTACTTTGGAATAATAAAAAATACAAAATGATAATTCCAACCTTTGGAGGGTGCACCCTTTTTTGTTTTTAGAAACATAGAAACAAAGATAATGATGGTAGAAAAAGACCAATGGCCCATCCAGTCTGACCGACTTGACTTGCCTGTTTTTTTGCGTCTTGAGCTAATAGCCTTGAGGGTAGCACCTTAGGTTGCTACTGGAATGTGTAGTTTGTTTGCAGCTCAATTTGTCCTGGCTGCAATGTATCTTGTATTAATGTACCACATGTATTGTTTGAGTGTGTTTTGCTAGATGGTTTGTGCTCATAATGGTTGACCCCATTTTTGGAGAAAGTAAACCACTACATACTGTATATGACCCATTAGAAACTAAGCTTTTTTATTAGAAGGCCCACATATTCCAGTCCTCTACTCTATTGCTAAATATTCTACTGCTACTAGATTGGTTTGAACAAAAAAAACCCTCCATGCAGAGCAGGGGAAATATTTTTTAAAAGATTGTAATCTGCTGTGTTATTTGTTTTATTACGTAATATTAAAATGTTTTTATCATGTGATATCTGTTTGTATGTAATGATCTGTGGACTCATATGTTTAATAAACTGAACTAGTTAAAAAAGTTATATTTACTTTACATGTATAATTAATCTTTTTATTGTTATTTTTGTATTTGTACTTGTTGGGCTAGCTTTTCAAAGGAGTTGTGCATTGCACAACTGAAATGCTCAGGCACAATTGCAGAACTGAGCCCTGGAGCCATATTCAAACAGCAGTAATGCGCAGCACAATTCCGGTTGCGCCACTGCGTAACAGTAATGTATGCTGTGCAAGTATAGGGATAGGGGTGTGTGACCATGAATATGTGGTGCAATGGCATATTTGGCTGAAATACACGCCGCAACTGTGGACCAACTCACAGATTGCGCAACACAAAGTTGAGCATTAATGAAGGAGGCTCAACCACACACACACACACACACACACACACACAGCAGAAGCACAAATCAGGAGACCTATTGCAATGGATTCAGTACCATTTCTAATGGAGCAGGTAATGGGGGGGTGAGGAGGAGAGAGGAACAACAGCATGGCCAAGGAAGGGCCCATCGGTGGTATGCCCAACACAGACGGTACTGTGCCTGGCTCATATTCGAGGACTATGGTGATACCGAGATAGTGGTCCAGTACCATCTGAACAGGGCAATTCTGAGACAGCTATGTGAGCTGTGGCATGACGAGCTGCAGACATCCACAAGAAGGACTCATGCCATGACGGTGGAGACTAATGTGACAGCGGTAATGTGCCTGCTCACCACGGACACCTTCCAGAAACCAGTGGGTGCCACTGCTGGTATATCACAGTCGGTCACATCCCACCTCCTCACCCAGGTCCTCAAGGCTCTGCTGCCACATGCTTCGGAGTACATAACATTCCCAAGCACACAGGCAGAGTGTACAGCAAACATGCAGGAATTCCACAGGGTGGCATGCATGCCAGGCATAATAGGGGCCATTGACTGCACCATGTGGCCATAGTTGCACCACCTGGCCCAGAAGGCACTGTATATATGAACAGAAAGGGATACCACTCTATCAACTGCCAGGTGGTGTGCAATACCACTGGGTGCATCATCGATGTGTGCGTCACACACCCTGGGAGTACACACGATGCATTTATAAGGCACCACTCCATCCTGTGACAGCGTTTTGAGAGTGGGGTGAGCCCCATGGGGCACCTAGTTGGTGAGTAGGGCCTGGGAAGAGGTGAAACCAGCAGCAGTGTGGTACACCACACAGCAGTATGTTGGGGAGTTGGGGAACGAGGACAGTGCTAGGTGAGGGGACAGGACTGGAAAGGAGGATGGCAACAGTGCAGGGGAGCATGGATAGAGGTGCCCAGGCATGTAGAACACAGATGGTAAGCTGTGAATTGTGGTACAGCAGCCGTGAATGTGAGACAGTGGCCAGGGTACACTGGGTGGCAGGTGGTGGCAATGTGATCTGGAAAGGGGGATAGAAACTGGTGATGACAGGCAGTAACCAACACATGTGTCCTCCCCACAGGAGACAGTGCATATCCCCTCTGACCCTGGCTGCTGCCCCCCCACCTCGGCAGACAAGCAATATTGCTGAGGAGACACTGACCGAGGCACACATCACCACACGCAACATAATAGAGCATGTCTTTGCATGCTCAAGATGCTGATTCTGTTGCCCTAGACAGATCCCGTGTGCCCTACAGTACAGCCCTGTGAAAGCCTGTGGCATATTCCTGGACTGATGTATGCTACACAACATGGCCATTGACCTTGGGATACCTGTCCAGGTGGATGAGGGCAACTGGCTCATGCTCTGCACCAATGGGTGTGCAGCCATACCGAGCTGTCAGTCGACAGGCGGCGGGCTGACAGGCAGGTGGGTGCTGCCGCCCGCCCGGCTGACGGGGGTGGTGGGTCTCCGTGGGTGGGTGGGGTGGGGGTCCACTAGATCACCAGGGATTTCATACTTGGGGGAGTGAGGAATGCCGCCCGCGATCGGGCTCCATTCGGTCCACTGGACCACCAGGGATATTGGGCTTTGGGGATACTGATGCCCGCGATCGGCTAATGGGGCAGTTATGCCCACGATCGGGCTACTCGGGGGTGGATGACATTGCGCCCGGCGATCAGGCCACTCGGGGATTGGATGACGTTATTCCCGCGATCGGGCTACTCGGGGGGGGGGTTGGATAATGTTATGCCCGCGATCGGGCTACTTGGGGGGAACACTGTTATGCCCGCAATTGGGCTACTTACAGTCCACTGGACCACCAGGGATTGGAGACATCCCTTACAGGACATCCCGCGATTGGGCTGCAGGGGGCATCGGTCCCCGAGGGCTGCTGCCTGGCAGGGGCCAGGCGCAAGTCATCGGGGATCGGCGCACCTGCATGCTAATGGCATGCAAATGGGGCCGTAATCAGATGCAAATGGCCCTCCGTATGCCTTGCATAAATTATGGCTCCATTTGAATATCACCCTTTGAATATCGCAGGTGCTCTGCATGGCACAATGGAACTTGCACCACCGCATCTCAATGCTCCTCTGACCACTTGCGCTGGCACAGTTCCACTGTGCCATGCACAGTAGGGGTGGCCAGGGGGCGATATTCAAAGCAGTTGTGCCATAGCGCAACTCCGTTGAATATCGCCCTGGCCACACCCCTGCACAACTATTTTGAGTGGCGCACAGGCTTGCTCCACAAACTGGCACAGTTTGAATATCTGGGTCTGTGAATAGAATTACCTTAAAGGCAGCAATACCTGTCAGTGACCAGTGTTGTATGGTGTCGCTTTTATGACTCAACTCATGCAAATGAGCTTGTGAGCAACCTGTAATGAGATGCTAATGTGAGCAGTTGAGCATGGTATTGGCTCATGAGGCTATTTGCATATTCCAGCTGAATATTGCAGAGTTGCTCCATGCACAACAGGCAGTGTCATGCGCAACATGAATGTGCTGCAGCAATTCACAGACACAGTTTTAGAGCATGTGTGCTGCGCAGTACCGCAGTTGCCATGCATGCAAGTAGCTGTCCTCTGTACATGTTTGTGTATCATGCAGCCAAGTGTGCTGCACATGCATGGCCTATCACACATTCATCCAAGGGTGTGTGCCACGCATGCGACTGTGATGCACTATATATGCCTATCGCGCATCTGGCCCTGCAGTGCCATTAGCATGGTCTGCACGTGTGTGGTCACTGTGCCATTGGCATGAAGTATGTGTGATAATGCATGATCTTCACAAGATGGCATATATGCACTCTTGCACATACTTGGGTCACAAATGTGACCTCAGTCTCCCCTCCCACACTTCTGGCTTTGCGCATGAGCAGTACTGCATGATCGGTCACAATTGTGCATGTCTATTGTGCAATGATGTGCTGCGTGATGGTGCACTGTGTGTTCCTGTCACACAACAGGTGCAGCAGTGCTATGTGGGTACCTGTTAGGTGCCACATTGCTCAGTCAGGCCGGTGTACTGCACGGTGATCATAGCACGTGCTGGGGGACTCAGATGTTGGGCAAGAAAATGGAGCGAGGTGGAGATGGCTAACCTGATGGCAGTGGTGACCCTATTGGAGGACCAACTGTTTGGAGCAGGAGACCTGCAGGAAGCATGGTCCCAGGTGTGGGCCTGTGTGGCTGAGTGCCTGGAGAGGTGCACTGGTGTAACCAGGATGAGGCAGCAGTGCCATCACCATTATGGGGACCTGCAGTGCCGCGATCTGGAGCTGCTGCAGAGACTTCAGGACTGTACCCACTGTGGTGCAGTCCCACAACCAGGTATGTGTGTCTGTGCATGGTGCATGCTGCCTCTGTATGGGCATGGTGCATTGGGGTGTGCAGATGGTGCGTGTGCACCTGCACACAGGGTAGGCCAGCCCTGTTAGGGTGTGTGGGTATGGTGCTGTGGTGGTGCTGCACTCTGTGTGACTCTCTGTTGCACTGTGCCAGTGGCCATTGACAGTGGGCCCCTTCTCATGGGCCAAGGTCACAGCATGGCACTCTGTATCGCGGTGTGCCGTGTATGGTCTGCATGGGTAGGTGGATGAGTGTTTGTTGTTGGCATGCCTCTCATGGTCCTTTCTATATGTGTTTCCTTCTCAGGGCCAGAGGTGTGCAGGCAGGCCAGGGAGGAGGCCAATAGGCAGGGCAGGTGACATGATGATAGTGCTGCTACTGGGCCAGTGGGACAGGCGGCAGGTGAGTGTGTGCAGTATGCATTTTACATCGGTTGCTGGGGATGGGGGACAGGACACATAGCAGGGCAATGCCAGCATGCAGTCCTATGATGTGTGCTGGCTCACTGTCACCGTTGCCTATGTTGGTTGGCAGCATGTGGTAGTCCCATCGTGTGCATGGCATCTGTGTGGCAGTAACCTGATGCTGTCACTGGTGGTGGCTGTGTGTGACCCATGGTGTGCACATGCTGCTGCCTGGCTGGCTCATGTGTTGCTCCTTGGGGCATCAGTCCCTCGCTGTGGAGTGTCTGTGCACCTGTGACAGTGCTTGGCACACCATGGCAAGCCACATAGTCTGTGTGGCATGGTGTCCTGGGATGCTGTGAGTGTCCACTGCTCATGTGCTGTTGTTGGCATCATCCATGGGTGTGCCCCACTGCAGTCCCCTGAACACACAGCTCTGGGTGGGGGCCATTTGCTGTGTGGGACCAGTCACTTAGTGTTTGTTCTGTGTGTCCCTTGCATAGCTCGTCCAGGGCCAGGGAGTAGTCGTTGAGGTGTCAGAGTCCTGGGAGGCAGCATGCTACATCTACAGCATCTGACCATGCACTTCATCTCCCGACTGGCACATCACATCTGCCTGAGCAGGAGACATTTGGCGGTGACAAGGCAGCTGCTGGTGGAGGTGCACCGGATGAAAGCAGACATCCGCCGGCTGCGGTGATAATATTTGGGCACTTCTGTTTGTAGCTTCATGTGTCCCTACCATTCACCCCATCCCACTTGGCCCATTGTGTCATCTCCTCTTGCACTCCCTGCACACTCCCATCCCTGTACCGCTTTGTACATCATTGGACTGTGCACAGTTTTCTATTTTATTACTTTCCTATATTTGCCACGTTAGCTATCTCATACCTTGTTGATTTTCTTTCTACATTCTGTTTGTTTAAACCTATTACTTTTTTTGAAATTCAAAAAAATTTATTAATTTTAACAGCATACACATTATACATGGTAGAGTGTATACAAGATAGGTAACATTGGAAAACATATACAAATCCAACCAGAAAAATTACTTCCCCCTCCCCCCAATATCCATCCACTCCCCTCCTGGAGTGTACCTCTATTACTATTAGAAAGAGAAGAAAGAGAAGACAGACTCCTCTAAATCAAAATATAGGAAAACAATAGCACCAAAGTAAATTAGATACAGATATTGAGCAACATACCTGTTTTAAATATAGAGCATAAAGTTTGCCCCATTTCTTGTCAAAAAAGGCATATTATTCTGAGAACCTGCAATCAAGCACTCTGTTCTAAAACATACAGATATGTCATTTAACCATTCACTATAGGAGATTACTAACTGGTCCATCCAATGTTTAAGAACAAGCTTTTTAACTATAATAGCTATTAATGCCATGTGGAATCTGCGTTCTTTAACCTTAATGTCAGAGTATATGCCCAAAATACAGATTTCAATTGTGAAAAGGTCTTCCAACCCCAACAAAGGGTCTAATTTAGTTTGAATTACCTGCCAGACAGGGGCCACTTTTTCACAGTACCAAAATATATTCACCAGGTTCCCTTCTGCTTTACCACATCTAGTACAAGTGGGGTCTGGTAGTCTGCCCAGTTTGGCCAGTCTAATGGAAGTATAATACATATTGTTCAGTATGTGATATTGGGTGAGTCTAAGTCTGTCCTGAGTCAGGTATATATAGAGATCCTTCCAAATCTGAGCCCAACTGGGGGTCACAACTGGAAGTAGGATGTTCCAGACTGGGGATCCAGGAAGGGGGTTAGGGCAGTTAGTGGTTAACAGGAAGGTGTAGGTCGTGGAAACACAGTGTGGCTTCGACGCGTGTATTCAGACACTTGAGTCAAAATGGGTCTGGCCAGAGAAGTTTGAGATGTGACACCAAAAAACTTCCCTATGAAATGTCTTAGCTGAAACACCTTAAAGATCTGATTCCTCGGGATATCAAATTTGGTGAGAATTTCAGGAGAACAAAGGAGGTTATCTTGAGAAAAGAAATCTTCCACTCGGACCTCTTGGAGTTGTGGGAGCCAGTGGGGAGAAAGACAGGAACCACCTATCTTTATATTGGGATTTAAAAGAATTGGTTGGCTCAAGTCATGTTTGAGAGGTATCTTGAAAAAAAACACAACATTGTGAGAGAACTCTAAGGGAAGTACTGATAACCGAATTTTGCAATGAGACTGGCAGTGATGATCCTGTCAGATAGAAGACTATAGAAAGATCTATATCATTGGACCTTAAGAAGCTGTTCTCTAACTGAAGCCAAATAGAATGTAGTCCATATCACTGTGAGAGAGCCATTTCCCCAATTTGGTTAAGTGACTCGCCCAATAGTATAAAAGGAAGTTGGGAAGACGAAGACCACCAGAAGCCTTAGACAGGCTAAGTTTGAGGAAAGCACAATGGGGATGTTTGCCTAACCAGATAAATTTTGAGACAATAGCATGTATTCGTTTAAAAAAGGATAGCGTAAGCCATAAATTCAACAGATTCAAGGGGTTAAAAATATGGGGAAGAACATTCATCTTAATTATACTTATCCGACCCCATAAAGATAAGGGCAGGTTCATCCATCTCTGGAGATCTTGCTGAATAGTTACCACTAGATCATCCAGGTTTAATTTCTTAGTATTAGAGGGGTCACTAGTTAGGTATATATCAAGATACTTGATTGACTGAGGGGACCATTTCACACCCAAATTAACAAAATCCGATTTCAAAGTATAGCTATTCAGTGGGAAAATTTCAGTTTTGGAGAAATTTAATTTATAATTAGATAAATGACCATATTGGCCAATAACTTCCAGGGTGTGTTCTAAAGAGGATGCCGGTTGCTCTAAGTGAAGAAGGATATCATCCGCATACACCGAGAAAGTTAGAGTTTGATTATGAATCGGAATACCTCTGATCTGGGGGGACCGCTTTTTGTGGTGAAGAAGAGGTTCCAAATAGAGATTAAAAAGGAAGGGCGAAAGAGGGCAACCTTGTCTGGTACCGGTAAATAGAGGAAATCTGGCAGAAAAAACACAGTTACAATAAATGTTGGCTGAGGGAGAAGAATAGACTGATTGTATCATTTCAATAAAAGGAAGGGGAAGCCCAGTTTTTTTAAAGTTATCAATAGAAATTCCCAGTTCACCCTATCAAAAGCTTTTTCGGCATCTAGGAAGATCAATGCCATAGGAGACTGGGAAGACTGGGCTGCTTGAAATACATGTGTGAGTGTCCTGAGATGATCAGCCGAGGAATGCCCAGACACGAATCCAACTTGTTCAGGACTTAAAAGCTGAGTCCAAAGTGTTTTGATCCAAAGCGAAAGAACTTTGGTTAGAATTTTAATGTCGCAGTTAAGAAGAGAGATCAGTCGATAGCTTGCCGGGTCGAGATGGGGCCTGCCTGGTTTAAGTAACTGAATAATCATCGCTTCTAGCAAGGTTGGATCCAACTTATCGGCCTTGAACATGTAATTATATAAGTTGAGAAGGAGGGTAGTTAATTCACTGGAGAAAGTTTTTTAAAAGTTAGAGGGAAAACCATCAGGGCCTGGTGCTTTATCTGGAGATAGGGTATTGATAGTCTTCTCTATTTCAGTGGTAGTTAATGGGGAGACTAAAGAAGATTGAAGAACAGTAGCTAGGCAGGGGAGTTCAAGGGAATCGAAATAGGCTTCTATATCATGAGGTAATATTTGGGAGGGGTATTTTCCGTAGAGTTTCCTATAGAAGGTCTCAAAGATCTGGGCGATCTCTCGAGACTTAGTTTTAATGGAGCCATCAGGAACTCGTATGGATGGAATTAATTGGGAGCTCACTAATTGACGTAGACGTAAGGCGAGGAGTCTCCCCACTTTTTCACCTTGATCTAAGTATTTGGCTTTAGTCCTTAAGAGGGCGTATTCTGCTTTTTCTTTTATCAAATCTGCATATTCATTTTGTAGGGCTAGCAGTGATTCCAGGGAAGCCTGGGATGCAGTAGAGGATAATGCATTTTCTTTCGCTTTAATCTGGTTAATAATGATAGAACTTTAACTTCTCTTAGCCTTTTTCTCCTAGAAGCTAACTTGATAAATTCGCCACGAAGGTAACATTTCAGAGTGCACCATATTAAGTCCCCTCTTGGAGTGGAATCTCTGTTAAGCTCCATAAATGTATGGATGAGGGATTTTATGTGCAAATCGGTGGAATTATCTTTTAACAATTGGGTATTTAGTCTCCAGGCTGTGTCCCTCTGCATATTAGAATCCAGGGAAAGAACCAACCAGGCAACTGAATGATCAGATATAACTATGGGCTCAATTCCGGCTTGACAGAGGCCGGACATGAGAGAGGAACTAGTTAGAATATAGTCTAATCTTGACCAGGATTGATGAACACTTGAATGAAAGGTGTATAGCTGGTGAGAGGTGTTTAGGATTCGCCGTGGGCCACGTAGACCTAACAGGGCTATGAAGTCAGTCAGTGCATTCTGAGAAGAGGAAGGGGGTTTTAATGGCCTATAGGTCCTGTCCAGATCCTAAGTGGGCGAGATGTTCCAGTCCCCCCCCCAAAAATCGGGGGGGCAGGGCAGAAATGTTGCGATTTTATTAGCCAGGTCCATTAAGAATCCTGGGTCACCTCCCACCGGACCGTATATCAAACCCAGGGCCACTATAGTGTTTTTCAGTGTCCCTTTATGTAAAACATATCTACCCTTGGGATCTGTGATGGTCATATCTACTTGAAAGGGGATGTTCCCTTTAATTAAGATAGCCACCCCTCGGCATGAGGAGGAGTCTCCGGCTGCAAAAGCTTGTGACACCCCTTGTCTACGTAACCAGGATGACTCAGTACCTAGTAGATGGGTTTCTTGAAGCAGGATAATTCCGGCATTAAGAAGGGCACAAGGTTTAAGAATTTGGTACCTTTTCAAAACGTCTCTTGCTCCTCTAACATTCCACGTGATAATTTTAACAGGAGTATTAGCCATTGTCATAAAAAACAGATAGCAACCATAAACCTACATTTCTCATATAAGCAAATCCCCAATGGCACACTCCATCCCTCCCCTTCCCTCTCCCCTCCTCCTCCTCTACTCCCCCCCTTCCACCCCCAACCCCCCAGGAGAATATCACTATAAGCTGAATGGATAATATCAAGACAACAGAACAGTAATATAATATACTGTGTTAGAAACCGATAGGGCCTAAGCCTGGGATAACACCTAAAGGACCCACGCATGATACCTCCAACCCTCCCCTCCATTTCACCCCAAACCCACCCTTTAATAACCTTCTTAGTCCCAACATGAAAACTATTTACAATATCCCCCCATAATGAGCTTGAATTGTAACAAACACAATGGAACAAAAGCTGGGGAGGATGAACCCAAATGTGTCTAGCTCCAAGCTGTATAAAAAAAAAATGAGAGTAACATTTGACCTATTTAAGAGGATAAGGAGCAGACACCAACCCCCCATATACCAGTGCGTGGTGACCCACAGAGTGATAGCACCTCCTCCGTGAGCCCCCCCCCCCATAATGCAGAACTCCTGGCCTATCTAAAGGGAGACAGATTTTTGGGGAGACAGCTTACCTTCCATCCCAGCAACAATGAAACCCGATATCCCCCGATGGTGTCAGTCCGAGTATAGGGGTTTCTAAGTGAGACAATTCATGTGGACCATTAACTCTCCAGCAAACAACTGAACAGCGCTAGGCCGAGGTAAGTCAGTGTAGTGAATCCACCTCTAAAACGGAAGCGCTGCCTAGAACCGAGGTACAGTGAGGATTCTGTTAGACCAGTGGGATATTATGATCCAATTAAAAGCGAGGGTCAACAGGGTAGGGGTAAATAAAAATTAAGGCCCTGCAGGAATAAGTGATGCGAGGATCGGAACTGGGGGGGGGGGCACCAAAAGAATACAGGACAAGTCTCCGCTTATTGTGGTTCCCAAGGAACTGAGCCTCACCCCGTGGTTCCGATTAAATCAGGATGCGCCAGGCTAACAGGACTAACTGTGTCCCCTTGCGACTCCCAGGAGAGAGAGGTCAAAACAACAGCCCATGGCCCAGCCAAAACACCCTGAGAGTCCCGGTGGATCTCCCCACCCCAAACAAAACCCCCCAGGGCCAAGGAAAAGGGAAAGCCAGCCCAGACCTCACAGTCAAGAAAACCGTATCCCACCACAACAAGCAACTAAATCAGGTTCAAATCTAATTAGCCAAGCAGACTGTTCATGTAGCAGTAAATAGGTCAGGTAGTCGTTGGGTTAGGTCCTGTTTGGCAGCATCGGGAGTACTGTATGAGTGCCAAGTGTCATTGATGCAAATCTGGAGGCGAGCAGGGTAAGACATCCTAAACTTCATTCCAGCTGCAATGATTTTTGAGACAATAGGGTGAAAAGCCAATTGCTTCTGATGCATTTCAAGTGGTAAATCTTGAGAAAAATGCAGTGGCTTGCCCTCCCAAAGAATGTTCTGCAACTCCCGTGTTTTAGCCAGAACATGGTGCTTCTCAACGTAACTGAGGAACTTCAGGATGATAGGCTATGGTGGGGCACCTTCAGGAGGTCGCAGTCTTAAAGATCTATGGGCTCTTTCGATCTGATAACCAGTATTAAAAGGAGATGGACCAACTGACTTAGCAAGCAGCTTCTGTACGAAGGTAAGAGTTATAGAACCCTCCTCCGACTCTGGCAGCCCAAAGATTAAGATGTTATTTCTTCTACTCCTGCCCTCTAAGTCCTCGATCTTAGCTTGCAGTTTGGACAGCTGTTGCTTAATTTTTAGCAGCTCTGGATCTGTTCTCTCCTTCCAATTCTCCAGGGAGAAGGCCCTGGCATCCACGTCTCCAATTTTAAGTCCCAAATCTCCCATATCCGAGCGCAGGGACTTAAACTCTGATGAAATGTCCACAAGTGCTTCTCGGAAAGGCAAAAGCTCCTGTAAGAATATTTTCTTAGTTAGGGGAACAACTGGTACAGATTGTGAAGTGGAGCATGTTGGTTGTGCGCCCTGGGCCTTAGACTTCTTGGGTGCTATCACCGACGAGGCGGGCGGGGTATGGTGTGGCAAGACCTGTCGCATTTCGGCCTCCATCGTGGCTCCAAAACAGCCAATAGCGATGAAATAGTAGGAATAATGACATTGTAAGTAGTCAGTTACCAATTCAGAGCAAGTTGGAGACCAAATTCAACCAAGCAGTCACAGATTAACTGGGACAGAGGAGAGGGAGTAGGGAGCTCTTCTGAAAGGCAGCTACCAGTCTGCAGATATCACGTGACCTCATCGTTTAAACCTATTACTACCATTTGCTTGTGTGCTACTGTGTTTCCCTCACATGATTGTTGCTGCTCTTTGCTGATGTTGTGAATTGTTGTGGTCTGGCTGGTACATGTCTTGGCCAGTGGTGCCCCTGCAATGTGGGTCTGGCAGGTGCCCAGTGACTTGTCTGTCACATTCCTGTGTGTCTCTGTTACATGGGTTTGGGTTGTGGCTTTCCTCTGTGCATGCCACAGTGCCATGTGTCCATGTCCACATGTGCAGCACAGTGCACCCCCAGCTGTGTTGCCCTTCCCCGTGCTGCTGTGCTATGTGGTGCAGTGACCTCTGTCCTTGTGTGGCTGTGTGGCATATGCGGCATACCACCATGTGCCTGTGTGGCACTGAGGCTGTGGCTGTGGCACACTGTGCATGCATGGTGCCTTCACACAGTGGCTATGGTGGCTGGCTATCCTGTGTTGGCTGTTGGGACTGTGTTCCTGGGGTGCTCAGTCCCTGCGGCCGTCTGTTTCATGGCCGTTCCATGCCCTATCACATTGGTTCCCAGGGTCTGTGTGGGGCTCTGCGCATTGTCCATGGCCATTGGGCTCTGTCCCTGTTCTGTGCCTCATGCACCTTTTTCCCCTTGTGGTTCTCCCCTGCATCCACTTCCATGGTCCTGTGCCTTTGCGCAGCCCTGCCTGTGTTCCCTTGCACATGGAGCACCTTGCTCCACCTACTATATTCAGCATGCACTGTTTCTCCTGTGCAGTTCAGATTGCTCAGGCGCATGTCTATTTGTGCAATGGCACATTTGTGCTATATTCAGTGTGGCTTGCGCAGGTACATTTCTGTGACGCATCCACTGAATATTACTTTTGTTTGCTGTGCTGCGACTGGATTGCGCTGCACATCCCATTGCGCAAGTTCTGGGTGCACTTCTGAATATCTAGCCTGTTGACTGCAACTTTTTGTATGCTCACGGGGCCACATTAAAAATGAGCTAACACTTAATGTATACATATTGATCACAAATAAAATGAAAATGAAATTTTGAATGTTGTAGTTACTGCGTATCATTTGTAAGCTTCCATTGTACCAGTATTTTGGTAGGACTCTAACTTTTTGGTGAAATGCATTACTGTAGCATTAGGAATAGCAAATTGTAACATGGTGGCCCGAGTAGATAGTGCTCAGAAACCTGGCAGTACATGTACAGGAACTACAGATGCTGGTGCAGTTCATAATGAGTTCAAGTACCAATCAGTGACATAAGTTTGATACAAGTATCATGAAACTCATGTGTAACTCCAAAAGGATCCAAGTAAATAAAAATTCCCCAACCTCTCAATATCCACTTGTTTCTTGTAATTCAGCACTAAGGGCCTGATCCACAAATGTTTCCTGACTCCCCTGTACATGCAGAAGGCTGGGAAAATGCCCTTAGCCTATGGGGGCACTCTACAAAACACATTGTCTGACTTGTGCACCTCTCCTCCACCTGATCCTGGCGGTTAGGATTAGGGCAGGCACATGAACGTGGATGCACTTTTGCATAATTCTTTTGTCCTTTTCTGCACTGAGCATAGACATAGTACCACCTCAGCACTTGCTAAGGTCATGAACGACTGGTTAAGAGCCTTGGATGCCAGAAGTTATGTGTGTGCTCTTTTTCTCGACCTTAGCAAAGCCTTCAACATGGTAGACCACTCCTCATTCCTGGTTGCTCTATGGAATATTGGCGTCAGTGACACAGCCCTAGAGTGGTTTTCTAACTACCTGTCTGATCGACACCAACAGATCAAGGCTGGGGGGGGTCTCTCCCTCCTAAAAACACTCTCTAGAGGAGTATCACAAGGGTCCCTCTTGGGTCCTCTCTTGTTTGCCATTTACATAAACAAACTAGATGCTGGAGTCGAGTTGGCTGACATACACCTCTTTGCAGATGACACTGTGTTGTATGTAGCCAGACAACTTCTAATTGGGAATCCTATTTAAAATCAAGTAGGAAGTGTAAATTAGTCATCCGTAGGGCCAAATCTAGATGGGAAATGAAATTGGCAACAACAGCTAGTAAGTCTAATTCTAAACAATTTTACTCTTATACAAACTCCCTCAGGAAAAGTCCAAGTGTGGTGAGGCCTCTTACAACAGAAAACATACTTATCCATGAACCGAAAGCCATGGCTGATGTATTTAATAATTAATTTTGTATCGAGCTAAATATCATATTTCCCTGATGTCAGCTGTTGTTAAAGCATTTGTTCTAAGACACTGGAAGGAGGACATAGCTTATGATTATGATCTCTGGGTGAGGGACCTATTGCAGGTCCTAGAGAGAATTAAACAACACATGCTGATGGAAGGGAAAAAAGAAATTTATGAACGGAATTGGAGGACTTTAGAGGTAGTCTATGCAATTCAGTTAAAATGTCCTCAGGTTCAGATCTGTCTGTCTGAGGATGAGCAGTGAGATAGATTCTTATTACGCAAGGTTTAAGGGGTTTGTTGAGGTCTGGATTTGATTCTTGGCTGTGGGACAATTTATGTATAGGTTCAGCTATTACTCCCTCATATAGGGGCTTACCTGATCGTAACAGTCATTTGCTGGGTTGGGTACAAGGGTTTCTCTCTTCCTAGGGACACAGTTACCTGAAGGTACGGATATTTTTACTTATAGGTTGGGCTGATAATTTGAATTATTAATCTGGACCAGAATCTAGGTTTGTTCAAGCTTGAGCATGAAAATGGAACTGGTAGCCTATCCTGGAGGGAAGTGGAGTGTTTGGTACGGGAATTAGATTTGGTAACTGTGATTGTATATAGTTACCACATCCAGTTTTGGGATGTGGGCCTGGGGGCATAACCCGGGATATATGTCTGTTTGTGTTCAGTATTAAAATTTCAATAAAGAAGTTATACAAAAAAAAAATAATGAATTTTGTAAAGTTTTCTCTGCATCAGAAGTTCAATCACCTGTACCTATGATTTCACCATCAGACACTTTTATCACATTCTCAGTTGAGTCTATTCTTAAAAAACTACACTTACTAAAAGGTAAATTTTGTTCAGGCCCAGACAATATAGCAGGGCATTTACTTTACCTATTATCTAAACATATTGCCTTTCTACTCAAACTTTTATTCGACCTTTTTTTACAATATAATTTTATCCCTTGTGAATGGAAAGAGGCGTTTGTGGTACCAATACATAAGAAGGGATCAAAACATCTATGGGAAAATTATCAGCTGATTAGTTTGACTTCATCCATATGTAAGGTGTTAGAAAGTCTACTAAAGGATATTATTGCCCCTATTATTGATGCATCTGATTTGGAACAACATGACTTTAAGAAGGGTAGAAGCTGTCTGACAAATTTGCTCTGCTTTTATGAACATTTTAGTTCTTGTTTGGATAACGGTTAGCCTGTGACATTGTCTTTATTGATTTCAGTAAAGCTTTTGACACCATGCCACACTGGGCTCTAATTCAAAACTCACAGGTCTTGGTATTAATAGTCATATAATTACATGGATTCATAATTGGCTTTCAAACAGAACTCAAAAGGTGATGATTAATGGGGCATTTTCTAACTCTGGTAAAGTTTTAAGTGGTGTTCCACAAGGCTCGGTTCTCGGCCCCTGTCTTTTTCAGGCTTTTATATCTGATTTAACTAATTCCTGCTTTTCATTTACAATTAAATATGCAGATGATGTGAAGATCGGAGGACCATGTTCTAATTTAGACCAAATATGTTGTATTCAGCATGATCTTGATATTATTAGTTCCTGGATTATTAAATGGGGCATGAAGCTAAACTCTACAAAATGCAAAGTAATGCATTTGGGTTCTAATAATTTAAATTTCCAGTATATTCTGGACGATTTACCATTGTGTGCCACTAATGATGAGAAGGATTTGGGTATAAACATTTCAGATGACTTAACATATTCCAAGCATATGCATTCAGTTATTAGCACATCTAATAAAATTATTTGGCTAGTTTGTGTAATATTAGATCTCGAGATCAGGAGGTGTTGTTACCCCTATTCAGGTCCTATGTCTGTCCCCATCTTGAATATGCTTCACAGTTGTGGTGTCCTTTTAAAAAATCAGATTGTTACTCTCTTGAAAGGGTTCAGCGAAAATACACTAAAAAAATATCCGGTCTCGAATCCTCATCTTATGAGTTTAGGTTGGATACATTGAAACTAATGCCTCTTACTATCATATGCATTAGAGGTGACCTTCTCCTCCTATATGACATTATTCATGACCCCTATATCATGACCAAGTTAGGATTTTCTTTTAAGTCATCAACACATAATACTAGAGGTCATGTCCTCCAGTTAACTGGCAAATCTTTTAAACATAATAATTGTAAGTTTTTCTTTTCTGTAAGAACTATTGGGCCTTGGAACAGACTTCCATCTGATGTAGTAACAAGTAATACTAAAGAGATTTTTAAACATTGTCTCGACACGCTAATTATGTCTGGGTATGACTTAACATTCTACTCTATGGCCTAGCATAGGAGCATTATGGGCTTTGGCCTACTAGCTCTTTCTTCTAACCTTAGTATGAACCTGCTCTGGAACTCGCATGTAGTGACCTCCAAATAGAATTTAACCACTTACAGAACAATCTCCTTTACTCTAAACTTCTGTTAAACGCTAAGAAAACAAATACCATGATCTTCTCCCCTGTAGTAAACTCCCCCTACTCTATCATAGTGGGGACAGCCCCTCAAATTCACATCTTGCTCGGCTAATGGCTGGACTATGTAGAGTCCTTCAAATATCTGGGGGTGTGGATTGACCTCCAGTCTTTCCTTCAAAGTCCATATCAAAGGAACTCTCCAAAAAGTTTAAACAGAGGCTTGGGATTTTCTTCTGAATCAGGCATCTATTAATGCAGGAGGGGAGAACTAGGTTGGTACAAACAACGTTCTTGCCTCTCATCGACTATGCAGACCTTCTGTACAGGCACTGCTCCTGTGTGGCCCTTGCCAAACTAGACACACTGTACCACTGGGAATTCAGGTTCATTACCTGTGCCCCTTACTCAACACACTACTGTACCCTTTACAACATTGTAGGTTGGGACTCACTTATTCTTAGACGACAAAAGAACATCGTGCTCTGGATCTATAGGGACATCTCCAACAAGCTGCCTCAATATATTAAGGATTGCCTACCTTATTGCATTCCTGGCAGCTGTCTGCTGAGAGGCCAGACTCGTATCACCCTTTACATACCCAGAGTTAGGACACGCTTTGGTCGTGCGGTGTTTAGTCATGCCTTACCAGTCGTCTGGAATGCTGCTCAAAATTTACTGCAGCTCGTTTCACCTGTACCATTAGCTGCCTTCAAAAATCTTATCCAACGATCATTTATGGAGTCCTGCAACTGCTTCCGGCACTGAATCTCTGACTCTCCCTTCTGCCTGTCTGTCACCTCCCCATACTAATGGCACCTTTTCACCCCCATACCCTCCACTTTATCCTTAGACCTACCATTCCGACTAATGCAGCTATGTCAATCCTGAAGGTACAGTCCCCACCGCTTATAAAGGGCTACTTTGTGTAATAGTGTTTTTTCCCATTATAATCAGTGGTCGGTTTATCGAGAGAAAAGAATTTTGATGAATTTTTTGGTTTTACGTTTTAAAAAGCAAGACTTTATTGTTTATAATTAAAATATATTAAAGTTGTTTTGTATAACTAAATACCTTTACAGTGCTAAACAAACCATCAGGTGCACATATTTTCCCACAAATAGTGAGTTACTGCCTTTTACAAGTTATGTTCTTTCATTCTTTCAGTCTTTCGATTCAAAGAACTCAGTTATCTGCTTCTGCACCTTATGTGTCTCGCAGTAAGGTTTCCACACTCTCTCCACTCTTGTCATTGAATCCCAGTCTGGTTGTAGGGCAGCATGTTGTTCCATCACTCTCCTCAGCATCAGGATAGCTGATCGCACATCTGCTGCAGTCACGATCGTTTCTTCCTGGGATTGCTCGTCCTCACCTGCATCATCCTCCACGTCATTACTGGGGCCAATTGCATTCAGTATCTCTGCAATGTCATCATCTGCGCCAGGTTTCTCCTCATTGTCTCCAAGGCGACACAGTTCGTCTAACTCGTCTACAGACATTCCTTCTGGTGCGGTGATTATGCTTTCCTCCTCCTCCTGTGCTTGGATGCTTATTTGCATGTCCGGAATAACAAACCCACTTTTGTGGAAACAACGCTGGATGGTGAGTTGTGTGACTGAGTCCCAAGATAGTTTTAGCAGATGAACTGCATCAAGCAAATTTAGTTTTTTGGCACACTGTAGGGCATTCAAATCAGGGCTCGAGTCTAAGTCAGACAGCACTCGTTCTCTCATTGCCTGAACGAGTGTTGCTTCATACAATAGATAATGCCCTGGTCAAGGGGCTGGATGAGGCAGGTGGTGTTGGGGGGGGGAATCAGACAGATGTTATGAAGCCCTGTCATGTGTGGGTGCCCAGAGAAATTGTCAAGCAAAAGAGCGATCTTACGACCTCGTAGTTTGCGGTCCCAGTTGCGAACCCAGTCAGAAAAGATATCAGCTGTCATCCAAGATGATCTGTTAGTCCTGTACAGAACTGGCAAGTTGTTTATTCCTCTGAAACATCTGGGATTCTGTGATTTGCCAATGACAAGCATTTCACATTTCTCCGTACCATCCATATTGCAACATGCCAGCACTGAAATTCTTTCCTTTGCCCGCTTACTCCCCTGGACATTCTCATTTTTGAAAGCTAATGTTCCAAAGCCAATACAGTGGAAAAACAATCCAGTCTTGTCAGCATTAAATATGTTGCGTGACTCGTACCCCTGTAGCAGACCTGGTAGGACCTCAGTAAGCCATCTGTCAGCACTCACGGCATCAGCATTTAATTTTTCTCCATGCCCACGTTTAAAACCAATGTTGTGCCTGACTTTCCAGCATTGTAACCATCCCTCTGATGGTGTAAATTCAGGCTTCCTCAGTGCATCTGCCAGTTGCTTTGCTTTGTGCATTAAAATTGGACCACTAATAAGCGCCTCTCGCCCCCGAGCATTTTGGAACCACCGCAAGAGTGCATCCTCAGTGTCAACATCTTTCCCTTCTCTTTTTCGCTTCCTATCTGGGTCCGAGTTTGTGCCCCACTCTGCCATTAACTGATCTCGCTGTTTTTCCAGATCAGCAACTGTTGACTTTGCAAGTCCCAATTGTGCAGCGATGTCCCTCTGGCTCATTTTGGGCAACAGGTCCATTTTATTAAGCAGCTCGACTTTAGCGGACAAACTTAATGCCTTGAGCTTTGCCGACATACTATTAGCAGTTCATGCAGAAAATGCTTCTCTGGACAAGTTTTGGGTCTTATGCACTCAGCAATTACTGAAAAGGTACTGTAGCTGTGCAAATGACACACCCTTACACACTCTTGATTAACTACTGACAACGCTGAGAGGCTTGAATTCTGAATTCATCCAAAAAAATTGCCCGCTATGTACGGCGGGCAGAGAACGCTATAACCACTGGTTTTAATGCGAGTTTAAATTAGGAATGGTGAATGGAAACTCGAAAATGCCTGCAATATCCGATTGCCCACATTATCAGTGGGCAGTATAAGTGGTGGGCACTGTATTACAATTGCCCCTCCCACCACTCCTAACCTCTCCTCCCTCCGCTATCCTTGGCGCATCCGGTGCCCACAGTGCCTTTGCTTTATAGTCTTCTCCTAGGCCACATAATGCTTTGCTGGTCTAGACCTCATCCAATATAATATTGTACTCTACTGTCTATCAGGGACCTGCCTTGCATAGAACTCGCACATAGCAGTGTGCTGACTGCCTTTGGTACCTTGCCTAATAATTATGCTGCCTTGTTCTGTTCTCAGTGTCAAGCCTTATGTTGCTATTTGTAAATTATTGTACACCACCATGCCAAGCCACACCTTTCTCACTTGTAATGACTGTACATAGGCTGCTAATGTTGCTACTCCTACTCCAAATTACTGTATTGTGACTTGTTGTTGTTGTTTAAACCA
Source organism: Neoceratodus forsteri (assembly GCA_016271365.2). Classification (NCBI taxonomy): domain Eukaryota; kingdom Metazoa; phylum Chordata; order Ceratodontiformes; family Ceratodontidae; genus Neoceratodus; species Neoceratodus forsteri. The sequence goes on along the minus strand of CM057452.1, from coordinate 559,341,643 downwards.
CCAAGTCCATCTTGTAAATGAGCCCTGCTCAGTGGTGTTCTGCCTGGCTAAATAAAGATATTGATTGATTGATTGATTGATTGACTGAGAGTGGTGGCATTATGTTAAGGGGCCTCCAGTAATGACTGTCCTCTCTCCATGTACTGTAAGTTCCATATGATGTTCTCCAGACCATCCTGGGGCACAGTTTTGCCTGGAACTAAGTGCCCCCAGCCCTCTGACTTGGCATGGAGGGCTGAAGGCAATGTCATGAGTGTTTTTATTTATAAAAACATATGTTTCCCTTTAAGAGATACAAGGTACACATTTGTTTTATTGTTCAGCAATTTAGCCATTACAAGTAAAAATATGAACAAACATTAGAAGTAAAAAAAAAAAACACAAAAACATTTTAAATAACATAAATAAGTTGTATAAAATCACACATTCTTTAAGCAGTCCTTGGAGAGTTTTTAAATCCTACGATTCCCTGCTCTGCATGGAACAAGGTATTCACTCTAGCGCCATCCTGGGCATATGATTGGATGTTTACTGTGAGGTTTGACTCTGTCCCAACATGCCCCTTCTTTCTGTGTGTGTAGGGGGTCCAGAGTTGTGAATGGAGCTATATGTGTAGCATTCCAGGGATGTGGAGCTCTGCAGCCCAGATATGCCCCTTTGGTGGCTATCTGGGCCGCCATTTTGGATTGGGCTCTCAGATTACCTGTACTAAAGTATTTGTGTAGCCAGTTCCCCAGATATCAGTTACTTATTGGCCTCTCCTCATGAGGTGAGGACATAGCCAGGGTTCTAGATGTGTCCAGGCACTGGGGGCTGGCGGGGCGGGGGTGTCCTTTAAAGCTGCTAACTAAAGGCAGCAATTATTTATATACTAAAGAGGTCATTGTCCATTCAGGGGAAGTAGAATCAAGCATATTGAACATTTATTGGCATGTTCTCAGTGGCTGATAGTGTAGGATTTCTCCTTGGCTCCCCGTGGCTCCATAAGTATGGCCTAGGCTGACATCCTCCACCACCTTGAAAGTTGGAATTGGTCCTCACAAACCTCCAGGTGACTCCCTTGAGGGGACATCCCTACACCTCCATCTCATCCTCCTAGTGTGACTCTGGGCTATCCTTTCTCTGCTGCTTTATTCTCTAATTTCTTTATTCTCACATCTGTGCTTTCTTACTCTCTCTCTCCCTCTCTCTCTCTCTCTCTCTATCTCTCTCTCTCATCTTTCTTTAATTTCCATACTGTCTCTGGCCACAAAGGCCCTCCCTCTGGGAGGGAGAAGCTGCTGGATCTCTATTCTTTTTTCTCGTTCTGAAGACCAGGATCTATGCACTCTTCTGAGCTGAGGACTCAGAGCTCAGCACAGGCAAGACTAAGAAGTTGCATACATCCTCTTATTTTATTAGGAATGGGAGAGGCTAGCAGCAACTAACAGCAACCCAGCTTCTGTGCAAATGTACAGGGCATGCACAGTGAGTCAGCAGCCCAGGACTGCTAGGGGAAAGGAGTCTGGTATATTTCAAGGCTCAGGGCTTCTGTTTCACATTAACTACTAAGTAACTGGGCTCAAACAGACAGGGAGTGATAGCCTGGTTTCATTTGTTAATACAAAATACCTCCACTGCTGACTAAGAGAAATGTTGGTCAGTTTTAGGGTACCACTGCTAATCAAAGGGTGTCCTAGTGGTCTCTTCTGTTGTTGCCATGTGTTGAGCATTTCATAGCAGTCTGCTCTGACTAGCAATAATTTTTCTAATGACTCTTTTTTTGTTGTTTTTGTCCCTTTTGATTCCTTCTGTTCCCCACCTTGTCATTGGGGCCACCATAGTAGCTCCCTTCCTCTGGCAACACAGGCGGAAGAGTGTCTGTCTTAACCACTGATGCCAATGCTGCTTCATGGTTTCCCAGCAAGGCGTGCACAAGTTCTAGTTGGCCTGCTCCCAGCCTCCCCGTGAGCCCAGTGCCTCACATCTGTGGCTTGCCTGTTCCCCAAACAGCTTCATTTCTGGATTCTGGGATCATTACTTATGAATCACAGTCTCCAAGGAGGAAATGTAGTGCTCAGCTGCCACATCACTGGGCCAGCCAGGACTAGCAAGGATTCAAAGATATATCTCATTATACACTAACAGAATGGGTTTTAAAAATCCAGAATTCTAATTGGCTAAACCCATTGCCCTGGCATACATTTATGTGGCAAGACACCACCAACAAACAAGTTTCAGTGCCACTTGACCACTTCATCACACAAACAACGCTGTAGTTTAGATTTTTCAGTTTGAAATTGCCACCATGTTTTTCCCTGTATTACTGTCTTGCTCCATTCCTGCTGGTAACGTAACATATGACTCACCACCTGAGTCATTTATCACTAAATCAAAATCTGTAATAAAACACCGACCTCATGTTTTAGAGGTGTGTATCCTTCCCTGTATCACGTTTCATCATGTATTACTGCTGTAAATAGTTTTGTGCACCACATATGTGGCCTGAGTCGTGACTGAAAATGGTCCATTGGATAAAATAATAATAATAATTTTATTTATATAGCGCCTTTCACTATATCAAGGCGCTGAACAGATCAATAAAAGCTTCAACACACAATACAAACATCAAAACCATAAAAATTATAAAATATATCATAAAAGCATAATAAATTACAATAAAATTTCACACACTATACAGTGCATTTAACTTTCCGAGAAGGCCATTCTCCAAAGATAAGTTTTCAGTTCCTTCTTGAAAATCTCCACAGAGGAGCATTCCCGGCATGGTAGAGAATTCCAAAGAGTGGGTGCAGCATGAAAAAAATGCTCTACTGTCAGAGGATTTCAAACTCACTCTTGGAATCTCTAACAACCCCATGTCGGCCGAGCGGAGTGATCGGCCAGTGCAGTAAGGAACCATCAGGTCTTTCAGATAGGACGGACCCTGATCGTGAAGGGCTTTGAAAGTCAATAAAATGACTTTAAAGGTGATCCGCCACCGTATTGGGAGCCAGTGCAGCTCGCGCAGCACCGGGGTAATGTGACAGGACCTACTTGTCCCAGTCAAAACCCAGGCTGCCGCATTCTGCACGAGCTGTAGGCGGCAGATTTCAACCTCAGAAAGCCCAAAGTAAAGGACGTTGCAGTAGTCGAGGCACGAGGACACAAAAGCGTGGACCAATGTTGGCAGAGAGTCAGACTGAACAAGGTGCTTAACCCAGGCAATATTCCTAAGATGGTAAAAGGAAGTCTTGATGACGGCTGACACTTGGGATTGAAAAGTCAGCCTATTGTCAAGAATCACCCCAAGGTTGCGCACCCGTTCAGAGGCCGGAAATGACACACCGCCGAGAAAAATTCCAGATGGCGCGCCAACACACGACCTCTCAATCTGACCATCCGGGTCCACGATCAAAACCTCAGTTTTCTCCGAGTTCAACTTTAGCCAACTAGAATCCATCCAGTCTTGGATCTCCCCCAGACAGTTATTAAATACCGAGAGAACTCCATCCTGGTCGGGTGCAAAAGACAGGTATAGCTGGGTATCATCTGATAGCAGTGAAACCTCAGCTATACCGATCTTATAATGTTTCGAGGGCAGCTTGTACCCTGCAAATAACATGGGCGACAGCACAGAACCTGAGGCACTCCACACAACAAAGATACTGGGCCGGAGGAAAAACCCCGACACAACTCTTTGTGATCTCCCAGTGAGGAATGACTTGAACCATTTAAGAATGGTTCCAGACATTACGCAAATTTGCCCCAGGTGTGCTAGCAACACCATGTGATCCACAGTGTCAAAAGCTGAAGAGAGATCAAGGAGAACCAGGATAGAAAGTCTCCTTTGATCTCTCACCCTCAGAAGATCATTTAGCACCCAAACCAGCGCAGTCTCGGTACTGTGTCTTTTTACGGAAACCAGACTGGAAGGATTCATAGATATTATGGATGGTTAAATGGTCATCCAATTGAGCAGCTACGACCTTTTCAATAACCTTCCCAATAAAGGGAAGGTTAGAGATGGGTCTATAGCTGGAAAAACAATCTGGGTCCAAGGAAGCTTTCTTCAAGAGAGGTGTCACCACTGTCTCTTTCAGGGAGCTAGGAAACTCACCCAACTCCAAGGAGCACCAGACAATTTGCACCAGAACTGGACCAATGATATCAGCACAACCCAAAAATAGGGTAGTAGGTCCAGGATCCTAGCCGCAGCTTGTAGGGCGCACACTGTGGATGATCCTCATAATATCCACTAACTCAGGTCGACAAAAGGAACTCCAGGAGAAGTGAGGTCCTGTGCTCTCATACACTCCCACCACATCACCCTTAGAGGTTGCTGGACACAAGTCCGCTCTGATGTCAGCCACCTTAGTTGCAAAGTATCGAGCAAGCTCATTGCACTCAATTTGCGAAAAGGCTTTCCGAACTTGCAGACAGGCTGGGTTGCACAGTCTATCTACAGTTCGGAACAGCTGAGCCGGTCGATTCTGAGCAACTGCAATCTCCCTGGACAGGAATTCTACCTTCTTATGGGTGACTGCAGATTGATAGCTAGTATAATGTTCAATCAATCTAAGACGGTCGACATCAAAGGCGGACTTGTGCCAGCAACGCCCTAACCTTCGCCCTTGTCTCCGCATCTCCCTCAGAGTCCCATCAAACCAAGGGGCCCTGGGGTGAAGGGAAAGAGGACGCTCACGAACAGGAGCAATAGAATCCAGGGCAACCGTAATGGTCTCATTATAGGCCCATACGAGCGCCTCTGGACTACTGCCCACCAACACGAGGGATGATAGGTCAAGGACCGCCACCAGGCCTTGTGGAGTAGCATTCCGTAATGGGCGGTACCTGACCATCTCCACAGGGGCTGGCCTTCTAAGGGGGGTGCAAAAATTGAACCTCACGATGTGGTGGTCAGACCAAATGACTGGTTCCACCCCCATATCGGATGCATCAATCCCAGGAAGGAAGACCAAGTCGAGAGAGTGTCCAGATTTATGTGTAGCAGTGGAAACTAACTGTGCAAGGCCCAAAGAAGACATTAGTTGGAGGAAGTGTTTACCAAATTGTGAGAGTTCATCGTCCACCCAGGTGTTAAAGTCACCCAGCACCATCAATCTGGGTGACTCAAATGACTATGTCGGCGAGGAAGTCTGCCACTTCCTGTAAGAAGCGTTCCCATCTCCGGGTGGGCGGTAGATGAGAAGCGATTCGAACGCCTACACCTGCTACAACTGTACACTCAAAGGACTCAGCCTCACCCACTACCACATTCGAGAGGCCCAATTCAGTCTTAAAACAGACTGCAACCCCCCCGCCCCTGCGGTCCAAACTCGGGCGGTGTAACACCGAGTACCCAGCCGGAGTCATGGCCTCCACTATAGTGCCAGAATTTTCATCCAGCCAGGTCTCGGTGATGCAAGCCAGATCAGCCGAACCGATAAGGTCGGCAATAATAGCAGTTTTATTCCTAACAGACTGGGCATTGCATAACACCGCCCGAGTTGGACAAACTTTGGAAGTTGTCGGGCCTATCTGCCTACTGTAATCAGTAGTGCCCTTGGGTATGAAAACCAGACAGGGCGGACCCCACTCTGGATTCCATTCTGCCCCAAGGCGCCTTCTGGACTTAATAACCTCAACACGGTGACTCCGCTCGTTCCCCCACCCCTGTTCACGCGCCCCCACCCCCCTCGCCCTCCCATGAGCAATCCCCAACACCCTACAATGCTGATAAGTCTCGAACTGTAAGGGAGGAGTGCAGAAGGGGCGGAAGGCACGAGGAGAGGAGGGGGAATAACGCACCACCGTGGAGGAGGAAGGTCAGCACATGACACTGCTTACCCAAATTAAACAATAAAAATAAACCCACCACCAAAATTGTTCAAAAAACCTCACTAACTACCTAAAACTAACTAATAAACAAATTAGATCAATAAATTTTAACAAAAAACACAAAAAATAAGTTAAAACAAAACAGACCCTTCCTACCCCAGTCCTCTCACCACCGGGGAGCGAGGGTACAGAGGCACTCTCACTGCCTAATAAAAAACATACAAATATTTAAAATCCCCCCCCCCAGTTCTCTCACAACAGCGGAGAAAATCAAACAAATAGCAAATAAATTAATAAACAAAAATTTTGGACCCATGGATCAGTGCACTTACCTGGTAAACAAAGACAAACAAATAAATAAAGTAACTCACCCCTGAATTGAGCAAAACAATTGTTAGAAACAAAGTCAAAATGAAAACAAAAAATTCAGCCAGTGGCAAATGGGGCAGTACACATGCGTGAAAGTAAAAGTAGCCTCCCTGGCAACCCTTCAAACTGCTGCTCACACTCATCTCCCCCGCCACAGCACAAAGTAACTAGTTCCACCATCCAACTAGTAAAGTTTTTTTTTTAATATTTGAAAAAAAGAAAATGGAACTGCCTTTTGCTCCATTTTCTAAATGCAGTAAGACACTTCAGGGTCTTTGGTGTTACCCAGTACCCATCCTTCCAGGGGCTATAATGCCCTCTGCCTGCAGCTTCATGCCTTATTTTGTCCCTGGGTGGGTGCGTAGTCCAACACCAAACTCCTTTTCATGTCAGTGTCAGTCGCTCAGCTGGTTGCACACTCTCCTCTGAGGCTGAAAGAACAGAAAGGTCTCGTCCCACACTAGGTACCTGGGTTAACATCCCAATACTAACAGTGTAGTGCAGCATGAGGGTGGTGTTGCACTCCTGAGGTGCTGCCATTCGAATGAGACCTTAAACTGAGGTCCCATCTGCTTATGTTGGTGGTAGTTTAGGTGGATGTTAAAGATCCCATGGCACGTCTCAAAAAGAGTAGAGGAATTTCCCTGGTGTCCTGGCCAAATTTCCCCCATTCACTAAAATACACTAACAGCTTAATCTGGCTCAATTTCAGTTGGTTTCCATCTGTATCTCTCCCTCTCCTCCCCCAGGACAGGACTTAAAGTAAGCAGAATTTCCTGGTCCTCCTTTCCCAGTCAACAAAAATGAAATAAATACTGTAAATAAATGTCTTACTGCTTACTCATTTGACTTTTAGAACAAACAAAATAATCTTATTTGTGAGAATGGTCAAGGGCTCCTCTGTATAAATACAACAGATGATCAAGAGAGTGATCATAGTTTTTTTTTTTTTAGGTTGTTTAACCAGGACTAGCACACTAAGCTGAAACCTTTTACAGGTGCAGCCTGGGAGCACAGGGAAGTTAAGTGACTTGCTCAGGGTCACACAGTCTACAAGTGGAAGCTGTGAGATTCAAACCAAGGTCTGGTCTGCTGAATATCACCAGATTTGCAGCTCAGAGCCTTAAACCACTACGCTAAACTGCCTCCCAAACTTGGAGTGAGTTGTAAATTAGCTTGGGGGTCATTTATCAGCTTGTTAGTATAGTGGGATTGTGGGTGGGTGAGCAGGGAAAGGGAGTCCCAGGTTAGCTTCAAATGTGTTGTGGGTTACCTTTGAAGTGGATTGGCAAATAGATGGCTGTTTTAGAACAGAGTCAATAGAACACTCGAATTTCTGAACACAGGCAACTAACTGAACTTATTTCACTCTGGGGTCCTATTTCTGCTTAGTTTTACTGTGGAGAACCCGATCACATAGAGTCGTGCTGGAGTTTAAACCATAAACTCCTGACTTGCAGCCCTTTGCTACGTGGGAGCTACAGTAGGATTTTTACCATGGTTTGTGCTGACCAATAACTTACAATGCCCAGAAAGTGGATTTGAAGCAGTTTCCCCTGGCTCACACACCTCTGCCCTATTATCATGAAACGCCATTTCCCGGGAGCTAGGATTCTAAAACTGAATCTCTGAGCTTGTGGTCCTTTGGGCTAAACATCAGACCACACTATAGCACTACAGCACTTGTCTGTTAAATGCCAATAACCTTTGTTGGCTGTTTCAGCATTTCAGCACCTGCAGTGTCTTTCTGATGCTATATCTGAAACAGATTCTTTCTTCAGTTGTTTCTTCTGAAAAAGGCTCGAGCCCTCCTGCTGAATCTTGCCCTAGCAGTTCAAGAGAATTCTGTCTCCTGTAGAGGAACATGCAGAGTACCAGCCATGATACGGTTTGGAGTCTTAAGCAGATGGGAGGGTTTGAGTTTCAGATGCAGCTCAGTATATATAAAAATCAGATTTGTTTTCCCTGCCTTATACTTTCATTTTTTTCTGTTAGTCATCCAGCTGGGTAAACTATTGAACTTCCTATACATGGAGTCTTTTTCTCAGAAAACTCATTACAACTTTGTAAGGGTTTTTTTATATTAGGGATGTAAGATGAAAGCTTGGATAAATGCTTTGAAGTTTAGAGTTTGACCACAAACACTTGGATTTTAGAACTGGAATTGGAGTCTTTGCACTTTTCTTTTTTAAACATAGCTTGGGTAGGCATCAGAACCTAAACTTTGAGCACTGGGAATACTGACGTAGAGCAGGAGAAAAGCACCTAGACTACAGAGAATTGGTATTTTAGACTAAAGGACTGATCCACAAAAGATCCACATTCAATCCACTCCTGCCAAGGGGTGTTAGCACATGCTTTTGGAGTGCAAAGGTCCTTATCCTCAAGTGTGGAGACCTTTGAGCTTCTACACCCCTGAATGTGTGCCCCTCTGCCCCCAATCTTGAGCCATGTGCAAGGTTGCATCATATGCTGGGATTGGGATAGGCAAGCGGTGGGGCCTGCATGTGTCCTATTCAAAGCAGAATCTCCAGAGTGTGAGGGGACAGTGGAGGGGTAGGTGGATACATGACCCAAGGGGCTGTAGAAGTGCTTACACATTCCCCCTCTGCATAGCCACAGGACTTCATGTGGTGCTTGATTGGCAGCTGGACCACCTGCCCCAGCCCTCAGAGCCTGTACAGAAGGCTCGAGTCTATCCTGGCACCAGCACAGAAGATTTGAAAGTTACTGAATCACCAATGGGTATATGGTAGTTCTTGGAAAACTGCCGTATCTTGCCACCTAGCTCCATGTGGAGACAGGGATCACCTAAGGTGCTGGCCCTGGCTGCTAACTGGATGCCAAGTATCCAACACAACACCTCCTCACCCTGTCTCCACAGCACGTTTGTGCACAGTTCCTTGGAACAGGGTGGCATGAATGCAGGCAAGTGCCCTAGCCTCTGATGGTGCAAGGAAATGCACCCCAGATATGCAAGCAATTTACATACATCTGGGATGCCTTTGTGAGTCTGGCCCTTAAAGGGACAGTGTAGGTAGGTAAAAGGTTTGTTTTTTCATACAGCTTTTTGCCAGTCTGTCACCACCTGTGCCTGTCTTCAGACCCTGGCTTGGGACCCCTAGTCCCACCTGTGCTCCCCTGGCAATCATGTGGTGCAGGTCCCAAGAGTCCCAAGAGCCATCGCATATGGTGATGGGGAACATTGTTTTACCCAGGTTTTCTCCCTTCCCTAACTCTGGGGTGCCTCAGTCACACAGTCATACATGTGCGTGGAGGCATGTATGTGCACTGGAGGCAGCAACCCCATTCCACCCACCTGGCCTAACATTAGCTCCCCCATTTGCCCAGTGTTACTACTGAGCCTCCAGTCAGTGGCAGCCAGGAGCCAAGAAGACTTGACTCCTTGATTTGGGAGAGGAAAACTTCCAAGCAGTCACTTGATCCTTCTCCCAGCCCTCCCCACCTGGCTGACCCTGATAGCCAAAGCTCATTCCCAAACTCAGGTTGTTGGTGTGGGAGAGGTAAAGCGGCAAAGGTGTCTCAGCCCTCTGCACTACTGAACTGAGGTAAAAGGTCATTTGAGTGTTTGTTGGGACAGTTCTTTTAAATTTAAGTATAGTGTGGGGAATTAGCTGGTTAGAAGATTACAGCCTATTGTTGGCTGAATAGTTACTACCTGTGAAGCATGTGGCTGATTGTGGGTCTGGCTGAACAGACTTAGTGCATACCAGCAAAGACAGGATATTTAAGTGACTATTTTAGGTGGAGACCCTGTGCTGAAAATCCTGACTTCATTCTTTTTTTTTTTCTTCACTCTGTTTCGGGTCTTAGGCCAGGCAGGAATGTATCCCATTTCTTCCCCTTTGGACCCACACCCTCCCACACTCACCTGGCACACTTCTGTGCTGTCTACTCAGAAGGCCCGTGACTTACCTCTCACAATCAGGGCTCCCCGAGAGTGGTGGAGGGTGGGAATCAGATCAACCTTGGTTCTGGCCAAGGCTTATGCAGGAGTTGTTTCGGCTGAAGTGCAGAGCTACGGGCCTGGAACATCATAATGCATTAGCTGGAGGAAGATGTTTTCTTTTGTTTGTAGCCCCAGTGGCTTTGGGTGTGCAGTGATGTCAGAGGCACATCGTGCATGCTCCCATGCATAAACATGCCGATGCCTGCTGAGCCACCGATCCCAGCTGAAGCTTCAGGAGTCAGGCGCACTGACAGCTGGCCACTGCCAGGTGTGGAGCTACTGTATTGCCGACTAACCTCTACCCACCCTGGAGGAAGAGATCAGTCCACTCATTGCTCTCCCCTCCAGCCAACCCTTCAATGCATTGGGCTTGTTCTCAAACCCAGATTGTCAGCGCCGCAACTGGTAGCGCTACTGCTTGTGCCGGAGGGCTTGCATGGAATTTAATTCTTAAAGTGATAGTGTAGGTAGGTAGAAGTTCAGTCACAAATCAAACAGTAACATGAGTTGGGCTTAATGAAAATGGGCAGGGGGCTAACTAAGGTTTTTAACAGTGTGGTTTGCCTGTAAGGATGGACGTGCACTTGGAGTGCTTCCGGGACTACATGACTTATGCTACACTGCCAGCAGGGAGCAGGGAGAAGTTCATGTGCAGTCACTGTTAGCTGCTCTCGAGAGACATGTTATGATCTGGAATGGCAACTAGCTGCACCATGTTAGAACAAGAAAAAGAGATATCAGCTAGGAGGGAACTTGAGGGTTGGGTGGGCATAGTGTCAAGGACACCAGTAGAACTGGGAAGAGGGCGGCTAAAACTGTGAAACCTACATATATTATCAAAAATGTAGTCAAGCCTGGAGACTTTGGGCTGGATTTTTAGGCCTGCACTGGGGACTTGTGGCTCATGCATCGTGTATTCAAACATTTTTCTGCATTTATGATGCTGTAGGGCAGTCTAGTTTTGGACCTGTACCTGGGCATTATGGCTGAAAATCCAGCCCTACATGTTCTGCGATGCCTTATAACAGGAGGTTGCCGTACTCTAGAATAGGGGATAGTACATTACAGGCAATCATCATGGCTGTAAAAACTCTGAACGATTCTTTCCTTTTCAGTCAGCTCATTTTTGATCTCCTCTTGCACTGACTCAACATATTTCAGAATATACTGATCGAGTCCTGCAGAGGCATCCAGAAGATACCGTTGCCAGCCCATTAAGAATTTGTCTCTCTCAGTACCAAAGGCAGGCTGTTTAACAAAATGTAGCCCCCTCAAGTACTCTATTGACTGAGATATGCATTTAGTGAAACATTTTGCAACTACAAGTGCCTAACTTTATGTGCTACATGTTTCAAGTGTATTAATGCCATTTTAATGTAAAGTGGCTGACTATTATTAGAGTCAGCATGTGCAGATGATCGGGTGAAGCAGTTTTCCTCATACTGCTTGTTAAGTAGCATGCTAGGTTGCCCCTCTTTAATAAACAGTGATTCCACAGAAGAGTTGGTGGATGCCTGGGAGGGAGGGGTCTCCCTGTTGGTTCTAATAGCTTGTTGCTGTGACATCTTTGTCTGTGAAAGAACAGACAGACTGCAGAGCACACCAAAAGGAACACAAGTCAGGAAACAGTCATAGGAGGTGGCTACACACAGCAAAAATGGACAGGTGCCAAAACAAAGAGAACAGAGTACTTACTAGCATGGGTGCTTTGGCAGCATGGTCTCCATCCAGCACTAATCCAGTGATGACAACCACACGCTTAATATCAGGATACAAAAAACTTTTAATCGGTAAAGCCAACAATAAACAAGTAAAATCTAGCTAAGATCCAACAGTGAGGTGCCATGGACACCCTCCTGCAACGATAATAGAAGCCAAATGTTTTTGCGTGACCATGCACTTTCGAAAGGTTGGTGAAGTGCAAGTAGTTCATACACTATAAAGGAAAAGATTTAAAGCTGCTGGATTTTACTGTTTACTGTGGGATTTACCAATTAAAAGTTTTTTGTAGCCTGATACAAAGCTTGTGGTTGTCATCACAGGATTACTACTGGATGGAGACTGCGTCAAGCTCCCATGTTTGTGGGCAATTCTGTTCTCTTGCTTTGGCACTGGTAATTTTGCTGTGTGTAGCCACCCCCATGACTGTTCCTTTATTATATTCATGTTGTCTTCTTTCCAAGGTCATGAAGTGGAGGTAAGGTGCATAGCTGCCAAGTGGGTGGGGGAAGGGAGGTAGTACTTAAGTCAAGTCTGGGCGGGGGCACAGAGTGGGTATCTTGGTACTACAATAGGTGGGGGGAGAGAACATAGCTTCTTTTCAATTTTTCATTTTTGGAACTTGGTTTAGCATATTGTTGGCAGATTACAAACTTTGCGCTGCTAGGTCTGGTACTTTGTAAACACTTCACTGGCACAACAGAACTTTGCAATGCTTCTTGTCGGGTGGTAGGACTGTTGCAAAATTTTACTTCACCGGTAATCTGTTGGTAAAGTACCAAAATTTTTAGTATGCATAGACAGTCAATGTTGCACTTTGCCAGCAACTTGCAGCGTGAAGTTCAGGTTTGTGTTTTTTAAAGACAATAAAAAAAATTCCTGTCCATCTCCCTCTTTATAGCACCCAGTACTAACCTTGTTCATCCCACCCAGCTCTACATGTATAAATGCATAACTCCCTTCATCCAACCCACTGAGTAGTACCCACACCACCCTGCTCCCCCAAGCCCTGGCAGACAAGTTAATCAGCACCCTTTGCCTACCCTCTCACAACACCCAATCCCATTCCCAACCTTCCCTTACCCATGGACAAATTTGTCAGACCCCCCTATCTCACCCTCCCACACACATACAGCACTGATCCACCTTCCACCACCACATGACACTCCAAGAAAAAAGGATACATTCTGAAGAAAGAGATGGCAGCTGGCTCAGACCCTACTCTCACCACCTTGCCCAGCTGCCATCTGAATAAATAGGGGTGTGTGCTCTCCTAAAACAACTGATTACTGTAAGTGTGTGCTCCCGTTCATTCAGATGGTAGATGACTGAGGTGGTGAGAGAAGGAAATGTGCTAGCCACCATCCCTCCTTTCAAAATGTATCCTTTTCTGGGGGAGTGATGGGGGAGAGTGGAGGGTGAATGGGCGCTTCTAACATGGTCGTGGTCAAAAGTGTTTCTTATCATCTCAGGAACATTGCGGACCTGCCCACACTGGTGCGTGCTTTTGTAACTCCCAGGCTGGATTACTGTAATGTCCTGTACCTTGGATTATCTGGAGCCAACCTCCGCAGACTGCAGCTGATGCAGAACACGGCAGCAAGACTTTTGACCAGGGTAAGGAGATGTGAGCATATTACCCTGCTCCTCCGCAGATTGTACTGCTGGCTAGTCAGGTGGAGGATTGTCTTTAAGATAGGGCTCCATACCTATAAGACCCTGAATTATGGGGGTCCCGCCTATCTGCAAGATCTCCTTGACTCTTACTATCCAGCCCAGATGCTCCGTTCTGCTGAGGGGGGTCTCCTGGGGGTTCCCAGGGCTAGGTTGCAGCACTCAGGAGATAGAGCATTTGCAGTGGCTGCACCAACCCTGTGGAACTCCTTGTCTGACTATCTAAAGAGGGCCCCCTTGGTGGAACCCTTAAAAGGGGACTGAAAACATATTTGTTTGAACTGGCTTTTATAACGTGAGTTTGCTGATAGATAGAATGAAATTCTGTGTTTATACTGATTTTATTATGTGTGTTTTGTGATTTTAAATAGTACTGTATTGTGATTTTATTGTACAGCACCCAGAGCTTCAGGAATTGGGCGCTTCATAAATAAAAATATCTATCCATCTAAAAATATCTGACATTAAGCTAATGCCCAGCCAAAGCAGCCATTGTTGGCTAGTCACCTCTTGTTTCATCTAGGATTTGGTATGGTTCTATGGTTATGTTTCTTTCTTCAATTTGTGACAGTGCGGGAAATAGCCATCCAGCCCCCAACCCTGGTTACTGGGTGTCATTGCAACCTGCTGCCACAAGAGTGGTCTTGCTGTATATTGCTGATGTGGAGACAATTTAGGGGAAGGGTGCTTTTGTGTGCCTCTTTTGGACCTCATATACAGTAAGTTCTTTTTTTTTGCTTTATTTCTTTTTGTTCCTAGCTGTGCTCCCCAGCCTGCCACTCCTTTGGGTGGCTTAGTGTCCCTGCTGCCTGCCAGTCCACTGTCAACTCCTGCCATCTGAATCCCCATCCTTACCTGGGTCACAGAGGGCTCTGGCTTATCCCTGCCAGGAGTTCCCCTTCCCCGGAAGAGAGGGAGGGAGGGGAGTAGTGGACTCTCTAAGTTCTTCAGGGAAACAGGTGCAGGGGAGATGGGACAGGTGCACTGATGGGGATTGTGGTATGGTGGGATGTGGCCACCATCATCCAGCTGACTGGGATGGGTGATCTCCATTTTCAGGACCCCACCCACCTCCTGTATGCATGCAACCACAATGGTGTCCTGAAGGCAGGGACACTAAGTAGTGTGTGGTCACCCATGCAAAGAATGCCTCTGCTAAGCCATCACCAGGAGCTGCTATGAGAACAGCTCAACCCGCCCCCCCCCAAGAGGGAAGCGACCAAAGGATTCTCGTAACTCCCTCCCTGCTGGCCTCCATTCCTAACATCTGGGCTCAGGCCATGAACCTGGATTGCTAGCATACCAGAAGTTCATTTTTCTTTATTTATTTGAAAATTGGTAACTGTGAAAGACACTCTGAGCCAAGGCTTGTTTACAGTGGTGACTGGGGGGAAGGGGGAAGAGGATACAATAGTACATCAAACAGCATTAATGACCTATCACAAAGTAAAGTATATAAAAATACACAGCTAACAAGAAAAAAGGACAGTGACAATGAAAAAAAAACAGGAGGTAGAACAGTGAGCAGCATTTATGTGCACTAAACTGACAACGGTGCAAGTGGTAAGATTAATTGTACTAATGGTGGAGTAAAGTGTAGTTTGGCAATGGCAGCAGAGGAGTGCAAATCTATAGTATAGGTGTGGTAGGGCCTGACACAGGTGGAGGTCAGGTGGAGAACTGTCAGAAGCAGGGTGAGGCAGAGAGAAGTTTTAGCTGGTGTTTAGGAGAGGGGAGAGGGAGAAAGACTGAGGGTGTTTTGCCAGCATGAAATCAAAACACTAACAGTGATTCCTTCCAGGCTTCTTAATTTTCATCTGAAGCACACACTGTCTGCTTCCAGTGGATGAATGAGCTACAGTACGTGTGTAGCATCATAGATACACAGCACGCACATCATTTCATTCAGCTGGAATAGCTATCAGTCATGAGTCTGAGATACCATGAAATGCGAGACTCATAACATTTCCTCTAAAGGGCGTCTCAGAGATGAAACCTGGATAACAGCATTTGCCAAATGATGCAGTCAGTGACAGAGTGAAAGGTTTATCAGGCAAGGGGATGAGGGCAGGCATTACTGATTGCTTGCCTGTTTGGCCACTAGAAGAAGCTGAAGATTTGTGAGTTCTTACCTTAATAGTAAGGGCCATGATTGCAGCACAGATCTATGAGATGGAGATCCCAGTCTTGACTCCCACATAAGCCACTGGCTCCTGGTGTGACCTTGAGCTAGCCACTTGACTTCTAGGTGCTTCAGTCCCCCTAGCCACGAAACCGAGTAGAAGTAGGATCTCCCCATAAATGAGATGATAGCTTCTCAGCTGGGCCAGCCAAAGGGAATACATTGAAATGGGAAAGAATTATATACATTAATAATGCCTCTGCTGGGTGTCTCTTATGGTTTAAGAGGCCACAAGCATGAGGTTTGGGTGAAAGGACTGACTCAAAGCTGAGTGGTTCTGGCTGCCCAAACCTCATGAGAGGAGTTGAGAGAAGTCTTTTATACTGTAAGAGACACCCTGGGGAGGCCCTATTAACTTATTAACTAGAGGTATACAATGTGATTTACTGTATAACAAGTTAAATTACTTGTTTTAATTAAAAAAGTGAAATGAAGCCACCCTCACCATGACTCTGAAGTGGAGATCACTTTACTTTGGTTAAGAGCTACAGTGATACTGTGCACTGACTGGCTGGAATCATGTAAGTGATTTATATTGTTGGATACAATGCATTTCATACAAACGGTACCTCAAATTACTTGATGAGTCTTAAACAGTTGCATACACCATTTCACAAGTCCAAAATGATTATGGGAGTTTCAAGGAGGTTCTGTCAAGTTCATGAAGTTTAATCAGAGAGAAAGACAGGCTGACATACAGGCCGACAGACAATTTGAAAACTGGTGACCGGAAAAAGGCACACTGAGCTGAGGTTTGCTTCCAAGTGCAACCCAGGGGTAGGGGACAGGGGATACAAAATACGTAGCACAGACACAGTTTGCAGTTACAATAAAGTGCCATCAGAATAACAATGATGAGTACAGGTATAAGGGCAGCATGATTGAGCTAGGCTAAAAACAACATGCACATGAAGGTTAAGTGATTTGCTCAAGGTCACACAGGATGCTGAGTGGTGGGATTAAAATCTGGGACTCCAGGCTCAAATATATGTGTTTTAACCACTAGGATACGCTAACGCAATAAAAAATGACAAAAACAAGGTTCAGCAGTATCCAAAACTGTTCTTTGGAATAGCCCTATCCAAGAAAAGCAACATTTTCGTACTAACGGTTTCTTTTGCTTTTGTATATAATTTCGGAAATTTATTTCTATTAAGTTCTGTTCTGATCTGTGCTTACACAAACTGTTCATTTCTTAGGGTTATAAACATGTCTTCTTGAGTTCTTTGTGTGAGCAGCTCTAGGGCACAAGCGACTTGAGAAGACACTTGCTGTATATAATAATGGGAGACACAGTACCTGTACATAGAAACATATTATAAATAATGTTAACAACTTCTGTTCCAAAAAAATTACTTGAATATAAAATCAGTGGGCTCTGTTCTCTAATAGGCCAGATATGTGCCAGCAATTTGAAGGGTTCTTTGATCCTAGCAACTCTGATAATCAATTCCCTATCAGTACTAGAAACAAAGGCTACAATAACTGTGGCTGGCTTGGACAGTTGAAGCTGCTTTTCTAGGAAAGAACATTTGACTGAGATTTGAATGGCTCTGGTGATATTTGGCAGACAGGTATCAGTGAATTTTAGCTGTTCATTTAAGAACAGCTTTATCAGGTCCCAGGTGGGGAAGGTATTAATTTCCAGTGCTGGTAAGCCCACAAATCTAAGATTAGATTTATGCTGCTTATTTTCAACTTTTTCTAGTTTTCTAGACATGGAAACAGAGTTGCGCATCAAGGTGGCAGAAAGAGCAGAAGATGTTTCAAGTTTCCTTTATTTTCACATGTCTGAAGCATAGTCTTTTGCACTGATGATTCTAATTTAGTGAGCATGTATTCCAGCTTTTGGTTCAATTTCTGAATCATACTGATTAAAATAATGAAAATTCTGTCAACATCATTGAAGGTTTCTATTTTTTTTTTTAGTTTTCTGAGGTGGCAAAGGCAGTATAAGTTTCGGGGGATTCACCTAACTCATTATGGGAGTATTGCTATGCAAAGTGATCGTACAAGTATTAGGAGACAATGACTCACTAGCGCAACTGCACTTGCTCTGGCGCATTCCCGTGCTCCCTGTTGTGGCAAGTGCTTTATTACTAACTTTGTAGCAAAGTCTTGCAGTGTTTGTAGAAATCTAAGGATTTTCATTTGGTTTAGAGGCTAAGGAAAACTCCAGAAATCACTCTGGGCTCCACTGAAAGAACCTCTTCAAGGCTAGCACTGATATCGCCAATCAAGGCGATAAATATCAGTTGACTAGGCTCTCCACTGCCTAGACTCTGCAGTTATTTGTTTAGGCATCTGTCTAGGATCTGGATCTGTCCTGGGCCCTATCCTCTTTTCCATATTTTTGAATAACCTGATCTCTGACTCCCACCCTCCCTTTATTTCACACCCTTGATGGTGCTACGATTGATGATGTATCCTCCTTTAAGTACCTCAGGGTCTAGCTGGACCAACATCTTGATTTCTCGGGGGTGTATCTTTGCCATACATCATCAGCTTCACCCCAAGCTTGGTGCATTGTACAGAAACAAAATGAGGATCCTGCTTCCTGCCCGCTGAGAGATTGTTTTAAAGATGATTTTCCCTGTTTTTGACTATGGTGATATAGGGCTGGATATTCATGCTGCACCAGGCAGTGGTGCAAGTCTGGGTGCAGCGCAACTGTGATGCACTGGGGCCAGGTCTGGGTCTAGGTGATATTCAATGGGGATGCGCCATGACGCAGCACTGTTGAATATGGCAGGGCCAGCACATATATTGTGCATGGCACAGTGGCACTGCGCCGGCGCAAGCCACAGCTAGGGAGCATGGGGATGTGCCAGTGCAAGTGCAGTTGTGCTAGGCACATCACCCATGATATTCAGCAGGGGGCATGCAAATGAGGCCATAATATATGCAAGGTGCAAATAGGGCCATTTGCATGTCATTATGGCCCCATTTGCATGCCTTGCACAGAGCAGCCTGGCGACTTGCGCCTGGCACCATGCACAGCATGACGTGTGCTGTGGGGATCCCAGGGCATCCCTAACCCCATAGCCACCATTGCATGGCAGAAGTGTAAAAAGACATCCCTGGTAGTCTAGTGGCACCCCAGTCCTCAATTCCCTGATGAATATAACATATGACCATCCCTGGTGGTCTAGTGTTCCCCCCTCCCACCCGAGTCTCCGATGCCCCGTAACATGTAATGACACCTGTCCCTGGTGGACTAGTGGAACCCCCCATTGCAGCGATCACGATAAATGGGTATTACTACATTCCCTGGTAGTCTACTGGACCCCCCTCCTGAGTCCCTGATCACGGTAAAATGTACACATGCCATTCCCTGGTGATCCAGTGGCACACCCCACCCACCCACACAGGACCCCTTGCCCATCCTGCTGCCCCTCATCATTGGTGGGTGGCTGCATCCCACCCACATATCGCCCTGTCGCCCTTCTAATGACAGATACTGTATGGGCTGTAAGCTCATTGGTCCCCTTGGTGGACCAATGGGCTTGCAGGGCATACTGTACTAGACAGTCCCAAATATGTGAATGAGTCATTCACATATTTGGGACTCGTCTAGTACTAAGAATGCCCTGCAAGCCCATTGGTCCACATAGTAGGTACCAATGGGCTTACAGCCCATACTGTATCTGTCATTCAGCGGGCGGCTGGATGGTATGTGGGCAGGATGCAGCCGCCCGCCAATGACGGGGGGAGCGGGGTGGGCAAGAGGTCCTGTGTGGATGGGTGGGGTGGGGGGTGCCACTGGATCACCAGGGAATGACATGTGTGCATTTTACCATAATCGGGGACTCAGGAGGGAGGGGGGGTCCACTAGACTACCAGGGAATGTAGAAATATGCATTTACTGCGATCGCAGCAATGGGTGATGGGGGTTCCACTAGTCCACTAAGGACTGGCATCATGACATGTTACGGGGCATCGGGGATTCAGGTGGGAGGGGGGACCACTAGACCACCAGGGATGGTCATATGTTATATTCATCAGGGAATTGGGGACTAGGGGGCCACTAGACTACCAGGGTTTCTTTTTACAGGTATACTGCACACCCGGCTATGGGGGGGCGGGTACAGTGAGTGGTTGTGGATGGTGTTCTGGGTGGGCAGGTGGCCACCCAAGGCTGGACTGCTGTGTTGCACCCTGCAGTACTGCAGCCCACCTTTGGGTGGCAGGGAGTTGCTCCTACTCTGCAGGGGCTCAACTTTGAACCTCTATGTGGCGCACTGTAGGAATAGCCAGAGACATGCGCCCACAACATCCTGGGCTGAATATCAGGGTGTGTCAGACATGCATGGGCATGCCCCCTGGATCTGCGCTGTATGCTCATTACATTGTGCTCTGGCATCGGGAGTTGCGCTGCACTGGGCAGCCTTTTCAATATCCCACCAGAGCGTTAATGGGCTGCGCTTGGCATCTCTGTTGCGCCAGGTGCAATCCCTTTGAATATCTGGGCCATAGTCTATAGTGGAGCTCCCAAATCATACCTTGCCAGACTGGATCCCACTTCCACTCTTTTTGTAATTTTACCTTAGACTTTCTCCCTCTTACCCATCACTGTTTGCTCTGCTGTTCCTTTTTACACCCCTGTTTGTAGCCCCAGTGGCTTTGGGTGTGCAGTGATGTCAGAGGCACATCGTGCATGCTCCCATGCATAAACATGCCGATGCCTGCTGAGCCACCGATCCCAGCTGAAGCTTCAGGAGTCAGGCGCACCGACAGCTGGCCACTGCCAGGTGTGGAGCTACTGTATTGTCGACTAACCTCTACCCACCCTGGAGGAAGAGATCAGTCCACTCATTGCTCTCCCTCCAGCCAACCCTTTCAATGCATTGGGCTTGTTCTCAACCTAGATTGTCAGCCACAACTGGTAGCGCTACTGCTTGTGCCGGAGGGTTGCCCGAATTTAATTCTAAAGTGATAGTGTAGGTAGGTAGAAGTTCAGTCACAAATCAAACAGTAACATGAGTTGGGCTTAATGAAAATGGGCAGGGGCTAACTAAGGTTTTTAACAGTGTGGTTTGCCTGTAAGGATGGGCGGCACTTGAGTGCTTCCGGACTACATGACTTATGCTACACTGCCAGCAGGGAGCAGGGAGAAGTTCATGTGCAGTCACTGTTAGCTGCTCTCGAGAGACATGTAATGATCTGGAATGGCAACTAGCTGCACCATGTTAGAACAAGAAAAAGAGATATCAGCTAGGAGGGAACTTGGGGGTTGGGTGGGCATAGTGTCAAGGACACCAGTAGAACTGGGAAGAGGGCGGCTAAAACTGTGAAACCTACATATATTATCAAAAATGTAGTCAAGCCTGGAGACTTTGGACTGGATTTTTAGGCCTGCACTGGGGACTTGTGGCTCATGCATCGTGTATTCAAACATTTTTCTGCATTTATGATGCTGTAGGGCAGTCTAGTTTTGGACCTGTACCTGGGCATTATGGCTGAAAATCCAGCCCTACATGTTCTGCGATGCCTTATAACAGGAGGTTGCCGTACTCTAGAATAGGGGATAGTACATTACACCCCTGTCTTGATGCCAAGTGTCTTTCCCAATGTGCCTCCATTATATCCAAATTCTGGTTTGGTTCCCTTCCCTCATATGGTACTTCCCTACTCGCCTTTCCTCCTTCTTCCTTTTATTTATTTATTTATTTGTACATCGGTTTACAACCTTTGAGCCAGAGGCTCGTTTCCAAAGGTACCTCGTCACAAAGAGGACAAATACAGTACAACATTTAGTTACAATATTGCAGTTACAGCATACATCACTGCGGTTACAGTTTTGGTAGATACAGGCAGTTATAACTTAGTTACAATTTAAGTGTTACAGGAATGGTAATCACAGGTTATTACAGTTATATGGGTACAGATTGGGCGACTAGCCTACATTGGTAATGTGAATAAAAAGTCTTGAGCAGGGACTGCTAGAGATGAAAGAGTTCAGGGGCTAAAGGACACGGTTTGTGAATAGTTTGGGTGAGGCGCCACTCAGAGAGTTTTGTCAGTTAGTTTAGGTGAGGAGTCACTCAGAGAGCTTTTACTCTCTCTGCAGTAATATTTCCCATTCCCTCTTTATTCCTTCTAGGAAGTCTACTTTTGGTCAATCTGCTTTCTCATATTCATTTCCGAAACTCTGGTCCTCACTTCCCCTGTCAATCTGCTCTGCCTCTTCTGCTTTCTCCCTTTTGGTTTCTTCTTCATGAGTTTCCTACTCCCACCTGCAACTGTCCATGACTCTTTTGCTTTTGACTTCAATCCTCTAGTATTGCCCTGACCATTTTGTTGCCCCATCCCAGTTATAACTGTACAAGTAGATCCTCCTGTCAATACTTAATTTTTGTCTACTGCTTGTACCTGTTGCACTGATTTGCTTGCTATGTTTATGATTATGCTCCTTTGATATACTGTTTTGATGTATATGACTTCTATTTTTGTAATTTTGTAATGTTATTAATACTTCTGTTTTTTTTCCTTCTCTTGAACTATCTCCATTACCCTTTACCCCCAAGATGGATCTGGAAATGATCTGCTAGCAGCTCAGTATGTCTTTTCTGGTGAAACTTTGGAAATAAATAAATAGATAGAGAGATAGATAAATAGATAGATAGATAGATACATACCTCAATGGGTCATGTCCGCTTATTTTTCTGGGGATTCTGGATGTCAAAAAGAGAAGACGCTAGCTCTTTTCTCTTTTTTCTAATTTTTCTTTGTTTTCCAGGTCCCTTAATCTTTTGCATTCTTTTTGTCAGGACTGGAGTAGATGTGTTTGGGTTCTTGTAGCATTACTCACAACTGCAGTTTAGTTGGTACTGATGAAGAATTTCAGAAAAAGTGAGTTCAGCATTCACTGAGCTCTGAACTAATATGACTCCTCCACCATGGCCATATTGGATCCCTTTCCTTTTAGTATTCACCAGAGTGAGAGATCAGGATCAGGCCTTGGCTGCTGCAAAACATTATTAGAGCTGAGTTATGGGGAGGTGAAGATTTCTTTAGAACCCAACTTCTCATACAGCCAAAAGATGCAGAAGAAATCATTCAATGGGGTGCGGGGTTGATTGAGGTTGCTGAAAATTCAACAGTAGCTGTTGTTACCTGTTAACTTGCACTTGATCTGGAATGATAAGCCCTATTTCTACAGCAATCCCTGGGATGTGGACAAGCTAATTTTTAAGATGGAGAGCAGATTGCTGGGGGTAAAAGGGTAACACTTCCTTGGATGGTAAGTGAAACACCAAGGACTTGGTTCCTGTGAACACCATTGAACATTTGGTATATAGTGCTGTGCCAGTGAGAGAGACTGGATGGGAAAACATATAAATGAATGAACCTGTGCCTTATTAAAAAATTGTTATCTTTAACTTTGTTGGTGGGACATGGAAGCAACATGGCCTTAGGGGTTCTGGGGCCCTTAAGATAAAGATGATATTTTACCCACTGAGATTCTTTTCAAGATGCATGGTCTACATATTGGAAAGGAAACTGGCACAGCAAGTATTGACTTTCATCTTGGGACATTATACTTTGATATGTTCTTATGTATATGAAAGTGTTATTAAATGATTCTGTGCTACAAAAAGTTTTCCATATATAAATATGTTTTATGAATCTGGGAGTGAGATAATCTCTACTTATTGTATGCAACATGTTGTGCTTAATTCAATTTTAAATAATCCACTCTCTCTTGGGGTTGTCAAATATCTTTAGAATTTAGTATACCAACTGACAAACCATTTTGTTTATCCCTTGGCTAGCTTCAATGTTAAAGAGTTTTTAACGGTTTCATCTATTCTTTACTCCAGAAACTGGGGGGGCATTTTATAAATTTTTTTTTCTGTCATTTGTGAAACATTGTAGACCTTAAGGTCACAATGGCAAGAATTGAATATTGTATAATAACTATTTTTTTGATGGCTGCAGTTCCCTTTAATTTCCCCTAGCTGTAGGCAATTGAAGATTTTTTATTTTTATGACAAATAATGTGTTAATTCTCCCTATATCATAACTTTTGGGGTCTTGGGGAGGTGTCCATTAGGATATCCTTTATAAGTGTTACCTGTATTTGAGAAGTGATAATGTGTTATCCTCCTTTGAAAGCTTTGTAAGTGATCTTGCTAAAAGGATAAACAAAATAAAAAAAAGTTACGAGTCATAATTCACAGTTTAGAATGCTGTGGTAGTTCAACTTTCAAATATGTAAGTTACGACTCAAAACACTACTGTCTGAATTTTTGACAATGACTATATATTATAGTATATTAAATGTTTCAGTCTTGTTAACACTCAGTGGCACTGTTTTAAAATTAATATACACTCTGCTTACATTTTTATATATGTATTTGTAAGTTTTTCAGTCCTAGTGGTTGACATCACTGAGATATAAGCTGTCAACCCCCTTCCCCATTTTGACACAAACACTTACTCAACCCTAACATACAAGTGATACTCTGCCTATATAATATATTATTTATAACAACAATTAGAAATTATCATTATATAAAATTAATGAATACATAAAAAATTGTATTTGATGACACAGTTTATCTTATTAAAACAGTCAATAGGTAACCCAGATTTTTCTCAAATAAGTGTAACTGATGTTTTATACTAACTGTCATCTTCTCTAGTCTTTGCACAACAAGCATTTCTGTGAGCCATTCAGCATGTTTAGAATTGGGGCATACATCCAGCCTTTTAAGATACCCCCCCTCCCATTGCTATAATATCATTTTATATGAGGCACACGCTGTTGTTCATTTATGACTCACAGACTTCAGCCAATCAGTGCTCAGACCTGCAGGGCCTCTTATCCTGCATACAATTGCCATCTTGTAGAGTAACATTAAAGTGGAGTGTTACACTTTGGGGGGGGGGGATTATTTCCTTTGCTTGTTATTTTAGTTAGCAACTGGGATATAAATTTATTATGAAATCCTCTAACAAACTCAAGTTATTCATCACAAGTTTATATGTGCTGTGAGAGCTCTCTCTCATGCTATAAAAGTATCTTATAAAATTGGTCAAGATGGGCTCCACAAATACTGCTCTTTGACTGGACAAACTAGGTAATCTGCAGTGCCACTGTGCTCTCATGAACACATAGTAGAACATTTTCTAAGCCATAGTTTTAATTACCTGCCTGTTTTAACACAATCCATGGTGCTGCATATGTTGGAGATATTGGAACTCCTCTGGTGTGTACTTGTACAGTCATGAATTGATCTATGACCAAACCTAGATACCTAAAGGCCTGGATCACCTCCAAGGAGTCTCCAGAATGAGTGGTAATTCTAAGGAGATGCTACCTATCTGAGCCAAGATTGTTGTGGCTGAATAGCATAGCTTTTGTTTTTTCGGCATTGAGAATGAGTTTATTGGCCAGGAACCAGTTTTCAAGAGATCTGAAGTCATTCACTAACTATGTATTGATCAAGGCTGTGTCTGGGGAGGACCTATAGAGTATGGCATCATTAGGATATAGCTGCACTGAGGCTCCCCTACAGTTCTGGGGTAGTTCATTGATGTATAGGGAGAAGGGAAGGAGAGCAAGTGTTGAACCTTGGGGTACCTCATCAGTGATTAATCTTAGTGGTGAGATCAGGCCCTCCCATTTGACACTCTGCTTCTGTCCATTTAAATAATTTTGAAACCATATGCAGGAGAGGCAATCCAGACCACAGTTGTGGAGTTTTGTAAGTAACAGGTTATGATTAACCAAATCAAACGCCTTTGTTAGATCTATGAAGATTGCCCCAGTGACCATGCCCTGGCCCATAGCATAGGACTGGGTGTTTTGCGAGTAGTGCACACCCTAGAACTCACCATTGCACTGTGCTAACAGCTCTGGGGTAGCCCGCTTTTGAAGTTAGACTGTACTACCCACTATATTACCTTAGCTTTAGGCTTATGCAGTCCCCCTCCCCTCCAAGTCTCCACGGAATCATATAACGTAAGTAATTTGCCAGACCTCTCCGAGCTGCAGCCCTCCCCATGCTGGTAGTCCCTAAATTGAGGTATGAAATAGGGAAGAGGTCCTTCTCATACTCTGCCCCTCATCTGTGGAACTCCCTGCCCCCCTCGATTCAAACTTGCCCTATCCTAGTACTGTTTAAAAAGAGACTAAACTCCCTCTTCTGGTCGGCAGCATCCTGCAATTGCTTTCGTTGAAGTCCAATGTTTGCTCCCCCTTCGCCCTCCCAACCATACTGTTATATTATAGATATACTCAGAACTTGTTCAGGGATGACAAGTCTCTACTGTATTTAAGTACTCACAGCCTTTGTACAAGAATTGTAAGTTTGTATTTATGTGACACTATATCATGTAACTAATTTTTTAAACATGTCTATATCTGTATGTACCATATTGTATGCTAACTGTACATTTATGTCTTGTATTATACTGTACATCAGCATTCTTCACTGTATGTAACTAATTATGGGTTGCCCCTGAAAAAGGGACATTTAGTCTCAGAGGGCTTACCCGGGTCATCAAAATTCAATAAATAAATAAATTGTATTGAGAAGTACTTGACCTGTGGCCTCGTACCTCAGCACACACCAGAGGAGTGTCTATCACTTCCAACAAATGCAAGCCTGAATATGTCATTGCCAACATCTTAAACAGTTTGAGCAGACAGAGCTGCTTAGGTTTGCTTTGTGGTCCCCTCGCCCAAAGTGCATAAGATGACACTGTTAAGTGACATCTCTCACAACATGTATAAACATATTAGAAAACCTGGAATGTTTTGGAATGAGCACTCCTGACTAGCTAATAATGGTGCCATGATTTATAATTAGCAACAATACATGACAGGGTGTAGTATGGCATGGGATTTTACAATACCTCAGGTGCATTATGAGGCTCAAGGCCAAAGGGCAAGTGTCTCATGCACCCAAGAAATAACAATATCCCATGACATAGCACACCCTTGAGTAAATTATTGTTATTATGCAATCATGTTTTAACTATTAGAAAGTAAAACAAAAGTTTTATAATTTTTTTTTGTAAATGTATGTCTACACTTAAAAATGTGGTTCTGTTTTGGCCAGTGGGTGGTGCTATTTTAAAAGATATGCTGAACATGTGGAGTGGAGGGATTCAAAGTAGGTAAAAACCTGTTGACTGGGACTTTTTCTTACTCATATGTGCTGGGATTTAATCATGGGTAAGAAGATGTTTCAGCCAACCAAGCTGATGGATTTTTTTCTATCCACTGATTAACATTCATTAGTGCACTCGCTGTGCTCTTCTACATTGGACTGTCTTCTACTGTACTGTACTCTGCTCTGCCTTACTATACTCTGCTCTGTTCTGTTCTAGTGTGGTGTATTCCTAATATTAAATGCAGTAAATAAAACTGATATTTACAGTAAAAACAATTGCATTGTCAGCTCACAGGATACAAGACATCCAATGGCTTGGCAATTGATGGGCACCTAAAATGTAAAGCTGGGCACCAAAACAGAACTTTATGTGATGGAACAGTCACTGTGGTTATAGTGATCTTATATGCACATTACTAACTGGAACATGAGATTGCCAACTTTGGCTACTAGATATGCTTCCTTAGTAGCCATGCTGCTGTAAAGTATAAGGCTTTTCTTAAGCCAACATTACTAGTTTGTGTTCCTTGTTCAACACTGTAGCCTTTCAAATGCCAGGCTATATGGGTCATCTGTGCATTAATAAGGGTGGGCTAGAACAACCTAGATGAACATACTCTGGTCAGAGCTGATATGGCTGCAGATAGCTTTTAGGAGTGGTAAGACCATGGGAAAAAATATGCAGTGTTTTTGCTGCACTGGAGTCAGCCATAAGTAATACTGCAGCAATTACAGTGAAGTGCATGCATGACACTTGCACATGTAAAATTTGCCCAGTAGTCAGCCTTACACAAAATGGTGATGCTGACATAACTATGTATCCACGATAGTCATGCATGCGCAGTTTAAGTCAACATTATCATGTTGCACACAGTGTCCATCAGTACTGCAGTTGCAGAACAGAAAAGTAATGTGCCGGGGAATGGGTATGTTTATGCAGCCCGTGGAGGGGAAGGGCTGCATAAACAAAATCTCTGGAAACTATGTCAGAGCTCTGTTGCAGCACATCAGACAGCGGTCTGGTTACATGCTTCCACAGTGTTGTTATACAAATCTGATGATGGCATAACATCCATAGAGCTTAGTCCATGCAGCTGTAAAAATCAGACTCAGGAGGAGTCTAGTAACAAACTAGAGATCTGGTCAGGGACTTGCTCATCATCACAGTCACATTCTCATTCTTTTCTAAGCAGTAATTTCTGGCAAATGTGCCTTAACTGTATTGATCTCAGTGCTGGTAGACTACTTCTGGTTTTCCCCTGATTGTATTAGGCAGGGGGGAGTAGCAGTCTTGAAGTGGTAGCTGCCGGGGGATGCATGCTCTGGAAAAAAGTGGTCCCCATGCTCATCTGCACATTTTAGAAATTATGCCTTTCCTTGTTTTTTTCCTGTAAAGAAATTGACCCCTTTAACACAAAAACAAGGAGTCAGTTCTGGCCTCCACCCCACCTTTTTGCTTCAAGTGAGGAACATCATTATGGGTTTGCATCAGATGTACAGTGGCAGCCATAGATGCAAAATATTGTTAAATAGTAATAAACTGAATGTAAAAGCTCTTTTTTTTTGAATGTATGTTTTTTTAATGTTGTCAATAACACTCCACACATGTGTACTCTGCCCCTGAATTTCTGTACCCCAAAGTGCATTATTTTACATTTTTGGGTTCAGGACAAAAATGCCTTTCAAATGAGGGCAGTCACTAATCTAAACTCTTTATAGTTTTTTATGTTTCCTTGCGAGTGTGCAAAAAACTTCTTGTGGTAGAATGACATTTCAGAGGTGTGTCAGGGGCGAGTCCAATGCACAGCAATCTACAGTGGGCTTGTCCCTGGCAGACCAATGAGCGTGCAACCTGACTGTGACACCAGTCACAGTTTCACAGCTGGAAGCTGTTCTCTAGTTGAAAGAAATAAAGTGCTCGAATGAGAGTGCTTCATTCCTTTCATTCATGCCCTTACTGATCTTGCTGCTTGTCTCCCCACTCATCCTACAGATGTCTGGGTACCCAGCCATACACTGCATCCCCCACTTTCTGTGCCATAACAGTAAACAGTCTTAGTAGTAAAGAACAAATAAATATTATTTATCCTTCCCCTGACAGACATTCGCATTGAACTTGTTTGTGTCTCTGTGTGAATGACAGTATGTGTTCTAGTCCCTGAGTGCCTCTCTTGCTCTCTCTCTCTCCAGTGCTTCATGTGTACCACGATGCCCAGCCTGAGCATTGCTCTCTGTGATGGTACCCACTGACCTGTCCTGAGGATCTCCTAGTGTCCATGCTGCATTAGTGTGCCCCCCACTCTGCCACACAATACAAGGAGCAAGAGTGTTGAGAAGTGAGGCATCATTGCCTACACAGCTGTAGCTTAACCCTGAATGGTGGGGAGAGAGACACACAAGCTGCAGGGACAGACACTGAGAAGGTGAGGCAGCAGCACCCCCTCCCCAAAAGAGAGCACAGGAACGAAAGAGGTGGTGAGTGGTACCAGTGTCAGGGACAGAGCAGAGAGAGAGCTCCCAAACAGTGACAGCAACATGCTAAGATGTGGCAAGTTAGTGGAATGAGAGTGATTACCTGGTGACAGCCTGTCCCAATTGCAGCACCACCATGGCAGTGTGAAATTGGGGGCAGTGCAATGTAGTGACCATAACCACGATGACTGGTGGCTCCAAGACCTGCACCTGAACAAACATTAATTTAATAGGTGGCCTGTCCCCTAGCAGAGTCTACTCCCCCCACTCCCTCCCACCCCCACACTGAGGGAGAGAGACAGAGAGAGAGACAGCAACAGCAAGAGCTGCTTCCAGTGTAGCATATATGTGCAGATCCAATCTGTTCCAATCAGAGACGGTGTCGACCCCCTCCAACCAGAGAAGTGCAGTACAGTGTGCACCCGAGCTCAGTTGCCATCCATTTTATTTCCGCTCACTCTTCCAGCACCTTGCTGTCGGTCTGACTCTCTGTTTGTCTTTCTGAAGCTCTGTGGAAGCAGATAGCACATACAGAGAGACAGAGAAAGTGGCAGCAAGAGTGCCATAACTGGGACAGAGAGAAGTGCTGCAGAGTTTTCTTTCACTGTGGGGAAGCGGACATTAGACATAGAGTGAGAGACCAGAAGAGAGACAATGTAAAACAAATTTGGTGCATCTATTCCACCACTGCACAAAAGGAGCACCCAGACAGAGTCAGAGACAAATATGTGGGTCACATATCTACCCCTTCACATTGACTAGCACAGTGTAGGGTGGGTACTGGAAGGGCACCCCTGGGTAGTTGCTGCCCCTGACACCTCCAGCTCACATCAGCACATATGGAACAATCTGCAGTAGCCACAGACTGATGTAGGTTACTTATCTTCCCCATCACACCTATCCCACTCCACACAGGTTGGCACAGTGACAAGGTGACCTCCAGGTGGGCAGCCCAAGGTAAATAGTGGACTATGGCCTGGCAGAAGTTGATGATTGGTGCTCCCTCCACAACCATCCCACAACTGCACATTGGCTGCCCCAGTCAAAGACAGAAATGTGAGTTACACATTTGCCAAGCCACACCTGTTTCTGTCTAGTCTGGTGGGCGCCCAGTGGGTGGAAATGAGGTTGTGGTCCAGATCCACTGGGTGGCCCGAGGCCACTGGCATTCAACACATCTTTCCACATTTCTGCACATGTGAAGCATTCTCTCCTTCCATTCCACCTCCTGCACATTAGAAATACTCTGCTGGAGCCAATGACAGATGTGGTTCACGTATCTGTCCATCTTCACCAATCCAAGTTCCATGAAAGCTGGCACTGGCATTGGGTGGGCTCCAGACAGGTGGCTCTGGGAGAATGATGCCCCATCCCCCATCCCACCTACACACAAGGGTAGCACCCTGCTGCAGCCAGGGATAGAGATGCAAGTTGCATATCCACCCCTTCATACCCACCCCTGCTCCACCAGAGCTAGCATGAAGGCTGGAGTGGGCTTTGGGTGACTGCCACTTCCTCACCCTGTGCCACACCTCTATATTTGCAGAACACTCTGCTTCAGCCAGAGGCTCTCTCACCTAATGTGCTCTACCCACGGTGAGCACTCTTGAGGTACTGAGATATAAAAATGTGGATCTTGTATCTGCCCCTCCACAACTGTTCCCACTCAGCTGAGTGGGTGGGGGGTAGGATAAAGTGGGTGCTCCTGAGTGACTCCACAACCTCCTCAGGAAGGCTGTTTCATGCATCCACAACCCTCTCTGTGAAAAAATACTTCCTTACATTACCTCTGAGCTGCCCCCCATCTTCAAGTTGTGCCCACTTGTTCTTGCACACCTCTTTTTTCTGAAAGATGCTACCCTCTTGGACTTTGTTGATTCCCTTGAGGTACTTAAAAGTTTCTATCATGTCCCCCCACTCCCTCCTTTCCTCGAGGCTATACATATTAAGCTCCTTAAGTCTCTCTTCCTATGTCTTCTGGTGCAGACCCTGCACCATTTTAGTTGCCTTCCTCAGGGCTGCCTCCATTCTGTCTATGTCTTTGTGGAGATCGGGTCTCCAGAACTGCACGTAGTACTCCAGATGGGGTCTCACCAGCAGTTTGTGCAGAGGGATAACAACTTCCTTTTTTCTACTGGTGATGCCTCTCCCTATGCATCCCAGTATCCCCCAGCCCTCCTTACTGCCCTCTCACATTGCTTGCCCACCTTTAGGTCATCTGATATGACTACCCCCAGGTCCCTTTCCATTTTTGTTGTTGTTAGTATCTCACCCCCCATTGTGTTCTCTTCCCCTGGGTTTTTTGTTTCCCAGGTGCATTACTTTGTACTTCTTAGCATTGAATCTAAGCTGCCATACATTTGACCATTCCTCTAACCTTGCCAAGTCCCTTCTCATCCTTTCCACCCCACCCTGTACCATCAACTCTGTTGCAGATCTTTGTGTCGTCTGCAAAAGAGACATACTTTTCCTTCAGTCCCTCTGCAATGTCGCTTATAAAGACATTGAAGAGGATCAATCCTAGTACTGAACCCTGCAGTACCCCACTAGTAACCCCCCTTTCTTCAGAGTGGATTCCATTTACTATTACCCTCTGTGTCCTGTTCTCCAGCCAGTTCTTTCCCCAGGCTACCATCTTGGGTTCCACTCCCAGGCTGGCTAATTTGTATATTAATCTTTTGTGTGGGACTGTGTCAAATGCCTTGCTAAAGTCTAGGTAGGCCATGTCCATAGCCCCTTCCTGATCTACTACTTTGGTCACCCAGTCAAAGAAATCTATTAGATCTGTCTGACATGACCTTCCTGCTGTGAATCCATGCTGCCTTGGGTTCTGTGCCCCTCTGGCCTCTAGGTACTCAACAATTCTTTCCTTCAGAAGTGATGCCATCATTTTCCCTATCATTGAGGTCAAACTAACAGGTCTGTAGTTTTCTGCTTCTCCCCTGCCCTCTTCCAATCCTCAGGTACCACCCCATCCTCCCATGATTTGTTAAAGAGGGTAGTCAGTGGTGTCACTAGTTCTACCCTTAGTTCTTTTAGAATTCCGGGATGAATCCCATCAAACCCTATTGCTTTTTCCACCTTCAGTATTAAGAGTTCTTTCAGAACCCTTTCTTCTGTGAATGGGCTGGTATCAACCCCAATATCCAGAGTATTACTATTGTTTGGTTTAGGTACCTCCCTCCTTCATTTGTGAATACTGAGCAAAAATATTTGTTTAGTGTAACCCCCTATAAGTGGGGGTTCCTGAAAAATCTTCCTTGAGCTTCCTTAAATGTTCACTGCCATGCGGGTGTCCTGCGTTTTAGCAGTTTAAATGTATTGCCAGAGAGTGCCTGTATAGCCTCTGTGTACTGTCTCTTTAAGAGCTACCTGGACTGCAGTCATAGAAACATAGAAACATAGAAACATAGAAGTTGACGGCAGATAAGGACCGCAAGGCCCATCCAGTCTGCCCATTTCTTTTTCTACCTTATAAATGTGCCATCGGCCTTTGCTCTGTCAGTGACCTATCTATTCATAGTCATTTGTATTGCTCCCTTATGCCTATCCCATGCCTGTTTGAAGCCCTGCACTGTATTCATAGCCACCACTTCTTGTGGTAAGCCATTCCATGCATCTACCACCCTTTCTGTGAAAAAGAATTTCCTCACATTCCCCTTAATGGCCTCCCTCTAATCTCATGCTGTGTCCTCTTGTCCTGCTATTTTCTTATTTAAACATGTTAGACTCTTTCACCTTGTTTATGCCCTTAAGGTGTTTAAATGTCTCGATCATATCACCTCTCTCCGCCTTTGCTCAAGGGTATACATATTGAGCTCCATTAATCTGTCCTCATATGTCTTCTGATGCAGTCCCTGCACCATTTTGGTTGCCCTTCTCTGGACTGCCTCAATTTGGTTAATGTCCTTGTGGAAGGTGTGGCCTCCAATACTGCGACAATACTCCAGATGGGGCCTAACCAATGTCTTGTACAGAGGGATTATTACCTCCCTCTTACGACTTGTGACCCCTACAATACACCCTAACACCCCCTAGCCTTACCTACTGCTTTAGAGGTCTGCTTGATGATTTTAGGTCATCAGTGATGATGATGCCCAAGTCTCTTTCTTCCTTTGTGACTGCTAGCAACTCCCTCCAGCCTATAAGTGGCTTCAGGGTTTCTCTTCCCTATGTGCATGATTTTGCACTTCTTTGCATTAAATCCAGTTGCCACTCTTCTGACCATTCTGCTAGTTTATCCAGATCTCTTCTCATTCTGCCCACCCCATCTGGATCATCTACTCTGTTGCAGATCTTGGTGTCATCTGCAAACAGACAAGCCTACCCTCTAGTCCATCTCTGAAAGGTCACTAATGAAGATGTTGAATAGGACTGGCCCAGGACTGATCCTATGATACCCCACTTGTGACTTGCATCTCTTCTGACTGTATACCATTTACCACCACTCTCTGTTTTCTGCCAGTCAACCAGTTTGCCACCCAGTTGACCAACTTCTGACCCACCCCGAGCCTACCTTAGCTGAGTTTATCAATCTTCTATGTGGAACAGTGTCAAAAGCTTTGCTGAAGTCAAGGTAG
The DNA here is from genome assembly GCA_016271365.2 of Neoceratodus forsteri. NCBI lineage: Eukaryota > Metazoa > Chordata > Ceratodontiformes > Ceratodontidae > Neoceratodus > Neoceratodus forsteri. The sequence goes on along the minus strand of CM057452.1, from coordinate 559,307,731 downwards.
GCGACATCAACTGCTCCCCCTTGGTCCACCACTCTGGTTACCCAGTCAAAGAAATCTATGAGATTAGTTTGACAGGACCTTCCTTTTGTAAACCCATGCTGTCTTGGATCCTGTGCCCTATGGATTCCAGGTGTTGCACTATCCTTTCCTTAAGGAGTGCCTCCATAATCTTGCCCACTACTGAGGTAAGACTGACCGGTCTGTAGTTCCCCGCCTCCTCCCTGCTACCACTCTTGTGGAGTGGGATCACATGAGCCCTTCTCCAGTCTTCTGGGACCTCTCCTGTGCTCAGAGACTCACTAAACAATTCTGCTAATGGCTCTGCTAGTTCCTCCTTTAGCTCCTTAAGTACCCTGGGATGTATGCCATCAGGTCCCATTGCCTTATCCACCCTGAGCTTAGCAAGCTCTTGTAGGACCCTTTCTTTTGTGAAGGGAGTAGTGCTCACCTCCCTCCCCTGTGTCCATGATGCTGAGCTGTGGGCCCTGCCCTACCTTCTCTTCAGTAAATACTGAGCAAAAGTATCTATTTAGGATAGATGCCTTTACAGGGTCCTCCTCCTCACATGCTCCCTTTTCTCCATTAAGCTTGCAATACCCCTCTGGACTTTCTCCTTTCACTAATGTATCTATAGAAAGTCTTGTCACCTTCTTTACTGTTCGTGCTAGTGTTTCCTCAGTTTGGGACTTTGCCTGCCTTACTGCCTTACCTGCTTCCCTTAGGGCAGTTTGGTATGCCTCCCTATCTTCATCCCGCTGTGTTCCCTTATATTTTCTGAAGGCCAGCCTTTTGGCTCTGACCTTTTCTGCTACTGTATTTGAGAACCAAAGTGGTTTCCTTCTTCTTTTGCACTTCCTTTTCTGTCTAACACAATGGGATGTTGCTTCAAGTATTGTATCCTTAATGCTTGCCCACTTTGCCTGTACCTCCTCACCTGTGTTTCTTTTTGCCAGGGCTAGCTTAACTCTGTTGGCCATCTTATCAAAGTCAGCTCCTCTGAAGTCCCATATTTTGCTTTGGAATGGGATGATTTAGATGTAGTAGCCAAATTGAACCATACCATGTGATGGTCACTGGCCCCAGGTGACCTTCTACCTGGAGATCTGTGATCCCTTCTTTGTTAGTCAGTACTAGATCTAGGATAGCCCTGTCTCTTGTGGGTTGCTGTACCAGTTGTTTGAGGCCCTCCCTGCAGGGAATCCACTATGAGTCTAGTTCTGGCAGATGTTCCTGCTGGTATTGACCAATCTGTATCTGGCATGTTGAAGTCTCCCATTATCAGAACCTCCTTTAGCTGTCATGTTTTGTATATCTTCTAACAGTAATGTGTCTATGTCCTCCCTCTGGTCTGGGGGCCTGTAGACAACCCCAGTTCTTATGGCTGTCCCATTTCTGTTTCCAGGGTGACCCACAGTTGTTCTGGCTCTCTATGTGTATTCTGAATTTCTGTAGCTTTGATATTTTCATTAACATACAGGGCCACCCTCCCCTTTTTGCACCTCGGTCTCTTCTGAACAATACATAGCCAGGTACTGAAGTCTCCCAAGTGTGGTTACTGGTAAACCACGTCTCACTAATTGCTACTATGTCCAGTTTAGCCTCTGACATAATTGCCTGCAGGTCTGGGATCTTATTTCCCAGGCTGTGAGCATTGTGTACATGATTTTCCATTGGCCAGATTTTGGTGTGTTAGTTGTTGGGTGAAGTTTGGCATTACCTGTGCATCGTGTGGGAGACAAACCTTTTTCTTACCTGGTGATGCAAATGAGCGGCAAACACGCTGAATTCCTGTTTGACCACTAGCTGAGGGGAGGGTGTTCTTCCCATTTGACGTATGGGGTGCTGCACCCTCTCCCATTTGCTAGTTTAAATATTCTGCAAAGACGTCAAACTTCTGCCCCAATGCACTGACTCCTCTTTAGTCAGATGCAGTCCATCAAATTTAAAGAACTTTCGCTCCCAGAACTGTTGCCAGTTCCCTACAAATCTGTGTCCTTTTTCCTGGCACCAGTCCTTGAGCCACGTGTTTAGCTCCCCTATCTCCCCTTCTCTGACCTTCCGTCCATCTGCTCCTTCTCCCAGACTGGCAGGATCTCAGAGAAGGAGATGCAGACGAAATAGATGATAGTTTGTCACCCAGCCTAGTCAGGTGTTCCTTGGTCTCCACAACTGACTGGCGGATCTTAGTCCTATGTGTACTAGGACATCAATGTTTTCTCCTGCTTTGTGAACAATTTTAGCAATGCGGTCAGTGTCTCTCCATGCTGATGTACCTGGGAGACATCTGACCATCACCCTGGCTGGAGATGGGTATCAACTCCCGAATCATGGAGTCTCCTATGATCAAGTTTTTGGATTTCCTTTGTGCTTGTTTAGTTTTGGTTCCTGATTTGGGTGAGTATTGTTGTACTAGCTCCTGTGCCACAGTGTCCTGCTCTGCAGTGTCTTCTGCCTCTTTATTTGATTTCAGAGATAGAGGCAGATACCTGTTTGTAGTGTTTATATGGTTTTGGAGGTAATGTGTTGGAGAGTAAGTGATGGGGCACCTGATTTGCTCCTCTAACCACCTGCCAACCTCCTGGACCAACTACCCTCTGCGGTCGAGGTTTTTCTGTTGGTTGCTGGGAAATGGCGGTGGTTCTTATAATGTATTTCCTCTTCAATATGAAATTTGAGGCGTGCAATCTCTGCCCATGCTGCCTGGAGCTGAGACCTAAGATCTCCAAAGGCCCAGCATGTAGGACAGTGTCCTAAATCTTGTAAGACTGTCCTTCTGAAAATTGTTCCACAGTACCTGCAGTTAATGAAATCCATTCCAAATAAGTTGCTGGGTTTGTAACCTAGTCAGAGTAATTAGAAGGAAAAAAAAAATGCAAGTAATGGTTTAATTGTGCTTTGTTTAACTTGTTATAACAAGTTAAATTACTAGTGCCCTGTAAATGAGATCACCTTGTGGAGGCCCCACTGATCCGCCCCTTCCTGCTCTGCCACAGGAAATGTCACAACTGTGGTACCCTATAAAAGGAGTGTAGCGTGGGGTGGTTGGGGATGGGGGTGGGTGGCTGGGCCCTTCCCCTGCCTAAAAAGAAGAACCACGGACGAAAGAACAAGGAGGTAAGAGCAGAAACATAATTAATCTGAGAGGGAGCTCTGTTAAAAGATGTACTTGTTTGCTGATCATTTGTTAGAGTAGTAATAATATTGCAGTTTGTTCTAACCTGCCTCCTTTGTAGCATGGACAGTTCTGTTTGTTTCCATTATGTTGGTACTGGACTGTCAGAATGGGCCAATTAGTACATTTGGGACTCTAAAATGGAGCCTGCCTACAGGGGCTTGGTGGGGCCAAAACTTGTAGGAATTGTAGTTTTGGGGTTTTGGTGCCTAAAATAACCTTGAGGGGGAGCTCTTGTTGTGACTGACAGACAGATCAGCCAACCCAACCTTTTGGATCTTGCCTGCTGTTCCTGATAGAGAACTTGTGCTTTTTTCGGACTGAATCCAAATTTGGAGAGCGAAGTAAGCCACTGAATTGTGACCAGGCTTTAACCTGAAGAAGACTGAAGATTTGCTGAATGCATTTTCCTGTCAGGACTTCCAGCTACCTCTGAACTCTCGGATTGTGCAGAGACTGTAACTGTGACTGGAGAGCCATTTGCCTGGTACAGTGGAATTTCCTTATGTGTGAATGTGCTGTGTTCTTATAGTGGGTCGTGATTTGGTTCCCTGCTGTGTGTTTGAACTGTGTTTTGCTTGGTGGAGGCTGTATCTAGCTCCATGGACTGAATCCGTATCCATTTCCGTTTGCCTGGGCCCTGCTTCACTGGCCCAGCCAGAATACCTGCTACACAGAGAAAGTCATCGACGAGAGACCGGCCTGGGGATCAGCCCCCTACTCAACGCCTTGAACAGGAATGATGCCTCAGTGATTCGTGAGGGCCCTGCTACTCCGGGCACTCCAGCTCAACAACCTGCAGTCTCGATTTAGTCTTGCCAGTGTCCAGTATTGGGTATCATAAGTAAACATCAGGGTAGCTCCCCGCAACAACAGCTAAATCTAAAAGTGTTGTCATCTGATTGTCTTATTGCCTTTTCTTTCATGAACTGAGCCCTCCAGCTCCAGATTACAAATAGTGTGTGTTGTGCATGTTGCTTTCTCCCAGAGTGTGTGACTGTGTAGGGACTCTGAACTGCATGTATAACTGTCTGATTAATATAGCTTTTAAGCAAATCAACCTGATTATGCCCCTCCCTTGTTGAAGTCCCCTGAATAAATCAGACTTAACTTTGTATGCATTTAACCTGACTGTGGTTCCAGTTTGTGCCAAAAGTATTGTACTGTTGCTATTTGCTGTGCTTAACCTTGTTTTACAGGGGGTCCCCAGGGTCAAGCTAGAGGAACTAGCCCTGATGGTAAGTGCAATCAGTGTGGGTAATTGCATGGTGAATAAGGCTCATTGTGAAAATAATTATTGTATATTGTTCAGGCCACTAGAAGGGAAAGAGGGGCTTACAGTGTCCCAGAGGGCTGTGTGCAGGTTAGCTTGACCACTAACAGCTCTGACCTCCAGGTGGAGGCACCCATTTCATTACCCAGGCCCCGTAACCTGCAACTAGCCAAGCAGGCAGGGGTAGTAGTCCTTGGGATAGCACCACCTAGGGGTTACATTAGAATCTCTGCCTTTTCACAGTCACCTTCTGCCCACCCCCACCCCCATATTAAGCCTCACTGTCCCTCCCTTGGTCTTCCAATGTAAAGAAATTGCTTTATTTTAATTTATATTATGTGTCCTTACTTTTTGTATCTCACACCATGTATTATCTTTATCATTGCTTGTACAAGGGACCACCTTGCAAATGAGCTTGCTCAATGGATTTTATCCCTTCACAATAAACTTGAACTTTAACATGGAAAGCACTCTTCCCTCCATTCCATCTCCCCACATAGGTATCATTTCTCCAACTCCATACATTGTGAGTACTCATCCTCTGTCCCCTCCAGTGCTTCTCCCACTACATTTCACCTCCCCCACATAGAGAACACTTATCCCACTGCATCCTACCTCCTGCCTGTAGGGAGCACTCCTCCCCCTCCAATCAACCTCCACACATGGGGAGCTTTCCTCCCACTTCTTATCAGCTCTGTACATGGGGAGCACTCCATCCCTTCACTCCACTGCTCATACATGGAGAGCTCTGGATGCTATTGCTCCTGTCCATGTTTGTCCTCTCTCCCTTCACCCTCGGTCCCCCTGGTTTGCTGGGACCCTGAGGGAGATGCGGCGACAAGGACGAAGATTAGAACGTTGCTTGCGGAAATCCACCTTGGAGGCCGACCACCTTAGATTGATGGAACATTATCAAGTCTAACAATCTGCAATCACCCATAAGAAGGCAGAGTTCCTGCCCGGGGAGATGGCAGCTGCTCAGAACCGACCGGCTCAGCTCTTTTAAACTGTAGACAGACTGTGCAACCCAGTCTGCCTGCAGATTCGAAGAGCCTTTTCACAAGTGGAGTGTGAAGAGCTTGCTCGTTTCTTTGCGACTAACATGGCTGACATCAGGGTGGAGTTCCAACCAGCACAATCTATGGGAGATGCTATTGATCGGTGCTCGGTCACCATCCCTCAGTTTTCCTGGAGTACCTTCGACCGGCTGGAGTTCATTGATGTCATGCGGGTTGTCCAGGGTATGCACCCTACATGCTGTAGTTTGGATCCGGGCCCAACTACCCTGATTATGGGTTGTTGTGGTACCATTGACCCTGTCCTAGCATGGATAGTCTGCTGCTCCCTTGAGACAGGTGAGTTTACTAGATCCCTGAAGGAGGCAGTGGTGACACCCCTCCTGAAGAAAGCTTCTCTGGACCCAGACTGCCCTGCCAACTACAGACCAATCTCTAACCTCCACTTTGTGGGGAAGGTGATTGAGAAGGTAGTGGCCCTAAAACTGGAGAACCATTTGACCATCCATGGCATCTATGAACCTCTCCAATCTGGTTTCCAAAAGAGGCATAGTACCAAGACTGTGCTGGTTCGGGTGCTCAATGATATCCTGATGGTGAGAGATCAGAAAAAAAAATTCCATCTTGGTTCTTCTGGATCTCTCATCAGCATTTGACACTGTGACCATGGGGTTCTTCTTGAATGCCTGAGGTTCATCTGTGGCCTGTCTAATACAGTCCTCAGGTGATTTAAATCTTTCCTCACTGGCGAAACTCAGAGGGTGGTGTCGGGGATTTATGTCTCCAACCCAGTCTCTCTGTCATGTGGAGTACCTCAGGGTTCGGTGTTGTCCCCCATGCTGTTCACAGTGTACATGCTACTCCTTGGAGACAATGTAAGAAGGTGTGGGCTGAGGTTTCACTGCTATGCTGATGATACCCAGCTCTACCTGTCTTTTGCACTTGACCAGGATAGAGCTCTCTCGGTATTTAATAACTGCCTCGTTGAAATCCAGGTTTGGATAAATTCGGGCGGGTTTTTTAACGATGGGCTGACACTGCGCTCACAGGTGTTGGCAGTCATCAAATCCTCCTTTTGTCATCTGAGGAACATCTCCAGGGTTAAACACCTAGTTCCATCCGGTGATCTGCCTGTGCTGGTCCATGCCTTCGTGGCCTTGTGCCTTGATTATTGCAACTCCCTTTATCTAGGGCTACCTGGGGTTGATATCTGCCAGCTTGTAGCAGGTGCAGAACGCTGCAGCCCGGTAACTGAAGGGAACTCCCCAGACTTGTTACATCTCTGCGGTGCTGTGCGAACTGCACTGGCTGCCGGTGCAGTGGAGGAGCACCTTTAAAGTTGGACTTCTGACTTATAAAGGCCTACATGGACTGGGCCCAGACTACCTGAAAGAGCTTCTGGTTCCTTACTGCCCCGGGCTATTGCTCTGCTCGGCTGATGAGTGGTTGCTAGAGATTCCAAGGGTTTCTTTAAAATCTTCTGGAGCCCATGCATTTATGTACGCAGCCCCAGCCCTGTGGAATTCTCTACCCCGTCAGCTTTGGGAATGTGCGACCATGGAGGGATTTAAACAGGCCCTAAAGACCCATTTGTGGGATGAAGTCTACTCTGATTTTATCTGAAACCTGAATTTTATGAAAGCCTGTGTTTAATTGTTTTTATTGCACCATTTTATCTTATTGTCAAGGTGCCTTGATTTTTAGAAAGGCACATTATAAATAAAGTATTATATTATTATTATTATTATATAAATTAATTAAGAACAATCTGTGAAGGCTAGTGAAAATAAATATGTTTTTACCATCGATTTAAAACTGCTGACGGTCAGGCATTCTCTTAACTGGTGAGTTAGATAATTCCATAGGGCTGGTGCTGCAAATGAAAAAGCATGGGCACCAGAGGTTTTCAAATGAACCCTGGGAATCTCTAGCAATCCCTCATCACTGGATCAGAGAGGACGATTTGGGGAGTAGGGAGTCAGGAGATCTTTCAGGTAGTCAGGTCCCTGTTCATGTAGGGCTTTAAAGGTAAGCAAGCCTACCTTGTAGGTGATCCACCACTGAACTGGCAGCCAGTGCAGTCTGTGCAGTACAGACGTAATGTGGCTGGTCCTTGAAGTACCAGTCAACAGCTTGGCCACAGCATTCTGCACTAGCTGCAAGCAGTGGATATCAAACCCAGACAGCCCTAGGTAGAGGGCATTGCAGTAGTCAAGACAGATGGTAATGAAGGCATGGACCAATACTGGAAGGTTGGCAGAACCAGGTGTTTCACCTGGGTGATATTCCTCAGATGATAAAATGAGGATTTAACCACGGCTGACATCATCATCAAAAGTAACACCCAGGTTTTGCACCTGATCTGAGGTAGTGAGCGGAACAGCATCAAGCCATAGGCCTGATGCATACCCAGCCCCCAGACCCAGATTCAGTCTCAGCCAGCTAGAGCTCATCCAGTCTTTGATCTCAGAGAGGCAGCTGTTTAGCATGGAAATCGCATCAACCTTTCCGGGCATAAGGGACATATTCAGCTGAGTATCATCTGCATAGCAGTGAAAACTCAAGCCATATCACCTAATGATGTCTCCCAATGGCAGCATATACACTGAAAACAACATGGGTGCCAGTATGGATCCCTGCGGTACCCCGCAAGACAGGGAGAGGGTGTCAGAGGAATAAATTCTGGTGACCACCCTCTGAGACCTGCCCATGAGGAACGATTGAAACCATTTGAGGACTGTACCTGACAGTCCACAAAGGAAACACAGGGACTCCAAAAGCACATCATGGTCCACAGTGTCAAAAGCTGCTGAGAGATCAAGAAGGACCAAAATGGTACAAATCTTTAGATCTCTAGCCATTAGGAGGTCATTTAATACCCAGAGAAGGGCAGTCTCTGTGCTATGCCTCTTCCTAAATCCAGTCTGGAGAGCTTTATAGACATTGTGAGTTGCAAGGTGATCATCCAGTTGTAGCACAACCACCTTCTCAATAACCTTCCCCACAAAGGGAAGGTTAGAGACAGGCTGGTAGTTAGCTGGACAGTCAGGGTCCAGGGAGGGCTTTTTAAGGAGTGGTCATATGACTGCCTCCTTTAAGGGATCTGCAAAGATCCCCCTCTCCAAAGATCTCCAGACAATTTCAGCTAGGATTGGGCAAATAACATCTACACACCCCGCTTAAAGGGGGGTAGGGCCCGGATCCAAACTACAACTGGTTGGGCGCAAGGTCTGGACAATCTTCACAAGGTCCATGAATTTTGGCCGGCTGAAATCCGTCCAGACAGACTGGGTGCTCACCACCTCCCATTGACCTCCGCAACCTCTCCTGGGGAAAGCCAGGCCAATTCCAGACCTGATGCTGGCAACCTTATCTGTGAAGAATCGAACTAGCTCATCACACCTAATCTGTGAAAAAGCTCTTCCGGACTGGAGACATATTGGATTGCACAATTTGTCCACAGTTCAGAAAAGTTGAGCCAGTCGATTCTGCGCAGCAGAAATCTCTCTCTGGACAGGAACGCTGCCTTCTTACGGGTGATTTCTGAGTGATAGCCCTAATAATATTCCATCAATTTAAGCCTGTCAACATCCAGGCTGGGCTTCCACCATGCTCTCTCCATCCTTTGACTAACTCACCTCAGCTCCTTCAAGGAACTGTCATACCAAGGGGACCTTGGGCGAAGAGTGAGTGGTCGAACATGAACAGGAGCAATCAAGTCCAAGGCATCTCCCATCGCCTTAATATAGGCCAGTACTAGATCCCCCGTACTTGTGCTTTCGCCCAGCAATCCTGATAGGTCCAGGACTGCCAATAGACCATCTGGGGTAACTCCCCATAAAGGGGGGGGTACCGGACCATGTCCGAAGGGGCAGGTCCAATTGGGGGGGCCCTGAAACTGAACCCTATGGTGTGATGGTCAGACCAACTGACTGGTTCCACCCCCAAGTCAGAGATCTCCATCCCCAGGTGGAACAACAGATCTAATGAGTGACCTCCTTTATGGGTAGAGGAGTTAACCACCTGTGTAATGCCCATCATTGTCATTTTCTGGAGGAGATTTTGACCAAATTGCGAGAGTTCATCGTCAACCCAGGCATTGCAGTCCCACAGAATTATCCATCTGGGAAACTCCAATACCATGTTGGCGATGAAGTCCGCTATCTCCTGCAGGAATGCACTGCCATCACCTGGTGAACGGTAGATAAAAAGTATCCTGCAACTGACACTCTCTCCCATGATACACTCAAAAGATCTAGTGATCCCCACTGGAACATCCACAAGGCACAGTTTGGTCTTAAACAAGATGGCTACACCCCCACCCCTACGATCCAACCTCGGGCGGTGGATCACCGAGTACCCAGCTGGAACTGTTGAAGCCAATACTGGGCCTGCATTTTCATCCAGCCAGGTCTCGGTGATACATGCCAGATCCACTGTTTCAACAAGATCAGCTGTAATAGCCATCTTGTTTTTAATGGAGCTGGCATTGCATAACACTGCCCAGTTTGGATGGGATGTAGATGAAGACCTCGACTCCTGTCCAGCATCCACTGCTGGGCCCTTCGGTATGGGAACATGAAAGGGATTACCTCTGTCCTCACATCATTTTGTCCCAGGGTGTCACCTGGTCCCCACTACTCCAATTCGCCCTCCCTTTCCATTCCCCCACCAGATCCAGTTCTCCTTCTTTTCCTATGCCTCCTGGCAATCCCTAAAGATGCCTGACCATCTTTAGGCCCTCCCAGCACATTTCTAAAACTAGCAACAACACACACCCAAATTACTAACCACCACCCAAAACAAATAAAAACTATAAACAACAAGTAATAAATATATTAACTTTAAAGTGCAAGGTGTAATAGCTGTTCTGGGCCTCTCACACCCAGTCAGCCAGTAATAAAATGTCCAGAGTCACCAGTCACACTAAGATCATGTACTTTAAAAATAATGAACACAGTTCTGGAAGAACCTCTCATGATCTTCCACTGGATGAAAAAAAAGACAGACAAAAAGCCAGGGCACAAAAATTCCACAGTCTTCTAATCTTCAGAAAGTCTCTTGACTGCTCAGTCAGCAAAGGGCAAAGCGAGGCGGGGGGGACTTCAAATTGATATAAGACAACAGGAGAACATGACACTCCAACACAGCCAGAAAGTTCCTCTGCAGGCATTAACTTTCACAGGAGTCTCTCTTAGCTGGGGGGGGGCATAGAAACATAGAAGTTGATGGCAGATAAGGACCCCAAGGCCCATCCAGTCTGCTCCTTTCTTTTTCTGCCTTATGAATGTGCCATCAGCCTTTGCTCTGTCAATGGCCTATCTATTCATACCCATCTGTATTGCTCCCTTATGCCTATCCCATGCCTGTTTGAAGCCCTGCACTGTATTCATATCAACCACTTCCTGAGGTAGGCCATTCCATGCATTCACCGCCCTTTCTGTGAAAAATAACGTCCTCACATTATCCCTTAATTGGTCTCCCTCTAATCTCATGCTGTGTTCTCTTGTCCTGCTATTTTTCTTATATTGAAACATGTTAGACTCTCACCTTATTAATGCCCTTAAGGTGTTTGAATGTTTTGATCATATCACCTCTCTCCCTCCTTTGCTCTAGGGTATACATATTGAGCTCCGTTAATCTGTCCTCATATGTTTTCTGATGCAGTCCCTGCACCATTTTGGTTGCCCTTCTCTGGACTGCCTCAATTTGGTTAGTGTCATTGTGAAGGTGTGGCCTCCCGTACTGCACGCAGTACTTCAGATGGGGCCTAACCAGTGTCTTGTAAAGAGGGATTATTACCTCCCTCTTATGACTTGTGATACCCCTACTAATACACCCCAACATCACTCTAGCCTTACCTACTGCTTTAGTGGTCCGCTTGGATGATTTCAGGTCATTGGTGATGATGACACCCAAGTCTCTTTCTTCCCTTGTGAGTGCCAGCAACTTGCCTCCCAGCCTATAGGTGGCTTCAGGGTTTCTCTTCCCTATGTGCATGATCTTGCACTTCTTTGTGTTAAACTCCAGTTGCCACTCTTCCGACCATTTTGCTAGTTTATCCAGATCTCTTCTCATTCTGCCCACCCCATCTGGATCATCTACTGTGTTGCAGATCTTGGTGTCATCTGCAAACAGACAAACCATACCCTTTAGTCCATCTGCAATGTCACTGATGAAGATATTGGAGCCAGCACAGCTCACAGAGCCCTTCCAGAAATCAGCCAAGAGCACCCTGCCATTAACCGACTGCAAGGCAGTCCAAGCCCCTATACCACCAGATCCCAGTCCTCCGGCCAGGGGCTGGTAGCAGGATCCAGGGAAACACCGGACTGCAACCAGCCCCCTCACCCCCTTCCCCAAGCAAATACCAGTCAGAGATTAAATTACAAAGTACTCACTCAGATGACTTCCGACTAGCTTTAAAGCTAGCACCAGCTGTAATTGTTGACAAGTTGAATGAACAAGACAAGGCTCTTTCTCCTCGATTCTCCTCCACCCTTGCTTCAGCAGCTACAGTAGAATGGTTCCCGGGGGAAAAAAAACACTGCATACAGTAGCCAAGCAGCCACAACACCCAGACACAGTACATAAAGGTTCCAGTCCAAAAGCTAGGGCATAGCCATCCCCAGTGATAAAATGACATCAAATCTAATCCACAGATGGCCGGACATGTATTTCAAAAGAGAACACCACAGTCAGCGGTGCAGTCTGCCACTCTGCACCCCTAACACAGAGAGCCAAAGAAAGTCCAGGCGCATGAAACCGCAATCCAAAACAGCTCCGGCAGCTCTAATCTGGCTTTACACTTCCACCCAGGCTGAACAAACAAATAAAAAAACCAAATAAACAGAGCTAAACTAAAATGAAGAACAAAACGATGTAACGATTTAAAAACTTGAGCTAGTCTTCTGGCTGGCTCACAGCAGCCGCCATATTGCTGCTCACTGGCTAAGCCTGGTTACATTTGCCTATTTTCAAACTCCCAATAAACTTTTTTTCAAGTGTCTACTTAGATAGAGAATATTAAATATAAAATATAATAGCTTTGAAGAAGATAGAAGCCATTGTTATAGCTTAGTTTTAATGTATGGTTGGAGAATGCTGAAATCTCATCTTGATTGTTTTACTTCCTTATTACTATTTTGCATTTCAGGTTAAATCAAATATAATAAAATACAATTTTTTTTTGGGAGAAGATAGAAGCTTTCATTATGGCTCTTCTTGGTTTGATCCACACACACTGAAACATTGAAGCACTGAGATCACTATGATTTTGGTAGCCTTGCACCATTCCTCTGATCCTAAAAATAAGTATCACGATGGTTGTATAATTGAAGGTCTATATTCAAATAGTTTTAATTCATTATAATTACACACGAAGAATAATGGTCTTAATGAGTTTATCTAAGATTTCATAATTGACCTTTTGCAATTTTAATGACCTTTCAATCCTGGAGTCTTCAATTTGTTTTATCTAAACATTTATTTGCTCAGTTCATCAATAGTCCAATAAGATTTAGAATAAAATGACTTTAGAACAAAAACTGTATAAACTTTGGATTTGATTTTGTGCAGCTATTAACTTCTCTCCAAGCTGAAAATGCATAGGAGATTAGTTGTACATACTTTTGTATTTCTCAGCACTTTTACTGTGAACATTTGTAAAACAATATGAAAAATAACACTTGATCTTTTGCACAGGTCTTGACCTCCCACAAAGGGAATGACTTAAAACTTATTTAGGAGTCATTCAAGAGTTAACCCAAGGTCAAGATTCAGTAAACTATAAATTTAATGATTTTTAATAATAGATGTTGCCAAAGAGGACATAATAAATGTAAACTGAACTTCACTGTGTTCACTGATATAAACAAACAGTTTATTTATTGTTTTATAGCATATTAGATTGCAGTATTTATTTTGAACATTGTGGCCATGAGGATGGTGTATACAGTGTGCGTGCGTGTGTGTGTGTGTGTGTGTGTGTGTGTGTGTGCGTGTGTGTGTGTTTGCTGTAGCTCAATCTATTTTTTTCCAAAAAAAGCACAGTAAAAAAAGCCTGCTGATTGCTATATATTTCACTTGGCTACTTCACAGAAGACCTGGCCAAGTTGAAAATGAATAGGAGATTAGTTGTACATACTTTTGTATTTCTCCGCACTTTTACTGTGGAAATTAGAAAAAAAGTATGAAAAAATAACACTTGACCTTTTCTACATGTCTTGACCTCCCATAAAGGAAATGGCTTAAAACTTATTTAGGAGTCATTCAAAAGTTATCCCAAGGTCACAATTTAATAAACTATACATTTAATGTGGTTTAATAATAGAAGTTGCCAAAGAGGAGATAATAAATGTAAACTGAACTTCACTGTGCTCATTGATATAAACAAACAGTTTCTTTATTGTTTTATAATAACTGGCCAGCAATTTTTTCCATAGGCTTAGCCAGTTATAATTTGCCGTTATAACCCGCGGGTTATAACGAAAAACACGCACCACGTCAGTTCCAGAAGAGCCATTCCCGATTGGCTCTCCACTGTTAATGGGCGGGCTAAACACTATGAAAAACATGGCGGCTCCTCATCGCGCTTACCGAGGAGCTGTCACACCGGGAGTCGTTGTGCTATTTTTTTATTTAAAAAAAATGTATCTGGTTAATCCTGCTTTCCACAACCCACACTACAGAACAATAAACAGCTCAGATGTGCTTAAACACCCAGGAAACAGCTCTGAGGCGCTTCTCAAAGGTAAGCACGATCCCAACAGTGTGAAACCCCAAAGTCTTCAAAGTAAAAAGAAATGGCTAATAAAAAAAAAGACTCCTCACTATGAAACTCTCTTTTCTCACTAAGAGAGAGAGAGAGAGTGTGAGTGAGTGACTGAGTGAGTATATGTGTGTGTGTGTGTGTGTGTGTGAGAGTGTGTGTGTCTGTGTAACAGCAGCACAATCTCCTTAGGCAAAAAATTGCTGACCAGCAATTATAATTAATAAAAAATGGGGAAGTGTGCTTAAATTAAAATTAATCGAGCTTTGTGGGATGTCGACAAACCCCTCGGCTTCACCTCGGGGTTTATGCAGCATCCCACACCTCGGGCAACCATTAATTTCTCAGTAAGCACACTTCCCCATTCATTATTGAATATATAACATATTAGATGGCAGTATTTATTTCGAATGTTGTGGCCATGAGGATGGTGTATACAGTATGTGTGTGTGTGTGTGTGTGTGTGTGTGTTTGCTGTAGCTCAATATATTTGTTTCCCAAAAAGCATAGTAAAAAAATGCCTGCTGATTGTTATATATTTCGTCTGGATACATCACAGAAGACCTGACACATGTCTGAGACTGTGCTTATCAGATAGTGTCTTAAACGGTTAAACAAACTTTAAATATTTTTAGATTTGCTGGGAAAGGATGACATTTATGAGGTATGAATCTTTCTTGAAAGATAATACCTGCCCAACTGAAGCTTGTAGTAAGAACATGTTTAAATGCTAAGAATTTAAATGTGCAAGGTGTTGCATTTCGAAGGGGGTAAACAAATCTCCAGTTTAATAGACAACCAATGTTTACCAAGCTGTTTCAGTTTCCTAATGGGCATCTGATAAGCAGCTTGGAGTTATGTCTCCAACATTCTAAACAGAAAGAAGGGAGTATTTTATTTCAGTTGGCATAGTGATTTGTAGATATGAAAGGATGCATTGAAAACTCCAAAATGTGTGTTCCATGATACTCCATTTTTCCAGCTACAGATAGGAAGATGGCTGTAGGCTCTGCCCACAGCCATAAAAAGACAGACAGTATAACAGTATGTCAATATTCCACAGCAAGCTTATTTTTTGCTGAGCTATTTTTCACTTTGATTGCTTTTTTTTTCACAGTCAAGCAACTCCTGACGGCTGTGCTGAACTGTGAAGGGAAATATGCCGGGTCTCATCAACAGAAGTGGAAACTGTAAGCTGCCTCTCATTGCATCAGAGGTCCGCTCCTGCGTGAATGGATATACCCTGGGAATGACAGCCTCTCTGACCTATAGCAACACAGAAGCCCATCCTATTGAAGGTATGTAGTACAATATCCTCCCCCAGTCTGGGCCAAAATGTATTACTTTTCATCTTTTTTCTGTATTGGAGCAAACAAACAGGTAGCCCCCTCTACTCAGTCCAAAGCACACAAATTATTATTGGTGGGCTACCTATTTTAGTTATCAAGTAGCCAACCAGATATCAATATGATGTACAGTTTTGTTATATTTGCTATTTTAATAGCCTATCAATGTAGCAGAAGTCATTGGCTGCCCTTGAGACTGCCAAGTTACTAAGGTTTGCTAACACCTCTGCTGTATGGTTTTCACAAGATTTCTGTTGATAGTAGAAACTGCATGTTGTCAAAAACAATGCTCTGTTTTAACCAGTGACATAGTGACATTTTTATTTTAGATACTAACACAACAGCTAGTCAGAGAGCATGTGCATCTATGATGCTGACCTATCATATTAGTTTGTCTAGTGTGGAGACCTTCAGCTAATACCAGAGGACTGACTGGAGTCCCAGAGTACTAGCCTATCATACCAGTACACTTGAGTTAAGACCTTCTGCTAATGTGCAATGAATTCAGTTTCCAGCATTCTGGGTTATAACATCAGCACAGTCATAGGGAGATCTGCTGTTAATGCAAAAGAATGAAGTTTAAGTCCCGGTGTTCTGGTTCTGTATAAGAGTCCTTTAGTGGAGACCTTCTGCACATGCAAGATGACTGATTTTGAGTCCCAGTGTGCTGGCTTTTTGCATCAGTTTATGTATGTATCAGAGGGTGGCATACATACTATTTCAAGGTCCTGAGTTCAAGTCTTAATGTGCTGTATCATTGCACTGCTGCACTAGTGTAATCACAAGTCTGAATCCTGTCTCATTCACTGACTCTGTATGTACACAAGCAAGCTACTTGATATCCCTGTGCTTCAAGCTTCTCAGCTATAAAATTGAGTAGACAAAATGCTCCCAATAAAAAAGGCATATTGCATCTCCGTTGGGCTTTATTGGGTTAATGTACTGTAACAAACAAAATATAAATAATGTAAGAACTCTGCATTTGAATTGTTGCACAGTGGTACATTACTCTTGGCACTAGGGCACAGGACACACTGCTTAAGTGCTATGATTTCTGTCTGCTACTGTAGTAGAAGAGGCCATGGAGGTTCTATGCTACTATAAAGACCCTGAGATCCAGTTGCAATCTAGCATGGTGGTTCACTATACTAGTGTATTAGTGTATAGTGTATAGGGGCATCTACTATTTAATAGCTTCTGAGCTGAAATCCTGACATGGTGGCTCACCTTAATGAGAGTGTTAGTGTGGAGGCACTTTACTACTCCAGGATCCTGAGTTTCACTATAAGTTTAGTTTTTAATCACATTAGTGGCATGGAGACTCTCACCTTCTGCAGGGCTCCTAAGTTTAAATCCCTACACAATGGATCACCACACTAGTACTCTTGTGTGTAGACCCTCTTCTACAGGGTCCCCAGATTTTAATTTGAGCAAAGTGGTTTCCCCCATACTAGTGCACTGGGGTGGACACCTACTTCTACTCTGAGGCTACTGAGCTTGAATCCTAGTATGGTGATTAATCACATTATTGTGCTGGTGGGAAAACTCTCAACTTCTGCAAGGTCTTTGAACTTGAATCCCAGGACAATGACTCATCACATTAGTACACTGACATGGAGCTTCTCAACTAGTACTGTATCCCCAAGTTTGAATCTCTGCAGAGTGACTTGCCACGCTCATGCACAGGTGTGGACAATCCCTTCTACTTTAAATCTCAGCATGGAGATTCACCATACTAGTGCACTTATGTGGATACCTATGTCTGCTATGAGTTCTGTGAATATGAATCTTAGCATGGTGATTCACCACACTAGGGTACTGGTATATAGACTCAACATCCACAAAGGCCCCAAGTTTTAATTCCACCTCAGTTACTCACCACACTAGTGACCTGGTGTGGGGGTCTACTTCTGCTGCAAGATCTTTCATTCTGCATACTGGCATTCCCAAATATAATGGAAATTTGCTTAGTAGGAATTTGGGTTAGGACTAGGACTCTTGACATTGTAAGTTTCTGACCTATGGTCCAGATCTTGTAATGTCAGGTTATGGGGAGTCATTACTTGAGGAGCAGTTTCCCCAGAGAACAGTTAACTATGGTGCTTAAAGCCCAGAGTGGTAAGGTCTTAGACTAATGCCCTTCCACTGCTTGGTATTTGCTCTTTGAGATTCACTTGCACTCACTGCAGCAGTATTTTCCACTGCATAACAGTGTTCACTGCATGTTATTAGCCTTACTGCAACTGTACCTGAACCTTATGTTTCATAGCAGCCTGCATACTGTTTTTGTTTTAATGTATTGTACTTTAATACCAGGTATATTTTCTCCCCCTTTTTCCCCTACCCCTGGGTTGCACCTGGGAGTAAGCCTTGGCTCAGTGTACCTTTCCTTTCCTAGTTACCAATTTTCAAGAAATAACCTAACTAACTAAATAACTAACTAATGAATGGATGCTTGCAACAGTCAGCAGGGGATTGTCATGACAGAGTTTTTTTTATGTCAACATTGCACTCTTGACATCAGACACTGACTGTACATTAGTGTCAAGAGGCCAGATCAGAAAGTGGAGAGATGAGCAGAAAAGTGGAAACAGAGACAGATTGCTTCAGATATTTTCTGGAATAAAATAGAAACATGAAGCATCCCAAGAAGGAAGAGTTAAACCGAAAGTCAAATAGGATCTGGTATCAGAGTGATGACGTGACTTGCTTGAGAAAAAGGCTCAAAAGCTCAAATGTTCAGTGCTGTGTGTCAGACTGCAGACTGCATAAAAGCATAACTGTGAGCTCTATGTATAGTATATTAATTTAGAAGATGGCTATGACATAAGCTGCCATAATCATTGTTAAAGCTGTGAGCTGTGTACACTTGTTGTGTTTAGTCAGTCTGAATGCTCAGCAAAATTGACTTGTTTTTGAAGATGCGAGTTTTAATGGTAGCATATAAAACCAATGATAATGTTGTATTGCTTAACAGTTTGAAGTAATGACCTTGGGGAGTTCTTCTCAGTTAGGACAATGTTCTTCTTTTTGTTAAATTGATTGGAGGAGAAAGGAGAGTTGCTACTAATATACAACAGAACAAATCATGTTCTCTTGTCAATAAAATCTGCTAACCAGGAAAAGTACACCAAGCCAAGACATATTTACAGGTGTGACCGTGGGGGGGCTACAAGGGACAGATAAAACATGGCAAATGAAATAATCAGAAAATACAGAGTAGAACCTGAGGAAGTAAACCATTCAGTCGGTTACTAAACTCAGTCCTGAATTTCCAGGGATTATCTTTCATCTCTGCCTCCATGACCCTTAAGGTCTCAGAGTCACATTCTGCATGCAACACTGCAACAAACATGGTATAACATTCTCTAACCTGCTACAGTGTTTTACATGTCTGTGATTTCTGAAATCCACAGTGCTAGCTCTGATCACCTCTATGTCAGGAGGCTGAAACCACAGAAACTACATGTCATGCTGTGATGTTTATTTTTAAGGGTGAAGGCATAAGATGGTTGAAACACTTTGTTATTTCTTCCTTGCAGTGGCTTCTCATCTAATAGACCAATGGATGTTTTTGTTGCAAAATATATTACTTCTATTTCTTTCTTACTGCTACATAATTTGCTGTGTACTCTCCCTCTCTTTTCTTCCTTGCCTCTCCCTCTCTCTCTTCCCTGTTGTTTACAATGTAATTACTGTATGAAATGTATCAAGGGTTGCTGATTGTTTACAGTGATGTTACTGGCTGATGAGACTTCGGCAGCCACATTGTCTAACAACCACATAGGCCAATCACTTTGGCCTCATCACATCTAAGGAATCTGACAGCCCTTTGGAATGCTAAAATTCTCTTTCGTCAGTCATTTGCAATTTCACATTTTATCAAGCAATTGTCAATGCTGAATGTTTGCGCGTATTGTGTGTGGCAGGTCAGCATAGTGAGATGAATAATTTGTGGTGGCTCTTGACTTCCTATTAATTGTAGGCCTGTGCCTGTGCTAATGTTTTACTCAGGTCTACACTCTTCCCGTTCTGAGTGGGTGTTTAGCATGCTATCTTGTCCATCACCAAAATGGCCAGTGTCCTACTTGATGGGAATGCCTATACCATCATCACACTGCCACTGTAAACAGCATCCATGTGCTGCATAAATACGGGAGATTGCTTGTACTAAGTGTTTACAATTTTCATACTGTCAGCATAACTCAATGGATTAAACATTTGTTTGTTTTTGCATGTGTGTTTGGGAATGGGAGGGAGGTCTGCACAGTGTGAGGCACCCAGTCTTCATCAGCGTCTGTGACCTTTTGACCCCCGAATTGTGGGTCTGCTGCTGTAATCATTTTACTGTTGGAGAAACCCTTGGAGCTCTCCCGTGGTGTTATTTTGCCTTTTTAAAGGCAAGGTACAGCCATAAAGGCAGACTTTAAGTTGTTATAAACAGATTAGTGAAAGAGGAAATCACAGATCTCCACTTCCTGTTCTGAACATATAAAAGAACTGCCTCTGTGAGCTGCAGAGCTGAGCAAAGATAATTTTACTAGGAATGCTCTTGGAGAGTCTGTTGGAGCTAAATTCCTTAATTATCTGTGTGCTGGGGGTACTTTTAATGGTGTTTTAAACTGTAAAATGATCTGTCTGTGACCTTTTGAGACCCCAAGTTGTGGGGCTGCTGCTTTAAACATTTTACAGTTGGAGAAGCCCTTGGAGCCCTTGACATTCTTCTGTGGTACTATTTTGTCTTTTTAAAGGCAGGGTATAGCCATAAAAGCAGACTTTAAAAAAAACATATATACTGCATACACACAAACAAGATAATAGGATTAAATGATTTGTACATCATGAACCCAACTTGTGAGCTGCTCAAGTTGTTGTGTGAGGAGTGGTCACTAGTGCAGTGTAACAAATGTAAAGAGTTTGCTGAGAAGCCCTCACTAATGACAGCCAAAGTTTTTACCTGTATTAAATGTCCTGCCTATAATGAATTACAGTCATAAATACACACTACACAAGCTGAGCTAAGGAGTGTTCTAGAAATAAAAAATATGGAAAAGCTGATCAACACTCTGGAGACTGAAGCAGCAAAACTATTAGAGGTAGAAACAACCAGCAATAAAAAAAGGACGAGAGATGAGGAACACAATAGCAGCATGTCACATATTGAGGATACAAGAAGTAGGAGGGGATGAGTTGAAGTAGGGGAGTCTGAAAACACTGATTGGTATACTATAAAACAAAGTAAAGCAATTAAAAAAAGGTAGAAGGGCAGGCAATGGGTTTGTCCTAATGCTGACAAACTGATATAGGCAACTACCCAATGAAGATTATGAAGAAGTAGGTGAATCAAGCAAGAAAACTGATACAAGTACCCATAGACCAAGACAGATGCTGGTCTTGGGTGATTCCATAATCAAGCGCTGTGACTTAGTAATATGTGGTCCTGATAAATTAAACAGAACTGTATTATGTTTCCAAGAGCAAAAATCAAAGACCTAAGTACAAGGGTTCCAGACATACTAAAAAGTTGTGGAAAAAAAAAACAAACAATAGTCACCATTTATGTGGGTACTAACAACATAAGTTTTGATCATGAGAAAGGCATAGGTCACAATATAATCAAAACATGTAGAAACATAAGGAACAGTGGTGCAAAGGTACTGTACTTATCTCAGGAATACTCCCTATCCCTAGAGCTCTCCGCAAAAAAATAACACCTTCATTATAATTAACACAAGACTTAGAACTGGTGTATACAAGAAGGACTGAGATTTATTGACACCAGGCCCCACTTTCATAGGAAAAATCACCTAGATAATAAGGACAGGTTGCATCTTAATAAAAATGAGGTATTTATACTTGGGAGACTAATTAAGGCTAACAGACGGATACCTGGGGTCCAGTGATCATTGCACGGTGAGGTTCAGTATGAGTATAGTGGCAGAGTCAAGCCACACAAAGGCAAAGGTCCTGGATTTCAATAGCATGGACTTAACTAAGAAGGGGATATGTCTCAAGAATGCCCTGGCAGGGAGGGATGAATGGGGGTGAGTTGAGAAGCAGTGGACCCATCTGAAAGGGACCATAGTGGAGGCAACAAACCTTTGAATTAAGTAAGTAAACAAGGGTAAGAGAAAGAGAAAACCACTATGATTCTCAAAGGAAGCAGTGGGAATAAAGGTAAAAAGACGGCTTTCAGGAAATACAAGGAAACACATAAGGAGGGTAGAGTACCTGGATAAACGGGGAGGAGGTAGGGAAAGCAGTCAGGAGCACAAAGGCATAAATGGAGGAAAAAATAGCACAGGAGGTATAAAAAGGGGACAAGACTTTATTGGTACATTAGTGAAAGGAGGAAAATCAGGGGTAGGATTGTAAGGCTTAAAGGGGAAGAAGGGAAGTGTGTGGAAGGGGACCTAGAAAAAGCATCAGTATTGAACAAATAATTTTGTTCTGTAGACACAGAAGAAGGAGAAGGTGAGGGACCACAGTTAGGCAACATGAGCAAATATGGGAGGGAGGTGGACACCAGTCCATTTATGGAAGAGAGAGTCCTAAAAGAACTCACAAAACTGAAAGTGGACAAGGCGATGGGCCCAGATTGGATACCTCCTAGAATATTAAGGGAACTAGGGGAGGTGCTGGCAGCACCACTAGCGGCCCTGTACAATGAATCACAGGAGTGGTTCCAGAGGAGTGGAGGAGGATAGATGTAGTCCCTCTTCACAAAAGTGAGAGTAGGGAGGCAGCTAGAAACTATAGACCAGTCAGCCTCACCTCAATAGTGGGGAAAATTATGAAATCACTACTGAAGGATAGGAATGTGGAACATCTTGAAGCCTGCGGAACACAGGATCCGAGACCGCATAGATTCACAGTGGAAAGGTCATGTCAAACAAATATAATTAATTTCTTTGAATGGGTGACTAGGGAAGTGGATTGGGGGGAGCGGTAGATGTGGCCTACCTTGATTTCAGTAAAGGCCTTCAATACTGTTCCACATAGAAGACTCAAAAACAAGCTGGGCAGCCTGGGAGTGGATCACAAGGTGGTAAACTGGGTTAGGAACTGGTTGATTGATAGAAGACAGAGGGTGGTGGTAAATGGAGCTCAGTCTGAGGAAAGGAGGGTGACCAGCAGGGTGCCATGATAGTAGTAGTAGTAGTAAAAAGGTTTATTTTTTATCCAGGAAACAGGTATAACTTTTCATATCTTTAGGCCAAAGGCCTTTTTTCAAGATGGTCCTGACAAGTACATTTCCATTTAAATAACACATTAGATTCAGTGAATACACTTACATTATCATCAACAATTGACAAATTTAAAACATAATCACATAGTCTTAGACATGAACAAATATTAAAAATGATTTCTTTACATGTTCCCCAGGCCTTCACTTTATCCTTTCACCCATTGCACATACATCTGACTTTCAGTTCCTCTGTTAAGTACTTTGTAAACAAGGAAAGTTTATAGTCCAGTTTCATCAGAATAAAATTTATGGTCAAACAATTTGAGACATATACTGCCTTAAATGTCATTCTAGTAAAGGAGCGTTTTACTTTTGGCCTACAAGGCTGTTCCCTAGTGTTTCTTGACTGATATTTATGTTTAATGGTAGTTCCCTCTATTGTATCCATTACATATTTAGGTTCTCCTGTCTTTAAAAGTTTATTTGTATGCAAAACCCCAATTAAATTTCATCTGTTTTCAGGCGTTAATCAGCCTAAGTTTTGGTACATTTCACAGTGGTGAGTTCTAATGTCACACCGAAGGATAAATCTGGCTAAGTTATTGTAGGTAACATCTATCTTTTTTAAAAGAGAATTTGTAGCCATTCCATATATATGGCTACCAAAATCTATAATAGGAATTAATAACTGATTTACAATTGTTTTTCGCATTTGTATGTCTGTGTAAAATCTATTTCTTCAAAAAGCCCAAAGTTTCTTATTTATTTTATTTACCATATCAGCTATGTGCACATCAAATTTAAATCCCTGATCTACCCATACCCCCAGATACTTATAGTGGGGGATCTGTTCTAAAGTTTCATGTTTCCATGTGTTTATATTTAACCCCTGTTTTTGGTCTTTTTTACCATTCCTTGGGGACTTAATATACAGAGTTTTTGTTTTTTTTGCTATTTAATACTATCTTTGATTGAGCTAGCCAGTTTTTTAATCCCAAGAAGCCAACTTGGAGCCCCCTTTCTAACTTGCTAATATTTTTCCCATGGGCAAGTAGGACTGTGTCATCCGCATGTAATTTAATTTTAGCTTGAGTAGGAATTTTCACTAAGTCATTTACATAAATAAAAAACAGGGTTGGGCCCAAAATAGACCTTTGGGATACCCCTCTAATAACTTGAAGCTGTTTTGAAGTAGTGTCTCCAAGTTGTACCTGTTGAGTTCTCTGTGTTAGGTAAGATGAAAACCAACCTACTGATTCAAAGTCCACGCCAAGGGATTCCAGTCTAAGGAGTGAAACACTCTACTCCATGGTGTTGAAGGCTTTAGACAAGTCCATGAACTGCGCCCACTGCCCTGCCTTCCTCTAATTGGGAGGAGACAAGATCTATTAGGTTGGTGAGCGCGATGTTCATGGCGTGTCCCTTTCAAAATCCAGTTTAGGATTCTGAGAGCAGATGGTATTTCTCCAAATGATTACACAACTGTTTTTATACTAGTTTTTCCATTACCTTCGACACCGTGGATAACAGGGCTATGTGGTCTAAAATTTGAGGGATTTGTTAGGTCCCCCCTTTAAAAACTGGGATAATTTTGGCTCTTTTCCAACTGGAAGGAACTTTCCTTTCTATTAGACTCCAGTTGAATATTTTGTTAAGCTGGGAGCCATCAAATCAACAGAATCCTTTAAGAACCTATTTTCAATGGCATCAGGTCCATATGCTTTGTTTATTTTTAACCTACATAATTCCTTCTTGACTGCACTACAAGTGATTATTTTAAATCTGAATCTAGGGATTTCAGAGGAGAGAGTGGGAGAGGATATAGAATCCATCTTTTTATCACACACAGAAATGTCTCTGTCAGGTAAATTAACAAAATATGTATTCAAAATATCAGCAGATATAGCCACACTGTGTAGTACTCCATTTTGTTGGATTTAGATGGAAGGTTTGTTTATAACTGGTTTCTCTAGAGAGCGGATCAGGGCCCAGTATTTTTTAGGGTCCACAGTTTCAGTAATTTTCATTTTTTAATATTGTTTTTTTTGAATTTTTGATCTTTGCTCTCAATCTGTTACGATGGACTTTATATATTTCCCAGTCATTTGAATTTAAAGTTTTGTTAGCCCTCTTCCATAGTTGATTTTTTATTTTAATCTCTTGTTTATGTTTTTCTGTTATCCATAAAGGCTGATTCTTTTTTACTACAAAATATTTAAAAGGAGCAGCTTTATTACAGGCTTCAAGAAATATTCTTGAGAATTCCCTTATAGCCAAATCCAGGTCATGGATAAGGAAAATTCTATCCCACTTCATTGCTACTAGAGTATGTAGTAATAACTCTTTACTACAGTTTTTAAAGGATCTCCTTCTTTTTCTGGAGTAATTTACCGGTTTTATTTTATGACCATCTGTTAAAAGTTCACATTTACTGGTGATTGTGCAGTGGTCACCCAATATAGGTTGGATTACCTGTACCTCGTGGGTTTTTATATTTGCTGTTACAAAAAGTAAGTCTAGTATGTTCCTTTTGCTAGCTAAATCTGTTTTCCTTGTGGGAGTCGATATAACCTGTGTCAGTCCAAGGGGGCTTAAGCTCTGTAATAGAGCTTTGGCCCTCGGCTTACCCCAGGCCACATTGAAATCTCCCAGTAAGAGCAACTCAAAACTCATTGTGAATTTCTGCAATAATTAATATAATTCTTTAAATCCTCCAACTTTCACCTTAGAAGGGGAGTCGACCAGCCCCACAACAAGATTTGTACTGAGGAAATGTATTAAAATAATTTCCTTCTAACTTATAGTTCCTGAGTAGATTACCTTGGTGCTTCCCAGTTCCCAGCTGGTATATAGTAGAATACCTCCTCCTCTTCTATCTTCTCTATCTACTCTGTGAAGAAAAAAGCCCTCTATCTCTATTTCATTAGAGTGGATCCGAGAAGTTAACCAAGATTCAGTTAAGGCTATGATATCTGGATCTTCATCTGCTAACCAAGTTTTCATGACATCAGTTTTTGTTTTTAAACTTCTTGCATTATCAGAAATAATTTTGATCTTGTTTGTTGAATGTGGGCCTGGGTTCAACTCTATATTGCCACCTAAATGCAATATCAGCACTAAATTAGAACAAGGCTTTCTCCAATGTATCAATAATGGAAGGGAAATATTAGCTTTACAATTTATCTCTTCCTGTATGTGTGCAAAATGGTTTTTAACCCTCCTTCCTGAAACCCCCATCTAATGGTTCCCTCACCTGTTAAATACCCTTAATGAGGTAGCAGATACTCCCTGAGTACCAGATTTCCCTGGGGTATATGTTGTCTGATAGGAGATTACTAAGGTTAATAAAATCAACTGCAGTATTTTAATCCAGTTCATGTCTAGACTGAAATGTTGTCCCTACATAAACCTTAAAAACAAGCCTCACCCTTTTCCCCTCCCAAGTCCAAAAGTCTCCTATGCCAGTCCTTTAGGGCTAGATTCAGCAGGTTTACCTCTTAGTTTGAACCTGCTAGACAAATTTTTCTTTTCCCAGGACTGGAGCTAAAAGTAATTTTGGTACTGAGCGACATTGTGGAGTGGCTGGAAGGGAAGGTGTGCCTCTTTGCAGATGACACTAAGATCTACAATAGGGTGGACACTCCGGGAGGGGTGGAAAAAAAGAGGAGGGACCTAGGTAAACTGGAGGAATGGTCTGGAGTGTGACAGCTGAGATTCAATCAAAAAAGTGCAAAATCATGCATTTGGAGCACAAGAACCCAGGGGAGGTTTACATGATGGCAGGGGGGGAGATACTGATGGTCACTAAACAGGAAAGGGATTTGGGGGTGGTGGTGGGCTAAGTGGCCACAATTGGCTCCATGAAGTGATTCGAGGAGTAATGCGGAATCCGCAAAGTACTCTGCAGTGTGAAGCGGAGTACTTCACATCATAATTAGGAATGCAAAATCTACTGAAAGCAATGACTTTGCATTATTTCACCTTCCCCAAATCACTACTCCACCAATCTTAAGGTGAATTACATTGAAATCAATGTACTTCACATCACTTCACATTGTTATTGAGCTCCAAGGTGAATTTTGCTGTGATTCATGGGATTGCAGGTCACATGGGCTCTAGGTTGTTCTGCACAGCCTCAGTTCTGGGTAGTGTGTGTAGGAGTAGGAGACAGTTTGCTCTGAGAGCTGTCTGCTATTCAAACTCTTTAAAAGCTGTTAAAAAAGCCTTTTTGAGTAATTTTCTTTGCTCGAACTTTAGTGCATTGATTCTAGGAAACCCTCCTGTGCTCATATCATTGAGTGTTTATTGTTTGTGTGTGGATATTGAACGTTAATGTACAACATTTAGTTTGTGTACTTCTGTGTACTGACAGACAGTGGAAGTGTGCTTTGGGGGAGGGGTGCATCTGTGGTGTAGGTAGATTATAAATTGGAGAAATAGGGAGTTCTTTGTTTTTTGGTTATATTTTTCTTGAATAACTGTGTTAATGTACACACAGTAATATTTTCAGTAGTTGTTGAAATTTTTTTGCTGACTGTGTTGTGGACCTGGTGCAGGAGTGCATAATTTCAGGTTGTTTAAAATACGTGGTATATTACTGAAGTTTTCAATTTGCTATGCATTACTTGTAGACAAAGTTTGTGTATGTGAGTGTGTGTGTGATGCATGACATGAAATAATACACCTTTTATTGTGCCACAGTGTAATTGCAGCAGTGTGAACCTGCTATCCACTGCACCTGTATGATTTTATAATGCTTTGTGGTATCTTGGTTTTGCACTGTTACTATAATCTGCAGTCACAGTGCTCCACCCCCCTCCCCAAACTGGCAAAAGGTATTTTTTTCCAGACTGGATTGTGACTTGAGCACCACTGGTTAGTTAAGGTGTTGTTGAAGTTGTTGTGACTTTGCATCTGTATCTCTTGTTGAAGCCACAGTTGTTTTTTTTGGCTTCACATCCAGTGGCCCAGAGTGAATGTTCCAAAATCTAAACTTGCTTAGAATTTTCTTGTTGATCCCCCAAAATGACCGCAAAGAGATGTGCAAGCAAAGCTGTTTCTCGCCATGGCACTGCTGTCAGTGATAAGATTGTCTGTGGGCATGGTAGTACGCAGAAGTGCATTGCTGATCTGAGGAAAGGTATTTCTCCTTCAATGTTTTTTACAGTGCAATTGACAGCTTCACTCATAGTTGGAGGAGATGTTGTCCCAGCTGGTGGTGGTGGTGTTAGTGTCGTTGATGATGGTATGAGTATTGCTGCCTCAAGTTCCACTTCTGACCAGTTGACCGTGTCCAAAAATATAGTTGACTGTAAAGCAGTGGGTGACAGTGTAGATGATGTCATACTCCCCAGTAATATCCCATTGATAACTGAACATCAGGATTCTGATAATCATGGCAACGACAACACACAATCTCACATTTCTTCCACCGCAGTTCAGGTCACGCATTTGCCATGCAATGATTCACAGTGTGGTGAAAACATATCTGGTGATGGTGGTGTTGATGATGATGAATCTGATGATGATGATGATGTTGCTGTGGCTGCAACATGCAGTCCATACGCCAGCATCCAAGCAGAAGATGTGGATGTGGTTGATGTTGATGAATATGATGATGATGATGTCAGTGAACCCTGTTGGGAACCGGACAAAAAGCAATTTAAGGTGGCTGTGTTTGGGTCTGTTTGCATTAACACCCCCCTGTAAAAAGTTGTGATTCAACAGTTTCAGTTGATGATGATGATGACCCAGTAATAATGATAGGTAGTCGTGTTGGTCAGTTGCTGTCCATGTGTGTCCTGTCTGAAAAATCATGTACACACCCCCTACTTTAGGGCTTAGAAAAACGGAGTCCAATAAGCAGCTTCAGGGACATGTTAAAAGTAGGGGATAACAGTCCCTTGTTTGGGATTTGTTTGTGCAAGATGCAAATAACGAGTCAGTTGCAATCTGCCAGCTTTGCCATGTGCGTGTGAGTTGAAGTAAAAAGGGGAGCCATCTGGGCACAGGGAGACAGCATACACATCTTAAGAACAGACACATGGCACTGTGGACCCAGCACAAGATGGTAGCTAATACCACAGTGGGGCATTCACCCTTGTAATCAACCATAATGAGCATGTTATCTCCTTCCATGACTGTAAGATCAAGTAGGAATATGTACAGTAGTGATGAAATAGCAGCAGAGGATTACTACAGGCATGATGAGGTGGAGGAGCATAATGACTTTGAATCTTGTCCAGTGGTGGTGAGAGTAGCAGTTTTGCTGGTGGTGGTGGTGGTCAGTGCAGTATGTCTAGTAGTACAAGTGGTACATCAACCCCTGTTTGTAAATCTGGAAAAAAAACTTCATTTGTGGATTTTTCATCACCTGTGCAACCGTCTTCATCACACATCCACACTCCACCCCCTGCAATTCACAGAGCAGAACCATTTGTCATCATACCCCATGTAAAACATTTAAGTCAGCCCACATTACAGAGTGTTTTGCCCATAAACTGAAATACCCACCCAGTCATAGTGTCATGTGAACTTAATGCTGCTGTAGATGAAATGTTGACAATTGATCTTTTGCCCTTCTCCTTTGTGGACACAGTGAGTCAGATAAATGGATTCATCACACAGTTTATCTCTAGACACCTGTTGCATAAATATATATACAAGCTGCCTTCTACTGGCACAAAATCAAGTTTAAACTATTGCTTTCCTCATGTATCACAGATGCTAGTACTGCCGAGTTTGTTCTAATCAGGCAAATGTATTTTATTAGTAATATATATGTATGTATGCAGTCTTAGCAGTGCACAAAATTGCTAGCATTGTAGCCTAATTAATCACACTTTAAACCGAATCCCTCAAGTCAACTCAGGCTGCTTTTTATTGTAGCTGAATCAACACTCTGAGCTCCTTTCGAATCAGCTGGCAGTTTGCTTAATTGTAAGGTCATTTGCTGTATTTTAACTCATGTCTGAAACAGCTGTATTTCCTACTATTTGCAATAATGTAACCCATGAGGGTGCCCCGTAGCTAAAAAACAAAACAAAAATAAATAAATCAGAAGCTGGTTTTCCACAAAAAAAATAAATCTGAATAAGGTGCTACATAGCCAAAAGAAATATAACAGAGCAGTGCAGCCAATTTGAATTAAGCGCGTGCTTCAACTCCTCCTCCTACCTACTTGATACTTATTGCTGCTCCTCTCTCCTTTTCCCCACAGTGCTGTAGGTGGTTGTGAGGGCCTCCGTGATCCCTGCCTTCCCCCAAGATGGACCCCCGCTGAAAAAACACAATGAGGTACACAACAGAGCCACTGAGGGAGATGCAGGATTGATTTGTACTGCGTGTGTGAGGCTCCTGCCGGCGCTATGCGCCTGCTTCCCTACCACCCCCACCACCACCCTTGGTGAACTGAGTGTTATATAGGCTGTATCACGTGCCGGGTACAACCAATCAACCCACTTTCCCATCTGCACATTATATGAGATGACCACTAGTGGCCACCCTAGCACATTTCTCTACTACCATTTTTTCTGCCAGAAATATGCTACCCTGGTATCTGTCAATATTATGCCTGCTAACACCCCTAGTCTCCCTTCTACCCTCCATCTACCCCCTAACTCAGCCATGCCCCCTGGCTCTCTACCCCAGAACAGAGCCTCCGCCACATCACACCACCTCCCTCCTATGGCTGCCGCTCCCATATCCCCTGAACAATTGGGTTCTAGGAGCCTCCTTCCTACTTTCTTCCTCTCACGCAGGGCTGATGGTAAATTGGCCTCAAGTATTCCTTGCCATTCCCTATCTCCGATCCCTTCCCATCCCAGTCTCACTCTCCACTACCCCCACCAAGGGTAATGCCTCCAAATGTCATAGGCATATCAGTGCTCCTCTCAGGCTGATTGCACTACTCCTCCTTCTGTCTGGTAATGTCCACCCCAACCCAGGCCTGCTCACCAGCAATCAGCCTCGTCCATCAACAACCTCAGGACTCAAAATTGCCTGCATTAACATCTGTAGCCTGCTAAAAGAATTTGCTGGCCTGCAAGTCTGGGTCACCCAGCACCAACCAGATGTGCTGGCACTAGTCAAAACATGGTTATCCAGGACAGCGCCTGACTCATTCATCTCCCTCCTGGGTTACTTGCTATACAGGGGGAACAGAGTTGGGAAACGGGGGAGAGGGCTGTGCCATCTAAATACTGGACTCCTCCTATGCCTTCTCCTTCAAAAACCACTGCTAGAGCATGGTGCCCAGGCTATCTCCCTCAAAGTCACCCTGGGCCCCTCAAGAGCCCCTCTCATCCTCACAGCCACCTACATTCCTCCGCGCAACCAGAACCATGCCCTGCAATCCCTACTAGACTACATCACCCATCAACCCAGCAAGATGGAACAAATTATCATGGGTGACCTAAATGTTAACTGGCTCACCAATGCTGGGAACAGTGCCAAAGATGCCCTTGCTGTGCTCAATCCCATCCAACTTGTCTCCTCCCCACCCGCCCCACCCGGCTACTGGTAGTGCCATGCTACTGGACCTGGTACTCTCAAACAGGCCCCATAAGATCACCGATTTGTTAGTATTACCAAATGCCCTCAGTGATCACTGCCCAGTCATTTTCTCCTGGTCATGTAACCCTGAGAAGCCTAAGCCCCGTCTTCATCTCCAGGAGGCGCCTGTCCACGGGTAACTTTGCCTTACTCCGTCGGCACCTTGCCAACTGTGACTGGTCCCCAGTAAAACTGGCCCCCAATATTGATGCTGCCCTCAACTACTTTACTACTTTAACAGGGCCTGCAATGCATATGCACCCATCTCCAAAACCATATGAAGGAAACACAACTCTCCGTGGATCACCCCTGCTCTCATAAAGCAAATGCATCTCAGGGATGCTCTTTGGTACAAAGCCCTGGAATCCAGGAAGCTGGCCAATAGGCAAGCCTATAAAATGGAGCATAACAAATGCACCTGGGCTATCCATAGTGCAAAGGTGGCATACTACAGGAATACCCCTTGCATCCACCTAGGGCTCCTCATGCAAGTTCTGGGACAACATAAAGGAACTTAATGGCAAAACCCAGTTCTCCCCACCCTCCCAGCTCAGTATCGATGGCACTATCACCACTGACCCACACGGTATTGCTAATGGGCTGAATGATGCTTTCTCGGATCTCTCCACTACCCTATCTACCAACTTCTTTGATCCAGCCCCTGATCCCCCTATCACCACTCTCCAACACCCACCCTTCTATTTCTGAGCTCTCTCCCCGCCTGCTGCCAAACCCTATCTGATCAAAGCCCTAAAGGGTGCCAGACACAGTAGAGACTCACTTGATCCCTGCCATCT
Organism: Neoceratodus forsteri; assembly: GCA_016271365.2. Lineage (NCBI taxonomy): Eukaryota > Metazoa > Chordata > Ceratodontiformes > Ceratodontidae > Neoceratodus > Neoceratodus forsteri. Next base: position 559,275,615 of record CM057452.1, on the reverse strand, counting down.
CTATCCTACTCTGGATGTTGTTCTCACCTCCCTCACTGACCTTTTCAACCTCTCCCTCCAACTTGGTCAATTCCCCCAAGCATGGAAAAGAGTTATCATCACCCCCATACTCAAGGGTGGTGACAAAATGACCCCAGACAACTACAGACCGATCTCCATCCTCCCCCCACTCCAAAGCCCTAGAAAAGATCATGGCTGACCAGATAACAGAATACCTTACTAGGTATAACCTTCTCTGCAGGGAACAGCACGGCTTTTGCCAAGGTTTCAGCACCACAACCGCCCTCATTGAGTTCACCACTTTCATTCACTCTGCCCTGGACAAAGGGCATCCTGCCGAGGCAGTCTTCATTGATTTGTCAAAGGCCTTTGACACAGCCTGCCACACTCTTCTTGTTAACACCCTTACCCAGCTTGGCCTCACCTCGGGCCCTGTAAAATGCTTTGCCAATTACCTCGCTGCTCGTACACAGTGCGTAAAAATTAAGAATATCCTCTCCAGCCCTCGTCAGGTCCGCTCCGGTGTTCCCCAAGGCTCTATCCTGGGGCTACTACTCTTTAACTTATACCTAAGCATGCTACACAATGCCTCATCAAAAAACATTCTGCTTTACGCAGATGATGCAGTCCTCTTCACATCCCACCCTGACCCCACCCAACTCTAGCTGGTGCTACAATCTGCTTTTGCCCAGACTGAGCAGTGGTCCTTGACCACAGGCTTGTGATCAACCTAAAAAAAAAACAACCCTGCTGTTTACCCACAATCAGAACAAACTCAAGGGCCCTGCCCTGTCCATTCAATCCTTATCCCACCACCCTATTGAGCAGGTTACCTCATACAAATACCTAGGTATCATCCTCAACTCCTCCCTCGCCTTCCATGAACACATCCAGACCCTCTGTTCTGCCATAAATTCCCGCATTCTGCAACAGAGTAGATGATCCAGATGGGGTGGGCAGAATGAGAAGAGATCTGGATAAACTAGCAAAATGGTCAGAAGAGTGGCAACTGGGATTTAATGCAAAGAAGTGCAAAATCATGCACATAGGGAAGAGAAACCCTGAAGCCACTTATAGGCTGGGAGGGGAGTTGCTAGCAGTCACAAAGGAAGAAAGAGACTTGGGCATCATCATCACTGATGACCTAAAATCATCCAAGCAGACCTCTAAAGCAGTAGGTAAGGCTAGGGGTGTTAGGGTGTATTAGTAGGGGTATCACAAGTCGTAAGAGGGAGGTAATAATCCCTCTGTACAAGACATTGGTTAGGCCCCATCTGGAGTACTGCGTGCAGTATTGGAGGCCACACCTTCACAAGGACATTAACCAAATTGAGGCAGTCCAGAGAAGGGCAACCAAAATGGTGCAGGGACTGCATCAGAAGACATATGAGGACAGATTAACAGAGCTCAATATGTATACCCTTGAGCAAAGGAGGAGAGAGGTGATATGATCGAGACATTTAAACACCTTAAGGGCATAAACAAGGTGAAAGAGTCTAACATGTTTAAATATAAGAAAATAGCAGGACAAGAGGACACAGCATGAGATTAGAGGGAGGCCGATTAAGGGGAATGAGGAAATTCTTTTTCACAGAAAGGGTGGTAGATGCATGGAATAGCTTACCACAAGAAGTGGTGGCTATGAATACAGTGCAGGGCTTCATACAGGCATGGGATAGGCATAAGGGAGCAATACAAATGACTATGAATAGATAGGTCACTGACAGAGCAAAGGCAGATGGCACATTTATAAGGTAGAAAAAGAAATGGGCAGACTGGATGGGCCTTGCGGTCCTTATCTGCCGTCAACTTCTATGTTTCATAGGCTTGCTATATTGGCAAAGAGCCTGTCTCTCCCCAGAAGCACTAAGACTCACCATTGACTCATTTGTCCTGTCCCTAGTGGACTATGGACTCCTAATATACATCGCAGCGGACAACACTGCCCTGGGCAAAATCAAGCTCTTGATCAACAAGGCCTGTCGGCTACTCATTGGGGCTGACAGGAAAACACACACCTGCACACTTTATGCTTTGTCTAACATCCTCTCCATTGAAGAGTGGCTACTCTACCAGACCTGCCTTCTCACCCAAAAAATCCATGTTGGATTTACCCCCCAGTCTGTCTAAACTAATCAGCACAGCCACCCCTCCTGTCCACACTCATAGCTCCACTAAGATCCTGCTAGTAGTCCCCAGGGTTAGGATGACCCTCGTGCAGAGATCCTTTCCCCATAGGGCACCCTCCTGGTTCAACACCCTCCCTCCTGATACCTCATCTGAGCTCAGAATTGGACCATTCAAGTCATCCCTGCATAGCCACCTTCTAAACTCCCATCATTGCAATTGTAAATAACTGCTTCACTACTGGTCCACATCCAACCCCCTAGCCCACACCACCCACCCTGTTCATATACTGTTCCAGTGTACATATCTCATGATTGCTGAGCTACAATCATGTATAAACCTACACCAGCAATGTTGAGATCAGTACCACACCCCTGCTGTCTACCACTACTGTCCTCAAAGTATATATGCCCAATGATCGCTCCATCTTGATTAGCTACCATCATGTATAGGCCTGTCTCCTGCAAGAAGGGGTCTTTCTTTCACCGATATGGACTACTCCACCTGTATTCAATTGTACAAACTGTAATTGTATATATTCTGCCATGCTACTGCTCCTGCACTATTGTCTGTTCTCCACTCCTGTATGTTTCTCCTATCCTGTCATATCTTGTGTTATGAATCTGATGAGCCTTTGTAAGTGAGTCTTTGACTCAAAGGGTTGTAATTCTGATACTGTAACAAATAAATAAATAAAAAAATTATGCAACAGGTGTTTAGAGATAAATTGTGTGATAAATCCATTTATTTGAGTCACTGTGTATATAAATTTATTTATACACACAGTGACTGCAAGCAAATTCGCGCAAAGTCCTATCTATTACATTGTGCAAATTGTGCAAATCATGCAAATTCCACGCAAAGTCTGCACTAAGTTGCACAAAGTCTGTGCAATCCACGCTAATGGCCAATATTTCAGTTTTCATGAAAATGGATATAACCCCCACAAAAAAGCCTGTTGCATAAATGGAATATGCGGAGCTTGACTGTGTGATAACTCATTTATGTGATACAGTTGCCAGTGACCTCTCGAAACCATCACTTGTGGCTTTGCCACTCATAAAGTTACTTGAGGTCACTAGCAACTGTAGCAGATAAATGAGTTATCACACAGTCAACCCCCGCATATCCCTTATATATATATCAACTCACCAAGGGTACTATTAGTGTACACACAAAGGGCACCCTTTCTGTTGTGGTGATTTCAGCACACTTTGGGCAACCAACAATTCTCAGTGTCATCATTTGGGATGGTAAACTCAATGTTATCCCTCCTTCATACAGTTTGGCAAGACATTGTGCATCATCACATCATCATCACAGTAAGGTCAATACACATCAGAATTACATGTAATTGCAACAGCAGCAGCATTTCTTGTTATGCTCCAATTTCACTTTGTCAGCACTAGGGAATTTTCTGGACACAAGACAGTTACATTTTGGGGATGCACAATAATTCTGGTGACTGTGTGAGCACTGCATGCATGACTGAGTGCGCCATTAATTCTGGGAGACTTTGCAATTCTTGTTATGCTCCAATTTCACTTTGTCAGCACTGTGGAATTTTCTGGACACAACACAGTTGCATTTTGGGATTGGGAATTCTGGTGAGTCTGGTAAATATTTTTGAAGCCTCAGTAATTTATACTTTCTGTCATGCTATTGTGAAACGTTTGTCAAAAACCAGGACTGAGCAGTGCAATTATACTGCGCTAAACTGCATGTGTGCAGTCCGTGTTCTTTTCTGTGTGTGCAGACACTGTCTAGCTTCTTGCAGACATATAAATATGCTGACTTGTTGCAGTGTTTATGGTATAAAGAATAAAGATAAGAATATATAACATATATTTTATTTGTACCATCAACAGCAGCAGACAAAGGGATATGATATGTTTTCAGAGGTCTCAGGCCAGTGTGCACCTCAGTCACTCACACAGTGCAAACATGACTTTGTGGCGATAATATCACAAACAAATCATGCTTTTCAACAAATCATACCCAACAGACATAAAATATTGCTGAGGCACCCAAAATATTTTATGGTGTACAGACATTTTCAAGTCACAATATATAACAGGTCCTGCAGTCTACTGCCATCACACTGTGTTACCACTGGTGCTGTGTCATGTTACGGTGTATATCAACTTTCTGTAAAACTGTCACTGCCAGTCTAAACTAGAAAGACATCACTTATTCCAGAACAAATAATGAAAAGAAGAAATGTGGTAGCACAGTGTGGTGGCAGTGAACTGCACCATATATATTGTCTGACTTTATAATGTCTGTACACCATGAAGAAGCAATACTTCATGCCTGTTGGATAAGATTTGTTGGAAAGCAGGATATTTTGTTGGTATGATCTCCTAGCAAATAAAATATACTTTATATATTCTTATCTTTATTCTTTATACCATAAACACAGCAACAAGTCAGCAATCAGCATATATATATGTTTGCAAGATGCTGGACAGTGTCTGCAGTACATACACACACAGGAAAGAACACTGACTGCACAGCACACATGCAGTTTAGCACAGTATACCTGCACTGCTCAGTTCTGCTTTTCCACAAACACTCCATGACAGAAAGTGCACATTACTGAGGCACCAAAACAGTGCACACACACACACACACACACACACACCCCTAACAGATGGAAGGGGGCAGGATACGAAGTGTCATGCATACAGAAGACAAAAAAGGGCATAATTACATACAGGGGTCGAGGATGGTGGAGGAATACATTTTATAATACAGCAGGGAAGGTGTGGGGGGGCACATGGTGTGAAGAAAAAATTAACTAATGTGGGATCCCCTGGTGGTCCAGCAGCAGTCTGAGCATGGACATAATCTATAATTGATGTCCTTCTATGTGATCCAACCATTGCTGGACAGCACTCACCCTCTCATTGTTCTCCTCTTCAGCACTCTAGAGAATTGCCAGGTCAGCCTGCATGACAGGTAGTTCTCTGGGGTCCACAGGTGCTACAGGCTCAGCTGGTAGTGGTGGTGCTGCTGGTGGAGCAGCAGGTGCTGCTGTGGCCCTCCTCTTCTTAGGGCCATGCACAGCTGCACCCTCTGCCACAGAAGGGCCAGCAGGTGCAGGCCTGGCCCATTCTGCAGCAGCCTGCCACTCCAACTGGTAGTGGTTGAGCACATGGGTGTGCTGGCCCCCAGTCCCCAGGTGAGTCCCCCGGGGGCCATGGCACACCTCTACCTGACATATATGGCACCTGACCATGCTGCTGTCCCCCCTCAACACAATTGAAAAACTCCCAAGCAATGCAGGTGCAGGAAGAACCAGGCACAGGCAGGGGAGGGCCAGATGCACTGGCAGCTGGCTGGTCATGGTGCTCAAGGGGATACATACCTGGGCCCAGGGGCACAGGCACATCCTGCTGCAGATCACCTGGTGCTGGAGCTGGAGCTGGTGCAGGACATGGTGGTGGTGGTGGTGCTGGTTCAACTGCCTCAGGAGGAGGTGCTGGTCCTGCTTCTGGGGCAGTATGACTCAAGATTTTGATTCGGTCCAACAGGAACCAGCGGCCATGCCCCCCACATGTGCACACTCCTCCCGTGCGATGCCTACCATGCTCTCCCAGACTTGCCCCCACCCCAGACATTCCATCACCCTAGTCCATCTCTGCTACTGCACTCCCTCCATCCAAGCAGTGATGAGTCGACTCGACACAAAACACTCACACTGTCACACAACACACACACACAACACAGGCATACACACTGTCACACAGACACACAAAAACAACAACTTATAAAAGTAAGAAAAAAATAAGTTTGTAGAAAGAACAAATTAAGTAAAAAAGAGTACACAAAAGACATAAAATGTAGCTTTTAAAAAAGCTGTTGGGTCTCAGTTCAAACACTAAATCTCCTATGATCTCTGAGTCTCAGGCTGTCTCACACACACACACACTCCTCTCTCTCCCTCTGCACAGAAGAAAGTGAAACTATCTCCTTGGCAAGGCACTTCCTTCCTGCCTGCTTGGCTAAAGCATGTGACTTACAGTAATGTAAGCCATGTGATGTGTGGGGGTGCTTCCAAATCTGGAACATGGAGTGGATCACTCAAAATTATAATGAGGAACGCAAAGTCCATTTAAAACAATGACTTCACCTTGCTTCATGTTAGCATTCTGTCTTAATGCAAAGTAATAATGGCAAGGTAAAGTAAGTATTTTCCATTGCCCACTCCACGTTGCCAAGTGGCAACGCAAAGTGCCCACTTCACGGGCACTTTGCCAGTGAAATTTAAATTCGCTGCATCTCTATTTGGGGGTAATCATATCTGATGACCTAAAGGTGGCCAAACAATGTGCAAATGCTGTGGGGAGAGCCAGTAGGATGCTGGGGTGCATAGAGAGAGGTATCACCAGCAGAAGAAAAGAGGTGGTGATGCCACTGTACAGATCATTGGTGAGGCCTCATTTGGAGTACTGTGTCCAGTTCTGGAGAGTGCATCTCCATAAGGACATAGGGTGGAGGCAGTTCAAAGAAGGGCAACAACGATAGTGCAGGTCCTACACCAAAAGTCATATGAGGACAGACTAGGAGACCTCAATATGTATACCCTGAGGAAAGGAGAGACAGGGGAGATATGATAGAAACCTACAAATATCTAATTTAAAGGGCATAAATAGGGTGTTGGAGGGCAGCATCTTTCAGAAAAGAAGATGTTCAGGAATCAGGAGGCATGACATGAGGTTTGAAGGGGTAGACTTAGGGGTAACATGAGAAAATATTTCTTTACAGAAACAGTGGTGGATGCATGGAATAGACTCCCAGTGGAGGTGGTGGGGGTAAACACAGTGGGGGAATTAAAAAATGCATGGGACAGGCATAGGGGAACCCTAGTGATAGGATGAGAAGGTAAAGCCAGAGATCAAGTACAGTCTGCGGCTTTTGCAGTAGGTAGGGAAAATGAACAGACTGGATGGGCCTAGCGGTCCTTATCTGCCATCAGTTTCTATGTTTCCATGGAAGTCATCCCTTTAAATTGACTTTGCTGGAGGAGGAGAAATAAGATCTTATGGACAGTAATATAGTACGTCTGCTGACAAAAAAAAAGAGCGCTGCATCATTAGCATAACACGGAGCAAAAATATTAAATGTTTCTTATGCAATGTCAGATGTCTTAACAATAAGATGGGTGAGCTCCAATCAAAATTGAATATATAACAAGTCATTAATATTGCAATAATTAGTGAGACATGGTGGACTGAGGAAGATGTATGGGATAAAAATATCTCAGGAATACTATTTACTGATGTTGGATTGAAAAAGTAAGAAGGGTGGGAGAGCTGCAGTTTACATCTCCAACAATATTACTGCTACTGACATGTCTCACAAAATTAAGATTCAAACTTGAGCTGGGAGAACTCGATGAAGTTCTGACCCTTATTAAATAAGAATCAGAACACAATGAAGTTCTGATTTGTTCTGATTAATTCTGATTAATTCTGATTTATTGACACATATTTGAAAAAAATGTGAAACAATGCAGGAAAGGGACCAACATTGCTCACATTTGACACAGAGGCTCAAAATAAATAATTTAATGGATTCTTTGTATAAAAATTATTATGAACCGGCGATCGTAAATGGAGCAACCTGATTGGCCGAGAGGGTTTCGAAGCCGTGATGATATCGGGCTACATCATCACGGCTACGGAAAACCTCCGGCCACCAGACTGCTCACCGCCAGTGCAATGTTCTCCACCGACCTCCACTAAAACTAACAGGAAAAAAAACACATCCTCACACCTGCCCCCCCCATACGTCGCACTAAGCAGACGCGCTATATACAACAACAAAAAAAATCGTCTCCCTTTCATTCTGGCAACTGCTTGACTGCAGAGTGCCAAGTACTGCTCGTCTCACTGCCATGCTGCCTCGCGCCAAACAGCAAAATATACAACCCGCTCCTCACGCTTTACCCTTACCTTGTCGCTTTCCTCACAAGTATGGCACAACTGATCTTCACCTCCTCAACAAAGAAAAAAAAAAATTTAACCCTGCGCGAGTAAACTAAACTTCCGGTGGGGGGTCAATACCACAACAATGAAGAGGACAACAAAATCCTCCTGCAACAGCACCACCTACTGGCCAAAACATGAAATACACAAACTTTTTTTTAAATGTCTACCTACACTCATATAAAAACAATATCAAAATATTTAAAAACTTTACTTTTTTGCATTAAAGGCATAAAATATCAATTAATCCAGTTCATAATAGCAATAATGCACTCCAGGGTGTGGTATATCGTGGATATCTCGTCACTTCGAGTCGTTGGGCGCCTTTTCGGCCTGCGGCCTTGTGCCCAACCACCCGAGGCGTGATGATATCCCACGATATACCACACCCTGTCGTGCATTATTGCTTAAATATAAAACTGCTAAATGAAAAAGCAATCACTCACTACTAGTCCATTCATGGCTGGTCTGTAATGGTGGCATATCCTGCTCAGGCCTGTGACACGAGTGTGCTGGGGGAGAGACAGAGAGAGAGAGAGAGAGGGAGAGAGAGACAAACAGACAGAAAGATGCAAATACCTATATCATAGCACTACTAAGCATGGCAGGCACTGCTGGGCAGCTAAGATTAATTTTTTTATTAATGGTGCTATGTAGATATTATTTTGATGGATGTTCCAGTCAGAGCCAAACAGGCCAAAGAAATGGATATGAATGATGAAATAAGCAGCTCTAAGACAGCCCCCCCCACCCATGTGAATGATACAATTGCTTCGCATGCCCTGGTGTACTGTGGTATATGGTACACTACCTGGTCCAAGAGGTGATAATGTTTTCTGTTACTATGACTACTTCTACTGAATCTGATAAACAAGCTGAATACTTAAAGAAGAAAGGCATAGTGATCACCACCACCCAGGCAGGCAGCCAGTCACACATCGCATCAGCCAAGTGCAGTGCAGTCATAAAAAGTTTGCCACTGCCACATGAATACCTGATGACATACAACACAATTATATCCTTCCTAGTTCCACAGTTGCTGCCAATCACTGCTAAGTAATTTAAGTACAAAAATGAAATATAGTAATAATCTCAGCACAGTTACTATAAGTAAAATGTAACCAGGCTAGCATACCACACACACAAACAATAAAGAAATTATATGAAATTAGTAGAATTTTTTTTCTATGAAGTAATCACAGCCAAATATGAGGGAACGTGAGAAATCTACAAAGAGTATTCAGTTTCTGGGTTTCAGGCTTCTGCTAAGCCATGCACTGTACGAAAATTAAAACAGTACAGTCAGGATTAGTTGCTGAGGGCAAAAAAGGGACAAGTAGTAAGTGAGGAATGTTGACTTTCAGAAATATGAGGCATTCAGCATTTTCTGGTATCAAACAGGATTGTGTGTCAGTAATGACGTTACCAGTTGAACTAAACAATCGTTCTGAACAGACGCTAGGTGGAGGGCAATTCATGTACTTCATTGCAATGTTTACTAAAGTAGGCCAGATATTTTGTTTGGATTTCCAGTGTTTCAAAGGATCAGCATTCCAGCTGCTATTGGGCTCTGCCAGGTACATTTCAACAATGGTCTGTGCTGAGGCTGTGTTACAACAGGCAGATGGAGAAGATGTTTCAATTACATCTACTAAGTGACTCCAGAGACATGAAGTTGAACCAGGTGACTGTGGGACAGTGCTATGTTTGGCTGGTGGTGAAGAAGAAGATGCGGCTGAAGTGACTGAGGAGGAAGAGGGAGAAAATGCTGCAACACTACAGGATGGGACACCTGATGCAGTGCTGTGTCATGTAGAAGATTCTGAATGTGGTGCTGCTGTTGTACTCTGTTTCATGACAGCATGCACCTTGTCAATGATTTCTTGTTTGTTTATCTCGAAATAAGTGTCATCATCAGCACTCAATAGTTGCTTCGATTTGTATTGTGGGTCTAAGATTGTTGCTTTAATGTAGTACTCAGAATGAAGCATTTTACATAGTTTGTCATCTTCTTCAACTTTTTTGATCATACATCTCGTTAGATCTTGTTGTATTCTGGGAGGCAACCTGCATGTGTCAGCAGCACCACTGGCAGCCTGTGTAATCATGGAACTGTTTTGCTTCTCTAACTTTTCCCTAATCAAATTCAATCTGAATTTTAAAATTTTATTAGGGGTATCACCCGGCTGAGAGCTGCTGTGTTTGCACTGACCTCCCTGGTGATTTCTTCAAATAACTGGAGCAGTACAATGAGAAACTCCAGCATGGTCTACTGTGATGGAATAATATAGACATCTGCATCACCAATTTTATTTTCCAATGTGTATTGCCTGACAGCTTTCTTTTGTTCCAGTATCCTTTGTAACATATAAAAGGTTGAATTCCATTGAGTAGAAATGTCTTGGATCTGTCTGTGCGAAGGGAAAGGAGATAGGAATGCTGGGAGACCTGCTGATGCAACACCGAAGCAAGTCTTGTGCTGTGGAGGACCTTGGAGGAGCTGGCTGAGCTAAGGCTGTTACATGCTTTAAACAATATTTACAACAGGTATGCCATCATTACCTATTTAATAGCAACTTGATGAACTAGTACACTATGTGTGGGTATCAATGTGTCCCCTAGTCACATCTCTCTTTTGTTATATTTTAGGTACTGGAGACTTAGTGGTACCCAGAGGAGCAGCTGAAGTCATTGTACTCCGATGCACTAAAGAAGAACAGGAGGCGTCCTGACTACCCCAAGCACTCTGAGCTCCAGTGGATGTGCGATGTAGAGGGCCTAAGGATCCATCAGTATCAGGCCCATTTTCTTCCACCGGAATGCCAGAATGTCAGAATCTGGAACCCCAAAATGCCAAGAAGCCTAGATGCCATGAGGAGCAGGCCAGAAAAATGGTGGAGCTGGTCTAAATGATGGCAAATGGAGGCAAGGGCAACTTATATGTGAGGCAGACCTGGGAGAGATGTGGGAAACTGTGCCTGAATAAAACCTGATTAAGGTGTGTTTGTATTTTATTGGAGCTACAGCAGCTTAGATACACCCACTTAATCATCTTTTAGATGAGTTGTAGGGGCTGCTAATGAGAAGTTTTTGGCTTCACTGCTTTATCTCCTCAAGTCACAATTTTTGCACAGCACTCTCTTCATAAAAAAATACAAAACAGTGCTCTGTTGGTCCTTTGTTGAACTTTGAATTATTAATAAATGGGTGACCTTCACTGTAAAGGTTGGAACCTGCTGAACTAGTGCCTTGTTGGAAAAGCTAGGATCAAACAGACTTTTTTTTCCAAGTGCTCCAGACATGCTTCGAACTGCAATTGTGTTCTGAATTCTTATTAAGAGATTTTTTAGCTATTCGACTGCCAATCCAGGGTATAACTGTTAGTTTGCAGCACTGACCGATTGATTTTCTTCTCTTACTTATGTTCAGATTTAATTTCTAATTTAAATTATGTAGATACTTGTTTATACAGACATTTGCTGACCCTTTTCTCATCAAATTGCTGCTAAAAGTGTCCAGAGTTACCAGCGTGTATAACTTACTTCAAATGACATACAGTCTTCAACTTCAACTTCAACTTCAGGGCCTTCAACTGGAATATATCAGGTAAAATTTCTGTTAGAGGCTGGGCTAGGATTAATTAATTCTACTTGCTGTAGGGATAGTTAGTGTGGAGAGGCTGTATTGGTAGTGTGGATCATGGGTAGGATAGTTGGGTGCAATGGTTGTGGGGCAGCAATGCAGATGAATATACTGAGGAGGCTGGGAGGGTGCCCAGTATGCAACAGGCTAAGGAGGCTTGAGAAAGAGGTTCAGTGGCTTGGCAGGGAGCTGGGGAGGTTGAGGGATGAGGGGGGGATTGCGCCGGAGGAGGGCTGACATCTGTGAGTATTGTGGGGCACCACAGAGATGGAACAGTGGGTCAAGGGAGGGGGGCATACCTCTTAACTGTCACACATTATGAGGTACGTCACTCATTTTATCCCTTAGAAACCCTTTGTCTCACATTGAGAAGGTGACATTCCACACTGACCACTAAGACTTTTAAGCAGAAATGTATAATAATATAAGATGTGAGGTTATCAGCAAATATTATAAACATTAATGCACTTATTTCCATAGTATTCTGAGCTTGCAATGTCATGTCTGATGATGTGTCACACATTTTCTCCAATTGTCACACATCTTGTCTCACATTTGGGTGATAAAAGGTTGAGAGGTATGGAGGGGCAAACTAGACAGGAAGCCAGCTGATGAAGGGTGGACTCTAGTAGGACCTAGAAAAAGAGGGGCAGCAGTAAGCAGGAGGGAGGAGAAAGCACATAGTAAGGCAAAGGGGATAGGGAGCATGTTTACTTTACTAGCAACACATGGGAAAGAGGATGCAGGAGGTGACTGCACAAGGGATAGCACTCATAAAGAAGACAGAGTGAGGGGCATTACTAGTGGAGAGATTAAGCATAGTGTGGCAGGAGGAGGGATAATACTCAGAGAGGTGAGGAGGGAGAGGGAGGTTGGCAGTCAAACGGGGGAGGGGTCTTAATTGGGAGGGATTGGGGAAGATACTGGGGCACATGGTAAAAACACAGTCTTGAGTGGCTCCGTAAATGAGAACCTGGGTGGGGAGGGTGGCAATTGGCACAAGGAAAGAAGAGGGGGGTGTACTGGTGTTGGAGGACTCCATACACAAGGGGATCAGATGGGGCAGCAAGGGGGAGAGGCACAGTCGAATATGGGTGGAGTCCATACCAGGATTAAAGGCAGACATGGCAGGAAAGGCAATCCTAAGGAGTGTAAAGAGGGGTAGGAGGAAACCATACATTGTGGTACATGTGGGGACAAATGACCTAGCGGGGGAAATGGTGGAAGTAGCAAGGGAGAGGATTGAGGAAATGCGATGGTTGTGCGAGGAGACTGGGGAGCCTGTGGCCTTCTCTGAAGTGCTCCCAGTACCCTGTGCAAGCACAGTGAGAAAGGAGAGGATTAGAGAGTCGAACACATGGCTGGGATAATAACAATCTGTCTACAAGGGATACGCTGCACCTGAGTGGGCAGGGGAAGGAGGTATTAAAGCAAAGACTGGGGAGGTATATTGCAACAAGGGTAGATTTAAACTAGATGGGGGTGGCAAGTGGACAGCAGGTAGGCAGTGATCCGATACAGTGGAGTCACAGCCTACCCCCCAGGCTAGCAGGGAAGGACTTGGGGTGGCCAAAAAAGGAGGAAGTAGAAGGGAGGAGATGGAAGCTAGTGAAAGGAAGGGGGCATTATGGGGGGGTAGTCTCATTAAATGCAAGAAGCCTAGGAAACAAATCTGCTGAGCTACAGGCACTCTTAGTAGTGTGGAGGGTGGATATTGCAGCTGTCACAGAAGCATGGGCAACTGAGCACCAGGACTGGGATCTGGCAATCCCAGGATACAAATTATACAGGAAGGACCATAAGTAGGGTAGGGGGGGGGGGTAGCAGTCTATGTGAGGGACGGGATCAAATGCACAAGGGACGAGGGAGAAGAAAGGAGAACAGAGGCAATCTGGCTACAGTTCCTAGACTCAAGGGATAGGAAATTGAGGTTTGGGATGGTATACAGACAGCCGTCCCAGTCTGAAGCTTGACAGGGAGTTAGCGGGACAAATCAAAAAGCTATGTAGAAAAGGGAAGGTGGTCATTGTGGGGCATTTCAACTTGCCGGGGGTTGACTGGAGCATTCCGGTCACCTCCAGTGCTAGGGAGCAAGTGCTCCCGGACGCAATCCAGAGGATCTCCTGACACAGTTGGTTGCTGTACCTACTAGGCTAAAGAACACTTTAGATCTGGCATTGTCAAATGATGAGGCAGAGAGGGAAAAAAAGGTAGAGCACCCACTAGCCGACAGTGATCACCAAACGGTGGTTTAATATCACGATGTACGGGGAACCAGAGAAATCAGTTACTCGGGTGGTAAACTTCAGGGGGGCAGACTTTGGGAGGATACAGGAAGTACTGAAAGGGAAACTGGAGGGCATAAGGCAGGAGATGGACGTGGAGCAGAAATGGGATATTATTAAACAGGGGGTTACAGATGCAACAGAAGCCTGCACCAAGGCACAGAGTAAGGGGAGCAGAGCAAGAAAACCATGCTGGTTGAACATTGAGGTTGTGGAGGTAGTGAGGGCAAAACAAATGGCGTACCAGACGTTTAGGAGGACAGGGAAGGAAGTGGACAGGGAAGAATATGCAAGATGGTCCAGGGAGGTGACCAGAAAAGTGAGAGAAGCCAAGGCCCAGAGGGAGCTGAGATTAACACAGGGAATTAATGGGGGGAGAAATACTATTTCAGATACATCAGGGAGAAAGGTAAGTGCAAGGAGACAATAGTAAGGATAAAATAGGGTGGGGAGTGGACGGAAAAGGGGGAGGAGCAGGCAGAAGCACTGAATGAATACTTTTGCTCAGTGTTCATGGAAGAAAAGGGGACTGCTACCAGCATGGGCTGGGAGGGTGGGATAGGGGAGAGGAGGTGACAGATGGAAGAATTGAGGCAAATAGAGTTCTAGAGGGACTGAGGGCACTGAAGGTAGACAAGACACCAGGGCCAGATGGTATCCACCCCAGGGTGCTGAGGGAGATGGCAGAGCTGCTGGTGGACCTACTGGCAGATCTGTACAGCACCTCACTAGAGTCGGGATGTGTGCCACTGGACTGGAGGATGGCACATGTAGTACCACTACACAAGAGCGGGCCAAGGATTGAACCAGGTAATTATCATCCGGTAAGTCTCACTTCCATAGTGTGCAAACTCATGGAAATGATACTAAAGGAAAGACTGGTGTCATACCAGGAGGACAATGGCCTCCAGGATGTGAGGCAGCATGGATTTGTTTCAGGGAAGTCTTGTCAAACCAGCCTTATACAATATTATGACTGGGTGACAGGTGAGCTGGATAAAGGTTATGCAGTGGATATTCTTTACTTGGACTTCAGCAAAGCCTTTAATTTGGTGCCTCATGGGCAGCTTGGGGAGAATCTAACTGGTGTAGGAGTAGGGGCAAAAATGATAAACTGGATTACAAGCTGGCTGAGTGGCAGGCTGCAACTGGTGGTGGTGAGAGGGGAGCTCTCAACTCCAAGGCCGGTAACGAGAGGGGTGCCACAGGGCTCTATGTTGGGGCCAGTATTGTTTGGGCTCTTCATATCAGACATTGCACATGGGGTGGTGAGCAAGGTAAGTCTGTTCACTGATGACACCAACATCGGAAGAAGTGGTAGATGGAGAGAAGGGATGGAAGCAGCTGCAGGGGGACTTATGCAAGCTAGAGGAGTGGTCGGAGAGGTGGCAGCTGGGGTTCAATGCAAAGAAATGTAAGGTTATGGTTACCAGGAGAAAGGACTGCTGTGTGACTGGACTTCTCTGCTGGGACTAAAGAAGAAGAACTTTTGTACTTGGACCTTTAATTTAGGGTAACAAAAACTAACAAACAAAACAAAAAAAAAGTTTGTGTTTGTCTGGGTTAACTGAACTGAATGGGTGTCTGAACAGTTATCTAGGTGTAAATCTCAGGTGATTGAAAGGACTTAATAGCTGTGAGGTTTAAATTACTTGTAGAAAGATCTAGTAAGTAGGGGGAGTGGCTTAGCTAGAAGGAAGCTACATTTAGACTGCCTTAGAAAGATTCTGCTAATAGCTTGGCAGAAGACACCAGGAGAAAGGACTGCTGTGTGACTGAACTTCTCTACTGGGACTATATTGCCCTCTTTCCCTCCCCTCCACCCCCCCAAAGTTAGTTCTATTTTTATAGGCACAGGATTTGACTGACAACAGGAACTTCCTGTTTGGGAGCAGGAAGTGAGTGATCACAGAACCACCAAAGTCCCACCATCCTAGAAGGGCAAGAGTAGCTCTCTGGCCCCCTCTAGCTGCTGGAGGTCTGCCTCTGAGCAAGTAAGTGGTCTACTGAGAAATATAGGATATTCTTTTCTCAGAACAGGACAATCAGGAGCTTAAAGGGCACACAGGCAGAAAGTAAGGAGAGAGAGAAAAAAAAACAGAGGAAAGAGTAAGGATTGCAAACAGTTAAGGGGCCAGAAATAAGACATGATTGGAGTGGTGCAGTGCAGTGGCTGTGGAGCAGCAGTCTTCCGGGAGACGTTCTGGAGGATGCTGTGTTGTCCCATCTGCAGGCACCTCTCTGGGCTAAGGGAGGAGGTTGCTCATCTCCAGGCTGAGTTGGCCAGGATTTGTGGGACCTCCTTCACTTCACTTCACTACCAGTCTAGCATTGCTTGTATAGCACTTTGGATGCATGAAAAGTGCTATATAAATGCTGATTCTTCTTCCTCTTTCTTCTTCTTCCTCTTCCATCCAGGGACTACCAGTGCCACTGCCGTTGCCGCAGAGGTTGCCAAGAAAGAGGAGCGGTTGGACCACAGTGGGCTCAGGGAGGGTGAGGGTGGTGGAACAGAGGCGCATCCCTCCAGTTGTACCTCTCCACAATTCCTATGCCATTCTTGCAAAGTGTGGTTCCTCTATGGAGGCACCCGCAGTGGAGACCAAGGAGGATGCTGGGAACCTCCACAAAGGAGACCCACAGGAGGGTGGCAGGGGACCCTGCAGGGGAAGGAAACAACTCCTGGTGGGGGACTCCATTGTTAGGAAGGTAGGGAGGAAGGGGAGAGGGAGGTAAGGTGCCTGCCTGGCGCCATGGCTTGGAGGGACAGGGAGCGAATCCTCAGGATTGCCAGAACAGCTGCACAAGGGAGGGAGCTGGATGTCATTGTCCACCTAGGGACAAATGACCTGGCTAAGAAAGGGATTAGAGAAGTGCAGGAAGAGTTTGTGGAATTGGGGAGGGGCTTAGTCAAGTAGCATGCACGGTAACCTTCTCGGAGGTGCTGCCCATCTATGGCATAGGAGAGGTTAGCGTGTTCCACACCATGGGATTCAATCAGTGATTGAAAACTGGTGTGGAGCCCAGGGATTTTGCTTCATTGGGGACTGGGGATCCACCTGAGTGATGCAAGCCTATATTGGCATGATGGGCTGCATCTGTCCTGAGGGGAACCAGGATCCTAGGGTGATAGGTTTAAATGCTTCATTGGCAAGCTTTTAACTAGTCAAGGGGGAGGCACTGAAAGGAGCAGGAAATCCTAGCCCCCCAAATAATCACGGTAGTAAGTGCGCAAACACCAACATAGAGGTGTCAATAGGGAGAAGGGTAGGGGTAAATGGAGAAAGTGACAAAGGCAAGAAGGACAGGGATGGGGCCAAAGGGAGTAAGGCCACCAGGAAATGGAGGGTAATGCGTACCAATGCCCGTAGTCTGGGCAACAAGCTGCCTTAGCTGGTGTCCTTGATTGAAGAGGGATGCCTGGATATCGTAGCAGTCACAGAAACATGGTACACAGAGAACCATGACTGGGATGTTAACATACCAGGGTATATAACCTACAGGAGAGACAGGCAGGGGAGAAGAGGGGGAGAAGTAGCTCTCTATGTAAAGGAAGGGATAAAAGCAAATGAACAAAAGAGTAAACAGGGAGGAGAGGAGGCACTGTGGGTCACCTTGGAGACTGGAAAGGGCACCACAATCCGCACAGGGTTAGCACGACCCCATGTCGGGGATGGAATAGACAAGGATATGATAGAAGGCATTCTTAGAATGGCAGAGAAAGGGGAGATACTGTTGATGGGAGACCTGAATATGCCAGATGTTAACTGGAGCACAGTTGCTGCAGCCACATCCAAGAGCAGGGCCATTCTTGATGCCCTACAGGTGGCAGGCCTTAGACAGCTAGTTTCGGAACCCATTCATGAGGAAGCAATCTTAGACCTCGTACTCTCAAACGGGGGCAGTGAGAGGATGTCAGATCTAGAAGTGGGTTGCCATCTGGGGACAAGTGACCATCAAACAGTGTGGTTCACGTAAACTCAGCTACAGAGTCAAGCCATACAAAAGTGAGGGTACTGGACTTTAGGAGGGCTGACTTTGGCAAGATGGAGAGTGCCTCAGAAAGCACTAACAAACAGGCTAGAAGGAGGTGTGGAGCAACAATGAGGAATCATCAAAACTGCCATCACAGAGGCAACAAGCCTTTGTGTGAAACAAATGAACAAATCAAAATAAAGAAAAAGCCACTATGGTTCTCAAAAGAGGTGGCTGTGAAAGTCAGGAAGAAAAAGATAGCATTCTGGAAGTATAAGGAAACACAGAAGGAGCAGGACAGAGAGCTGTACCAGTTAAGGCAGAAGGAAGCAGGGAGGGAAGTCAGAATAGCAAAGGCCCAAACTGAGGAAAAGATAGCCAACTCGGTTAAGAAGGGGGATAAAACCTTTTATAGGTACATCAGCGAGCGTAGAAAGACAAAGGGAGGGATAGTGAGGCTGAATAGAATGAACGGTGGGTGGGCAGAGGGGGACAGTGAAAAAGCAGGGATACTGAACGAATATTTCTGCTCAGTATTCACAAAAGAGGAGGGGAAATGCCTAATCCAATTAACAGAAGCACTCTTGATAGTGGGGTCGATCCCAGTCCTTTCACAGAAGAAAGGGTTCTGCAAGAACTCCTAAAACTGAAGGTGGACAAAGCAATGGGTCCCATGGAATTCACCCAGAATTCTAAAAGAATTAAGAGAGAACTAGTGAAACCACTGGCTACTCTTTTTAATAAATCATGGGAGGATGGTGTGGTACCTGAGGACTGGAGGAAGGTGGATGTGATTCCCCTTCACAAAAGTGGGACCAAGACAGAGGCAGGAAACTACAGACCTGTCAGTCTGACCTCTGTGGTAGGGAAAGTGATGGAGTCACTTCTGAAGGAAAGAATAGTTGGGTACCTAGAGGCCAGTGGAGCACAGGACCCAAGGCAGCATGGGTTCACAGCGGGAAGATCATGTCAGATGAATCTAATAGATTTCTTTGACTGGGTGACCAAAGTAGTAGACCAGGGAGGGGCTGTGGACATGGCCTACCTAGACTTTAGCAAGGCATTTGACACAGTCCCACACAAAAGATTAATAGTCAAATTAACCAGCCTGGGAGTGGGTCCCAGGGTGGTAGCCTGGGTAAACCATTGGCTGCACAACAGGACACAGAAGGTAATTGTAAGAGGTCACTCTGAAGAAAGAGGGTTATTAGTGAGGTACCGCGGGAGTTCAGTATTGAGTCAGTCCTTTATAATGTCTTCATCAGTGACATTGCAGAGGGACTGGAAGGAAAAGTATGCCTTTTTGCAGATGACACAAAGATCTGCAACAGGGTTGCTACACAAGGAGGCGTGGAAAGGATGAAAAGGGACTTGGCAAGGTTGGAGGAATGGTCAGAAGTATGGCAGCTAGGATTCAATGCAAAGAAGTGCAAAATAATGCACCTGGGAAACAAGAACCCAGGGGAAGAATACACAATGGGTGGGGAGGTAGTAACAACAACAAAAAAGGGAAAGGGACCTGGGGGTAATCATATCAGATGACCTTAAGGTTAGCAAGCAATGTGAGAAGGCAGTAGGGAGGGCTGGGGATATACTGGGATGTATAGGGAGAGACATCAGCAGCAGCAGAAAACAGGAAGTTGTTATCCCTCTGTACAGACAGTTGGTGAGACCCCATCTGGAGTACTGTGTCCAGTTCTGGAGACCCCATCTCCACAAGGACATAGACAGGATAGAGGTAGTCCAGAGGAGGGCAACTAAAATGGTGCAGGGTCTGCAAGAGAAGCCGTATGAGAAGAGACTAAAGGAGCTTAATATGTATACCCTTGAGGAAAGAAGGGAGAGGGGGGACATGATAGAAACTTTTAAGTACCTCAGTGGAATCAACAAAGTCCAAGAGGGTAGCATCTTTCAGAAAAAGAGACTTGCAAGAACAAGGGGACACAATTTAAAGATAGAAGGAGGGCAGTTCAGGGGCAATGTGAGTATTATTTCACAGAGAGGGTAGTGGATGCATGGAACAGCCTTCCTGAGGAGGTTGTGGGGTCTGAAACTGTGGGAGAATTCAAGAATGCATGGGACAGACATAAGGCAATTCTTGTGGGGGGTAGGAAGAAATAGGCTGTTGGTTAACTAGGATCTGCGGCCTATCCTGTAGGTAGGGAAATGGGCAGACTAGATGGGCCAAGCGGTCCTTATCTGCCGTCAAAGTCTATGTTATGTTTCTATGTTTCTATGCACTTTGGGGTGAAGAACCCAAGGAGAGAATACTGGCTTGGGGGGGGGGTTAAGCTGGAATCACCGAGAAGGAGAAGGACCTAGGGGTATTGATAACAGGGACCATGAACAGCACTGCCCAGTGCAGGAGAGCAGCTGCAAAAGCGAACAAAATGCTGGGGTGCATAGCGAGGGGGTTTTCATCCAGGTGAAGAGAGGTGATCTTGCCCCTCTACAGATTGCTGGTAAGGCCGCACTTAGAGTATTATGTGCAGTTTTGAAGGCCATACCTAAAGCGTGATATCAGGCTACTAGAGGGGGTGCAGAAGAGGGTAACAAAGATGATATGTGGATGGAGGGGAGATACTATGACAGCAAGCTGGGAGACTTGAATATGTAAACCCTGGAGGATAGAAGGGAAAGGGGGTACATGATACAGACATTCAAGTATCTGAGGGGAATCAATAAGGATGGGGCAGATGTGGTCTTTAAGTGAAGGAGTGGGAGGTTCACCAGGGGGCACAGGCTAAGAATAGAGGGGGGAAGATTTAGGACTGAAATGAGGAGACACTATTTCACAGAGAGGGTGGTATCAAAACGGAATGCCCTACCAGAATGGGTGGTATCATGTAAATCTATGAACAGCTTCAAAAGGGCATGGGACAGGTAACAGGGAGAGTGAAGATGGAGGAGGTGGGGGTGGCAGTGGGATGACAAAGGGGAGGGGGGTGGGGCAGCTGCAAACTAGGGGAGTTGGCTGCACACTCGAGCAGACTTAGATAGACCGGGTGGTCTGTTTCTGCTGGCACATTCGTATTTTCATATATTCGTAGAGCGTTTTGTTTCTATTGCTCGCAGTTAAACCTACTATAAGGAACTTTAGCTGAGACTGAATTCATATATTCATGAATATTTTTCTTATAAATTTAAAGCACTTTGTAACGTGGTAGACATAATGAATTTTAATGTATTTTAGGCTTGTTTCTACTCTTGAGTAGTCTCAGAGTTTTTAGATTAACACATAGAAATCACACTCATGGTAATCACATAGCTGCATAATGCTTATCTAATGAAACAAGTGAAACATACTGTACGAACTAAGTGAACTAATGATTTTAATCCAACTGTGTGCAACTGCTGAAAGCACTGTTATGCACTTTTATGTTTTCTTTATGAATGTCATCCTTTTATAGCTTAGGTAGCTTATTTGGTTCATTTACCTATTTTAAAGTGTATTACAGACTTTTTAATATTCTGAAGTCCCAATTTTATCTGAATTGTATTGTACTGAATTGGAGTCACTTTTGTTTAATTTATGGTTCCATGTGATAACAGAGATACATGAAAGCGATTGCTGTTTAGGCGATGTACATACTTGAAAATCAATTTGGCAATGTACACTCGTGACAAACATCAAAAGGGTGCTGGAAACTTAGGCTTTTTGTTTTATGTGGGGGCTATGCCTCCACACCCCCAGGGAGTCCATGCCCCGCATCTCCCTACTAAAGGATTCTCAACTCCAGGGGCAGCATGTTGGAGGGGGCAAAAGTAAAGAAAAAGGAACCCAGATCCGTGCAAAAACGAGCGCATCCAGAACCAAACCTGGCACCCTCCTGACCCCAGCCTCCCACCAGCACACCATGCCACGCAGCCAGCTCGGCAGCCCACTGCTGCACTACACCCACAAACCCTCCCTCCCCTTCCACCCATCGCATGGTGTGGTCCCCCCTCCATGCGTGTGTATACAAAGCAACATCCTGTCACTATATTTGCCCTATCCGGTCACCCTCCCTGCCTGGTAGCTCTGTGCACAGGCGCTGTGAACGAGTCGCCCTTTTTGAAAGTGCTCAGTCATGGTTGCCATCATCACAGGCTACTTAATATATAGCTTCCTTTGTTGGTTTATAGGTTCATAATTTGTAGTCTTTTTACATTATGTCTGCAGCCATGTATACCAGAAGTGGCAAGGAACTGAATGGAGAGAAGAGTAACATGTTAAAGGAGGGTAATAAGGTTAGCAAACCTTGTAGGACTTATAGGAAACCCAAGAAACAAAAGAATGGTTGTATCTTTTCTCAAGACCTTATCATTATTCCCTCCACTCCTGATTCCTTTCCCACAGATAAAGCTCTTAAACTAGTACAATATATCCAGGAGGAAATTTCAATTGATAAAAGAGAAGCTTTTCATCACTCCAATAATATACCCACTTCCCCTCTTAAACCTCACAAACCTGATTCTTGCCCCCAGGTTTAGGGCTTTGGGAATCAAATAAATCAGTCTTCCAGGGGCAGAGAGGGAGTGGAGTTTAGGATTAATGAGGAGCTGGTATAGGCACCAAACAACCAACTATTGGCATCACCATTTTTTTCTGCAAAACTGACAGTAAAAGCTGACCAGACCAATCAAGTCAAAATAACTGATTATTTTGTATGTTTAAAAAAATCAGTCTTCAGACTTTCACATAGACACTCCAAGGGTTATCTCTAAAGCAGAAGAAACAAAGGTGCTTAACCTTTGTAACCTGATGACCCTCTTCCCAGGAAATCTGGAGAGCTAGATTCTAAGGGAGCTGATATTTCGTTTTTCCCTCAAGATACATAGATACATAGACACTGTCAGCAAATAAGGGCGTACGGCCCACCCAGTCTGCCCATTTGAGCTTGTATGTTCTCTTTATGTTTTCCTAGAAGTCTGTTGCCCCTTTCCCCTGACTTCTAGAATCCCTTTATGTCTATCCCATGCATTCTTAAATCCTGTGATTGTTTCAACCCCCACTACTTCCTCTGGCAGGGTGTTCCACTTGTCCACCACCCGTTCTGTGAAGAAATTCTTCCTAATGTTTCCTCTGAATCGCCCTCCCTCCAACTTCATCTCATGCCCTCTAGTATTGGAACATCTTTTTCACTGAAAAATAGTGTATTCCTGCACCCTGTTCCTCCCTGTAAGATACCTATATGTCTCTAGCATATCCCCTCTCTCCCTCCTCTCCTCCAGGGAGTACATATTCAAGTCCTCCAACCTGTCCTCATAGGACTTGTGATACAATCCATGCCCCATCTTTGTTGCCCTCCTCTGAATCTTTCTCCACCCTGTCTATGTCCGTACATAGGTAAGGTCTCCAGAACTGTACACTGTACTTTGGGTGGGGCTTCACTAGTGTCTTGTATTGTGGAATTATGATCTCCCTTTTCCTACTGGTGATGCCCTTGCTTATGCATCCCAGCATCTCATTTGCTTTACCTGCTGCCATGTCACACTGTTTCCCGACATTGAGGTCATCACAGATGATAACCCCAAGATCCCTTTCCTGTTTGGTGCATGCTATATCCTCACCCCCCCAACTGATATGTTGTTCCAGGGTTTTTGTGCCCCATACTGTATGCATTATCTTGCACTTCTTTGCATTGAATTTCAACTGTCAAACCCTTGACCATTCTTTAAGTTTCTGAAAGTCCCTCCTCATTCTGTCTACACCCTCTAGCATGTCCACTCTGTTACAGACCTTTGTGTGATCAGTGAACAGAGAAATTCTGCCTTCTAGGTCCTGCGCAATGTCACTGATGAAAACATTGAATAGGACCAGTCCCAGCACTGATCCCTGTGGTATCCCACTAGTCACTTTTCCCTCTGTGGAGTGACAGCCATTTACCACCACCCTGTGTCCTGCCACCCAGCCAGTTACCTACCCACCACACTACTGTCCTGCCCACTCCCACATTCCCAAGTTTGTTTAATAGCCTTCTATTTGGCACAGTCTCAAAGGCCTTGCTGAAGTCTAGATATGCCATGCCCACTGCCCTCCCCTGATCAACCTCCCTTGTCACCTAGTCGAAAAATTCAATGAGATTGGTCTGACATAACCTCCCCCTGGTGAAACCATGCTGCCTTGGGTCCTGTAGTCCATTGGCAACCAGATGTTCCACCAATCTCTCCTTCAGTAGTGCTTCCATGATCTTCTCCACTACCGGGGTGAGGCTGACTGGTCTGTAGTTCCCTACTTCCTCTTTGTTCCCACTTTTGTATAAGGGGACTACATCTGCTGTCCTCCGGTCTTTGGGTACCTCCCCTGTTTCCAGTGATTGTCTAAACAAGATTGCCAGAGGTTCAGCCACCACCTCTCTTGGTTCTCTTAGGATCCTGGGGTGCACCCCATCTGGCCCCATTGCTTTATCAACTCTTATTCCTTCTAGTTCCTTTAGGACTCTTTCTCATGTAAAGGGACTTGTGTTCATTTCTGCACCATTCCCACTCCTTGTACTCCCTTCAGGCCCATTACCCTCCTCTTCCTCAGTAAAGACTGAGCAAAAATACCTGTTCAATTTGTCAGCTTTACTGTTGTCATCCTCCACATGGCCCCCATCCTCTCCCTTCAGTCTCAATATCCCTCCCTTTGCCTTTCTTTTTTCACTTATGTACCTGTAAAAGGTCTTGTCCCCCCAACCCACTGATTTTGCAATGCGCTTTTCTGTCTGAGCATTGGCTTCCCTTACTGACCTCCCTGCCTCCCTTTGCTTCTCCTGGTACTTATCCCTATCCCCTTCTGCATGCATCTTTTTGTATTGCCTGAATAAAATCTTTTTGGCTTTCACTTTCTCCACTATCTCCTTGGAATGGATCTGTTTAGTCCACTGGATCTTACTAATGGTCTTAATACTATACCCTCCCGTGTAACAGACTCAGACATTCTTGTAGGATCTGCTAATGAGGTATTTGACAAACTTGATAAGGAAGTGGATAAAATTGAACTAGATCCTGGATTTGTAGCACAATACCAGGACACTATTTCTAAGTACATTATTAAGGCTTTAGCACATCCTATTATGTCAAAAATAGTCATCCTAGAAGCCTAAAGGGAAATTAAACATTGTATAGAGGACCTAACAACACTATTCTCTAAGAATTTCTATAGGTTGGAACAGAGACTGGACACCTGGCTAATGAAATACAAGAGAATAACAACCCCAACAACCTCTCATTTTCTACCATAATGATCCCTGATTCCTCTAGCTCTAAAGGGAAGAAAAGTGTTCCTGCCCAAGAAAAATCTAACATCAAATCCAAGTCTAAATCTAGGAGAAAAAAGCTCGGAAAATGTAAGGCTGATAATAAAATCTCTACCTCACCACATGATGATCCCACAAAGATTGAACCTCCAATTTCAGGTTCTATTAAACCTCCTGATATAGACACCCAAAACAACTGGGAAGGACCAAATTAACACAGAGTGGCCCCTCTGCTGCAAATACTACTTTATCAAATGGTAATGTTGTAGTTATTTCTCAGCAAAAACCTATGAAAAAACTAAATGCTGATGCTGGTCGCCTTATTCCTCCCATATCCCCTTCAGCTATAACTAAATATTCAAGGGTCTTGGAGGATAAGGCCTTGCCAATAAACCCAGCAGACTCACATTCCTTTCAGTTAATAACCACTGGAAATGAAGCAGTGTTTAAAACAGAGCACATATTTGCAATCTAATAACTCATCTTTCCAGAGCTGAACTAGAGCTCCCCTTGGTGGCTAGCTCTGTTATTTTTGTCCACAGAGATACAGTAAGTCAAACCCTCATTATCCTGTAGATGTATTGATTTTATGGATGGATATTGCCAAATCCATATGGGCCAAACAAAGACGCTTAAACACTCTGGGTCTTTCTATCTCTTCCCCAGTTACATGGCCCATAATCTGGAAACATACTTTTTATGGGGTTAAACCTTGTAAATTACTTTCTTTTGACTCTTTCACCTCTATTTTAGCACTTTTTAATTGGAATTTTGAAAACCAGCAACAATCCAATATTTTATTGATCTTTGGGATTGATGAGGGAGAAAATGAGACTAATTTGGTCTCATATGTAAAGGTTATATTGGCTTCTATTACCAAACTGAATATTTCTCCTTCTGATTTGGGAGCTGTACAAAGGGCCCATTTGGGTGCCCATAGTTCCCAAATAGATTGCTTCATCCACTCACCTGATTTGATCCATTTATTATTGGGCATTTCTCAGAGTCTAGATGCTGTAGGTATACATCTACTCTCATTTGCAGATTTGGAGCATCAGACTTTATTTATTTATGATCTCGGATTACACCTTTGAGCAAAAAGCTTGTTACATAGGTTCCACATCAGGTAGAAACAAACATACATAGGAATGAACAGTTTGCAATTACAACAGTTGCGACATCAAGATAACAGCATAACAGTGAATACAGTAAAAGAGCAAACAAAGTTGCATCACTGAGGTAAGGATGGGGAGGTAAATTAGGAGGAGGGGTGGCATATAAGCAGCTGAGGGCATAGCCTAGTTTTTCAGGTAAAGTACAGGCAGGGGAGGAATAGTCCAGAAAATGGAGGAGGGAGCAGTGCAGTGGCCTTGTCATGCACACATAATCGGGGGGTAGGTGGTCTATTACTAAGGGGGCACACCCAAGCGTGGCAAGATATAGAAAACAGGAGCTATCAATGAGTGCAAGGGATGGGGATGGGGAGGGTGGAGGAGAGAGGTAGTGAAAAAAGGGGTTATCTAAGGGATGGGTCTCAAGAGGGAGGGAGTAGTGAGGCGGGGAGGGAGGAGAAGGGGGCAACAAGAGGATTAGCAGAATCAGTCACATGCAGAGCCAGACACTATTTGCTGACTTAGGGACAACTTAAATGCCCCTAAAGAGCAAGAAGAGCATTAGCAAAAGCAGTCACATGAGGAACCAGATACTATTTGCTGGTTTTGGGACAGTTTAAATGCCCCAAGTATGGGCAGGTTGGTTATATTATCCTGTATGGTATTGAACCACAGGGGAGCCTGGTACGTAAAATATCTTTGGCCAAGGGAGGTATAGCAATGGGGGATAGTGAAGAACTGGTTAGCAGAATTCTGAGTGGGGTGGGGGTTGATGCTCGGAACAAGCAGTTGCTGCACCCCAGGGGGCAACAGATCTAATCGGATTTTCTTGGTCAATGGGCAAGTTTGATATTTTAGTCTTCCACTGAGAGGTAGCCAGTCAGCTCGGGTGTAAAGGTTGCATGTATGGGTCAGTCTTGGAGCATCCATGATTAACCTACAGGCTTTGTTTATGACTATTCTGATGCACCTTAGGGATGTGTCTGAGGCAGAGCCATAGACTGCTAGTCCATAGTCCACTAAGGATATCACTGAGCTGCGCACACTGTGATACTTAGTGCCTCAGGAGTCAGGCAACGCTTGTGCCTGTGTAGTAGGCCTATGTGTGTGTGTTGACAGCTTTGGCAGTGTTGTCAATGTGAAGGGTATAGGAGAGTGTGTTGTCGACTGTGAGTCCCAGGTATTTAAAATGCGAAACAAGCTGTAGTAGTGATCACTCATTATTGCTTGAGAGGGGGAACGATTTTTGCTTGTTTTGAGGGCTGGAGAACAACATTATCTTAGTTTTTTTATAGTTAATAATCAATTTGTGGTCAGCAAACCATTCTTCAACACTGGAAAAATCACGTTGGCGATGTCTCTCAAGGGCTCCCCAAGAAAGCCGAAAATCCCCTGTGTCTAACCACCTTATTAAATCCATCAGATAGTTCTGACACCACTGTTATCACCTCACCTCAATGATCCAGCCAGATGATGCCAATGTGATTATTTGGAATATAGCAGGACTAGGGAATAAACTAGCAGACATACAGTGGCTCAGTTTTTATGAGATCCTTGTCTTTCAAGAGACATAGGCACTTCATCAGCCTCATATTAATGGATAGGAATCCTATCACATACCAGCCATTAAGACAAATTATTATGGTAGACCTAAGGGAGGCCTAGTTACTTAATAAAAATAAGGGAAGATCTAACGGTATTAAATAATGTGACCCCAACCACAGCATTCCTTCTTATGGTTGTAAGGTGGGACTCCTCAGTTGTTTTGATTGTTAATGTATCTATTCCTCCTTATTTTCATTCAAGTCCAACCTATGATCTTTGGTCTAAATTAAAGGCTGAAATTAATATCTTGCCTTTACAGCATAATGTTGATGCTGTTTTGGTAGCAGGGGACTTTAACTCTAGAATAGCATAGTTCGATAACCTCCAACCACTACAGAAGCATTTTTACAGTACTTGGGGATTTACGTATTAGAAATTCTTCTGATTAAGTATTGAATGAAGTGGAAAAGCTTTTTCAGGAATTTATCACAAGGAATAATTTACTGGTATTGAATGGCTGGGGGGATGGTGACCCAGAAGGAGCTTGTACCTTTTTTTCCCAGTGTTATCAATTTTGTGTTGTGCTCGCCTCACAGTTATAACCAATTTAAAAAATTGACGGTTTTGATGAGACCTGAAAGTGATCACGCTGCTATTCTTCTTTCATATGATTCAAATGGCTTGATGCCGCCCTTTATTAAATCACAAAACGCCTTAGCCACACTCACTCTAACTGGCAAATCTAAATTGATTTTCAATGTTAAAGCCAAGGAAAGTGTCACTAATTTAATTTACTCTCCATCCTTTTCAACTCTTTTTTCTCTAGCTTATAACAATGCTGATGGCCTACAAATTAATAAACAATTAGAAATGTGTTGCCAGCAGATTAGACAAAAAACATATTTGCCAATTAATACTAAGACTCGGACCAACTCTTGGTTTGATGCACAATGCAGGCCAGAGAAACAAAAGCTAGGGAAATTAATAAGCAGTACTAGAAAGAATCTGTCTAAAGCTAAATTTTATACAAATAAATAATGCACATAAAATTTATAAAAAGCTTTTGGTGCAAAAAACAGCTCGACTTTACTGTAAAGCAGCGGGACCATATGTATCAGACTATAAATGCTAATGATTCCAGATCGTTTTGGACATTGGTCACTGAGGGGGTAAAGTTATTTTCCCCCTTCCTTACCCACATACATTCCTAAAGAAAAATGGGTCCTTTATTACAAAACCCTTTTTAATAAAGAGCCCCTAGCTGCTGTAAATAGCACAATCCCTTCTTGGTTGTCAGCTAAAGCTTTCACCCTCTAGTTTTCTCCTTAGATGATGTAGATCAAGTTATAAATCACCTTAGAAATAATAAAGCGCCTGCTTCAGACTCCATTCCTGATGAAATTTACAAGGCACACTTGAATTACTGGGTCCCTTTTTTTTACAAATTTTTTCAATATATGTCTTAAGGAAAGATTCGTCCCTCCATCTTGGACCACAAATATTATCATCCCAATCCACAAAAATGACTCGTATCAACTTTCCTCTAATTATCAGCCAATTAGCCTCATAGATATCGGTGGTAAAATATTTGCTAGGATTTTCCTTAGCAAATTGCAAAATTGGTTAGATACCAACTCTCCTCTATCAATATTCCAAGTTGGTTTCTGATATGGTTTTTCAACCATTGATAATGTTTTCATGTTGGCCCATGTCATTGAAAAGTACAAACAACTTAGAAAAATGAAGTTATATGCCCTCTTTGCAGATTTTTCTGCAGCATTCGACTTGGTAGTTAGAGAAAAACTCGGGGATATTCTACTCAAGAGAGGACTTCCCTTAAATATTTTATCTTCATTGTACCTGTTATGTACAAACACCATTACTGCCATAAGATTCAATAATAGTAGAAATCTTTCTGAATATTTTGAAACTTCATTGGGCGGTAAGCAAACCTGCCTTTTGGCCCCTCTACTGTTTAATATTGACATTGACTCACTCCTCTAATTTGATTCCATCTTGAGTTTAGACTCTCCTAGAGTTTTTGGCATATGCCACTGATTTGATTCTTTTTTTCCCTTTCTGTTGCAGGTCTTCAACATAAAATAAACCAACTCAAGGCCAAGTGTGATCTATTAGAGTTAAAAATCAGCCATAATAAGACAAAAATCATGGTTTTTAGTTCACAAAACTCACGTACCACTTTACCCAAGTTTTATCTAGATAAAGATAGGATCACATTTGTTTCTTCCTATACTTATTTGGGAGTTAAATTTACTTTGAATGGCCTCTGGACCTCTCATAGAAACATAGACTTTGATGGCAGATAAGGACCACTTGGCCCACCCAGTCTGCCCATTTCCCTACCTATTGGATAAGCTGCAGATTCTAGTTAACCAACAGCCTACTTCCTGCAACCCCCCACTATAATTGCCTTATGTCTGTCCCATGCATGTTTGAATTCCCCCACTGTTTTAGACCCCACAACCTCTCCAGGAAGGCGGTTCCATGTGTCCACCACTCTCTCTGTGAAAAAGAATTTCCTCACATTACCCCTGAGCCGTCCCCCCTCTAACTTTAAATTGTGCCCCCTTGTTCTTACACATCTCTTTTTCTGAAAGATGCTACCCTCCTGGACTTTGTTGATTCACTTGAGGTACTTAAAAGTTTCTATTATGTCCCCCATGTCCCTCCTTTCATCAAGGGTATACATATTAAGCTCTCTCAGTCTCTCTTCATATGGTTTCTGATGTAGACCCTGCACCATTTTAGTTGCCCTCCTCTGGACTGCTTCCATCCTGTCTATGTGCTTGCGTAGATGAGGTCTCCAAAACTGCACACAGTACTCCAGATGAGATTCGCCAACTGTCTGTATAGAGGGATAACCACTTCCCTTTTTCTACTTGTGATGCCCCTCCCTATGCATCCCAGTATCCCCCTGGCTCTCCTTACTGACTTCTCACATTGCTTACCCACCTTTAGGTCATCTGATATGACTACACCCAGATCCCTTTCCATTATTGTTGTCGTTAGTACCTCCCCTGCTATTGTGTACTCTTCTCCTGGATTTTTATTTCCTAGGTGCATTACTTTGCACTTCTTTGCATTGAATCTAAGTTGCCATATGTCTGACCATTCCTCCAACCTTGCCAAGTCCCTTCTTATCCTTTCTACCCCCTTGTGTATCATTGTAGTGATCACATATCTAAGGCTAAACTAGCTGCTAAAGCCTTACTGTGCTTTAATTTTAAGTATGGTGGGCACACCGTTGTCCCGGCACTTATTGCCAGAGAAGCACAAATTAATCCTATTTTACTTTATGGGGCTGAAGTATGGGAACCAAGAAGGTTGCCATATTGGTTTTGGAGCTCTTCATTGATGTTGTATAAGGTATGGTCATATGGAAAATAAAATGTTCTTTAACAGCAGTCTGTGATGCTTCACTGTTCCCAGTCCCAAGTGAATTACTGAAACATGCCCAATGTGCTGTGACAGACATGAAGGATTCAGGCTGACAGCTTGTCCAGATATCTGTTGTGAGATGCACCACCATCCCAACAGCACTGCACAAGATGCATCTTAATTTTTTACATACAGCATTGTAAAGATCTGGAATCCCTGTTGTTAAGAAGTATTTCTGTGATGGTATACTATAACGAGGTTCGAGGTACTCAAGCAGTAGCTTGAATCCTGTATGTTCAACCATGTTATATGGCAGCAAATCAACAGCTATCATTTTGAAATTGTTTTTGGTTATTGTAACAGCAACACGTTGAGTCACAGCATATTTGGCTTTATGCTCATATGTTTCTGAGATGGTAAGCTGTCTCCTTGAAGGAGAAGGGCTTTTGAACACAATGTCACTTTCAGTAACAGTAGGAGGAGTCTTATGAATGGGAGGAAGTGGTGGCGGATGTGTTTCAGTGGTGCTGTGGGGGCTATCACTGCTTTCATCTATGGGGGTTACCACTGAGTGTAGTGAACTATCACCATCACTTACTATTTGAGACTCACAACTGGAGTTCTCAGTAATGTTATGACATCTGTCTAGGTGCCTTTTCAATGCTGAAGTACCCAGTGCTCCTTTCTTTTTACAGTACCCTTGCTGACTGTCCATATACAAATAGTGCATATTGCCACCAACTCATTGGAAGCACCAATGGAGAAGTATGATCAAACAAAAGATGATATATTTTTAGTTTTTTTTCCCAGGAAGGCATGGCACCTTGGTCACTTTTTCAGGGCCCCCCCCTCCAATTTTTCTTGGGCTTGTTCCTCTTGTGGTTTATTCCCATTGCCCCCTCCACAACCAAAACATTTTTGTCTGTTTCTTCCTCATCTGCAATTTCCATCCCCTGCAGTAAACCTTGTGCTGCCTGATCATTCTCTTCATCCTTATTATTACCCTTTTCAGGTTCAATCTCAGAAGAATTAGATGAAGGACTGAAAGTAGGACAGTATGCAATTGTTCCATACCATTGGGTGCCTCTGTGGGTGGTACCCATCAAGCCTTTGGTTTTTTTTAACTACATAACTTTTTTTTTTACTTGGGACTGATGATGATCCAAGACATTCACTTTTTTTGGATTCAAGCATTCGCTTGGAAGACAAAACCTTAGATGTGAAAAAAATCACTTTTTGGGGTTTGAGTTTGTTTTCCCTTTTCAGGCTGATTGCTGTCTGTTGCAGTGCCACTGTCTACCTGAGAAATAGAATGTGCCTCATCAACACTTTGATCAATTTTTTTTAGTATTCTAACCTGTGGAAAAAAGATCCCTCTAAGTAATGTAATATCCTTCTGACGACTCTCACCCACACCCACAGGCCGGGGACAAACTTACTGTCGTGACTCGTGACTGTACATAGCACACTGACAGCACAGCAGTCCACCTTCATTTCCTTCCAAGATTATGAGAGGCATAGGGTAGGAGGAAAGTTTGGAAAGGCCTGAAATGTACAACTTGGAAAAGAAAAGACTAAGAGGGAATATGTATCTTGTTTTTAAAGCTTTCCAAAGCAATAATTTGTGGCGGTGCTTAGGATTACAAATCAAGGTTAGTCAGTTTTCAATAAGGAAAATAGTAGGCAAATAAAGGGAGACATATGAAACAACAAGAAGGGGAAATGCAATTTGCAGAGGGTGGTCTCCCTGTGGAATTTGTTGCCTGATTCTGTGGTTCTGAGTAAAAATATGAAATGCTTTAAAGCTAGTCTGAACAAATATCTTAATGTAAATTGTATCCAAAAATACAACCAATGTTGAAATGGTGAGCAAAGCAATGGCTCCAGCAGATTAACTGTGCTTATATGATCCTATAAATCCTGTGAATCCTATGGGACAGGAGATTAGGGGAGGAGATCAGGAGTGAGGCAGCAAAAGGGGTGTTGGTGGCTTAGTATGATCTAAATATGCCAGTCATAGACTGGGCAACCCTGGCAGCTAGTGGGGCAAGAAGTCACTCACTACTGGGCAAAATACAAGGCTGGTTGTTTGTACAATGGTTTAGGGTGCCAACAAGACAGGAAGCCATTCTTGATCTGGTACTATCTAACTCTTATGTGGTGGGAGTGGTAGAGGTGAAGGAGTAACTAGGGTCCAGTGACCACAAAACAGTGTGGTGTGCAGTAGCCATGGGTACAGTAGTTTTATATCTACAGCAAAAGCTTTGATTCTGGACTTCAGGTGAGCAGACTTTGATATGATGTGGGACTTGATCAAACTGGTGGGAGTGGGGAAGGTGACAGGAGTCAAGGATGGATGGAATAAAATAAAAAAGGCCATGCTAGATGTGACTGACTCATGCATGAGAAACATTACCAACAGGAATAAATACAGAAAGCCAATTTGGTTTCCAAGGAGGTGGGGGAAGCAGTGAGGGCAAAGAGAAGGGCCTTCAAGAGGTACAAAGAGAAGCAGGGAGGGGAGGAGTGGGATGAATATCAGGGAAAGCTAAACAGGCATAGGAGGTGGTCAGAAAGGCAGGAGCAGACACTGAACTGCTCATGGTTGAAAGAGTGAAGGGGTAAGGAGATTTTCAGATGTGTGAGGGGAAAAAAGAAAGACGAAATGGGGGATTGTTAAGTTATATGAGTGGGGGTTAGTAGAGGATGACGGGCAGAAGGTCAATGTATTGAATACTTTCTTCGGCTCAGTATTAATGATGGAGAATGGGGGACAGCTGCTTGAAAGTGTCGTAAAGGCATCCATGAGGGGATAAAAAGAGTGCCCAGATGTCCGGGGTTCACTAGTGGGTTGCCACAGGGATTGGTCTTGAGACCGCTCCTCTTCAACATGTTTATGTGTGACTAAGGATAGGGATCTAGGGCAAGCTATACCTTTTTGTAGATGATATCAAAATCTGTGGTCAGGTGGAAAGTGAGGAGGTGTAAAAATAATGAAGTAGGACCTGTGTAGATTGCAAAGGTGTTTGAAGGTATAGCAGTTAAAATTTAACACAACACATGCAAGGTAATTCACATAGGGACAAAAATCCAACCATGGAATATAGGATGGGGCAGGTAGTAGTAGAAAGCATGACAGAGGAAAAGGACTTGGAAGTAATAATATCAGCCTGAAGGCACTGTCAAAATTTAGTAGTATGGTGGGCATGGTGAATAGGATGGTGGGGTGCATAGGGAGTGAGATCAGTAGCAGGAGAAGAGAGGTGCTGCTGCTACAGTATAGGTTTCAGGTTCAGCCTGACCTGGAGTACTCTGAGCAATATTTGAGTCAGCAGCAGAAGAACAACAGGGGCAGGTTGGGAGGCAGTGCAGCAGACGGTAACCAAGATGATCCAGGTTCAGCAGGAAAAGACATATGAGGAGAGATTAGCAGATCTGAACATGTACATGCTTACAGCGAGAAGGGAAAGAGGGAATATGACTGAAACATATAAATACCTCCATAGGTTAAATAAAATGGATGGTGGGGAATTGTACAGACTGAGTGGAAACACAAGCACCAGGGGTAACTACATGAAGCTGGAGGGGGCAAGTTTAAGAGAGATTCTATGAAGCATTTTTTCATGGAGAGGATAGTAAAAGGGTGCGATAGGCTTCTGAAGGAAGTGATCTGTGCAGAATCAGTGGCTGGAGTCAAAAGAAGATGCAACAGATACACAGCCTTGTTAAAGACCACACCAGAAAAGGAGGGGGGGGGGTAGTGAGGAATCTCTAGTGTTCTTTCATTCAGCATTAGTTAGGTAGCAATGGGTTGACACGATGGGCAACATATTCTGTGTTTTTATCAAAACTGCTTAGGAAAGTGAGATAAACAAAATGTGAAGGTTATTTATGGCACTGCAAGATAAGAACAAATACAAGCAGTGAATATGGAACTTTTGGTTTACTTTTGGTTTTGAAACAGCAAACCTCAGGTCCATTGCACAGTGTCAAGGAAGTATCACTATGGGGTCACAGTGACCACTTAGCGATAGTTCCTTCATGTGTGCCCTGTTATGCTATGGACACAGGGGGCCACAAATCTTTTCTGCATGGCTGCAGAACACCATGCAGGGAAGGGGAGGGGGTGCCATGCTCAAAGTTAAGTGACCCTGGCAAACACTGTTGTAGAGTTTTATGGCCCCCACTGTCTGTAGAGCTGTTAGAGGCAGGTGACAGAGATGACACAGCTCTGTGACAGAGGTCATTAGAGTAATTTTGGTACAGAGATAGTTATAAAACCAACCAGACAGAGTATTCTGGGGGGAATAGCACTTGAAGGCATGACTTCACTGGATACTAGGAATTGCTTTTGGATGTTGGAGTGGGTGGGGGAGCCACTGGTCCACCTAGGATAATCTTCTGATAGGAACATTCATCAAGGCAATGGCTCAGAAGTGGGTGTATAGATACAGGGCAGGTGAATGCGGAGAGGGGGTACAGCAGCAGCTATAGCCCTCATGGGTGATGTTATGCATGGCATAGCACCATTTGACTGGCACTATACCATGGAAAATGCTCCATGGGTGTCACTATCCAGCATGTTATCAGATGCAAACCCTTTTCACACCCACATCCAGCAGCCCCCATTTGCACAGTAACATAGTCACAGGGCAGACTCCTCGAGCTGCAGCTAAGCCCCTACCTTGTGTATGGCAGACATGGGTGGTGGTGATAGATATGGAGCCTAGTTAGACCCTGTTTTTTGCATCACCACCACCACCACCCATTGTGACTGTGAGTGGGACCCTTCATGCTTCTTTCCACTAAAGAGCAGCTGATACCATTTGGAAGACATTTGGAAACATAACATTCAGGCACAAATCGGTTAATCTTCATATTTTCTGTTTCTGTGTCTCTTATTCTCTGGACTGCAGTCAAGATAGAAAGCTGGAGAAACAACAGGGCAGGCAGCATCCAAGGTCACAGATACTTCCAATCCATGTTATTAAAAAATCCGCTTTATTAAAGAGCATCAATCATGAAGGTACACATCTTCATGCACCTTGAGCTTTAATAAAGTGGATGTTTTGTATCTAATATGCAAGCTTCCAGTGACTTGTGTAGTGCATTGCCTTGGAGTGGGGAGTACCTGATTTCTCCCTGTTTGCAAAAATACAGAAACGAGTATCGAAGCTACATAACATAGAAACATAGAATTTGACGGCAGATAAGGACCGCTTGGCCCACCCATTCTGCCCATTTCCCTACCTACTGGATAAGCTGCAGATCCTAGTTAACCAGCAGCCTACTTCTTCCTACCCCCACCCCCCAGAACTGCCTTATGACGATCCCATGCATGCTTGAATTCCACCACTGATTTTGACTCCACAACCTCCTTTGGAAGGCGTTCCATGCATCCACAACCCTCTCTGTAAAAAGATACTTCCTTAAATTACCTCTGAGCTGCCCCTCTATTTTCAAATTGTGCCTCTTGTTCTTGCACACCTCCTTTTTGAAAGATGCTACCCTCTTGGACTTTGTTGATTCCTTGAGGTACTTGAACGTTCTATCATGTCCCCTCTTCCTTCTTTCCTCGAGGCTATACATATTAAGCTCCTTAAGTCTCTCTTCTTATATGTCTTCCGGTGCAGACCCTGCACCATTTTAGTGCCCTCCTCTGGACAGCTTCCATCCTGTCTATGTCTTTGCGGAGATTGGGTCTCCAGAACTGCACACAATACTCCAGATGGGGTCTCACCAGCTGTCTGTACAGAGGGATAATAACTTCCTGTTTTCTACTGGTGATGCCTCTCCCTATGCATCCCAGTATCCCCCCAGCCCTCCTTGCTGCCCTCTCACATTGCTTGCCCGTCTGTATGTGTAAGTGTATGCTACACTTTACAGCCTGTTACTCTGTCTGCTCTGACACTGTACCAATCAAACTTCACAATAAAAAGCAACATTTGGCTGGATTTTCAGACATTAGTGGCATGTTTGTAGTGCAGTTGTACTACTTGCATCATGACTGTAAGGTCACATAAAAGGTGGTTTGATGTCATGTCACTAGTACTGCAGGTTGAGCAGTGAAAACGTGCATCAAAATAATGACACACATCATGTTCGTGCCAGTAAGTGAGAAGTCTACCACAAATGCTGCAACATGTTTTAAAAATAGTACACACTTGCTGTGGTGCATTTGCCACAACACAGGCCATGTTCAAAATAGGGAACCGAACCTGTATCATGAGTTTTGAAAATCCAGCCCAATTTCTACTGTCTAGAATAAATCTATTTAAAGCAGCAGTGCAATGAAATTGAGCAAAATAATGTTACCTTATCTATTCTTCACTATAACAGATTCCAGGCATTTTCTGATTTCTTTGGTGGTAAAACTGTCATAAAGCAGCAATGCAAAGAAATTGGGCCAAATATCGGACCCTGCTATTTTCATTATAAAAGATTTCGGGTACCTTCCAGTTTTATTTTGGTGGCAAACTTTTCTAGTTCCATTAAAATTTGAGTATTTCATAAATGTTTCAATTAATTAGTTTTTTCAAGGAAAAAAAGATGCCCACCACATTTTGCTTAGAAATACCATTGCAAACCTGGTAAGGGTTAGGTTTGAGAAAATTAAAAAATATATATGGTGTGCAGCATAGGAGGTAATTAGAAAAGTAGATTAGAGAGGTATGCTAATATTTTTATTAATTGTGGCTGAAACTAGCTTTGTTAGAAAAGCTTTTCTCGTTGCACTGCTGCTTTAATGTAGTTTTTTTCAAGAAAAAACATACCCACCATATTTGGCTTTGAAACAGTATTGTAGACCTGGCAAGGGTTAGGATAGACACAATAAAAAAACAACAACAAAAAAAAAACCTAACAAACAAAAAAAAACTTATGGTGCACAGTATTGAAGGTGTTTAGAAAAGTAGATTTCATATATATATATATATGTTTGCCCCCAATCACTCCTTGCACGTGCCCATCTGTCCGGTCCCCCAGTCCCATCACCCAAGTTCTCCAGGATTTACCTTGCTCGTTAATGTCCTGGCTATTGGACTGTGGCAGGGTGCCTGGTTGCCAGTGTGGGACCTGTGAGGGCCTGGACTTCATCTTCTGACCACAGGGTTTTTTCCTCCATGGCTAGGTTCCTCCAGGGCCTGACTGTGCAATGGCGAGGCAGATGACCTCCTCCTCCATGGAGACACCCCAACACACTTAGACATGGCCCATCTCCTGATATGCCTGGACCTGCACTGCCATCTGGACACTTCCAGGTGGCAGTATTGCAGCAGGTCATGTTAACCACCCCTCCCCAACAAAAGAGAACTCTCCTCTGAACAGTGAATCCTCCCTTCCCCGGCCAGTGCCTGAGCAACCTACATCTGTTCCTGAACCTTTGGTGTGGCAGGACATAAGGTGCCAGCATCTCAGCCCTCTATGTCACTGTGCTGGGCCCAGTAAAGTAAATTTTAACAGTTATACTAATATTTCTTTTTTTCACTTGTAGCTGCAACTATCTTTTTGGGAAAACATTGTTCATTACATTGCTGCCTTAAAGTATAAAACAATCCATGCAATCTTATGAAGTCTAAGGAACTACTTTGTGTGGCGATATAATTTAATATAATTTTTCATTTTTTCCCCTTTAAACTTTTATATTAATAAATTAGAACCAATTTTGTATGTGGGATAACACACTGTGGTCTGGATTTTCAAAGAGGCCGGATCCAGACACAAAAGCATGCTATACCTCCATCTGTCTGGCTGGTTTAACTGGCCTGTCATAATTTTAAATAAATGCATCAGTTTGTGATGAAATGTCACAATTTATGGCAGCTTGCATTAAATAAAATAACACAAGCATCAGTATTTTTCTGCAAACTCTGCTTGTTTCACTGCAAATGTGTCTGATGGTTCTATGTGATAATAGTGAGTGCCAAACGGCGACTTGCGTGCCAGCGACATCAAACAGTGAAAATGATTTGCCACCCCTTACATCCTCGGCACATAGAAGAACAGCGCCGGGGATTTCTATACTTTGCTTTCTGTGGGGCTGCACCCCGCCCACGCTAAAATTTCTGCCTCACCCCTACTTAAGGATTCAACTTCAGGGGGGTGCATGTCGGGGGTGAAAGCAAAATATAACAACGTTGGGCCAGGCACAACAAAGGCAGTAGCGGCGGACCCAGCCCCGAACCCGGAACCCCAGCACTGCAAGTGGAGGCCAACCCCAGATGCCATGGCGCAGCTTAGCAGCCAACCACAGCACTACCCCCTACATCCCATCTGCCCCCTCCCAGACCACACTCGCCGTGCACGCTCCCCCCCGCATGCGTGTACATATAGCAACATCCTGTCGCTAGGGTCGCCCACAACCCCACATCTGTCACCCTCCCTGCCCTCTCACTTTTTGGGCTTTTGCCCACGTCGTGTCACCGTTCCAGATGGCACCATCTTTTGGGTGCCAACCTCACGTGCTACCGTGTCTGATATTTGGACACTTTGAGCATTGTCTGAACCTTGAATGCAGTTCTGTTCAAAATGGGATGTAGTTCTTCGCAATTCCCACCAAATGATTTTGGATTGACTTTGCGTGGACACAGAGACTTTGACAAGCCTTACTTTGCTATGGAGCTGTGACTTTGATGCTAGAAGAGCATGAGTTTAGTATGACATAGCTTAAGAATGGTGCCTTATTCATGTACCTGACCTAGACTTTTGATCTTGTAGATCATAACTTGTTTCTCCAAAAACTGAACAATTTGGGCCTTGGTACTTCAACA
Source organism: Neoceratodus forsteri (assembly GCA_016271365.2). Lineage (NCBI taxonomy): Eukaryota > Metazoa > Chordata > Ceratodontiformes > Ceratodontidae > Neoceratodus > Neoceratodus forsteri. The sequence continues at coordinate 559,235,546 of CM057452.1, read as the reverse complement.
ATATCTTGGTTTTCTGATTATCAAAATAACAAGAAACAAATTGTTGAAATAGGTCCAGCTGTATCCAGAGCCAATGCAATCTCCTGTGGTTTCCTGTAGGAGTCCATTCTTGGACTACTTCTATTCATGCTATTTATCAATAATTCTCCCAAAGTTTGTGACACAGTTAACACTCTGCTTTATGCAGATGAATCTATGATACTTATGTGTAACCTCCCCCCCACCGGCCCCCCTTTCTTCCCTGTCAGTAGGGCTGCTCCTCTCACATCTAGGCACCACCAAGAGGGGTGGGGGTAGTTACTACAAATATCTTTCACAGAAACTCTGTATGACCCATTATTTCTACTTCTGAGCTTGCCATCCTTCAGAGATGCAAACCAAGTGTAGCAACTACCTGGCTCACACCTGGGGGGACCATTTAGCATGGTCATCAACCTGGGCCCTGGGAGAAAATGTTTGCTCAGCATTATGCTAGGTTTGTACTTCTGGTCAGGGGCACCCAAGTAAATTCGGACACTGGAAGCAATAACTGAAGTGTCCAAACCAGGAATGGAATTCTAGAGTGTGGCTTTTATTCACATAACACAGAGAATAACAAAGCAAAGATGGCCCCCACAGGGCTACACTCACTGGTAATGCAGATTACTGAGGTACAGAGCACACTTCCTCACTATGAACCCTCAGGTTCTGAATGGATCTGGGCACACATGGCCTAAACTGGTACACTTCTCTCCTATTCCTTGACATGGCACCCCAGCCAGTACTAGGACACTTTTCCATATGGCATGGAGGTTGATGGTAGCTCCCTAAACCACCCACGAGCACTTTCTAGCTCTCAGGGAAAATCCAAAATCCCACATCTGGGTGCTTTCTTCAGACACTGACCAAGTGCCTGAGAGAAAACCATAGGTGTCCAAACTGAACCCAGAGAGGTAAACCTGATTACTCCAGATGGGGGTCTCCCACCTCTTGCTCCCAAATCTATACTTGGCCATTCATTTGGATACAACACCTTTCTTCGAAACACTATTTGTAGATGCTCTCTCGAAATGTTTTACACATTTAACATTCTACATCTCTGGAGGTGTCCTGACTTTAAAAGTACTGTAAGTGGCTATGTCTTTAACCTAGACCCCCACTGTTGCAGATGCTTCCAAGCCATACACAAACTAAAAGTTCTGTACTTGGCAAGTCTTCCTTTGATCCCACAGTAGGCAGGCACTTTTACTCTAAACTCTGCCTCATTGAACATTGTCTCTATTTTAGAGTAAACTCACCAGGGTGTGCAGGTGCCCCAGGGCTTCTTCCCAAAAATGTCTCAGGTACTCACAAACAACTCGATTCTCAGGCAGCTTCTCCCTGTCCAGACTGACACAGGGGATTGCCCCTGAAATCTTGGAATTCCCCCCCATCCCTCTGGGGATAGAGCACTGGAACAGCTCTAGGAACGGTCTCTACCACTTCCTTTTGGTCTCTTCTGTGTTCCTCTCTAGGGTGAGAATATACAACCCCTTCTTTCTCTGATAGCTCTATATCAGAGTGAGACACTGAGGAGTTGTGCACAGCAGCACTCCTCACTCTCTTTAGTCTCCCCACTGACTGCTCCCAGAAGACTGACTTGAATTCCCCAACGTTCTACTGCTAACCCCCTGCAGCTAGCATTCCATTGTGGCTTATGCTGCTGCAAGAATTCTATGGTGACATCGTCACTCCAGCTCAACTGAAACTGAGAACAGAGTGAGACAGTGTAAAACCCATTTAACTGGCATCTCACAAGCTGCCTTTCCCTGCCTGCCACTGGTTCTAAGTGGGATTCTAGTAACCCCTGTGAACAAGGGGGTTACATATGCATGGTAAGGCTATTAATGAAATCAACACTGCCCTCTGCCACAAATTCCATCACCTGCAAAACTGGTTTATTTACAAAAAACTGATCCACAGTGTACCAAAGACATAGGGTATGTTGCTAGGATTGGCCCCCAAAATAAGCAAACTCTGTTCCAGAGCCAATAGGGCTGCAGGAGAGGAATTTGGGTTAAAAATATTGAAAATAATTTTTTTTAATGTTTTTACACCAAATGTTCAACACAGCCTTGTGTTGACCCTGCCTCATAAAGAAAGGCAGATAAAACATTCAACTCCTGGCATAAATGTGATGTCGTGCAGGGACTGCAAAATCAACTTTTGGGCTACAAACACAAATTTTGGGCAGGAGTTGAACAATGACAGCTGGTACATTCATGAGTTGCTGTAATGAAATGGCTACTGTATGTTGGAAATTCGTGGTAAAAATACTGAATATTACCAAAGTTATGAGGCCGCATTTGTAAAATTCAACATAGCCTCATAACTTAATAGGTGAACATTTTAGAATCATAGAACACAAGAATGTGCAAAGTATAATACCACCCCATATTAAATTTATTCAAGGCCAGAGAATGCATTGCTGGTCTTTTTTTTTGGCATTGAAAAAGTTTCACTTGGTACACAGGTTGGAAATTTGGATACAGCTTTACTTAATCAAGCCTTAAATATCATGATATCAGGGCAAAAAGGGGGTTAGGGTGCACTCAGATGGAAGTGAGGATAAGGTCAAGAAAATTTATTGTGGCACTGTTCTCTATAAGACCTCGCTGAAAGAATGCAACACATATGTCAAGCAGAGAAACATCAGCTTGGCATAGATGCTGAAACCTTTGGTGCAGTCTTATCCTGCAGCAAGTTAAATTGTGTCTGTATTCATTTTTGAGTGGGGGATTGTGAAAAATATCAGATGGTTGTCAGTTCTGACCCACCTTTTTTTCTTCTTTGATGACAAAACTGCTGCTTTAAGAAAATGGGTGATGTAGAAAATTATGATCCATCATATTTTCAATAACCTCAACTTTTTACATGCTGTGGGTTGCTGCCTCACATAGGAAAACTGACCTTCTCACTCCTCTCTGAGTGCAAACCAAGCCCCCTTTTTGTGTTGACAAATCTCCCCCATCTGCCACTTGCTTAGTGGCAGTGAATTTAGGTGGCATTTTTTAGTTCTGCATATTTATGCAGTCGCATACAATGCCTACTGACATCCTTTGTAAGCTTCCCTCTATCAGTTTCTTCATATTTCCTCCAGTGTTTACATTTACTGTAGCAGTAAACAGAATGTGTTCAGTACTAAAAATTAAAAGAAATTTGCTGGTGGGCTTTCTGTTTAGATGCCACTGCTAAGGGGAAGCTGCGTTTTCAAAACAGAAATACCTGGAAGGATCTAACCAATAATATCCACATTTATGTTTACTAGTAGTTGTTAACGTCTTCTCCCTGTGGAACAAAGCAAGATGGATTCGAAGCAGAGGGACAAGTAATATGGTGCTCAACAATGAAAAAACTGAAACAAGCAAAAGGATGAGAAGCACCCACATGTGCAGAAAGCACCAGGACCGCAAAAATATCATTCTAAGTTCTTTATTTAACTAAAGTGAATAGTGCCCCCACACATGGTGAGCATAAAAAAGTGGTGACTGATCCTCTCTGAAACTAACATTTCTCCCAGCCCCTGCCAAACATCATCACAGTGCCACAAAGAAGGCTATTAAACAAACTTAGGAGTATGGGAGTGGGCAGAACAGTAGTGCAGTGGGTGGATAATTGGCTGGGCAGTAGGACACAGAGGGTGATTGTAAATGACTGTTACTCCACAGAGGGAAGCATGACCATTGGGATACCACAGAGATCAGTGCTGGGACCAGTTCTATTCAACGTCTTCATCAGTAACATTGCGCAGGACCTAGAAGGCAGAATTTCCCTGTTCGCTGACTACATGAAGCTCTGTAATGGAGTGGGCATCCCAGAGAGTGTAAACAGAATGAGGAGGGACCTGCAGAATCTTGAGGAATGGTCAAGGGTTTGGCAGTTGAAATTCAATGTGAAGAAGTGCAAGATAATGCATATGGGGCACAAAAACCCTGGAACAACATATCAGTTGGGTGGGGAGGATAAAGTATGCACCAAGCAGGAAAGGGTATCATTTCTGATGATCTCAAGATAGGGAAACAGTGTGACAAGGCAGCAGGTAAAGCAAATAGGATGCTGGGATGCATAGGCAGGGGCATCACCAGCAGGAAAAGGGAGGTCATAATTCCACTATACAAGACACTAGTGAGGCCCCACCTGGAGTACAGTGTACAGTTCTGGAGACCTTACCTACGTAAGAACATAGACAGGGTAGAGAAGGTCCAGAGGAGGGAAACAAAGATGGTACAGGGGTTGCATCACAAGTCCTATGATTACAGGCTGAAGGATTTGAATATGTACTCCCTGGAGGAGAGGAGGGAGAGAGGGGATATGATACAGACATAGAAGTACCTTACAGCAAGGAACAGGGTGCAGGAATACACTATTTCCCAGTGAAAAAGATGTTCCAGGACTAGAGGGCATGGGATGAAGTTGGAGGGAGGATGATTCAGAGGAAACATGAGGCAGACTTTTTTCACAGAAAGGGTAGTGGGCAAGTGGAACACCCTGCCAGAGGAAGTGGTGTGGGCTGAAACAATCACAGGATTTAAGAATGCATTGGATAGACATAATGGAATTCAGGAGGTAAGGGATAAAGGGCAACAGATTTCTAGAAAAATGTAAAGAGAACTTACAAGCTCAAATGGGCAGACTGGGTGGGCCATAAGCCCTTATCTGTTGACAGTGTCTATATATCTATGTAGCAAGCATTGCCTCCTTTTGCACCTGACCCTTGAATTAATTGGCGCCCACATGTGATGAACCTGTTAATGCACCCAGTTTGTGGTGCCACGCTTCTATGTTGTTTTCTTTGTGTGTAATTCCATTGTCAACCTGGTCATGGACAGACCAGAATTCAGGTGGGAAAAGTGGTGGGTTTCTAATAGCAGTTTTGTTCCTCACTTATCTCCTGACTCTGCCCAAAATATAATTTTCTTCTTACCATGCCAACAGTGGAGCACTATTGACTGGCATGATTCTTTTCACTGCCATACTGTGGTGCTAAACCCAACCCCTGTATCCTTCTCCACACTATTTGTCCAAAATGAAACAAACATCCCTTTTTAGATGTTTCAGGATACTCTATTTTACAGGCATTTACTGCCGTCTGCTCAAAATCCGTTATAAACTCAAGTGACAGATTTAAATCAGACTCCTGCCAAGTCATGAAGGTCCTGGAATAGTCAATGATGCTAAGTTACAATTTATTGTTTGTTATACATGTCAGGATTATGTGAATACAGGCAGTGGTAATGGCAGGATTTTTCATGTCTGGATTTTGGTATGTCAGTATTTTGTGTTGTCAGGATTTTACATGTCGGGAGTATGGTTGTCGGGATTTAGTTTGGATTCTGGAAAACAGAATGGCTTGATACATGTTTATTTTTTTTTTTATTTAAAGTTTTATTGTTTTCAAACATAAAACAAATGACATGGCACAGTGCTAAAATAACATGAATACACATACAGGCAAGATATCAGGCACCAGAAAAACAGTACCCTGTCCCCTCCCCTTTTAACCCTCCCCAAAATCTCAACCTCCCCTCTTAATGCCCCAAAACAGTCCCTCCCCCCCCAACTCATCCCTCCCCACCTCGGCATGGATGTATATTGACCCCACTCCCTACTGAAATCGAAGTCATACAAAGAAAGTGCATTGGATTGATGCCATGAATAGAAAACTTCCGACCGCTGTCATAGGGACAGATCAAATGGCTTGATACACTTATCTGTCACTGTGCATGACCATTCAGTTTCATATGGGTCACTGACAACATTTGCAGTTTGCATTTCTGTCACTGTTCCCTTTTGAGACCACATGGTTACTTCATTTTGCAGTTGGAATATAGACTTTGCCACTCTGACTACACTTTTCTTGGTCATATGCTGCTTGAAATTTAGTACGAGCCTGGCATTTTTGCTTCTTATATTGCATTGAGTGGTTTACATTGTTTTTTTCCCACAGAGGAGAAACTGCAGGTTTCAGGAGGGGAAAAGGATCTTGGGGTGGTTGTGGATGCCAACATGAACAACTCAGAGCAGTGTAGGAGGGCAGCGGTGAAAGCAAATAAAATGCTCGTGGGGGTAACCTTGAGGAGTTGGGAGGTGCTTCTCCCTCTGTGTAACTTCCTGGTTAGACTACACCTAGAGTACTGGATGCAGTTTTGGCATCCATACTGGAAAAGGGACATTGCGGTTCTGGAGAGGGTCCAGAGGAGGGCAACCAGGATGATGCAGGGTCTAGGGGAAAGATCCTATGAGGAGAGACTTGAGGAGCTCAACTTGTACTTCCTGGAGGAGAGGAGGGACAGAAAGAATATGATCGAGGTCTTTAAATATCTAAAGGGAGTAAAAAGGGACAGCCTAAATAGGGTGTTCCAGCTGAGAAAGGAGGGGGCTACCAGGGTCACTCAATGAGTCCGGTTGGCAGAAAGCTCAGGGGCAAGGCTAGGAGATGCTGCTTCACCGAGAGGGTGGTGGACGCTTGGAATGCACTGCCTGTGGAACTGGTGGCTGTTAATACAGTGGTGGGATTCAAGAGGGGCTGGGACAGGTATAAAGAGAAGGTTAAACTGAGTAATGTCAGATCTGGAGGTGTAAGCCTGATGGAAGATGGGGTTGAGGGGTGGTTTGGGGGAGGTGGGGAGGGCCGCAATGGTGTCCTGGCCAGGTGATGATTTTCAAGCAGACTCGATAGACCACTTGGCCAACTCTGCTGGCATCTTAGTATGTTAGTATATAAAAACAGTACGACTTGTGAATTTACTTGGGGTGGGATATTCAAAGCAGTTGCACAGTGATCAACAGGGTTGCACCTAAGCAACTGGAAACATGTGCTGGAGAGCGATATTCAGTGGCAGCGACTGCACAGCACAAATGGCCATGTACCAGTGCGCAATGGAAATGTATGCATGCGTAAGTGCAGGAGACATAGCCATGAATATGCGGCACAGTGCGATATTCAACACCGGACCAATGGCGCAAGCATGGAGCAAATGACAGTTGCGTGGAGCACTCTTGAGCCTATAAAAACAGGGAGCAAGTAGGTGAAGGACACCTGCGCCAGAGGGGAGCAGGAGAGAGGGAGACAGAGAGGCCAGCCAGAACTACTGTAGGGGTGAAAAAGAGGGACAGAGGCAGTGAGGGTGTGATACTGTGTGAAAGTGAGTGTATGTGTGAGTGAGTGAGACAGGCAGGGAGGCGACAGTGTGCGTGTGTGCCTGTGACACCAGGCACAGGAGGGGCAGCACAGGAACCCAGAGGGGTGGGAAGTAGAGGTCACAGCCAACAGGCCACCAGCTGGGGGCAGGGCACTCAGGAATGGGCCCAGTGGAGCTGTCCACACAGCAGCACACAGCTGGGGGGGCCAGAGGAGTCAGCTGCCCTGGGGGGACAGGACAACAGGGGCCATGGCCAGTGCCATCCTCCAGATGGAGGCTATTATGAGGGGTGTGGGGAGGCAGGAGGCAGGGCAGAGTGGCCATGGAAGGGCCCGTTGGTGGTACGCCCGGAATAGGTGGTACTGTGCCCGCACCACCTTCAAACAGTGCACCGACACGGAGATTGTGAACTGGTATCACCTGAACCGGGCAATTCAGAGGCAGCTCTATGAGCTGTGCAGTGAGGAGATGCAGGCACCCACTAGACAGAGCCACGCTCTGACGGTAGAGATGAAAATAACAGCAGTCATGTGCCTGCTCACCATGGGCACCTTCCAGAGACCAACCGGGGGCACCACAGGCATAACCCAGTTGGCCGCATTATGGCTCCTCACACAATTCCTCAATGCACTGCTGCCACATGCTGTGGAATACATCCACTTCCCCAGCACATAGGCAGAGCGTACAGCAAACATGAAGGAGTTCCTCAGGATAGCACATATGCCTGGCATGCTAGGGACCATCGACTGCACCCATGTTGGCAACCGCATGCCACCTGACCTGGAGGGGGTAGCCTACACCAACAGAAAGGGGTACCCCAGTGTCAACTGCCAGGTGGTGTGCGATGCCAGGGGGTGCATAATCAATGTCTGTGCCACACACCCTGGAGGAGCACATGATGCCCTTCATCTGGCACAGCTCAGCACTGTGCCACAGGTTTGAGAGTGGGGACATCCTCACTGGCCACCTAGTAGGTGAGTATGCCGAGTCCAACGGCAGCCTGGCACAACATGGCAAGGGGTGGGGCCACCAGGGTAGGGGCACCGTAGGGTGTGGCTGGGAAGGACGGGTGGTGCAGCAACATAGTCCACCAGGCTAACCACATCTCTCTCCACACAGGTGACAGTGGCTACCCACTCCAGCCCTGGCTGCTCACCCCATACTGGTGTCTGTTGACCCCTGTGAAGGAGCGATACAATGAGGCACACGTCAGCTCATGGAACATCACTGAACATGTGTTTGGGCTGCTGAAGTCATGGTTCCATTGCCTGGACAGGTCTGGTGGTGCCCTACAATACAGCCTCTCAAAGACCTGTGGCCTATTCCTGGCCTGCTGTATACTACACAACATGGCCACTGACATGGGATAGCTGTCGAGGTTGAAGAGGGGAACAGCAGTGGAGACGATGCGGCCACTGGGCCATGTGGGCAGCGCCCCATGCAAAGGGATCCCCAGCTGAACAGGATGGCTTGGCAGCACCAGGACACAATCGCGCAGGAGCACTATGGTGCACGCAGGTAGGTGATCAAGGCCCCATGTACAGAATGGCAACTGTGGCACAGTGCACAAGCATGTGCGGGCGTGCCCTGTGGCATGAACAGCTGGGCAGGGGGCTTGGCCGAGTGTGAGGCTGGACCCCACAGCAACATGCAACACAGCACACCCCACCAACACACACACACACCCACCCACCCACACCCCACTCCCCTACACACGCACACTGGCACCGCAGGCAAGTGCCCAGGTGCTAGCACCAGGCATCTATCAGATGCAGAACACTGGCACACAGGAGCACTGGTGCTGTGTTGGCATCATGCACACACCACACAGGCCAGCAGCTGGGCAGGTGCACACGCCAGTGTGTGGTGCTGTCCACGGATGCCATGCCAAGACACACACATGCACACACCACACCCATTTGCACACAGGGTGGCGGCAGTAGACTGCAGACAGGGAGGTGAGCACATCAGGACTGCCACACGGACACTCAGCTGCCATGGACATGTGGACAGCCCCGCCGAGACTGCCCAGCAGACCCAGGCTGTGCGACAGCCACAGGGGGTGTCTGTGATGGTCCCCCAGGGGTGGTACTGTGGGAATGCAACAGTGTCCTCACAGGGGTCTGGAGGCTCCCAAACAGGCCCGCACCGGGTGTGCCTGGGATGCCCACAGCGGAACCCAGCATCGACACCAAGGGGGTTGCTTGATGCCGTGACTGAGGGGTGGACAGTGCACTCCACGGGGTCTGTGATGGACGGCCATGCACCACGGCAGCCAGTGGTGCCAGGCAGACCATGACTGCAGTGGTAAGGCAATCCTGGGCTGTGGTCGTGTCCTCCCACAGTCGATTGTTGTCAGCCAGGAGCTGCGCAAAGCCCCTGTCACATTGCTCTGCAGCCTGGCATATCTTGACATGGAGTGCACGCACCCCTACCACGAGCAGCACCTGTTGCTCCACGGAGGCCCGCAGCAAATGGGTGTGCTCAGGCAAGGGGTCTGTGCCTAGGGGCACCTGGGCATTGCGCCAACCCATGGGTGGTGTGCGATCACACTGACCAGCCCCCACTCAGATGGGCGCTTCACAGCGAGGTCCCCTTGGGGCTGCTCAATCACTGGTGCACCATCGGTGGGTGCTGCACCTGGCCCCCCAACATCCCCAGCCATCTACTGCTGCCACCCATCCAGCCGCTCTGCACTGTGCAGTGCCTGTGTGGCTACACCACCACCGCCACCACCATCCGCCGGTGCCACAACACTGATGCCCACGGTGATACCAGCAGTGGTGGAAGGCGGGCGGACAATCGCCAACAGGGCACTGGCGGCACTGCCAGGGAGGATGATTGGTATGAGTGCCTCCTCCTCGATGACACCACTGCTGTCCAGGACAACGGTCACATCATCAGCGGTGTCGGACCCTGCCCTGATCTGTGTCTCTGCACACTGAATGCCATGGCTGGCATCCTGCTGGAACACAGCCAGGGCCTTGTCCGCCACCATGCCCATTACATCTGGCCAGACAGTGGTGGTGTGCTGTAGCTGATAGGGCCCCTGAATGCAGGTGAAGGTGGATGGCTGGTCCTCCAGGGCTAGGCTTGCCCCCACGGCCGACACCACCACCCCTGCCACTGCATGCTGGCACTCCGGTGCTGTAAGGGAATACAGTCGCATTAGTGCTGCTGTCATGCAGGCCGCCCACCCAGCCACTGCCCTTCCACCGCAGATACCACTGTACCTACCATGCAGTGATGGGCTCCCACCAGTCTAGAAGTTGCTGCCAGGCACCCTCTGGATGGCGCTGCACCACATGGTGGCCACCACCATCCCCTCCTGTGGCGTAAGCTGTGGCATGTTGGCTTGACCACCACCCATGGCTGTCCATGCAGCCCGGATGGCTGCAACCTTTTCTTTGATCCTGTGCCTGTCGGTGCCAACCTTCTTCTTGCACTCCTGCGCTGACTGCTGGTGGCTGTCCTGCTGATTCACAGCCTCTGCCGCCTCCTCCCAGGCTGCAGCCCTGGCCTGTGGTGTGCTGGTCGCACCACTCAGCAGCGGCTCCCTGTCGAGATATGCCTCAAACAGGGTATCTGCCTGCGCCTTAGGAAAGTTGGGCATGCACTTGCGTGCAGGCCCATGCTCCTCACCATCCTCACAACTGATCATTCAGCTACCTGTGGGCAATGACATGTGGTCAGTGGCTGCTGCAGCCCACACCTCCCACCCATTCCAGTGTGCTGTCAGTTACCTGAGTGGCGCATCTGACCTCAAAAGGTTGCAATACCGGTTCATGTCCTGTGCAGTCTCGCAGTACCTTTATAGCGCATCACATGCAAATGAGCAGATGCGCAACTGAAATGAGATGCAAATGCCCCCAGTGCACCGTGGATAGGCTGATAAGCTAATCTGCATATGCCAGCTGAATATCGTAATGTTGCACCTTGCACAATGGACTTGTGCCGGCTCAAGTCATGGTGCAATGCTGTGACATGTGCAGTGCGACCGTCGGTATGCATGCATGCATGGCCGGTGCCTGTGCCACCTGCACAGCATATGCTAAAGCATGGTAGGTGATACGGGGCTCGGCCGTGATAGGGCATGTGGTGCTCTGGCACTATGTGGCATATGGCGCTCAGGCACCATGGGGCAAATGGCGATCGGGTGTCATGGGATGAATGGCACCAGAGCACCATTAGCCCCATGGTGCCCGGGTGCCATTAGCCTCATGGCACCTGGGTACCATTAGCCCCATGGTGCCCAGGTGCTATTAGCTCATAGGCCGTGGCACCCACATGCCCCTGTTGCGCACCATGCATAGTGGTCCCAATAGCGCACCTGTGCACAGTGCACGTGCTGACCCCTGACACCAGCCCTGCCCTCTGCCCCTCAGAGACCTCTGCACCACATGCCAATGCAGCCACACACATATCGCGCATCCCTGAGGATGCGCGATTGCCATGGGCAGCGAATTTTCCATGTGAGGCATGCATCCTGAGCACATGGAGCTCGTGCACTACAGGGTGCTATTTTGTTCAGCAGAGCTGCAGTTTCACTATGTCATGCTGCAACACTGCACAGGCTCCCAATTGGAGCCAAATTGAATTGGTGAACCTGGTGGTCCTGGTGGAGCCCCATACAGGCTGCCTGTTTGGCCAGGTGCTCCTCACCAGACCTAGGACTGAGGTCTGGCAGGAGGTGGCTGATGAGTTGGAGCAGGCCACTGGTGTGTGTGGTACATGGGAGAGCAGTGTCACCACTGGTATGGAGACATGCAGTGGAGGGATCTGGAGCAGCTATGATAACTGCAGGCACATGTCCGGAGGGGGGCCATGCCATGGTGAGGTAAGTGTGCACCACCTGTGTTTGTGCTCGTTCAGTGTTCCTTGGGGCTGGCAGGGTGGCATGCCATGCTGAGGGGTGGGCACTGGAGTCGCACACCCTGTGGCCAGTGGCGGCACGTCCTGTGTGTGCTGTGCCACTGTACCATGGCTGGGCTGAGCTGGGGTGCTCGCTGTGCGGGGGGGCATATGGTATTGCCATGTACTGATGTGTACATGTCTATGTTTCCATCCTAGGCCCTGAAGACAGGAGGAGGGCTAGAGTGGCAGGCACAGCGGGTGGGCCACAGTGGGCCACCGCAGGATCCATGCCACAGGTTGCAGGCCACAGGGTGGTGCAGCCGGTCCAGCACATGGTGCGCAGCAACGTGCAAGTAGGCACAGTTCCATACTACAGTGTTGTGCAGGGTGGGCAGCGTGTGTGGGGGTGGGCCATAGCCCCCTGTGCGCTTAGCCGTTGCAGCTGTGTACTGCTTACGGTGCATGTTGCACTGTACTGTGGCCATCACACATGTGTGTGGCTGCCGCAGGTGAGTTGTGGGTGCATCCGGCAGCCAGCTGTGCCGCTGCAGTCCTGCCACTGTACCATGATGCCTGCCTGCCATGTTGGTGGTGGGTGGCCCATGGGTGGTACTGGTGTGCAGCATTCTGCATTGCTGTGGTATACCAGATTGGTGGCACATGTGGGTGCACCCACTGTGGGTGGCCAGGGTGCCACCCCAGGGGCACATGACACCACTGTCTGCTGTGTACAGTGAGTGGGCCTGGGTGTCCAGGACATGCACTGATCCTGTGTTCCCTCCTTTGTGTTAGGTGTCCGGCGTCCAGCACCCAACAGCCACCTCCTGAGGAGGATCCTGGTGGTATCTACAATGACACTGGAGATTTCACGGCTGCTGCAGAGGGTGCTCCAGCGGAGACAGTGCCAAGCAGCTGCGGGGCAAGGCCACCCATAGGGCCCATTGGCTTGTGACCCCTGTTCCATCTCTGTCCCCCTTCCCTTGACCTCCCCTGTCCCTTTGTCTAGCCCTGACCACTGTCCCCTTACCTCCCTTCCCTGGCATAGCCCTCCTTTGTATATAGTTTCCCCATTCCTTGTATCCTGTACCCCTGTTTATTGTACATGTGTTCCATTGTATTTTGTTACCTTTATATAATACAGTTGTTTATGGTTACCCATCTGTGTCTGTGTCTGCTTTGTGCCTGGCATGTGGAGCCATGCTGCAGTGGTGTGCATGGTGGCTATGTGGTGCACCTGAGGTGTTCAGGGGGCTGTGCATGGTGGTGTTTACCCATCAGTCAGTGGCTGTGCCTGGGGTGGCCATGGGCTGGCTGTTCTGGTTGTATGGCATGTGTGTTGTGTGCACCATTTGTCTGGGTGTTGCCTGCTGTGGACCGGGTGGCATGGTGCATGCCATCCAGCAGGAGGGCAGCCAGTGGTTGTCCACCCATGGCCATTGGTGCTGCCCTACCTACATTCACCACTGTGGTGCACATGGGTGTGGGTCAGCTGCATTCCTGTTTGCTCTGGGTGGTGTTCTGTCATGTGCGGCTGTGCCTCACTTCTGGCACCCACATCAGCCTGGCGGCAGCACCTTCCACCCCAGTGGCTTACTCCTTGCTGTGCCTGTGGCTGGTCCATATGTGTCCTGGTGCATGCACCTAGGCCCCTTGCACATCCCTGGTTGCACTATTGCGCATGTTGGGTTGCTCCCTGGCACACCCCTGGCTGCACTTTGGTGCATCCGTGCAATATTCAGCTGTGTTGCGTTGGCACATGCCGTCTTGTGCAACCTTTGAATATCGCACTCAGTGTGCCTTGGCGTAATGGACTTGCACTGCACAGGTCTTGTGCCAGCCTCTGGTGCATGTCTTAATATCCCACTCTTGGAGTTCTGTAAAAATGTAGGCAGTTTGGAGCAGTCTCGAATCACGGCTGTCTACAAACATTCTTGTCGATATCTTTTAGAATGAATATCCCTTTTTATAAGGGGTTATTACTATTACCACTGCTACCAAAGTATTAACTATAAGCCTCTTTATCATAAGCCCCCCCCACCACCACCACCAGTCTGTGGAAATAAATGTAGTTTTAGTTTACATTTGGGTTGCAATTTCATTATCTTGATTGCTTGCTGAGTCAGTTTATTCTACTTTTATTTGAAAACTGGCAGATGCCTGTGTGTGTAAAAAAAAGAAGTTTGTAATATTTATGTGGCAATTTGAACCTCAGATACAGCTTCTCTTGCTCTTTAGGTTTTACTCATGCTTCTGTTGTGTTTCACTTGATTGATTAGATGCATACTGTTTTATTATGCAGCGTGGGTTACTAGTGTAGGTCCTTTGTGTGGCAATGTATGAAAATCAGGAGACTGAATATTTTATTTTCATGAAATAATAGAAACATAGAATTTGACGGCAGATAAGGACCGCTTGGCCCACATAGTCTGCGTATTTCCCTACCTAATGGATAAGCTGCAGATCCTAGTTAAACAGCAGCCTACTTCTTCCTGCCCCCCAACCCCTAGAATTGCCTTATGACTGTCCCATGCATGCTTGAATTCAACCACTGTTTTTGACTCCACAACCTCCTCCGGAAGGCCGTTCCATGCATCCACACCTCTGTGAAAAAATACTTCCTTACATTACCTCTGAGCCGCACACCCTCTATCTTCAAATTGTGCCCCCTTGTTCTTGCACACTCTTTTTTTAAAAGATGCTACCCTCTTGGACTTTGTTGATTCCCTTGAGGTACTTGAACGTTTCTATCTTGTCCCCCCCTTCCTCCTTTCCTCGATATTAAGCTCCTTTAGTCTCTCTTTATATGTCTTCCGGTGCATACCCTGCACCATTTTAGTTGCCCTCCTCTGGACAGCTTCCATCTTGTCTATGTCCTTGTGGAGATTGGGTCTCCAGAACTGCACACAGTACTCCAGATGGGGTCTCACCAGCTGTCTGTACAGAGGGATAACAACTTCCTGTTTTCTACTGGTGATGCCTCTCCCTATGCATCCCCGTATCCCCCCAGTCCTCCTTACTGCCCTCTCACATTGCTTGCCCACCTTTAAGTCATCTGATATGACTACCCCCAAGTCCCTTTCCATTTTTGTTGTTAGTATCTCCCCCCCATTGGGTACTCTTCCCCTGGGTTTTTGTTTCCCAGGTGCATTACCTTGCATGTCTTAGCATTGAATCTAAGCTGCCATACATTTGACCATTCCTCTAACCTTGCCAAGTCCCTTCTCATCCTTTCCACACTATCTTGTGCATCAACTCTGTTACAGATGTTTGTGTCATCTGCAAAGAGACATACTTTTCCTTCCAGTCCCTCTGCAATGTCACTTATAAAGACATTGAAGAGGACCGGTCCTATTACTGAACCCTGCGGTACCCCACTAATAACCCCCCTTTCTTCAGAGTGGACTCCATTTACTATTACCCTCTATGTCCTATTCTCCAGCCAATTCCTTACCCAGGCTATCATCTTGGGACCCACTCCCAGGTTGGCTAACTTGTATATTAATCTTTTGTGTGGGACTGAGTCAAATGCCTTGCTAAAGTCTAGGTAGACCATGTCCACAGCCCCTCCCTGATCTACTACTTTGGTCACCCAGTCAAAGAAATCTATTACATTTGTCTGGCATGACCTTCCCACTGTGAATCCATGCTGCCTTGGGTCCTGTGCCCCTCTGGCCTCTAGGTACTCGACAATTCTTTCCTTCAGAAGTGATTCCATCATTTTCCCTATCACTGAGGTTAAACTAACAGGTCTATAGTTTCCTGCTTCTGTCCTGCTCCCACTTTTGTGAAGGGGAATCACATCTGCCCTCCTCCAGTGCTCAGGTACCTCCCCATCCTCCCATGATTTGTTAAAGAGGGTAGTCAGTGGTGTCACTAGTTCTACCCTTAGTTCTTTTAGAATTATGGGATGAATTCCATCAGGCCCCATTGATTTGTCCACCTTCAAAGTTTTAAGAGTTCTTTCAGAACCCTCTCTTCTGTAAATGGGCTGGTATCAACTTCTGTATCCAGAGTGTTTCTATTGTTTGTTTTAGGTAGTTCCCCCTCTTCATTTGTAAATACTGAGCAAAAATATTTGTTTAGTATCTCTGCCTTTTCACAGTCACCCTCTGCCCACCCCCTTCCCTTTATTAAGCCTCACTATCCCTCCCTTGGTCTTCCTTCGCTCCCTGATGTAGCTAAAAAAGGTTTTATCCCCCTTCTTAACTGAGTTGGCTATCTTTTCCTCAGTTCAGGCCTTTGCTGTTTTGACTGCCTTCCCAGCTTCCTTTTGCTTTAACTGATACAATTCTCTCTCCTGTTCCTTCTGTGATTCCTTGTACTTTCTGAATGCTTTCTTTTTCTCTTGAACCTTCACTGCTACCTCCTATATTCAAACATTGTTTTTCCACTTGTGCTGGACTGTCAGGCTGGTTCAATCCATGTGGTGATTTGCACCTGGTTAGCACAGCTTATCATGACTCTCACACAACTGTGTAGCTTTAATCTTGGGAGCCTGCTTACAGCCAACTTATAGGCATAGACTAGTACCTTATTAGTAAAGCCTGTTTCTTCTGGATACATATAAAAAAGCACAGTTTAGTTTTACTATGTTGTGTACTACCAACTGTGGATTGAGTTCAGTAGATCTGGTGAGCAGTGCCATAAAAGAACGTAAGTTGGCAATGCTTATGAGAAAGTGGGCTTACAATGATAATTTGCTTACTGCAGAAAAACTCCATTTGTTGCTCAAAATGTACCATTTGCACACATAACCAATACAAGTTCTGTCAATATGAACTACTCAAGGTATGCAAATGAGCTGTGGCATTCAAACTGCAGCAGGGAATCAGCGTTGAATGCCTGTCTCTCTTATAATTGCCAGCCCCTGTTCTCATATAGCAATGCCCTTGGGACATGCAGAACTCAATTCTCAGTACCTAATAAGTAAAACATGGAACTAAAGTGTGCTCCACACTCACATCTCTCACATTTTATTTCTGAAACTATGGAGCATTTTAGAAATAGTCAGCAGTAGAACAGAAAAGCTTCAAAATACAGAGTTGTTGCTTTAGAGTTCCATGCATTTGAATCTTTGGTGTTGTTACAGATCATTGCTGTTATATTACAGACTCCATCTACTTGTAAAAACTCATATTTTGCACAAATTACAATAAAAGCTCATTTGCACAATACAGAATTCTTGAGTTATGCAAATTAGCTGTTACACAGGAAGCAGATTTAAATGGTATGGAGCTGATCAGCAGCAATCTGGTATTGTGATGTCTTTCATGTTCTGTTGCAGTTTACTGCTGTTTACTGAAATGCCTCAGAGTAAGTATAAATGCTGTTTACCAAGTTGGATTCAAAAGAAAACACACGTTTCTTGTACTCATTGAAGCACTACAAGGTGGAGGGAGAAGCATTTGTTTCTTAACCCCTAGGCTGCTGAAAGAACTAGAGTGAATCTGTTTGATTGAGCTCTGGACAGATGTTCAATCTGCAGCCCTGCAAGGATTAAATTGAAGAGCTGCAAAGAGGCTTTGTAAACTCCAAAGGAAGTGTTCCATTTGATTGATCTCTAGACAGATGTTCAGTCTGCAGCCCTGCAAGGGTTAAATTGAAGGGCTGCAAAAACATGGAAGGATCACTGGAAAACTCAGAAGGAAGTGTTTGTTTGTTTGTTTTATTTGTTTAAACTGGAAAATCCATGGGCCAAAGACCTGTTTACATGACTGACCAGTATGCATAGACAATAAATTACATGAGACAAGTATTACAAAAACAGTATAGAATTACAAAAATCAAATGATTTCCAAACAACCCTGGCATCAACAAAACAATTAAATTGAACATTAGAATCACATTTACGTACATCCTATACAAACATATGCAAAACATGTAACATTACATATCAGGATCAACATTTACAATCGCTATCCTCATATAAGTAACATTTCAGTTTTGTCTTAAAGGTCATAATGGAATTGTGAAACAACTGTTCCATGGTCTGAATCCAGTATCTCATTTTTAGAGCTAATGCAAAAGGGCTGCAGGCTCTGTCTACCTGTAGCCCTAAAAATAACTTTGCGCAACATTTCTGCATTACCACACTTAATGGTGTCCAGTTGGAAGCAATAAATGTTTTTAAATACTTAGGTATATTCATCGGTTCATGTCTCACTTTGAATTTTGATATCCATATAAAAAAATATGACTATGATGATACAGTACATCAAAATCATGGGTAATTGTGTCACGTTTAAAGTAATTTAACCACAGATTCCAGAGCTAAAACTGCACAAAGATTTTTGTTGCCTCTTACTGAATATTGCTCTAACTGATGCCACACCAAAACCTTTTTGGGTATAAAAAACAAACAAAAAACCCCCCAAAAAAAACCACTGTATTGCAAAGTTGCCAAATTTGCAATATCACAAAGAAATAGGTCCCATCACTCTCTGAACCTGGATGGACTAAATTGGCCGCAACCGGAACTTATACTCAGTTGTCCATGGCAAACCTTACTTACTGTACAAAGTTTTACAAACAAAACTCCTCAATGTCAAGTTGAACAGCTTAAGTTTATCAGTCATCCTAACTGTACATTTACAACTATTCATCACTTAAAAACTCCACTGATTTATAAATGGGACAAAACTCCTTCGACTACCATGCAGCTTCGCATTAGATTTCCATTCCAGCATCTGTAAGACTCTCTTCAACATTCAATGTTTTTTCCTCAAAGTAAAAGGAAAAATCAGTAGCATAGCTTAAATGATTGCCCATGCTTTGTATATTTTTTTGTATTTGTGTTTGTATAATTATTTAGATTTGTACTGTGACTGTCATGTATGTGTTGCTAAAAAGTCAAAGAACTTCAGCACAAAAGCACTGGGGAAAGTGTTACTCATAAAGAGCATTGGCAAAGAAGCCAGATTTCGAAGAAATACTGAGTTCATTTTTTCTCTGGGGTGAGATAGAGATGTGGTACACTAATGACTCCTGTGGAAGATGCGACATGTGTCTGTATTTTCTGCTCTTAACCTTTGCAGATTGTGTGAGAGGTTGTTTAGCACCATGATTTCTACTTAAAGCAGAACCAGTCTATTTTCACAGTGATTTGCATATACATCATACAATGTTGGGATTACGGTAGTGTGCGATTACATATGTATTGTACTACTGTACACCAGATCACACCTTGAAAAGGTGCATTTGGCACCAGTGCACATTAGCTAGGGTCATGATGGATCTGTTTTTAGATTAGATAGGACTTCAGTGAGATAGTGTGAGGAAAGCAGCATTTGCTTGCATGTCATGATGATAACCATGCCTGTACCCATGCCTGCATCCACTGCTTTTCTTTTACCATGCCTGTAAGCCATGCCTGTATCCACTGCTTTTCTTTTACCATGCCTGTAGCCATGTCTGTATCCACTATTTTTCTTTACTGTAACCACCTCATGCTGTAACTCACAATGCCTCAAATGTTCCTTATGTCCTTGTTCATTCTTATAACTTGTATTGTTATCCCGGGTCGTCCCTGAAAAAGGGACCTTCGGGGCTCAGTGGGCCTACCCGGTCACCAAAATTTAATAAATAAATAAATAAATAAATGTGTTGTTTTCAGTACAGGCCCAGTGTGCTGTGTGGTGTGGCTTAATTTAATGTTTGTATCTCTGCTGTTGCATGTCTGCATGTCTTTGAAGTCAGGTTTTCAGGAACTCTTGAACAGGTGGTGAAACTTGAATAAAACAATGTTTTGATCATTATAGGGAAACAGCACCTAACATCAATGACTGCTTTGGGGATGCATGGTGGTCTGGGACATCTGCCCTGACTTTCCACAGCAGTTGGGGATATGTATCTGGCATGCACCCATTCTGGACTAGTGGGTGAGCTCTCATGTGTGTCTACTAGTAACCTGATTAGGGCGCTGCAGTTGGGGTGAGAGGACTGGATACTCAGAAGAGAACAGAGATAGAGACCAATCATCCTTATGACCGGTGGTGAAGCAGCCCAGAAGGAATCCAAGTTTTGGTGGTGAGCTTGTTGTTTTGTTCCGTCCAGCCTGACACTACCTACTGGGCTAGATGCTTGAAGTAGTTTGAAATAGCCTTGCTGCACTGACTGACAGACTGTTGTGGTGCGAGATGACAGTCTCATTTCTGTTTAATTTTTAGCTTTAATCTTGCATAGTTTCATGCTAATATGCTGTTTAGCAGTGGTAGTGATATATATGTTTGGTTATTCATCTGGATTTTATTTGACTAACTCTAGTGAAAGGAAAGACTGGATTACAATCACAATACTGTGATTGGTATAAACATTTAATTATAGCTGTTGCTTCTGCAAGAGAAAAGAGGGATGGGGGAATTATAAGATCTCCCAGAACTTTGTTCTGTTAATAAATAATTTATTTGGGACTTCTGCACCATGGACTACTTCTGCACTACATTGGAGATTGCGAATTTAATTTTTATATATGTGGGAGTGTATCAGAGTATGACTGTTTAGGCTATTAGGTGTGTGTTTGCCAAGCTTAATTTTATATAAGTGGCATGTATGGGGGTGTGATTGTTCAAGATATCAGGTGTATTTGAAGGTGTGTGGTGTATGTATGGAGATATTAGCAACAACTTTTACAAGAATGTGCATTGTTATGAGGGTGGTTAGGGTCTGTTTCATCTTTTTTTCCGCTGGGTTGTGGTGGGCAGATGAGGGTGAGAGGAAGGCTGTGACTCGGAGTAGTTGTCAATTGTTGGAGCAGCAGGATGGGTGTAAGGATTTTGGCCTCTAATTCTTAGTTACTTCCCATCCCAGCTCCATGATCTGCATCTCTTCCGAGACCACCCCTGCTGACAGTAGCCTATTAATGTTGCAGTGAGGTGGGGATTGTGAGGATAAAGATGAGGGGTTTGGTTGATGAGGCAGACTGTGATAGGGGAGTGAAGTCCAGGAGACACCTAAGGGTAAATGAGATGCAGAGTGAGGTCAGACATGGTTTGTTCTCATACCCAGGATTTCCATGTCTCCAAGTGGAAAGGTAGTTGAAGGATCAGCCATCTGCTTTGGGCAGTTTTATGTAATGCCAGGTCAGTGAGGAATAAGACTGTTATTATGGCAGACTTTATCTCTGGTTCATCAGCTGAACTGTTACGTATCACAGAGACCTGGCTGAGAGATGATGCTGGACCAATTTTGGAAGTGGCTATCCCGTGGGTTACTCTGTGGTACACTGCATGAGGTGGGATTGTAGAAGTAGTAGTATTAAAGTAGTAAAATATTTTTATTCATCGAAATTCTTATGAATAAGGGATAGACTCAATTGAGCAAAGCTCATTTTCAGTGAGGTCCCATTCAATAGTCAAAGTCATGCGCAAAAACATTTTTACAATCACATACAATATGTCTGACATAATACATAGCCCAAAGAACTATAAAAGAAACATGATACAATTCAAATACTCACACAACAGCAATACTCTTATACAAGAATTCTTAGTTAATTCATATCTATTTTACATTTAATTAAATTCCTAAAATATTATTCAAACCTGTCTAAGTACCCTACGTTGTATATCTACGGATACCCTTTATATATCTATACAGCAATGTCTTTTTTGACATGAGCTAATCCAATGCCAGCATTGTATGAGGGGCCACAAGTTCTTTACATTAGCCAACAGCAATGTCCCAGGAATTGCATTCCATCCCAACACCCCTCTATGATATATGGATTGTTGTCCAATTTCTAAGTTACAGCTAGGCAATTCCAGACTTGGCACTTGGCAATTTCTCAATGTAATCAATTTATTTCTGTGACTCGACTTGTCTACAACAGACCCTGGGTATTGCCCCATCAATCCTTTATAAACAAATGCCAGCAGATGTTCATGGTTGTGCTCATAAAGCGTAGTCCAACCTAACCAATCGTATAGCTGGCATTTGTAAATTAATCTAGGGGCCGCCAGAATAAATCTAGCCAGGTTGTTATAACTTACTTCTAACTTTTTTAAATCCTGTTTTCTCCCACAAGAATAAAATATGTCCCCATATTCAAACATAGGGATAATAATTGCATTTACCACTCTTTTTCTTACTTCCATACTCATTGATGATCTAACCCTGTAAAGAGCCCATATTCTCTTATTCACATTTTTAACCAGGTTACCAATGTGTATGTCCCAGCACAACAGACTATCAATCCAAAGACCCAGATACTTATACGTATGTGTCTGTTGGATCGGGGCTTCCCCAGAGGCAACCAATCCCAGGGCTGTGCCATCCAACATGTTGTTTTTTCGATGTAACAACATGGTCTGTGTTTTCTTCACATTCAAAGCAAGACTAGTGTCCATTAACCCTTAGAAGACTCTGGACGTATATATATGTCCAGAATCTATATACGTTCACACATATTCAGTTCTCAGAGGGTTAAAAAAGTCTGAAATTCATTAAAGGCTAACTGGAACCTTTTTTGTATCACTTCAATAGATTCATCAGCTGTATAAATGATAGTGCCATCGGCATAAAGATGGTACATTACTTTAATATCCAGAAAAGACAGCCCATTTACGTACATGTTGAACAGCAAGGGCCCTAGGATGGAGCCCTGTGATATCCCAGATCCAACAGGAAGAAAACATGACTCCCAACCACCCAATGATACTTTCTGGCTCCTATTTGTCAAATACAATTCCAGCCACTTTCCACTCTGACCCACCGCCCCAAGTGATGCTGCCCTGGACAGGAGGACACAGTGGTCTAGAGAATCAAAAGCTTTTGATAAATCCACAAATATTGCCCCCACTAGTGTCCTCCTGTCCAGGGCCGCCTGCACATCCCCCACTACTTTGGCTAGTGCAGAGACTGTGCTATGTAATTTCCAGAAGTCAGATGCATACTGTTAAATAAACCTTAAGAATCCAAGTGCTCTCTTAATTGGATGGCTACTATTTTTTCTAATAATTTAGATATCTGGGGCAAAAGGGAAATTGGCCTATAATTATTCATCTCTGTCCTACTACTGCCTTTGAATATAGGTATAACCTTAGATTGTTTCCAAGCTAGTGGATACGATCCTGTGATTAATGAATTATTAAACAGGTATGACGGGGGTAAGCTATGATTGGAGCAGCATATTTCAGCAACTTCGATGGGATGTTATCCAAACCAATGGCCTTAGCAGTATTTAGACCTATTCTTCATTCTCTAATCACAGTTTCTACTTTTATTTTCTTAAATACAAAGGCCCAGATATTCAAAAGGGTTGCGCATGGTGCAACAGTGTTGCGCCATGTGCAACCCACTGATGTGCTCCGGCGCGATATTCAAAAGGGAAAAATGCGCAACACAAATCCCGATGCATCGGAGCACATCAGTAATGGGCGCAGGTGCGGGGGGCGTGCCCATGCATAACCTGCACAGCCCGACATTCAGCCCAGGATGTGTAGAGCCATGCATGCGCAACCCGCACTGCGCCTGCACAAAGTTAAGCCAAAAAAAGGAATAATGATGGCCACCACAGGTGAGCTGCCGCGATTGCAGGGTGCAACACGGCAGCTGCCACCTGTGGGTGGCCACCGGTGCTCCTGCCACACCTGGTGGCACCCCCATGCCCAATCACGGGCATCTGTTTAAATAAACCCCCCATCCTATATCCCAGGTGGTCCAGTGGACCGCTATGTGCCCGATCGCGGGCATCTGTTTTAATACAGAGAACCCCCCCCGTCCTATATCCCTGGTGGTCCAGTGGACTGTTTCCGCCCAATCACGGGCATCTGTTTTAATGCAGAGAACCCCCCCGGCCAACATCCCTGGTGCTCCAGTGGACCACACTCTGCCCGATCGCCTGTGCGCAGCCAAGCTGAGCTGCACACAGGCTTGCACCACAGCCTGGCGCAGTTTGAATATCCGGGCCAAAAGGTTTAATGCACCCATAATCTCTCAACTGAAATGATTGGTAAGATACAGGAATACAGGATGGGTCAGCTAAAGCAGTCACTCCCATTTTACTAAAGTACTCATTCAGCCGATCCAACACCTGTCACAACAATGGTAACATTTGTCCAGCAATATTTAACACCCTTAGTTCATCAGTTCCCTGACCCTTAATGAGTGTATTTATTGTTTTCCAAAAATCATTTGGGTTTTTTGAGTGATTTCTATCCAGCAAATGAGTATAATGGCATTGTTTTGCCCCTCAAACTTCCCTAAAGTATACATTTAGAAACTTTTTAAATCTGTCCCTGTCCTGTTTGTTTCCTTTTTTTTGGCCTGATACCACGCCTTATCCCTTAACGTTTTTATCTTTTTAAGCTCTTTTGTGTACCATAATGCAGAATTTTATTTCAGAGTCTTAGTTTTAACTGGAGCATGTTTATTGCAAACTTCCATGAATTCTCCAAGGAAGTACTCCCATAGCTCATCTATTGATGGAGTCAACTGCATACGTTCCCAATTAATAGCACTTAGAATCAACATGAAATCAACATAGTCGAAATTCTTAAAGTGACGCCAATTAATACTCTTTTTCTCATCTGGCTTTTTACATTGTACCCTGTTACAAAATATGAACCGATGGTCTGAGATTGCATCAGATAATACCCCACTGTTTATAATATTACCTGTGGCCTTGGTAAAGATCAAATCCAAACCTGAAGAAGTTGAAACTGAGGCCATATTTATTCTCATGGGTTCTTGAATTAATTGGGTTAAACCCAAATTTTTTTTGCAGATCAATCAGTGGATGAGACACATTGATATTTTGCCAATTAGAGCTGAAATTGCCTGTCATCATTATCTCATGGCTATCATTATAATCAAATAGCAAATCCTGTAAGCAATTAAAATCTTGGGCTTTAACCTTGAGTGGGCAGTATATCCCCACAATCAATATTTTCTTTGTGTAGGGCAATCTTAATTCTAGGGCCATCTCCAGGCCCTCCATATCTTTTTTTATTTTGAATTGTTTCAAAATTAAATTAGATGTCCCATAAATTAAAACTCCTCCGTCCATTTTATTTCTATCTTTTCACCATATGCCGTACCCAGGGATATTTAAAAAAGTAACCTCAATTTTGTAACTCAGCCAAGTTTCAGTAATTATCACGATCTCAGGGTTGCTATCAATAACCCAGGGGCCAATCAGGTCCATTTTATTTAGCATACTCCTGGTATTCAAATGTATTAGGCCAAATCCCTGTTTTATATAAGAAATATCCCTTGAAGATTGTGGTGGTTGTTGGATGTGTGGTTGGATGGGGGGGGGGTCATCTGTGCTAGATTCAGGTTGAATTTCACAGTGCACACAATGGGAGACAACTCTTTGTTTGAATGTGTGGGCATGCGTGAATGTCCAGGTGCAATTTACAGGATCATCCTTGTGTACCTGCCTCCTGGACATGGGGGAGGATTCCTACAGGAAATAGTAGACTTTGTCACCAGTAGGGTTCTGGAGTTAAGTCACCTGTATGGCTAATTATGAGCAATCTTTATGCTTGTGTTGATGATAAACTCTTACATTTTGGTGAATGTTTCCTTCAGTTGATGGATTCACTGGGCCTCACACAAGTGGTTGCTTCTGTGACCCATCAACATGGTCACACATTGGGATTTTTTTTCCCTATGGCTCAAGGGTGTTAATCTCAAGATTGATCCAGTCATTTGGTTAGATTATTGCATGAGGAAGTTCTCCTTCAGGCTCCCCCTTGGAGCCCACCTCCTGTTGATACCGTCCTTTAAATGGGTTGGAGCCAGAAGGACATCTCAGGTGTGCTGGCAGCTTGTGAGGTGGGGCCAACAGAGGTGATGGAAGCCTACAGTATACTATGGCCATTTTCACTGCTTTCAACTCAATTCCATGTACACCCCTGGTCTTGTGGCATGGTTTGTCCTGGTTTGATGGTGAGCTCAGGCAGTTAAAGACTAAGGAATGGAGGTTGCAGCATTGTCAGAGGAGATACAGGGATCTTGAAGACAAACTGGCTCTGTATACTCATTATGAGGAATGCCAGAGGGCAATCTTCCAGAAGAAGGCAACTTTTTTGACTAGGGAGATAGCTGCTGGGAGGAATCAATTGGCCGAGCTCTTCTGGACAACAGACAGGCTGCTACATTAAGACTCTACTCCCTGATGAAGAGGTAGAGCACCTTGCTCTGTAGGGAAGTTGGTGTTGGACTCTAGGTGGGTTTGACTCTCTATAGGTTGGTCAGGTATTAGTTTTGGTTATATGCCATTTTTTTACTGTCTGTCATGAGAGATTTTATTCTGTTTGTCCACTTTACTCTGTCATTTTTGAGCACAAAGAGTTATTGGGAGCACTTTATGGTACTGATTCAAATGCTGTGAAAATTTATTCTAGCAGCACACTGTATGTGCTTTTTTAATTGATTGATGAATGAAATAAATATTTAATTGAGAGATCCGTATGTGCTTCATCTTTTTGGTATTCATTCGTGCTGCTATATTCCGCCTCTCTAGAGCCTGTTACAGCCTTGTCATTGGCAAAGTGAGAGGAGTTTGCTTGATTCTTTTCAGACAGCGTAACCTGTTCCATTTGAGCCATGATTTCCCTAAGAAGGCTGTGGTGGCCCAGTGGTATTGAGTCTGCATGTCACAGAAGTACCCATCTCAGGTGGGGAGAGTTTAGGCAAGTTATGGTGGAAAAGATTTGTGGAGTTCTTTCTGAGCTGTGACCCAGTTTTTGTGAACTGGACCCAGGCCTGATGTGGCTATTTGTGAGCTATGTAAGGCAGCTAGATTCATTATTTGCTGGGATCCTTTTGTGTTCCTTGTTGGAGGGGAGCTTTCCAATTGCATTAAAAAATGAATTGGTGAGGCCTCTTCTGAAGAAGTTATCATTGGACCCAGAGAACCTGGCAAATTATAGACTAGTCTCTAACCTGCCCTTTTTGGGTAAGGGTATTGAGAAAAGTATGGCGTTGCAGCTTGAGGCACACCTTATGTCCTGTGACATCTTTGAGCCCCTCCAATCCAGATTTAGGTCTTGGCATACCACTGAAACCACATTAGTCCGAGTGTATAATGACCTGCGTACTGTGGGGTGATCAACAGAGGGAAATGGTCAGTTCTCATTCTCTTCTATCTCTCCTCCTCTTTCTCCTGTTTAAGGAGCAATGAGGGAGAGGTAGCCAGAGATCAAGTAGGGCCTACAGTGACAGTAGAGGCAGGAAAAAAAAATGCAGACTAGGTGGGCTAAGCTGTCCTTATCTGACAATCAATTCTGTGTTTCCTCAACATTTGATATTGTGGACCATGGGTTGCTTTTGGATCAGCTGAGGGAGTATGGAGGGCTGATTGGATAAAGTCATTTGCTGGTTAGGGTTGCCACCTGTCAGGTTTTTACTTGATTATCCAGTTTTCAGGGTCACTATCTGGTAATCCAGTTTTGCTCAGTGATTTTTGAGTTTTTGAGGTTTTTGAGCCATTTTGCTTGCTCACATACTGTACTTTTATTACAGATTTTGTCATATCCTTCATTGTTTTAGCTGCAATATAGCCCTTTCTTTGTAAAAACAGTCAACCTGGGAGGTGTAAAGTATGGCCATCTAACTTTTGTAACAGTAAAAGACTCTGTTATCTTTTGCTTTCATTTGCTGGTAAACTTTTCTATCTCTAAAAGAATTTAAGCATTTTTAAATGTTTTAAATTATTTTTTATACTATAGTTTTTTTCCTCCAGAAAAAGTATCATCACTTCTTTTGGCTTCAAAAAAAATACTGTACTGTGAGCATGAAAAGGAACTGGATCCAGAAAAAAATTATTCATTTATTTTTATTTATTTAATTTTTGTTTACCAGGTAGGTGCACTAGTCAAGAGCAATGCCTATTTTTAGGCATGACCTTGCAGAGTTACAGACAACATAAGCATCGACAACAGTTGATGCAACACAACAAAGCATAGCAGGTGATACAATGAAGCATCAACAATGGTCAAACATAATAATCAGTTACCCTAGAACATAATATATAAAGCACACATTATAGGGAACATCAATGTGTTTATTATATATCATTGTATACTATTTATAATATTTCCCTTGTTCCCAGCTCGTATCTGTAAAAGAGATTACCTTTATCTCTGTATGTTTATCTGGTAAAATAATTTCAATAAATATATTGAATGTATGGTAGAACACTGTTAACCTTAGGAAATCATCATTTCCTAAGGTTGTTAACCTATCGATGTGACGTAGAAATGTTGTTAACCTATCGATGCTACGTCACATCGATAGGTTAACAACGGCGATCAGTCTGCACATGTGCTTGCCTTTTTTTACACTGGGAACCGACGGATGAATGCAGTGGTTAGGGAAGGACTGAAGGGCCGTGGCGGTGACTATATTTCAAAAAGTAAGCAGCCGCTTTTCTTTTTACGTGGGACCATACACTATAAAAAATAATGTATGGTCCCTCTATCAGCAACCGGTCACTGTTAACCATCTCGAGGTTGCCATGGTGATGTAATCCTCTCAAGCTTCTCTCTCGAGGTTTACACAGTTGCACTGGCAACCTCTCGACAGTTAACAGACCGGTTACCGATAGAGGACCATACATTATCCTCTCTATCTAATTAAATAAATATATTAATAACTGGGAAGAACCTAGAAAAGCAAATCTAACAGGTGCAGCAGGTTAACATTGTTGTTGAAATGCTGCTTCTACTGACTTAACAAATGGCTTTGAAGGAGGAGCAAAGCACAATTGGTCACGAAAAGGGGTGGGACTGGGGGGAGTTTAGGGTGTGGTTTAGTGTCTGTTTTTTGCCTCTTCTAAAGGTGATAACCCTATTACTGGTTTGAGACCTACCTCAGGAACAGAATGCAGAGGATTGTGATAGGGAATTTCTCTTCCTGCCTCTTGTCCCTGTCCTGCGGAGTGCCCCAGGGGTTGGTCCTATTAGCAATGTTATTTGCAGTATATATGCTGCCCCTAGGCAGGATCATTAGATGGTACAATCTGGGTTTCACTGTTATGCAGATGTCACCCATTTGCACACATCATTTGCACTTTGGACTCAGGATGTGATGAAGGCACTATATACTCTACATATCTGGTTGAAATCCAGGATTGAATGGTGTCCTACTGGGTCAGAGTCAACCTGGACAATATGAAGGTGCTACTGATCAACTCAGACAAAGTGAAGGGAGCAGTGGTAGCCGAAGAGGTTATGGGGTTAATGCTTGGGTCCTTGAGGCTTGTGACCTCCATGAAGGTGAGAAATCTGGGGGTCATTCTGGATGGCAGGTTGACATTTGAGGTTCAGGTGTTGGCAGTGGTCTGAAGTGGCTTTTGCCATTTTAGGAACATTGGTTGGATTACAATTTACATCCCTTCTGAAAACCTAGCAATGCTGGTGCATGATTTGTGATATCTAGACTCAATTACTGCAATGCTTTATACCTTGAGGTAAATGTAGGTGTGTTACAATGTCTGCAGCTAGTGCAGAATACAGCAGCCAGGTTACTGATGGGGCTACCTCGGTCATGCCATGTGATTCCAGTCCTTTTTTGGGGGGGCTGCCAAACCCTTGTGGCTCAGCCTCTGCTTCTCCAGTCTCCCTGCTCATCCCAATGGGACTTACCTCTGGTGATGATCCTCCCAGGCTTGCCCCCTCAGAGTGACACTGATGAGCAGGTGCTCCCTGATGGACTACTGGATCAGGTTCCTGGCAGACCCCCATAACCAGTGTGCCTCCCTGGCTTATCTCCCCAGGGTGGGGCTGTAGGGTCAGGCCAGTCCCAATGGAACACTTGAACTCAGTCACCAGCCAAATGCCATGGGTGGGTGGGGCAAGATCAGTGGAATGGAGCATCATTGACAGGACCAGTCATTTTTTGTTAATGCTGTATCTTTCCATGAGAGGTGTGGCATACAGTAACATAATGGCACAAAGTGGCAATGTCCGGCACCCTTCCCCACTATCCAGGCTCTGTCAGCCACTCTCCCTGTCCTCCGCCAGAGATCAGTCATGTGCCAGGTGATCACTTACCCTCCCTAAGAGGAGGAGAGCAGTCCTTCAGATGCTTAATCCTCCTCCTACAGGCCATCCCTCCGATTCCTTGGGTCTGTGCCTGAACCCGGCGTGTCAGTGTCACAAGTGGAAGCCCTACCACTGTGCCGGTGGGCTGGATCATGATCCCAGTCCTGCAGAATCTGCATTGACTGCCAGTGAAGTGTGGTGTTACCTTAAAGGTTTGTTTACTAACTGATGATGTCCTGCATGGGATGGGCACTGGCTACCTGAGTGAACTCTCCCTACTCGCCTTGCTACCCTATGTACTCCACTGATATGGTCCTTTTGGAAATCCCTAGGGCTCAGTTGAAATTGTCAGTGACTAGGCATTTGTGGTGGCTGACCTGATCATTTGGAATGCACTCTGGAGAGCCCTGTGAGAAGCCCTGTCAGTGGAGATCTTCTAGTGGGGTCTGAAATGTTATCTGTTCAAAGAACCATTTGATAACACCTGAGTTATCCCATGGAACATACTGGTACTGAAATTGCTGCTGGTTATTTTATTACACTGTTGTTATTTATTCTCCTTTTTTTTGTTATATTATTTGTGTTTACTCTGTATTCATGCTGATTTGATGTATGTTGTTCTGAGATTGATAGGCGTCCTGAGCCTCCAGGGAAGGACACCATATTAAATAAACAGCTCTTCTACTGCTTGCCTAGAAAACAAAATAAAAATTAAGTTAAACTACATTAAAAGACTGATGTGACATTTAAAATAAACTAGGTACAACAAAAATACTTAAATGTGTTTTCCAAATATAATGAAAAAAAAAGAAAAATATTGCAAAAACATAAACTAGAATGCATAATATTATTGATACATATGATTTTACCCATAAATAAGTCTTTAGTAAATGCAGTACCCCAGTTAGCTTTTGAAGTGATTGCAGAAACTGACACTTTTGAGGTCTGAACTGTAATCACTTTCCTCCAGGCATGCTGTGAATGTACAATGTTATATGTAGAAGAAATAACTAAAGGCATTAAGGCTAGGCTAGCTAAAGCCCTTAATTTCCAACACACTTTGAATGTACAAGGTAATCTGTAGATGTACTGTAATAGCTTAAGAGACTGACTAGGAACATTCAGAATGTAGGAAAGGTATGAGTATCAGTATTTCTTTAAATATGACACAGAAGCATTTTATGAAGGGTTAAACTTTTGAAATATGTGTTAATATTTATATTTCATTTGCTATATATGTGTGTGTGTATATATAATATATATTAGAGGCAAAAAACTCCGTTTAATGCATTAGTTAGGGTTGTTCCACAATGACAAAAGTGAGGAAATTCGGTGTTAGGGTTGAAAACTTGGACCCCTGCCCACCCCAGCTGGCATTGGGGTGTTGCATTGGTCGTCATTTAACCTCTCCCCATCACATGTGTAAGCAGCAGAAGTATAGGAGAATGTGGTGAGAGTTAGGACCGACGACCCAATGCACACCCCAATGCCAGTTGGGGGTGGGCAGGGGGTCCAAGGGGGGTTTTCAACCCTAACAATGAATTTCCTCACTTTTGTCGCTGTGTAACAACCCTAACTAATGCATTAAATGGAGTTTTTTGCCTCTAATTTCCCTTCTTTTTGAGAATGATCATGAGAAATAGTGAATGTAATGCAGCGGCGGGAGCGCAGGGCCCTGAGGCATAGTAACAGGAACAGCAATGCAAACAGAAGCGCTAACAGTGGCGCACATGGTAATGCAAGCACGAATGAGAACAGAAAGGGTAACGCACACGGTGGCGTAGACGGGAACGGTCTGCCACGTGATGTGTTGTCACATAGTAACATGGTGCCTGCAAATGGAAATTTCAATGGGCATGGTGACTCAAACTAAAACAGAAAGAGAAACAGTATTGTAGACACAAATGGCAAAAAATAACAGAAACACAACCGAAAATGAAAACGCCAAGGATAACGCACATGGTGGCGCAGACGTCAACAGTAAGTGAAATGGGTACGGGACCGCAAGCAGAAAGGGCAACAGTAGCAGTAATGTAACCACACAGGCTGGTTTTCCCCAAAAGCTGCATAGAGAAAGACAGTGAGTACAAAGAATATATGCATAATAATGGATATCAGAGCAGAAAATGAGGACTTGGAATACTAAATAGGTTATATCTCAGGAACCGTAAGACATAGAAAAAAAAATTAAAACTCATATTATTTACAACTGTCCTAGCTTATTTTGTACTTAGCCCCTGCTAGGGGGCTAAGCATTTTTCCAACAAAAAGTCTGTATCTCGCACCGTTTCCGAGATACGGGCCCTGGAAAGGGCGCTGCAACGCCGTAATGTTATCCTATGGGAAAAAGAGAAGTTTGAGCACCATAACTTTGCCTCCTGTAACATTTTTTTCACCAAACCACTGAAAGGCACATCTGTGGGTTGTTGGCTGTCTTCCTCCAAATTTCAGGAAAACAGACCAAACTGCTATTTTGCAGCAGGAGCCAAAGGATTCCTGTAATAGTCGGCTGCCAGTAATGTTATCCTATGGGAAAAGTCAACTTTGGAGTGCCATAACTTTGCCGCCATGTAATATTTTTTCAATGCAACACTGAAAGGCACATCTGTGAGATGTCGGCTGCGTTCCCTCCAAATTTGAGCCCAAAACTCCCAACCGTGTTTTTGCAGCACAGCGCCAAAGAATCGCTGTCACTTTCCCACAGATAGAAAACTACTGTCGCAATTTGCAAAAGCTTTCACAAAAAAGTTCGACACTTTTGTGAGCATGAAAGTAATTTGCAAAAGTTCTTTTTCCAGAAATTTGAAAAACATATTTCTGGGGTGTTTTACCACAAAATAAAGACATGGCAAGCATCCTCAGGGTCCGACTAGGTGAATACAAAAAGAATTAGGTTCCTAGAGGGTCCCAAATTTAAATGCCAACCATTTTTCTGATCACCAACTGAAAACAAAATGGCTGATTTGCGAAAGTAACAGGCCCATTTATAAAGTAAAATGCATTTGCCATACTGTCGAACTTTTGTTAACTTTTCCCATTGACTTATAATGGGAAATTGTTTTTTGAATAACTTTTGAACTGTTTAATATTTTTTCACCAAATCTTTGAAAGGCACATCAGGGACCCCAGCCACACGTTCCCCGAAGATTTCGGGCTGGTTGCGCAAACCGTGCGACCTGTACACGCGACCGTAGAATTCCAGAAAAAGCGTAAATGCGTGTGCAAATCATGCTTAATAACTCCGCAGCTGTGATCCAACCAATACAAAACTTGGCAGATGCCAAGGCCTATGGTTCTTGATCATGTATTCCAAATTTCAGTCAAATCCGTCAAACGGTTGCAAAGTTATTAAGGTGCAAAGTTTTGGGGTTTAACATAGAAATGGCTCCTCAACCTCTAATTATAGTAGCACTACATGCTACCATAATATATATATATATATATATAGATATATATATATATATATAGATATATATATATATATCTATATATATATATATATGTATATGCAAAAACTGTGTTAATGCATCATTTAGGGTTAAAGCAAAAAAAGTCTGGAAATGAGACATTAGGGTTGAACCCCTAACCCCCCACACATGCCCCACCCCAATCCTCCACAGACTGACAGACGCCGGGGTGTGTCATTGGGGTCCTGAGGCCCAAATCTCAGAAATGCACAAAAATGGTAAAAAGTGCATTTTTATGTCTGCCTGAAATGCAACTTGGTAAATCAAGTGATCTACCATACCAGACTATGCATTCCAAATTTCATGCAAATCTGTTGAACAGTTGCAAAGTTATTAATGTGCAAAATTTGAGGTTTAACATTAAACTGCCCACTCAGCCCTAAATATTGGGAGCGACCGCTCCCCTATAAAAAATATTTATATCTGTATATGTATGTATATATATATGTATATATATATATATATATATATATATATATGTATATAGTCCTCACCCGACGCTGTCATCAAGGCCATCTCCTCCATCTCATCCAAGACATCAACTGGCGAGCTCATGCTACTTGGTGACTTCAATCTCATCTGGTTCTCCCCCTCAAGTAAACCCTACATCCTAAAGATCGAATCTCTAAATCTCTCACAACTAATCCAAGAACCCACTCGCCTAAACCACAAGTTCCTTAACCACACCCTCCTGGACTGGATCCTATCTTCTCATCCCCACCACATCTCTGCCTCAGGTGTTCTTTCTGATGCCCTTAGTGACCACTGCATCACCTACTGCATCCGCAAAATCCGCTTTCCTTTCACCCCCCCCCAAAATTCATCTGGTCCCGCAGCCTTCAAAACCTTTTCATCCCTTATATGGATGTGATGGGTTACATCTCAGTGGAAGGGGTACAAGATTACTTGCAAACATATTTAGGGATGTAATTAAGGATAATTTAAACTAGGTTGCCTGGGAAAAGGGGGTGGGGTAAATCAATCCAGTTGTATTAAGAAGCCAAATAGTGCTATCAATAAATGCCTTAATTGGAAGGTACTGACTATTAATGCTAGAAGCTTGATTAATAAGTTTGATGAACTTGTTCAAAGTTTAATATCAGATCAAATACAGATATGTGTGGTAACTGAGACATGGTGGAGTGCTGAGGATGGTTGGGATAAACATATACCATGCTATACCTTATATAATAAGGATAGGAGATAGAGAAAATGTGGAGGAGTTATTTATGTTGCTAACAGCATTATTTATGAACAAATTACGTTGGATGAAGATGATATAGAACATGTATGGGCCAAGCTGTTACATAGAAACAGTACCAAGATCATTTTGAGTGTAATTTACAGACCACCCTCATATACAAGAGAACAGGATATTAAATGTATTCATTATTTGGAAAATTTAGATCCCGCAGATCATATAGTAATATCAGGAGGTTTAAACCTTCCCATAATAAACTGGGAGTCCAAATTTTCAGACTCTACTGTCGGGAGGCAATTTTTGGAAACTATTAATTATTTAAATATGGATCAGTACGTTAAGGAGCCAACAAGAGGCGACCACATCTTAGATATAATAATTAGTGATATGGAAGATAATATACAGGATTGTAGGCTATCAGCACCATTAGGATCTAGTGACCATAATAAAGTCTATTATAAAATAATAGGTCTAAAAGAAACCCTAACAGGTGCAGCAAGAATCAAAACCTTTTCAAAGGCTGATTTTAATAGCATGAGAAAAGAATTTGAGAAATGAGAATGAGAGAAAGATTTCAGCAATAAATCAGACAGTGAAATGTGAGACATATTGGTTAAAGAGTTCATCAAAATATCAGATAAATTCATCCCAGTTAAGGTGAAATATACAGTAATAAGTTAGGGAAGATATGACATTGGTTGACACCTAAAATTAAAAAATCTCTGAATAAGAAAAATAAACTCTATATTATTTTTTTTTATTATTATTTAGTTGTTTAACCAGGTATAGCACACTAAGCTGAAAGCTTTTTTACAGGAGCAACCTGGGAGCACAAGGAGGTTAAGTGACTTGCTCAGGGTCACACAGTATGCAAGTGGGAGCTGTGGGATTCAAACCCAAGTCTGGTCTGCTGGATGTCACATTAGAGCTAAGCATAGTAATAATGCAGAATATTGGGCACTCTATAAGGAAGCATTAAAACAATATATAAAAAAACTAATTCTAGGCAGGAAGAAATATGAATTAGGCCTAACAACAAGGGTTAAGAATAATAAAAAATCATTTTATAACTGGAAAGAAAGGGAACAATCATATGATCACTAGCGTGATGGATAAGAAGGGGGAAATAACAGATCTGGTTAAGATGACAAATATCCAAAACAAAGTTTTTTCTTCCATAGTAAACAAACATGTGGTGAGGTCAAAACAACATCAAGAGGATTTAATAGGGGAGGATCTATTTAACATTATAGATGTAGGGAAATGATTAAAAGCATTAGATCCAAATAAGGTACAAGGTCCTGATGGTATACATCCTAGAGTAGCTAAGAAACTGGCTGATCATTTAGCAGGCACGTTAGCAGCTATATTTTGAAAGTCAGTGGATAGTGGTGAGGTTGTAGTGGCATGGAGGAGGACTAACGTAGCACCACTTTACAAGAAAGCCAATAAGAAATATCCACAGAATTATAGGCTTGTAGGTTTGACATCAGTATTAGGCAAGATTATGGAGGGAATTATTAAGGATTACATAAGGGAGACCCAATCAAAATCAGGCCTGTCAGATTTGATGCAACAGGGGTTTATCAAGGGCTCTTCTTGTCTAACAAATTTGTTGGAATTTTGGGGAAAGATCAGTAAAGCTTTGGATGAAGGTCATTCTGTAGATGTTTTGTTTTTCAATTTATCTAAAGCATTTGATAAAGTACCGCATGGGAAAAAAATTGATAAACTGATTGAAGTAGGATTCAATGTAAATTATCAAAATGGATAGAAGCTTGGTTGACTGGCAGACAGCAAAGGGTTTGCATAAGAGGCATTAGTTCTGACTGGACCCCAGTGACTAGTGGGGTGCTGCAGGGGTCTGTTCTGGGTCCATGTCTTTTTAATGTTACTGGGGCTAGTCCTTTTTAATGTCTTTATAAGTGACATTGCAGAGTGACTGGAAGGGAAAGTATGTCTCTTTGCAGATGACACAAAGATCTGCAACAGGGTTGATACACAAGGTGGGGTGGAAAGGATGAAAAGGGACTTGGCAAGGTTGGAGGAATGGTCAAATGCATGGCAGCTTAGAATCAATGCAAAAAAGTGCAAAGTAATGCACCTGGGAAACAAAAACCCAAGGGAAGAGTACACAATGGGGGGTGAGACACTGACAACAACAAAAATGGAAAGAGACCTGGGGGCAGTCATATCAGATGACCTAAAGGTGGGCCAGCAATGTGAGAAGGCAGTAAGATGGGCTGGAGGGATACTGGGATACATAGGGAGAGGCATCAATAGTAGAAAACAGGAAGTTGTTGGCCCTCTGTACAGACAGTTGGTAAGACCACATCTGGAGTACTATGTACAGTTCTGGAGACCCCATCTCCGCAAAGACATAGACAGGGTGGAGGCTGTCCAGAGGAGGGCAACCAAAATTATTCAGGGTCTGCATCAGAAGACATATAAAGAAAGACTAAAGGAACTAAAGATGTATAGCCTCGAGGAAAGGAGGGAGAGGGGGGACATGATAGAAACTTTTAAATACCTCAAGGGAATCAACAAAGTCCAAGAGGGTAGCATCTTTCAGAAAAAGAGATGTGCCAAAACAAGGGGGCGCAATTTGAAGATTTATTTAATTTATTTATTTATTTAGTTTTTGTTGACCGGGTAAGTGCACTAGACAAATCCTGCCTATTTTCAGGCACGACCAGGGGGAAGGGAATACAGATGAATGCCAACTGACCTTGAACCAGATTAAGCTGTTGGTGGTATTTTTAGTGAATGAGGGAAATTTGCCCAGAACACCGGGGAAATCCCCTACTCTTTTCGATAAGTGCCATGGGATCTTTAGCATCCATCTGAACTACCACCAATCCAAGCAGATGGGACGTCAGTTTAACGTCTCATCCGAAAGATGTTAAACCGTTAAAGATGTTAAGATAGAGGGGGACGGCTCAGAGGTAATGTGAGGAAGAATTTCTTCACAGAGAGGGTTGTGGATACATGGAACAGCCTTCCTGAGGAGGTTGTAGAGTCAAAAACAGTGGGGGAATTCAAGAATGCATGGGACAGACATAAGGCAATTCTAGTGGGGGGTAGGAAGAAGTAGGCTGTTGGTTAACTAGGATCTGCAGCTTATCCGTTAGATAGGGAAATGGGCAGACTAGGTGGGCCAAGTGGTCCTTATTTGCCGTCAAATTCTATGCTTCTATGTTTCTAGGTGACCAGTATGTGCAGTGGATACAACCTATGGGAGGCTAAGCTTGTGGATGGTATGAGAATTGGGACTGTGGTAAATAACAGTGAAGACAGAAACAAGCTGCAAGCTGCCCTAGTAAATGTAGGAAGCTGGATAACTAAACATGAGCTGGAATAAAATGTGAGTAAATGTGCAGTTATGCATTTTGGGAAATGGAACAGTATCACAAGGTACATGCTAAACAATACATATCTGAAAGCTGTTACTGAGGAAAGAGATTTGGGTGTATTAGTAGATAATGAGTTAACTTTTAAAAAACATTGCTGGCATATAGTTGGGAAGGCAAAAAATCCACTAATTTCTATTAGTAGACATATTAAAAGTAGGAGTACAGAAGTGATAGTACCATTATATGAAACACTGAAACTGGACCAAGCACCAGGATCTGGGTTATGGTGCTAATAGTGAATTAAGCAAAGTTTTAGTGAAGTCCTTAGCACCCATAACATCGAACAAAATGCACGCTGACCAGGAAAGCATCCAATAAGGTCAAATTTAGTAAAGTGCTGATAGTGCAATAACTGGCAAAGGGTGGCTCATAGTGAAACTAAAACAACTAAAGTTTCCTCTGGCGTACTGCTAGGCTTCATCAGAGTATTGATAAACAGCAGGAAAATCCCAGCCTCCCCCTACAAAATAGGGAACTAAATGAGAAAAAGACCAAGGTAGAAAGGTCAGTGGGGGATGCTGCTACAGAAGGTAAAACCATCAAAAAATGGAGTGCAATGAGTACCACTGCCCGTTGTCTGGGTAACAAGCTTCCTGAATTAGTGGCCTTGATGGAGGAGGAACATCTGGATATCGTGGCAGTCACAGAAACATGGTACACATAGAACCATGACTGGGACATAAACATACCAGGATACACTATCTACAGGAGGGATAGGGAGGGTAAAAGAGGAGGAGGAGTAGCTCTCTACATAAGGGAAGGAATCAAAGCAACAGAACAAAAGGGTAAACAGGGAGGAGGAGGAGAAGAAGCACTGTGGGTCAATTTGGAGACCGGCAATGGCACCACAGTCCGCACAGGGGTTGTATACAGACCCCCTCAGGGGAGGAAATGGACAAGGAAATGATAGAAAGTATACTTAGAATGGCAGATAAAGGGGAGATATTGCTGATGGGTGATCTGAATATGCCAAATGTTAACTGGAGTGCAGTTGCAGCAGCCACTTCTAAGAGTGGGGTTATTCTAGATGCCCTACAGGGGGCATGCCTTAGACAACTAGTATTGGAAACCACTCAAGAGGGAGCAATCATAGACCTGGTTCTCTCAAAAGGAGATGGAGAGAGGATCACAGATGCAGAAGTGGGTAGCCATCTGGGAACTAGCGACCATCGAACAGTATGGTTCACAATAAACACAGCAACAGAGTCAAGCTCATACAAAGGCAAAAGTACTGGACTTCAGGAGGGCTGACTTTTCCAAAATGGGTGAGTGCCTAAGGAATGCACTAGCAAATGGGCAGGAAGGAGGGGTGGAAGAACAATGGGGAATAATAAAAACTGCCATCACAGAGGTAACAAGCCTTTGTGTGAAGCAAATAAACAAAACAAAACGATGTAAGAAACCACTATGGTTCTCAAAGGAGGTGGCAGTGAAGTTTCAAGAGAAAAAGAAAGCATTCACAAAGTACAAGGAATCACAGAAGGAGCAGGACAGAGAATTGTATCAGTTAAAGCAAAAGGAAGTTGGGAAGGCAGTCAGAACAGCAAAGGCCCGAACCGAGGAAAAGATAGCCAACTCAGTTAAGAAGGGGGATAAAACCTTTTTTAGCTACATCAGGGAGCAAAGGAAGACTAAGGGAGGGATAGTGAGGCTTAATGGGGGGGGGTGGGCAGAGGGTGACGGTGAAAAGGCAGAGATACTAAACAAATATTTTTGCTCAGTATTTACAAATGAAGAGGGGGAAGTACCTAAAACGAACAATAGAAACACTCTGGATACAGAAGTTGATACCAGCCCATTTACAGAAGAAAGGGTTCTGAAAGAACTCTTAAAACTGAAGGTGGACAAAGCAATGGGGCCTGATGGGATTCATCCCAAAATTCTAAAAGAACCAAGGGTAGAACTAGTGACACCACTGACTACACTCTTTAACAAATCATGGGAGGATGGGGTGGTACCTGAGGACTGGAGGAGGGCAGATGTGATTCCCCTTCACAAAAGTGGGGAGCAGGACAGAAGCAGGAAACTACAGGCCTGTTAGTTTAACCTCAGTGATAGGGAAAATGATGGAATCACTTCTGAGGGAAAGACTTGTCGAGTACCTAGAGGCCAGAGGGGCACAGGACCCAAGGCAGCATGGATTCACAGTGGGAAGGTCATGCCAGATGAATCTAATAGATTTCTTTGACTGGGTGACCAAAGTAGTAGATCAGGGAGGGGCTGTGGACATGGCCTACCTAGACTTTAGCAAGGCATTTGACTCAGTCCCACACAAAAAGATTAATATACAAGTTAGCCAGCCTGGAAGTGGGTCCCAAGATGATAGCCTGGGTAAAGAATTGGCTGGAGAATAGGACACAGAGGGTAATAGTAAATGGAGTCCACTCTGAAGAAAGGGGTTACTAGGGGTATCGCAGGGTTCAGTATTTGGACCTGTTCTCTTCAATGTCTTTATAAGAGACATTGCAGAGGGACTGGAAGGAAAGTATGTCTCTTTGCAGATGACACAACGATCTGCAACAGAGTTGATGCACAAGGTGGGGTGGAAAGGATGAGAAGAGACTTGGCAAGGTTAGAGGAATGGTCAAATGTGACAGCTTAGATTCAGTGCTAAGAAGTGCAAGGTAATGCACCTGGGAAACAAAACCCAGGGGAAGAGTACACAATGGGTGGGGGTGAGATACTAACAGCAACAAAAATGGAAAGGGACCTGGGGGTAGTCATATCAGCTGACTTAAAGGTGGGCAAGCAATGTGAGAGGGCAGTAAGGAGGGCTGGGGGTATACTGGGATCCATAGGGAGAGGCATCACCAGTAGAAAACAGGAAGTTGTTATCCCTCTTTACAGACAGCTGGTGAGACCCCATCTGGAGTACTGTGTGCAGTTCTGGAGACCCAATCTCTGCAATGACATAGACAAGATGGAAGCTGTCCAGAGTAGGGCAACTAAAATGGTGCAGGGTCTGCACCAGAAGACATATGAAGAAAGACTAAAGGAGCTAATATGTATAGCCTCAAGAAAGGAGGGAGAGGGGGACATGATAGAAACTTTCAAGTACCTCAAGGAATCAACAGAGTCCAAGAGGGTAGCATCTTTCAAAAAAAGAGGTGTGCAAGAACAAGGGGGCACAATTTGAAGATGGGGGGGCAGCTCAGAGGTAATGTAAGGCAGTATTTTTTCACAGAGAGGGTTGTGGATGCATGGAATGGCCTTCCGGAGGAGGTTGTGGAGTCAAAAACAGTCGTTGAATTCAAGCCTGCATGGGACAGTCATAAGGCAATGCTAGGGGGTTGGGGTAGGAAGAAGTAGGGTGCTGGTTAACTAGGATCTGTAGCTTATCCATTAGGTAGGGAAATAGGCAGACTGGGTGGGCCAAGAGGTCCGTATCTGCCATCAAATTCTATGTTTCCATGCTTCTATTATATGACAAAGACTTTAGCGCTACATTTATAAAAATTCAAATGATCATGTGTTACTAATAAATCAATTCATGACCATGATTCCAAATTCAGAATACATCACACCTCCACAATTAAAGTGCTAAGTGCATGTGATTCATGATTCTTTTTACAAAATGTGGAACAAATCTCTAAGCTCAATTTTATACAAGTGTTACAGAATAGCATATTTATTTTATAAGACTATGTAATAAATATTATACTGTTTGATACAGTCCTATATCAGTGTGTGTGTGTGTGTGTGTATCTATATACTGTATATATATATATATATATATATATATATATAAAATTACACTTCTTTTGCTATTAGCCTTCACCTTTATTTTAGGTTTTTAAATGTAATTTCTCTAAAATGCCATCGCTGATATTATTATTGCACACTTGTAATATTATTGTGCTCATTGTTGCAGGCACCAAATTGTCACTTCTTTACACAACAGATGTGATTGACTCCCCCCCCGAAAAAAAAATATTATTTAATTGCATGTTGACGGTACATTACAGTCCTCATTTTAGAAAATGTTAATGCACTACATAATTTTCAGAGCACCTTCAAAGAATGAACTAACTTATCCCTATCCTTTTTAACATCTGTACTTTTTCAGAAAAGCAGTCAGATCAATGTTATCATTCAACCCTTTGTTTCGGCATGATTCCAATTCATATATCCAATAGCTTTCTCTTTGTCCTATAATTTTGTTCAAATCCCCCCTGCTGCCTGTTTTGACCTGTTCAATTCCTATAAAATGAATAATATGCTATTTCATCCTATCCCGCAATACATGCCTAGCTATGGCATAAGACAAATTGCCTGTCTCCATGGCCCTCACATATTCCCCCATTCTTGTGCAACATTTTCTGACTGTTCTACCTATGTAGAAGGCTCCAGAACTACAGTCAAACATATACATAATGCCTTTGCTGTTACATGTGATAAAATCCTTTATTTGTATGTTTTTATTTATTGGATGTATAAATTCCCTGCCAGTATGTATGTATTTGCAGTAGGTACACCTGCCACAACAATGTGTACCAACCGGTGCAGTGGCAAGCAGTGTTTGTCTCAGTGGTTCAGGGCCTGGCATTATATTGCTAACTACCATGTCCCCAGTACTTTTACACTTATGAAACACTGTTCTTGGTCCTAATTCATCTATAGATTTGAGTCTTGGCTCCAGCTGTAATATGGACCAATTACTACTAATGATTTGTTTCACTTTCCCTGCTCTTCTTGAAAAATCTGTGGTGAATGGACATCCTACAGTTCCACCCTTAACTTTATCAGCATATTGCAATGTACACTCCCTATCCATGTTGTTGACCTTCTGGATAGCTGAGGCTATACTATGTCTACTATAGCCCCCGTTCCTGAAATCTATGAATCTGCACTCCTCTTTTATGTGTACTCTGTCTGTTCAGTGCAGTTACATAGAGTGCGCACCAACTGTCCCTTTGGTATATTGTGGCGCATGTGGTAAGCATGGCAACTTTCAAAACGTCACAAACTGTTACGATCAGTTTTTTTCTGAAATAAGGTCATACACACACCCCCTTTGCCATCTTTGTACAACTTTAAATCTAAAAAATGAATGCTCGTCTGATCTAATTCATACTTGAAAGTCAGACAACCACTAATTTGTTCCATCCAATTAATAAAGGAAACAAATTCTTCTTTGGAGCCCTTCTACACAATCAAAATATCATATATAAAGGGCCACCACAAATCCACCCTAGATAAGAATGGATTTGTGACGGTGCTGTACAGATGATCACACTCCCATTTTCCCACAAATAGGTTTGCATAACTAGGGGCATTGTTGTACCCATAGCAGTACCTCTAATCTTTTGGTACAGCTGGTCCTGAAAAAGGAAAACATTTTTTTGTAATACCATTCTAGCCAATTCCACCAGGAAATGGGTGAGGGTTGCCACACATTCTAATTCAGTTCTTAGTTCTAGAAAATAGGGCAATGCCTTTAACCCCTCTTTATGGGGGATGACTGAATATAGGGAATTGACATCAGCAAAAAAACATTCTGGTTCCATCCACAAATCCTCTACTAATTTAACAGTTTCAGTCGAATCTCTGATATATGATCTGAGATTTTGTACTATTGGCTGTAAAAACTGATCCACATGCATTGACAGGGGTTCAGTCAGCCACCCTCGCCCAGAGACTATAGGTCAACCTGGGGGTTGTGACATACTTTTATGTATTTCGGGCAGTATGTATATAACAGGTACAGTAGGGCAATGTATTGTCATGGTTCTAAAGATTACATCAGTCATATATCCCCTTACAAAACGGTCACTAAGCATGCAGGGCATACTGTACTAGACAGTCCCAAATCTGTAAATGACTCCATTCACATATTTGGGACTGTCTAGTACAGTATGCCCTGCAAGCCCATTGGTCCACACTGGGGACCAATGGGCTTACAGCCCATAATGTACCTGTCATTCGGCGGGTGGCTGGGTGGTGTGCAGG
The DNA here is from genome assembly GCA_016271365.2 of Neoceratodus forsteri. NCBI lineage: Eukaryota > Metazoa > Chordata > Ceratodontiformes > Ceratodontidae > Neoceratodus > Neoceratodus forsteri. Next base: position 559,191,512 of record CM057452.1, on the reverse strand, counting down.
TAGGATGCAGCTGCCTGCCAATGATGGGGGGAGCAGGGTGGGCAAGGGGTTCTGTGTGGGTGGGTGGGTGGGGTGGGGTGCCACTGGATTACCAGGGCATTTCAACATGGGAATTTACCGTGATCGTGGCTATGGGTGGGGGTTCCACTAGACCACCAGGGACATCATATTGACATTTATCGGGGAATTGGGGACTCGAGTGAGAGAAGGGACCACTAGACCACCAGGGTTGGTCATGTGTCTTACTTATCGGGGAATCGGGGATAGCGGGGCACTAGACTACCAGGGATATCTTTATCAACATATACCGCATGATCACAGCTATGGGCATGGGGGGATTCCACTAGACTGCCAGTGTTGTGAGTGTTTGCCGACGGTGTTCTGGGTGGGTGGGTGGCCACCCATGGCTGGGCTGCTGTGTTGCACCCTGCAATTCAGCAGCCCACTTGTGGGTGGCCAAGATTTGTTCCTACTCTGCATGGGTTCAACTTTGAGCCCCCCTATGAGGCGCAGTGCAGGGGTGCGCTGGCATATGCACCAAACATCCCGGGCTGAATATTGGGATGTGCCACACATGCATGGGCATGCCCCCTGCATCTGTGCTGCATACATTATCATTGCACCCTGACACATCGGGATTTGCGCTGCACCAGGCAGCCTTCTCAATATCCCACCGGGGCACAATGCGGGGTTGCACCGGTGCAACTCTGTTGCACCAGGCGCAACCCCTTTGAATATCCGGGCCCAAGTGTATAATATGAGATCACATTTATTACAGTTATCAGGGGAAACATGTAGAACTAATAGAAAGAAGTATTGGTTTTAATCAAAGGGTAGTGCCAATTTAGAACTCTTTTATGGAAACAAGTATTGGCAGCAAAAATATGCTTTAATATTGCAAAGTGCAACAGTGCAAAATATTCTGGCTCACTGACATGTCAACAAGCAGGCAGGCTACAAAATAAGAGTCTTCTGTTTCACTCAGCTAACCACCAAGCTTCCTCAGAGATGAAACTTGGTGGTTAGCCGAGTGAAACGTAAGACTGTTTTTTGTGGCCTTCCTGTTTGTTGACATTATGTCAGTGAGCCAGAATATTTTGCACTGTTGCACTTTCCCATATTAAGGCACTTTAAATGTGACCTGACTGGTTGCTGACCTTTTTTTATTGTTGCTCATTTATAGTCAACAGCACCAGTTATTCTCTGTGCAGCTGACTTTTGCTACTCGCAGCAGAAATATGGCAGACTTTAAAATTAAATTGGATACATATTGCAGGATTGAGCATGTGAAAGGGTATAAAAATTAGACACGTTGCAGGATTTATGGACCTACGGTCTTCTATGTCTTGCATGTTCCTACGATTCCTATGATATGCTAGAAATGCTCTTTCGATGTATTGACATACAGGAAATATATTTTAAATGTATCAATATAAAGGAAATACACATATCAATATTGTAGAAATGTACTTTCATTGTATTGATATACTGGAAATGCACTTTCAGTGTTGATATACTGGAAAAGTACTTTAAATGTATCAATATACACACAGGAATGAGGGTGCCTCCCTTCCTTCACTGGGAGAGCTGCCACACGGCAGCACTTCCCCAGCACCCTGGCCACACGATTGACTTTCTGGGTCCACTCCTGAATCCAGGCCATCAGCACGGAAACGCATAGTACTTCTACTGGGCCATCAGGCAGCCCTGAAACTCCACTTTCAATATATGGATATACTAAAAATTAATTTTCAGTGCATTGATATATTGTAACTACCCTTTTACTATGTTGATATTGTAATAATACATGTTCACTAAATTGACATACACTGTCCATGTTTGATATAATGGAAATGACATACACTGTCCATCTATTGATGTACTGGAAATGCACTTTTAGAACTGTATATCAGTTTGCTAATACAGCGAAACCCTCTTAGGTACACTCTAGCTAAGAACACATCCCACTTAAATACACTGGGCCTGATTCAAAGTCTGGTTATGCCTGGTACAAGGTGATGTATGCCAAGCCCTATGGCACAAATCGTACCTTGCGCCAGGCATAACACAAGTTGGAATTCCAAAATGTGGCTTGCGCCATGCTGTATGTGGGTTGTACTAAAGGTGGGATACACCACCCATTACAGTCGCAACCCACTGCAGCATGGCACAAGGGTGGATTACAGCAGCACCTGCCCCCTTTTCTGGAAGGGTGGCTGCCGTAACCCAGTTCCGCAATTCCATGTCTCTGCATTGGCGCAGTGGGTTAGACCAGCATGGAGGTGGTCTAAGGGGCATCTGTCCTGGCAAAATGACAGATGCCCCCCTGCAGTGCCATAGAAAGCACTGTAACCTGCCCCACAGACCCCCCAGCACAGTCATGTCCCCCACCCCCGAATATCGGGGACCTCCTGCGTCCGGAATTTTCCATGCCCCACTTGCGCCTTTGACACCTGATTGCCACCTGATCAGACCCCTCCAAGACCCCCAGGTGATTGCAGCGGGGTGGTTAACTGCTGGCTGTGATTTGAGGCACCCAGGTCCATTGCGCCATTCCTGTGGCGCAACCCTGTGGCTATATCAAGTCATGTGGCATAGGTGCTGGGAACCCTGCTTGTCTATGAATGGGGTGCAGGGTCCCCGGTGCATGGTGCAACTCGCATACGCTTGTGAATTGAGCCATGCCACTTGGAATCGGGCCCACAGTTTCTCATTTTTTTAATTTCATCCTGCCCCGTTTAAAATACCCTGATATGTGCACTTAGTTTAAGTGCACACCCCACTTAAGCTGCAGCTGCCAAAATGTGATCACTTTCTGCTTAAGTGTACATGAACAGGTGGAATAAGGCATTGATTGACCTGTTTATCAAAGTTTGATGCTTAGCCTTGCTCCAAGGTCTGGGACCCCACCCTTCATAATGTATTTAGTTCTGTGGCATGCCAGAGTTGAACAGGCATCTGGTAGAGGAATTTCAGAGCTCGAGAAACCCTGAAAGAGGACTATGTTGGGGCATGTACAGCAATGGGAAGCACTGACAGAGTTGTAAGGCCTTAAACTGGGTCTTTGTCATAACAAACAACATAGAAGGAGTACCAGAGAACACCTGCTTTGATTTGTGATGTAGTATAATGTGTTGTCTGCCTAGATGCACAGCCCACTTTAATGCACACAAATGCTGTTTTCCAAGGGTGGGCACTTAAGAGGGCTGCAGTGTACTGTACTTCCAGTTTATTAACAGGAATATATTGTTTCAACATATCAATATAATGAAAATATACATATTATAGGGGCACAGTAGTGCCCCTATATTAAGGTCACATTGGGGTTTTCTGTTCAACCACCTTTTTTCAAATGCTTATAACTTAGCTGTCTTAGATCCTAGGACTGTCAAATTTGGCACACACCATTACAGTCATAAGTTCTACCAATATGGAAAGTTATGAAGAAATGTTTTTACCTGTTTCAGATTTATAGAGTATTGAATTTTTGTATTTGTGCCCATTTTTGAGCCAAAATGTTTGCCAAAGGATAGACAAAAAATACAAATATTTAAGGTAGGCATCGCAGGTTTGTTAGACATTATAGAGGAATAAATCCTTTTGGTAATTTGGTAAACAAAAAATGTAAATTTGTTTTGCAGTTTTTAACAATGATTGTTTGCATACAGTATGCTCAGTGAGATTGGTTCAGATGAGGCGTTGGCCGCCTTTAATATGGCGTTCTCCAAGGCACTCAATACCATTCCACTGGTCCATATATGACTTAGATCTTCTCATTTGAGACCCCCATGGTTTGGTGGGCTCTCAAGGTGATGAAGATCAGGGGTCAGATGTTGGAGCATTGCTGGCAAATGACCCATTCCGAGGAGGACAAACTGGTCTTGCGTGCTCACTATTGTGAGTACCAAGGGGCAATCGACCATAAGAAGGCAGAGTTCCTGTCCAGGGAGATTGCTGCAGGGAAGAACAGACTGTGGACAGACTACTCCATCCAACCTGTCTGCAGCTGAAAAAGGCTTTTTCAATCACATTGTGCGATGAGTTTGCTCAGTTTTCTCTGACAGGGTGTCCTCCATTTGGTTTGGGATTTCACCAGCAAGGCAAGTTCTGCCCCGCAGTGTTCAGCCTGGTAGAAGCTTGTGCACTTCTATTGTCTGGGAGGAATTTAGACCAGTGGAGGTGGTCATTGGGGTGATCTCGAAGCTGATGCCCACCTATTGTGAACTGGACCTGGCCCCGACTGGCTTCTTGGTGAGGTGTGTCAAGACCGTTAGTCTGGTGTTCACCAGGATAATCTAGTGCTCGCTTTTGGAGGGAATCTTTCCTGATGCCTTGAAGGAGGCACTGGTGAGACCCCTCCTGAAAAAAACATCACTCGACCCTGATGTCATGGCGAATTATCAACCAACCTTCCATTTTTAGGAAAGGATGTTGAGAAAATAGTGGCACAACATCTTGAGGAGCACTTCATGGTTTTTCACATCTATAAGTCATTCCAGTCTGGTTTCAGGGCAAGACACAGCACCAAAATGGCATTGGTTAGGGTGCAAAATGACCTCCTCAGGCCAAGAGATGGAGGAGAACGGACAATTCCCATTCTTCTCAATTTCTCTTCAGCATTTGACACAGTGGGTCACATTATGGTTTTGGATCACCTTAGAGTGTATTGTGAACTCACTGGTAATGTCATCAACTGGTTTGAGTCCTATCTCTTGGGCAGGAAGCAACTGGTGGTGATGGGGAATTTATCCTCCTCCCCGAAGCGCCTGCTTTGTGGAGTCCCTCAAGGCTTGATCCTGTCCCCAATGCTATTTACAGTGTATATGCTACCCTTGGGTGATCTCATTAGGCATTACAGTTTGAGTTTTCACTGCTATGCAGATGATACCCAACTGTATATGTCCTTTGCTTCGGAACACATGACACTGTGGAAGTGCTTAACAACTGCCTGGCTGAGATCCAGGACTGGATGTCCTCCAACTGGTTACTACTGAATCCCAACAAGACAGAGGTCCTGGTGATTGAGTTAGGTTGCAGCCATGATGGGAGTGCCTCCGGGGTGGCAACAGGAGTGGTCCTGGGAACCACCCCACTGTTGGCTTCCTCTAGGGTGCAAAATCTGGGCATCTTCCTGGATAAGTTGACACTTGAAGCTCAGGTGTCATCTGTCTTACAAAGTGGTTTTTACCACTTAAGGAATGTCATCTGGATTAAACCCCTAGTTCTGCCTGAGGGCCTGCCTTCACTATTACATGCCTTTGTTATAGCCAGGCTTGATTTCTGTAATTATCTGTACTTTGGGGTCAGTGGAGGGACTATCTTCCAGCTGCAGCTGGTGCAGAATGCAGTGGCCAGGTTACTGATGGGCCTGTCTAGGTCATGTCATGTGACCCCAGTCCTATGAGCTCTGCACTAGCTGCCTGTCAGTTGGATGGTCATCGTTAAGGTGGGCTTGCTCACCTATAAGACCCTACATGGTCTGGGTCCTGGCTATCTGGTTGATCTCCTGAGGCCAGCCACCTCAGTACGCTCCCTCCGCTCCTCCACCAGGGGCCTCCTTGTGGTTTCAAAGGTCAGGATAAAAACATCCGGTGACCGTGCATTTAAAGTCACTGGCCCAGCCCTCTGGAACTCCCTTTCCATCTCTCTAAGGGAGGCCCCGACGGTGGAGGCTTTTAAGAGGGGTCTTAAGACTCATCTGTTCAAACTGACTTTCCTGGACTAGCCAGAGTTGTTTTATATTATTAAGACTGTATTTGTTGATCAGTATAATTTGCACTAGATGTTGTATTTTAATCTATTTATGTTCCATAGCTTATTTTATTAATTTGGGCTACTCTGCTTGTTATTGGGTACTGGGTCAATACCACGCATGTAAGACAGAGCGATGTTAACCGCTCTGTACATGCAGTGCTTGAAATCACAGTGACAGGGGTAGAATAGCTATATGGATTTACTGCTACCCCTGTCACTGCACACTGATGGAAAGAGAGGAGAAGTTGCCAAGTGCTGGGTACCTGGTCAAGCTGCCCCCATGGTGGAGTGGCCAGGACACCAGCACATGGTGCAGTTGGGAGACCTGGGATCATGGTTTGGTTCCCCCCAGGTCTCCCCTTCTGCAACTTTTGCTGGCATGTTTTTTTTTTTTAAATCAAACTTCTCCCCCTCCAGAGTTTCTTCCCCATCCCTGAAGTCTGCCTCTCCCCTAGTTTATTCAAGTTATGGGGGGTGTGGGGGCAAAGCCCCCCCTGGAAAAAAACCCATAAAAACCCATTGTTTTCAATGGGCACGGTGTGGGGAACAGGTCAGTGTTTTTCACGACTCTGTCTTTGTGTAGCGCTGTTTCACTGCAGCATTTTCAGCCACGCAGTTTTGTCATATGGTGGTATGACCTCGTGCCTTGTTATTGTGTAAGGCACTCAGAGCCCCTGGAATTGGGCACCACATAAATAAATCTTATCTTACCTTACTGTACCAGTTCACCAAAACAATAGCTAAAACAATCTACAAAGAGCTAAGTTTGGGAAATTACAGGTTTGTTAGATGTTATGGAGCTTTAGGTCCTTTTCATGGTTTGCTGAAAAATGTTTAAATTGTTTTCAGTCATTAATGATTTATTTTTCATAGGTGTTCAGTTTACTGAAAAAAAAAACTCTTTTCATTGAAAACATCATTGAATAGAAGCCACCCTTAAACACAAGTTGTAGGTCATGATGAAAACTTTTAATAAAAGCTAGCCTTAAAAATAAGCCATGGTTTCTAGCCAGGGTTGAAGTCATGTCAGATGAAACACTATGGATGGGACTCTGTGATTTTTATCTCTGTAAATATAATCATGATTGTATTGTTATCTTAGTTGATGTTTGCTTTATTTATTTTGACATGAAGTAGATCAATAACAATAAACTTGATCAGATCTAAGATGTGTAATATGTTATTATCAGCACTTAAAAATTTGATTTTGAAATAGAAGAAGCCCTCAAATAGAAGCCACCACTGAATACAAGATACATGTAAAAATACAAAATTTTAACAGATGCTGTGCAAGGTAATAATTAGGTATCTTTAAAAAATAAAACATTCAGCCTGGAATGACGCACAAACATTTTTGAAAATCTACCTGCTGCACAAGTATTTTGAACATCTATACTATATTTTTCAAAATATCCATGCTGCATTATGGTTTTCAAACTCTGCATGCCGCATGATGGTTTTCAAAATCTGTGTGCCACACGACGGTTTCCAAAATCTGCATGCTTCACAATGGTTTTCAAAATCTGTTTGCTGTGCAATGGTTTTCAAAAAACATTTTTGCAGAAATCTTTCATGAATGTTTTGCTACTCTACTGGCTGTACGACAGTTTTCAAAATCTACATGCTGCACAATGGTTTTTAAAATATACTTGTGGTACAAAGGTTTTTAGTTAGTGTTAAAGTTCCACATGACTAAGCTTTAAGGTAAGATAACTTATCAAATACTTACATGTTAAGGCTAATACTTTAGTGTTTGTGAGTCAGTGGCAGAACAAGACACACAATGACCCCATAATTATGATGGTTAGCATGGTGCTAACATGCATCGCACCAAGCTAACCATATTTAATGCACTTGGGTGGGTCTCAATAGCGCTGATGCACAGGCTATACCACTGCAACCATGCAAATGAGGGTGCTCTCTTGCATACAGGATACAGTAGTATATTCAAAGGATTTTGAAAATGGTAATAGGCTTCTGAGGTAGTCCTAATTAACACTTATGAAACCATTCATTTATCAATTCATATAGTGGTGTATGACCCTTGCCCCTGTGCAACACTGGTGATTATGCTCCCTGCTTCCACCCAGCACATACAGTACCTGTTAGTACAGATCTATATTACAGATCCCAACCTTGGCTCTCTGGTGGCCCCTGCTACCAATTGCTTTTGGTGCTGTGCAATAATTTTATTGTGAAATAGTGAAGATCCCAATCCTAGCATTCTAGCAGACACTCCTTCCTCACCTTATCCCTGACAGTATTGTGGAACTGTACTAAAGCCCTTGCCTGGCCATCTAATGGACCCCTTCCTTCAATTAAACCCCGTCAGTTTTGTGGAACTGTAGTGAAGTCCTTCTCTGGCAGCCTAGTGAACTCCCTACCTTACCCAATCACTTGTGGCATTTTGGAACTGTGTTAAAGCCTTTCCTTGGCAGTCTTGTGGACCCCTTTATTATCCCATTCAGTACTGTGTAAATCTACAAAAGCCCATCCTTGACAGTCTAGTGTTCTCCCCTGTCAGACTGCTGTCAAAGGCCCCCCTCCATGTCTCAACCATTGAGCACCAATCACTCTCACCCCCTGTTGGCTCCTGACTCACCCATGTTTCCATAAGTGAGCCACCATCTAGTCCTCAGCAACTGGCACATATTCTCTTTTCTCCCTCTCAGCTAGCCATCATCTGACTCACAAGAGGTCAATAAGTGAATGCATGCATACTGTAGAAACACCTGTCTCTGTCAGTTAGATGGCAATTGGCTGAGATGGTGATCAGGGAGGGGTCCGTGGTGGTCATTGTCTGAAGAACTGATGACTGGTCACCTAATGGATGACTGGGTGAGTTAGGGGCCAACAGTGGGTAGGAGTGGTGGTTGCTTAGTTGGTGGGCTGGAGAGGGGGCTTTGACAGTGATTTTTTTGAGGTAATACTGAAGTGCCAGGGATGGGCTTCAGTACATTTCCACAACAGCAGATCAAATGAGGGAGGGGGCCCACTAGACTGCTAGGGAAGGGCTTTTGTACAATTCTACAGTACCAGTAGGGATAAGGTGAGGTCAGGGGTCCATTAAACAGCCTGAGAAGGGCTTTAGTACAGTTCTACAATACCAGAAGGGACATGGTGAGGTGGGGGGTCAACTAGACTGCCAAGGAAGGGCTTTAGTACAGTTCCACAATACCAACAGGGATTAGGTGTGTGGGGGGGGATTCTGCTAGACTACCACATATGGCACTGGTGGATAGGGTTCCCTTGTGGGAGTAGCTGAGGCTCTGTACAGTGCCTTCTGTTTTTGTGCATGGATACATTATGCAGAGCTGCTAATGACCACATAATGACATGCAAATCATCCCTTAGCATTTTGCATGGCAGTCAGTATGTAGTCATTAGCATGCTGTCCATTGAATATGGCTTTTAGAAGTGACAGCATTATCCCATTTCAGATGTGTTATCCCCCTTTGCTCTTGGGAGCCTGTTACCAGCAAGGAGCTGTAGTGATGATGCACATATGCATTATGCATTGCTCTTGTAATGGTTGGGTCCCAACTATGTAAAAAAAAAAAAAGATGCTCCCGTATACTCCAGTTTGACCTTGCTTCTCGGCAGGGGAGAATCTGCTTGGGGTTTCCTGTGTTCATTTGAAATTCTCAGTGAAAGGACCTTTTCTGTGGCCACTCCACATATTTGGATTGGCCTGCCAAATCATGTACAGTGCTACAAATCCTTAGGTTGAGGTGTTATATCAAATAAAATTTGCTTGCTTGCTATAACAGTGTGACATTCAGACAGACAGAGCAAGTTGGAGAGGCCATGCTCTCTATCTTAATTTCACTCCCTGGCAACCAAGTGCTATTTTTAGTGTAGTGTTGGACTGGTGCAGCACAAACATTCATGACTGAATATGAGGGCCAATGCATGAATTTTAAATAATTAGTAATTAGTTATCTTGAATTAAAAAAAAAAAAAAACATTTGCACAGGAATCCTTAACAATTAAAAAAATAAATAAATAAAGCAACATGCCAGAAGACTAATTTGAACATCTGTGTTATGGTTTTCAAAATCTTCATTTTGCATTACAGTTTTCAAAATCTGCATGCTGCACAATGACTTTCGAAATCAAATCTACGTGCTTCATGATGGTTTCCAAACCTGACATACTGCATGACGGCTTTCAAAATCCATGTGCTGCATCATGGTTTTCATAAAAGGTTCACACAGAAATCCTTCATGAAGGTTTTGAAAATTGTTACAATATGCAGCAGTTTTCAGAATCTATGTGCTGTGAAACAGCTTTCAAAATGTATGTGTAAACCCCCATTTTTACTCTGACTTTCCCTCTGTTCCTTACACTTCTCTTAGTAGAAGGTGTGCATTCTAAGAATTCCACTTTCCTGTGGCTGCTTTCATTGTTTTCAGTTGAGGGCTGATACTATATGAAAACCCTGTCTAGGCATTAGGCAGAGACTAGGGGTGTGCACAACTCCAGGGGTACCTTCCATGTCTAGGGTAGACGGTAACAAGAGATGCAGTGAATTTAACCTTCACTGGCAAAGTTGTTGTGGAGTGACTGAAATTCACCTTCCCAAAGTTTTACAAATTTTCCATTGACTACCCTAACTTTGCACTTTGCCATTTTGTGATGTTTTCCATATGAAATGGCTCTTTTATCAAGAAACACTTTGTGAAGTGGCACTTTGCTTGAATATTTTGGCTAAGTCACATTGAAAAAGGCCCACCTTACCTGGAAAGAACTTTGCAAAGTTGGCACTTCATAAATTTTGCCACCTTTACAAAGTGCTTCAGGAAGCAAATTTCAACCACTAGTAACTACTCACCAGTGGCATCCCCGATTCAATTAACTACACTCAGGGCAGGATTCACAAAGCTGCCGAATCCTAAGTCCCACTCCGCAACTGCTGTTGCAGACTGTAATCACCCGCAGCTGCTGCTGCTGTGATTCACAGCCACAGCAGTTGTGAATGGTGTTACAGCTGCTCCCTCCAGCCATAGTACATTCCCGCAGCTGTGGCCATCTCCCTGGTGACACCGCCCACAAGCGGCCATAACCCATGGAGCCAGTTGTAATCCGGCTCCAGCTTTGTGAACACCCACTGCACAATTTGCAACCCACTTGCACAGCGGTTTACCTGCAGCTGTGGGAAATTCACGGGCTTTGTGAATCCTGCCCTCAGTCTCTAGCTTTTTACAGTTCTTTTCCATTCCATTCCATTCACTTTTTGGTGAGATTTGCTCTATGCCCCTTCTATCTTGTCAGAAATAAATCATTCTGATACATGATGGGTTGTTGTCATGTTTACTAAAATTTTTGCAGTTACACACATGGGAACATGGCCTCCAAAATTGCTGTTCTTGTCAGCACTGCATGACAGGCTCAATTTTAACCCATGATAAGCTGGAACCTTAGGGTCCCTTGAAAAAGTTGTAGCCTTTATCATCTCTTACAGGAACCATGTAACTCCTCTTCTTCAGGCTCAATTTTAACCCATGATAAGCTGGAACCTTAGGGTCCCTTGAAAAAGATGTAGCCTTTATCATCTCTTACAGGAACCATGTAACTCCTCTTCTTCCTTGCAGTTCACTAATGGGCGCAGGTTTTACCTCAGGACAGAACCTTTCTTATGATGTCTTCTAAATTTACCTGAGTTCCCACCTTGCTATATACTTTGGGTTCATTCATTTCTCATATACTACCATGGCACTGCAGCATCAGTTTAGCTAATGTGCAGAAGGCAGCATCAATTTTGAGACATTCACTCTGGTATTCCTAGCTATGTTTGGGCCCTTGTCCCTATAGTAAAAGTGATCATATATTTCTCTGTATACCACCATAGCCAGTTTTGGTATATGAAAAAAGCAATTAGTGTATGTGACTCCAACCAGCTAGTTAGACTATATTAATCTGTTATTAACAAATAACATCTTAATAACACATTAATATCTAAGGCCCTACAAACCACCCTATTACATACATAGTAACATCTGTAACAAACAACTTAATAACACATGTAACTACCATCTTAATCCAACATTTGACATCACCATAATAACACATTTAATAATAAATGCAGTCCCTAAAACAGCACCTCACAGCATGAGGGAAAAATGTCCCTAACCAGCAAAACACTACAGCAGTTCCCTCCAACGTTACTTTCCATACAGCATGCTCCTCAAACAGCCAGAACTGACTTTACCTGCCAAACCCTCCATGCTACTCCAGGCCAGATCCCTCCTGTATTTGTAGAACACTCCTCATCATAGACCACCATTCCTGACCTCACAGTTTAAGATGATGCATCTCACACGAGGCTTCTCACACGTACCAAAATCACCACTCTGAGTCCTGACTGCATTGCTTCTCTGAGTCCCAGATGCATAACGCCAACTGCTGCTCCCAATTGAATAAACTCACATGCCATCCTAAAAAGAAAGTCCTGTCAAACCACTCCCCCTTAGGTACCTGAAGTGTTTCAATGGGCCTACACTCCTACCGGGTCATAATGTCATACGTTTAATAGTGTGTGACATTATAACTAACCCGAAACAGAGCTGTCCATGACAGTGAATGGTGCAATACCACGTATACTGCTGTACACAGTATTGCCCCATTCACACACTCCCAGGCAGAGGATAAGACCTCTGTTGGGAGTGGGTTCTGCTGAGCAGCTGCTGTGACTCACTGGACTGAGCCAAAGCAGCAGGAACCCAGGCACTGTGTCTGGGACCAGGTTTGATTCCCGGTCCCAGGCATTTTAATTTTTTGCATAAATTGTGCACTTCCCGAGTTGGACCCCCCCCCAGAGTTGAGAATCTTTAGTGGGAGGGTTCTGGGGTACAGACGCCCATAACAGGAGGTGTGGAGGGCAGAGTCCCCCTCAGAAAAAAGACTTATGCCACATGGCAATATCGCGCTGTATTTGCAGCATGATTTTGCCATGCAGCATAATGTCTTGCAACATTATGACCCTGTGCCACCTACACTATTGAAGGATACTAAAACTACCTTCACTACACTATGGAAATGCACTACAACTACAGAAAAAAATATACTACCCAGTAAAACTTTCAAAACCCACACAGTTACCAAACCAATGTGTTAAATAAAATAAATGATAGCTGGTGTGCCATAGGGATGGCTACCATTGAGGGGGGATAATTAGCTCAATAAATCCACTTGCCCTTCAGGCTCATGTGTTATTGTGCTTCAGCCCCCCCTTGATGGTATATTTAAGTGATAACATTTGGGAAGCTGGAGAATACGAAGCAATAACCAGCTTGTGTGGATGATTAAATGCCGAGGTGAAGCTGAGGCATTTAATGATCCACACAAGCTGGTTATTGCAAGTATACTCCAACTCCCCAAATGTTATTGCTATTGTATGAGTTGGAGTTACTCTTTAAATTGAATTGTGTGCAGTAGTGGAAAGTAGGATTAGGAAATGAGATGGTATGGTTGCGCGTAGTCCCGGGCTAGCATCAGTAGGTGCACTGTACACAGTTTTTTAGTGTGAGAAAGATTGTGCGAATGTGAGTGTCTGCATTGGAGGAAGTAACATGGCAGGACTGCAGACAGACAAGTTTAAGTTAAGTAAAATAATGTAGTCCAGTGTTGGATTTTTCAGCTATAGTTTAGGGGACTGTGAGCATGTCAGTCTGCCATGGGTGTGAGGAGTGAAGCGCTTCAGCAGGGTTATGAGGTGGGAGGGTTCCGGTCAGTATTGGGTGTGGGTGAGATAGAGTGTTCAGTGAGCTCTGACTGGAAAATGTTTGAGTAAACGAGAGCAGCTTACGTTTTGTAGAGCACGATGATTTGGACCTCCTGAATGAAAAAAAATTTCATTTTTTCTGTGTGTGTTGGAGAAATTCCAAGACTGGATAGAGCGGAAGGTAGATTACATGGTCAGGAGTCAAAGGTGATTAAACAACTGTGGGCGGGGTTTAAATGATTAAACGACTCTGTGGGTGGGGTTTAGGTGAAAAAATTACTCTGGGTTTTCTTAAGGTAGTCTGTGGGAGAATAACTGGCAGGTTTTCTGTGCTGTGATTGGCTGAGTACAGATACCCGTCATATAATTCTCTATATGTCACACTTACTCATCATTTATTCTTGTTCTGTCTCTCTGTCTCTCTCGTTATTATACTGGCACAGTCGTGCCAGTATAGTTAGGGTGAAATGGCACTTCTATGTTAAAGTCCAATATTTGAACCTTAATAACCTTGGAACCAGTCAATGGATTTGCATGAAAACAGGCATGCATAATCTCTATTGGTAGGTCTCTTGACTTGCCAAACTATGTGGGACTCCATTGAGTGGTTTCTGAGATATAAAGTGTTGAAAAAACATAAAACATTTTTTTTTAAATTTTTTTCAACAGCTGGATCTCAAATATGGCTTTATGTTGTGGGCTGAAAGTTTCAGGGTAGAAAGCCGTTGGGTCACAGATGTGCCTTTTGAAGGTTTAGTGAAAAAATATTAATCCTTTCAAAAGTTATGACATTTTAAACCTTCCTATTATTTCCTATGGCAAAATTTATGTCAGGCACGAAAGATACTATTGTTCGCACAATACAGTATTATGTGCACAACACTAGCTTCTTTTGGCAAAGAAGGCTGGTACTGTGCACACAATAGAAGTACTGTGTGCACAATACCAGCTTCTTTTTGCACAGAAGCCTGGTATTGTGTGCACAGATCACAGAGATTCAATCGATCAAGCTGTGTTGCGTCCTCCATCTTGTTTGCCTGCTTAGCAAGAATGTTGAAGTCCTCAACCTTTTTTACACAAAAAAAATCCGAAAATAACTAAAAAGGACTCCTTTATGTGTATTCTGATGTTTTTTGGAGTTTTAAGCTGGACCCAAACAATTTTTTTTGTTGGATGCCAGCTTATACAGATCGGCTTGTAAGCCATGGTATCCAGTGAATACGGCATTCACAATTAAGCACCTACAAAATGGTTACTTAATTACAGCACCTGTATTCAGGGTTACCTGGTGAGGTAGCACCCAGATACCTGGGTGGGTGAGGTGGGGCGACAGGAACCTACACGCGTACACACGTGCACATGCACGGGGGAGAGGAAGGGGAGGAAATGAATGTGGGAGTGGGTGTGGTGGGCAGCTGATGAGCTGGTCTATAACGTGGTGGGGAGGGTCATCAGTCGGGAGGTGCAGGGTTCGGGTCTGGTGCAGGGCTTTTTTTGCCACCGTGACATTTGGACACTGTTGTATGGCCCTACTGGGTGATAATGTCATACACTTAATAGCGTACGGCATTATGCATGAACCCCAGACCTGTGCGCTCTCCATGTTGGACCCCCCCCCCCGGAGTTAGAATCCTAAGTGGGGGAGTCTGGGGGGCGCAGCGTCCTGTAATGTCAGAGCCTCCCCACAGATCAAAATAAATAAATAAATCATGCAACGTGATTAAGTCACACGGCATTCTGCCATGCAACATTTTGACCCCTTGCCTTGTACTATCTGGATGGAGCGATGGGAGTACCAGGTCTTAAGGACCCTGAGTTCCCACCATGACATATGGACACTGTTGTATTATCTGGATGGTGGGATGGGAAAGCAGGGTCCGAAGGTCCCTCTGCTCCCACAGTAAAAAGAGAATACAATTATACTATCTGAAAAAGAAGGGAAATTCTTTGCAAACAACTTTGAGAATGCATCAGTTAGGGTGAATACCACAGCAACAAAACCATGGGGTCATCAGGCCTAACCCTCACCCCATTGTCCTATGCTGTAGCATGTAAGCTTGTTTACACATGGAATGGGGTGAAAGTTGGGTCTGATGACCCCATGGTGCACCCCGACACCTGATGGTGTCTGGAGGATGGGGAGAAGGGCCTGGGGTCATAGGGGTGGGAACCCTGGGGGTGGGGCGTTAGGGTTGGAAACCCGAATGCCTCTTATTCCTGCTTTTGTCACTATGGTATTCACCCTAACTGATGCATTTACAATGTTTTTTGCAAAGAATATATATTATACTGGCGCGGTCATGCCAGTATAGTTAGGGTGAAATGGCACTTCTATGTTAAAGTCCAAACTTTGATCCTTAATACCTTTGGAGCCCTTTAATGGATTTGCATAAAATTTGGCATACATAATCATTTGGGGTAGGTCCCTTGACCTGCCAAATGTCATGCAATCTGTCAGGGGGTTCTTTAGAAATACAGTGTTGAAAAACAGAAAAATCCATTTTTTTAACATTTCCTTGCTCACCTGTATCTCAGGAATGCCTTTATGTTGGTCTGAAATTTTCAGTATAGAAAGTCTTTGGGTCACAGACGTGTGTTTTGAAGGTTTGGTAAAAAAAATATTAATCCATTCAAAAGTTATGACATTATTGGAAAATTTATATGTCAGGCATGAAAAATATATTTTTCGCACAATAGGAGTGCTGTGCGAGAAATACCAGCTTCTTTTTGCAAAGTACAGTATGCTGGTATTTTTAGCACAGTTCGCAGTCCGTTTGATGGATTGAGCTGGGTTGTGTCCACCATCTTGTTTTTACCACTTAGTGAGGATGTTACAATACCAAAGGGAAGCTGTTAAAAACAGAAAAAAACCCATCAGAACTCAGCTAAAGAGGACCTCTTCAGGTGTATTCTGATGTTTTTTTTCCTTTTCAATCTGGCCCCAAACAGGTTTTTATGCTGGGTGGTGCCAGCTTCTCAACAAAATGGCTTGAAGGCCATTCTCTGTATGAGGAGAGTGGTATTTTCTTGACTTCTGCAGCTGCAGCTGGAACTCGTGCTGCTGGCTACGGAGTCAAGGAACACCCGCTTTGTTCCGCACTGACACAGTGTGCCCAATCCCATGTCAGAATGTATGCCTCACACACACACACACACACACACACACACACACACACAGTTATTTTGTACACTGGGAGCCCACCCCAGTGTGCCCTACTGTTACATTTATTGAAAACCCAAAAAAGAAAAGAAAACCATCCCCCAATGCCTTTTATTTGATGCAGAATCCTGCATCAAAATTTGCGATAATTTCAATGCAGGATCCTCATAGCTTCTTCACCACCACCACAAATTTCCTATTTTTTGCACTGACATCGGGTGCCCAATCCCTGTGTCAGTGTTAACCCTCCACTCCTCAGTATTGTGGCACACTGGGAGCCCACCTCAGTGTGCCCAGATAAATGGTAATTGGTTCGAAAAAAATTCCGACATGGGGATGCCACTTCCAGTGTCGGATGCCTCCTCTGTTTGCTTCTATTGCTGACAGGGGTACCCAATCATGATCCCCTCTCAACTTTGGTAGCATACTGGAAGTCCACCCCAGTGTGCCCCAATTTTTTTTATTTTAACCTGTAAAAAAAGAAACCCATCTCCAAAGTACTTATTTATCTTATTTTAACTTGTGCAAAAAGAAAACCATTCCCGATTGTCTTCGATGCAGAATCCTGCACTGAAATTTGCAAAAATGTTGATGCAGGATCTTGTATTGAAGTACTGCTGACAGGGGTGCCCAATCATCTTGTTGGCATCATGATCCCCCCCAACTTTGGTGGCACACTTGGAGCCCACCCCAGTGTGCCCAATTATTGTTTTTCATTTTGACCTGTAAAAAGAAAACCATCCCCAAAGTATTTTTTTACCCTGCAAAAAGAAAAAACATCCCCAGTTGTCTCCCTGCACCCTCTCCCATCCCCACCCTCCCTCTGTGCACCCACCTCCCGCACCCCTCACCCATACTTACCCTCCAGAGGTCAGAGTCAGTGATCTTCTCTGGACTGGGACATGTCTGCACTCTTCAAAGTTGACCTGCGAGCTGAGGAATCAAGGTAAGCATATAATGGGGGTCAATGGTGGGGGGGTCAACTTATGTTGATATCTTGGACGATTTTAGGAATTTGTGCACCCAATTTTCAACATGGGGTTCTTGGAACCCCACTTCCTGAACACTGGCACTGACATTCCATTTCTTGGTCCCAAAGGGTAATTTCCTGTTTGCTGTGCAGAATCACCTTTTGGGACTAATTCATGAAATGACAGTGCCACTGTTCATGAGGTGGGGTCCCAAAAAGACCATGTTGAAAATCTGGTGAGAAAATTCCCAAAAATGACAGCATTATGAGTGTGCGTTGTGCAGTTTCTATACACGTACATAACTCACCAGTTTTTAATATTTTCTCTTCAGATTTTCAACATTGCCATTTTTTCACATCTCCTTATGAACAGTACAGCTGTCATTTTGCACATCCTGTCTGTAC
Source organism: Neoceratodus forsteri (assembly GCA_016271365.2). Taxonomy (NCBI): domain Eukaryota; kingdom Metazoa; phylum Chordata; order Ceratodontiformes; family Ceratodontidae; genus Neoceratodus; species Neoceratodus forsteri. Next base: position 559,173,500 of record CM057452.1, on the reverse strand, counting down.
CATGTTTTTGCACCTGTCATGCAGAATGGCGCAGTTGCTGTGCAAAATCAACTTTTGGAATGGATTAACAAAATCACAGCTGCACTATTAATGAGGGGAGGTTTCATAATGCCAATGTTGAAAATTTGGTGAAAAGATTCCAAACAATGACCACGTTATGAGTATGTGTTGAATAGTTTCTACACACACTCGTAACATCACAAATTTTTCTTGTTTTCACTCCAGATTTTTGTCATTGCTATTTTTCCACACCACCTCAGGAATAGTGCAACTGATATTTTTTAGATCCTACTGAAAATGTTTTTCTGCAACTGTGGCACAAAAACGGTGTTACAGTTGCGCAGAATTACATATTCATGGGGGTTTGAAAGTTTGTTGCACTGGGTACATGTGGTGAGGTGCTAAGAAGGTTATGTTGAACATTTGGGTGAAAATTATTTGAAATTACACAGTTATGACTATTTACTGCAATTTTGGTACGCCTGCTCATAACTTAATGTGTGGAAGCGCAGGGGCCCGAAACCCTTGTGTTTCCACAGCTAGATACATATGTGCATCTGTAGAAGGATGGGAGCACAGGGTCCAAAGAACCCTGAACTCCCACCATCACATATGGACACTACTGTATTATCTGCATGGAGGGATGGGAGCACAGGGTCCAAAGGACCCTGCGCTCTCACTGTGACATATAGACAGTATTGTACTATCTCGATGGAGGGATGGGAGTGTAGGGTCCAAAGTGACATATGGATACTGTTTAAAAGGCAAAGAACCTCTGTGCGCAAACACTGAGGCAAGGGTTGCCCCAAAGGGCATTTGGCTGGGAAGCCAAGTTTCAAGAAAATACAAAATCACACATGCCCACAAAATGCAAAGCATCATGGGCTGCATATGCAAATCACCACAGAATGTTATGCTGGTTCAACTTTAAGCAGAATTGCATGGTGCCGAAAGGCCTCTCACACAGTTTGCAAAGTGTGCTAACAGATGACATAGACACGTGTTTCATCCTACCAGGACTCATCAGTATGTCTCGTCTGTTTGACACCCCAGTGGAATGAACCAGCTACCCTAAGACAGTCTGTCTGGGTTGTGTTGTGGTGAACCCATATGGATACTGTTGTACTATGTTGTACTATCTGGACAGAGGGCTGGGACCCACCATGACATATGGATACTGTTGTACTATCTGGATGAAGGGATGGTGTGCAGGGCCCGAAGGACCCTGCTATCCCACCATGACATATGGACTGTGTTGTACTATCTCGATGGAGGATTCGGACCCTGCACTCTAACTGTGACATATGAATAGTGTTGTACTATCTCTATGGAGGGATTTGGACCCTGCGCTCCCACTGTGACATATGGATACTGTTGTACTATGTTGTACTATCTGGATGGAGGGATGAGAAAGCAGGGTCCAAAGGACCCTGCACTCCCATAGTAAAATGAGGATACAATTATGCTATCTGAAAAAGAAGGGCCATTCTTTGCAAAAAATGTTGCTAATGCATCAGTTAGGGTGAATACCACAGTGACAAAAGCAGGGAAATGAGGTGTTAGGGTTTCCAACTCTAATGCCCAACTCCCATTGTTTCCACCCCTACCACCCCACCCCATCCCCCCTACCCACCACACAACAATAGGTGTTGGGTGGGCCATTGGGTTGTCAGGCCTAATTATCACCCTGTTATCCTATACTGTAGTGTGTAAGCTTGTTTACTTGTGGAATGAGGTGAGAGTTGGGCCTGATGACCCAATGGTGCACCCCAACACCTGTTGTTGTGTGGATGGTATGAGATGGGGATGGGGTGGTAGGGGTGGGAATACTGGGGGTGAGGACCTCACTTCCCTGCTTTTGTCACTGTGGTATTCACCCTAGCTGATGCATTAATGAAGTTTCTTTGCAAAGAATATATATATATGTGTGTGTGTGTGTGTGTGTGTGTGTGTATATATATATATATATATATGTATGTTTATATTATATATATATATATATATATATATATATATATATATATCTATGTAATAGATAACCCAATCTAAGGTGTGTGGTCATGCTCTGATATACCCATGCCTTGGTGTGCATTGTTATGCACGAGGCTACAGGCCAAGTGCATCAACCACCCAAAGCATGTGTTCATTGACCTATCTAAGGCCTTTGACACTGTGTGTCACCCCTTATTGTTTGACTCCCTATGCCAGCTAGGTTTCTCATCTGGCCCCCTGGCCTGGATCTCCAGTTACCTCCATGCCAGATGCCAAAGGGTCAAGATAAATGGTACCCTATCAACTGCCCTACCTGTATGCTCTGGTGTCCCTTAGGGTTCCATCCTGAGCCCCACATTGTCCAGTCTTTTTCTCAACACCCTGCCCAGCTCCTGCTTGGGCAGAGTGCTTCTATATGCTGATGACACGGTCCTCGTTGCCGCCCATCCCGACCCCATCACCCTTCAGAGCTCCCTGCAACTCACCTTCAGCCAAGCTGAAAAATGGTTCCTCGACCATCGCCTGGTTCTGAACCACAAGAAGATGAAATCTTTGCTTTTTGCCCACTGCCAAAGTAACTACAGAAATGCCCTCCTTCTCATCCTCCCCAGCACCTTTTGCCCCCTTGAACAGGTGTCTGCATACAAATATCTGGGCATCACCTTCAACTCGGCTCTCTCTTTCCACTCTCATCCTAACTCCCTGTCCTCTGCTGCGAACTCCAGGATAGGACTCCTCTACCGCCACAAAGACTGCCTCCCTAAGAATGCCCTCTGGCTGTCTATCACCTCCTCCATCCTGTCTTTGTGCAATTATGGGCTCCCTATCTATGCGGCTGCTGAGCCCACTGCCCTAACAAAAGTCCATAGCTCGATCAAAAAGGCTTGCAGGCTCCTGACAGGTGCCCCCAGCAGAACGCACATGTGCCAGTTCTACTCCTCCTCGAACCTACTCACCTTTGATGAATGGCTGTGATACCACACCTGTATACTGGCCAAAAAAACACTACTTGGGCTCTCCCCCCTTGGGGGTTGCTACATCCCTAAAACTGGCCTCCCACTCAGTCACCACCTGAAACACAACCAAAGCCACCTTCCAGGTCCTGAGAGCCAGGACCTCGCTTGCCCAATGATCATTCCACCCTAGAGCCTCCTCCTGGTACAACTCCCTTCCTGCTCATATCACAAACATCCCCAAAATTGGCCCTTTCAAAATCGCCCCTCCAAAATCACCTCACTGACACTCAGAGCTGTAATTGGCCATGACTAGGCCATACCAACAGCCCCTCCTGACCCAATTTACAGACAAAGTCTTCCTGAACTGCCTTTCCCCCAGCAACCCCCCCCAGGTATTGCTACCCAGAACCTCTAGGGATACATTATTATATATGTCTAATTGTAACTAGTTGAAGCCTTTTGTGCACCACTAATTGAATCCTTTGCACACCACTGTATCTCTGGAATTGCTTTGTATGTTCTATTATTGTATTTCACCTATAATGTTCTCCATTGTTGTACTCCACCAAATGTTGTCTACCCTCTTTGTGATGAGGTGCCTTTGTAAAAGAGTCTTTGACTCAAAGGTTGTAAATTTGAATTGTGAAATAAATAAAATAAAAATATTGGAGCGTGACTGTACACCCTAGAGTGGGTTATCTATCTTATAAAATGGCAAAATTGTTTTAGAGGTGGGTAAATGTGCAGGTGTGCAGTCGCGCTCTGATATATACATGTTCATGTGATGTGTTTCAACCAACCAGCAGAGATAATTTTTCCTACCCATTTTATATATATTATACCTGACCAGTAGGGCATGTATAGTTAGGGTTGCATAGCCACTTCTATGTTAAACCCAAACTTTCACACTTTAATAACTTTGCAACCATTTGTCCAATTCACCTGAAATTTGGCATGTGTGTTGTTGTACCATAGATCCCTGGATCTGTAAATTTTTGTTTTTGTCAGATTTGCAGTTGCAGAGCTGTGGAGCATCGAAAAATGTGAAAAATCTTCAACTTTTGTGAATTCTTTGCTCAATTCCACAGCCTGGATGCTTTATCTGTCTGGTCTGAAATTTTCAGGGTATATGGAGACTGGGTCAAGGATGTGCATTTTGAAGCTTTGGTGAAAAAAATATTAATCCATTCAAAAGTTATTAAAGTTTAAAGTTTCCAATTATATTTTTTTATTTTAGTTCTTGTTAACCGGGTAAGTGCACTGGACAAATCCTGCCTATTTTCAGGCACAGCCCAGGGGAGGGGGATACAGATGAATGCCAACTGACCTTGAACCAGATGAAACTGTTGGTGGTAGTTTTTTAGTGAATGAGGGAAATTTGGCCAGAACACATGGGAAATTTCTCTAGTCTTTTTGATAAGTGCCATGGGATATCTAACATCCACTGAACTACCACCAATCCAGGCAGATGGGACCTCTGTTTAATGTCTCATCCGAAAGATGGCACCTCAGAAGTGCAGCATCCCTTTCATGCTGCACTACAGTGTCAGTACTGGGATATTAACCCAAGTGCCAGATGTGAGAAATTTGCCCAAGTGCCAGATTTGGGAAAATGGGGAGATACTTGAAAGAGGCATTAAGGGGAATGGGACAGGAATCAGGGGTTGAGGAACAGTGGGCAGTATTTAATGTGAGAAATTTGCCCAAGTGCCAGATTTGGGAAAATGGGGAGATACTTGAAAGAGGCATTAAGGGGAATGGGACAGGAATCAGGGGTTGAGGAACAGTGGGCAGTATTTAAAATGGGGATTACAAGAACAACAGAATTATGCATTAAGCAGGTTAGCAAGAGGAAAAGGAAGAGGAGACCATTATGGTTTTCCAAAGAGGTAGCAAAGAAAGTGAAAGCCAAAAAGATTGCATTCAGGCAATACAAAAAGACACAGGTAGAAGGGGATAGGGAGAAGTACCAGGAGAAGCAAAGGGAGGTAGGGAGGTCAGTAAGGGAACGCTCAGACAGAAAAGCACATTGCAAAATCAGTGGGTAGAGGGGACAAAACCTTTTGCAGGTACATAAGTGAAAAAAGAAAGACAAAGGGAGGGATAGTGAGACTGAAGGGGGAGGATGGGGGCCACGTGGAGGATGACAACAGTAAAGCTGACATATTGAACAGGTATTTCTGCTCAGTCTTTACTGAGGAAGAGGAGGGTAATGGGTCTGAAGGGAGTACAAGGGGTGAGAATGGTGCAGAAATGGACACAAGTCCCTTTACACGAGAAAGGGTCCTGAAGGAACTGGAAGTAATAAGAGTTGATAAAACAATGGGGCCAGATGGGGTGCACCCCAGGGTCCTTAAAGAACTAAGCGAGGTGGTGGCTGAACCTCTGGCTATCCTGTTTAGCTGACACTGGAAACAGGGGAGGTACCCAAAGACTGGAGGACAGCAGATGTAGTCCCCTTATACAAAAGTGGGAACAAAGAGGAAGCAGGGAACTATAGACCAGTCAGCCTCACCTCGATAGTGGGGAAGATCATGGAAGCACTACTGAAGGAGAGATTGGTAGAACATCTGGTTGTCAATGGACTACAGGACCCAAGGCAGCATGGTTTCACCAGGGGGAGGTCATGTCAGACCAACCTCGTTGAATTTTTTGACTGGGTGACTAGGGAGGTGGATCAGGGGAGGGCGGTGGACATGGCCTATCTGGACTTCAGCAAGGCCTTTGACACTGTGCCACATAGAAGACTATTACACAAACTGGGGAATATGGGTGTGGGCAGGACAGTAGTGTGGTGGGTAGGTAACTGGCTGGGTGGCAGGACACAGAGGGTGGTGGTAAATGGCTGTCACTCCACAGAGGGAAGAGTGACCAGTGGGGTACCACAGGGATCAGTGCTGGGACCGGTCCTATTCAACATCTTCATCAGTGACATTGTGCAGGACCTAGAAGGCAGAATTTCACTGTTCGCTGATGACACAAAGCTCTGTAACAGAGTAGACACACCAGAGGGTGTAGACAGAATGAGAAGGGACCTGCAGAAACTTGAAGAATGGTCAGGGGTTTGGCAGTTGAAATTCAATGCAAAGAAGTGCAAGATAATGCATATGGGGCACAAAAAACCCTGGCACAATATATCAGTTGGGGGGTGAGGATATAGCATGCACCAAGCAAGAAAGGGATCTTGGGGTTATCATCTCTGATGACCTCAAGGTAAGGAAGCAGTGTGACAAGGCAGCAGGTAAAGCAAATAGGATGCTGGGATGTATAGGCAGGGGGCATCACCAGCAGGAAAAGGGAAGTCATAATTCCGCTATACAAGACACTAGTGAGGCTCCACCTGGAGTACAGTGTACAGTTCTGGAGACCATACCTACGTAAGGACATAGACAGGGTAGAGAAGGTTCAGAGGAGGGCAACAAAGATGGTGCATGGATTGCATCACAAGTCCTATGACGACAGGTTGAAGGAACTGAACATGTACTCCCTGGAAGAGGAGAGGAGAGGGATATGATAGAGACATACAAGTATCTTACAGGGAGGAACAGGGTGCAGGAAAACATTATTTTTAAGCAAAAAGATGTTCCAGGACTAGAGGGCATGGGATGAAGTTGGAAGGAGGACGATTCAGAGGAAACATGAGAAAGAATTTCTTCACAGAACGGGTGGTGGACAAGTGGAACACCCTGCCAGAGGAAGTGGTGGGGGCTGAAACAATCATGGGATTTAAGAATGCATGGGATAGACATAAAGGAATTCTGGAGGTCAGGGGTAAGGGGCAACAGACTTCTAGGAAAACAAACTGAACTTACAAGCTCAAATGGGCAGACTGGGTCGGCCATAGGCCCTTATCTGCCAACACTGTCTATGTATCTATGTATCTATGAGAACTAAATCCACAGCCCTCTGATCTCCCGGCCTCAGAGGCGAGTGTGCTACCTACTGAGCCACTGACACTGACAATCCTATGGGAAAAAATATATGTTCCATGTGACAGTGACAAATTCATCTGCGAAAGCACCTTTTTCTGTAGCAAATGCCCTCTGTACTGTCGTGCTACCACCATCTTGTTTTCGGTTAGCGGTGGAGAAAAACTGCTGTAATTTAAATTTTAGTGCCACTTGGTAAACACTGACACTTGTGTTTACCTAATCAGGGCTAGAGGAACACAATGCTGCCATTAATTTTTAAAAATACCCCGTGAAAATATTTTTTTTTGGGATTGGCCCCCCCATACTGTCACAATTTGTGAAAGAACGGTGCAACATTTTTGCAACATTTGTGACAGTTTTGCACCATTCTTTCACAAATTTGCTGAATGTGTTACAATTTGTGACACTGCTGCCACCAAAAATTGCTATTTCTTTGCCACCTCACTGTCACTACACAGTTTGGACTTTTGGACTGCAGTTTGCAGGGTGGCAAGCCCTTGCACCACAGATGTGACTTGTGGTGAAAAAATTTACATCAGTTCCATAGTTACAGTACACTGAAGTTGTGAATTTTTCCCATAAGATAACATTGTGGCATCTGCCAAAACCACAGTTTCTTTGCCATTTCACTGCCACTACACAAATTGAACATTTGGGCTGACATATGTAGGATGGCAAGCCCGTGCACCACAGATGTGCCTTTTGCTGGTTTGATGCAAAAATATACACCGTTTCCAGAGTTACAACACTCTGAAGTAGTGAATTTTCCCTTAGGATAACATTGTGGTGGCTGAGCCACCTTTCAGTGCCTATATCGCGAAAACAATTCAAGATACAGCATTTTTGATAAGTACAGCTTAGTAGAAGCATGTGTGGAGGTGGCTAGGTCAGGAATACAACTGTAAAATAATTTATTTTGCAGCTGCTATGGTTACTGAGACATTGCCAAATATGCGTTACAAGGGTTACTTGGAATGCCTCTAGTCCTGTGCTATGTGTTTGTACTCATGTGTAGGTGGGGCACAGGGGCTCCCACCTATGCATACTATTTATAATAAACTGGGAACACTGGGCCCTCCTATGCTATGCCTCTACAGTCATGGGTGGGTGGGAGTACAGGGCAGAGAGGGACCACGCTCCCACTTTTGGATACGATTATGCAAACTTAAAGCACAGGGCCTCCTTGCACTATGTTTCTATACTTACAGGTAGGTGGGAGTGCAGGGCCCAGAGATCCTGTGCTCCCACACATGGATACCATCTTGCAATTCTGGGAGCACAGTGACCTCAGTTGCTATGTCTCTACACTTACGGTTGGGTGGGAGCGAAGGGCCCAGATGGCCCATGCTCCCAAATATGCATCCCATTATACAAAACTGGGAGCACAGGGCCCTTCTGAGCTATGCCTCTACACTGATGGGTGGGTGGGAGTGCAGGGCCCAGAGGGCCCATGCTCCCATCTATGGATACCATATGACTAAAATTTCACTTTCTTAAAAAGAAGGGAAATTCATTGCAAAAAACTCTGCTAATGCATCAATTAGGGTTGATTCCACACCAACAAAAGTCTGGAAATTTGATGTTAGGGTTACCAACCCTACTCCCCCACACACCCCCACCATCCACAGACCAACAGGTGCCGGTGTGTGCCTTGGTGTCATTGGGCCTAACTGTCACCCCATTCTCCTGTACTGTACCATCTCAGCTTGTTTACACATGGAATGGGGTGAGAGTTAAGACCAAAAACCCCAAGACAAACCCCAGTGCCTGTTGGTCTGTGGATGGTTGGGGGGCTGGGGGTAGGGTTGGTAACTCTAACATCAAATTTCCAGACTTTTGTTTGTGTGAACCCTAACTGATGCCTTAATGGTGTTTTTTTTGCGATGAATATATATATATATATATATACACGATGTATGTTGTCAGATAAATAACAGTATAAAACATGATATCTGAGGTGGCCAGTGAAGATAAGATTGTTTTTTTCATGTTCCTATACGTCATATGTTATCTCCACGTTCCTATACATCATATCAAAACTTATCTGGTTGATCGTGCCACTCTGAACACTTTCACTTTCCCTGTAATTGCAGCGTGACGGAGCGCTAAACACACTGACGATTGCTACATTGCCAAATGTTTTCTAGGAGGTGTCCCGGGTTCAGTAAGTGAGAAAACGCAGTGCTTTATGCTTAGCTTGCTGTGTCTTGTTGAAAAAAAGCTTACGACTGCGCATAGAGGTGCAGCAGCAGTGACTGAGCGGTGGCTTTGAACAGTGCAGCTGAAAGGCCTGTTGCCACGCTCAGGTTTCCTTTACTGTTCAAAAGCCACCGGCTCAGTTACTGCTGCACTCTATGTGGAGTCGGAAGCTTTTTTTCAACAAGACACAGCGAGCTAAGCATAAAGCACAGCGTTTTCTCACTTACTGAACCCGGGGCACCTACTAGAAAACATTTGACAATGTAGCAATCATCAGTGTGGATAGCGGTCAGTCACAATGCAATTACAATGAAAGTGAAAGTGCTCAGAGTGGCAGGATCAACCAGATAAGCATTTAAAATATCACTTTTCCACAAAATAATAGCAGGATCAATCAGATATTTTAGTAATTTAAATTGACAGGATCAACCAGATATTTGAAAACCCTATATAATCTGTTATGTTGGGGGGGGGCATGTGGAGCTCTGTTGGGGGGGCATGGCAGGATAAACCATATAAGACTTTTTAAAACTAACCATAAATAGCAGGATCTACCAGATATTTTTTAAATAATAAATGACATCTGCTGTTTTGGCAGCATTTCTGTAAGTGGGCTTGTATTGCTAGGGCCATCACCTTTATATCACCCATTGCATTGAGAGGGGCATGTGGTGAGTTGTACTGGGGGGCAAAGCATACATTGTATAAACAGAATATGACATGGTCTGACTGAAGATATCATATTTATCTTCACTCGAGGCAAGTGATATCATGATATCTCACTCGTGGCTTCGCCACTCATGAGATATCATGATAACACTGGCCCCTCATGAAGATATATATGATATTTTCAATCGAGCCATGTCATATCCCCTATATATATATATATATATATATATATATATATACAGTATATGTATATATATCTATCTCTATACACACACACATATATATATTTATTTATACATATACACACACACACACACACACACACACACACATATATATGTGTGTATATATATATATATATATGTATAGTGCAACAGACCTGGAGCCAAAAGCCATTGTATAAATTTATATAACTGAGCTATTTTATGTATAAATCCAAAATCTTGGCTTTATACATATAGTAAACTTGTCACCACAGATTTATACATATAGTAAACTTGTCATCACAGATTTATACAAATAGTAAACTCATTCTGTTGTGTCCGTGCCCCCTCCCATCAGCCAGCTCAGCTACAGTACACTACCTCTTGAAGTGTTAACAACATTAAAGGGCACAAACTACACTGACCAAAGACAAACACCTCCTCCTTCTCTATACTACATTCACATACTTGTGCTATTAATGTGATCTGAAGACTGTCTGAAATACTGTTTTTTAGGGCTGTGGGAGAAGCCTACAGCACTATTGGAATTGTAGCTCTAAAATGGCTGATCCTGGAACTCCCTTTTTGGACATTTGGATGTATTTCTGCATAGCTGCAAAATAGTGCACTCCTGTCTGATTTTTGCTATTTACTGCTTTATGTTAAATGCATCTGAAAGGAGAGGGGATGCTACTATATTGTACCTCAAAACTTCTCTGGATATTAACAAAAAAAAAAATTTAAACTGCTGTTTCTATCATCTTCCCAGCTCAGTCTAATATATTTATTCTATTTCTTTCAGCAACCTAGGGGTTAACTCATTATAAATTGTATGGAGTTTACTGAACCTCTGAACCTCAGACTACAGTGTCAGATTACAGACAGTGCAGTTTGCAGCCTGTGTTAGCTATCTGATTCCTATGGACACACACACACACACACACACACACACACACACATGAGCAGCATATACTCTAAATAAATTCAAGAGGACTGAAATTAGCAGCATGCCAGTTTATGATGATTGTGACTAAACAGCACTATATGGCAGCAACAAAAAAATAACTTTGATCATTTGGTAGCTCTTCACAGCCCTGTCAGCTCTGGCTAGATCTTGTTGTTATTGAGATTGCAGGCTGGAAGTTCTCTCACCCCTGCCCACTTCAGGGCTGTCAGTCCCCTGCTCCAGTACCTTCTGATACTCTACTTTAGGAATAACAAAAAAGCTGCACAGAACACCAGTACCTTTATAAATGTATTTAAAAGTCTGCCATTTAAACTGCTCTTCCTTCCCGCTCATCTATTCCCTCCAGTGGCAGGCAGCACTCATTCTGATTCTCAGTTCTGTCATCTCTGCTGCTCTTTGCATTTTGCTCCATGGAGTGACACCAACTGAAAAGAAAATATTTTTAATCACAATATTAAAATAAAAAAAACCAGTAAAAACTAAGCTACAACTTGGTGGCATGAGCTCCTGCACCAATGAAATAAATACCAGCAATCCGATACACTTTTTTTAATTCAAATCCCTGGCTGGAGATTCTCTCTTCTCCCCATCTGCTTTTCTGTCTGCTTCAGTACTGTTAGTCTCTCATTATGATCCCTTCTAATACTTCATTCAACAAACCGTTTCCACTTACCAGACTTGTTCTTAATTCTTTATTCTCCAGCAGCTCCTCTTTTCCCACTGTAACTCCTGCTACTACTCACTGTGCTCTCACTCACTCCACTGCTGCTTGTTCCCTGTCTCACTTGCTTACGCCTGGCTTTAACAAATAATAAAAAAAACTGCATACATTTCAAAACAAAAATGGACATACAGAATTAATAGAGCAGCACTTTACAAACTTAGATACAAGTGCTTTATATATGCAGATCGCAGGCAGCTTGTGCTCGTGCTAAGAGGTGCTGCCATTTTTTTCAGTTAATTATTCATTATTCATATATGAAGCAAATCACCAATCACACAGCATGTTGAAGGCAGCAGGAGCATTAGGACACTGCTATGTTTTTAGCAACCACCTAACAACCACACAATAAAGCAGAGGCACTCTAGTAACATCACAAAACTTTGTCTAAAATTTATAAAAAAAAAAAGAAATAAACATTTTAAAACAACATCTAACTTCACAATCATTAATAGCCCCTACTGCATAAATGGAACATGCAGGGGTGAGCTTTTGTAATACCAGATTTATCTATGCTAGTGCTGTTTGATCTCAGACTCCTCACTCCTAGATTACACCACTTGTGAGGTTAACTGAGGTCAAACAGCACAAGTATAGATGAATCTGGTATCACACAGCTTGCAGTATAATACTCTCATGGTAGCATCATTATAATGAGATTTGAGTGGCATGCTCAATGTTAAACCCTATTTTTTGCACTTTAATAACTTTGGTGGCATTCAATGGAATAGCCCAAAATGTTTAATGTGCAGTCTGTCTGGCAGGGTCTTAAGACATTAAAAGTTTCATGATAGCATTGTGTGCAGTTTCTGACATTTGTAAAGTTGATTTTTGGAAAAGAGAAGATTTATTTTCCCAGTACTTAACACACATATTTTTGCCTCATGTACAGCCAAGATGGTACAGAATGTTTTTATGAAAGTTTCAGGGTAGAAGCAACCTGTGCTGAGCTGGCGCCTTTTGACAGACTTGTGAACAAATATTAAACAGTTCTGAAGTTATAAGGATTTAAAGTTTCTTCTGAGCATGCTCAGTAGGTTTTTTGGATACCCTCTGATGCAAAAAATAACAAACATTGTTCTTGAGGGTTTGTCATTTATGATTTGTTGATCATAAGAAAAAAATGTCTTCTGTGACAGCCGCCATTTTGTTTTTTTTTTCAGTTAAAAAACATGGAAAATACCTAAAAATGATCTGCTTTTAAATATTAAACACTTATGGCCCGATTCTCAAATGAGTGAGAATGCCTCAAGTCCCGGTTGGGCCGAACACACAGTGCATGGGGCTTGTGGCATTCCCTGGCCAGAAACTGGGATTCACAGTCCCATGCACCACATGTCCTGAATTAGACCAGGTTTTGCTGGTCTTACATTGGTGTCCTTTTTATGGGGTTTGGTGCAAGCTGCTGTAAAGGGGATAAAGTGCTGCAAATACACATGATCATTGAGAACTGGGCACATGGTGTGGCAATGTGTTAGTTCTCAAGCATTGTTATAGTGAACCTCTCACAAGAGATGAAAAAAATCTCAGGCCTCCCCTAATTTATTGACAAAATAGAGATGAAGCTTCAAGATAGTTTTTCAGATGCAGAACGTTGGCTTAGTGAGTAAAAACCCATCCTTAACTACAAGAAAACTAAACTAATGTTGTTCTCCAGCACCTAGAACAGGCTTCGCACATACCCCCTAAACATCACCAATGTGGCCGGGACCCCACTGGAATTAGTCCAAAACTTTAAATATCTAGGGATTACATTGGACAGCAACATGTCTTACTCGCTACACATAGACAATATTGTTAAGGCAGTCAACAGGTGAATTGGCGTCCTACATAGACATAAGCCAAGTCTCTCCCAGGAGACTCTCAATTTGGCCATCCACAGCTTAGTGTTTTGCTCATTGACTATGGACTCATAATCTACAGCTCAGCAATGACCATGACCTCCTGCCATATTATAGTAGCTTTAAACAAAGCTTGCCAGCTGGCTACCAGTTCCCCTAGGCTAACGCATGCTTGTGAGTTGTATGAACAAGCAAACTGGCTTCAGTTCAATTCCAGACTCAGGTACCAAACATGTTTTCTGGCCAAAAAGATTAGGCAAGCCATGGCTCCTGCTGGGGTGTTGAAGCTCCTTACCCCTTAAGAACTCCATTGCATCACCAGGAGCACTGATAGTATGGCCTTCAATGTTCCCCTCTGTCGTACCTCATTAGGCTCTGCCTCATGACATCTCTTCTGTTACATCACTAGGCGCTTTTAAACAAAAACTTAGGAAGAGCTGGTCTCCATGGCCTGTTGTGACTGCTCACCTTAATCACTGTCTGGCTATCAGGTGTGACTCCCCAACATTCCCAACCTGGGTCTTCCACCTCTTGGCCTACTGGCCTTGTTCCCACCTCTTGATATGGTCCCCGGGACTGAAATTCTCTTTTTCTAAACCTACACATTTTCCTGCTCTGCCCCTTGCCCCTCTTTGCTTGAGCCCTGCCCTAATCTTAATCTCTCACTCTGCTACTCACACCTTTACCTTCCCTATCAACTTGACATATTTGTACATAGCAGGTTATATTGTTTTCCTTCTTGAGAATGTAGTCTCAAAATGTACAGCACTTTATGTATATTCCTGCATGTACCTATTACCTGTATAACCAACTGTTGTTACTGTTTTATTTGTTGTTACTGTTTTATTTTACTAGTTTATCTGACTTGGAACCTATGTAATGAGCTTGTTCTCAAAGGTGTTAATCTGAAATCACAATAAATAAATATATATATACATAAACTTCAGGCCTTTCTATAGAAGCAAAATCATGTAATAATACTTTGCCCTGTACACTAGAATGAACATGAAACTGGTGTTCAAAAATAGCTGTGAGTACTTTATTCATTTATTAGAATCTCAGATAACACCTCTGAGCTAAAAGCTCATTTACAAAGGTTCCACATTGTAAGGCAATAGACAAGGTACATAGACATTACAAAACAGATGGGGTATAAACAGCAGACAAGTACATTATGGTACATACAGATACAGATTCAAGCAAGCAATATTGATAAAAACTTGGGGCTAGGCATATTAAAGAACACTCATTTTTAATTATTTCAAGTCTTAAAACAAATGCTAAAGCAGACTCAGCCTTTGGAAGAAATAGCATGTTACAAGGCATGAGAAAATGGGTGATCTAAAATAGAATAACAATTGATAGGATTAAATATTTACTGTAACTTGCACTGGTGATACTTTTGGTACAGTACATTGTCAGGCTTGACTGGGCCTCTCCTGGAACAGATTGGGGCCTCCCCAGGTAGGCTAGCCTCACCATTTGAGAAACCTGATTAACAGAACAGCGGGAGTTCCTTGACATCTTCTGCCACAGACGGTGATGTGCTGCTGGCATATATTCCATCAGTGAGCCACCATTCTGTCAGTCTGTCTGTCTGTCTGTCTGTCTGTCTGTCTATGTCTGTCTGTCTATATGTCTGTCTATGTAGCTATCTGTCAACTTCTTACCTACCTTTTTATCTATCAAATGGAATGGGGTGCCCATCCCTGCTATCACTATACTGTCTACACCCTCCCCTCCAGATTTCCCACACCCTTCTCATTGTAAATATTAATTACAGTGGATCAGGGTGCCCACCACTGGTACTGCTTCTTTCAACCCCCTGTTTCCTCCAGGTTACCCCCCCAAAACTGGTTACATCACCCACATGTCTACCCCTGGTCCCACTGAAGATTATCCCAACACTGGGGTGTTCAATTCCCAGTGTTGACTTGTTCCCCTGTAAATAAGGAAACCATCCCTCAATGATTTTTTTAATTTCACTTAATAACCTATAAAAATGAAAATGGTCCTTGGCTGATCTGACCCCCCCACACACCTCCACCCATCCCATCTCACCCCCCCACTCTGCACTTGTTATCCCACCCCTTACTCACCTGCACATGTTGTACGATGTAGATCCACTCTCCATTTGAAAACACATGCTGCTGCTGCTGGAGCTGGTGACTGCTATATGAGAAAATAAGGTAAGTCCTGTTTAGTGTATTTCAATGTGTTATCAACCTTTACTCATAACATTGTCATTTTTAAATATTTTTCCACCCAATTACCTCATGAACATGTTAGGGAGAATTTTTGAAATCCATCCAAAAGGTGATTTTGTAGTTGCTGTGAAAATCACCTTTCAGGCTGGATCTGAATCACTGGCCGGCTTCATGAGGTGGGGTCATAAGAAGGCTATGCTAAGAATGTGATGTAAAAACATGGTAAAATGACCAAGTTATGAGTGAACATTGAAATATTTTAATGTTCACTCATAACTTCAATGATTTTCAATATTTTTCCACCAAACTTTCAACGTGGCCATTTTGGGACCCCACTTCATGAACAAGGGAGCTTAAATTTTTTTAATTCATGGTAAAAGGTGAATTCACAATCACTGCAGGAAATCATGTTTTGGGCAGAATTTGAACATTTTCACACACTGGGTTCATGAAGTGGATAAGAAGAAGGCAATGATAAAAAATGTGGCATAAAACATGGTAAAATGACCAAGTTATAAGTGACTGTTAAAATATTTTAATGTTCACTCATAACTTCACTAATTTTAATATTTTGACTCCAAGCTTTCAACACAGACATTTTTTCACACCACCTCATAAATGTGACAGGTGTCATTTTTCAAATCCTGGACAAGGTGGGTAAGATTCTCAAAACACTTTGAAAGTCCAAAAAATGTGCAAGTCCCCAAAATTTGTGCAGTTGCAGAAAAAAGGGGTAATTGCACTGCATCACATACACAAAATGTCTGCAGCTGCAGAAAAAATTCACTGTGGACTATGGAAAAAACACTGCTGTTGAAGTTCCTGTGTAAAAAAAAAGCCATTAAAAAGTGTGGCATACCCCCTTAAAGATCAAGGTCAAATTTAGAAATTAAAATGTCAAATGTCAGCTTTGTTTCTTGTGTGTTTAATAATAATACATGTTATGTACAAACCATTGTATACTGTGTTTTGTGATTATTCCCATTACATCCATAAAAGCAAACCCCTGTTTGTAACTTATAGTCACTGACATTTTTTTCATTTTTGTTATGATCTTGGCTGAGAGCCTGACTGCTATTGACATAATTCAAGGACTAACATCAATGGCAGCAGCACGAGAATGTCAAGCAGAACAGCTGATCAGATGTCTCAATATGCTTATGTGTGTTTCCCAGCAAAAGTTATTTTGCCAGTCCTTTTTGACACATTACTCTAATCCCACTACAGTATAGAAAAAAAAACCTCTTGTATTCAGATGTGTGTTAGTGTCACTGCTACTCACTAATGCTGACCTTTCTTTGCCAAGTAATACTTTTTAAACTAACTACACTCAGATCAACTCATGGTGAGCCCTAGTATTGCCATTAATCTCATTTGAAAACATGTAGTAATTCAGTATCAGCTTGCATTATGCAGTTATCTGCCCCAAAAGCAAAATACAATAAAATAGTGTGTGCAGTGTGAGTGTCAGTTAATTCATCAATTTACTGTAGCTCGGCACCGAAAATTGAAGTGGCCCTGTCAGTGTGACACCTCTATATCCTCAGGTTAAACTATTATTCTGTTTTTTCCCTTTTTAAATTTGCTGAACAAAAGTCTAACAGCTATGATTCTGCCTTAGTGGCAGTCAAGCAGTTACACTCTCTCCTCCTACCCAAACTCTTCACTAAAGCTGGCCGCCAACCCCAGCAAGACATGAATGCTAGCACTCTAACCTGTACATGACTTTTGTGAAATGTGAAGGTTTTGCTGGTTTTGATGTAGAGTTTTGTTTTAATACTGGGGAGGATGACTGGAAGAAAGCTTGAAATGATTAATGACAGGCTAACAAGGTGGCGAGGAAGGGACCCAGCTGGGAAAATAGCCGCACCTGTAAGGAGATTGTATTTCCACCAGGCAACACTCATTCACAGAGACAAACTTAATTTGTTCTTTCTCATGGCCACCAACATTGATTGCTACTGAGTTACAACAAGCAGACAACGTGGTGACAACCTAATGTAGGACTAGCAAATCGGCTCAGTGGCTATACACATAAGTGAGTAACAAGAGAACTTGCTCATCCTCAAAGACATGAACCAAGTTTTAACCTCATATACACAAGCAAAATGTCAGTGGCCATGAGAAAAAAATAAAGTTAGTGTTGGTGGATGAGTGAGGCATTCCATGACCACTGACCTGGGTGCTGGTGTTGTGTCCATCTTTTGCCTGAAGTAGCAGTCTGGATGTCAGCCGATCAGGATGTATTTCAATTGTTCCTGATGTCAAGCCTCTCACAGCTGCAATCTAGCAGGCCTACTTACACCTACAGTTTCGTATTAGTTTGCCTCAATGCGCCAATCAGATTTCATGCCTGACGATTCCAACCAGCTGCAAAAATGCTGCTCAGTTTAGTTTTTTTTTTTTGTATTTGGCTGTAAGAGACACTGTTGCTGCACAAAAAAGCTGGATGGGTCCACTACCAAAAATGACACGAATGAAAGCAACCTGACTGATTCCAAGCATGCCTCTCAGTAAAAGCATTTTGTTACCAATATGTTATTACAGTATTCGGCTTCCTGAAAAAAAAAAAAAAGCAAATGAAAACAACTGCTGTCTACAACTTTAATTGTTCTGGTGCCATGGTTTTATCACAGACTGTGTGACCTAAAACTGCTGCCTATAACAGTACTTGTTTTGTTGCCATGACATTGCCATGGACCATGTATTTTTCCTAACAGTGGTAGAACCCCATATGCACTGTTGATGGTGGTGGTGGTGGTGGTGGGGGGTGGTTGTTTGTTTTGATTAAATAAAGACCTACTTTCTCAGCCATGAGTTACAGACACTCAAAACTGATTTAAACATAAGGTGCTGTGGAGCAAGCTGTGAGGAGTTCCAATTGCTGGTTTATCTATGCTTCTATACAGTACTTTGCACTGCTATTGTTGTGGTGCACTAAGCTTGACCACAGCATTGCTGCAGACTGCATGTTTTTCTAAACCGCAGCATATAATGATTATTGCAGTTTTAATTTCACTGGTTAATATAATGAAATTAAAATTGCATTACATTAACAGTTCTACAGTACTGAGACATCTGATCAGCTGTTCTGCTTGACACTCTTGTGCTGCTGCCATTGACATCAGTCCTTGAATGATGTCAATGGCAGTCAGCTCTCAGCTGAGATTGTAACAAAAACAAAGAAAATTTCAGTGACTGTAGGTTACAAACAGGGGCTTGCTTTTATGGATGTAGTGGAAATAATCACAAAACACAGTATACAATGGTTTGTGCATAACATTTATTATTAAACACACAAAAAACAAAGCAAAAATTTGACATTTTAATTTCTATATTTGCCATTGATCTTTTTTTTTCTTTCTCCTTCCTATACTCCCTGGTCCACCTCTCCTTCCAGCCAGCCATGGACCCCACCAACACCCTCGTCCCAACCCCCTCTACCTTATCTCACATTGCAGCTCTCCCAGGGGTAACCCGGTGTATCCCTTCACCAGATGGGTCCCTCTCTTCTGAGGGGGAAGGTGCCAGGGAAGGCAACCAGCGCACTATCTGTTCAGTCCCTGGGAACTGCTGAGGTGGCTTTGTGGCCTCAGAGCACTCATGGTGGCAAAAGCCAGCAGCCATCATCGGGCTGGCCAAGGAGCAGGTTTTCCCAGTTTGCTCCCTGGGGGTGTGGTGTGCCACAGACGTCAAGGCACATGCCAATGTCCACCACACCCCTTGCATTCAGCAGGGCTAACTGAGCTGTCATGCTCCTGGCCTCCATGAGGAGGCGGCACACAGCGAGCCACATCCCCCCCCCAGGAGAAGGCAACCAGTCATCGGACGCTGGAAAGCAATGTTATTTATTTATTTAAAAGTTTTACCAGGAAGGCATATTGAGCGGAATATCGCTCAATTTCAGATGCGTCCTGGTGGAAGGGGGTTGTGGAGAAGTATACAATAGAGATTTACTAACAATTGGGAAACAATCATAGTGGGGGTTCAGGCACCAAGCAACAGCAAACATGTGGGTTGTATAGCAGCGTCAGGTTTTTCAACAAAAATAGCAGACATTGCAACTGACAGTCAGCAAACCACAACCACATGACCCAGTGCAGCCCATAAAGGAGCCCAACAGGCTTTAGAGGCAGAGGTGGTAACAAACACAAGTGTGTGCACCACACGCAGGCAAAAGAAAAACCTCCTAGAGAGACACAACCAATGATTACAAACTGCCACTGGGTGCAAGGTCCTGCAAGTACAGATGGTGCTACTATGGTCCCAGTTGTGGGACTGGCTGTTGGCCTTGCTGGGAGTGCTGGTTCTGCTGCAACTTTTGCAAGGCTGTTAAAATTTCCTGCTCCAGTTAATATGGATCGCCTGTTGTTCTGTCTGTGGTGCCATTTCTAACAGTTGCAGATCTGCACATGTGCATTTTCCACAGTTGCAGAATTTTGTAGCTCACCATTTTTGCGATTTCCTGCACCTGAAGAAATTTCAACTGTGAATATGCTGCACTTGCACTCCTGCAGTTTTGCAAGTTTTTTTCAGCACATGCAGATTTTTTTGCTCTCTTTGTAAATCTAGCCTGATGTGTTTTCACACTTGGGGTACTAAGTTACATCTTGGCCAGTATTCTATTAATGCACTTATCATGTTTATAAGGGGAGTCATAAAACAGTTATCTTGAAAAGTTGGGATCAAAATAAAAAGGTAATTAAAATAAATTTTGTGTGGAGTGCCTGACTTTACCCCAGTGAGTAGTGCTTTGTGATCCCATGCCAGTGAGCTGAGTTTTGGGATGAACTCAGTGAGCAAGGTGCATACTAAGGTTATGGGGAGCAAAGAGACTGAGTTGCCCATAGAATATATTTACCCAAATGTCTTTTAAATTCAACTTTAGTTCTGCTTATAACTACAACAATTGATAATTGATTCCAAGGGTTGACCGCTCTAAGGGTAAGGAAATATTTTAATTTCAGTGTATTAAGGGGCCTTCCAACTATTTGCAGTGGATGACCTCTAATGGCCCTCACATTGTGTTTGTTTTCAATTCCTAGTTCACACATAAGATAAGGGTAATTTATGATGTCGTACATAAGAAGCAGATCTTCCTTAAGCCTTCTGGTCTCCAGGGGCATTTGAATCAATGATTACAATCTTTGTTCATTCATATGGCCTATTTTTAAACCCATAGATGTTCTTCATGTATCTCCTCTGTACCCTTTCTAGCAATTTACAATCCAATTTTTTTAAATGGGCACCACAACTGAGATGCATATTCTAGGTTGGGTCTTACATACGCTCTGAACAAAGGAATCAATTCTTTGGAATTATTTGATGCTATATTAAACTTTATAGACCATATAACTTTATTAGTTTTGCTAATTGCTGTGTTAGCCTGTGGAGTGCAACCTAAATCATCTGCTATGTGGACAACCAAATCTTGTTCATTATTGGTAGTGCACAGGATTTTACCACTTATTGAATAAGACTAGTTTTGATTTTGTTTTCCCAAATGCATTACCTTGCATTTATCCATATTCAACTTCCTGTATCATTTACTGACCTAATCAAAGATTTTATCGAGGTCCCTTTGAAGATCTTGAGCCTGTTGAGAAGTATTACATGGCCTGCAAATTTTGACATCATCTGCATATTTAACAGAATAGTTCAAAATATCCTTTGTCATATCAGACATGAATATCTGGAAGAGGGAGGGGCCTAAAACGAAGCCTTACAGCACTCCACGGGTGACCCTACCAGTGTCTGATAAGTTGCCATCAAATATTACCCTTTGAGAGCTTCCTATCAACAGTCACTTATCCATTTAATAATTGCAATATCAATAGCATAATTCTTAATTTTTCTGTCAATGCCCAGTGAGGCATTACATCAAAAAGCCTTGCTAAAATCAAGGAATACAACATCACACAGTAATCTCTTATCAAGCAAGTTTACTGATGTTCTCATAAAACCACATCAAATTGGTTAAAGCAGCAGTGCAACAAAAAAAGTTATTCCCAAAAGCTAATTTTCTGCTATGGTTAAAGAAAATATTGGCATGGCTGTTGATTTGGGTTTTCTGGGTGCCTCCTGTGTTGTGAACTGTACCTTTGCATTTTTGTCTTGACCCTTACCCTCCTCTGGTCCTCAGTATTATTTCTGTGCAAAGATGAGGCGGCCATCTTTTTTTCTTGAGAAATAATTACTTTAAAACTTTCATAAAATCCTTAAATGTTAATGAAATCTGAAAATGTTACCACCAAAATAAACTGGAAGACATATGGCATCAATTAGGAAGAAAAAAAGTTGGGGTCAAATTTTAACCCACTTTTGTTGCACTGCTGCTTTAAAGTACCATGACTGTATCTCTAGTATTAATTTCAGGTGAGATTATATCCTTTATAAGGCTTTCCAAAATCTTGCATACTGTTGAAGTAAGGCTAATAGACTGATAATTTCTCCACTCCTGTCTAGATCCCTTTTTGTGCATTGGGAAAACATGTACTAGTTTCCAGTACATAGGAACAAAACCTTGATTAATACACCTTTCAAACAATAATTTCAAGGGACATGACAGAAAATCTGACCTCAGGTACAATATGTATGTTCTGTGATACTATTTGGACTGGGAGTTGTTTTTCTCATTTGTTTTAGCAATTTGATCTTTATTTTGTCCAATGAATTTTATGTAGCTATAATTAGAAGGTTCAGAGCAAGTAATTATTCTCTTTCCAGGACCATATACCTCACAAAAGATTTTATTAAATAAACTGGCAATTTTAATATGGTCAATGATCAATTCACCATTATGCAAAATTTGGTGCTATTTGGCTTACCGGTTTTCTAAAGGAGTTCACATAGGTGTAAAAAGATTTATGATTGTCTTTTTTTTTTTTTGCATGTATTGCTAACTGATGTTTGTAATCTCTTTTTGCCTTGCTTATTTCTTTTTTGCATATTTTCTGTATAGATACATAGGTTTCCCTAGAAGTACTAGTGTTAAGGTGAAGGTGTTCATGGTGTGCTATATTATTTTTATTAATTGTCCTTTTTATTTTTTTTTTCACCCACTTTGGTTTAACTTGTTGTTTGAATATTTTTGTTTGATTGGAATGTATTTGCTACATAGAGACAGGATAATATTGCTCATAAACTCCCAAACATCTTCACTTGTCTATTGTGCAATTCATCCTTACAATTAATTTTACGAAGTGATTACTTTATTTGGGGGTAAGGAAAGTAAGGAAATTATTACAGTGGAGCCATGGGGTGGGAATAGGGCAGACTAGATGTGCCAAGTGGTCCTTTTCTGCTGACAGATTTTTATGTTTTTATGTTTCTATTTGTCTTACCATCTAAAAATATTGTAGTCCTACCATTATATAAACTGACTTCTTGTAAGATGTTGAACTCAGTGACATTATGGTCACTGTTACCAAGGAGAAAACACTAATACATTTATTAATAAGTAGGGAATCAGCACACAGTGTCAGATCTAAAATTTATCACCTGTGATAGATATACATGATGTTTAAATTGAAGGTGCTCACAAATTGAGAGTAGCTTTTTACCACAGAAGCTTGGAACTAACTAGTTTTGCCAATTAACTGCACCCATATTAAAATCTTCCATAACAACAATGTCACCTAATTCCCCTGCTATCTCTATTTCTGAGAGAATTGCATTGTAGATTTCAACTGGGTAATCTGGGGGTGGTAACACACCCCTAAAAACAAGGAGTCAACTTAATCAAGCATGAGTTTCTCCCATAAGGTTTTTGTTTATAAAGAGTGTGCTTTAATTTTTTTCAGACACCTCCACTGACATGATATTATTATTTATAATCAGTGATACACCTCCACCTTTTCTGGATACTTGGTTGCATGTATGCATATTATACCCCCATTGTCTTGAAACCCCATGCTGATTTGTCATCCCACAATGTTTTAGTGATTGCCGTAATTGCTGACTCATGCTGTGCAATACACACTTTTAGTTCATCTAATTTATTGTTTAAGCATCTAGCATTTAACAATATGAAACTTAAATCAGTCTTTATCTTTTTTATATACTTAGTTTTTGATTTTTGGTCTGACTCAGGAGATGAAAGATTATGTTGTTCCCCCAATTTATTTAGTTTAAATCAAGTTCTACAGAATAGTTTTTAAAGTTAAGCCTTAGGACTTTTGAACCAAACTTATTTAGGTGTAGTCCATCTTTTGAAAACATTTCATGCTTCTGTGCAAAGTTATCCCATTTTGGTACAAAACCAATCTCTTTATTTTTACACCTGTTGGATAATTTACTATTTATACTAAGTATGGTTTTGTTTTTCTTCAGGTGAGCCCTAGGAATAGGCAAGGTGCCAGAAATTGCAGCTTTATGCCCTCTTGATTTTAATTTCATGCCTAGATTTAAAAGGTTGGAGCAGATATCCTTTTCATGGCTCTTCCCCATGTCATTTGTACCTATATGTAAAATAATTGATGAATTTTGTGAAAGGTGTAACTTGTCAATATTTCTATCAATATCTAGGATTTTTGCTCCTTGCATACAAGTAACAACTTTATTCAACTTGTCCTTCCTACATACATAGCCATCTGTGCATTTTATGATAGATTAACCAATCACTATTTTTAGTAGAGGGGTCTGACTATGTGGTCTTTCATTCTGTCTTTCAACAGAGGGTCGAGCTTTAGCAAAGAAAAAAAAGAGCATGTTTTTCAGACATGGTTTCATCTTCAAGGGCAACAAACCTGTTCTAGGTACTGATAGCATTTTACAGTATGGCCCATTGCAGTTTTTGTGGTTGCATTTTGTAACCTTACTCCAATCATCAGTCTTAACCTCGTAACTTTTTGCTTTATGACTGGTGGATGATGAACTAATATTTGGATCCTCACTATCCTGTGATGATTTATTTTATCTTGTGCCCCTGTTTCAGTAGTTAATGCTTCATTATCTATGCAATTAACAAACCTTTCTATTTTTTTATTTCAATTACATTATGTAGTTCAGTTTTTAAAATATCTATTTCAAAGTAAATCACATTTAATTTGCAACATTTACTACATGTTGTGGATGTGCTACTCTCTGTAGTAAACATATTTCAGTTGCTGAATTTTTGTGTTATACCTGGTTTTAAGAGCAAGTCTAACATTTCATTTGTACAGTCCAGATCAGTAAACTGCAGGTGTGTTATGACTAACACTTACTTAAAATCACTGATCAGCTAAGAAAAGTGACCTGCTCCTTCTGCTTCCTCAGCTGATGTAGGCAGATGCAGCTTACCTCTGCCAGTGTTGCCTCCACCCCTCATTCACCTCTGCTCACTGAGGCTAGTGCTTTTATGTTCGCCCAACCGGAAGTGACTTCAACACATGCTTCCATGTCTTCATGGAATAAAACTTAAAATTTTAGGCAGCTGCACAGATAATCTACTTTTAAAAAGGCAATATTAAATGTGCCTGAGTGTGGAAAGAGGCACTTCAAACTGTAGTCAGACTACAGCAGCTGTAAACCTTCACTCCTCACTCAGATGGGGTTAAAGGCCGCGATCCAGCTTGTTGCTATAGTAATTAGTAAAGCAAGTCCCCTGTCCTCTCTCAGGGGTCAGAAACTCCCAGAAGTGCTGTATTCACCCTCCTACAAGCACACACAAAGTGTTTTACTCAATAATTCAAGGTGGATGGGATGAGTCTGGGGGGGCAGTGCTGTCGTGCAACACCACCCCCAGCTGGGAAGAGTAGGTGCAGGGTTGCCCACATGGTCCCAAGTAACATTTAGTAAAGAGAATTCTTCTCTTGGCATACAGCCCTCCACCTTTGCACCTGTGGGTGCCAGAGGGCCTTGTGCTTTGGCTAAGAGATAGACTCTTTTTCATGCGCATCTGTATTTGTTTCCACATGGAAGGGCAGGTCCCAGAGGGCCCTGCACTTCTGCAGCTCAGCAGATAGCCACATGAATTCAAATCATCCACTGCTGTATAGAAGAGGTCTTGCAGTTCCATATCAGACAAAGTCTTCCCTTGGCTCAGGCCAGAGGGCCCTCCACGTCTGCATCTTTTTGACATGAATGAATGAGGATACGATTCCACTAACTCAAAAAGAAAGGAAATTCTTTGCAATTATTTTAAAAAAAAAACATATGTTAATGCACCAGTTATTGTTCAAAATAATGCCACACAAGTAGAGAAATGTAGTATTAGGTTTTCCAACTCTAATTCCCAACCCCATCTCCCAAGCAGCAAAAGGCAAAAATATTAGGATTTTGGGTCTCCGGAGTCTTGGCAAATTAGTGGTGAGATGTTTATTAGGGTTGTCAACTCTAATACTCACCACCCTCCTAATCCGTAGCTTACTGCCCAAAGCACAAGGTACAGCTCCAAGCCAGTGCCTCATTGTGATACACTGTTCAAATGTAGAGAAGTATGTCTCTTCACATGTTGCCAACAAAATCTGTTATACCTTTCTTCATGCAGTGTCCTGCGGGTCTGCATGAAGAAAAGAGATCATATCTGACTTTGCTTGCTTAGGGGAGTGTTAAGCATTAGGGTTGACACTCCAAGGAAGACCCTGTCAATGATTCGCCAAGACTTTGTAAACCTAAAAGCCTAATGTTTTTTCCTTTTGCTACTTGGGGTAGTGGGGGTGGGGAGTTAGGGTTGGAAACCCTAATGCCACATTTCCCTACTTTTTTGGTGTTATGTTGAACCCTTACTGGAGCATTAATGCAGTGCTTTTGCAAAGAATATATATATATATATATATATATATATATATGTATATATGTGTGTATATATACAGTATATTTTATACATATATATATAGCTATCTCTCTCTCTCTCTCTCTCTATCTATATATATATATATATATATTTATATATATTTGCATGGTAATGCAAATATAGTTAAGATTGAGAAGAGTTTGCAGTGTTTAACCCAAATATTTGTTCCTTTATTACTTTGGCACCATTCAACAAAATTGTGTGAAATTTAGCATTTGTGGTCTGGGTGACAGGTTTTTGAGACGTGGGAAGTTTTGTGATGGATTTTGAGATCTGGAAATATCAAAAATATATAAAAAGCACATTTTGGGGCTGTTTTTTGGTTTCACTTTTGGAAAAGATGGTTTGGTATTTTGTTCTGAAACTTTCAGGGCTGAATGGAGCTTGTGCTAAGGGTGTGTCTTTTGAAGGTTTTATGAAAAATTATTTGGTTCTTGAGTTATACAGTTTTTAAATTTGTCTTCTGAGCATGTTCAGTAATGTTTTCAGGATAACCCTCAGACATGATCAAAAAATTCTTCTTTTGCAAACTGTTTTTAGGTTGCAACTAATTGTGTTTTTGGGTTAATCAGAAAAATATTTAGGTTGTGATGGCCGCCATCTTGCTTTCCCCCCCAAAAACTTGGACAATACATAAAAATGAGGATTTAAAAAACAAACAAACAAGAAAACAGACACCATAACCTAGCTAAATGGGACTTGTTTTGCTAGATTCTGGTGTTTGCATTTGAAAAATGGCTCAGAAATAAGACCTGATTGCAGATTCAGTAGGCTGGGGGAAATAAGTGTGCTTTAACTCAAAGAGAAGCATAACACTGCTCCACATACCCAGATGTCAGAAAAGCTGCAATAATATGATGCTGGTGCTGATATGTTTGCATTCCCAGTCTCTCCACCACCATCCCCAACAACATCCTCACTTGCCTGACCACTTACTATACGGTAACTTTGTAGACTGTCTGAGGGAAAATTGACTCATTGTCATTATCGTCCACAATGTCCGCACAGAATACCTCAACTCCTCCTTATATTAATTCATTGAGTTTTGGCTGTGGAGAAGCTGAGCTGCTGAAATTGTATGCTGGACAGTTTTTATAACAGGTATGTCACTGTGGCCTATTTTATCCTGATGATAGTTGAGTTATTTATACTCTAGAAAATTCCCAGTGGTCTCAGAGTGTTTTTATTATTTATTTATTTAAAAATATCAGATTTACAGACCTTTGAGTCAGGGACTAATTTACAAAGGCACCTCGTCGAACTTAAGACAAAGACAGCACAGTTAACAGGTCATAAAACAATAGCTCAGAGAGCAGACAGTTGTAACAGTCATTTACTGAAGATACATGAGTAGCAGTGGATTAAATAGTATACATAGCTTAGGCACACAGGCACCACATAAGATACATGGGTAGCAGTAGTTAAACAGTATACGTAGTTTATGCACACAGGCACCACATCAGGAGAGACCAAAGTAGGTCTACAATATACACTAGATAAAAGCAATTGACATCAGGAGTCACAGAGTAGCCCAGAATGTTCACATGAGGGCTGCAAGTAGTCTAAGGACCATGTCATGACTGTGGATGATTGTCCAGGGGGAAATTATGTACATTTGTAGCAGTGGGAGTCCAGCAAGTGGACTCTGAGGGCAGCCTTGAAAGAATCTAGCTTATATTGACTGGGAGGGAGTTGAACCAGGTGGGTGCTCTTTAACTGAAGGATCTCTGGGCTAGAGATGTTCTGGCCCTGGGGACTAGAAGTGAGGTCTTGACAGTGTTGTGGGTGGATACTGCAGGGGAGGCCCAGTGGAGGGAGGTAGAGACTCTGGGGGGAGAGCCCGAGCAGAGTCTTCTTTACTAGAAGGCAGGTTTGGAGGCAAAGTCTTTCCTCAAGATTGAGCAAATTGGTGGAGGAGTACAATAGACAGGTGTGAGTGTGCCTCAGGACACCAGTCAGGAGCCTGAAGGCCTTATTGATGGAGAGCTGGATTTTAGCAAGGGCAGTATTGTTGGCAGCAGCATAGATGGGTAGGCCATAGTCTAATAGAGACAGGACGGATGAGGTGATTGCTAACCTGAGAGCCTCGGGGGGAGGCAATCCCTATGATGGTATAGGAGTCCGATCCTGACATTAGTGTCAGCAGAAAGGTCACTGATGTAGGAGTGGAAGGTAAGGGATAAGTCAAATGTGATACCCAGGTACTTGTAGGAGAAAATCTGCTTGATGGGGTGTGGTGTGCTGGGTAGTATCATGAGGGGGCACCACTGGCTTTGTTTTGGTGATGCCAGAAGAGCATAGCCTTGGTCTTTTTTAGGTTCAGGACCAGTCAATGGGCAGTGAACCAATGTTCAGCTTGTTGAAA
Source organism: Neoceratodus forsteri (assembly GCA_016271365.2). Classification (NCBI taxonomy): domain Eukaryota; kingdom Metazoa; phylum Chordata; order Ceratodontiformes; family Ceratodontidae; genus Neoceratodus; species Neoceratodus forsteri. The sequence goes on along the minus strand of CM057452.1, from coordinate 559,144,671 downwards.
AGCATGTTGGAGGGTGGTCTGCAGTGTGGTGGGTTTGGGATCTGAGGTGAAAAGCACTGCATCATCCACATAGAGGAGGATCCTACTAGAACAGGCAGAGGGGACAGTGCTTAGATAGATGCTGGAGAGCAGGGGGCCCAGGATAGACCCCTGGGGACACCAGAACAGACAGGATGGGTGTCAGATAAGGTGCCATTGATTTTAATGCACTGTGCTCTGACAGAGAGGTAGCTGGTGAACCATACGAGGGCACCAGGGTAGAAACCAAGGCATCTGAGGGAGTCAAGCAGGAGGGGGATGGCAGACTGTGTCAAAAGCCTTGGAGAGGTCAATGAACATGGCCCTGGCGGGGTTGCCGATGTCAAGAGCAGAGTGCAGGACGTTAGAGAATTTGAGTAGGACTTAGTGCTGCTATGACCAGAATGAAAGCTGTGCTGCTCTGGGCAGAGAATATCATGCTTGACCAGGTACTCCATGAGTTGGTTGGCTACTACTTTTTCCAGCACCTTAGAGAGTGGGGGGAGGATGGAGGTTGGCCGGTAGTTACCAGGAAAGGACTGAGCCCCACTCTTAAGAATAAGTGTGATGATGGTGGTTTTCCAGGCATTGAGGAACTAACCCAGGCACAGACAGCAGTTTAGCAGGTCAGTAAGAGGGACCAGGATAACATCCAGGACCAGGTGTAGGAGCCTAGCATCCAAAGGGTTGGTACTGGGGTTATTACTATTGACGGCTTTTAGGAGATAGGGTCTGGCTTCAAGTGGGGAGATCATGTGAAAGTAGAAATGCGGGTGCTGTAGGGTGGGCTGCTGCAAGGCTGGGATAGGGTCGAATAAATTACTGGGTAGGAAAGAACTTAGGTCTGAGAAGGCGGCATTTGGACAGTCTGCAATGCCAAGGGGTTCAGAGCAGACAGTGCCATTAACAGAAAGTTGAGAGGGCAGTGGGGAGCGGGACTTCCCGTTCAGCTCTTTGACATTGTTCCAAAAGTTTCTAGCAGACCCCCATGTAGAGGCAAGGGTGGACCAGTAATACTGAGCTTTAGCCTGCCGGATGGCCCAGGTACACTTATTGTGCTCTGTGTTATACGCTTGCCTGCCAGCTGGCTTGCCAGATTCCATGGCAATGTGCCAGAGGTTGTCCCTCATTTTAGGTTTCAGGAGGAGGGAGGGGGTGACCCACAGTACATTTAGTTTTTTGGTGCGCTTTCTAGTGAAAGGAGCAAAGAGGTCACAGGCTTTACTAAAGGAGTGCTTAAAGAAGTCAAGAGCCTCGTCTATGGATGGTGCATGTCTGATGGGGGACCAGTCCAGTTGGACAAGGTACAGTTTAAGGTTATGAAGACCGCCTGGGAGGAGACACCAGCACTGGATGGTTCTCGGGGCTGGCTTACTGTTGGTAGAGGACCAGAAGAATAAGACAGGGGAGTGGTCACTTCATGAATTGGGTAGCATGTTTATATCCAGTACTTTCTGGGGGTGGTTGGTAATTATGATGTCCAGGAGGGTGCTGATACCGGTAGAGGGGTTGTACCTAGTGGGGTGGGAGACTAGCTGGGTCATGTAGAGTGTGACAAAAGAGTCTCTGGTTTGGGAAGCAGATTCTGTGAGCCTATTGATGTTAAGATCTCCAGTAATTATCTGTCCCACTTTGGGCAGTAGGCCAGAAAGGTAATCAGTAAGCAACTGGATGGTGGGGTCTTGCTGTCTAGGGGGAATATAGGCAACAGTGAAGAAGAGTGGGCCCTTATCAGGATTGAGGGAGAGTTTTAGTGTAAGGGCTTATGCCCCACTATCAAGCTTGGGAGGTGGCAGCGCCTGTCCAAGAAGGGTGTCGCACATGTAGGCAGTACAACCACCCCCGCGTTTGCCCACCCAGTCTTCCTGAAGAGGGTGTACCCTGGGAAGGAGACAAAGGAATCAGGGGCAGATTTGGATAACCAGGTTTCCATGAGTGTGATAATGTCTGGTTGGTGCTGTACAACCCAGCACTGGAATGCCACAGCCTTTTTGAGGAGGCTGCAAATATTTAAGGAGGCGATGTGGAGACCTTCAACCAGGATGGGCTTGTTAAGATTGGTGGGCATACGGCCTGGGTTAGGGTGGATGTTTCCAGACAATAGTAATAGGAGGGTGATTAGTTTGATTAGGGTATGGTAGTGACTGAAACACCACACAGGGTGTCTGGACAGGGGGCCAGATGCAGAAGTGCAGGGGGTGGGTAAGGTATGGAGGGTGGGAATGGCTGAGAAAAGCAGGGTCCAGGATGGGCAAAGGATGGAGGCAGAGGAATTAGTTGGAGGGGGATAGGGGGTGTCAAGAGTGGGGGGAGTTGGAGAGAGGTGGCACACATAAGTGGGGGGGTACTGTATGTGGTGGGTGTGTGCCCTAGTTGTTTTGGGGCTGGTAAAAGGAGAATAAAGGCAAACATAGATAGTATCAGTACACATGGTGTATTGAGCAATGACGTGGATAGGAGTTGCGTCATGCTGGACTTGAGTGTGACTGCCACTACAGAGTAGTGGTAGGGCTCTGGACTTTGGCAGCAAAGGTTCCAGGTTCAAATCCTGGTGAGGGAGGGGCAGAAATTAGCCTAACGGCAGTGACCCAGGGGTGGGTGGAAGCCTGAGTAGGGTGTTGTCTGGTGGTGAAATGTAGGGTACGATGGTGACTCCTAGTGGTCAGCAGGTGAAGGTGTGGACCAGGTGGAGCTGGGAGCAGCCAAGGCAAGAGGGAGGGACCTTTGACCCAGGGAGATGGAGGGGGAGGTTACCTAGAAGGGAGAGGTAGGAACTTGGGCAGTAAAGATGAGGTACAAAGAGAGTGTCTACAGGGAGGTAGAGATAAAAGAGGAGGAAGAGTGATAGGAGAGGTAGAAAATAAGAAGACAGGTGTACACCCTCTGGTGGGCATTAAGTATAAGCTGGAAATGGAGAAGTGGAGACTTAGAAAAGAACAGGCAGGATGCCATGTGATAGGGAGGGTCTATAAATTGAGGCTTGGGTGGGTGGGTGGGATGGGCTAACACCCCCAACAAACAGCCATGGGAGGCAGAATTACCTCTTACAGCCCCACGGAGTGCTTCCACCCCTGTGGAGAGATGCTGAGCTGGATCGGGCTTGCAAGTGGGGGGGGGGGGAATTGGAGGCCTATATGAGAAGAGAGAAAGAGAGAACAAAGGCCTGGCATTAGAATGCAGCAGGAGGCTATTTGCTGTGCAGCCCTTACTGCGAATGCGCCAACTGTTCAGCTCTGTCCCGACACAGAGACCCTACTATTAATGCACGAGAATCCCAACCAAGATGGCGAAGAGATGCCAGGGACACTGCTAAACAGTGCATATGTCTCAAACAAATACTGGCAAACAGTAACAGTCTAGCATGTAAAACAGTGTTCTCCCGACTTAGAATTCAAGCAGTAAACTCCAAGTCAGAGGCTAACAGAGTAGACTAGAATGAAACAACAGTTGCTACAGTACTTAAAGTACTCCAAATATCACCCATTTAACCCCACTGGTAAACCTCAGGTAAAGCAGTCCAGAAACTCCGCCAACAAACAGTCAGGAAGATGGGAGGCAGAATTACCTCTTACATTCCCATGGAATACTTTCTACCCCTGTGGAGAGATGCTGGGCTGGATCTGGCTTGCAAGTGGGGAGGGTGTATTCCAGAGGCCTCTTACAGCCCCACGGAGTGCTTCCTACCCCTGTGGAGAGATGCTGAGCTGGGTCTGGCTTCTACAGGTTTCTTGAAGAGAGGAAAAGCAGAAGAGAAGGCTGTATTTTCATTCTTCATGACTTTGAAAATCAGGGACCTGTTACCCAGGAGATTAGGAGACTGGTACTGGAGGAAAATGGAGTAATTAGAGATGGGAAGAAAACAAAGGGTCTAGGAGGGATAAGGATCCTAAAAGCAGCAGCACAGCATTCAACAGACTTTCTATAGCTGGAGCTAACTTTTTTATGGGTTAGTGTTCGGTGGAGAGAGTAAACACAATCCAGGCTTACCAACTACAGCCTGTTTCAGCTAATAGTTTTGGTTTATTGACTTTCCAATAAAAAACAATTCCATCAGATTTTGTATGGAAGATCTCTGACAAAATGGAAATCTAACAAAACTGTAACTATCCCATGCCTTAAAAGTGTTTATAACTGCTTGGGTCAAAAAATGTTTATAACTGTGTGGGTCACGATATCTCAATACTGGGTTATACTGCAGTTCTGTAATTAAAGGATATTTCACCTAAAACACACAATGCTCTATCAGTAGTATACATAAATTATCCCAATACTAATAATGAACTGTTGAGAGCAGTGAGTGCATGTATTTAACCTCTTGGTAGTACTATACCTTGCATATGCTGATTACTATCCTCAAAAACTGTTAGGGCATGCTGATCAAATGCTCCTCCACTGTCTTCATTTATAGTGTATCAGTACATCTCAAATATTGCAGCAATCTAGGTTGTGTAACACATCTCAAAGTTGCACAGGAATTATGTTTACTATGCTAGTCTATACATTTGTAATGTGTTTTCATATGTTTAAGCCACCAATCATTTATTCTCTTTTCTAATCATTTCAATGTAAATTTCCTTTGGATATTAAAGTGGTGATGCTCTAGCTCAGATCCTATGTACAAGTACAGCTCAGGTGTGGATGTGCATGTTATGATATATTGTGACATGCTTATTTAATTTTTTGAAAGTACTGTACCCTCAATTTGCTTCAGTTCTTTCCATGCTGCTGATTGTGGTAGATAACATTTTCAGGAATTTCACCTTGACTGTGAAATGTTGTACTGCTTTTCATATTTATTGAGATATTTCTTATGCTGTTACCTAATGTAAAATATCACAGTCACTGTTCATAAGCTCAATCTGTAGGTACTTATCATGCATCAATTGTAATTTTTTTTGGTTCCTAATTTCAGCTAAAAAAAATGTGCATTTTTTGTTGCTGACAGTTGTTTCATAACAGGCTGTTTATTTCACAACACACTGCTTTCTTTCTTATTGATTTTCATCAAATCTTCATGGTTTTGGTGTGCTACAGTTCCACCAAGTCTCATCGACAACAAAGCTGTCGTTGGACTTTACATCAACAGCATTTTGCAGACAGCGATCACATCGCCTGGGAAATGTGTTGATGACCCGCAGTGTGATGAGATTCTTCTGACTGTTTGTGGGGGGCTTTGCCCCCCACACACCCATGCAAGGAGCTCTGCCCCTGCACCCCCCAGAATTAATGATTATCAACCCCAGAGCAGGCAGATTATGGGTGGGAGAGCAGCTTACAGCAGAGTCGCTGTATACATGCTTTGCTGCACACACCCATTTAACACTGTGGATGTTGAATGGGTTGTTGTCGATGTAATGGATTTGCTGTGGGGGGTTCATTGTTCGACCGGTATGCCATGTGCTACACCATATGTGTGTGTGTGTGTGTGTGTGTGTGTGGGGGGGGGCCTCAGTTGATTCTGTCAATTTTGTACAGAGCAAAATGAAGCATTTCTTCAATTGTTTAATTCCAAACATAGCAAATATAGAATCAGTAAATTTCGAGTCATCGTAAGAATGAAAAGAAATGCAATCTGATATATTTTTTTTTTTTCAGCCTCATAGATACCGTTCTTATGACGCCAATCACACTGTAACTATCTGAAAGTAAAGTCTGGTAGTATAAGCCCAATCAATGGCAAATTGACTCCAATATTCCAATCAAGATCATATCATACATTTGAAAATTGCACAGGAATTACATTTACTGTGCTAGTCTATACATATGTAAAGCGTTTTCATATATTTAAGCCACTAACCATTCATTCTCTTTTCTACTAATCATTTGAATGTAAATTTATTTTGGATATTGAAAGAGCTGCTGACACACTCCAGGAAGACAGTTTCTTGTGGATAATGATCTACAAGATGACGGACAGCACGGGTTCATCACTGGCAGATCCTGTCAGACAAACTTGGTTGACTTTTTTTGACTGGGTCACAAGGGCACTGGATGAGGGCCATGTGGTAGATGTAGTCTACCAGGATTTGAGCAAGGCCTTCGATTCAGTGCCACATGGAAGGTTAACCTGCAAGTTGAGGAGTCTTGGTATAGGGTGGAAGCTAGCACGATGGGTAGAAAACTGGCTGAGGGACAGGCAACAGAGGGTAGTTGTGGGGGGAGAAGCAGTGGAGCCCAGGGCAGTGACCAGTAGTGTCCCACAGGAATCAGTACTGGGACTAGTTCTGTTTAACATTTTTATCACAGGCATAGTGATTGGGGTCAAGAATAAGATTAGCCTCTTCGCCGATGACACCAAGATCTGTGCTGAGGTGGATGGGTAGGAGGGTGGCAAATTATTGCAGGAGGACTTGGCAAGACTGAAAGAGTGGTTGCACATCTGGCTGCTTGGGCTCAAGGCCAAGATGCGCAAGGTGATGCATTTCAGAGCCAAAAACCCAGGATACAGCTACTGGATGGATGGTATCAAACTGTCCACATCCAACGAGGAGAAGGATCTGGGGGTGCTTTTGACTAGGGAATTAAACCACTTGGCCCAGTGTAGGAAGGCAGCGGCTAAGGCTAACAGGATGCTGGGGTATATAGCAAGGGGGATTACATCCAGATGTAGCAAAGTCATATTGCCCCTGTACAGGTCCCTGGTGAGGCCACACTTGGAGTACTGCGTGCAGTTCTGGCATCCGTACTTGAAAAGGGATATTAAACTACTGGAGGCAGTGCAGCAAAGAGCAGCAAAGATGATCCAGGGGTTGGGGGATAGAACTTATGAGGAAAGACTAGAAGAGCTCAAATTGTATACCCTGAGGATAGAAGAGAGAGGGGGACATGATTGAGATCTTCAAGTATCTGAAGGGGATGAACAGAGTAGGCTTCCAGGGTGGGTTCACTCTCCAGAATGGAAGAGATACCAGAGGGCACTCCCTGAAGTTAAAGGGGCGGCAGATTCAGGAGGGAAAGGAGGAGGCACTACTTCACTGAAAGAATGGTAACAGGGTGGAATGCACTGCCTGAGCAACTCGTATCAGTGCAGACTGTGGGGTGTTTTAAGAGGGGGTTGGGCAAATTCAAGGAGAAAGTACATACTGGGGGGCCAGTTGGGGGAAGGAAGAGTTAATGGGAGGGGGGGCAACTGCAGTCTAATGGTCTGAAATGCTGTACACTCGAGCAGACTAAATAGACCATATGGCCTGTATCTGCTGGCAATTTCATGTGTTTGTAGGTTTGTATGTGCCTGCCCTAGGAACTTTTTCAGTCATAGATGAATATTTTCCGCCTAGTGGTTTAAAAGTTATTTCACTCGTAAAGGCCAGCTTGTAACTTCTTGGTACGAGCCAAGTGACTGTTGAGCGCTGCAGCGCAGCCCCTAAAAATAGCATAATTATGATGTGAAGTAGAGGGTAGGGCTGCAGGCGCTCTATGGAGAGTGTAATGGAATCAGGGGGGCTGCTTAAATGTACTAAGATTATCTTTACTGGCATGTATACATGTGTGGGGCTAATATATATAACTAGGGAAGCAAGGGAAGCAGGGAAAGCTCAAGAAGTGGTGAAGGGGCCTGGAGCGAAAGTGTGGATGACAACTAGAAATCTGTTCTATGTCATAACGGTGACTGTGGAATAGTGATCGCCATTATGGTTAGTGTACATCACCAAAAATTAATTTTGGTGATGCAAACTCACAGCGGGGATAAAGAGGGTGCCCGAGACCTATGGGTTGTTTTTTTAATGTGGAGGTCTGTTCCCCCTGTACGCCCCCACAGGAGGCTTTGCCCCCTGCACCCTCCTACTAATGGACTCTCAGCTCCAAGGGGGTACATGCTGGGGGGGTTAAAATCTTTGAAAAATAAAAAGCCACCTACCGGGGGGAAAAAAAAGCGCCACACTGGACCTAAACCCTGCACCTCCCAAGTGACCACCCACCCCACCATGCTAGCCATCCAGCTCAGCAGCTGCCCACCACACCCCCTCCCACATAACTTCCCTTCCCTTCCTCCCCCCATGCAAGTGTATATGCATGTATTTCCCTTTGCCGTGTCTCACCCACCCAGATATTTGCTTGCTACTCTGCCAGATAGCCCTGTAAACAGGCACCATGACTGAGTCACCATTTTTTGTAAGCGCTCAATCACGGTCACTTTGTACATGATATACCCTAGCAATCATTTCCTGCCATTGATTTTGGAGGGAGACAGATGTTCCCAGGATAGCCTACTAGAGGAGGGTAAGAGGCAGAATCCAAGAATGGGCTCAGGAGGAGTTGCAAGAGGGCCAAGGGAGGCCAAAGGGAACAGAAGTGTCAGTAGGTGTGACATGGGTCACTTGAGTGAGGAATGGAAACGGAAAGGACTGGGACAGATCAGTAACAAAAGGATGCACAGAATGGAGGGGGATGGCAGGAAAGGTGAGGAAGCACCACAAGAATGGGTGGGCAGTGCAGGGGAGGGAGAGCTCAGGAGAAGGGGGAGGGCTAGATAGGAAATGGGATCCACAACAGATAGAAGCCTCAGAAGGGAGGGTAAGGAGAGGCTAAATGATAGGGTGTTGATCATATGGGATTTGATAGTGGAGTGGGGTGGGCTAGGGGGAAGGAGGAGCAAACTTCCTTGCTACAAATTGCTCCTGTCCCTGAACCTGCCATGCCTCACTACCCCCCCATGCCTGACCAGCGGCCTTAGCCTTGCTACAGAGACTGGCATATAACCCCAACCTTGCACTTATGTCCTGGGCCTATTTTGCCCTATGTACTGTGTATAACTGTATAACTGTGATATACATCATCTGTTGTTTACAGCTGTTACTACTGTGCTAATTTACCTTGTCTGCTGCGTCTTGTCACAAAAATTGTTATTTGATAGTATAATATCCTAGGCATTCAATGTGCACTGCTTGTTTATTCATGCAATTGTGTATCCTTATGCTGCTTTTTATTTGCTTCTGTTAACTGTTCACTTGATAACCTGCGTGTTATCTTATCTATGTGTACTCCCCCCAAGTCGCACTGGGAGACAAGCATCTTGATGCTCAGTGTGCCTTTCCTGGTGAAACAATTGCAATAAATAAAATAAAGAGGAGCAGCAGAGGAGCAGGATGGTGTGCCTCTCAGGTATAATGGCAGGTAGGATTCGCTCAAAGGTACACTTGCTCATGCAGGGGGTGGTAGGGAAGCCACATGTGGTCATCTATCCAGAAACTAACAATCTGGTTGGCTGCAAAGTGGGGGGTGGTGCAGAAAAGTTTTAGAGAGGTTGGGCAGATTTGCTGGGGAAAAGCCAGATCAGTAGCTTTTCTCAGAAGTGCTACCATTTCCTACGACCAGTTCAGCAAGAAAAGGTATGCTAGAAGAATTTAACTTCTCGTTGCAGGAATGGTGCAGAGAGGAAGACTTTAAGGTGACTGGGAATTGGTGGAGGGACTGGGATGATAAGACTCTTTACTCACCGGATAGCATACCTCTCAGCCTCCCTCATCAAAAATCAGGGACAAGGCTTAAAATGATTAGGGACAAATGACCAAAATCAGGGACACATATGAAAAAATATTCATATTTTTCCCTGAAGCTGTGTACAACATGCTTCTTAGTGTGAATAGCATTTTCTTAATGAGAACTAGACTGTAACACCAATGGCTAGCATTAGTTTGTGATTCAAATCCCTACTTTTCAGTGACAGAAATGCCAAATTTAGGAGGGACAGAAGAAATTTCTGAGGCAAAATCAGGGACATCCCTGAAAATCAGGGACAGTTGAGAGGTATGCCAGATAGATTACACTTAAGTAGCAAGGCAAAACCACAAGATGATCAGACATACACCTAAAAACATCAGAACAGCAAGCAAAACGATGCACAAAAAAAGAGAATGGACAGTGCAAATAATGCTGAGTGGCTTTAATGTGAACACACCAAATGGACAAACTGACAAAAAAGCCCCAGCGCTTTGAACCCCTGTGGGTTCTTCATCAGGGGGAGGGGCAGCTCAAGTATCCAAACCTAGATAAATAGGATCCATCCTAAAGTTATAGGATTCTGTATTTAAATCAAAAATACAAATATAAACAATTCAGTGACAAAGTGGATGAGTAAAGATATATATATATATATATATATATATAAGTAAATCCAGTAAAAAATGTTAAATACTGAGAATCAGGCTGAATACAAAATAAATGTTAAAACTGCCAAGATTATTTCATGAGGTAGTCAAATGGCTACCAAATAATCCCCAAAAAAATGATAAATATATCAGTACAATTATAAAGAGTAGAACACAATGCAGCACACTACAAGTCAATGAGATTTCCAAGGGACCTAAAATAGCAAGAGAAGAAAGAAAGAAAAATAATATTAATTAGTTACATGCAGTATGACAAAGGACACCAAATAAGGTAGATAAGTTAAGGAAAAACGGGGTGGGGTGGGTGGGGAGAATAAAGGAAAACAAGGAGCATAAGCAAAGGAAAGAAACAGTAAATGAATACAGCAGTTATTGTAAACAAGCATTATAGAAAAGGCAGAATGTCCCAAGGATCATTTAAGCCACTGGGATAAAGAGCACCTAATGAAAATATAAGCCTGCTTTCACACTGTAATAAGGTCCTGCATCTATTACCCCCTTTAGAACTAACAAAGTTTTACATCATTAGCATAAAGGGACAATCTCTGAACAGGAAATTAGGTACCTGTCTCAGTATTTCCCTGTTGTCCCTACATGTTACCCAAAGTGCATAACGATCCTCAGAAACCACCTGATTATTCCATAGTTTCAGGTATAGGCTCCTTTATGGAGAACCTATCCAAATTTGTTTATGGTTTTTTGCAAACTATGGTTGTCAAATTTCCATCTTATTTGAGGGACACCATGGCAGTTCTGGAGGTGGTGGAACATCTTAAATTAGATGCTGGTCATTTGTGGCTCACTATAGATTTATTTATTTTTATTCTTTTTTATTTATTAACCTCTAGGATTACAAATACTGTACCTTTGAGCAAGAACTGGTCATTTACAAAGATTCCATGTCAGAAGATGGAGGGTAACATACATACAAAGGTAGACAATGATTTACAGTCTTAACACGTTTTACAGTTACAGTCATAAGTGTAGGGAGAGTTCAGAGGGCATCTTAAATGAAGTCTCAGAGTAAAAAAAAACTATACAGGAAGGACAGATGGGGTGACCAGGGTAGGAGGGGAATGGGAGAGGTAGGCAGGCTGAGGGGCCTCTGTCGGAGTGATGGGTGGTTAGAAGAAGTGTAAGCAGAGTTAGAGATGGGGGGGCAGATGTCTGCGAGGTGCAGTAGTGGAGAGAGGGGTGTGAAAGATGGGAAGGGCAGGAGTGATGTAGTGGGTGTGTGAAGTTGGGGGAGGGCAGGGCAGGGGTAGGGCAGGATCAGCAGGTGCCATGAGGTGGTTAGTTGTTAAAGGTGACAGGTCGCAGGTCAGAAATGACCAGGTGGACGGAGAGGCAGTCCCTTTAGGAGAAGCAATTGCATTGAGTGGTTGAGGTGAGGTAGAGTTGGAGATTCCTTTTGAAGGGTCCAAGCAAAGCAGAAGAAAGTGTTTCTTTGTTGAGGGTGTTGTACCACTGAGGAGCCCTGTGCGTAAATGCCTGCTGGCCCATTGTTGTCCTGCACCTGAGAACCTGGAAGATTTGATGTTGGGTACTACGTGTATGCTGGGTACTGTTATGGATGTGACCTCACTCTACACAGCATCAGGGCACAGGATCAAAATGCTGAACACAAAACAGGGTAGATCAAAAACCATGCAACAAAAACAGGTATTTATTTTATTTATTTATTAAAACAAAAATAGATGTCGCCAAAAACACTGACTGCTATAACAGCACCACAAAAAAACAATCAGCTAGACTATGTGTTCCTAGGGAGCTCTGCCACCTGCACACCTCATTATGGGGGGCTTGCCACCTGAACCCCCTCATCTAAATATAATCACCTCTGGGAAGAGGCAACTTGGGGATGGGAAGGAACCATGGGGAGGAGAGAATCCTTGGGGCCCTTAGTTGGGAGGGGGGGAGACAAAAGAAAAAATCACCTACAGCAGGACTCAAACTATGCAGCAGTCTTGTTCTGCTGACCTCCACTGCCTAAGTCTTACCCTCCATGCCTCAGCAGTTGGTTGGCAGCACACCCCACAGCAGAAGCTTTCTCCCTGTCCCTGAATAGCTACAGGGATAGTGCTAAACTTTATCTGTGCTATTATGTCCCTGTAGTTGTTTTGTCCCTGTAGCTGTTTTTGTCTTTGCTATTCTGACTTCATGGTTTTCACCTGTGCTCTTTTGCATTTGGTGTTTTAACCCGGTACCCAGCAGGCAGACATCACTTGGGACTTGATGCTGTACAGTTCTTTACCAAACTGATCACATCTTTGACCCTGATTTCATCATTGAAGCCCTGGATTTGATCCTTCACAGTAACTTTTAATATTCAATTCAAAATTCTATCTTCATACCTGTGGCACTGCCACAAGGTCGGCAGTGTTGCCCTGCTACACAGTTAGTGGGAAGAAGTGGCCATCTTTGATCCCAGAGTTAATAAGTTCTATGCTAGGATCAAATACTGGAGCAGATACATAGGTGATATTCTACATATCTGGCAGGGTAGTGGCTGTGAGGCTAATGAGTTTGTAACCAGTCTTAACCTTAATGACTAGAATTTACACTTTACACACACACAATTGACTTTAACTTTAACTGGAGCACCCCAACAACCAGGAACAGAAGGGAGCAGGTACTGCTGGATGCCTTCCAGGACAGCTTCCTGCTGCAAATGGTCAGTGAACCAACCAGGTTAGGGAATACCCTTGACCTTCTGCTGGCAAATGGGGACTTTGTGAGAGAACTTACAGTGGAGGAACCGCTGTCAGGGAGTGACCACCACTCAGTATGGCTCACATTGGATATGGGCAAGGAAGGAGTAGAATCTGGCACAAGAGTGCTGGACTTCAGGAGGGCTGACTTTGGGAGGATGGGGAAGTGGTAAAGGGTTCCTGGCCAGAATTCAATCTAGTATGGATACTAACCAGAGATGGGAGCTCATAAAGTTGGGGATAGTGGAGCAACCAAACCTGCTGCAAAGCCCAGAGCAAGAAGGCTAGGCTAAGAAACCGAGCTGGTTGAGCAAGGAGGTCATGGAAAGGTAAGGAGGAAAAGATCTGCCTTTAGGAAATACAAGAAAACAGGGAGGGGAGGACAGAGAGGGTACTTGACCGAATCAAGGAGGTGACAAGGGCAGTAAGGGAGCCAAAGCATCTACGGAACTCAGGCTGGCACAAGGCATTAAGAAGGGGAGAAGGACTTTAAGTACATCAGGGAGAAAGGAGCTGTAAGGACCACATAGTAAGGATTAGGGAAGGAGGGTTGGGTGGAAGCAGGGAAATGATAAGGCGGAAGCACTAAAATGAGTACTTCTGCTCAGTATTTACTAAAGAGAAGAGGGGGGTGACACCCAAGATGGGTGAAATGGCAGACGCAGGGGGGGAAGTGGTGACAGATGGGGAAATCATGGAGGGCAGAGTTCGAGAGGGTTTGAAGGCACTGAGGGTGGACAAGGCACCAGGCCCAGATGGCATCCACCCCAGGGTACTGAAGGAGCTGGCAGAGGTCCTTGCAGGACCTTTGACAGACCTATTTAATGCCTCACTACATTCGGGGTGTGTACCTCAGGACTATAGGATGGCTCATGTGGTGCCCCTCCACAAGAGTGACCCCAAGGATGAACCGGGAAACTACAGACCAGTGAGCCTCACATCCATCGTGGGTAAGCTAATGGAGACTATCCTGAAGGAGAGGCTGGTGGCCCTCTTAGAGGCCAAAGGACTACAGGACAGCAGACAGCATGGCTTCATACGTGGCTGATCCTGCCAAACCAACCTGGTCGGGTTCTATGACTGGGTAACTAGGCAACTGGACAGGGGACATGCAGTGGATGTCCTGTATCTGGACTTCAGTAAGGCATTTGACTCAGTGCCACATGGAAGGCTGGGAAGGAAGTTAGTAGGCACAGGGGCAGGTGCAATGCTGGTGAGATGGGTAGGAAACTGGCTGCAGGGAAGGCAACAGAGGGTGGTGGTGGGTGGGGAGCTCTCACACCCAAGGGCAGTGACGAGCGGTGTCCCACAGGGCTCGGTGTTGGGACCAGTGTTGTTGGGATATTCATTGCAGACATATCATGGGACATCAAGAGCAAGATCAGTCTGTTTGCTGATGATACCAAGGTTGGCGCGGTGGTGGATGACCTAGGGGATGGCAGGGTTGCAGGATGATCTGGCAAAGCTTGAAACCTGGTCAGACACCTGGCAACTGGCTTTAATGCCAAAAGTGCAAGGTGATGCATTTTGGGATGAAGAACCCAAGGAGAACTTACCAGCTAGGGGGAGTGCAGCTAGCCCAGACAGAGGAGGAGAAGGATCTGGGTGTGCTCATCACAGGGTCAATGAACAACTCGGCACAGTGTAGGAAGGCAGCTGCAAAGGCCAACAAAATGCTGGGTTGTATTGCAAGAGGTATATCCTCAAGGAGGGAGGAGGTGATTCTGCCACTGTATAGGTCATTAGTTAGACCACACCTGGAGTACTGCGTGCAGTTCTGGCATCCATATCTGAAGAGGGACATTAAGTTACTGGAGGGAGTGCAGCGAGGGCGACAAAGATGATCAAGGGTCTGGGGACTTATCATATGAGAGGAGGTTGAAGGAGTTGAACATGTACTCACTGGAGGAGAGGAGAGACAGGGGACATGATTGAAACCTTTAAATACATGAAAGGAATAAACAAGACAGGTACAGAGGGCTGTTCAAAGTAAGGAGGGAGGGCCACCAGGGGCCATGATATGAGACTGGAGCGAGGAAGGTTCAGGAGGAGATGAGGAGACACTTTTTACAGAGAGGGTGGTGGCTGGGTGGAATGCGTTACCTGCAGAAGTGGTATGCAGTAGAACAGTGGACTGCTTCAAACGAGGATGGGACAGGACAAGGGGGAAGGTTAATGAAGGGGAAGGGGGGAAGGAAGGGGCAGCTGCAGAATAAGGGGTGCTAGCTGCACATTCGAGCAGACTTGATAGACCTCTAGGCCTTTATCTGCTGGCAAATTTCGTATGTTCGTATGTTCGTAACTCAATGACATTCTTTGACCTTCATCCCAGTGTCACTCCTGACAGATCCATTGTTACTAAAAGTTTTAGGAAACCAATTGCAGGGAATACACTTTTCACATCAGATAATTGCCATCCTCCTCACCGACTGCATGGTACACGTAAAGGACAATTCCTTAGGTTGTGCAGAAATTGTTCTACGGGACCTAGTTATCTCTCTCAGGCTGATGAATTATTTGTCTGGTTTATTGATAGAGTATTTGATTCCCCAGTTGTTGGGAGAGGCCAGTC
Source organism: Neoceratodus forsteri (assembly GCA_016271365.2). Classification (NCBI taxonomy): domain Eukaryota; kingdom Metazoa; phylum Chordata; order Ceratodontiformes; family Ceratodontidae; genus Neoceratodus; species Neoceratodus forsteri. The sequence continues at coordinate 559,129,261 of CM057452.1, read as the reverse complement.
AACATGCTCTTCTTCAACAATGTAGCTCTCTTTTAACACCTAAGTCATCTGACACCCATCAGGATGAGTGGATCAACTTTATTACTGAGTATAATTCTGTTGATCCCATGAGGAATAAGTAAGTAAGTTTATTTGTTTGACTGTAAACGACAAAATCATTACTGTCATTACAACATTTTAAGTATAGTACATATGGTTTTGTGATATTTCTATCTCTGTGCTTTTTACAAGCTTCTGTTGTCACTAGCCACTATGTATCTGTTTAACAGAGACCATTAAAAAATATTGTGCTGCGTTATCCCACAACACTTTCAATGCTTTATACATTAGAGGATGAAGTCTGATGCATGGTATTAGTAAATACTCTCATAATCTGGGAATTTAAGCCTACTAATGGAGACTGGTAACCTTGGGAACCCTTACCAGTAACCTCCCCCTGACCGTTAATCCCTCTACTAAAAAACAGGCTTTATATAAGCAAAAAATTCAGTTGAATCCATCTTCATCCACGTAATTCTATTTACTGACTTTTTTTTTATTACAGATGAGAAGAACATAGCAGTAATTTCAGTATCCTTTTTTGTCACAGGATGTACTATAATAAAGAGAACATCAACTAGACAATTATCATATTGGATACAGTACTAAGATATCTATCTCTTGCTTTTTTTTATATAAACTGCATTGCACTGTAATATGGTAAAGTGCTTCTTCAAAACCTATCTTGCACGGACAATCTGTCCTAGGGCTTACCAAATGAAATTTTAGATTTGTGGGCACATCGATATTTTGGTATGAGAATTTTAAATCTTGCTCCTTTGCTCAGGAAGACTTGGAAGAGGCAAGTAATCTTCTATACCATCCAAAATCTTCTTTGATTTAAACCACGTAGCACACTTCTACTTTCTTATTTTACCTATGCACAGTTTCTGTGCATTTTGGTAAAGTTTTTTTTTTTAAATTTAAGGTCTATAGCAGGGGTGGCTAACCTGTGGCTTGTGGCATGGGGTAATAATGTTGCACGACATTATGCCACATGCAAAAATCACGCTGACAATACAGTGCAATTATTTACATGCAGCATAAGTCTTTTTTGAGGCACCACCCCACAACCCCATTATGGAGGCTGCACCCCAAACCCCTCAATAAGGATTCTCGACTGGGGACATGAATTGCACTGAAGTGTGAAAAAAAAAAAAAAAGTTCTGGGACCAGGAATCAAACCTGGTCCCAGATGCAGCACATGGGTTCCTTCCTGCAATGACTCAGTCCATTGAGCCATGGCAGTTGCTCAGTGGAACCCTCTCCCAGCAGAGGTCTTATCCTCTGCCTGGGATAGTGTGAAGGTGCAATACTGTGAACAGCAGTATTCTCAGTATTGCACCACTCGATGTCTCATACAGTGCTATCTGGGATTAGCTGTAATGTTATATGCTATTCAGCATATGACATTATGACCTGATAGGTAGCTGGTGAGCCACATGGTGTTCTTAAAGCAGTTTGATGTGGCTCTCAAGGGATTTGCCAATTATGTGTCAAGTACACATCATAGTCTTTTAAATTTGAGAAAAGTCAAAATGCAGGAGCTGAAAAGTGCCCTGAGTGCTCAGCAAGCTACTTTTACTAAGCCTGCAAGGAAATCTAAAGCTCCAGAGCTGCTATGGATAATTATTTTAAAATTACAATTATTTTTTAAAACTACTGTAACTTAATAAAATACAACTATTGACTATGATTGTGTTATTATTTTAACTCCTAAATATGGCTATAGTAAGGGCCACATGTTGGGTATGGTATGGGCCACATATTGTTGTGGCTCACTTCTTACTCAAAAATTTAAATGTGGGTCACCACCCCGAAAAGGTTGGACACCTCTGGTTTATAGGGTACTGCAGCATTAATTTTCTTAAAATAATCTATCCAAAGATGATTCAGCTTAATTTTTGCTAATGAGGAAATTAAAGTAGTTATCTATTTGGGTTTTCTACTCAGAGACAGCCATATAATTTTTTTTTTTGCTAGGCACTCTACTGGTAGCTTATTGTGTTTTTTATTGATAATTCTTAACCAATACATTATCAGTCTAAGTTCCATTTGCACTTGAAGTGCTATTTTACCTAATTCTGCCCTGAACATGGGGAGTACCACCCAGGGCATTCCATATGAGGGAGCTGTCATCCCCCCAGGAAAACAGCACAGGGAGAGTAACAGGGTAGGTTGGAGATGGGAGCAGGAAGAGGGGTAATGAAAGGAGGAACTTGGAAGTTTGGCGGGGGGGGGGGGAACAGGAGAGCTATGAAGGAAAGGAGGGAAACTTGGGTCCTGGGAAGGAAAAGATCAAAAAGGAAGGGTAGAAGGTTGTGTCCTTTAACACCAGAAGTCTAGAAAACAAAATTGATGGCCTGCAGCCTTGTTAGCTGAAAGAAAAGTTCATTTGGTAGCAGATACTGAGACCTGGTCCATCCCAAACAATGACTGGGATCTTACTGTATTCCAGGGCACAGCCTCTTCAGAAAAGACAGGGTGAAAGGGAAAGGGGGGGTTGCACTTTATGAAAGGGAACATATAACAGTCCCAAGGAAATATATGGGGGAAGGGGCATTGTAGGTCCAGTTGCACATGGAAGCAAGAAGAAATCTGAGGTTGGGAGTAGTCTACTGACACTGCAGCAGAATGAATGGAGGGAGGGGTAAAGAGATGGGCAACATGATCAGGAGGGCAGCAGGGATAGGAGAGGTGATGATAGTAAGGGACTTCAACATGCTTAAGATTAAGTGGGATGTCTCAGTTGCCACCTGCAATAGGAGCTAATTGTTATTGATTCAAGGAGTTAATGAACCCTCTAGGGAAGGATCCATCCCAGACCAGGCACTAATGAATGGAGATCATGAGAAGCCACCATGTCCACAGTCACTACCACAATGGATGCCCAGGCAGAGGGCTGGTTGGACTACAGTGGGCTTGAGGAGGTTGAGGGAAGGGGGTCAGAGGCTCATCCCCATCTGGTCCAACTCAGAAACTCCTATGCTGTCCTGCAGAGACAGGCAAGCCCCACAAGGGAATCAGAGGTTGTGACCAGGGAGCATGAGCGAGTTCTCCAGGAGGGAGACCCAGGGGTGGGAGGTAGAGGACCCCAGAGGAGGAGGAAGCTACTCCTGGTGGGGACTCAAAAGTCTGGGGAATGTATATAGGCACAGGAAACAGGATGGAGAGGGAGGTCAAGTACCTTCCAGGAGGCACAGCTCGGAGGGAAGAGGGAGCAGATCCAAAGGATCGTCACAGTGGTAGCAAGAAGAAGTGGCTGGAGGTCATTATCCATCTGGGGACAAATGATCTAGCCAAGAAAGAGGTGAGTATAGAACAGGTGCAGGAGGATTTCAGGAAGTTGGGTAGGTGCCTTAGGGAGGTAGCAGGATCCATAACATTCTCGGAGGTGCTGCCAGTCCACAGCAGAGGGGAGGCTAGGAATCTCCACATCAGAGTTCAACACTTGGTTGAAAAGATGGTGTGGAAAAGGGGATTTGGCTTCACTGGGGACTGGGAACCCACCTGGAGTGATGTGAGCCTATACACGGGGGACAGCCTGTATCCACCCAGAGAGGGGCCTGTGGTCTTCAATAAACAGTTTAAATCTTTCATTTGTAAGCATTTACATTTTCCAAGGTGGGGGGGCATATGGGAGCAGAGAGACTTAAGCAGCCTACCTCTATGGGGGAGATGAGGAGACACTTTTTTACAGAGAGGGTGGTGGCTGGGTGGAATGCATTACCTGAAGAAGTGGTATGCAATAGAATAGTAGACTGCTTTAAACAAGGATGGGACAGGACAAGGGGGAGGGTTAATGAAGGGGAAGGGTGGAAGGGAGGGGCAGCTGCAGAATAAGGGGTGCTAGCTGCACATTCAAGCAGACTTGATAAACCTCTAGGCCTTTATCTGCTGGCAAATGTTGTATGTTCGTATGTTCATATCTGTGTTGTTTAATGTGTTAATTAATGGCATAGGGGAGGGAGTAAGAGGCAAGATTTGCCTCTTTGCGGACAGCACTAAATTCTGGAGGAGGATGGACAACAAAGAGAGGGTGAGGTAACTTAGAGAGGATTTTGCAAACTTGAAAGGTGGTCTGGTGTGGGATTTAATGTGAAAAAGTGCAAGGTCATGTACATTGCTTGCAAGAATCCAAGAACTGACTACTGGCCTCATGTGTGTGTGGGGTGTGTGTGTGTGTAAAGTCATGGTGACAGAGGAGGAAAAGGATATGGGGTGGCCATAACCAATAACTTTAAACAATCTGTGTTATACAAAAATTAGTAATGGCAAATAGGAAGTGGAGGTGCATAGCTAGAGGGTTCTCATGCAGAAGGAAGGAGGTGATCATGCCAGTGTACAGATCCATGGAGAGTTTGCACCTGGACTATTGTGTGCAGTATTGGAACCCACATCTGAGAAAGGACATATATCATATAGAAGTGGTGCAAAGAAGGGCAACAAAGATGATTCAGGATCAGCAGGGCAGTCCATATGAGCACAGGCTAAGGAACCTAAATATGTACTTGCAGGTTGAAAGACAGGATCGGGGCAAAGTGGCTTATAACCATTTACACTGGGTATGGACCAGGAATACACTTTTATCCCCCCTCTCAGGAGATGTTTTGTCCCACTGCCATCCATACCAATGCATGGACCAGGACACACTCCTACTTCCCCTCCAGCAGATGTTGTGACTTACTGCCATCCACTCCAACAAGCATTAGCCAGGCTGGACAAAAGGAAAATCAGACTCTGCTCCAGGAGATTCATAGAGTCAGTCCAGGTAAAATATTACCAAACGATCGGAACTGGTGCTAGACCAGTGTCAGTTACTTACTCTGGTGACTGGTATAGCAGGCGGCACTGGTTCATTATATCAAATGACTTTAACATTGAAGAAATAGCTGGCTCAATAATGAAGAGGGCTGAGGTGCTATGTTCACCTTACCTTTTCCCATGCTGGTGACTCAAGTTTGGGAATGAGCTTGAGTCACTGGGAGCCAGTGGGGGAGGCTAGCAAGAGGACTGAACAGCTGCCTGGCAGCTCTCCTTGATTGGACTGATGTGGCAGCCTTCCCAGCTCTTGGCTGCCACCAGGTGGAGGCCTGGTCGTAGCACCAATGCACAGGAGGAAAGACGTAAGTGTGGGAGGATGGAAGGAGCAGTGGTTCCGGGACGCATGTGTACCTACACGCACATGCATTGTCTGTACCAGCGCGACTCTGGGAGGAACAAAAATAGGTGGAAAAGTGAGCAGACCAGGGGCTTCATGAAGCCCCTAGAAATACTGTGACCAGCCCTTCTACTCCAGCTGGTAGGCCTTCTGGATATGCTTGCTCCAGGACAGAAGGACGGACCCCCCTCCTCAGCTGCACCATGGGAGGAATCTGCAAGGAACTAGCCCTTCAACACAGAGAGAGAGGAATGGAACATCAGGCGGTGCCTTGAGGAAGAAGGCTGAACAGCCACCCCAGTCTGGCTCAGAAGGATAAACACTTCTATGGAAAAAACACTGAGTACCATCCAGTATAAGCTGCTGTCTGCAGATGGTATAAGTGGCTCATACTGTACTCTACCCCCTCGAGAGTGACATAGCACTTAATGTCAGGGAACCTACCCCATACTATGGGGGGCCCTGCAAACATTGTCATGCACTGTCTGTGTATCTAAATAAAATTGTAATATTAAAACAGTATCAAAAAGTATTTAAACAAAGATTATTTCAAAATGCGACAGATGACCAAATGAAGAGGTATTAAAATTGAGATTGTCTCAATGGTATGCAATAAATAAAAACATAATAATTTAGAAAATTATCTGATGATGCCAATTCTTCCAGCATATAAAAGTCTCATAATCTTGGAAAGGCTTGAATTACTTCCTTCAAACTGTCGAGAATCTAAATGTAGAAAAAATGTAGAGAGCAGTCCTGATGATAAGTGCCCATGTACAAAAGGACGTGTAGAAACATTACAACATATTACTTTGAATTGTCCACTCTATGCAAAGTGGAGAATTACATACATAAAAAAGTATATTCGCCAATATGCATAACTTAGAAGATGCCCTGTATATGTTACTACATCCCCTTGAGCCCAAACAAGCCATTGAGGTAGCAAAATTTTATAAAGAAATGATTAGATATAGAAAAAGCTTTACAACTATATGATATAGAAAATGCTGTACAAACGAAATAAAAAACATAAATACGAAGGCATCCTTGTGTCTACCTAAAAAAATGTTGCCTCAAAAATAATGTTATCACTAATCATAGAAATAAGATGGATTGGTTGCTGGATCTTGATATTGTCTGTGTAACTTATCTATGTATTAGGGAAGAGACTTCACAATATTGATACTATAAAATATGTCTTAAGTAGGCACTTATGAACAAATAGAACATTGAAATATGACAAGCTACTAGCAAATTTTGTGATAATTGTTTTTAAACACATTTTGTCTCTTTTTTCTTTATTGTATGTCTAAAATGGCACAATATTTTTTGCAAGGATTTTAACTTTGTAATGACATTTGTATGTCAAACAAATAAACGTTGAAACTAAAAAAAAAATTGTTATGCACCCATGTTTTATACATTTATTATATAAACAGTAAAAATTGTAACAATAAAAATAATCAATAGTTAATAGGAGCAAAAAGGGTTCAGGTCCTATGCTGCTTTTAGAATAGTCCCATAGCTAAGTCCCATAATGTCCAACACTGGGCCACCTGATTCTGGAAGGGCCTTTGGTGATTTTCATGTTATGTCATGGACCTGCTTCATCTTGGGTTCTAGCATTTGAGAGAGAGATGACAAACATACAAACAAGAGTCTTTTCAGCCTAATAGGACTGTTGCCATCCTTCACTGGCACAGCCTGTTGATACCATTCTGGATGGGCCTCACTCTACATCTTCCCACTTAGGCTCTTCATCAATGCCCCTTGTGTAGTCACTAGGTCTGGCGCAGGCTGCCCTCCACAGCTGGTAGTTAGGGAGGTGGGATCCAGATTTAGAGCCAAAAAATGCCTTTAGGCCTGTAAGCCTGACAGCTTCTCCATCTTTCTTCTGTTGATCCACATTTTTCAGGGGACATGCACTTTTGGTGATCTCCTCCACCACTGGTGCAAGCACAAGGGTTGGAAATTAAGATTTGTTGGTTACTGGGATAGGCTCTTTCCCTCTGCATCCTCCATAAATATTCACTGCTTTTATTTCTGGCACAAACCATAGGCTACCCTTGTACTGAGGGGTCCAGTTCAATATTTGTCACAGGACACCCAGCTGATTGCACTTCCTAGCCACAGAGTACACACTGATAAGAGTCACTGTGCAACAAATGAGCAGGTTTGTAAAAAGTCTATGGTTTACTTTAATGTAGCCCCCTTCCCTGTGTGTAGGGGTATGATGTTAGAATGTCTGTGGGGAAGGGGGCACATACAGCAGCAGAAACACAAACACATGCCTTGCTTGCCCAGGTTCTAGTGAACAGAAGGGTGCCCAAAACTGTGTAGTAGCTGGAAACAAACATGCAGGTTAACTTGTCTCAACAGTCTCAAAAGGAAGCAAATGTCCACGCAACATTCTTAAATCTGGTGGGATCCCAAAATTTATTTAACCAGAGAACTTGTTGCTCCAGGGAGCACAGTTTCAACAGTGGAGGCTGCAGCTAATATATCGTGGCTGAGATGACCTCAGCAGCATAAATATATATTGGACTGCAGAGGTCTCACAATCTAGGCAGCAGTATAGGACAGCAACGGTCACAGTGTTGGCAGATGGTTCTAGCTTCCTCAATGTCCCCAGGCCTGGCAGCCCCAAACATCTTCTCACTGGCTCCACACTGTTTTCCTGGGGCTCTCTTCTCTCCTCTGGTGGTTCCCTGACCCTGGGGTCCAGTTAGCACATGCAGCCCAATGAATTGGGGGATGACATACTTTTCAGCTGCGGACCCCCATAAATAGTGGAGCACTCAAGCTGGTGACTGTCCCCCATAGCGGCAGAGGAACATGTTCCAAGAGGTCACCTGCTCCCGAGGGCTATCACCACACTTTCATTTCTGATGCTCCCCTGGATCTGTGCGGACTTGCCTCAATTGGAAGGACCATGGTTTGAGGCTCAACTTACCCAACTCCTTACTGCCACAGCTGCATTCTTCCCTGGCAACAGGATGCAAACCCCGGGTGATCCTCTCATCATTTGCAGCACAAAGCTGGCTTTACTGTCACACTGCTGCACTGATCGCTGCTAAGTTTGGCCGTGACCTGCTGGGGTGGGCAATCACCCCCGCTTGACCCCAGAACACTTTTCTTCCCACCAGCACTCCCATGTAGAAGGGACAGACCCCTGATCCTGCCAAATCTGGCCTTAAATCTCCCTGAGCACCCACAGCGACCTCCAACCCACAGGACATCCCATACAGGTAACAAGGGGCTTAGCCATTCCCTGACTGGGCTGAATTAGGCCATAGAAGAAAATCATGGAATAAGCTATGTAACCTCCCAAAGGGGAGGATACATTCCTCCCCCACTTAAAACACTCATGGACTTCGCTGAGTATCTTAGCTACTGCCACCCACCCCCACCACATGTGAGGAGGTATGCCATCTCCCACGTCACACATAGCAAGGCACATTCCACCAGGCACAGTGACAAGACAGTGGAAATTTCCCTCCTAACCCAGCTCACGACTAAAACTAGCCTCTCTGTCTCTGTCTCTGTCTGTCTGTCTCTCTCTCTCTCCCTCTCTGTCTATGAGGGACCGTGGCAACCCAACCACCTGCACTCATGGACAGATTGTCTAGCTACAAGAAGTGGCATTCCACTCCCAAACCTATAGACTTCCAGAACAGCTGCCTACATTGACCAAGGGCTGCCAAGCTGCCTCACATTGCTTCCCTCCTTGCACAAGATTAATAACAATAATGCAACAGATCATAATAAAGGAATAAACCACCATAAACACTGCTAAAAGGGTAGCATGCATAACATTCTTACTGATAACTTGTCTACTCCTACATTTAACACTCAAACTAACTAGTACAAAACTGTAGTTTAACAGCATGGTTTTAAACAGCATTGTTGTTTTAAGCAGTTGTTCCAAAACACAAGAGTGCATCAGATTTTATACGAATAGACACCAGTCCCCCCATTTGCACCATGGTGCAGTTCAAGTACAGAAAATCAAGTCCCATGGACACAGTTGATTGTCACTAGAACCTGCCAAAACAAAAGAAACAAAGGGTTGATCTCACCCGATTCTGAGGTAGATTTCAGTCCCAGCAGCACAAATGCAGCTACACCTCCAAGGAAGAAACAGTTTGGGGGGGGGCAGGGCAACAGTCCAGATAGAACATTTGTGGGCTCAACCGTGGGCCTCATTCTGAGAGTGTCCTTCCCATCAGTTGAAATAATACTGTTGGTCAGGCTTAGTGCAGGGCCGACAGAACAAATCCACAGCTGGCACACTAAACTTTTTTCTCTTGCCCATAATGTCCTGTATCATTGCATAGTTCTTGTACAGGGTTAAACCTTCAAATTCATTCTGGGTGTAGATCCTCTGGGCAATCCTCTACACATGCTGCAGTTGAAAGTTTCACTCTACACCGAGAGATTGTGGTGCTTGTACACTTTTCCCAACAGTTTATGGTATATCCAGTCAGACCACTTGCTCTCTATATGATCCCAACATTTTTCTTGGAGGTACAGGTAATCATATTTTGGAAAGTACCTCTTTACACACTTATGGATGATCCGCTTAGCTTGGGATCACTCAGGGATGCTCCTCAAAGTGATCCTAGGTACTTGCCTCTGTGGGAGCCACAGTCTGCTTTTATACTCCCACTTCTGCCATTGAGCTTCTTCAGCTTGCCCCTTTTTACCAGCAGATGAGCCTAAAGCCACATCCTCTCCCTTGGACTCCTTGGCAGACTGGAACAATTAGGCCAAATACAGAGAGGCCCTCTCATGGTTCACATTCCAGTTCATGTCTTCCTGTTCCTCTTCTTCGACCGCCACCAAAATCGGACTCTCACTGGGTGACTTCAGTTGTTGGCTGGGGCCTGAGTGCTCTGCTGGGGGACTAGACAGAGGCTTTGGGGGCAGGAGTACTTTTTAGGGGAAGCACCACTTGTAGTCGATGGCGATGTTGCCGACATCCATTACATTTATGGCATAATGCTGACACTGTTCGAGGTGTTTTTTGCCGGGGCTGTGCCCCTGTATCCCCCATGTTGGGGGGAGCTGTGCTCCTGACACATCCTACATTTCTTATAATCAACTCTGGGTCGAAGTTGTTTCAGGGAAGAGGCAGAACACCGGGAGAAGCTGCATCTGTGAATCCTGGACCATTACAGCAACTTTTGCTGTAATGTTTTTTTGGGGGGGTTTTGCTGTTGCGGTGTCACTATGCAGTGGGTCATTGCTTTCTGGGTAGCAGCATCCCTTAGTTTCTCTTTCTGAGAGACTGCAGCAAGGAACTTTTGCACTCAGAAGCCAGACCAGGGGTCTCTTATTGGGGGACAACTTGTGCAAACTCATAAGGAATCATCAAACTCGGAGCTGCAGACACCAGCCCACGTCCTATATCATGACCCCTTGGCCATCCTATGGTGGGGGCAATTGTAGGTGATGTGCTGGAAGCAGCAGACACACTATCCCTAACCTTCCATGCTGATATCATTGGAGGCCATCAAGGTGGATGAAATGCTGGAAACTGCGAAACCCTCACTGAGTCCCCTGCAAACAGTGCACACTGGCATTACCTGTATCCTGGGGCCCCTTGAATGACAGAAGGCATACTCCAAAGTTGTTGCAGCTTTGTACATGTGGGCCCACATCCAGGTGAACATTTCTGGTGGGACAGTGATTCCCAACAGGGTAGGTGCTAACACCATTATTACAACACCAGATCTCTCTGTTTGAAACGTCAATAGCACAGGTCACAGGGCTAATCTGCCTGCTCCAAGACGTTTAGGGCAGCAGTCACCACACAGGAAGCTCAGCTCCTCCTGCCAGAGCCAAACAGTCTAATCCACAGCATGTCCATGGGCCCATTAGTGTTCTTCTCACATGTCACTGACACGTGTGTCCCAACACAGCAGACACCCTGGCACCACAGTTGACCCCCAAAGGCATGAACTGCCCAGTCCCAAGTGCCATGATGATTTTTCAATTCCCAACAAAGTCCTGGTGCAGCAGAAATGCAACAGTGACATCCACAGTCCACACAGCATCAGGGACACCCCAAAACAAATGCTGGGCAAGCCCCCATATTGTAGCCCCTCTCCCTGTTTCTAGGGGTAAGATGTTGGAATGAGTGTGGGGAGGGGGGCACGTACAGCAGCAGAAACACTTCCAGACACAGACTTTGTTTACCCAGGCCATAGTGTATAGAGGCGTGTCCAAAATTGTGCTGGAGCTGGAAACAAACATGCAGGTTAACTTGTCTCAACAGTCTCTAAAGGAAGCAAATGTCCACACAATGTTCTTAATACTGGTGAGATCCCAAAATTTATTTAACCAGAGAACTCACAGCTCCAGGGAGCACAGTTTTAACAGTGAAGGCAACAGCTAATATATCATAGCTGGGATGGCCACAGCAGCATAAATTTACCTTGGACTGCAGAGGTCTCACAATCTTGACAGCAGTACAGGACAGCAAAGATCACAGCGTGGGCAGGTGGCTGTAGCTCCCACAATGTCCCCAGGCCTGGCAGCCCCAAACATTTTCCCACGGGCTCCACACTATTTTCCTGGGGCTCTCTTCTCTTCTCTAGTGGTTCCCTGACCCCGGGGTCCAGTTAGCACATGCAGCCCAATGGATTGGGGGTGACATACTTTTCAACTGCAGACCCCGATAAACAGTGAAGTATTCAAGCTGGTGACTGTTGCCCATAACTGCAGAGGAACACGTCCAAAGAGATCACCTGCTTCTGAGGGCTACCACCACATTTTCTTCCCCGTCACCTTCCCGGCTCTATGCGGACTTGCCACAACCAGACGGACTATGGTTCAAGGCTTGGCCCACCCAGCTGCTTCCCACTGTAGCTGCATTCTTCCCTGGTAACAGGACACAAACCCTGGGCAATCCTCTTGCAACTTAGGGCACAAACCTGGCTTTACAGTCATAATGCTGCACTGATAGCAGCAAAGGTTGGCTTTGACCTGCTGGTGCTGGGGTGGGCAATCATCCCTGCCTGGCCCCAGAACACTCTTACTCCCACCAGTGCTCCAAGGTAGGATGGGCAGACCCCCTGCTCCCACCAAATCTGGCATTAAATCCATCCATGCACCCACAGTGACCTCGCACCCATGGGTTGTTCCGACCAGATGACATGGGGCTTAACCATCACAGAAGAAAAGCAGGGAATAAGCTATGTAACCTCCCAATGGGGGGTTTACATTAAATTCATTGCTTCCCTAACCCTTACTGCCTAACACCAACATTGTGTGCTTACATGAGCCTTGCTAGTCTCCTAGAACAGTTTAAAACTTCACCCATGGACTTCCAGTGATCTCACGCCAGGTATGGTGGCTTAGACCTTGAGTTTCCACTAACCCTGAGCAGTACCTAATTTAATGCACATTTTTACCAAGTGTAGTCTGTCTCAAAAACAAAATTACAGAGCTTACCCTGTCAAAGAGGCAGTGTGTGAAAGATTTTGGGATGGGAGCCTCTTCCAAAAATTGTCACCGGTCAGAGAAGAGTGCAGTCAGAGTCAGAGCTGCTCCTTCTTAAGCTTCACTGCTTTATCCCCACCCAAGAGAGACTCTGAGGAACTGAAGAAACTTTCACAGTTACATCCAAGTGCCTATGCACAGAACTTAAAAGTACTGGAGATGTGCTCCATAGGCTTGAATCGGCAGTGGCAGATGACTGACATGACCTGACTTTGAAAAACAAACAACAGCGAATGAGGCCTACCTATCGGAGTACACGGAGCAGAGACAGATGACATACACACAGGAGTGAAATTTGAGGATCAAGAAAACAGGCATTACCACAGCAATATATGTATCCAAGGCATGCCTGAGAAAAGTGAAAGTGGACACCCAGCGATATAGGTAAAGCAAAGCAAAGCAAACTTTATTTATATAAGGCACCCTTCCAAAGCTTAGGGCGCCTTTACAAAGAATACCATACAAATTTTAAAACTCAGTACATAAAACAGCATCTTAAAAATAAAATAAACTTTGTTAAAACCATTCACCCCATAATCCAGCAACTATAATCTATCAAATTGTCAGTGGATCAGCAATAATCGTCAAATGTTTATGCAAATAGATGTGCTTTCAGGGATTTCTTAAATTCTTCTACAGTCATCCTATCACGTATCCTGTACTAGGGCTGACTCAGTGCTATGCCTTTTCCTGAAGCCTGACTGGAGAGTGTTATACTGTAGATACTGTGGTTTGTCAAATGATCTTCTAGCTGCAGTGCAACTGCCTTCTCAATAACTTTACCTACAAAAGGCAAGTTAGAGACTGGTCTATAGTTAGCTGGACAGTCCAGATCAAGGGAGTTTTTTTTCAGGAGGGATGCACCACCGCCTCCTTTAAAGAATCTGGAAAGGTCCCTCTCTCCAATGATACCCTTACTATTCCAGCAAGGACTGGGCCGATGACCTAAACACACCCTACAAGAAGGTGAGCTGGGCCCGGATCCAAACTACAGCAGGTCGGCCACAGAGTCTGGATGATCCTCACTATATCCATGACTGCCAGCTGGCCAAAGGTAGACCAGATCACCTGGGCAGTTGTACCACCAGAATGATCACTGCAAGTTCCAATGGGGAGGCATTGGCTGATCTCTATCCTAATGGAGGCACCTTATTAGCAAAGAACTGCACAAACTCCTCACACCTTTCTTGTGATAATGCTTGACTGAACTGTAGTCAGGTTGGATTGCACAGTCTGTCCTTGGTCCAGAAGAGCTGAGCAGGCCTGTTCCTTACTTCAGCAATTTCTCTGGACAGGAACCCTGCCTTCTTATGAGAAATTGCTGATTGATAGACCTCATAATGGTCTAACAATCTAAGTCTATCCTCCTCCAGATGAGTTTTCTGCCAGTGTCCCTCCAACCTTCGTCCCACCTCTTCAACTCCCTTAGCGCACCATCAAACCATGGGGCACCCGGATGAAGAGTAAGGGGGTGAACATGAACAGGAGCAATGACATCCAAGGTCTCAGTCACCACACTATTATAGGCAAGAACCAGAGCTCCTGGTTCAGAGTTATCAGTCAGAATACCCAAAAGGTCCAGCACCGTCATTAGGCCTTCAGAGGTAACATCTCATAAAGGATAGTTCTGTACCATTTCCTTTGGGGCAGGCCTAATTCAGGGTGTCGTGAAACTGAACCTCAGGGTGTGATGGTCAGACCAACTGATAGGATCCACCTCCATATCAGAGATTTCCATCCCCAAGTGGAACACCAAGTCCAATGAGTGTGCCTCCATGGGTAGTGGCGGTAATAACCCATGTCAAGCCCAATTAATTCATCAACTGGAGGAGTCATGAACAAAAAGTGATAGTTCATCATCGACCCAGGCATTGAAGTCCCCCAGAATCAACCATCTGGGAGCCTCCATTACCAGGTAAATGACAAAGTCCAATACCTCCTTTAGGAAAGCCCTCCCATCACCTGGTGGATGGTACATGAGAAGGATCCGGAAACCTGCACCCGCTCCCAGTATGTACTCAAAGAAGTTGGTCAGCCCCACTGGCAAGTCCCTGACATCCAGTTCCTGTCTAAAACAGACAATGACTCCTCCACCCCTATGGTCAACTCTTGGGCCTTGTATCACCAAGAACCCGGCTGAAACTGTGGAAGCCAAAATAGGTCCTGCATTTTCATCCAGCCAGGTCTTGGTAATGCAAGCCAGGTCTGTGGAGGCAACAAAATTTGCTACCACTGTAGTCTTATTTTTAACAGACCTGGCATTGCATAACACTGCCTGTTAGCGATGAGACTCCGAGGATGATCCCCACCTCCTGCCTGTCCAAGACAGAGCCCTTGAGTATGGGCACAATACAAGAAGGACCTCAATCTCATGTCTATTTCACCCCAGGGTGTCTGCTGGATCACACTATCTCTATCCGATCACCCTTCTCCCATCTCTCTTGAGACCTTCAGTATCCCCTCCCCCTCCGTCTTCTTGCAATGTCCAAAACTCAACATTGACTGTAAACTTATGGAGAAAGCAGTGGGCAGTCAAAAGGGTGCAGACCCCTTAGTCTCGAGGTTTATCCCCCAACACATTACCCCAATTATCTGATCCACTCACTCACATATCCAACGAAACACATACCTATCAACGCGCTCACTGATACCACATTTTTCAAAACAGATCCTAGCCTAAGTCAACTTAAACAGCATCACTTTAAAACTTTCAATAACAATATTTCAATACAGTTTACAGCAATTTACATCCCCACAGTGCTCCCACCACTGAGGGGAATATGTCCAGTACCAAATTCAACAGGCCATCTCACACCTAGCTCTGTTAACTCATTCACACCACAAGAGCTCTTTGAGACTTCCACCACTTGTGTCCTGTATATTATTAGCACTGCATCCTTGGCCTTTCTAAGCAAAATCAAGCCATAATCAGCATGCCACAAACAAACGTGAATACCTCTTGAACCATAAGTGCTGCACACAAAGTATGAGCAGCAAAGTTGTTCAGCACAAAATTACCTTTCCAATGATGGTATGCAATCAATTGTAATCAATTCAGTTTTTATTTTATACTAGCTGAAATACCAAACAAATGTGTGTTTTTTTGGATTTTTTCAAGGTGCTTTGGTGAGGCTTGTGAGACAAATGTCATCTATGCACACCATACCATAAACAAATGTGAATAACTCCTAAAATATACTTGATAGACACAAAGTAGCAGTGGCAAAGTTGTTCAGCACAATATTAACTTTTTAATGGTGCTATGAAATCAATTGTAATCAATTGGTTTTTATTTTATACTAGCTGAAATACTAAACAACTGTGTTTTTTTTCAGATTTATTCGAGGTGCTTAGGTGAGGCTTGAGATATAAATGTCAGCCATGCACAACATACCTTAAAAAATGTGAATAACTCCTAAAGTGTACGTGATATACACAAAGTATCAGCAGCAAAGTTGTTCAGCAGAAAATTACCTTTCTAATGGTGCTATGTAATCAATTCTGAGCAATTTAGTTTGTTTAATATTTAGATAAAAACTGCTGACTTCCTCAGATGTTTCCAGGCCTGAGTGAAAGTCAGCCAAGTACGTCTATAGTCATTATTGGCCTGAGTGGCTATGCTTTCACATGCCACTTACAGGCATATCTAGCCCTGAATGAGTTAAACTCTTTCCAGATTTTAATAATAAATAGGTCAATTACACTTTACTGTCAGAAAAAGTTCATCACAGTCAATAAACAATTGAAGCAGCATTCTCACCCTGGAAAGACTATTATGCCTTCCCAATGCAGGTCTCTTCAAGCAGCCGAAGTATATCTCTCTAGATCATCTTATGCTAGCTACACTCCTTCTTGTCCTTCATGGTTCAGGACCAATAATCCAGCTTGTTACCTTCACAGGAGCTTCCCACCCTGGCCATCCAGTCTTACAAACCCAGGCCTACAGTCTGTAGAGTAGCATCCCCTCCTGGCATACCCCCAGACTTCTTGGCCAGGATAGCTCCCCTACCCACCGTCCGATGGATATGAAGCCACCCAGCCAGTCAGGTCTGCTGTCAAAATGGCCCACTGCTCACCTTTAGGTCATCTCCACTAGTCCATAGGTAACCAACCAAGTTCAAATCCAACTCACATCACAATAAAATCAGCTGAAATCAACCGAAATGGACCTGTCCCTTGATCCGATCTTATCGCCAGAGCCAGGTGCTCTCTCACCATGCATGACTCCTAGCCAGGGGATCTTCAACCAGGTCTTCCTTTTGTTTGCACAGGTCTACCAGTTCTACTCTGCCCATAAACCACTGCTGAGTATTCACTGGAGAGTACAATCCACAGGCAGATAATTTCTCAGGGCAACTTCCAATCCTCACCTCAGAGAAAAGCAATGGGTGAAAATGCTAACAATGTTACACATTTTACCAGTTACTCTACTTTAAAAATAAGTGAAGAAAATGCTGCATTCGACTCAGGCTATAACCATTCATTGCACAGGAAAACTATAAAATCGTCTATAAAATCAACTTCCAACTACTTAACGTTAGCATTAGTTTCAACGCCAACATTAATACTGACATTGGTGCTAAAACTGACTTCTCAAAAAAACGTAATCCTCTCTAGCTTTCTCACTTATGATCCCTAACTAAATAACTAATGAAAATAATACTAAAATGCTAAAAATATAATAAAAATGATACAGAAACAATACAAAAAAAGCTCTTAAACTTAGAGCTTCAGGCAGGCAGCTCACACATCGCCGGCATCTTAAAAGGTGGGCAAGGTATACATTGAGGACCTCATTAAGAAGCTACTGGGCCTCCAGATGACTAGGGATCTTAAAGGATTCAGGGCTCACCAAGCACTCTCAGCTACCCCAAGAATGCGAAGGCCCTCCTGCATTCAATTAGCTTGGTATTTCTGGACTAACGTGATAAAATTGATGTTTTGAGTGGGCCTGGGTGAAGAAAGGCATTCTGTTTGGAGACACTGGACTTTTTTTGTTTATTTTTATTCAGTTTATACTATTCAGTTTATAATGTGAAACACATTATTAAAATGCTTGGTTTAGAGTATAGGAGTATGTGGCAACACGAATATATCACAGGATTAACACTCCTCTTCCCTTGTTATATCATTTTGAGGGTTACTACAGATTAATAATATCAGTATGCTATTAAAAAAGAGTGGCCACAATGCAGTGTAACAGTGGACAGTCCCAATAAATGTAAATTTCCCAAAAGTGTGGAGTGGTGCATTTGCACCTAATAAGATCATTCTGTGATGATGCAAAGTCCATGGTAAAACCTATGAGAGAAAATACATCCAGACAGTATAGAACAGTTTCAGTTATAGATTGGACAGTTTACTGACAAAACAAAGGCAGTACTATGTATTTAATATAGCATCGAGTAATTAACTATAAAATAAATGTCATAAGGGAAACATCCCTTCACTCAGTATGAGCAACTACATAAAAACCTTCATTGCACTTGTTTGCCTTTTATAAGCATGAAACCCAAGTAGTGTAACAATTACCTTACCCCATTTAGCAATGAAACTGCAATAGGGTTATTAACATCTACTACGCCTATGATGAACACCTGAGGCTGATATGCTAAGTATCAGGACAGGGACCAGTGTGCTCATGTAGCTCTCTATGCCAATGTCTCAATGTGGTGGTGGATGTTTTAGGGTGGCAGCTCCCTGTTGCCCCCTTGACCATAACCCACGTTATGAAGTGCAAATTTCCCATTTTAAGTCACCGCACTCTTATATGTGCCTGAACAGGGCCCAAATAGTAAACAACCTATTGTAGAAAACCAAAAACAATGGCAATGGCTGTGACAGGTATATTGCTTTAACCAATCTATTATTAAACAGTTACACAATTTAACTTTTTGGCATGGTACACATCAAGTTAATAAAAACAAAGTCAGTACTCATTTTCCAGTTTCCATCTGCTTACCACCACGGCCAGCCACTGACTGAGCTGTCAATGAGCACGTACTGTATGCAGCATACCGTGTGACAACTCAGTCTGCGGCAAGCTGTGGTAGAGAGCAGAGGACTGTGCAAGTCACTGGCTCGAGGTTGGGAGTGATTGGGTTCACTCTACTTTACAGGGAATTGGGGATAGGGAGAGGGGACAACTGGACACCAGGGAAACTTACGTATTGATCGGGCATAGGTACAGGTGGGGGGAGTGATCAGTGGACACCAGGGAAAATGTATTTGTTAACATTGGGCCAGTGATCAGTGGGGGAGATCACTGGACACCAGGGAAAGTTGTTTTTTTATCAACAGGCTGGCAATCAGCAGGGGGAGGGACCTCTAGACACCAGGGAAACTTACATTCTAACTCCTGGATGGCAATAGGCAGGGGGAGGGACCAGAGACACTGGGTAAAATTACATTTTTTACTCTGGGACAGCAATTGACAGGGGGAGGGACCACTGGAAACCAGGGACACTTTCACTGTTCATTTCAGGATGGTGATCAGTGGGGGGTACCATTAAACACCAGAGACTGCTGTGTTGGGGGTTGAGCAGTGGCCTCACTTCCTCCACCAACTGCTAGGATTGCACAGAAGTAATTCTTGGTTTTAACTGGCTGTATGTATATGCACTGCACAAGGTGACTGAGCAAAATGGCCTTGTGTGGCACACATACTCTGAAACTTGGACTGTGCCAATATTCAGGTCCCCACCCCTTCATTTACATTGTGCCCCCTCTGACTCTTGATCGGGCGCAAATCCTGTTTGCCCACTCTAACTGGGCTTTTCAATATTGTGTACCTGTACAAATCCCAGTTTGCACGTGCAATCTCAGATTTGTGCCCAGGCAAGCTTTTGAATGTCGGTTTCACAGCATGTGGGAATAAACTTCAGACAAGGCAGAGTTGCAGGTTTAAAACACACCTTGGTGTGATATTTATTTTTCAAAAGTTAGAAAAATAATAAATGAAAAAAAAATTACAATGAAAATTACTACTTAACATCAGTAGTTTCTCACATAATACAGTCCTGGATCTTAGAGTTCCTAAGATCCTTCTCATCTGCATTCAACAGTTTGTCCACAGTAACACTTCTCTCCTTCACTCTCAAGATTGAACTCAATTGGACTGCCTGAACTGAACTCAGTGAAGAGGTTTTATATTTTTTGGTGGGGTCACCTGACTGAGCCCTTTCTATTTACATGTTTGGACATGCTGTTTCAAAACCAAAGGTTTTTTTTGTTTCATGGGACTTCCTGGTTCAGTTAAAAGTACCATGTTTATATCCACAGATATTGACTCTCTATATCTCTGATCCACAGTGACTAAGCACTTTTATAAAGCATACCACATTATTTTGTTCAGCCTCATACACAGAACATTATACAGTAACAGGTTTATAGTTTGAATTTATGAATATACCTTAAGGATTTCTTGTAAGTGTACTAATCATGAAATTATTATTGTTTTACATGGCTTCTGGATCCTTTTTTTAAAAAAAAACTTTATTAACTGTATGTATTCCTATTTAAAATAGCCTTCATGTTTTTTTGTACACAAAATGCACTTATGCACGTTACACAGCACCTCTCCAGGAATCATTCCAGGGACTGAATGAATGAAAATGGAAAAAGAACGAAAAGAGAGAACTAGTAGGAAGTTTAGTGGGGATAGTAAAGAGCTACACTAGGTGTCCGACCTAGGGTAGGGGGAAAAGAAGAAAAGCAAAGAGAAAAGCATGAACTGCTGCACAAAATAAGTTTGGTCACTAGGAAATAAGGAGATAGAAAAGTGGTCCATCAGTCACAGCCAAGGGTGTAGCCTAACTTCGCCACAATCGGGCCCCTGGAGTTTTAACCATGTCGTGGTTGTGCACAGAACACTGAGCATGGTTCTTATAGGTCAACAGCTTATAATTAGCATTCTGTACATAAACCATGACAGTAAAAACTCCAAACTATCAGTTCCATGACGAGAATGGTGCAGTATGTGGTCCACTTGGGACCTGGATATCCTGGTTGACTACAGGCCCATCTCTAACCTGCTTTTTTGGGGCAATGTTATTGAGAAGGTGGTTGCATTGCAGCTGGAGACATGCTTGGTAACCTTCAACATATATGAGCCTTTCCAGCTGGGATTTCAGTCAAAGTTCAGCACTGAGACTGCTCTGGTCAGGGTGCATAATGACTTGCGCACGGTGAGGGATAGAGAAAAGCGGTCAATTCTTGTTCTTCTGGATCTCTCCTCAGCATTTGACACCACTGACTATGGGCTTTATTGGACCATCTCATGGAGTATGTGGGACTCACCAGCAAAGTCATTAGCTGGTTTGAGTCCTACCTCAGGGGCACGTCTCAGTGGGTTGTGATAGGTAACTTCTCATTATCCTCAATGAACCTGCACTGTGGTGTACCCCAAGGGTCAGTCCTCTCACCCACAATGTTTTCAGTGTATATGCTGCACCTGGGCAGGTTCATTAGGCAGTATGGAGTTGGGTTTCATGGCTATGCTGATGGCACCCAGCTCTATCTGTCCTTTGCACCCCAGGACTGGAGAGCAATAGATGTGATGAACAAGTGTTTGGCTGAGATCCAGTGCTGGATGTCTTTGAGCTGGCTGAGACTCAACCCAGACAAAACTGATGTACTGGTGACTAAGCTGGGTGGGAGGGGGGACTGGCAGTGTTGTGGAGGGAAATGGGGCTCTGCCTTAGTACCTCCAGGCTTGACACTGCCAAAAAGGTGAAACATCTGGGTGTCATCCTGGATGAAAGGCTGACATTTGAGGCTAAGGTGTCAGCAGTCATCTGGAATGGCTTCTACCACCTCAGAAATATTGGCCGGATTTGTTTCCTTATCCCCCTGAGGACTTACCCTCTCTAGTACATGCCTTTGTGCAGGGGTCAGCATTAACCATTTTTTGCACTAACCAGCAGGACAAATTGATTCAAAATTGCATTAGCCAGCAGATGGTTGCACTAGCCCACAATTATAATGGTAACTTTTGATCACTTATACAGGAAAAAAATGCAAGCCAATAAATACTCTGATTATGCAGCTGGAGAGCCATTTAACCATCCATGATATCTATGAACCCCTCCAGTCTGGTTTTCGAAAAAGGCATAGTACTGAGACAGCACTGGTTTGGGTGCTCAATGATCTCCTGATGGCCAAGGATCGGAAGAACCGTTCCATTCTGGTTCATCTAGATCTCTCATCAGCCTTTGACACTGTAGACCATGGGGTTCTACTTGAGTGACTGAGGTTCATCTGTGGACTATCAGATGTAGTCCTCAGGTGGTTTACATCTTACCTCACTAGAAGAATGCAGAGAGTGGCTTCCAGGGTTTATTCCTTGGACCCAGTTTCTCTGTCTTGTGGGGTTCCTCAGGGCCCTGTGTTGTCCCCCATGTCATTCGCAGTGTATATGCTGCCTCTCGGACACATTGTAAAAAGGTATGGGCTGAGGTTTCACTGCTATGCTGATGATGCCCAGCTCTACCTTTCTTTTGCACCCAATCAGGATGGAGCTTTCTCAGTCTTTAATAACTGCCTTAATTAAATCCAGGAGTGGATGGATTTGAGTTGGTTGAAGTTGAACTCGAGGAAAGACAGAGGTGTTGGTAGTGGATCCGGTGCACTGGATGGGGGGGCGGGGTTGGTTCACCCTCTGGACTCTATCTCAGGGGTGTTTCACTCCTGACCTCTGAACAGGTGTGCAACCTGGGGGGTAATATTTGATGAGGGATTGACTCTGCATTTGCAGGTGTCTGCTGTCATCGAGTCCTCATTTTACCATCTGAGGAATATCTCCAGGATTAGGCACCTTGTTCCGTCCAGCGATCTTCCTACGTTGATCCATGCCTTTGTGTCCTCACATTTGGACTATTGCAATTCCCTTTATCTAGGGCTTCCTGGGGTTGAAATCTGCCACTTGCAGCTGGTGCAGAATGCAGTGGTCCAGCTTCTGACTGGTACCTCTCGGTCCAGTGATATTTCACCGGTGCTGCGCAGACTGCACTGGCTGCCAGTGCAGTGGAAGATCACCTTTAAAGTCGGTCTTCTGACTTTTAAAGCCCTACATGGACTTGGCCCTGACTAGCTGAAAGAGCTCCTGGTCCCTTACTGCCATGGGCGCTAAGCTGACAAGGGGTTGCTAGAGATCTCAAGGGTGTCTTTGAAATCTTCTGGGGCCCATACATTTATGTATGTGGCCCCTACCCTCTGGAATTCTCTACCCCATCAGTTATGGGAGTGTGTGACCATGGAGGGACTTAAAAAGGCCCTAAAAACATATTTGTGGACTCAAGCATTTGGAGTCTGACTGTATTTGTTTATTTGTGCTAGTTGTTTTAATATAATATTTGAAATGCACAGTCTATTTTATTCTGTAAGGCACCTTGTTTTTTTGAAAGACACCATAAAAATAAAGTTTTATTATTATTATTTATTTATAATTGCACATTTATCCTGGTCCCGTGTTGCTAAAAAAAAGGCTGCAATGCAATCATACACAGTGTGCCCTCCCCCCATTGTTTTGTATTATGGTCCTCTTTCTTCCTCTTTCTGCCTCCCCCACCCACCTAACCAGAAGATCCCACACCAGCAAATGTTCAGTCAAGCAGCCATAGTTCTGCACATACAATAGTTAACATCATCATTCACATCACCACACTCTCACCCCCACCCACAGGGCAATGCACAGAGTCAAGCAGAGAAAGACAAGACACTCTCAGCTCCTGTCCTGTGATCATCCAGAGACCTGTACATCTGGATATTTCTGAACAGTGTCAAGTGAGCCAGAGGCAGATCTAGGATTTCTTTGGGAAGGGGGATATACAAACCTAGGGGGCCTGAGAAATAGAAAACTTTATAACATTTTTATATATAACAGGCACAAAAGTATTGATTTTAACATGCTCTGCCCAACAATAACAGGTTTTTTAACACTGTCCTTTCATCAGCCCAAGGGAAATAGTACCCAGGCATGAAGATATACAACCTCTATTTCTATTTAGGAGGATCTGTGCAGACCAGGAATGCCTATTTTAGTCTTTCAAGTAATTTTTGTACCATACATGCTCCAAAGCATTATTTTTAGAATGAAAGGACATGCTGCTTGGGATAAGGGTGGGACTGCATGGATGATACTGACTAGTGTGGTCCAGAAAGAAGATCTGGGGACCCCTACACCTGCCAGTAATGACAGCTATAGGTCTATGGATGGTCATTTCAGATTCTGGTCTGCAGTGGTGTCCAGGGAAAGTACATAATTAGGAGACAAGACTAGGAGGAGAGAGGGAGCAGTAATGGTTAGGCTGGGATAAAACCCACCATCTGCAGGACATCTTAGCATTTGTCGCTGAAATGTTGGATACAGACATTCAAAATGTAGGAAAATTAGGGGCATTGGTCTTAATAATGCGACACAACTCATCAGACAGGGACACATCATCAGACAAAGACCCAGTTCTAGAGAAGCTTGAAGAGGCAAAATTACATGTGTAATTGGGCAGACTAGGTGGGCCAAATGCCCTTATCTGCCATCAGTAACTACTGTATGTACTGTATCTATGTATCTAAGTACAGAAAACTAAAAGCTAGTAATTTACTGGCACTCTCCTCTTGATCGCAACATGGGCACTAGCTGAAAATTCTAAAAATGAGTGAAAATGATTCACATTGAGTCTTTTGTGGGATTCCCCTCTTGTACTGCCAGATGCAGTAATTGAAACTCTTAATGAGCTGTTAAACACACCAGGCCATCTGGAACATTGACAGAGATTAACAAGAGGACTAGAGCCTGCTTAAGTAGGGACTTTAACTTCATTGACAGCCATGGACAACCTGCACTAGTCAAGAGGGAAAAGTACTACTACCTTTGGGATGTCTTGCCCAGATTAGTGCAATGCCCTCTACCTTGGGGTCAGTGGAGGTATGCTGCAACACCTGCAGCTAGTGCAGAACATGGCTGTGAGGTTGCTGACTGGTCTTCTGAGGATGAGTCACATTACCCCTGTGCTGCGGGAACTGCACTGGCTGCTGGTTAAGTTGTCTATCTCCTATAAGATTGGTCTGCTAATCTATAAGGCCCTACAGAGTCTGGGTCCAGCCTACCTATGTAACCTCCTGTATCCTTATCTTCCTGCTTGTCCCCTCCATTCTGAGAAGGAGGGCCTCCTGGTTGTCCCCAGGATGTGACTTAAAACATCCGGGGACAGAGCCTTCAAAGTGGCTGGTCTGTTACTTTGGAATTCATTACTGAAGATCCTGAGGGAGGCTCCCTCAGTGGAAGTCTTTAGAAAAGGACTTAAAACTTCTTTGTTTGCTTAGGCATTTGGTGTTTGAATTGTTTATTTTGAGTGGCTTGTTATTTGGTATGTAATTTTCTTTCTAGTTTTATATCTGCATACAGAGGTTTTAATTTATGTCATTATATTTTATTGTTAATTACTATGTATTGGGATGGCATTTTTCTATTTCCTTTTTGTAATGATGTCCAGGGCCTCTGGGGAAGGGTGCCTTAAATAAATAAAACTACTAATAGTATACAGGCAGTTTTGGGGGTGCAGCCACACCTAGGATCCTGCAGTGCCACAGTCTGTGTAACCAGTTTCTATTGCAGCTCTGTGTAGCCATTGGGGAGGGGGGGCGGTACCTGCACAAGGCTTACAAGCATATTGTCAATACTGCTTATTGTTGTAAATGAAGACTCACCAGAGCTGGGTATTCCTTCAATCACTTAAACAGCTTCTTTATTCCTCAAAAGATAAAAGCCACATACATAAAAATCCACAGTGTTGAACATTGAAATCTATTAACAGATCCCACTTCCTGGTTCTTCACTACCCGCACCCTGTGCTGTGTGTCAGCACAGGGAGTGGATGGTTGAAGGAATACCCAGCTCTGGTGAGTCTTCATTTACAACAATAAGCAGTACTGATAATACACTTGTAAGCCTTATGCAGGTGCTGCCCCTCCCCCCTTGGCTACACAGAACTGCAATGGATACTACTATAATACTACATAAAAATAAAGCCATTGAAAACACAGTTTTTCGTATCAGTGATTATGCAGGTACAGCCAAATATGGACCATTTTGAGACATGGATGTCATTGCTACAAACAGAAACATTACTAACTGCTGCCAATTAGCACAATTTTCCTGTCTCCTTTAAAGCACCTGTGTTGGAGCACCAAAAATGGCAATAGCAGAGGGTGGCTAAATCGGTGAATTCTTCACCATGCTTGAAATATACATGGGCTTTGCTGAAAGAAAAGAAGACATGGTAGGCCAAACATACAGCAGCCCAGCAACTGCCCCAGGGTAATACGGCTAATGGTGAGACACCACAGAGCACTGCCACTCCATCACATACCAGACTATTTTGAGGATGCTTTGGAATGGTATTATCAAACTTGGAGATTACTCTGAACACTTTTTCTATGTTTGACTGATATTTTGAGATGGGACTTTGGTTTGGGGACCCTGTAGTAGCTGGGTGTAGTGACGATATAAGCAGCGGGAGGTGGGGGGGGGGTCGGTATTGGCTCAAATCATATTAGTCCTTTGTTTTTGCAGTCTAAGGATATTTTCACTTTTAAGGGGTGCCAGGCTTCTCATTATAAAGGTGGGTTTGGGCAGGGCAGTAGAGAGCCTCTTTCCAAATGCAATAATGGCAATCATTAGGTAGTATTTCCAGGGCTCTTCTTTTTTCCCTTTGAAAGCTCCTAGTAGGGTGACTTGGACTTATTCTGGTTAGTCCAATGAGAGGCCCAGGTGATATTGTGGAAAGAGCAGGTGTGTGTGTGCTGGGATCAGGCCCCAGCCAATCTAGTAGACCAAAGGTAGGCCTGGGTGGGGGTTTGGCAAAGTGCTAAGCACATCCCACTCCTAATCCTTTGGTTTGTGGAAGAGAGGGGCTGAACAGTGGCTGTTTCTGGTTATATTAAGCATTTTCAGAGGATGCACAGCACAACAGATAGGGAGGCCAACTGTACATCTACCCCTTATTGACAACCCCTGACGTTGGATGGCTATCCACATTGAGGCCCTCAGTCTCTCTCATCATAGCTCTGGATATGATTGCAAATCTTATGAGATGATATGGAGATTATCCCATGAGGTAACATTACAG
Organism: Neoceratodus forsteri; assembly: GCA_016271365.2. Taxonomy (NCBI): domain Eukaryota; kingdom Metazoa; phylum Chordata; order Ceratodontiformes; family Ceratodontidae; genus Neoceratodus; species Neoceratodus forsteri. Next base: position 559,102,429 of record CM057452.1, on the reverse strand, counting down.
GAGTGAGGAGGTGACTGCCTCTAGTTCTAGAAACTAAGGGGGTAGAGGGTGGGAGCTCCCACCCCACCCAAGGAAGCTCCCACCACACCCGAGGAAGGCAGAGTAGAAACCTGGAGCTATTCAAGAGAGGATGTTTGCATGGAAAAAAGGAGCAAATGCTGAGAGCTAGGAGGGGAGCAGGTAATTTCAGCCTATCCTCAGAACATTGCATTACTATACAATGTGGAAGGAAGCAATCTGTGGGAGAGGGTACTTAGCAGTGCTGAGATGATGTGTGGAGGTTGTACCGAAAAAGGTTCAGGCACATGCTAACTCCTAAGAGGGACGCATAAAAAATCAGTTACCACATTAAGGCAGTTACCACAATTCCATTTTATTGTTCAACAAGACAAGTTGTCTGGCCTGACATGTTTCAGGCTGAAGACAATCCTTCCTCAGAGGCTAAGGATAAGCAAGCATGTTCTTGGTTAAACTATGATGTGCCCCCCAGATAGGGAATCCTAAGTAAGGGGGGGGTGTGAAACAAAACCCTCCATGAGGTGAGCACGAGGGCAAAGCCCCTGCATAAAATCACTTAATGTTTTTCAGTTGCTCTGGGGGATTGTCACCCTTCCGTGGGTCACCATCCTGTAGTCGTCCTTATCACATAGCACCGGATGCAGCAACTTTTTTCCTTAACAGAGCCACAGGAAGTTCTTTCAAACAAGAACAATCTCCCCCCACTGAATATCTTATTAAATTACTGGAGTGTGTTTTAAAATTGAATACATTTCTGTTTAACCAAGAAATTTTCCTCCAAATCAAGGGAACTGTGATGGGGGCAACTTGTGCCCCATCCATAGCAAATTTATATGTGGGCAAGTGGGAGGAGGAGGTCATTTTTGTGAAGCAGTGAATATCTTTTCAGACAAATTGTTGCTATGGAAACGCTACATTGACAATGTCTTGATTTTATAGCAGGGGGATGACTCTAGTCTTAATGAATTTGTTAGTTTTTTGCATAGCACTAACCAAAATTTGAGATTCACATCTATGAGTAGTGAGGATACCATTTCTTATTTAGACCTGAAAATTGAAAAAGTAACAACTTTTTTTAAAAACTAGTATTTTTCACAAAGAAGTGGATGGAAACACTATTTTGGTAGCTAATAGTTAGCATCCACCACATATGGTGAAAAATATTCTGTATGGTCAAATTTTAAGAACCAAACAAAATTGTTCCTCTACCGAGGACTTTGAGGAAGGTGCAGCTATCTTAACACAAAGGCTCACACAGAGGGGCTCTGGAAATGGATGTATACAGCAAGCGTATGAGAGAGCTAAATCTGCAGATAGGGAGGCTCTATTAGTTGATAAGTGTATAGAAGAGAAGACAGAAGACAAGTTTAACTATATGGCAGAGTTTTCAGCACAAGCATTAGAATTTGAAACCATTATTAAGAAACATTGGCATGTGCTAGGAGCAGAATCAGGTCTTAAAGAACTGTCCCTGAAACCTGTAAGAATGTACTATAAGAAAGCACCCACACTCAGGGATGTCCTGACACATAGTCACTTTAAAACCAACCAACCAGAAACTTGGCTCAATAAGTTGAAAGGAAGTTTAAAATACAATAAGTATGTGCACTGTGATTCAATAACACATGGAAGGAATTGTTCTAGTTGTAACAGTGATACGACCTTTGAAATCACACAGTACATAACTTGCAGCACAGAAGGGGTCATTTGCTTAGCAACCTGTGAGCGCCAAGCCTTCTATGTGGGTAAAACCACCAGAAGTTTTAAGGTGAGAGTTGGTGAGCACATAAGAGCCATTCAAAGAAAATATGTAACTTATGCCATGGCAGCCCATATTGTGGGAGCCAAAGACAATGTACAACATTCTTTCAGTTTTATGGCAATAGATAAAGTATGCCGCAACCCGAGAGGTGGAGATTATGATAATTTAGTCATGTGTAGAGAACATTTTTGGATTTTAACTTTACAGGCAACTATTAGCCCAGGCCTCAATGTCCAACTAGAACTATTTCCCTATCTAAAATGACATTAATCGCTGGAAGGTTGGCAGATGAAGCAGGGATCATTTGAGTCTTGCCATGAGAAATAAGAACTTTGCCTCAATTTTTAACACTGCTTTGGAACTTTGTTCGCTGATTTTATTATACCAGCTGTTAGCTGTGAGACTCTGTTTTTGTGCTCAGAATCTGTATTGATGCTTACTGTATTTTGGTGATGTTTTTCAGATGCAGGTATTTTGATATGCAATGACTCTGTATCTATAATGTATTATATAGGTATGTAGTGTTTTTCTAATGCCTTTTTAAATGTATTATACTTTTTATTCCCTTATGGATCTTGCAATTTCTACAGTGGGTTTACCTTTTGCCTTTTCCTGTCACTTTTCTAACCCATTCCCCCTTCTTCCCCTTTCCCTCCTTCTTGTCCCCTCCTTATTCCCCCCCCCCACCTATTTATTTTTTCAATTGTCAGTTTCTTGTTTTTACTTTATCAGCACTGGCTCTTTAATTATTATTCACCTCATTAATCCCTCTAAGAAGGGTGGGGTTTATGTGACTCACATGGGCCTTGTCCCTATTTAAGTGTTGTGTGTTTGCTTGTCCTTAGCCTTTGAGGAAGGATTGTGGTCAGTCCAAAATATGTCAGGCTGGACAACAGGACTTGTTGAAAATTAAAATGGAATTGTAGTAACTGCCTTAATGGGGTAACTGATTTTTCATGCATCCCTCTTAGGAGTTAGCATGTGTCTGAACCTTTTTTGGTACATTATCTGGTTGGTTCTAGTTCACTGCGTCCCAGTGCACATTCATTTTATTGTTCTTCATGATGTGTACAGGGTAGAGAGGCAGTGTGACTCTTTCTATGCTGTTAGAAAATGCTTCCTTCTTTTCCTCCACTCTTGGGCCTGCTGTGTTTGCAACAAAATCTTTAAAAGAATAAATGTTACTGGACTGTAAATAAAAGGGTAATACAAAGACTGGGGAGGGTGTGCAGTTCAGGCATGCACATAGGAGTCACTCAGAAGGGGCAGGGCTAGCCATGACCTTAGGGGTCTCCCCTTCTCTTTTATTTTTTCTCAAAAGCTGCATCACTATGGGTCTGCCGAGTACTGTACTACAGAACTTGTAATAGACATGGTGGGGGCTTTTCTGAGCACGTTTGGACTGAAAAATTTACTTGTAGTGACTTCATCAGCATTTGGGGACTCCTTCTACAAGGATCACCCAAGCCATGGGACTGCCTTCTTGGCAATAGCTCACATTACTATTGGGCACTACAAGGGGCAGCACTCATGACCTAAGCAAAACAAAGCACAGAGTCCAGATGATAGAATATGGAAAATGGATTGGGTGCCAGTGGCTGCTGTTTTCCATCCTAGCAGGAATTTTGGCACAAGAAACTAAGGGCATAGTGGGAAATATATGGATCAAATATTTTCTAGTTGTCCTGAAGGATCTTCATAAACTCACAAACCTCATTAGAACTAGGCCCCTTTCCACTGATTAGGCAAGGCAAGGCAATTTTATTTTTATGGCGCCAATCCCTAGGGCTCCGGGTACCTCACAATAAATAAAGCAAATCGATAACAAACATAAGAGCAAACTACTAAATTACAACAGCTAATTAGATTCGGCCCAGACAGATCTGTGATACCTAAGCTGGGAACACAATGGTCTCACCAGGTTTAACCAATGTATTTCTCAAAGACATGTAGTGACTTTTCAGGAGCTCAGACGGAAACACTGTAGAGTGGATTCATTTCAGTGTCATTATACAGCGGTACAAGCCAGAATGCAAGGCAGTAATGCTGTAGTACAGGGGTTCTCAAATGGTGAGGCGCGCCTCCCTGGGGAGGCGCGAGAGCCTGCTCCAGGAGGCGCGGCGACGCTGATGCCAATTTCATGCTGGTATACTGTGCTGTACCTTCTGCATCTCAGATCCCAACCAAGTTCAATACTGTAGCTAGAGTAGTAGGCAGGGGGATTCTGAGCCAGCCAATGCCTGTGCAAAACAAGGTCTTCGGCAGACCAATAGAAAGCCCAGAATATGTGCCCAATCAGAGAGAAGTGGCTGTAGCCAATCGGTATTGTGCATTTGCAGCCAATCATCACCCGGCTCCCTCAACCAATGAGCAGCTTAAGTAGCGTCTTTGACGCGTCATCAACCCGGAAATAAATGCCATGCCATCGTGCGGTTGAATGGAGACTCAATCGGAATTTATATTGCGGTGGTTTTTTTTTGATCCCCGTAAGTCGCTTCAACGGCGCTGGCTCTTCCGACTCCTGAAGCCGCCACTGGCTGACTCCGCTTCGTCAACTACCGCCGCCTAGCTGCTATAATCGCCACCGTGGAACGCTGATTGCCGCGAGACAGAGCTCCTGAGACTACTGGTGACATCCTTTGCAGACGGATCCTTCCTCAGACTTCAGGTAAAATTCTACTGTACTTTTGGAAGCTCCAATGGGTTTGGTCTGGCTGGCCTCACTGGGGGCGCGCTGCCTGACTTGGATGTGGGGTGCTGCTTGATGGCCTGTCTGGGAGGTTTGGGGGTGCTGCCTGATGGCCTGTCTGGGAGATTTGGGGGTGCTGCCTGATGGTCTGTCTGGGAGGTTTGGGGTGCTGCCTGATTGATGGCCTGACTGGGAGGTGGGGGGGCTGTCTGATGGCCTGACTGGGAGGTGGGGGGGTCTGATGGCCTGACTTGGTGGGGGGTGCTGCTTGATGGCCTGTCTGGGGGGTGCTGCCTGATGGCCTGTCTGGGAGGTTTGGGGTGCTGCCTGATTGATGGCCTGACTGGGAGGTGGGGGGGGCTGCCTGATGGCCTGACTGGGAGGTAGGGGGTGCTGCCTGATGGCCTGACTGGGAGGTGGGGGTTCTGATGGCCTGACGGAGGTGGGGGGTGCTGCTTGATGGCCTGTCTGGGAGGGGTGCTGCCTGATGGCCTGTCTGGGAGGTTTGGAGGGTGCTGCCTGATTGATGGCCTGACTGGGAGATTTGAGGGTGTTGCCTGATGGCCTGACTGGGAGGTGGGGGGTTCTGATGGCCTGACTGGGAGGTTGGGAGGGGTGCTGCCTGATTGATGGCCTGACTGGGAGATTTGAGGTGTTGCCTGATGGCCTGACTGGGAGGTGGGGGTTCTGATGGCCTGACTGGGAGGTGGGGGTGCTGCCTGATGCCCGCCTGATGTGCCTCATGCCTCTCATGTGGGGAGGAACTAACTGTATTGCCTCACAGCTTATCTGGCCTGAGTGGGAGTTTGTGGGGCTGATGCCTCTTATGGGGGATGATGCCTCTTGTGGTGGGGTGGTAGCTTGAGCAGGTGTTCAATGCATACCTCTCAACCTCTTCCTCATATATCAGGGACAAGGCTTAAAAAAAAAAAATCGGGGACACATCTTCAAAATTAGAGATCCACCCATAAAGCTGGTAGAATATGGGGCTTAGTGTAAAATGCATTTTCTAAAGAAGAAGAAGTCAGTAACTTTAAGGCTTGACTTTGTTCTGTGCTTATGGTTCCCACTGAGCCACAAAACACAAATTTTAGGAGGAACACAGTAAAATTTTGAGGCAAAATCAGGGATGTCCGTGAAAATCAGGGACACTTGAGAGGTATGGTTCGATGTAGTGATTGGGGGGACTGATGCTCTCAGCTGGTCTGTTCTCAAGCAAGGATTTGCAGTGTTGGGGATGTGGGAGGTGCCTGTACTGCCTCGCTGGTCCAGTCTGGTGGGGGGCAGTTATACTAAATGTCTCTTGGCTGCTTTGCCCAGGGTAATGCTGCTGCTAACAGAGCCTGGGGAAGGGAATGCATTTCATGGTCGTGGTGATGCTGCCTCAGTGATAGTTGGCAAGGTACAGTGGTAATGATGCAAAAGGTGACCGGAAGCGCAATTTAGTCAATGTGCAGTGCGCTAATGATCAATTTTTATGCGATTACCGCCATATGCAAATGAGGTCATGACTCATGGGGAGGCCTGGAAGTCTTCCAAGTCCAGTAGGGGAGGCTCGCCATGGCAAGGTCTGAGAACCCTTGCTGTAGTATATCACAGAGTGCTGCAGTATACTGCAGGGAACAGTGTAATTCAATGGAAATTAAGCCCTTTTGTCATGCAGAGTTTTGTGACAGCAAATTACTGCATTGCATCATGGCTGGCTCCACTGCATTTTTGCTATATTCGCAGTACTTAACATCCCTGAAAATATACTACAGTGGAAGTTTTCTGATCCTTAAATGGAGACTACATGGCTGTATAACAGTGTTTGGCATTACAGTGACTGACTTTAGCAAACCTTCATACATATGGTTATAGTACTGAACAGTTTGTGTTAAAGTTTAATAAGGTATAAAAAGTCAAGGTTCAAAGTATCAAAATTGTAGTTTTTTATGTTTTAAAATCATGATAAAAACATGATCTCACAACTGACCAACAGAAACTGTAACAGAAATTATGATACAATAAGGGAGCTGGTCTGAAACAAATTGACCAGGGTGGACAGGATCGGAGATGTAGAGGAAAGATAGGGGCAATTTCTGAGGCAGAAAAAGACATGCATGAGAATTGTTACAAACCAAAACAGATACAAGAGACAAATGTGGTTCCCAGAAAGGGTCAGAGAAGCAGTGAGGGCTAAGAAAATGACTTTCACCAGCTACAAGGAAAAGCAGGGAGGAGGAATGGGGACAGTACCAGATAAAAACTAGGGAAGCAAAGAGGAAGGTCAGGGAGGCAGACACAGAGCTGTGTATTGTGGAGGGGGTCAAGGGTGGGGAAAAACAATTCTTCAGGTGTAACAAGGAAAAAAGAAGCAAGGAAGGGTATTGTTAGGCTACAAGAGGACGAAGGGTACTAGAGGAAGATGAACTAAAAGTAGCCAGCCATACTTAACAATTACCTCTACTATGTCTTCATAAGGGAAGACAGTAGGCCTCAGCCTAAAAGTGGCTTCAAGGTAGCTGTCAGGAGCATTCCTGAAGTGAGGCAGCCAGTACTTCCTAGCAAAAGAGTCCAGAAGGGGTTTAAAGCCCTAAAGGTAGATAAAGCCCAAGGGCCAGATGAGATGCACCCAAGGGTGCTCAAAGTATTAGGTGGAACTGGCTGAACCCCTAAAGTAAGGCTATTCAGTAGCTCTGTTCAGGAAAGGGTAGTTCTGAAAGACTGGAGAGTAGCAGGCATAGTCCTGCTATACAACAGGGTGGGACAAGGAGAAACCTGAGAATTACAGACCTGTCAGCCTTACCTCTGTGGTGGATAAACTAATGGAGTCACTGATCAAAAAGGACCTTGTAGACTACCTAGAGAGTAATGGTCTACAGGATATTAAACGGCAAGTGTTTGTGGCAAAGAGGCCTTGTCAGACTAACCTGATAGTTTTCTTTAACTGGGTAAAACAATGTAGTAGATAAGGGCCATGCTGTGGATTTACTTTACTTTGATTTCAGCAAGGCTTTTGACTCATGCCACACAGAAGACTGCTGAAGAAGCTGAAAAATATGGCACAGCTAGGGACATAGTTAGATGGGTAGGAAACTGCTTGATGGAGAGGCAGCAGAGGGTGGTGATAAATGGGATCAGATCAGAAGAGTGGGAGGACATGAGTGGGTTGCCACAGAGATCTGTCCTGGGTCCTGTCCTTTTCAATATGTTCATCAACAACTTTGGAGAGGGCATCTGGGGCAAGTTGTGTCTCTTTACAGAAGAAGCAAAGCTCTGCAATAGGGTAGATAGTGATAATGCGATCAGGGGGATGCAGGGGATCTACAAAGGCTAGAGAGGAGGTTTGAGGTTTGACAGTTGAAATTCAATTGAGGTTTGGCAGTTGAAATACACACCAAAAAATGCAAGGATATGAACCTGGGGAAGAAAACAGGATAGAGTACTGGATGGGAGGGGTTAAACTGAGTACTACAGAAGAAGAAAGGGACCTGGAAGTCATCATTAGTGACTCCCTCAAACAATCAAGCCAATGTAGCAAGGCCTATAGTAAGACTAATAGGATGTGGGGGTGCATTGTAAGGGATATTGACAGGAGGAAAAATGAGGTCCTGCTACCACTATATAGGTTATTGGTGAGGCTGCACCTGGAATACTGTGCTCATTTCTTGAGTCTTCATCATAAGATGGACAGGGACACACTGGAGACAGTGTAACGCAGGGTGACCAAGATGATTCACTGCCATCACTCAGATCTTATGAAGATGGTTTCAAAGCACTGAACATGTACTCATTGGAGACCAGGTGACAGAGGGAGGTTATGATAGTTCCTGAAGGGAATAAACAATGAACTATGGGGGATTATTTTGCAGTGTTACAGAGTCAAGAACTCAAGGCCATGAGTGGAATTTGAAAGAAGGAGGGCTTAAGAGGGATGTGAGGAAGTTATATTTTATTTAAAGGGTGGTGGAGCCATGGAACAGTCTGCCAGTGGAGATGGTGGGTGCCAAGACTGTTAATAGTTTAAAGCATGGCTGGGACAGAGTGAATGGTTTGCTGGTTGCTCAGTTCAGCAGAAATAGGGAGGGGAACATGGCAGTGGACTGGGAAGGAGAAAACTCCATAGGGACAATAGGTCTTGGGGCAGATAGAGAACCCCTGGCAGACTAGATGGACCTTTTGTCTTTTTCTGGCATCATTTTCTATATTTTTATGATGCCAACTAACATAGCAGGTAGCATACACAGACAAGACAAAGACAAGAAACATTTGAACTTTTGCTGCATTTTTCAGCACCACTAAGATATAGCAGTTCAGTAAATGCAATGCCAGTAAATACAGTCATGTTTGCAAAATAAAGTTCAGCCTTCAGTATTCAACATTCATTAACAGAATCACAGTGGCATTTGATGGTGGGACTTGTCAAGCCACGTACTAGATCTCTTCAATTAATGGTTTTACTTTTAAGTTATGGTCTTATTTTTACAGTAGTTGGTTCCTTACTTTACTCAGCACTCTTATGTTCACCTTCTCCCTCCAGTTCATTGAGGCTTTCTGTATGCTTGTTCTCACTACTGGCAAGATGGAAACCACACCAGCAGGCTTCCTTTCTGGTGCTTAGTGCCTCAATGCTCTGAATGAGCCAATGTTGTTTAAGTTCTTCCTTGAAGATTTTGTTCATGGTTAAATTGAGTGGTTGGAGGAGGTTGGTGCAAGAGATGGGAATAAAGATAGGTATGATATTGTTATTTTTTAAAGCAATGGGGGTCAAACATAGTTGACCCCTAAAACAGATAATTTTGAAGTAGTTTTAAATTGATATTTGGCTGTGCACCTTGATGGGCAGGGAAGGCGGGGAGGGGGGGAGTATGATGCATGTTAAAGATCATTTGTGGATTGATAAACTTATTATTTTTGAAAGTAATCCAGAATGTGAGTTTCTGACAGATATGATAGTTGTAGGGGGTTCCAAAGAAATTAGTTGTTGGAGTAACTTACATTCCTCCAAAATTTAGTGTGTCTAGTTTTCATAGTTTTTGTGACTGTGCTACAATTAAATATTAACCACAAACATATATTATCTGGGGATTTCAATAGTGATTGGTTGAAAGATGCCAACACTTAGATTAGAGATAAAAAAAGCTGGCTTAAATCTGGTACAGGTGGTGAATGAGGCTACTAGGTTTAATTACAAAATGAATAGGGATACATTATTGGATTGGGTTTTGGTAACTAACAGTAAAAATATTTTAAAAAATAAATTCCTCTGGATGTTGTTAGTGACCATTCCCCTATATCATGTAATTGGGATGTCAGGATGATTAGATCTAAACCAGAAATGGTTTGTTTTAGAAACATTTTTGCTAATAAATACCAGCTCTTAAACAAGCATTGGGTAATGTAGATTGGTCTTTTATGGATTGCCTCCCCTTAGTTAATTTGTCTTTGGATTATTTTACTACTGAGCTTAATCAGATATATGACAGGTATTTACCTGTAAGGACTAAAGAATAAATGGGGTCTCTTTACCTTGGCTAAATGAAAATATTAGGTGGCTGATTTTGGAAAGGGACATGGTATGGATCTTGTTTAGAGGGAGTGGGTATGAACAGCTAAGTAATAAATGCAAACTGATGGTTCTGAATGCAAAAGCAGATTATTTCCAACATAAACAAAAGGAAGAAGCTAGTAATCCTAAAAAGTTCTGGGAGAGCATAAATCAAGCTTTGGGTAGAAATAAATAGTCTGTCCCTAAATTTATTCAACATGAAGGTGGTATATTGCTAAACCCCTGTGAGACTACCAATTAATTTAATATTTCTTTCAGTTCTTTATCTTCTACAACCAATACTGCAAATGATACATTTGGTAGTCTGAAGTCTGACTCTAGGCCTGATAGAGAATTTTATTTTGGGTGTGTTCATAATGGGAGGTTATTAAATATTTAGGTAAAATGAATGTTAAAACTAAAACAGGTAGTGATAGTTTGGACACTAAATATTAAAGATTGCTATTGATGAAGTGGCTGAACCAGTTATGAACAATTTTAATATATCACTTTGTACTCAGAGGTAAAAAAGCAATGGTGGTTCATATTTATAAAGGGGTGATGCCTCCATAACAGGAAATTATAGGCTGATCTCAGTCATGTTCCCATTGTCCAAGGCACTAGAATGAATTGTGAATGATCTATTGATGGAATATTTGGGCAATGGAAACAGGATCCATACTAAATCTCGAGTCCCGTAATCCCAAGATTTGTAATCCTGTACCTAAATTCTCAAAATTACCAATGTCTGACAAGTCAAGTGCCCGCCACCCGAAATCCTGACTCCTCATTTCCTGACATGACAAGTCACATACAGGATTACAACTCTGTAACCAAAACAGCAGCAGCAGCAATGTTCCACTTGACAACTCGCATACAGGATTACAGCTCTGCAACCAAAATAGCAGCAGCACGCAGCACAAGTGACAGAGTGTCTTTTTTCATTGTTGACAACTCACATCCAAAACAGCAGTAGCAAAACTCGCAAAATTAACAGCATAAAATGGCATATGTACTTACCAGCAGATGCGTATTCTTTTCACCCCAAACTTATTATTCAGCACGCTGCTTCTTCTTTTTGCAAAAATTTAAAATCCATACTTTATTGTTAAAAATTTTAAAAAATGAAAAAACTGTGAATCAACTCAAAAGGTTAATTACAGATTAGAGTGTAAGGTTGTATGCAACACCTCATTGAAACTGTAGGGTAGATCTTTGTGGTCTGCCACGCAAAACAATAGCAATTTTTTCCTCATGGATAGCATAGAGTTTCTTTGGAGGGGACCTGGGCAAGCCTCAGATAATCTTCTCGATGGCAGTTTCTGTCACCAATTGTTAATTTTTAAGATGTTCTATGAATCAGTTTGTTCCAACATGTGCTGCACCTATTAAGGCACTCAGCCTCCTGTGCCAGGCTTCGACATTGTTCTGGGTTAGAGGAATATCATTCTCCAACTGGTCAGTCACAGACCAAAATTCCGGTGGAAACAGTGGTGGGCCCCTGATAGCTGTTTTATTCCTCATTTGATGCCTGACATGTCCCAAAACATAATTCTCTTTGAACCAATCCAGAAAAAAAGCTGTATTGGCAGGCATTGTTGGGTTTAGTTCTAATAATGCAGACTTTGTTTCATTTGGCAGGAGAAATGCCAGAGCGACTAGGTGGCACAACATTAGACTGAAGTCTGAGTCACTTCCATACTGAGTTGCCATCCCCATACTTTGTATTTTGTGCCACACAATTTGTCCATAATGAAAAAGGCATTCCTTGTTTGTTGTCTCTTGGAACTCTGATTTACTGGCAGTAACAGCAGCCTGCTCAAAATCTGTAATAATGTATGACAGGGACAGAGTGATGCTCAACTCATCAGCAAGATCCTGCAGATCTTGAAATAACCGTTTGTAGCTTGCTTATGATTATGAGGACATTAATGCAAAAACTAATGGAACAATCCTCCAATTTTCTGCTGTTCCCATAGGAGCATGGCTAGAATACAATTGACAGAAAATGGACAGCACAGTTTTAAAGGTGCCATCCATAATCCAGTATTTGGCGTTTGATAACTGTCTAATATTTTCACAAGTTATGAACAGCAAGATCCTATCCTTCCCATAAATCAAGTCATGAGCAAGCCAGGGGCACCCATTGATGAAATGTTGCTCATGAGGTATTGTGAGCTCTTCAAGACTCCTTGCTTATGGTGGCATATTAAGCAGCCTTGCTCGTTTCACAACTTGAAACAAGGCTTGCTTTTTGGGCAAGCTCTGACAGACTTCTGTAGGCAATGATGCAACAGCTGACTGTACAATCTGTGTTGGTTTCTCATTTGTGTCCACAACTTGTTTCTTCAAAGCTGCCATCTCGCCAGCTACAGATGCATCTGCAGCATTAGGAGAGTAGTTGTGATTTTTGTGGCTCAATAACTGATGTTCACCACCTACTAAAATGGTAGTTGCTCGGCCGAGACAGTGTGCAGATTTTCAGCTTTGGCAACACCAATAGAACCTCTACCACCATTTCTCTGTTTACAAGGAGAAAACCTGAAATGCATATTTTATCTTGTCCCTTCTGTGATGGAACAACTCTGCACACAAAAGAATTAGACTCTGCCATTGCCAACAATTAAAGTTTGTGCTAAAAGTTTGGGCTAACATGAATGCTACAGCCGGGTATGTCTTACAGCAAGGTATCCAGGCACCCTGGTATATCCTGGATACAAATGCATAGCTGCGCATTGACAAAATTAGTGAAAGTGAACAGCTGTCAGACTGCTGTGATTACAGCTGAGATGTTATTACTGCTGAGATAAGGTAAAGATTTAATAATAATAAATGCTGGTAAGCACTTAAGCCATTTTATGCTGTTATTTTTGCGAGTCGTAATCCATGGATGTGAGTTGTCAACAGATTTAATAATAAATTCATGACAGAGATTTGAATAAATCTAGCTTGTTTCTATTCTATGCTAGCTGGGATTAAATTTAACAGCTGTGTTTTCAGACAGTTACTGACACTTCAAGCTGCATTTCGATTCTATGCCGGGATTTAGTGTGATGGGAAATTTCTAAGTCAGGCTATTGCAAAGTCAGGAAAGTGTGGGTGGGATTTTAAATGACAGGCTTTAGGAGGTCGGGATTTAGTACAATATCCATGGAAACATCTTTAACAAGTGCACAGCATGGTTTTAGAAAGAACCATAGTACAATGACAGCTTTGTTGAAATATACTGATCTTTTGGGCCAGTGCCTTGGACACTGGTGACATGGTCAGATCGGTCTACATGGATTTATCTAAAGCATTTGGCTTAGTGAATCACCAGTTGCTTGTGGAGAAACATTTTGAGCTAGGCCTAGCTAGGCATGTTTTCCAGTGGTTCCAAAGTTATTTATAAAACTAGTCCCTAAAGATGAAATTGGGTAAGTCGTATCAAAACAGGAGGCAATTAATATTGGTATTCCACAGGGGTCAGTTTGGGGCTCTCTACTTTTTATATTGTTTTAAAAAAATTTGCCTGCTGTTTGTCAGGATTGCAGAACCACTATATATGCTAATGATGCAGTCCTGGCAACCAGAGGCAAATCTGTTTCTAATTTTATTAAGCCACTCTGGGATAATTTTCATAGAGTTGAAGAATAGTTTTTAAGAAGATGATTGGTTACGAATGTCAAAAAGACTAAAACTATGGTATACTGTAGTAATAAAAGGATGCAGAATTGTGACCCTCTGAAAGTTATTACCATTACGGGAGAGGTAATAGAGCAAGTGTCTTATTTTAAGTATTTAGGTATATGTTTTGATGCTGCTATGTCTTTTTCTGTGCATATTGAACAGATAATAAAGAAAATCAATATCAGGTTGGGTTTGTTATATAGAAATAACAAAATGTTTTATGGAATCTCGAAAGTTAGAAGCTGACAGCTTATTATTATCTTTGATAGATCATGGCTTGCCCATTTATGCGATGGCAATAGATAGTACATTGGAAAGGCTGAGAATTGCTTGTAATAGAATATGTTGATTTGTGTTGAATGCAAAAAGGGATCGTCATCATTGTGTCCTATACCATAGTCTAGATTGGCTTTCTTTGAAATCTAGAATTGCTTACCTTGATAGTGCTAGGACTTGGAAAACTGTGAATGGCAATAGTACAAGATCACTGACTGAACTGTTTCTTTTGTGTTCTAATCTTTAGAAAACAAGAAGCACAAAAAACCTACAGCTAGTTATACCAAACTGTAAAACCTCCTTGAAACAGAGCTATTTTAAAACTAGATTTGTTGGTACTTGGAATTCACTACAGTTGGAGTTATTGTATAATGAATGCTTAGGGCACTTTAAACGTGGTTTGAGACTGCATTTGAAGTACCTGGAGACGTGTAATTGTTTTAGTTCATTAACTATTAATGATACGTTTTATGTATGGCATGGTAGTTTGTACTGCATTTATTGCTACTCTCATTTATACAGTATATTGTAATGTCTTTGTAATATGACTAGGTTACCTTTGAAGTAAACACTTGTGCTTAAAGTTTTTTTCCTATTAATAGATTTAGTTCAATTCAATTCACTTATGACAGACACTGTTGAGTGACCCTTAAGGTCAGAAATGAGGATCACTCTTCATTCATCAGATTTGTTCATTTTAGATTTGTTGCTCTCAATGTACTGGACAATGATATGTGGGATGTGCTGCTGCATTGTCCCTGACTTAGCCCAATGTTTTTTAGAATGGGCTATGTTCCACATAGGGAGGGGGAAGGAGCCAGTGTGGGATGACATACTAGTGTTTTTCCGAGGTAGAGTAACTGCAGTGGCAGGTAATCTCCTAACAGTATGCAGCTAAGAACCACAGAAACCCATTCATTTATCCTCCAAGCCAGTCCTCTACTTAATTCAATCCTCTCTTCAACTTTGTCCACTGAGAAATGGGGAAAAGATTTACCCATCTCTCATCGAGATTAATTGTAAGTTCAGTTAGGACTAGCTCCTGGCAAACAGTTTTATGGACCTTGCTAGCCTTTGGAAGACAGAAATCTTGTTTGTAGAGCAGAAAGCAGCTAAATAAAAGAAGCTACCATTTTCTTACTAATTTAACACTTCTATCTCAGCAGGAGTCAGTGTCTGTTGAGATTAAGCAGACAGATAATTTATTAGAAGTAGAAGGGGTCTTATTTAGGGTTCAAAAAGAAAAGAAAGAAAGTCAGTGTGTGTTCTATGCTGGGAAGGGTACTGTATCAACTTAGTTTGCTAAATCAGTAGGAGGAGAGATAGCCTAATTGGGGGTGTGGCTTAGACAATATAAAAGCAGGTGACTCCAATTACAACTTCCTGTTGCTAGCCTTTTTTCCTACTAATTGCCCTCCATCCCACCCACCCTAAGCCTGTTCTACTTTTATAGCCAATGGATTTGACTGACAACAGGAGCTTCCTGTTTGGCAGTAGGAAGGGAAGGATCATAGAGAAACATTAGTTTTGTCAACCCTAAAGGAAAAAAGTAGCTTGCTCCCAGTTGCTGGTAGTTTGACATTGAGCAAGAAAGAAAGATGCTACTGAAGAATATAGGAAGTTGCTGCCCAGAACAGGAAGGGTGAGAGCTGTAAGGAGAGGAGAGAGTAAGCACACAGAGAAACAGGAGAGGGGACACAAAATAAGACATGATAGGAGTGGTGCAGTGCAATGGCTGTGGGGTGGCAGTGTTCCAGGAGACATTCTGGAGACTGCAATGCTGCCCTATTTGCAGGCACCTCTCTGGTCTGAGGGAGGAGGTGCCCATCTCCAGGCTGACATGGCTAGGATTCATGAAACCTCCGCCCCGACCCAGGGACCACCAAAGCCAATGCCACTACCTCAGAGGTTGCCAAGAAAGAGGAGAGGTTGGACCAGGGTGAGCTCAGGGAAGGAGAGGGTGGTGGAACAGAGTTGCATCCCTCCAGTTGTACCTCTCCACAGTTTATACGGTATTCTGGTGGATAGTGGTTCCTCTATGGAGGCACCTGCAGTGGAGAAACAGGAGGATGCTGGGAACCTTCACAAAGGAGACCCACAGGAGGGTGGCATGGGACCCCATAGGGGAAGGAAACAACTCCTGGTGGGGACTCAATCATTAGGGGGTAGAAGTGGGAGAAGAAGGGGAGAGGGAGGTAAGGTGCCTGTCTGGCACCATGGCTTGGAAGGACAGGAAGTGAATAATCAGGATCTTGGGAACAGCTGCACGAGGGAGGGAGCCGGATGTAATTGTCCACCTAGGGACAAATGATCTGGCTAGGAATGGGATCAGAGCAGTGTAAGAGGAGTTTGTAGTGTTGGGGAGGGGCCTTAGACAAGTAGCGCATATGGCAACCTTCTTGGAGGTGTTGCCTGTCTATGGCAAGGGTGATGCTAGGTTACTCCTCACCAGGGAATTCAATGAATGGTTGAAAAACTGGTGTGGAGCTCAGGGTTTTGGCTTCATTGGGGACTGGGGAGCCATCTTGAGGGATGCAGACCTATACTGGAGTGATGGTCTGCATCTGTCCAGGGGGGAACCAGGATCCTAGGTGAGAGGTTTAAATACTTCACTGGCAAGCATTTAAACTAGCCAAGGAGGGAGGCACTGAAAAGGAGCAGGGAAATCCCAGCCTTCCCCCACAAAACACGGTAATTAGTGAGGTAAGCACCAAGATAGAGAAGTCGTTAGGTAGCAGGACAGAGGTAAATGTAAAAAAAGGCAAAGGCAGTAAGGACACAGATGGGGCTAAAAGGGGTAAGGCCATCAAAAAGTGGAGGGTGATGAGTACCAATGCCCATAGTCTGTGTAACAAGCTCCCTGAACTAGTGGTCTTGATGGAAGAGGGCTGCCTGGATATTGTGGCAGTCACAGAAACATGGTACACAGAGAAGCATGACTGGGATGTCAACATACCAGGATACACAAGCTACAGAAGGGACGGGGGGGTAAAAGAGGAGGAGGAGTAGCTCTCTATGTAAAGAAAGGGATCAAAGCAACAGAACTAAAGAGTAAACAGGGAGCAGATAAGGCACTCTGGGTCACCCTGGAGACTGGAAATGGCACCACAATCCACATGGGGGTTGTATACAGACACCCATCTCAGGGGGAGGGAATGGACAAGGAAATGATAGAAGGCATCCCTAGAATGACAGAAAAAGGGGAGATATTGTTGATGGGGGACCTGAATATGCCAGATGTTAACTGGAGCACCTTTGCTGCAGGCACATCCAAGAGCAGGGTCATTCTTGATGCCCTACAAGGGGCATGCCTCAGACAGCTAGTATTGGAACCCGCTCGGGAGGGAGCAGTCTTAAACCTGGTACTCTCAAATGGGGATGGAGAAAGAATCTCAGATTTAGAAGTGGGCAGCCATCTTGGAACAAGCGACCGCCAAACAGTGTGGCTCATGATAAACACAGACATACAATCAAGCCATACAAAAGCAAGAGTATTGGACTTCAGGAGGGCTGACTTTGGGAAAATGAGACAGTGCCTCAGAAAAGCACTAGCAAACAGGTAAGAAGGAGGGGTGGAGGAACAATGGGGAGTCATCAAAACAGCATTCGCAGAGGCAACAAACCTTTGTGTAAAGCAAATCAACAAAACACAACGAAGGAAAAGAACGCTATGGTTCTCAAAAGAGGTGGCAGGGAAGGTTAAGGAGAAAAGGATAGCATTCAGGAAATATAAGGAAACACAGAAGGAGCAGGACAGAGAACTTTATCAGTTAAAGCAGAAAGAGGCAGGGAAGGCAGTCAGAATAGCAAAGGCCCAAACCAAGGAAAGGATAGCCAACTCTGTTAAAAAAGGGGGATAAAGCCTTTTATAGGTACATTAGGGAGTGAAGAAAGACCAAAGGAGGGATACTGAGGCTTAATAAAGGGGAGGGAATGTCGGCAGAGGGTGACAGTGAAAAAGCAGGGATACTGAATGAATATTTATATTCAGTATTCACAAAGGAAGAGGAGGGGGAGGTACCTAAACCAAACAAGACAAACACTCTGAAGATGGGGGTCGATACCAGTCCATTTACAGAAGAAAGGGTTTTGAAAGAACTAATAAAATTGAAGGTGGACAAAGCAATGGGGCCTGATGGGATTCACCCAAGAATTCTAAAAGAACTAAGGGTAGAACTAGTGACACCGCTGACTACTCTCTTTAACAAATCATGGGAGGATGGGGTGGTACTTGAGGACTGGAGGAAGGTGGATGTGATTCCTCTTCACAAAAGTGGGAGCAGGACAGAGACAAAAAACTGCAGACCAGTTAGTTTGACCTCAGTGGTAGGGAAAATGATGGAATCACTTCTGAAGGAAAGAATTGCTGAGTACCTAGAGGCCAGTGGGGCACAGGACCCAAGGCAGCATGGATTCACGATGGGAAGGTTGTGTCATTCGAATCTAATAGATTTCTTTAACTGGGTGACCAAAGTAGTAGACCAGGAAGGGGCTGTGGACATGGCCTACCTAGAGTTTAGCAAGGCATTTGATACAGTCCCACACAAAAGATTAATACACAAGTTAGCCAGCCTTGGAGTGGGTCCCAAGGTAGTAGCCTGGATAAAAAATTGGCTGGACAACAGGACGTAAAGGGTAGTAGTAAATGGAGTCCACTGTGAAGAAAGGAGGGTTACTAGCGAGGTACCACAGGGTTAAGCACTGGGATTGGTCCTTTTTAATGTCTTTATAAGTGACATTGCAGAGGAACTGGAAGGAAAAGTATGTCTCTTTGCAGATGACACAAAGATCTGCAGCAGGGTTGATACACAAATTGGAGTGGAAAGGATGAGAAGGGAATTGGCAAGGTTGGGGGAATGGTCAGATGTATGGCAGCTTAGATTCAATGCAAAGAAGTGCAAGGTAATGCACCTGGGAAACAAAAACCCAGGGTAAGAGTACACAATGGGGGGTGAGATACTGACAACAGCAAAAATGGAAAGGGACCTGGGGGTAATTATATAAGATGACCTAAAGGTGGGCAAGCAATATGAGAAGGCAGTAAGGAAGGCTGGGGGGATACTGGGATGCGTAGGGAGAGGCGTCAGTAGTTGAAAACAGGAAGTTGTTATCCCTCTGTACAGACAGTTGGTAAGACCTCATCTGGAGTACTGTGTGCAGTTCTGGAGACCCCATCTCTGCCAAGACATAGACAGAGTGGAGGCTGTCCAGAGGAGGGCAACCAAAATGGTGCAGGGTCTGCACCAGAAGACATACGAAGAAAGACTAAAGGAGCTTAGTATGTATACCCTTGAGGAAAGAAAGGAGAGAGGGCACAAGTTAGAAACTTTCAAGTACCTCAAGGGAATCAACAAAGTCCAAGAGGGTAGCATCTTTCAGAAAAAGAGATGTGCAAGAACAAGGGGGCACAATTTAAAGATAGAGGGGGAACGGCTCAGAGGAAATGTGAGGAAGTATGTTTTTCACGGAGAGGGTTGTGGATGCATGGAACAGCCTCCCTGAGGAGGTCATGGAGTCAAGAACAGTGGGGGAATTCAAGAATGCATGGGACAGACATAAGGCAGTCCTAGTGGGGGGTAGGAGGAAGTAAGTTGTTGGTTAACTAGGATCTGCAGCTTATCTGTTAGGTAGGAAAATGGGCAGACTAGATGGGCCAAGCGGTCCTTATCTGCCATCAAATTCTATGTTTCTATGACCTGACCAAAGAATTATGCTTTGAGGTTAGAGAAGTCAGAGGGCATCTTCTTGCTGGCTTTGGTGCATTTTCTTTTGAAGTAGCTCATTTTATTTAAGTATGAACATTCCCATTGCCTCAAGGAAGTTAGTGAACTACCAGATTTGGTCAGTTGAGGGCACTGAGCTCTGATCACACCTTGTGTAAAGACCAGAGCAACTTGGGCATTAACTACAGCACTCTTGGACCAAAGACTTTTGTTGATGGCTTTTAGCTGAAGTTCAAGTTCAACATCCTCGAGAACAGAAAGTGGCCATCCTCTTTGGTAGAATGGGAGAAAGGGTGCTGGGATTAGGTGTTTCTTTTAATTATTTTGGCAGTCACTTTTGAATTTTCTGATGGTAGAGTCATTGATGCTTTCTTTATGTGTGTTTTGATAGTACCGTATGGTGTTCATCACTCCGTGTTTACAAGTGGATCTACCAAACTTGAAATAAACCTCTGGAGAATACAGCTTATACTCAGCATGGTGCTTCTTGGCAGGGGGTGGGGGGTCGATGCACAGATCTCCGTTACCACAACTTGAGTGACATAGATGCATAGATGCATAGATCATTGATATCAACTCCAGACACAAAGGAGTAGTCACATTTCTTAGCCGTTGGGTGCTGCAGCCACCTCACCAATGACATCTTGCAGACAGCAAACAAGACAGATAAACTGACAGCAGCAGACTGATTGAAACTAACAGGCAGACAGACTTCAGCCAGCTAGCAGGTGAGCAACAGGGTAGGGAAACAGACAGCAGCAGAGTGACTAAAACAGGCAGGAGGGGTGAAATTAGATTGTGGATAGAACTGCTATTCACACAGACAGTTCAGTTAGGTGATTAGCATGAGACCTACTGATTGCAATGCTTGAAAATTAAATTGCACATTACTGCAGTGAGATTGCTATGTATGAAAATTAAATAACATGAAACTATTCCGTCTTTCAGATGAGACGTTAAACCGAAGTCCCATCTACCTGGATTGGTGGTAGTACAGGTGGATGTTAAAGATCCCATGGCACTTATCAAAAAGAGTAGGGGAATTTCCCTTGTGTCCTGGCCAAATTTCCCTCATTCACTCAAAATACCACCAACAGCTTAATCTGGTTCAAGGTCAGTTGGCATTCATCTGTATCCCCCTCCCCCGGGTCGTGCCTGAAAATAGGCAGGATTTGTCTAGTGAACTTACCCGGTCAACAAAAACTAAAAATAAAAATAAAAATCCCGCTCTACAGTGCTCTCTACAACAAATTATTTTTTTCAGGTACAGTACCTGCAGGTATGACACTTTATTACATCAGGAAATAACTTATATAATTTGATTTAAGAACAGTCCACTTTAGAAAACTTTTTTTTATTTGGGAGTAACACTGAAAAACAGGCTAAGGTAATACTGTGTCTGACTTAAATAAAATATTAGACAAAAGGGAAGAACACCCCAATGAGGCAGTAAGACAATGGTGGAAACAGTAGGAAAGGATGCCCCTGACACAGAAGGAGCAAGAAAAAAGGTTACAGAGGGGTTAGAAAGTCTCTTCTTCACCGTTATAGCATGAATTCCTGTGGAAAGTCACAGTCCACTTCTTAGAACAACTACGATTACTAAACACTATGGCACCTCTGGCACAGATGTTTACTGAAGGCATCGTGGGACAATGGACACTCACAGCAATATTTCTTGGACCTACCCCAGACTGCAAACATGTTGGAATGGAGTGCATCAGATCATACAGAGAGCACTTGGAGTGGATATCCCTTGTACATTGCAATTTCTGGTTCTAGGGATCCCTTGGGAAACAGCTAAAAATAAACAGAAAAAGGGACTATTACTCATTATGTGGACACTGGACATCAAGGGCATCACCCTTCACTGGTTAACTGATGTCTCTCTGCAGGTTTCATCTTGAGTTAACAGGAGGCCACAGTGATGGAAAGGGTAACTGCAGACTTAAACCTCTGCAGGGAGGCATCTCTGGACTATTGGAGGGACCAGCTTCATCCATAACAGCCTTGCACCCTGAACTGAATGGGTGTTTTTACTCTGTTTACATTCTTGAAATTTCACCATGGTATCTACAGTACCTTTACTCTATAGTCGGAGGAGCTGTGACCACTGAAAGGAGCAAATT
This sequence comes from Neoceratodus forsteri, assembly GCA_016271365.2. Lineage (NCBI taxonomy): Eukaryota > Metazoa > Chordata > Ceratodontiformes > Ceratodontidae > Neoceratodus > Neoceratodus forsteri. Next base: position 559,080,633 of record CM057452.1, on the reverse strand, counting down.
TTGCATCCTGGGGGTCACATCAGTGGTGGAGGAGTGACATCTAAATGGGGCACTACAGGAGTGGGCAAGGGGAGCATGCCATGGCAGAGGGCTTACCCAGCAGCTGCAATCAGTGGTGGGCCAGGGCTGGAGTAGGGCTGCTGGGTGGAAATAGGCTGCAGAGGAGCTGGCCAATTGGAAAGCAGGGCACCAGATTTAAAAAGCACCCCTTCCCCACATCTCACCAGAGGAGCTGTGACCACTGGAAGGAGCAGATTCTGCATCCTGGGGGCCACATCAGTGGTGGAGGAGAGCCAGCTGAATGGAGCACTACTGGAGCGGGCAAGGGGAGCATGCCATGGCAGAGGGCTTACCCAGTGGCTGCAATTGGTGGTGGGCCAGGGCTGGAGCAGGGCTGCTGGGTGGAAACAGACTGCAGAGCAGCTGGCCAATCGGAGAGCAGGGTGCCAGATTTAAAAAGTGCTCCTGCCCCACATCTCAACAGAGGAGTTATTGGGACTCACCCCCCCACCCTGGCCCCAACCACTATTAAACAGCTGGTGGGGAGGAGCAGGAGATAGGAGTGGCTTGCCTATTAAGGGGACTGTGGCCTGGAACGAATTACAGTGGATGTTGGACTACCACCTGTAAGCTGGGTGAGGGACTTTTTTTAAACCTAAATTGCATGAGGTGTGGGAAATTGTCTGGGTAAGGCTCTGGTAGTACTATAGAGCAGGCATCTTCAGGAGGGTGGTTGGGTGCACAGGGTGTAGTGTGGCCATGATACTTGACTGTGCTTGGAAGTTTGGGAGATGCCCAGTGTGCTACCAGCTGGCACAGCTTAAGTAGGAGAAGCAGAGGGACTGAAGGCAGCTGGGAGTCCTGGGGGTTAGCGGGTGGATTGAGATGGAAGCAAGTGGTCACTCACGTGGAAGCACCAGGTGCTGGGGCCTCCCACACTGGGGAGGAGTGAAGGGGGTTCACACTAGGAGGAGGAAGGGTACACAGGGGCTCTAGGGCACCCTGGCAGGTGGGGCACAAAGGTGGAAATTTCCACAGCAGTAGGCAAGAGATTGGGGGTGTCCAGAGGGAACCGAGAGGGGCGGTAGGGATGGGGGGCACTGGGGGATGGGCTAAGGCTCACAATCCATTTTAGCCCTCTACACCCATTGGTAGAAGAGGGAGCATGAGGGGGGAGATGATGATGATGATGATGAAGTTGTTGAGGATGATGATGTTGCTAGTGAAGCTGGGGCAGGGATGGATAGGAAGGGAGAAGTGGGCAAGAGGCAGGGATTGAAAATGCGAAATAATAGTGGGGGACCTGGACAGGATGGGGGAAGAGGTGTGGGGGGAGAGGAAAAAGGAGGATCAGGTAAATGAGGAGGAGGAAGCTGAGGGCATGGAACAGAGAAGCATGACAGGCAGGAAGAAGCAGGACGTAAATGGGATGATAGCGAGCAGGAAGCAAAGTAGGCAAACAGATAGGATGGATGGATTAGTCAGGAGTAGGGATAGAAATACAGAGAAGGATACTCAGGTGGGGGGAATGAAGAGGGCCAGGGCACAAGTAGAGGGGTTGACCAGGGACAATAGTGAGGGGGCTATCTTTGACACCCAGATTGTGGGAGGTGCAAGGAGACAGGTGGGGGGAGAGACAGGATGAAGGGATGAGGAGGGGCATGGAAGGAGGGGGAACCCAAGGGGTGAACATGTAGGCAAGTTGGAGGTAAGAGTACTGCTATTGGGGGACTCCATGATCAGAGGCATCCAGTGGGAGGGGAGGGGCAGGGGGAAGGTAAAACCTATCCGATCAGAACCAAATGCCACCCAGGCCTGACGGTGCACAAGGCCAAGCATGAGGTGTATTCACTGGCAAGGGAATGTGGGAGAATCCTCGGACATACTAGTGCACTTGGGAACAAATGACATAAATTGTAATAGTGAATTAGAAATACAGGCAAGGCACTGGGAGTTGGTTAAGGTATGCCTTTCTGTAGGCTGTAAGATCTCCTTTTTGGAAATCCTGCCAGTACCAAGAGGTAGTGGGGAAAACAAGAAGAAGATTAGGGAGATAAATCAGTGGCTCAGGGAGTGGTGTGGGGAATGGGGGTATGGCCTGATGGGGGACTGGGGAGAGACCTGGGAGGATAAGGGACTGTACGCTAGAGACAGGCTCCACCTTAATTTGGAAGGGAAGGAAATCCTTAAGCTCAGACTAGCTGGGTTCATCAGTGAAAGGTGGGGTTTAAACTTGTGAAGGGGTGACAGATCAAGAAAAGGGAGGTGCCAGGAGGTACGATAAAAGAGGGACATGGTCTCCACTACTCTAGGGTGCTAGGGATATATGGAAATAGGTCACCAGGTAGGGTACAGGAGCTGATGAATGGGAGCTCAAGGGGGGGAGGAGAGGAGAGAAAAGAGATGGAGAGTGGTCCTGATAAATGCCAGGAGCTTAGGAAATAAAATGCCTGAGCTCCAGGTGATGCTAGTTGAGAGGGTGGTAGATATGGCAGCAGTCACTGACACCTGGGTCACCCAAGGGCATGAGTGGGACCTAAATCTGGAGGGCTACACTATGTTCAGAAAGGATAGCGGGAGGGAAGGGGGTGAAGCACTGTTAGTCAGAAATGGAGGGGTGGAGGAGGTGGGGGAACATGGAGGCTATTTGAGTCACCCTGCTGATGCAGGGGGGTAAGAGAGTAAAAGTCAGAGTGGTATACAGACCCCCTGCACTGGCAGAGGCTCTCGAAGAAAATTTGGTGGCAAATCTCGAGGGACACTGTAGACTGGAAAAGGGAAGGGTAGTGGTAATGGGGGACCTAAACATGCTACGAACAGTCTGGGGGACTATGACATCACCAGTGGCCAGGGAGCAGAGGCTGCTGGATGTCTTCCAGGACACGTTCCTGATCCAGCAGTTGGTTGAGCCAACTAGGGAGGCTAGGACACCGGACGTGGTCCTGGCAGACAGTGATCAGATTAGGGGTCTAGAGGTGAGGGACCCATTGGCAGGGAGTGATCACACCACAGTCTGGTTCTGGGGGGAGGAAAGCTGAACAAGGATGGTAGTAACTAACTTTGAGGGTGCAGACTTTAAGGAGATGGGAAGGATTCTTAAAAATCATTTAGTCAGGATAAGGCTGGATATGGATGCTGACAGCAGGTGTGACATCATTAGGAAGGGGAGTACAGGAAGTTACCAGATCCTGCACAAGGGAAAGGCGTAAATTCAGTAAGGCCAGAAAACCCTGTTGGTGGACCCAGGAGGTTCAGGAGGTGGTGAGGGACAAGAAGGTGGCCTATAGGCATGTCAAGTGCTCAAGGAGTGAAAGGGATCAGGGGGAACATCAGCTGACAACCAAGAGAGTCACCAGGGTGGTGAGAGTGGCTTAGGTGAGAAAGGAGCAGTCCTTGGCCAGGGGGATCTGAAGGGGGGACAAGGGGTCTTTAGATAAATAGGGAAAAAAGGAAAGCAATGGGGCAGATCAGCAGGATAAGGATAGGGGAGGGTTGGGCACAGAAGGTGGGGGAACAGGCAGAGGTCCTAAATGAGTACTTTGCCTCAGTTTTTACCAGGAGGGATGGAGGAGCTATGTCTTGTGGGGGGGAGAAGGGGTAAACTGGAGGAAGGGGTGGGACTGGTAGAGATTGGGGGCCCTGACAGGTCTGGGGAAAGAGAGTGGCCACCACAGACAGGTGGGAGGCTAGCAATATAGGGTGCAAAATGGGAGGATGTGGAGGCTGAAATCCTGGAAGAGAAAGTAAGAGAAGCCCTCAGGTCCCTTCAGACAGAGAAAGCACCTGGACCAGATGAGATACATCCCAGGGTGCTGAGGGAACTGGTGGATGCCCTGGTGGCCCCCCTGGTGGAGCTTTTCAACATCTCTCTGAGGACTGGGTGGGTGCCCCAAGACTGGAGGGTGGCCCATGGTGTGCCGATCCACAAGGGGGATCAAGAGAGGAGGCGGGAAATTACAGGCCTGTTAGCCTGACGTCAGTGGTGGGCAAGGTGATGGAGGATATTGTCAAGGAAAGGCTGGGGGTTACTGGAGCAAACTGGGTATTTGGATGATGGGCAGCATGGCTTTGTCCCAGGAAGATTGTGCCAGACAAACCTTGTGGAGTTCTATGACTGGGTGATGAGGGCCCTGGACCAGGGTAGGCAGGTGGATGTCCTCTTTCTAGACTTCAGCAAGGCATTTGATTCGGTATCCCACAGTGGCCTGCTGGCTAAGCTGAAGGAAATGGGGGTAGGGAGGCAGTTGTTAAGATGGATAGGAAATTGGCTCTCTGAGCATACTCAGAGGGTGGTGGTTGAGGGCTAGCTTCATCCCCAAAGTGAGTTACTAGTGGGGTGCCCCAGGGGTCATTGCTGGGGCCATTCCTGTTCAATGCCTATGTCTCAGACATAAGGAAGGGGATCAGGAGTGAAATGAGTCTTTTTGCAGATGACACAAAGCTGGGTGCAGTGGTGGATGAGGAGAAGGGGAAGGTGGCCCTGCAGGAGGACTTGGAGGCTCTGGAAAGGTGGTCAGGAAAATGGAAACTAAATTTCAATGTGGGAGAAATGCAAGATTCTGCACCTGGGAGTCAGAAATCTAGGCCAGGGGTATACCCTGGAAGGAAACAAAATTCAAGTCACAGAGGGTGAGAGGGATCTGGGGGTAGTGGTAGATGTCAAAATGAACAACTCAGAGACCTGTAGGAGGGCAGTGGCAAGGGCAAATAGGATGCTGGGATGCATCGCCCCGGGGATTACCTCCAAAAAGGCAAATGTGATCTTTCCCCTGTACAACTGCTTGGTTAGGCCACACCTTGAGTATTGTGTGCAGTTTTGGAGACCACTTTAAAAGAGGGACATTACACTCCTAGAGAGGGTCCAAAGGAGGGCAACCAAAATGATCTGGGGCCTGGGGAGAGGACCTATGTGGAGAGGCTCAAGGAGCTCGACATGTACACTCTGGAGGAGAGGAGGGAAGGGGGGACATTATAGAGGTCCTCAAGTACATAAAATGGATCAATAAGGGTGGGTTCAGTCAGGCTGCTCCAAAGGAAGAAGGTGGGGGCAATGAAGGACATGGGTGTAAGCTGGAAGGGGGCAGGCTCAGAAGGGAGAGGAGGAGGTAGTATTTCACTGAAAGGGTGGTGGAGCCATGGAATGCGCTGCCCAGGGAGCTGGCAGATGCAGAGAGTGTGGATGGGTTTAAGAGGGGATGGAACAGGTACAGGGGGAGGGTAAATCTGACCAGGTCCAATACAGGTGGAACATCTTGAACTGGGGACAGTATAACCCAAGGGGGAAGGGGAACACCAAAATTGGTCCCCAGTTTGGGTGTTGACAATTGAGCAGACTCGAAAGACCGTTAGGCCCACTCTGCTGGCATTTTAGTATGTTAGTATGTTAGTACATAGTGGTCGGTTGGATTTATGTGGGATTAAGAATGTTGATTCTCTTTTAAAATGTTTATGTCATGATCTAACATGTCTCACTTTGGAACTAAAGGAAAGAATAATTGGTGTAATAGAACTGTAGAGTGTAAAAACTTTCAATATTTTAAGACTTTTAGACATACACATTTACTATCCTTATTACTGTTGATTTCTGGAACTGTACACCCACATTCTGGGCCACAGAGGGACCCTATAATTTGTATTGATGATTGTTATAGAGAGAAACCTATGATTAAATTGGTGCATTTGAATATTCAGAGCCTACACGCCAAGAAACATCTATTTGAAGCATAGGTATTTAGTCATAAATTTGACATCATTGCATTGACAGAGGCTTAGCTATCTGGGAGGATATCTAATAAGGAAATATGATTGGAGAGTTACTCAATATTTAGAAAATATATGGAGGGTAAAAAGGTTGGGGGTGTTTGTTCTATGTTTCTGATGACTTGGTGGCTACTGAATGCTCAAAGCAAATAAGTAGAAATTCTTGTGAATTTATGTACATTAATTTGGTTCTTGAGCAAAGTAAAATCCTCCAGGTTGTCAAATAGTAGGTTGGAAGTCATTCAAAAATGTAAGCATTGTCTTCTCTTAAATAAAGAATGGATCTTAATGGGGGATTTTAATTTAAACTGGAGAAACAACCAGTCATACGGGACTAGGGAGTCATTGGTTAATTTAGGCTTTCACTAATTAATCCATGAAACAACTCATATACATTATAGCACAGATTATAAATCCAGATTTGACTGGGTGGCAGTCTCATAACCCACATGGGTGATCTCTGTTTGAGTCCTTTCTGACTCCTTAAGTGATCACTGCATGGTGTTCTGTAATTGGTACATGAAAAAGGACAAAAAACAACCATAATTTATTTTTATTCATAAGCCTAGGAATTTGAACATTGATGAGTTAATGATGCCTTATTCATGGCAGACTTTTGCTTTTAAATCATATTACCAATTTGGATTCTGCCTATGTAAATTATTGCTCAACCTTCTTGAATATTTGTGATGGTTTTCTCCCCATAAAGAAGACAAGAGTCAAGGGATGTAAAAATGATTGGATTATGTCTGAAATTCTGTGACTAATGCATAATAGGTATAAAAAATGTTCACAGTATAGAATAACAAAAGACCCCCAAAACCTTCAGGAGTATAAAACTCTCAGAAATAAATGCAAGTCAGCCGTATGGACAGCAAAATTTAATTATTTCAAAGTAAATCAATGGTAAGATTGAAACTAAAAACATCTGGGAAACCTTGAACCATTTCATGGGGAGAGCAGAAAGGTCCAAATCAATTGCTCTTGATGTAGTTGGGTGAACAACTAATAAACCCAGGAAAGTTGTACAATGCCTAAACAGATACTTTGGTGATCTTGATAAGCATAGGTATAAATTTTTATTTCGCCCTCCATTTTGAGTCCTACTTTATTAGAGTCAACTAATGATTTTGTGCAATCTTCTAATGTGAAAGTCTCAACTTCTATTTTCATATACTTTCACTTTCTGTGGTATTGATATATCTGGTGAAGGCTGACCTCAAACCATCAGCTGGAGCAGGCAAATTTAACTATCTGTTACTCAAACTAGAAAGCAGATCAGCTGTTTATCATTTGACAAAACTTTTTAATTATTCTTTATGTCTCGGTGCTTTTCCTTCCATTTGGAAAGAGGCAGTTATCAGAGCCATACACAAAGGTGGGTCTGAGAACGGTGTAGAAAACATTCATCCTATTTCCCTATTAGTGCTCATTTCCGCAATTTTAGAGTGGAATTTGTAAATAAGAATCAGATTCGGACTAGTACCCAGCTTGATCTTAAAGTGAAGCACAACAGAGACTGCTTTGGTGAGGTTCCCAAATCATACTCATGGGGCCCTTGATAAAGGACTTTATGTTGCTTTGGTGTTTGTGAACCTCGCCAAAGCATTCAATCTAGTAGACCACCAAGTACTTAAAATGGTGCTCTACAGGTTGAATTTTTTAAGGAATGTTTTGGATTGGTTCTCTAGTTACCTGCAATGATATTCTCACAGCACCCTGGTTGAGGGTAATTTTTTTGAAAAGTCTGATGTTACTTGTGGTTTTCTGCAAGGATCCATTCTTGAACCTCTAGTATTTCCCATCTTTGTAAATTCTCTTATTAATGTGCGTCATCACACTGACATGATTCTTTATCCAAATGGCACCATGTTATACTGTAAAAGTAATATTATTGATCTTAATGTCAAGCTACAGAAATATTTCAATAGGCTCCAAGGATAGTTCGATGCTCATAAATTAGTTTTAAATAAAATAAAGATGAAGTCTATGATCTTTGTAGGATGTAGAAAGACCATCATTTGCTTTCAAACTGGTTGATACTCAGGCAGAAGAAATCGAGAGGGTCTGTGAGGTTAAGTATTTGGGGAGGGGGTTCTCCTAGATTATTGCCTGTCATATGAGGTGCATGTTTCAAATTTAAGAACCTCCATCAAAGGCTGGAAATGCTCTACAGAGCAAAACACCCCCTTATACATAAAACAAGATGGCTATTAGCCAACAGTCTATTGTTTGACATCATGGACTATGGTTCTTTTGTTTATTCCTTAGCATCAGACAATGTTTTATCTTGTTTGAAATCTGAACTCTGCCTATCACAGCATCATTAGATTTGTGACTGGTTTAGCTATGAGAATGCACCATTGCATACTTTATTGCACTTTGGGATGCTAACCCTTTGAAAATCATTTTAAATGATAGAAACATAAAAATATAGGAAGGTAACATTAGAAGGAGAGCAAAGGTTCATCAAGTCTGCTCTTGAGATCCTGAGATCCTAGGTGATCTTGGGTCCTAGATTGTAGATTCCCTTGTGGATTTGATTCTAGTTTACTCCTTATTCCAAACCCCTTTTGAATGCTGATATGGTCCTAGCTCCTATCACCTCCACAGGTAATATGTTCCATTGCTCCACAATCCTTTCCAAGAAATAGTGCTTCCTAAGATCCCTCCTAAAACTCCCACCCCTCAGTTTCCATCCATACCCCCTCATGTTTGAGTTGGTAGCCTTGGTGAATAGTTCAGTGTCGGGTACTAAATTTAAACCCTTCATGTACTTAAAGGTTTCTATCATATCCCCCCTTTCTCTCCTAGATTCAAGTGAGTACATGTTTAAAGCCTCCAGCTGCCCCTCATATGGCAGTCCCTGAAGCCCCTGTATCATTTTGGTTGCCCTTCTCTGAATGGTCTCTATCTTGTCCCTATTCTTCTTAGGGTATGGTCTCCAAAACTGTACCCAGTATTCCAAATGGGATCTCACCATAGATCTGTACAGTGGAAGAATCACCTTCCTGTGCCTACTGTTAAATCCTCTCCTTATGCATCCCAGCATTTTGTTGACCCTACTATATGCTGTGTTGCAGTGGCTGGTTTGTTTAAGGGTGTCGCTAAAGTAAGAGCTCTCATGTTCCTGCAAAATATAACGCTGGGTCTTTTACCGGACTGTATTGTTGAGCTATTTCCAGAAATTATCAATAGCCATAGTACAATGTCACAAAGTACATTTACATTTAAAACACCAAGATTCTGTACAAAACAAGGCATGAACTCCATGAGCTCCATAGTAGCAAAGGCCTATAATAAAATTACAAGTAATGGAGTTATCTTGGATTACATCTTTTAAAAACAAAGTTAAAGAGCTTTTTATCGAAGAAATAATCTTGTAATTGTTAATTCAACTGTGTTGATTGTTTGTATTCTCAAATAATGTATTATTGTTAATGTATGTGTATTTTTTGTATTTTGTGTTGTGTTGCAAACTGGTCACATACAAAACAGGCATTCTTGCCCACATGCTTACCAGTATAAAACAAATAAATGAAAAATGAAAAAAAAGTTTGCCAAGACATTTAGGAAATATTCTGTACTGTTATGAACTTTTTATTTTACTTGGAGATGTTACCCCAAGATGGTAGGTTTACTAATTTTCTGGATTCAGAAAGATAACATTTGTTTTTGTATTTGTATTTTCCACACAGGTCTGTTAGGACTGATTGTTATGTATTCTAGTGATATATTTAATCTCAATACCATTCTATCCATTTCCACTGTAAGTGCTGGAATTTTCTGAATACATTTGCAAGATAAAAAAATAAAATAAATCCCTCGCTAGATTCACCAGAATCACTGCTGATTCTTGTGACAGTTCTCACAGGACTAGTGTTCTCCCTGGGTGCTGGACATCTCAATCGCCATCCTTGCCTTACACACACCAGTTGGGAATTCAGCAGGGCTACTGGAAAATTGCAGAACATTTTACCAAAAATGTAGAGACTCTTGCAGGAATTGCAAGAAAATTGTGGGGGTTCACTATACAGCCACAGTGCTCCCTAATAAATCTTTTAGTGTTTGCTGCAGTATGTATTGATCACATACATTGTAAGATAAATGTATTGCCACTTGCATATGCTTTCAATATGAAGAAAGGTTTGTGTTTTTGAAAAAAAGGCAAATTAGTCATTATGTAGCATATCTTCTAAAATCTAAAGCATCTAAACCATGCAATGCTAACCAGATTTTATTTAATAATTCACAGTCAGTGAGTATTGAATAAATCCTAAAATAACATTTTGCAAGCTTGTAGATTATAAATAATGAAGCCTGTTTAATAACTACTTACTTTGGTGCAAGAGAAAAATATATACAGATAACTGGGGTGCCTAATAATGTTCTAGTAAAAAAAAAAACTGTTTATTTTGTTAAAATAATTGCTGTTCTTAATCAGCACTAAGTACAAACACTTTTTAAAATTCTATGATATAAGTATCAAATCATACCAATAGCTTTTCATTACATCATACAATAGTTTTGAATACATGGCACTTTTGTTTTACTTTGGTTGCAGTGTAAATTTTTAAATATACCTAACCTGTTTTATCAGCGTGTGTTTTAAAAAAAAAAATTGTAGGCTTTTTTTTAAATTTTATTTATTTAGTTTTTGTTAACCGGGTAAGTACACTAGCCAGCAGGTGACTATTTTCAGGCACGACCCGGGAGGTCCAGTTACAGTACAAAGTAAGACAGTTCAGATTTACACAGTACAAGTGAGATTCATTGGAACAAGTACAGGTATGCATACATTCTAAAAGATAAGGGGCGGAGGGGCGCAAAGGGACTGGAGGGAGCACAGGGTTTGTAAGGAGAAGGGGCAGTATAGGAAAAGGAGGGAAAAGAAGTGAAGAAGGGAAGGAGAGGTGTAATTCGGAGCTCTGAGGGTGGTATGGGCAAGACAGGGGAGGAAAATCTAATGCGGAAAGGTGACGGCGAATACGGCTTTAGCAGTACAAGGTTACAACCTGCATCCAGGCTGATGGAACCGAGGGACAGCAGGGTGAGAAGGGAGAGGTCGGTAAGTGGGGGAGTGATACGGCTAAATGCGAAAGGAGGGGTAAGTGATAGGCAGGAGAAGGGGAAGGGGGAGGGCAGTACATACAGGTAGAAAATAATCAGAGGGAGGACAGAGGGTAATGGAGGGGTGATTAGAAGGGGAAGAAGGGGGAAGAGAGGTATGAGTAGGGTAGATGATCAGGGGAGAACGACCTATGGAAGCGTGGGACAGCAGGGGAGGCTGAGGGACATGGTCACTGAGGAGGGGAAAAGGCTCGTCAGGAGAACGCTCCTAGGTTAGCGGCGCCAAGAACTAGTTTGGACAAGAAGGGAATAAGGCCAACCAGAGAGCGATTTACAGCTTTGGCGGGAGAAGGCACAAGTAAGATCCGGATCTAAGGAGCCGAAAATGGCAAGGCATTAGAAGAGGTAGGGGAGCATAAGGGAAAGGGAGGAGAGGAGCCATGGGCAATATATGGCAATTTAGCGGGAAAAGACGTGGAAAAGACCGGTGCTGTGGAACTGAATCAGCCAGGCACAGAGAGGTAGGGGAGCATACGAGAGTGGGAAAGGGGAGCCAGGGAGCTATTACGGCTTTAGCGGGAAGAGGCGCAAATGGAACCCAAAGCTATGGAGCTGATAAGCAGCAAGGCACAGATGGGGTAGAGGAGCATGAGGAAGTGGGAAAGGGAGAACCAAAGAGAGTTTACAGCTTTAGTGGGAAAAGGCGCTAGTTAAACCCAAAGCTATGGAACTGAAAACGGCAAGGCAGAGGGGGTGGGGGAGCATATGGGAGTGGAAGGGCGGAAAAGGCGCGAGTTGAACCGGAGGCTATGAGACTGAAACGGCATGGTACAGAGAGGTAGGGGAGCATGAGTGAGTGGGATGGGGGAGCCAGAGAGCGTTATAATAGCTCAAGTGGGAAGAGGTGCAAGTAAAACCGAAAACTAAGGAGCTATAGTCAGCAAGGCACATAAGAGGTAGGGAAGCTTGCGAGAGACGGGGAGTCAGAGAGCATTTTATGGCTATAGCGGGAGAAAGGCATAAGAAGAACCCGGAGCTGTGGAACTGGAATCGGCAAAGGTCAGAGAGGTTGGGAGCTTGAGAGAGTGGGAGGGGGAGGTAGGGAGGACCAGTAATCACTTACATTCAGTAACATCATTGGTTTTTAGTGCAACACACGGGGGTCAACAACAACTGAGTAATACATATTACATATACAATACAAGAGAAAGTAGAGCAAGTTGCTAGGCAAGCACATCATAACAAAAAACAATCAGTAGACCCATTATAAGTGGAGTACCTACTACACTTATTATAAGAGTCACAGTGACTAGGCATTATAGAGATATTAGACATGATATCATAGGACAGAGTATCCATACAGGATGCATTTGTAAAACATGTAAACTTAAAGTGCAGGCAGACAGGAACTAATAACTATATAGGGCATAAAACTTAGTTGAGGGATAGCAAGTAGACATTTGTAAGGGAACACAGAGGTTGTCTAGATAGGGGAGAACAGAGACTAAGGATTTTAGTGGATCAAACACGTGCATTGGTCCACAGAGGCAAGGTGTGATCGTAGTTTTGTTTGAAAGCAGGTGTGAGGGGCACTCTAGGTCCATTGGCAGCAAGTTCCATGAGTGGGGGGCAGCATATCTGAATGCCCCAGTGCCCTTGGTAGTCCAGCAAAGGGGAACAGTTAGCAGAGTTCGACGATCTCAGTTCCCGCAATGGTATCACAGGCTGGAGCAGTTCAGATAGAGTAGCTGGTTTTGCCACTCTAATGATAGAGTCTGAGAGGCAGCAGAGATAATATTGCCTGGTGGAAGAGGGGGACAGCCAGCCTAGATCTTTATAAAGCAAGTGGTGTTTGTAGTGGCGCTTTTGATGCATATCTACAGACATTGTTAAAGGTAGTGTCCCATTTTGTAGTACTGTTTTGTTAGCCATAGTTAGGATGGGAGCACAATATGACAGGGTAGGTAATAGGATTCCCCTGGCAATGACAAGTTCGTGGGAGGAGCAAGTAGTTTGTCCTGTAGGCAGCCCTCAGTTTCGCAGTTGACAGCTTTACAAGTTTCCTGGACATGCTGATTCAAGTCAAGATTTTGGTCAAGCTGTATACCCAGATAACGGAACTAACTTTACAGTCTCCAGTGGGGTACTTGCTTATATCAAGAACATTAAGTGAAGATGAGCAGGTTCTTAGTTTATGAAGTGACCCAAAGAGCATAGCTTTAGTTTTATTAGAACTGAGTACGAGGCGAAGAGCATTTAGCCAGTGTTGTACCAAGTGGAAATCTGACGTCAGAGCGGCATTAAGGTTGGTAGCATTGTCAGAGTGAGCATAGATAACTAGGTCATCCGCATAAAGGAGTGAGTTACCAGATGTTATGACATTGGGAAGGTTGTTTATGAATAATGAGAAGAGGAGAGGTCCAAGTATAGAGCCCTGCGGAACCCCAATATTGATCACGGTACTGTCAGAGATAGCCGAGTTAAATTTGACTGCTTGTGACCTGTTGGTAAGGTAACTACTGAACCACGAGTTACAGGGATGAGAAGCCAGGTTTCTGAGGGTGGCAAGCAGCAATGGGTGATCAACGAGGTCAAAAGCCTTGTAAGATCAATGAACACAGCCCCTGTTAGCTGCCCTTTATCCATATTAGTGAGTACATCAGAGGTGAATTTTGCTAGTGCAGTCGTGGTGCTGTGGTGCTTCCTGAAGCCATGTTGTGCTTCACAGAGTGCATTAGAGGATTCAATTAATTCAATGACCTGTGTGGATACTATTTTTTCAAGAACTTTGTTAAGGACTGATAGGATGGCAATTGGTCTATAGTTCGATGTATCATTCTTGCTCCCTTTTATGAACACGGGAGTGATTCTGGCAGCCTTCCAGATTTCAGTGCCAGTGCCAGTGGAGAGGGATAGAGTGAAGATCCTGGCTATCAGACGGGATATGAAGTGAGCTGCCATTTTTAGTAGATGAGGTTCCAGTGTATCAGAGCCAGGACTAGTGTTATCCGAGATGGTATTGAGGAGTTTGAAAACTTGATTCCAAGTAACCGCCTTAAAATAAAATGATTTAGCTGAAGCTGGTTGAGAATCAGTGCTAATTACAGCTGTTGCCCAGTGCTCTCTCAGCTTCCAAAGCTTTGTATGTGAGCATGTAGTTTTGGCAGATTATCAAGTAAGGGAACACTGACACCAACCCCCTCAGAAGCACATTCAAGTTTATAAGCAGCAGCACCATCCAAACTCCTTACACATTTGAATCAAAATCCATTCAGAATGAAAGTATGTATACAAGGAAAACATACTCTCCCACTCAAAAGCAAGCATAGTAGTTAATGCTTCATTTAGGTGAATGGGGCAATTTGCACCTTTTCTCCCACCTATTGTTTCAGTCTCTGTGGTATCAAAAAGGTTTTCTGATAGTCTGCTTAAACACAGATTTTAAGTGCTCAAGTGTACATATGCATAGCCGAAGGATTTTGAAACCAAAGCAGGGAAGTGAATCACATGAAAGCAGAGTCACATTGGACCCCTTCTCACCTCGCACTGTAATGCTTTGGCCAACTCCAATCTGTGTACTAAATTTCTAGCATATTTGAGTAGATTTCCTTGAGAATTTTAATATTTTTATACAATTTTAGTCAAAAATTAAATAAACGCAGGAAACTGCAGATTTTGTACAGAGAATGGTGAAAATTGTGGATATTGCGGAAAAATTGCAGGTGCAGTTTTCCAGTGGTCCTGGAAATCAGCAGCTGGGCTACAGTTGTTGATAAATTTAGGCTTGCACTGTTCTCACTGCAGGGAAATTAAGGCTGTTGCCCAGTGCTCTCTCAGCTTCCAAACAATTTGCACATGCAGCTGTTGATTTTTTTCTTTGAGCCGCTGGGCTCATTGTAGTCTTTATTGTGACTCTATCCTGAAGGGCAGGTCTTTTACAATAGTTAAGCACTCCTCTGCCTGGCAGATATTTGTGGCAGGGACATAAGGATTCATGCCCCATCTTCAGTATGCATATGTAGGAAGGTCGTCTATCTTTAAGAGCTTTCTCTTTGCTCTCTCTCAGTGGGTGAACACTCCTGGTAGCCAGTGCACCAGTTTGACATGACTAGGTGCATGCAGGGAATTTAAACAGCAACAATTGCACTTTTTCTCCAACAGTTTCATTCAGGACACCATCTTCATCAAACAGATGCAACCTCCCCCCTTTGGTCAGCCACCTGCTTTATCTCTGTGCATCTGATGAGGGTTAGGCCATGGCTTAGGAGTGATTCCTGTGACTAGGAGGTTTGTAAGACCAGGAGCCTCTCTTGTAAAACATTTCATCACACACTGCCACCTTCTGGAGACTCTCAGTCCCGCTTTCTAGACACATGACCTCCCAGGCAGCACAGGCCTATAAAGTTCATCACCTTCCTGGTGAGATAATTCTTTTGAGCTGAGGCTTCCAGTCTGGAAATATCACTGCTTGTCTCTCCCCAGAGCAGCACCATTTGATCCAGAAACTACATTTATTTACACTGATTTCATAGAGGAGAATCTCAACACTCCCTTGTCCTGGTATATAAGTACATATTTATAAGGAAATGGTTTTAAACTTTGGTCCTCTTACATATTCACACAAAAATGGCACCAGGATGAAGGGTACTATATGGAAAATGAAACTGCATCAACCAGAACAATTTATTTACACTGAACTGTGCACAGTACCAGTTAAGCAGTTTCACACGAATGCATCCCGGCTCAGCTGCCTCCACTAAGTGCCTGAGTTATAACCATTATATATAGATATCCTGAGCTCATGAGCAATAAGAACCAAATTTATCCAAAGGAACATACAGTATAATACATATTACAGGTCACCCATTGCAGCTACAAGGAAAGCAGGATACAATGGGATTTACTGCACTCCAGCACTTACAGTACACAGCCTATTTCTAACAGGCATGCTGCGGGATATACTCTTTGAACTTCAGCAACAATACCCAGGCAGGGGTAACAAAACTAAGTAGGATGGTGTTCATTGTATCTTATCCTACCCTCTGGTCTTGATGTCTTAGCAGGGAATGTTAACACTTTGTGCAAAAACAGGGCAGTATATGGAGTAAACCCAACATTTTCCATAGAGGTGTTAACAGAGACACTCATCCTGGCAGTTCTGAACTCCCTGCAAATCCTGGATGAGACCCCATTTGTTGATTACCCCACTCCCACCTAGGGGTTGTGCCACTGACCTGCATCTGACTCATGGGGAGGGGCCTACCTGAAAATTAATATTTCATATCTGGCATTTACCAGGAACTTCCCATACACTGGTCCATCCAGCCCACTCTATCTTATTTAGTCACACTTCATAAAAGATGCAGTGAAATTGCTGGAGAGATGCACAAGGTCAACAACAATCTTTACTGGTCTTAGAAGGCAAATGATGCCTACATTTTGGCTTGAGCTGCATCCTCTTCACAGTAGTTTTAAAAATAAAATATGGCCAACAATGTCTCACTGTGTCTACAAGGCCCAGATGCATGATTATATCCACCCCTTACTCCCATGGAACTATAGAGAGGGACAACTCTGGTGTCTCAGCCCTAGAGATAAGGGGGCTATGGCTCCATGGCCTTACCTTAAAGGAAGGCAGGCAGACTTCTCACTCATAAGCTACTCCAGCATTAAATTCATAAGCCTCTTCACCACATTTTATAAACAGTTTTATCACTGTGACATACATAAACAACACTATATATCTCCTTTTCAATATTCATTCATTCATTCATTCATGCTTTCATTGATGATCATGTATGTGCACCCCATGTGCAATGTCTGATATGAAGAGCCCAAACAATACTGGCCCCAACACAGAGCCCTGTGGCACCCCACTGGTCACCGGCCTTGGAGCTGAGAGTTCCCCTCTCACCACCACCACCAGTTGCAGCCTGCCACTCAGCCAGCTTGTAATCCAGTTCATAATTTTTGCCCCTGTTCCTACACCAATTAGCTTCTCCCCAAGCTGCCCATCAGGAACCGAATTGAAGGCCTTGCTGAAGTCCAAGTAAAGAACATCCACCGCATGACCCTTATCCAGCTTACCTGTCAACCAGTCATAACATTGTATGAGGTTGGTTCTACAAGACTTCTCTGAAACAAACCCATGCTGCCTCGCATCCTGGATGCCATTGTCCTCCAGGTGCAACACCAGTCTTTCCTTTAGTATCGTTTCCATGAGTTTGCACACTATGGAGGTGAGACTTACCGGACGATAATTACCCGGTTCATCCGTTGGCCCGCTCTTGTGTAATGGTACTACATGTGCCATCCTCCAGGTCAGTGGCACACATTCTGACTCCAGTGAGGTGTTGAATGTACAGATCCGCCAGCGGCTCCGCCAACACCTCTGCCATCTCCCTCAGCACCCTGGGGTGGATACCACTTGTCCCTAGTGCCTTGTCTCCCTTCAGTGTCCTCAGTCCCTCTAGGACTCTACTTGCCTCAATTCTTCCATCTGTTGCCTCTTCTCCCCCTGTCCCCATCCTCCCAGCCCATTCTGGTAGTGGTCCCCTCTTTCTTCTGTGAACACTGAGCAAAAGTATTCCTTCAGTGCTTCTGCCTGCTCCACTCCCTTTTCTGTCCACTTCCCACCTCTTTTTGTCCTCACTATTGTCTCCATGCACTTCCTTTTCTCCCTGATGTATCTGAAAAAGTCTTTCTCCCCCCCATTAATTCCCTGAGCTAATCTCAGCTCCCTCTGGGCCTTGGCTTCTCTCACTCTTCTAGTCTCCTCCCTGGACCATCTTGCATATTCCTCACTGTCCACTTCCTTCCCTGTCCTTCTAAACCTCTGGTGTACCACTCATTTTGCCCTCACCACCTCCATAACCTCGCTGTTCAACCAGCATGGTTTTCTTGCTCTGCTCCTCTTACTCTGTGCCTTGGTGCAGGTTTCTGTTGCCTCTGTAATCCTCTGTTTAATAATATCCCATTTCTGCTCCATGTCCATCTCCTGCTTTATGCCATCCAGTTTCCCTTTCAGTACATCCTGCATCCTTCCAAAGACCACACCCCTGAATTTTACCACCCGAGTAACTGATTTCTCTGGCTCCCCACACATCATGATATTAAACCACACTGTTTGATGATCACTGTCGGTTAGTGGGTCCTCTACCTTTATTTCCCTCACTGCCTCCCCATTCGACAATACTAGATCTAAAGTGTTCTTTAGCCTAGTAGGTACATTAACCAACTGTGTCAGAAGATCCTCCTGGATCGCGTCCAGGAGAATTCGCTCTCTAGTACTGTAGGTGACCGGAATGCTCCAGTCTACTGCCGGCAAGTTGAAATCCCCCACAATGACCACCTTCCCTTTTCTACACACCTTTTTGATTTGTCCAGCTAACTCCCTGTCAAGCTCCTCGGACTGGGACGGCAGCCTGTATACCACCCCAAACCTCACTTTCCTACCCCTTGAGTCTAGGAGCTGCAGCCAGATTGCCTCTGTTCTCCTTTCTTCTCCCTGGTCCCTTGTGCATTTGATCCCATCCCTCACATAGACTGCCACCCCACCCCCTCCCCTCCTTACAGTCCTTTCTGTATAATTTGTATCCTGGGATTGCCAATTCCCAGTCCTGATGCTCAGTTGCCCATGTTTCTGTGACAGCTGCAATATCCACCCTCCACACTGCTAAGAGTGCTTGTAGCTCAGTGGATTTGTTTCCTAGGCTTCTTGCATTCAATGAGATCACACTCAATAATGCCCCCTTCCCTTCACTAGCCTCCATCTCCTCCCTTCTGCTCCCTCCTTTATTGGCCACCCCAAGTCCTTCCCTGCTAGCCTGGGGGTAGGCTGTGACTCCACTCTATCAGATACCCACCTACCTGCTGTTCACTTGCCACCCCTGATCTAGTTTAAATCCACCCTTGTCACAATATACCTGCCCAGTCCTTGCTTTAATACCTCCTTCCCCTCCCCACTCAGGTGTAGTCTATCCCTTGCTAACAGATTGCTATTATCCCAGGTACTGCCCCAGCCACCCACAACCCCATACCCCTTAGTTTGACACCATCCTACCAACCATGTGTTCAACTCTCTAATCCTCTCCTTTCTCACTGTACTGGTGCAGGGTACTGGGAGCACTTCAGAGAAGGCCACAGACTCCCCAGTCTCCTCACACAACCTTCCCACATCCTCAGTCCTCTCCCTTGTTACTTCCACCATTTGCCCCGCTAGGTCATTTGTCCCCACATGTACCACAATGTGTGGTTTCCTCCTGCCCCTCTTTATGCACCTTAGGATTGCCTGTCCTGCCATGTCTGCCTTTATATCACAGTACCTGGTACACAGGTTTGAGATGATGCAGTGAAGTTACACAGGATGACATATTTGCATATTTACAAGGCACATGATTATAGGGTGAAGAACATGATTGATAATGATATGTGCAGTGGATTGTACAGTAACATTTTACAATAGTGACTGAGCTATTTAAATACTGTATTAGTGCAAAGGAGGTGTCCCAGTATAGAGCCCTGTGGCACACTGCAGGTGCTGGTGTTGGCATTCGAGGTTACCTTGCTTAGCTTAAACATTTGGGACCTATTTTGCAGATAGCTCAAAAACCACTGCATTGCTGCAGGACTCACCCCAAGGGTGCCATGTCTTCACAGAAGCAGACTATGGTCTACCAGATCAAAATCTTTGGTTAGGTCTATGAACTGTGAGCCTATCATAATTCCTTTGTCCATAGCTTGGTGCACAGAATCCATGAAGATGACCAAGGCAGTGCAGGTTCCATGGACCTTTATGAAGCCATGCTATTCCTTGAAGAGGAGTTTGTGCTGGTCTAGGTAAGAGGTTAACTGGTAATGTGCTATCCATTCATGCACCTTTGCTAGGGCTGAGAGGATGGATATTGGCCTGTAGTTGTCTAAGGCACTAGCTTTGCCCTTTCTGAAGAGAGGTACTACTATGGTCCACTTCCAGACATTGGAGACTGCTTTTGTCTTGAATGACAGATTAACAGTTTTGGTGATTGACTTGGTGATTAGTGACACAGCTAACCTAAGGAACTTGGAAGGCTAGCCATTACTTCAAGCAGATGTCACAGTATTTAAGTGGGCCACCAGTTTCTTGGCTTCATTGGCTGTTCCTTTTTTTAGGTAGATATGAGGAGAGGATGTTTCCAAGTCTGTCTCATGTGCAATGTTTTAGAACCGCCTGTCAGAATTAATGTTATTAGTTTTTTCCAGATTGTAGAAATGTTTGTTAAGTAGGACTGCCACCACCAATGGTCATGGGAGACTCAGTAGTTTTGGGGTTTACAATGCTTTTAATACACTTCCAGACTTTTTTTGGGTCACTTAGGTTGGATTCTTGCTGCATCTTAAAATATGAACTCTTGGCCAGAATGAGTTCATACTTGCATGTGTTTCTTTGTTGTCTGTAAGCCTTCCAGTTAGCTGGAAAGTGTGATATTTGTGAAGGCAACCCATGGAGAGTCTCTATCTTTCAATTTAAAAAGGTCACTGTTTAACCAGTTACAATTTAGATTTTTTACTTTGCACCTGGTCAGGGGGGCATATTTGTCAAGCAATTTAATGAATTCAGTGATGACGAAATCTAGCATACAGTTTATATCAGGGACTACATCTATGAAGGACCAGCCCACTAGTGCAAGGTCAGCTTAAAATGCCTTTGGGTTAAATGCTTTTCAGCTGCAGTAGGAAACTTCCTTTGGGCTTGGGTTACATATTGTACTACTGTGCCAAAGGCAGTAGATGGTGGAATAGTCACTGATGGAGTCCGATAGATGGCTGGACAGTCTAACCCTGGTTGGGTTACTGACAAGGACCCAATCAATGAGGGAGTGATTCCCCATTTTAGTATTCAGTCTGGTGGGGGTAGTGAGGACCTGACTGAAACCATGCTCCACCAGTACATCTCTATATGCCATGGCATTAGATAATCAGTTTAGGTTGAAGTCACTCATTGCTATTAATTCAGTATAAGTGAGAGTAGATGACATGAGTGCCATGTCATTAAGACCATCAATGCCTGCTTTGGGTGGGCTATATGCATAACATACATTTAGTTTCTTTATGCCTAGGTTAAGTTGTAGTACTAGCCATTCACAATCTGTGGTAGGTACATGACCGGAGAAAGGAATTGGAATTGTAAACTCTGAGTTTTTGATGTTAAACCATAGCCAGATCTTGGAGATGGCTAATACATGTGGTTTATGAACTGCAACAGAGGTCTCAAGTTCAGTCACCTTAGGGACTAAATTTCATACGTTAAGTGGCATCAGCCAAAAGCCCATCAGGCCAAGCTGGCTGATGTTGCTTGCTGGAGGTATGGCAGCTGCAGGGCCAGACATACTTTTGATAAATTTGGAAATGGCTAATAGGAGAAGGATGATCTCACAGGTATGGGTGCCATTCCTGGAAGCAAAGCAGCACCAAGAACTGTGCCACAGCAGGTCCTTTTTTTGGTAACAGCACAGTAAAAGGGCAAGATAATTGATTAGGTGCAATTTCATATGTGAGATTTGCACTCTGGGACTATTGGTTATGGTCAGAGCAGGTCACTAACATAGTAGATAATTGGTCTAGGATTAACAATAGCATGCAATAGTTAGACCACCAAACAGTCCTTTAGTGGCTATGGTGGAGTTTGCCATTCTAGGTCTTGAGTAGCCAGAAATTATTCTGTTTGCATGATCAACACCTTGGAAATGCCAAGGGGGAAGCTGTATCAAGAGATCCCTGATAGGGAGTAGTCAGGCCCTGTTAAGATGTTGCTACTTCTTGCGATTTGTTACAAACACAGTTGGAACACTGATGTTCTATACGGAGTAACCAGGCCCTGTTAAAATGTTACTGCTACCTGTAATTTATTACAAGCAGCATTGGAATACTAATGTGCTAAACAGCTGTAAGGTCACCATTTAAAATGAGGTTTAGTGTAATGATTCATCCTTTTTGAATAAATACAGTTATTGATTGATTAATTATAATGATTCAGTCTTGCTGTATCTCCACTGAGAGGGTTGTGGATGCGTGGAATAGCCTCCCTGAGGAGGTCGTGGAGTCAAGAACAGTGGGGGACTTCAAAAATGCATGGGACAGGCATAAGGCAGTCCTAGTGGGGGGTAGGAGGAAGTAAGCTGTTGGCTAACTAGGATCTGCAGCTTATCTGTTAGGTAGGAAAATGGGCAGACTAGGTGGGCCAAGCGGTCCTTATCTGCCATCAAATTCTATGTTTCTATGTTTCAATGATCCTCTGCAACAATAACCCCCTGGTGCCCTTAGGCCCCAAGTAGGGACACTCAGGCTGTAATCACCCTGGCTTGATATAGATGAGTACATACCAATAGCCAGGCTTTTAGGACTCTGTTCTTAACTCTCAGCACACTCATGTCATTGCTAATCACTATCCAAGCCCACATAAGCTTGGTAGTTGTGATCATCCCCCTAGTGGTGGGAAGAAGTCATTACAGTAAGGAGAAACTAGACTGGCAATGTATTGCCCCCATCAAGAAAGCAAATGCAATGTTAGGATTAATTATGAAGGGGTAAGGAGCAGGACAAGGGAGGTGTACTTCCTCCTTTGAAAGCTCTTATTAAGATCATTCTTAGAGTGCTGCATTATGTTCTGTCCACCTGAGTACAGAAACTACACTGAAGAGAGCAAATATGCCTAACACAGGTCAACAAGTGATTAGTGCCTTACAGTGCCTGCTACAGATAAGTTGAATGGTACCCCGGCAGAATACGGTGGGCACATAGTGGCAGCGTTATTCATCAGGCTGAAGGTGGCAGACAGTGGCAGACTGCATGTGGGAGTCGGTATCTGGCATGCGGTAATCTGGTTAAGTTTTTTTTCCCCCAAAATGGCAAAATGCACCACGTGGCACTGTTTCTGTGTAAATTATGCTGCTATATTTTAAGCTTTGCCTGCAGGTGTCTCCCTCTGCTGGAAATTATCTCCATCCCTACCTCCCTTTACTGCCTACTGGAATTGTGAAAGCAACAGTGGAAGCAATAAAATAAAACAGACATGCAAAATAAAAAAAAAAGATCTATAAGAGGGCAGTGCAAATGCCATTAAAGAGCAGATATTCACCTGAATTGAAGTATCAATAACAACGTATCTCTCTGGCAAGACATCTATAAATACAATTTTCCAACCTTTTATGCTGTCTGTTTTATTTTTTTCTCCGCTCTTAAGAAGTGCTGTTATTACTGTCAGCATGCTCCCGAGCGACACTGAATGTCACTCCAGTTAGACATTCATCAGCATGAAGATTTGAAAAGCTAATCAACCACCGGTCTCTCTCTCTCTCATGCTGTTTACTCGCTCCCAGTTTGTGTTTATGTTATTCAGGCAACAGTTATACAGTCGCAGCTGTTCTGTCCAAAATATAATATAAATAAGTATCTAGAGCACTACGATCATTTAGCCAGTTTCAGACACATCTTGTCTTGCATGAGCTAGTGTTGTGAGTCACAGAATAGCAAATGTGTCCTGCTCTATGTGCTTTACTGTATATACTGAGTATTGTCATCTAGCCTATACTCAAATGGAGCTACTGGACTCTTCTTACTGGTTAAAGAAATGACAATAAATGGCCTACTCTAAGATTATGTGTGCCTGTGCTAATTAGGTTTCATTTTTATTTCTGTGACCCTGAGACTATGACAGTTCACACCTAAATCTGCAGAACATGATTTCTGTGCTGTTTTTTCAATGAAAAGCCATAAAAAAACATGAGTTGTGTGTCAAATAAATCTGAAATTTGCAGCAAGCCACATACTGTAGTTCCTAAATTAATAAGGGCCAAATTTCTGCACCTTCTGTACAACTGCAGTGTGCCTAAAACTGCTAGCCTGAAAACATTTACTCACTAAATTTTCAGTGCCAAGGGATGGCTGACAATTGATATTTTGGTCAATATTTTCCAGCCCCCCTAACCCTTTAGAAACACCCATCATAAAAACCATTCAGACACATAATTGCATCTGCTGTATGAATGGGGAGACACCCTGAAGAAAGAAATATTTAAATTTCCACTGTATGTGAAACCTTGTTGGAACTAGTGAGGGCAACCTACTGTATATCGGCAACTCGCAGAAGAGCCAAAGCTATTCTATATTTATACTAGTATGTAGACTTACTGTATCTATAATACCCAATGAGTTGGGATAAGTGGTTTGGGGATAGGGGAACAAAACTGAGCGATCTGTCCTACGACGGAGTTAGTGTATAAATGGTGGCATGCCCACATCTTCATGCTTTACAGTGCCTACTGTAATGTATTGTAATCCTTCAGGGATAGGTGTAATAATGAGGAGAAAAGGTAAAAAAAAATTGCTTATTTGTGAGTGTCCTCTTTGGATGCACATCTTGCCATGTACTTAGTTTGACTTTAGCAGTCAAAAATAGCTAGGGCAGTCATTGTGATGCTTACCACCCCATTGCAGCATTACCGCATATAAATGTTATCTGTTATGTAGCCCAGCCTTATTTTTTTTTTTTTTTTTTACTTCTGACTCATATCTACAAATAAGTTGAATGGTAGCCTGGCAGAATGTGATGGGCACGGTAGCAGCAGCATTATTCATCAGGCTGAAGATGGCAGACAGTGGCAGATGGCATCGAGGAATCGGTATTCGGTATGCAGTGATCTGCTAAGTTTTTTTTTAGCAAGGGTGGTCATTGTGATGCTTACCACCCCATTGCCACATTACCGCATATAAACATTATCTGTTATGTAGCCCAGCCTTACTTTGTTAATTTATTTATTTTTTACTTTTGACCCACAACTACAGATAAGTTGAATGGTATCCTGGCAGAATGCGGTGGGTGTGGTAGCAGCAGCATTATTCACCAGGCTGAAGGTATTCATGCTGGCTTACAGTGCAGTAGGCTACATAACACACTATGATGGATGCACCTAACAAGGAATTGTACTGAGCCTAAAACTGCTAGCCATAAACCATTTACTCATTACATCATACTGTAAGTGCCCTGGGATGTCTACCAATGGTAAGATAAATGCATTTTGCTTGCTATTTTCCATGAGCTGCCCCCCCACCAAGAAAAAAAAATGACTAACTATTACATTAAGGTGCAGATTGTATAGAAGCTGGAAAAAATGAGGGCTCTCCTGGCATAATGGTAAATATCCAGAATGGTCTACACAATTACATACAGTACTATAAGAGTGCCAACTAAAGCACATAGAGCAGAAATATACAGAATGTTTGCACAATGAGTTCAAGTATGGGTCCCTGAAGGTTACACATACAGTACTGTACCACCTGCAATGTCATATCAGAGCATTCCTCTGCATTACTAAATGTGTGGAAAATAAGTATTTTTTTTATTTGGTGATGAGGGGTGGCAGTTTCTGATTAATTACTTTTATTATACATCACCGCACAAGTGTATAACATGTAGCCTGTTTTTTTATAATAAAAAAATGTTGTCTTTGCTAGACTGGTGAGGAGACACACTATGAGCTTTGCGAAGGCTAACAAATAGTGCAACCTCTGAAAACACAATGACTGCACTCTTAAAAAAACAAACAAAATGGAGGACCTTTGGACCAATTCTTTATGTAACAGATAGATTGGGGGGGTTGTATGTCTCTGGTTTTATGTCCCCCAGACCCCAAGACTTCAGGCAACACACAGTTCATGGGCAAATATGCACAACATGAGAGAGCTCTTATTTTAGCTCATTGGCCCCCTGAAACACAAATAACCTATGCTCTCCAGAAGCACCTGAAAACATAGGACTTCTCTTGAGATGACATCGCAGATCAGCTGATCATACTCTCTGCTATAGCTTCAGTCACAAAGGTCAGTCCTCAAATTATATCCCCATGAAGAAAATGTGAGAAAAATGAACCAAGTCCTTATCCCTAGCCCCCAACCCCACCCCAAACACTGGTATCCACTACAAGGAGCTCCATTGCACTGAGGGATAGCTTTCCTATTCAGTTTCACTGTCCCGATGTTTGCTATACTGTTATTCCCTTGCCATCACCTCACACCTTGCCTTGTTCAGCCCGGCACACAAGTACCCATTATTGGAAAATTTATAACCCTTTTTGAACAAACTTGGTTGGTTGGTATGTCGTGTTTTTTGTATAATAATAGTTTGTATACTGTATAATGGTGGTCCCTTTGTCTCATATTCCTCTGAGCAACTATTGAGCAGATACCGCTACTGTATCCTTTCAGGGGGAGTTGATGTATTAAACCTGTGTTGGCCATTGATCACTACAGAGGGCAGGGCATCCTCTGGTGTTATGGGCAGAGACGTCAGTGGTCTCAGTGGGGGGTAGTGAAAGAGGGTGTGATTGGGTGTATTAGGTAAAGAAGGAGCCTGAGCATAGACTGTTCTTTTATGTATGTTTTAAGTTTGCAGTCACAGCTGTTTGATGTTCTGCTGACCCCTGCCTGCAAACCATGCCGAGCCCATGGAACTCCTTTTGGGCACACTATCACTCTGCATCTCCCCAATCCTTTCACATTGAGGCACTCGACAATGACTGTAATTTGAAATACTTATTGCTACTGTGTGTGTACCAATGTTCTATTTAATATGTGGGAGCTATGCTGATTTGTAACTTTATCATTATTGTTGCACTACCTTGACATATAGAATTATTATTTGCAAAAAGAGAAAAGAAAAAAACATAACAAACCAGAAGATTTCAGACTAATTGTCATATTGTACAATGAATACAAAATATTCACTAAAATATATAATAGGCATAGTTTACCCTACCTACAAATAATAATTCATCAAAATCAACAAGGTTTTTTCACATCAGAGAAACTGCAGTTGTCTTGGAGCATCTGCGTCCACATGCTGAGCAAGTCACATAACCTCCATGTACTAATCCTGGTTCACACCTTGAAAGGAGCTTTGGATACAGTGTGCATTCACAGTCAAAAATGTTATTAAATTAAACTAATAATTACATAGATAGATAGATAGAGTAGATACTGTAGTAGAAAGGCAGAAATGTATTAAACCTAGCAAGGCTGGCTGATGATGTCTCTTGAGGTCATGGTCGCTGTGTCTGTAGTACACACTAAATCAGATATTCTCATGTTGACATACAGTACTTTGTATGTGGTGTACATTGCAATAGGATTCCTACTTCACCATTTGGCCCATCACCCCAATTAACCCAGCCTGCTGATTAGGTTGTTTGTTCCAACAATGTCAATGACATGTACAGTAACTGAATGAGTAATAAACTTTACAATGGGTTGAGTGTGTGTGGCGTGTGTGTGTGTGTGTGTGTGTGTGTGTGTGTGTGGGGTACTTCCAAGACTTCTTTGCGTGTGTGTCTGGGGGGGGGGGGGGGGGTTCTCTTCATTAGTTGCCAATACATCTGCAAGTCTGTAGAATATTCAATTTAGGTACAGATTGATGGAATCAGCCACCTGTTCTCTCACATAAAATTTGTACATAGATAGCACATGGCACCCTTTCCACAATGTGAACACATCTCCTGAATGACTTGTCTCCTTTCCAGTCATAATGCAACCTACTGTATCTTTATTTTCTTGCTGGATGCTGTCATTTACAGAGATGGATATTTGCCTAATGAGGAAAATTGCAAACGTGAGATTTGCATTTCTGATGGCTGACTTAATATTGTATGATGGTCCCGATAGCTGTTTGATTTTTTCCTCAAAGATGTTTTCAAACGAGGTGATAGGATAGCAGTGAAAGCTGGTATTAGTTAATGAATGCTATATTTGCATTGGTCTTTGCTTCTACTAAAATGTTACATGGTCGAGTATCTATTGAGCTAAGCTCTTGACAAAGACTCGGCCCTGATTGGCTATACTGCAAATGTCATATTGTTTTCAAATTATATATGCCAATCATTTATGTACATAAATTATTCATTACCATACACAGTTTGATACACTATAGTATGTAATGGGTTGATTATAAACAGGTCATATTAACAGTACAACACAGAGATAGGTGCTCTGCTTTGCAAATTAAACATTATGTACTAATCACGTATTAACTGATGACCGATATGACAAATACAGTAGTATCAGCAGTGCTTGCAATCTCTACTTATTTTTATACTGCACTGCACTCTGTTATGAGGCTTGCTATCCATGTGCTGTACATTGAGTTTCTATGCTTTGTTCTAGGACTTCCACTCAGTTAATCTCTGTGCTCTATTCTGTAATTAAGTTTATACGCTATGTGCCTTAATTTGATTTCTATGCTCTGTTTTCTCTGCCTCCCATTATTTACCCTGTGTTATCAGCCCTTCTATCTTCTTCTTTATGTTTTGGTCCATACTAGTCTGTGCATCTTCCATTTTATATATTCCCAGCACCTCCCCCATATTTCTTTGTACCTCTTCCCCTCATTCTGCACCCCCCAGTCAGGTTCCACTAATATACTTTCTATTTCATCTTTCTCAGTTGCCCTGCTGTCTAGCAATACTCTTGGCAGCTCTTTGGTAGTGAATATGCTGACACACAGCACTTCAAAAGAAATGTACAGCATCCAATAGTGAATCCAGTTAATGAGCTGCATGACTGGAATGCCATTTCATGGTGTTGATGCTAGTACTTTCTACCACTCGCCCTGACTTACCAACCACCTTCCCATCCTCTCATCCACATGCAAAATGGTACAAAATGATCGCATGTAACCTACAGTATTAGATAGCACCAATAAACACATACACATGTTGCTTTTCAAAGACATGCTTTATTTCATGAAAAAATTTGGTTAAAATTTACAGAAGGATCTGGGTTCTGATCCCTCATTAAGAACTTGGGCTACTGCCTGGTACCAGCACTGTAGTGCATTACCGGGATCTGCACTCTTTAGGTACCATCCTTCCGATGAGACATTAAACAGAGTCTCTGGTTCTGCCCATCTCTGATTTTTTTGTTGTTTTTGTTTGTTTGTTTCATGTAGAAGTTAAAGATTTCCTAGGATGTAAAGTCCTAAGAATATGGCACCCACCGACACCTGTCTTCTCTCTCTCTCTCTCTCTCTCTCTCTCTCTCTCTATCTACAGTATCTATCTAGTTCTTTTTTAAATTCTTAATCTTGGTAGCCTCTCAATATACAGTATAAGGTAATATGATATTATGGACCCAAGAGTTCACTCTGGGCATTCAAAGGTGTTTCAGTGGAAATGGACACAAATAGTGATTTATAAAGCTGATTAAATTATTGCTTCCCTCTTGTGCACCTTCGCTGGCTGAATGCTGCCATCATTATGGTGTCCATCAGTGCAGTTCTTTGTGCAGCCTTATTTAATGCATCTACTATAATCTCTGCTGGTGCACTGCATAGAGAAAAACAACAGTGTAGTGTATTGCTGTAATTTTTAAATAGAAGGAGTAATGTGGTAGTGTGCAAATGTACTGTACTGATTCCACCTTTTGTCCATACAGATTCTGAGACCTGGATAGTGCAACAAAATTATGTTTTTCTGGGTTTTTTTTGCTGTTTTTTTGAAGAGGCATAGCACCCAGACAGTTTGGGATTTTGTTCTGAAAATTTCAGGGTAGAAAAGAGGTTGCCCACAGATGTGCCTTTTGCTAGTTTGGTGAAAAGAATATTAATCTTTCCCAAAGTTACTAAATTTTAAAATGTGGGTTATGTGCATGCTCAGTAAGTACTTTAATATACCTGTCTGAAACAAAAAAAAGAGCATTTTTTGTATGCTTCTATATACAACTTGTGTGAATGTGTGTTTATGTACTGTACAAAGGTGTATTATTAAATCGTGG
This sequence comes from Neoceratodus forsteri, assembly GCA_016271365.2. Taxonomy (NCBI): domain Eukaryota; kingdom Metazoa; phylum Chordata; order Ceratodontiformes; family Ceratodontidae; genus Neoceratodus; species Neoceratodus forsteri. Next base: position 559,051,005 of record CM057452.1, on the reverse strand, counting down.
GATCCTCCGTTCATCTCTCTTTCTCTCTCTCCTTCTATGGCACTCTCACGCTTTCTTTCTGTATCTCTCTCTGCATTGCTGTCTCTCTCTATCATTCTCTCTTGCTCCATATTTAATTTATATGGGATAAAAATGCCTTCCATCTTGGAGCTTTTTATACAAACTATGAGCAGAAAAAAGTTAAATATATTCTAACATGAAATTGATAACTTGGGACTACATATGATACCATTTAGTACTGTATCTATTAAAGTCAATGTTTACACCAATCCACTCCTATTGCATAAATTAAACTGGTGCATAGTAAGGAAAAAAAAACATTCCTTCGACATGGCATTGCAGATCTTATTTCTGTGAGTATTATTCCAAGACCTCAGTGCCTGAATGTTTACTGAGTGTGACAGCCCACACTGAGGTTCAAATAAATTGAAGTGCCAGTTTTCCAACAGCAGTTGAGCTCCTGGTCTGTCTTTAGATTACTGTGAGAGTGTATGTGGGGGAAGGGAGAAAGACTAAACTGGCTATCCCTCAAGAACAAAACAAGATATCAACAATCACTACAGTGTTGAACCATTCATGTGTACTGCATGTTGGGCTCCTGGTTTGTCCATAGATTAGAAGGAGAGTAAATGAGGGGGGTTGGAGAAAGACTAAACTGGATCACACAGGAGGAACAAAGAAACCAAATTCACAAGCTAAAGTAGAGGTTTAGAGACTGGGTGTGGGGTGGGTGTTAAGGAACTGCTGGTTTGCAGATTAGTTCAAAAGAGAAATAAACCTCAACTGCTTTAGAGTGCTGCCTGTACCCTTCATCAAGTCCAGCAATGATGAACTATATTTATTGATTGTTACAGCCCACAACCCTTGAAAGGCAAGACATTATATGGGACTGCCATACTGAATGTGTTACAGCCCACACTGACCTTCAAATAAGTATCAGTTTTCCAAAGGCAGTTGGCTCCTGGTGTGGCCATAGATTAGAAGGAGAGTGTATGTGGGGCAGGGTAGAAAGACTAAAGTGGTAATCACACAAGAGAAACAAAGAAAACAAAGCAACAAGAAATTGAACTTGATAGTAAAAAAAGCAACAAGCAAAACTCTATGTCTGCAAAGGGACAAACTCTTTCAGGTTTATGCTCCTAATTCCTCTGGAGGTTTAGAGACTGACTGTGGAAGTTAAGAAGCTGATGGTTTGCAGATTAGTCCCCCCCCCCAAAAAAAAAAATAACTGCTTTAGAGTCTGTCACAGAGTGTTATATAAAGTCTGTGATGTAATTCAGAAATTACATAATTTGCTGATACTTTGGTGGATGAAATGTACCCCTCTGCCGTATTTTCAGCAAATAAATATGTTATCAAAGTGGTTATTTTCTTTTACATTTCATAGAATCAATGTGCTACTAAACAGAACTGTCAGAAAACTGGAGAATGAGTAAGGCACACTTGACATTGGTGTGTGTGTGTGTGTGTGTGTGTGTGTGTTGTGTGTTGGATGGGCTGGTACGGTTTTATGAAAGTGATAAGATCAATTTGATTATAGTCAAACCCAGGACTGCTGATAATTCAGAGCTCGTTATGCTAAACTCCAGGCAATAGTGCCATACAATTGATTGCCAAACAGTTAAATGAGGGACGGCAATTATCTATGATGGGCATCAATTATCCTGGGACAGCTTCATGCAGGACCAGCAAGCAGTGTCCAGTGGTTTAAAGGTGACACGAATAAAAACTCTTAATTGTTTATAGAAAATTCATTCAATCATATTTCTTCCAATATATTAGGTAAATAGACAGGCCCCCTCCACAGGATAATATTCTCCCCTATCATTAATTTTAACATCAGAATGCATATAAATTTGCAATGCTACACAACGTAGAGAAAATTAGTGCACAAATAAGTCACATGTAATGCAGAAGGAAGGCAGGAGAGGAGCGGAATGTGTACACTACCAGTGTGAAATACAACTAATAGCAAATCCGGAATAAAGGTATAAAAGTAAATATTAAAAACCACCTAAAATACCCTGAGCCACTTGAATTTAAGTAAGATAAGTTCAATTACAGTATGAGTATTTAATAAATCGAGTTTTAAGAGACAGTGCTCCAAAACTGATGTGATATCTGGCTAGAAAATGTTAATAGCTAGGAAAATCAAAATAAATCTGTCATATTAACTCACATAGGTGATTACGTAAATATGATTACTATGTACAGACCGGGAAATGTTTGCTATGAATTTGAATTATGTGCATTACATTCACTCTATGGGACTGAAATGGAGATTAGTGGAACTGTAGATGTTTTCTTCCCACACTAATGTGAGCATGAATAGCTTCCTGCCTATTAAATTACAGTTTAGAAACTGCAGCATCCGATGTAATTTGATGCATTATGCATGAGTGTTGCTCATCAAATTATTGTGTTAGATAACATACTGGTTACTAGATTTTTTTTTTTTGCTATTTACAGCTGGTGTGATTAAAATAAATTAAGTGCATACTGTAGATCTCACTGTGTAATACACCTACAGCACATCTCCATGAAGCTGACCAGTGAACAACAAACAGCCAGCAGCATGTTGTATGCACAGTTTGTTATATGCATTTGTGTTCTCTCTGTGACTTAGACATAAGCTTGTATCCATTTGTTTTGTATTACATTTATTTGTTCATTTTGGAAGGTTATGCAGTATGCTGCTGATTATCAAATATTGGCAATAGCATATAGGCCTGCCATTTGTATCCTACCAGGTACAGTATACTGTACCTACACTTGATCAGTACCATGGGTTGATTCATAGATTTGTCATTCCAATTCAGATAGCTTTACCAAATAAACAATGTTTATGTTTTAAATTTTTTTTTAGAAAGGGCTAGATATACAGTACAGTTTAGTCTGCATACAAATTCAGCACATCTCTTTGTAACTGGTGAAATGTGAACATCAGCTGGCTGTATCTGCATTGTTGTGAATGCATTTTTCCTTGTGTGTGTGTGTGTGTGTGTGTGTATGTGTGTGTGTGTGTGTGTATGTGGTCATTTTGGCCATTTGCATTACTACAGTAGTTGTATTTTACACTGATAGCAAATACCCCCCCCCCAATTACAGGTGCCTTATTTTTTAACTTATTTTCTCTCCTTTTTGTAATATTGCATTGTTCTATGCATTCCGATGTTAAAAGTAATGATGGGGGAAATCCTATCCTGTCAAGGGGGTCCGTCTGTTTAACTAATGTATTGGAAGAAATAAGACTGAATTATTTTTTTCTATTTTGCGGTCTGTATATGAATTTAAGGTTTGAAGCGCAGGGGCTCTGTATCCCAGTCAGCTTCTCAGCTTTGAAACAATAACATATTTTCTAGCACTGGAATATTGCCTGCAGTCCTGGTTTCTTTGAATGCTATTTACTTTATGACAGAACCTCATCAATTGCTTGTCTGCATTTCACTGTATCGACTGGGATGCATGGGGGCATGATAGCCATCTGATGTACAGTGTACAAGTGATTTTGTTCTTCAATAAAAACAACTTTAAAGCAAGACTAGTTACATAGCAGTGCCATGCACATTTTCGCCTATTTAAAAGAATACTGTTAGTATCATGTTCAGTTTTTTCAATGAATGCCTGTTCATGCTTTGCTAGCTTTGCAAAAATGAAGACTGAAGATTCTCTGTGACAGCAGGTGCAAGGATTTCTCTTGCAGCTGTTCAAGTTATGCTGCTCCAAAACTTGCAGTCCTTACTGATAAAGTAAGTAAAGTATAACTAATTGTGTGTGCTACCACTGTCTTCTTGAAATCTTTATTTGCGTAGCAGCATTTTAATTCTGAATAAAGGTTCAGTGATAGGGAAAAGTCGCACCAATTTTCTTGGATCCTGCTGACAGGATGTGCCTGTTTTTATTAATTACTTTAAACATCAAAGCAGTCTAGTAGATGACCCCCAATCAGTTAGACTTTCTGTAATGATCTGCTTTAAATCACTTCGTAATTTAGTAAAACCATGATTTTTGGAGAAGCATAACTTTGGCAGCTCCAAGAGAAATCTTCACATCTGCTATCCCACATAAAATCTTCAATCTTCATTTTTAGGCACAATTTGCACATGGCAAAAAGGCAGATCATGCTTAATTTTGATCAGGCTCCTTGTTTTGTGTGGCACCACCTTGTTACCTGCTTTGATTACTATTCGGATGTCTTATGTGTCATCTGGTAACCGCAGTTTAGGGAGCATGCAGTAAGACAGTTATGAACAAAGGCATCACGCATTCCAACTCCTCATTAAGTTTGCTTATTAACAGGAGTCAGAAGCTTTGGGGCATCTTGTAAAATACATAAAAAACAATAAAAAAAATTCATAACCGGGGTGGAGCCTTCATTCATTAGAGGCGAATTTAGTGTACTTGGATTATCTCATACAGCCAGCTTTGTGGTGTTCAGCACAGCCTAAAATTACAGTACATTAAAGAGAACTGTTTACCTATCTGAGATTTTCCCAGCTGAAACATTGAGTTTTGTTTTAAAGAAATGCATTGTATTTTTTTTATGCACTTCCCCACCTCCCTGGCTGCCCACTCCATCAGGGCCCCCAGGCCCTTCCCGACTACCTGCCCGTCCCCACACCAGCCACTTACCTCATATTGTGGCTCTCCTGGCGTATCCCTTCACTGGATGACCACCCATCCTCTGAGGGGGAAGGCACCAGTGGGGCCAGCCAGCACACTCTATACTTGGCCCAGAGTGTCGCTGAGGTGTGCCAGTTGTGGGTTTGGTGGCAGTGGAGAGCTGAAGACCATCATCTGGCCAGCCAGGAAGCATTTTTTCCTGGTTTTCTTGGGGGAGTGATGTCCTGATGTCAAGGCTGACGCCGATGTCTGCCACTCCCCTTGTGCACTGAGCCCGACATTCTGCTGTGTCCCCAGCTTCTGCCAGGGGTCAGCAGGTGCCAGTGCACATCCCCACCCTCCCCTCAGAGAAGGAGAGCTGTCCCAGGATGCTTCATCTTTCTCACCCTGCCAGCCCTCCAGCAACCTGAGTCCATTCCTGAACCCGGGTCGCTGGCGTCGCAGGCGGAAATCCAACTGCTGCGCTGATGGGCCGAATGCATTGTATTTGATAGTGTTTCGGCACTGTGGCTTTTATGTTTTCACCAATAATAGTTAGACTGCATATTAACTTTTGTTGCATTGTCTCTGAATAAAAAAGGTTGCTGAATTCCCATAGGATATTTGATTTTCTCAAAAAAGGTTGCTGAATTCCCGTAGGATATTTGATTTTCTCACTTCAGCCAGCTCTTTTTCATTTCAACCCCCAAAAATTCAGAGATAAATGACAGCAACACAAAATTTTCATTTGTATTTCTGGTCTGGTGCATGACTATGTTTAATAAAAAAAAAATAAAAAGCAACACATGTCAGACACCAGTATGTGTCATCCTGAATCATGTCCCTTTGCATGCTTTATGTACTCCATATGCACTTCACTACTTTCTGGCTACTGTAAATTAAATTTTGTCAGTTATAAAGGAACAATGTTCCTATTCCCCACCCCCATCCCCACACTCCCAGAAATTACTAATTAGTGGGTCCACAACAACACAGAAATTGTGATTCACATTTACATATTTTTGATAAAAAAAATTGATCTTCCTTCCTAGTCCCTTGCATTGTCTTCTCAGCACCCAAAAGCCTCACCTCAGCTGGATTTGTGGACTCCATTTGAGAGGTCTCTTTTTTAAGTGGGGCTCTCTGGGTTCCAGATTAAGTGGCAGGGCTGTGTGTGGTGTACAGGCTGAGGTGATTGAAGAATACTAAATTCAATAAAAAAAAAATTTACCCTGAATATCCCAGCTGTGATGCAGTATCTCATCTCCAGTGGGATCCTGCTTCCAGGAATGATGGTGCAGGATGCAATACAGTGTGAGGGGAGATGCAATAATACCAGAGACCAGAACATATTTATTTTCTTATCACTGGGGCTCAAATTGGGAGTGGGGAAGCAATAATACTAGGAAGAGGGGCATAATTATTTTCTTATCATAGGAACTCACATCAGGAGGGCAGATGCAATAAAACCATGGACCTGGGCATATTGATTTTCTTATAACAGGGACTCAGCTCGGGATTGGGGAGGCTAGACACCATACAGCAAAAGGGGGGTTTCTGTTTAAAGGAGAGAGCCTGCAACAAATGCGATAACCTTTCCACACACTGTTGATATTGATAAAAATCAGCAGAACTGTAAAGGTCCAATGTCTCTTTTAGTTCAAGTTCAAGTTTATTGTAGGAAAACTCCATTGAGCAAGCTCATTCACAAGGAAGTCCTTTGACACAGATAGGTAGTTACAGATTGCATAATCGAAAAAACAGTACAAATACAAGTACAGAATTATGGGCAAGCATTAACATGTTGCATAAAAATGACAATGACATAGAAAAATACAAGTACAGAAAAAGGTACTAAGTACTTGTTTCAGAGTAACAAGGCAGCTAATTTCTAGGTAAATAAGAGGAAGCAGTGGGCTAGGGTTAGAACAGTGAGCTAGGATTTAGAAGCAGCTGCACATATCTTTTACTTTTGCTGCAGCCAACCTTTTAAATAGGCTGACAGGGACAGTACCAGAAAGCTTCAGTACACCTTGGAGCTGGTTCCAGACAGTTGGGAGTACACGCGATATGGCCCGCTTGCCGAGTGAGGTGCGAGTTCTCAGTACATCGCGGAGGAGGAGGTAAATTTTCCTAAGAGAGTAGGCACTATGGGAAATAAGGAAAAGGGTTGTGAGATACTTCAGGAGCTTGTTCAGGAGTAGCTTAAGAGTCCAGATACCAGCATGAAGTGTACATCTAGTTGAGAGTGATTTCCAGCCAGCGGCTAGGTACAAATCACAATGCTGGGTTCAGTAGGGCAGGTTTGTCATGAACCATATGGCACAGTGGTAGAGGACTCTAGTTTTCAGAGTCCTGAAGCTGCTGCAGAGGAATAGATTAGATCTCCATAGTCGAGTAGCGGCAAGAAAGTGGCCTGGACCAGCCTAGTTCTGGTATCCAATGGAAAGAGGGACTTGTTATGGAAGAAGAAACCTAGCCTAATTTTTAGTGTCTTTGCCAGATCATTGAGGTAGCCACGAAAGGAAAGCTTGTTGTCTAGCCACTTACCAAGATATTTGAATTTGGAGGTGATTTCAAGTGGTTCACTTAGGAAGGTAGTGATGAATTCATTGTACATGTTTGCAAGGGAAGTAGAGGTGGTGTTTGAGGCAAAGATCATGGCCTTAGTTTTCTTGGCATTGAGGAGTAGTTTGGCATTGATTAGGTTGATTTCTAGTTGTGCAAGGTTGGCTTGGAGTACATCCCTCACTTCAGCCAGTGTAGGGCCTGATGTATACAGTACAGTATCATCAGCAAAGAAATGCAGATGGGACTGGGATATATGTGCATCAAGGTTATTGATGTACAGGGAGAAGAGGATGGGCTCTAATATGGAGCCTTGTGGGACTCCTCTAACAACTGGGAGGGATGCAGAAAAGATGCCACCAGCTTTTACTTCCTGGGTACTTCCAGATAGGTAGCTAGTAAACCACTGGGCAGCAAGGGGGGTGGCACCTACTTTTAGTAGACTTGAGACTAACAGATTGTGGTCGACAGTGTCAATCACTTTGCTGAGATCTAGAAATACTGCACCAGTAACTTTCTTGGAGTCCATGGCTGTGATCCATTCATTGGTATCTTTGACTAGAGCAGTGACTGTACTATGGTTGGGCCAGAAGCTGGATTGCACAGGGTTGAGGATTGAAAATGATTCGATATGGGGTTTCATTTGGGAGTAAACTAGTTTTTCGAGCACTTTGGAGAGGACAGGTAAGATTGAGATGAGCCTATAGTTGTTTAGGTTGCATGGGTCCCCTGACTTGAATAATGGGGGATGTGGGAAGATTTCTAGCAGGAGGGAACAGTGGCAGTGGAAATGGAAAGATTGAATTAGTGGAGGACAGGGGCAGTGAGGTTGAGATAGCCTAGTTTAAGAAAAAAAGGTTCTAGACCCTCGTCCCCTGCACTTTTTTGAATGTCTATATTAAGAAGTGAATCTTTGACTTCTTTATAGCTAAGCGGGAACAACTGGAGCGGGCAGATCGAAGTTTGTGAGTCAATATTATTACAGTCTTGGTTGCTACCACAGGCTGCATAAGGCAAAGAGTCGAAAGCTAGGCCAGCAGTTACAAAGTGATTGTTGATTTCCTTGAGGATTAGGCAGCTGTTTTCCACAGCCCTACCATTGCTGAGGATCTTCAGTGGGATAGAGGGGGCTACAGGCTGACCTTCGATGGACTTGAGTGTCTTCAAGATTTTGGGGGAATTCCCTTTTGCCTGTTCAAGGGTGGAGACATAATAGTTGGCTTTGCTTGCACAGATTTATTTAATGCAGGTGTTTCTAGCTGCTCTGAATGCTTGCCAGTCAGCTGGGCTTTTGGATTTTCTAGCCTTAGCCCAGAGTTTATCACGGCTTAGAAGTGTAGCCTTGAGATCTGATGTAAACCATGGGTTGGATGTTTTACGCACTCTGACTTTGATCAAAGGGTTATGCTTGTTGGCCAGTGTGGTGAGGTTTCCCTTAAGGATAGTGACCACCTCATCGATTGTTTTGGCAAGGTAGCGGTCTTGCCATCTAATTTTGCTCAAGTCGGATAAGTAGTCTGATGCATTAAACTTGAGAAAGGACCGCTTAGTTATGAGTGTTGGTTGTTGTCGGGCTATAATTTGTGATCTTGTGCAAATAAGTACCCCATGATCACTCATATCATTGTGGAAGACTGCAGAGTGAAGAATTTTGTGGGGATGCATAGAAAGTATGACATCAAGGAGAGAACTGTTGTCGGGATTGGATGTATTGGTTCTAGTGGGTTCACCGACTAACTGGGCTAAGCTGACTTCATCACAGAAGGATTTCAGGCTGTGTGACTTGGGGGTAAGCCAGTCCATATTGAAATCCCCAAGTATTAAAGTTTCAGTGTTGGCGGCGGCTTTTAAGGATTTAAGTATGGTGAGGATGTCAGTGTCACCAGATGGGGGCGATAACCACCAATAATAATAATGAGACATTCAGTGTATGGAAGGTGTAATTTGAGGGATATGATTTCATACTCCTTAGGTTTAGATTTACAGTGAATATCACTGAATGTAAACTTAGATTTAGTTTAGATGGCCACACTGCCCCCTCTGGCTTCCCTATCTGCCCTTTGTAGATTGTACCCAGGAAGGGATACTTCCTGATCACTGTTTGACTTTTTGAGCCAAGATTCAGTTATAATAATGAGGTCCAGCTCAGTATGGACAGCCCATACTTGGAGCTGATCAAACTTTTTTGCGAGGCTCAATATGTTGACTAACATTAACTTAAGTCCGGGTGCAGATACAAATTCTGCAGGAGATGCAAGTTGTAATGGGGGTCCAGGGTTTAGCCCCACATTACCTGAACAGAGAAGGAGCAAGAGAAGCAGTTTCTTGATCCAGTTTTTGCAGGATAGGAGTGCTTTTTTCCTTTGCAGCCTTCCACAAGGTGATAATGGGTGCAACGTAATGCTAGGGCAGCAGTGAAGGGAAGCTAAGGAGAGTGCTCTGATCAACATACATGAGTGGAGCAGAAAGTGTAAGGGTGAAGGATATGGGCTGAGGATAAAGGGAGGTGGACATATTAGATAAGAGGAGGTGCAGTGGAATAAGGTTCTGGTTACAGAATTGGGAATTTCCAGAGGTGGACCTGATCCTCGTTCTTTGTTGTGGTGAGCCTCTATGGATAAGTGGTTAGGAATAAGAAAAGGCTTGAGTATAAGGAGCGTGCCATGGCACCACAAATACGAGGGTAGATTTTCTTAAATGAAAGAATAAGATCCCTCTAGTGGCAGATCTGTATAACCTGCTAATGGAAAACAAATGAATTAATCAGTAATTTAGCAGCATTAGCTTGAATATAGTAACATCACTAAGATCAGAAACTTAACAGCCCTTTCAAAAAATCCCAGTAATTTTAAGTAAAAGGAGCAATTGTGGCATCAGGAGGAATTAACCAGGGGAAAAGCCACTTGAGATGCAGCAACAGAGGGCAGTGTCCAGTCAGGATGTGGCTGTGGAATGTGCCAAAAATTGAACCTGATGGCGGAGTCCTGTCATACCTTTGCAGAGTATAGGAGCTTCCTTCTAGGCAGACCAGCTAAGCAGCGCAGGTGGAGGCTTAGTTAGAGCTGACCACACCGGGCAATGCTTCAGGAGGCAGCAGAGATGGGATCCATGCTGGATGCAACACCCAGTTTGGGCCTGCACTTTGCAGGGTAGAAGAGCTTCCTTCCAGGCAGATCAGCTGAGCAGCTCAGGTGGAGGCTTAGTTGGAGCTGACCACACTGGGCAAGGCTTCAGGAGGCAGTAGAGATTGGATCCATGCTGGAGGCAGCACCCAATTTGGGCCTGCACTTTGCAGAGTAGAGGAGCTTCATTCCAGGCATGGAATGAAGTATGGAAAGGGATTCTTCTAGGCTTTTATCTTTGAGTGTATTGATCTTGAAAAGAGGTAATGAAAAGCTCAAGTTTTAAAATGTGCACATAATTCTCTGGCTGTGTTGTGGTATCTGTACTCTCATTGAGATCAATTTCCTGAGGTGCCAAGTTTAATAGTGAGGTACCGTGCTGTGAGCTTGGCAGATGCTGTGAAGCCAATCACTTTGATGATTTTATTTTTTGTACTGGGGCATAATTCACAGCATGTACAGTAGCACAGTAATTTACCAGAATACAGTGACCGAAATGAAGCCACAGCTCCAGTCAGCATGTTCGTGCCTGGTTTAAAAACTAGATCAGAAACATGGAGTCCAGACATAAAAATGAAAAAAAAAATGTATTCAAAAATTATTCATTTATTTACAAAACACTGTGACAATACAAGCATGCATAGGTCAACCTGGACCTTTAGTTGGCACAAGTAAAAAAATCAATTTAAAATGTAAATACACCTACTAACCTACAGACCAAAAATAAGTTTTCTAATGCCATCTGCAGGTTAATTGAGGAGGGGGAGGATCAATTATGCTACAGACATGCTGTTTTGCTGTGATGGCTCATGGCAGCCATCTCTTGGATAAGTGAGAAAGTGTATTTAACAAAATGATTTACGGGCACATACATCACTGCAGTAATAAGCCAACGCCCCTCTAACACACAGCATGAGCTAGTACTGAGTGGTATACCTTGGTAACATTAAACTTTTCTATAACAAGCACTGTAGGTGGAAAGGGCAACAAGGAGAGATTAGACATATTTAAATTATTCAGTCTAGAAAAAAGCAGGCAGAGAGGGGAAATGGTCTTTGTTTTCCAGCCACAGAAGGGGTTATAAAGAGTGGAGTATGCACAGATGTTTGAGCTGCTCAGTGCAAACAGAAGCAGAAATCAAATGCTCTAACTCTTATATTCCTCAACTGGTGTCACTACAAAATTCCTATACCACTCTGTTGAGCGGGAATGCCAAGAGGAGGCACCCATGGTAGTGGCCAGGGAGGATGTGGGGGCCCCTGCCTAGTGGATCCCCCAAGGAGGATGGAAGAGGACCCCAGATGAGAAAGAAGCAATGTCTGGTGGGAGACTTGATTGTCAGGAGACTAGAGTTGAGAATAGGAAAGTGGTGGAGAGGAAGGTCAGGTGTCTATGTGGCACCATGGCCCAGAGGGATGGGAAGCATATTCTATGGATCGTTTAGGCACCAGGAGGTAAGGAGGAGCTAGATGTCATTGGCCACCTGGAGACAAATGACTTGGCTAGGGATGAAGCTGGTATAGTGCAGGGGGAGTGTGGGGTACTGTAAGCAGTCTTAGAAAGGTAGCAGGCTTAGTAGCTTTTGTGGAGGTACTGCCTGTCTATGACAAGGGGAAGGAGAGGAATCTCTCCACCAAGGCCTTCAATGCATGGTTGAAGGAATAGTGCAGAAAGTAGGGGTACAGCTACATTGGGGACTGGGACCCACCTGGGAGAATAAGAACCTATACAGAGGTGATAGCCTGCATTCATTTTGAGGGTAACCACAGTCCTCAATGGATGGTTTAAATGTCACTTTGATGAACATTTAAACTAGCTGAGGGCAGGTGGTGGAAGAAACAGGGGAGGCAGAAACTGCTCTCCCACAGGTAGAAATAGAGATTAGGGAGATCCCCATGGGAGAGAGTTCCCCCAGGGTACAAGTTAATCAAAGAAGCAGAGTTATAGCAAAAAAAGAATATGAGAAAATAAAAAGTCAGAAGAGAATGGGGAAGGAGGGGACCAAAAGAAAAAAGAGGGGGAAGCAACAAGCAAAGAGCTAACAAAATCTGGAAGGCCACATGTGCAAATCCTAGAAGTCTGAGAAATAAGATCCCAGACCAAGAGGCCATCATGGCAGAGGTCAAACTGGATAATGTGGCCATTAACAAGTCATAGTGCTCTGACAACCATGATTGGGACTTGGCCATACCAGGCTACACACTGTTCAGAAAGGACAGGGTATGAAGGAAAGGAGAGGTGGGGTGCTTTATGTGAAGAAAAACATAAAAGCAATGGAGATTCAGGGAATTTATATATATATTTGATAACCAGGAAAGAGTGCTGGATTGAGAATCCTTTTTCAGGCTCTGCCCAGGCAGAAACTGCAATAAAAATACATACAAATAAACATAAAACAATAATACAATGAAAACAAAATACACTAACTGGAATTACAATCACATTGACTATACAAATACTGTAAAAATTGTTTTTTTAAAAAAACATAAAAGGAAGAAGCAGATCACAATGAATCAGAAAGACCATTTTCCAAAATTGAGGTGTTGCAATAGAAAACGCACGAGCACTAATTGTAGATTTGCATAACCTTTCAACTAAAACAACCCTGTTTGCTGATCTCAAGCTAGAAGGCATTAACCTTTGATTTGCTAAATCTGAAAGAGCCCCAGAAAACAAACGAAAAAACAAACAAAAAGAATCATTTTTTAAATTCCAAACAACCCAAAAACATACTCAATATGTAAGGAGGGAGAAGCCAACCAATCTGAAAATATAAAATGCAATGATGAGTATGATTTGGTGCCAACAAAACAAAATGGCAAATATTATTATATACAAGAGAAAGATTTTGGAATTCCTTCACCCCCAACCCAAAGAAAAGACTGGCAATGTAATAAAAATGGAATAAAAGAGATCCATTAGTAATAATTGTCTATGTTTCCAAAGGGAAAAAAAATAAATTTCAGTTAATATAATGTTCCAATATTTTGATTTATTGTCCTACAAACCATTTTTACATGTTCAGAAAAGGACAACCCTGGGTCCAACAACACCCCCAAATACATAAACTGTGATACCTGTTCAATTAGGTTGCCAAAGCTAGCCTTTAAATATAAGGGTGGAGAATTATTGATCATCCCATGAGAATCAAAAAGCATGGACTTTATATTCCTAGAATTGAGGATAAATGAATTATCCAAAAACCAGGTACAAGCAGAAAGATAATCAGACTCCAAATGTTTAGTGACAGTAGCCACATTTTCACCAGAAAAGTAAATAATCAAATCATCAGCATACAACAAAGAATCACAGTATTTAAAATAAGAAGGCAATGAGTTAATAAAGAAAGTAAACATTAAAGGGCCAATAACTGACTCCTGCAGAACCCCTTTGCTTGTAGCACAGTGATCAGTAGAAACAAAACCAATGTCCACAAACAGATCTATTAGTTAGTTAAATAGTCAAGTATCCAGAAAACTACATTAGAAGAAAAGACAAGACACAGTAATTTGTCACAAAGCATATTATAATCAATAAGATCAAATGCCTTGTTCAGGTCCACAAACACAGCCCCATCCACATGACCAGAGTCCACGGCATTAAGGACTGCATCTGTAACCTCACCAAGGCAGTACCAGTGCCATAGCTCTTGTGAAATCCATGCTGTTGCAAACATAATACCCTATATTTTTGTAAATAACAATTGATTTGATCAGCAACCAATTTTTCCAGCATTCTACTGATAGGGTTTAAAATAGAAATATACCAAAAATCTTCAGGCACAGCAGCATACAGATTTTTAGGCACAGGTACAATCCGAGCACACTTCTAACTCAAGGGAAACTTCTGAGAAATTAATGATAGGCTAAAAATGATACACAAAGGGGACACTATAAAAGGAGAAATAAGCTTAAAAAATAATCATCCAGCCCTATGCCACAATCACTCTATTTGTCCAGAAATAAAGAAATTAAGTGAGCCACTTCCACTTCAGTCACCTTCTTAAAATAAAGTTTGGGATGATCCAAATAAATTAAATTCTCAGATATTTTTGGAGAACCAACGGCAGTCAAAACATAATCAAATCTAGATGCATCAGGAAATTTGGGATTTAGAGCATCATCAATATCAAATGGATCATAGAGCGCTCTGTCATTATCAGTTAGCATTGTAACTGAACCCTTATCACTACCCTTAGTGAGAGAATGCACATTATTCTAAAAACATTGAGAATCAGACCAATTTGAATCTGTTTTCTCAAAAATTCAGATTTAGCAGATCTAATCAAATAGGTAACCTTATTTCTAAGAAGATGGTTATTGGACAAAGAGCTGACAGTGGGGCAGGATTTATAATCAGACCAAGCCAGTTTCCTTTTTTTTATCCAACAGAGAATATAGACTTTGATGGCAGATAAGGACCGCTTAGCCCACCTGGTTCACCCATTCTCCTACCTATTGGATAAACTGTAGCTCCTAGTTATCCAACAGCCTACTTCCTCCTACTCCCCCACTAGAATTACCTTATGTCTGTACCATGCATTATTGAACTCCCCTACTGTTTGTGACCCCACTACCTCCTCAGGAAGGCCATTTCATGTGTCCACCACCTTCTCTGTGAAAAGATACTTCCTCATCTTGCCCCTGAGGCATTCCCCCTCTATCTTTAAATTGTGCCCCCTTATTCTTGTACATCACTTTTTCTGAAAGATGCTACCCTCTCAGACTTTGCTGATTCCCTTGAGGTCCTTGAAAGTTTCTATCATGCTCCCCCCCCTCTTTTCCTCTTGGGTATAAATATTAAGCTTCTTTAGTCTCTCTTCATATGGCTTCTGGTGCAGACCCTGCACCATTTTAGTTGCCCTGCTCTGGACTGCCTCTATCCTGTCTATGTCCTTATGGAGAAGGGGTCTCCAGAACTGCATGCAGTACTCCATATGGGGTCTCACCAACTGTCTGTACAGAGGGGATAACAACTTCTTGTTTTCTACTTGTGATGCCTCTCCCTGTGCATCCCAGTATCCCCCCAGCTATCCTTACTGCTGTCTCACATTGCTTGCCTACCTTTATGTCATCTGATATGACTACCCCCAGGTCCATTTCCATTTTTATTGTTGTTAGTACTGTACCTCCTCCTCCCCCATTGTGCACTCTTCCCCTGGGCTTTTGTTACCCAGGTGCATTACTTTGTACTTCTTTGCATTGAATCTAAGCTGCCATACATTTGACCATTCCTCTAACCTTGCCAAGTCCCTTCTCATCCTTTCCACCACCCCCCTTGTTTATCAACCTTGTTGCAGATCTTTGTGTCATCTGCAAAGAGGCATACTTTTCCTTCTAGCCTCTCCACAATGTCACCTATAAAGACATTAAAGAGGACAGGACTCAGTACTGAACCCTGCGGTATCCCGTTAGTAACCCCCCTTTCCTCGGAGTGGACTCCATTTACTATTAACCTCTGTGTCCTGTTGCCCAGCCAGTTGTTTATACAGGCTACCACCCTGTAACTCACTCCCAAGCTGGCTAACTTGTTTATTAATCTTTTTTGTGGGACTGTGTCAAATGCCTTGCTAAAGTCTAGCTAGGCCATATCCACAGCCCCTCCCTGGTCTAATACTTTGGTCACCCAGTCAAAGAAATCTATTAGAGTCATCTGACATGACCTTCCCACTGTGAAACCATGCTGCCTTGGGTCATGTGCCTCATTGGCCTCTATGTACTCAGCAATTCTTTCTTTCAGAAGTGATTCCATCATTTTCCCTACCACTGAGGTCAAACTAACAGGACTGTAGTTTCCTGCCTCTGCCTTGCTCCTACTTTTGTGAAGGGGAATCACATCCACCCTCCTCTAGTCCTCTGGTACCATACCATCTTCCCATGATTTTTTAAAATGGGTAGTCAGTGGTGTCACTAGTTCTCCCCTTAGCTGTTTTAGAATTCTGGGGTGAATACCATCAGGCCCCATTGCTTTGTCCACCTTCAGTTTTAAGAGTTCTTTCAGGACCCTTTCTTCTGTGAATGAACTGGTATTGACCCCCCTATCCAGAGTGCTTCTATTTTTTGGTTTAGGTACCTCCCCCTCCTCTTCTTTTGTGAATACTGAGCAAAAGTATTTTTCCAGCATCTCTGCCTTTTCACTGTCACCCTCTGCCCACCCCTTCCCTTTATTAGGCCTCACTATCCCTCCCTTGGTCTTTCTTCACTCCCAAATGTACCTACAGTATAAAAGGTTTTATCCCCTTCATAACTGAGTTGGCTATCATTTCCTTGGTTTGGGCCTTTTCTATTCTGACTGCCTTCCTTGCTTCCTTCCTTCTGCTTTCACTGATACAGTTCTCTGCCCTGGTCCTTCTGTCCAATACTTTAAATCTGGAGAAAACCATAAATTTGGAGCACCATGAATTGTAACTGTTCTCTTAGGAAAATAATTTCTCTTGAAGTGGAAGCAGTTGTTTACAAACATTCAGTGGGAGCCGAGGTGTTGTGGGTCACCCATGAGACAGGAAAAGGAACCACTATTCAGACAGGCATGATCTACAGGCCTCCTGCACAGGGGGAGGAATTAGATAAGGAAATGTTAGAAGTAACTGGCAAAATGACTGAAAGGGGAAAGTGTTGCTGGTGGGAGATTTCAGTTTGCCAGATGTAGATTGAAGCCTCCCAGCTGTGGCTTTAGGTAGAAGTAGGGACATCCTGGACTTCCTGCAGGGGGTGTTCTTCAGGCAACTTGTCAGTGAACCCACTCAAGATGGGGAATGCTAGACCTGGTGAAAGGACATTAAGGCGGGAAGCCATCTGGGAACCAGTGATCATTGTACATTATACATTATTATAATGGTCTCAGAAATTATGAATTCTGATTGGATGTCAGCATTCTGAGAGCCTTATATTAATGCCTTATGTATTTATTTATTTAATTAGTATTTCGGAAAGACCTTTGAGCGTGAGCTCTTTTACAAAGGTTCCACGTCAGGGTGGACAATAAGACAATGTACATTTTTAGTGGTTACAGAGGCCTGATTATTAGGCATTAAAGTGCGATTACATGACAATTAGACAAATAGAAGAAAAAACAGAGCAGTTGCAATCGAATACTAAGCTATTTCTAATTGGTTGCCCTAGGTAGCACTTCCCTGGAAACCTCCAAATCCATTGATAGACTATGGCAAAGTAACTGCATAGGGTTTAATGCTATCCCAGATGGTGAGAGGCTGGGTGACAGTGAAACAAGGGGGATTGGGTTTGAACCTACCGCAGAGAGCGAGAGGTGGGGGGATCGTGAAACGGGGGGGCTGTAATGGGGGGAGCAGCTCCAGAGGGCTTTGTCGAGTATGGTGTGTGTGGGGGGGAGTTGGAAAGGGCAGTACCAAGTGCATTTAAAGAGGACTGATAGCTTACTTAAGCTCTTGGCTAGGCTGGAATGGAGCCAGGGTTCTCTAGGTAGCCCTGCTGGGTGCTACCTTGGGGGTAGGCCTGTCTATCAAGTGGGGTCTGACAAGCAGGTGCATTTTGAGCTAGACATTAGGTGCTGTTTGTGGCCTGCTTTGAATTGAGACAGGCTGTTTGTTTGTAATTTCAATGGGAGTTCATTTATCCAGAGGGGGGCCCGATAGGAGAAACTGCACTGCCCTAGTGAGGTTCGGTGGAATGGTATGGACAGTGCTCCATTCTTCCTTCGACTGGTGATATGTGCACTTATTAATGTACTTGTAGAGCCAAACCACAGGTACAGTGATTTACCAGGTGCTTTTCTTTTTTTCTTCTCAAAAATTCAATCAATAGAATTTATAGCCGCCATTACAGTAACTGCCACACTAAGGACTCAAGAAACCATTGACGACCATGTAACCATTACAGTCCCCAAGAAAGAACTGCAGAAGTTCCCTTCAAACAAAGCAGTTCAAAAAACAAAAGCACAGACAGGGTAGAACTTTCTGCAGTCTCACTACAAATATGTTGAAATACAATAGAAGTGTAATCTCTATCAGTACTGCCGAGACACCGCAGTATGCACCATGATGTTGCTGTTTTTTTTTTCTTGCAACTAGTTTAACAATAAAATGTAGCCAGAACAGTAAGAGAGTGGGACTGGGCAAAAAATGGGGCAAGGAGCGTCTGTGTGGGATAAGCACTCAGTCCAAAACTTGAACCAGCACGTTAGGTAGCATGACATTGCCATGGCAACCTTTGATTTTCTTTTTTTCTTCTTAAAAATAAACAAACGCAAGCACCAAAAAGACAATACAAAGTATCCTGCTGTCTTCTTTGTAACTAGATAGCATAGTTAAGTGGGGCAGAATGCAGAAGTAGAGGATGGCATCCATGACGAAGCTGAATGAAACGGCTTCAGTGTGCAGAGCTTTAGATACTGACAAGCGCTGCTGTTAATGAACACTCACATGTCAGTCTTGCACAAACTCTGCACACTGAAGCTATTTCAATCAACTCTGTCCTGGCTGTCATTCTCTCATTCTTCGTCCCCCCTTGCCGTAGATCTCTATGCAAATTAAATTTTCCCTCCTGGCCCCAATCATGCACTTTTGTTACCAGTTAATCACCGCGTGTCTAATCCTGCCCCCCAATTGAAAATAGAAATGAAGTAAATAAAAAAAAAAATAAGAGTTTGTACATAATTTTCAATGACAGAAAGCAAAAAAAAAAAAACATACATCTGGTTATAAATCTGCATGTACAGTACATTAATATGCTCCTCATTTTCTGTCATCACAAAAGGTACCAGCGTGGGGTGTGATAGTTGATTTGCTTGTGCACAGAATGTTGGTTTAAAAACAAATCGGTTTCAGGAATGAGCATGTACATCAGTGTAGACCACACTTATCCAGATTGCAGCAAAAAAACAGATACTAGGCAATTTAGAATGGTAGAGGGACTATTTTATATCACTTTCTCAAAAAAATAAGCAAAAGATATTTAAAAGGTTATTCAACCTACAGTTACTCATAACCCAATTATAATAATAGCAATAATGAACTCCGGGGAGATACATTAATGTTCAAGTTAATCACTCCCTTGGGGCAATATGGCACTTGCCTGTGCCTCGTGCCACATTACACCCCTAGGGGGTGATTAACTAGAACATTAACGTAACCCCCGTCATTCGTTATTGCTTAATTATTATAATGGTCTCAGAAATGCTGAATTCTGATTTGATGTCAGCAGTCAGAGAGCCTTGTATTAATGTATTTATCAATGTACTTGTAGAGCTGAACCACAGGTGCAGTGATTTGCCAGGCACTTTTCTTTTTTTCTCAAATATTCAATCAATAGAATTGAGAGCCGCCATTACAGTAACTGCCACACTAAGGACTCAAGAAACCATTGACGACCAAGCAATCATTACAGTCCCCAAGAAAGAACTGCAGCAGTTCCCTTCAAACAAAGCAGTTCAAAAAACAAAAGCACAGACAGGGTAGAACTTTCTGCAGTCTCGTTACAAATATGTTGAAATACAATAGAAGTGTAATCTCTATCGGTACCGTCGAGACACCGTAGTATGCACCGTGATGTTGCTGTTTTTTTTTTCTTCTTGCAACTAGCTTAACAATGAAGTGTAGACAGAGCAGTAAGAGAATGGAACTGGGCAAAAAAGTGGGACAAGGAGCATCCATGTGGTACAAGCAACATAAGAACAGCTGCAGAATCCAAACTCACAATAGCAAGAGTCCTGGACTTTAGAAGGGAAGGGCAGATTTTATAAAGCTGGGTGAATGCCTCTGGAATGATCTGGCAGGGGGAAATGACCTGGGGGAAGGAGTGAAGGAACAGTGGGCCAAACTAAAAGAGAGCAACAAACCTCTGCACCAAGCAAGTAAGAAAAAGCAAAAGGAAGAGTTTTTGAAAGAGGTGGCAGAAAAGGTATTGTCTAAAACAGTAGCATGAAGGTATAAGTAAACCCAGAGAGAGGGGGACAGTGAAGTGTGTCAGGGAAAACAGGGAGTCAGGGAAAGTAGTAAGGAGCACAAACTGAAGAAAGAATAACTCAAGCAGTATCTAAAGGGGACAAGAATTGTTTTAGGTATGTTAGTGAAAAAAGAAAGACAAAGGGAGGGACTGTAAAGTTAAAGGGGGTGGAACTGTATGGAGGGGGTCCAAGAAAAGGCAGACATCTTGAACAAATACTTCTGCTCAGTTTTTACAGTGGAAGAGGCAGAGGAAGGACTGTAAAAAAGCATCAGGAGTTTGGATGGGACGGAAGTGGACACTAGTCCTTTTTCTAAGGAGAGAGTCTGGAAAGCACTTGCTAACCTGAAGGTAAACAAAGATATGGGGCCAGATGGGGTGCATCCAAGGGTGCCGAGGGAACTCAGGGTGGTACCAGCTGCCCCTCTAACAGACCTGTTTAACTAATCACTGGAGTCCAAAGAGGTCCCAGAGGACTGGAGAAGGGCATCTGTAGTCCCACTTCACAAAAGTGGTAGCAGGGGAGAGGCGGGTAATTATAGGCCTGTCAACCTGACATCGGTGGTGGGTAAGTTAATGGAAACACTACCAAAGGAAAGAATTGTGGAATATCTTGGCTCCAGTGGGTTACAGGATTCAAGGCAGCATGGATTCACAGGACAGAGGTCATGCCAAACAAATTTGATAGATTTCTTTGACTTGGTGACCAAGGAGTTAGATTTGGGTACAGCAGTGGATGTGGCCTACCTGGATTTCAGCAAGGTTTTCGACACTGTTCCATATAGGAGACTGGTAAACAAGCTGGGTAGCTTGGGGGTGGACAACAAGGTGGTAACCTGAGTAAGAAACTGGTTAGGGGATAGCAGACAGAAGGTAGTGGTAAATGGAGTTCCCTCGGAGGAAAGGAGGGTGACCGGGGGGTACCTCATGGTTCGCTGAGACCGGTCCTTTTTAATATCTTTATAAGTGATATAGCAGAGGAGCTGGAAGGGAAAGTCTGCCTCTTTGTGGATGACACCAAGATCTGCAGCAGGATGGACACTCCAGTGTGTGTGTGTGCATGCGTGCATGTATGTGTGCGTGTGTGTGTAAAGGATGGGCAGAGATCTAAAAAAACTGGAGGAGTTGTCAAAGGTTTGCCAGCTGGGTTTTAATGCAAAAAGTGCCAAATAATGCACTTAGGCCATAGAATCCTGGGAGCAGAGTACATAATGGATGGAGTGATACTGACAATGACCCAGAATGAAAGAGACATTGGAGTAATTATATCATGATGACCTAAAGGTGGCAAGGTAGTGTAACAAGGCAGTCAGAAGGGCTGGTGGGATGCTGGGGTGCATAGGAAGGGGTATCACCAGCAGAAAGAGGGAGGTGGTGTTGCCCCTATGTACTGTAAATCACTAGTAAGACCCCATCTTGAGTACTGTGTCCAGCTCCAAAGACCACATCTCAGGAAGGACATAGACAGAGTTGAGGCAGTCCAAAAGAGGGCTACCAAAATGGTGCATGGTCTACATCAAAAGCCTTATGAGAAAAGGCTAAAGGAACTCAATATGTACACCCTGGTGGAGAAGAGGGAGAAGTGGGATATAGTAAAGTCCTTTATATACCTCACATGGGTTAATAAGGTACAGGAAAGGAGTATTTTTCAGAAAATAAGTGATTTAGAACACGAGGACATTCTATGAAGCTGGAGGGGATAGATTCAGGAGAACTGTGAGGAAATATTTTTTTACAGAGAAAGAGTAGTGAATTCCTGGAACAGGCTTCCAGCTGAAGTAGTGAAGGCAAAAGCAGTGGTGGGTTCAAAAATGCCTGGGATAGGCACAAGAGAATTGTAGGGAGTAAAGGGGGGGGGAGATAAAGTGCCATAGATCAAGTGGGTCTGCAGCAAACATGAAGGTAGAACAAACTGGGCAGACTAGGCGGGCCAAGCAGCCTTTATAGAAACATAGAAATATAGAAATTGACAGCAGATAAGGAGCTAGGCCCATCCAGTCTGCCCATTTTCCCTGCCTATTGTAAAAGCCACAGACCCTTCTTGATCTCTGGCTTTACCTCCTCATTCCTATTGCTGGGGTTTCCCTATGCCTGTCCCATGCATGTTTGAATTCCCCCACTGTGTTTTCCCCCAGCACCTGTGCTGGGAGTCTATTCCATGCATCCACCACCCTTTCCATGATGAAATATTTTCTCACGCTATCCCTTAGTCTACCCCCTTCTAACCTCATGTCATGCCCTCTCATTCCAGGACATCTCCTTTTCTGAAAGATGATACCCCTCTGGTACCCTATTTATGTCTTTTAGATAGTTGTAGGTTTCTATCATAACTCCCATGTATCTCCTCTCCTCCAGAGTATATATATTGAGGTCTCCCAGTCTCTCCTATATGAGGTTGTTGCCCTTCTTTGAGCTACCTCCAACCCTATGTCCTTACAGATATGCCAGAACTGGGCACAATATTCCATAAGAGGCCTCACCAATGATCTGTACAGTGGCATCACCACCTCCTTTCTTCTGTTGGTAATACCCCTCTGTGCACCCCAGCATCCCACTGGCTCTCCCCACGTCCTTGACACATTGTTTGGCCACTTTTAGGTCATCAGATATGATTACCCCCAAATCTCATTCCTGTTTGGTGAGATCAATATCTCCCTCCATCATATAATCCTCCCCCTGGGTTCTTGTGCCCCAAATGAATGATTTCACACTTTATTTGCATTGAATCTCAGTTGCCACAATCTAGACCATCCCTCCAGTTTATCTAGGTCCCACCTCATTTTTTCACGTCTCCTGGAGTGTCCACCCCATTGCAGATCTTAGTATCATCCACAAAGAGGCACACCTTCCCTTCCCTTCCAGCCCATTCACAATGTCACTTATGAAGACATTAAACAGGACTGGCCCCTGGACTGATCCCTGTGGCACCCTGCTGGTCATCCTCCTTTCCTCAGATTGAGCTCCATTTACCTCGACTCTCTGTCTTCTATCACTCAACCAGTTCCTAACCCAGTTTACCACCTTATGACCCACTCCCAGGCTGCCCAGCTTGTTCACCAGTCTTCTATATGGAACAGAATTGAAGGCCTTACTGAAATCCAGGAAGGTCACATCTACTGCTCCCCCTGATCCATGACCCTAGTCACCCAAAGAAATCAATTTGATTTCTTTGACATGACCTTCCTGCTATGAATCCATGCTGTCTCAGATCCTGTGCTCTGCTGGATTCAAGGTGTTCCAAAATCCTTTCTTAAGAAGTGATTCCATAATTTTCTCTACTATTGAGGTGAGGCTGACTGGTCTATAGTTTCCAGCCTCCTCCCTACTCCCACTTTTGCCCTCCTCCAGTCCTCCAGAACCACTCCCATATCAAGTGATTCTTTGATCAGGGCTGCCAGTGGTGTTACCAGCACCTCCCATAGTTCTCTTAATATTCTAGGATGTATCGCATCCTGTCCCATTGCCTTGTCCACTTTCAGTTTTTTTGAGTTCTTTTAGGACTCTTTCTTCCATAAATGGACTGGTTTCCATCTCCCTCCCATATTTGTTCATGTTGCCTAACTGTGGACCCTCACCTTCTCCTTCTTCCATGAATGCAGAACAAAAATATTTGGTCAGTATTGATGCTTCTTCCAGGTCCCCTTCCACACAATACCCATCTTCCCCTTTTAGCCATACTATCCCACACCTGTTTTTCTCCTTTCACTAATGTACCTATAAAAAGTCTTGTCCCCTTTTTTTTACCTCTTGTGCTATTTTTTCCTCTGTTTGTGACTTTGATCTCCTGACTGCTTTCCCTGCCTCTCTTTGTTTATCCAGGTACACTACCATGTCCTCCTCCTGCTGTGTTTCCTTGTTTTTCCTGAAAGCCATCTTTTTCAGCCTTGCCATCCCGGCTACTTCCTTTGAGAACCATAGTGGCTTTCTCTTTCTCTTGCCCTTGTTTACTTGCCTAATGCAAAGGTTTGTTGCCATCAGATTTTATGTTTCTATATTTCTATATTTCTATGTTAACTTGGTGGGGGGCAGAATAAGAAAAAACAGATCATTACTTCACAGATAGGGTGCCTAATATGTGGACTAGATTACCCTGTGAGAATGTGGAAGCTAATACTGTGCAGGGTTTCAGAGCAGGAATTGGCAGATTCCTGAGGGACTGAGACTGGGATTGAGCATTATGCTGCATAAATAGGAGTAACATTCTGGTTAAGTTTGGATGTCCTCTTGTAACAGTACTGTGTTACTACTGAATGTTACTATGATAGCTTTGCAAATGGCTGAACAGCATTCCACCAAAGGAAGAAAACTCATGCCACAGAAATGAATATAGCTGTTTGGAATATAGAGATCTGCCAGCAGAATTCAGGCTGAAGGGCAATTCTACTTTCAAAATGCTTGTCAGAATTTTTCACAAATTTCCACATAATTCTATGTCACTTTAATTTAAACTTTGGATTAGTTTTCCACAGATAATGTAAACCACAGCTTTGCTTTCTGTGGTTTGCGAAAACTTAATTTATGATTTACATCACTATATATATATATATATATATATATATATATATATATAAATATATTAGTATATTATATTACATTATATGTTATTAATATATATATATATATATATATATATATATATATATATATATTATATATTATTATTATATATTATATATCTATATCATCAGGCACCTGGGGTAATATCCCAATACTGACACTGCAGTGCAGCATGAGGGAGGTGCTGTACTCCAGAGGTGCTATCTTTCAGATGAGATGTTAAACCGAGGTCCCATCTGCCTGTTCTGGTGGTAGTTCAGGTGGATGTTAAAGATCCCATGGCACTTCTCGAAAAGAGTAGGGGAAATTTTATTGTGAATCACATATTCAGAAAACACAGTCACAAAACAGAAAAAATAATCATAACTTCATGTGAAAATGGGTCCAGAATTTGAAACAGCACAAAAAAAAAAAAAAAAACACTTAGGGATACAAACTCAGAAAAAAATAGTGACAAGTTATATTAAGTAACCTCTCCACCTCCATTACTTATATTTAATGAAATATGTAAAAACCTTTCCACCAGTGTAACACCTGTTGTGAAGAATATATAGTGCAATCTTTATGATACATTTTTCCTAGTTCATTGGAAACCAACAGACTAAGGCATTCATATGACATTCTCTGTTGTTGCAGTACCCATTGGCATTGCACTTGTCACAAATAAAATCGCATACAGGAAAGAAAAAAAAACATTAATGTATCTAGATGGTAATGCTCTAAACTTCTGCCATATTTTCCTAAAACCAAAATGTCATAGGTCAATCCCTGTAGCCAACACATATTCCATTTGGCAGCTAAAAACTTCCACAATGCTGTAGCATATGAGCACTCCAAAAAGAAAGTGTTCCATAGTCTCAGTTATTGCTATGCACTCCATATATGGGCAATTTCTTTCCTCTAAAACTTTGTGTTTGGCATTCCCTCTTACATTTAGTCTACCATAGGCTGTAAGCCATAGATTATCCCACATTTTGGGGGGAATCCTGGGATGTGTAAGCTATCAAAGGAGTAGAGAATTGTCTACCATGGGACAGTTTTTAAAACAGGGTTCCAATGGATAAATTCTGGACATAATATCCTGGTATAATTTTTTATTAACGTTAGTCAATATAGCAGCCCATATCATTCCCCATTTATATAACTTCAGTGCAGCTGCTTTAAAATAAGGAGGAATATGTATGTGGGGATGTAATTTAGGCACTATGTTAGTCCATAAGTTTGTTGAAAAAATAACACATGTGAAAATACCACAGGATCTATCATGCCAAGGCCCCCTTCCTTAATTCCTAAATACGTGTAACATCTTTTAATTGGATTAAGTCTATTACCCCACAACATCTGAAAAAAATACTATAGAGTCTGGTTTCAAAATGGACAGGTAAAGGGTAAATCATAGCCGCATATTGCAAAATTGGAGGTAAGAATTTTTTAAGAAGCATTATTCTTTTAAATTTAGACAACTTCCACTGTTTCCACCTAGTCATCTTTAACTCTTCCTTATTATGTGATTTTTCCCAATTAACATCAGGAAGATTGAAAGGCCCAAAAATTATGCCCAGCACCTCTATTGGTTCATGAGACAATTCTATACCTGCCACCAAACTCAGAGTAAAAACCCTAGGGCCTATAAAAAGCCCTTTACTTTTAGCCATATTAAGTTTGGTGTTAGAAACAAGCTGGTATTTATGATGTTTCTGCAAAAACAAAAAAAATGTGCCTTATGAGAAAAAAAACCAAATATCATCAGCATATGCTTGAATGCGTAAAGACTGTGAGATGCCGAAACCCCCCAAACCCCTCCCATGTAGGTTGTACCATGATGGACCTAAGCAATGGATCTAGAGAGAAAATATACAATAATGGGCTTAAAGGGCACCCTTGCTGAACCCCTATAAGAACCTGAAAACCATTACCAACCTGCCCTTTCAAAAAAGGTCGTACAGAAAAAGTAGAATACAATAATTTCAGTTGCTGGAGACATTTGAAAGGTATTTGGTATTTTTCTAGAACCAAAAACAAATAAGGATGCTAGACTCTATCAAAAGCTTTTTCTTGGTCAGCTGTAACCACACACCCAGACATACCTAATGTACTGCAATGCTCAATCACATCTCGGAAAATCATTAAAGCATGCTGAATTCTCCGATTCGGGAGCCCACAATACTGTTGAGGAGAGATCACCAGGGAAGCATATCCCTTTAAATGGTTATTCAAAATATGTGCAAGAATTTCATAATCAGTATTTAACAGCACAATGGGTCTCCGATTGATAATGTTAGTTTTCTCTCCTTTTTTATAAAGGTAAAGTAACAAACCTTCTGAGTTAAAAAATAATGCATACACAAATTCTAAACCAGCTGCAATCTGATGACTAAAAGATTTATAAAATAAATGAGGAATGCCATCCAGGCCAGGTGCAGTATTACTACAGAAAGCCTTAATAGCAAGCAATATTTCTGGTTTGGTAATAGGGGCCTGTAATTTAGTGATTTCAGCTGGAAAATCAGGGATCCATACTGATCGTAGAAATGACAAGATGTCACTTTTCTGAATGGGAGAATGTGGCCGGAGTGTTTCATAATGTTTTTTGATTAACTCTTTCAAACCTTCCAGGGAACTAACTCTCAGTCGTTCTGGGGAGATTAAGAAATCCATATCCATATGTTCTTTAATTGTTTTACATGCTTCAAAGGGGTTCCCCATGGGAGTATTTTGTGTGCCATTGTTCAGCATTACCTGAAGTGTCTTAGCTCTATCATATTGGTAATTTGGCATATCCTGCTTAATGACAGTAATCTATGAGGAATAATCTAGCCTAGAACTATTTGCCAAAGTATACAGTTTACGCAACTGACGTCTGAGTGATAAATATTTCAGGAATTTATTAGTTCCCATAGATTTGCCATATTTCATAAACCAAATCTTGATGTCTTGTTTTGTGTCAGTCCACCATTCCCCTTTATCTGCATATAAAAACTCTACCAATAATCAAGCAGCAAATAAAGTACCAATATACCTAAGAACTATCGGGTCCCCCAATACTAAAGCACTGAGTTTCTACCACCCAGACTTAGTGCAACCCCTATCTACCTGGGCCAGAGATAGTGTCAACAGTAGGTAATCCAAAAATTCCACAGGAGTAATGGTAATTTCCCCTTTAGGGAGATTCGGGGAAATAAAAATTTAATCAATCGTGGATTTATATGTTTTACGTAGATAAGTACATTTTGGATACCTAATATGATAACTATGTCAATCAATTAGTCCTGCTCTGTCAACCATTTGTGCCAAAGCATTAGAATTGCAGTAATTTTTTTTCCCCTCCTACCTTTTCCTTTTCCTTTTTTTGTCCTTCACAATGCTACAATTAAAATCCCCACAGAAAAAAAAATCTTATAATTAGTGATCAAATAAGGCTGGATAATTTTCATATGGCAAACTTTTTCTGCTTTAACCTGAGAGTTATAAATCGTAATGAAATGACAAGCAACACCCTTCCAAAGGCCGTTCAAAATTAAAACCCTCCCAGGAATAAGGTCTATCAGTTTATGCAAAGTAAATGAATAAGAATGAAACAATATTCCCACCCCATCAGCGGTTTCCAAACCAAAAGACCAATATGATGGGCCCCACACCCATTCATTCTTAAACCTCCAAATATGATCTTCAGTATACATCCAGGTTTCCTGGAGTAAGGTAACACCCAACTTGGCATCATGAAGGTATTGAAAAACAGCTGTCTTTTAACTGAATTTAACAAACTATATACATTAATGGATCCAACAGTACCAAAAGACATTCAGTAGAGAATAAGGACCTAAACCAAAAAAAGTTAACTATTTTTTTCCTTTTTTTCTTTTCCTTATATAACCCTTGTTCCAGAGAGCAAGTCCCCTGTTCCAGAAAAGATTTCTGTGAATCAGAGTCCCCCACCTCCATTTCAGAATCACCCCAGGGTGTAAATAAGGCAGAATAAGAATTTTTAGTTTCTACCGGGAGAGGGGAAGGGGTGGGAGAGGGTTTAGGGGAAATCGGGGGGTGAGGGGCCAGGAGGCACTGTCTTCATAAACCTTGAAGACCTTCTGTGAGGCAAAGGATCTTGGGTAGGCACAATAAGCTGACCTTCCTTGTCACTAACAGGATCTAAGTAGCACACGGGGCATAGAATCTCAGGAGTGAAAGTAGGCCTCACTTCAGAATCCTGAAAATGAGGAGGCACTGAAATCTCTTCTGTAAGTAATGTGAGATCAACTACCTGAGGCCCGGGAGAAGAGGGAGGGTTGTTCCTGAGGGGGAACCATCATAGAGGCAGCCTCCACAGTGTCTGTGTCCTGTTCCTGCTGTATAAGTAATGCGGGACTAATGCAGGATGCCTTATTTCATGCTGCCCATGGACAATCCCCCAAAACATGACCATACTCCTCACAGAGATCACACCTCATATGATTTGCACATTGCATCATGATGTGATCAATTTTCCCAAAATGATTATATCTAGGCCTATCATAAGAACTCGAGAGATGAGTCCTGAGCCACATTTGTAGCACGCCCATGGTTGCCCGGCGTAGAAACACCCCCCATCTCTACCAAGCAAAAAGGAATTAGGTATGTGTTCAATCCCAGCCTCATTCTGATGCAGCTTAACCTTATATTTCCAACCCCCTGTCCAAAAAAGTTCACTGTCAAGGATGGCCTCTGGGTCCCCCAGCACCTTGCATTTCTAGGATATCCAGTAAGTAATATCCTCTACATGTACTCCTTTGTTCCTAAACATACCGGTGACATATTTAACCAGGGGTTTCATCAAAGGAATTACTACAAAAGGAGTCCATGTAGGGGAGAACTTAACTTGCTCATATCTCTCCCAAAAAAGATCCAAAGCATATGCTGTATGAAAACTCACATCAAAATTATCCTCTCCTGACATACTGATGAATGCATAAACCTCTTTCAGTGTAAAATGTAAAGAATCTTTTAAAAGAATTTTCCCCACATGATACCTATCAGGTCTGTCTTTTAAACCCCCTTTATATTGAATACGCACAGCATTCCTACGAGGTGCAGCTTCTTTCTTTACTTTAGAAAATAAATCAGATAATAAAGGTCTATTATTAGAGTCATCATGCTTAGCAACCTTCTACAATGGAGGTATAACCCCACCAAATGTTTTATGTGTCTGCAAGGGTGGAAAATTCTGGGAGAAACTAGTGGCGTCAGTTACCCCATAGTGGTCTGCTGGGGGATCAGAAATAGGTGCAGCAATAGCTTATGTCTCTGCCTGTGGAGTACTGCCATGTCTAGGCAGTGCCTTTTCATGTGGTTTCCACTCTGGTGTGGCCTGAGAAATAGGGAAAGAGGAGTCCCAATTTGGGTCAGGACCCCAAATACCCCTAGGAGATTGTTGCCATCTTGCATCAGCCAAAGCCTTCTGAGGAGACCATGGGTCACAGGGGATGCAATCGCCACTTGTACAGGAGATAGCACTGTAACCGAAGAAACATCTAAAGGTTTAGTCAGTTTCCTATTAGCCAGATATAAAGCAGCCCTGTTGTCTTTACCATTGACCAGTCTTTTTTGTTTGAAGTCAGCTCCTTGAAAAGAAAAGTCTGTAAGCCCTTCTTGAGAATTAGCCTGTGATTGATACACCACAGCGCATTTAGTCCCTTCAACCTGCGGCTGTTTAAAAACAAATCCTGCAGTTTGAGAGTGTGACAGCTGAAATTGCTGTGTCAAAGGCTGCCGTGTCAAGCAGTTCTAGACCCAGGCTATGCCCTATTATGGAAATGGGCTCCTCTGTATCAGTCACATCTCGAAGATTAGAAAAAGTGTTAGGCTTTTGGCACACACTGCGGTCAGTGTTAGTACTGCTAGCCTGTACAGAATCTTTAACTGAACAACTTGGAACAGACTCACCCGGCCCCATCGGGGCATTTGATCCTGCCATCATATCCAAATGCTTGACAGGCCTGATTTCCGAGATGACAGATGAAGTGTCAGCGGTAAGCTCAGTTAAGTCGCACTGCAAGGTGCTCGCTCTCCAACCGATGCCTTCCCTTTTCAGAACGGACCAAATTTAAGATTGTCTACTGCTCGTCTTCCAAAAGGTTGACCAAAACGTTATCCTTTTCCACCAATAAAGACTTGCTGAGATCCTCTGTGGAAATATAGACATCCACAATGTCCTCCTCAGAATCTTGACTCAAATGCTGAAAATCCAAACTTTTAGCCTCTGGTTTGTCCAAGAAAGGAGAGGAGACCTGCTCTCCCTTCTCAAGCACATCTGCAATCTCCAGTATTACAGCCCGAGTGGCCATCCTGCAAACAGATGGCAGGTCCCCCTATTGACAGAGTAGGGGAATTTTATTGAAGAAGTTTGGACTTCATTACAAAAGAAACAGTATCCTATACACAGGAAACTAAAGCAAAATCATCAAAAAACTGAATTAACCGAAAACATAATAAAATAATCTAAATTAAATATCGAAAATCAATCAATATACCAGAGGTCATAGTTTTGCCATAATCGTTGAAACTGTGGTCCAGCAGAAACATGAAAGTCATGCAATTTAACTAAACATATAGCAGTTCTAATATTATCAATTATTTCTTGTAAAGAAATCAATTTCTGATGCAAAACCAACATGCAACTGGCCTGCCATAAATAATATCGAATCAAAGTCAAAACAGTATACAGAGTTTCAGCATGATACTTTTGACATAAAGCAACATGTGTACAAAACATAATATGTTCATAAGATAAATGTTGCACTAAAGGTTTAGACCACAGACCTGCTAACAAAATCCAGAAAGCAAGGGCAAAGGGGCATTCTAAAAATAAATGCTGTTGGGTTTCTAGAATACCCTGACAAAGATCCCTGGGGCAATATCGAGCATCCAATGCCTTATGCTTATGATTACCCTTGACACTTAGCCTGCCATAATTACCCAACCACACCGTATCCCAGACATAGGGGGGTAAACGCGGGTTACGGAGTTGCTTGAGGGTCCAATCAAAACGACCCGGGGGACAGAAGGGGAAAGCAACCTCGTCCTGAGCCTCTCGCCGCCAAACTCTGTCATAAAGCATATGACGAGACAGGACACAAAAATTCCATGGGCAAAAGCCCCAGGACAAGGCCACCTTAAGGGCTTCCTTCCCATATGGAGGAACTTCCTGAAGTCGAGACGCCCAACCCTTCTTCCCTGAATCCCAGTATGGAAGACAGGGTAGCAACCACTGCACCAGAAATGGTTTCCAAACCACCTCCCCCGGCTTCAAAGCTTTTCCAAAATTATAGCTAAAAAACAAACTATAAAAAAAAGTGACTGGGTGAATCATGTCAACCCCGCCCTAACTTAATGGTCTATAGGTCACACTATGCTTCACCGGGTTTAGACGGGACCCCCAAAATCCTTGAAAAAAAACCCCGTATAGTCTGGTAAAAAAGGCCAGAGGTGGGGGAAACACATAACAAAGATACAAAAAAATAGGAATCACCAAAGTTTTAAGCAAAAAAAAAACTCTTTTTCTTGCCAATCTGATACTGTTTCCACCCAGAAATGAGACCTTCAGCCCTCCCAACTGCAACCTGCCAGTTATGAGATTGCATATCTCCATTCCCAAAGAAAATACCTAAACATCTGAAAGAAGCAATAGAAATCGGAATACCTGCACAGGTACCAGCAGGCGGAAGGTTGAGGTGATCAACGGGAACCCCAACACTTTTCCCAAAATTAATACGAGATCCTGATACTGAGAAATAGGTCTGTAGAACCTGCTCTGAAGCTGATTCCCCAGTATGGATGTCCACAGTCAAAACCAAATCATCAGCATAAGCCAAAATGTTTATGGGAACAGAAGGAGGGCCCCCCCCAGCCCCAAAATTTGAGGACAAAGAAAAATCGCCCTAATCAAAACATCTATACAAAAATTGTATAAAATAGGACTTAAAGGCACCTGCGGGACCCATGCATTGGTCACATGCTCTCCCCAACCAGCCATTCACATTAGGAATGATTGTGGCCATATATAAATCCCTAAGCCAATGAAGAAACCGAACAGGAATCCCAAAGGCCCACAACACCGAAAATAGAAAACCCTGGGAGACCTATCAAAGTCCTTCTGGTCCAAACCCAAGACCCAGCCAGTAACTACCCCCCTCTCACCCAGGGCAAATAATTCCCTCAACAAAACCAAATTATCATGTTGGCATCTGCCAGGAACGACACAAGTCTGAGCCGGACTTATAATATCAGCAATTTTGAGTAATCTGGCCAATAAAATCTTGGCCAGGATTTTATAATCCACATTCAGTAAGCTCAAAGGCCGCCAATTATTCAAATCAGCCACATCCCCCTTTTTGAAAATAAAGACTAAAATAGCTTCCTTCATTGATTTCATAAAAGAGGCTGTAGATAACATATCATTAAACAACAAAGTTAAGGCCGGAACCATATCCTCCATAAAGGTTTTATAAAAACGGACAGTAAGGCCATCCAATCCTGGTGCCAAGCTCAAATTTAAACTTCCTATGGCCTGAGTCACTTCAGAGGCTACAATATCAGCTGATAACATACCCTGCTCCGCTGGAGAGAGAGGAGGGAGATGCAGGGAGTCCAAAAAGGAATCCCCAGACTCACAATCTGGGACAGTGCCCAACACTGCAAGAACATGCTGTTCCACAACATCCACCAAAGCCTCCAGAGCTGTAACCAGCTCACCGGAGGGGGACTGTAAAGTCCGAATAAATTTTGACTCCACCCGTCCTTTACAGGCCTTGAAAGGGTCCAACCCCCCCTTTGGTCACCTGAGTCCCAAATCTAGCCTCCTGTCCCAAAGAACTAGCCCGATCATATTGCAAGGCTTTCATTTGAGCACAAACCACTGCACTTTGACCACTATAATCATGTGGCGTGGTATCAGACAGGGAGATCAAATGTTGCAACTGCTGCGCAATGCCAAATACTGTAAATATTGGGCAGTCTGATCCTCAGCAGCCTTCCCCTGAAAGACCTGCCTCCATCTCAATTTAGAATCTTCCCACCACTCACAAGCATCCTCATAGAGGTCAGCTACAGACAGCCTAGCAGCCCCTTCCCTCCTCCACAATTTCAGAATTTTAGGATCCTCCAAGAGGGAGTCATTAAGCAATCCATCTGTTTTTCTTACACCTTGGAGCATTGTCCCAGGAGAAAGAAACCCTGAGGGCAACAAGGTCCAAAAATTCCACACCCACTGTCTGACAAGAAAGAATTTGTAAAACTTTAGACAAAAATACAAAATCAATACGTGTTCGCAGATGCCCCTTAAAAAAGGTAAACCCACCCGACTCATGACAAGACCTATAAGCATCCACTAGTTGAGCCGTGGTGACAACTTCTTTTAAAGCAATAGAATCGCAAAATAATTTAGGGGTTTGCAGCCCCCTATCCCTTTGGTGTAAACCACAATTAAAATCACCCACCCACAAGAGTAACCTGAGGTATGCAAAAGGGCACACCAAATGGAAAGGGACACCCGCTGTACTATAGTCTGGGGAGCATAAACAACAATTATCCGAAATCTCTCCAAGGAGTAAGTAAAGTCCAATAACAATGCTCTACCTGGTTGTATATCTACCAACCTGGAAACATGTAAATCAGGGTTAGAAAATAAAATCCCAATACCATCACATTTGTCAGTGCCTGACCACCAAAAGGAAGGACCAAAGGTCCATGCCTGAGAAGCCTGTTGTAATTCTTGATGAGATTTTAATCTAGTATCCACTAGACAAACAATATCATACCTGAAATCCTGCATAATTAATAGCACACCCCCAAGCTTTCTATGGCCTTTAATACTGTTTACATTTAAAGTGCAGACAGATAAAGAAGCCATTTAAGTACCTAAGGGCGATTTACTTCTACGGCTTTGACGGGTCCGTTTAACAATAGGATCCGGCTCCCCACCTCCCTCTGTGTCAGTATTAGATCGTATAGAGGAGATATCAGTGTCTCCACCCCCCCCCGAGTCTCTATCAGACAGGTCCGTAGCCAATATGGCAAATTTATTACCGGACTGCCAAGTGCGGACTCCTGCCTCTTTGCTCTGACCAGCAACAGTCATACCTTTCCTGGTCTGCTTATGAGGGACTTGTGCAAAACCTGAAGTCTCAAGGCCAGAAGCAGACTTCTGATAGGGGGGGGCATCTCACTATCAACCACAACCGTCTCCTCTTCCAGGACATGAACCACAGGAACACGGGTCGGATCTGCAACTGAAGGCTGAGCCTGCAAAAGAAGTGGGGAGCAGACATGATTTTCCTGGACAGCAACCACCTCAGGCCCCCTTACTAACCCCTCAGGTGCAGAGGAAACCAAACTAACTTTTAAATCTCTGGCAGCAACAAGTTTAGCTTGCGTTTGCTGCGCCATAGTAATCAAACCTTTGTGAGAAGGACAATCCTCCCTATTATGCGACGCCCGGGACAGCGGCCATAGGCATGTCCTGTACGTTCACAGAGATTACATTTAAAGAGATTCAAGCAGGCACTGGAATTATGTCCAAATTCAAAACAATGACTACACTTTACAGTATCGCAGGCTGAACTAAAGTGAGCACGGGAACCACATTTGAAACAAGATTTAGGCTGCCCCACATAAAAAAATTAGACCTTTATCTTTCCCAAGATAAAAAAAAACTTGGTGAATGACTGGGCCCAGCATTAGCTGAATACAACTTCACTCGAACTCTCCACTCACCATCCCAGATTTGCTCACTATCCAATGTGGGGGTAGGTTTTTTGAGTACCTCACACCTCTGTTTTAACCAAAATAAAATATCCTCCACATTAACCCCTTCATTTTTAAACATAATGGTAATATTCCTGACAGCGGGTTTAGTCAAGGGAATAGCCTGGAAGGGGGTCCAAGTGGGTGAAGCTTGACAGGCTGCATACTGTGCCCAAAACCTATCCAAGCTGGAAACTTGTTTAAAACTGACGTCATAATTATGATTCCCCAACTAATAAGGGCAAAGATCTCCAAGGAAAAGAACCTCATAGAGTCCTTGAGTAAAGTTTTAGCCACATAAACCCTATTAGGGGTTCCACTAGCCCTCCCTTATACAACAACCAGACAGCATTATGCCTAGGTGCCGGTTCTCCCTTAGTGGAAAATAAATCAGCTAGCTTAAAACCAACTGACCGAACAGGGTCATCCTCTACAGAATCTAGCAACAAAGGGGCTGGCCCCATCCTGAGAGGAACCTCAGGCTCAGGGAGTACATTAGTGGAAGGAACAGGAGAAAGAGCTACTTTATGCAGAGCAGATAATTGATCAACAACAGTAGAACCAGTAACAGTGAAAACATCCCCCAAGTCATTAGAAGTCTGTATACTGCAGTTTGTACATAAGAAATACTACCCTCTGTCAGGCAACAACCTGAAGCAGCACCCCAGGGATCATTGGAGCTCAATTCAGTGACAGTGGCCACAGATGCTGCTGCCTTTTGCAGCATCGCTAAATAAGTTGGATCCTGGGAGTCAGGTGTCCAAGTACCCCCATCTCCCTGTTTCCAACCAGCAATCTGCAAAGCTTTCTCAGGGGACCACGAAGCCCCCTGACTACATTCCCTGGACTTGTCGGGAAGACCCTCAGTAGATGAACGACCAACAGAGGCCAAAGTCCCCTGATGATTACTCCAGCCAGGTGATTGCGATGTGGAGAACAAAAAAACATCCATAGCCAAATCCAAGGGGCCTGACGTCCCAGGCCGAGCTCCAGGTGGCTTACTTCGCATCTTTCCTTGTCCTAGACGTTGTTTCCCTTGTTGCATCTTAGGTTTCACTGCAGAAACAAGCGGGCGCTATGGGCACACCGAGAGAGCACTCAGAAGACTGCCAGACATTAAACGGACCTCCGGAGATGCGGAAGTAACAGGAGCCGATGTCATCAATGGCGCAGAACCTTCTGCGTCAGCAGGGGGCTTAGGTGACTGCAAGACCCCAGCACAGGGAAACCCCAACGATGCCTGAGGGAGCACTGCAAGCTCCGCTTCCAACAAGACCATTTCTTGCACTAAAGCGGAGCGCTTTAGCAATAAAAAGTTGTTTTTCCTGTTTTCATAAAAAGAACAAGCTGCTCCATGCTGCCCAGCAAGAGCCCCAACAGTAGGCACGTCAGCCTCAATTACAGTCACTGCAGCCACAGCAGCCCCAGTGCATTCCTCCTCCATGGCCTCAGAAGCTGCAAGCACAGGAGAGGAGGCCCTCTTTCCTGCACTATCGACGTCCATCTCCTCCAAAGGACCTGTACACTGGCCATCCTGCAGCCAGTAGCCAAGGATCCCCCTACCAACGAGTAGGGGAATTTCCCCGGTGTCCTGGTCAAATTTCCCCCCATTCACTGAAATACCACCAACAGCTCAATCTGGTTCAAAGTCAGTTGGCATTCATCTGTATCCCCTTCCCCTGGATCATGCCTGAAAATACTGTAGGCAGAATTTGTCTAGTGCACTTACCCGGTCAACAAAAACTAAATAAATAAATAAAAATCACAAATTACTAATGCATGATTTAAACTCTGCTTACAGGAGTTCTAAATCCTGCTTTCAACCGAATTCCATGAAATTAGTGAGACATTTCTGAAGTGCCACAAAATTCCATTCTGTATGAATCTGAAAATTCTGTACAACACTAGAAATGAGCAAAGGTCAGTGCAGAAGTTCAGGAACCCTACCACCAAAATTAGGGCTAATGTGCCAGAGAGAAAAAAGGATCCTGCTGCTAGGGGTTGCACCACTAGTAGGTAGTCCATGCCCTCTCTCCCAGGGAGTTAAATACTCACCTCCACATTGCATCCCCAGCTAATCCAGAGTAGGATTCCCCAGTAAGCTCAAACTGGGGTATCTGGAGCCCACATGGGAACTGTCTTTGGAGGCCATTTCAAACCCATGGAAATGTGGAAAAATGCATTTCTCCTTATCCACATCCTTGGGAATATGGTTGCTAATTAGCTGTCTTCCTCACCCCCTTAAAAAGTAGTCAATTTTTGTAATAATTTTTACTGCTTAAGCATTAGACTATGCCCCCTCCCCCAAAAATGGGCTTAGCAATTCAAAAGGATCCCCTTACCCTGCCACCCCCCTCCCATTCTTCTGCAGACCAGTCTAAGACCCAGGCTCACCTACTGAGTCAGCAACAGGATAAACATTTTAGAGGGACAAAAAAAATAGTTAAAAAAGTGCTATGTACAAGCTAGCTAATTAAAAAAGATATTACTTGCCCCCAATTAAAGACAGCAGCAGCATTACATTATGTTGCTGTGGCAACTAGAGTATGACAACTTAAAACATGCAGAGACTGGCGTAGCAGACACGATAATTGGTTATCGCAAGTTTGGAAACAGTGCTTTTGATCTTTAAAGGGGGCACTGTCTGTAAAGATTAATTCCTAAAATTATCTAACTTCATTATTCCCTTCTGTGGTCCATGCCAATTTCATTGAGCATGAATCAATAAATGTCTCATTTGTTCTGCAACTGCTTTGATTTTTTTTCTTGTTATTCAAGAGCAGCTGAACTGGGATGATGTAATCTGGAAGCCTTATGATTTTCTTTTTTTTTCAGTAATTTATTAGCCAGGATAGCTCCTCTGATATGAAGCTTCTTCATTTATTGTATTGGTCCTGCTCCTGCCATACCAAACATTACAGCGGAGAGGGACTGAAGCACACAGAGGTCAAGTGACTTGCTCAAGGTCACACAGGGAGCTGGTTACTGTAGTGGGATTTAACAGATGAGCTCCTGATTGTGGTCTAAGTATTGCCCCCATTTGAAATTCAATAAACAATTTTTTTCTTCAGTAGAACAGTTTCATGCCTTGGCCACATTCATCCCAGGAATCTAGCCTGGTCTCCTGGGGATCAGAAAGTTGTGGGTTCTAGCCCCACACCAGATACTTGGGGTAATACCCATAACTTACACTAGTGCAGTATGAGGGGTACTGCACCACTGTGGTGCTAGCCATTGTATGAGATGTCAAACTGAAGTCCCTTCTGCCCATCTCTGCTCACTGTCCAGGTGGAAAATCCCATGGCACTTATTGAAGAAGAGTATGGGGCATTTTTGTTTAAAAAAGGTACAACACAAGAGATCATACATTATTTCACATCAGATTCCCTCCAAACTACAGATTATAAACAGCCAGTCATGTATTACTATTAGGATTGATGTCACTCAACATTCATTGCTGTTGCAACACTGAAGAGTGAAGTCACATGTTCCATTGTATAATGGTTTTCTTCTTTACAGGAACAAAAATACTGAAACTGGGGTTTGGGGTCTTTGGGGGAGGAGGGATATTGGTTCACAAGAGGATGGGAAATAGGTGTTTTAACACATGAAACACTAGACAGGGTGGAGAAGTGGGGGAACTATTTTTGCAGGTGGGGGAAGTCAACTCAGTTTTGCATTATTTAAAACTGTGGTGATGAGATCTGTTTTGAACTTTGCAGGGTACAGAGGGGAGGAGGGAATTAGGGCTTAGTGGGGGATGGGTGGGGGATATGGTGCAGCACTGGCTGGTGTGGTGGGAGGGGGTAGCTGTCACTAACACAGAGAATGTATTTTTTTGTCTTTTTTTGAATGATGATTGCTTTATTTTAAAAAAGGTTAGGCTGGTGCGAGGTGATGGAACTCCGCAACATCTGTAGTCAGGAGACAGGATGTGAAATCAAAGAACAGTTACATAAGAACTTACTGTTACAGTAAAACTTCAAGAAAATCTCTTCCATTAAGCCACGCCTTTGGAAATATAATCCATCAGCGTCAGGACCACTGGGAAACGTTTTGCTAGCTGGAGGCTGCCCGCAATGATGCGCAGCATCTATGCACATATAGGCATGAGGCTGGAGTGAGTATGTACAGAGTGAGGTTTAAGGCACAGTATCTGATATGATCCTCGCTGAAAGCAAAAACCGGGAAGGGGGGGTATGGCATGGCCTAATGGAGGAGATTTTTTTTGAAGCTGTACTGTTATGGTAAGTTCTTACGTAACTGTTCTATCTTCTTTGAGGATCCAGGTATATCCTCCATTAGTCCACACCTTTGGAACATCTCCCAAGTAGCACAAAGTAAACTGGAAGGAGGGCACAGTCTGATATGTAATCAGGACAGAAGGTCTTGCAGCACAACAAACCAAAAAGACAGCATGTCTGTGAAAGACGATGTCTAGACTGTAATGTTTAGTGAAAGTGTGAACAGTGCTCCATGTGACTGCAGCAGATATCTGAATAGCAGGGACATTTTTATGGCTGCAGGTCAGAGCTCTGCAGATGCCTTGATATCACAGTGAAGCGCTCCAGAATGGACTAGACAAAATTGGAAGTTAAATGCAATCAACCTGCTAATTGAAGCAGTCTTCTGTGTTCATTCAGCTGAGCAGTGTTGCACTGCAATATTTCTGTGATGACATGGTTACTAGCTTCAATCTGGGTAGTGTTCTTTTTCAAGAAATATTTATGGCTCAGAAACATGTCAACCTACTCAGTCTTTCTCAGCCATAAACTGTAATTGAGATTGAGGAAGGAGGTTCCGATTTCAGACGCTATTGGGAATGGCCTCAGATCAACACAGGGTAAGGTGTTATCATCAGTTCAGGAGATCTGCAAGAATTAAAAAAAAAAAAAGGACAGCAGTTTATAACACACTAGCTTATGTAAATCACTTAATGAGTATTTTTTACATTGGTTATTCTGGTTATTGTTCATATTTTTGAAATGAATTGGTGAAAATTAGTACAACAAAGAAGGCTGAGAAACAGATATTGCATGCAGGCAGAGACGAAGGTCTCTAAATTCTACTCATACCATGGAGAGGAGTGTGTGTGTGTGTGTGTGTTTGTGTGTGTGTGTTTGCGTGCATGTGCATGCACCTGTGTGAAACTCTGTTAAGCCTTTCCTGGTACATTAACCTTTTCCTAGTCAGTTTGCAAATGGCTGTAGTGCTATACTGTAGTACTGTGTAGTGTTTAGAACATGAAGCAGTGCATGTGTGTCAGTGTGTCAGAGTGCTTATCCTAAATACAATAAAAGCTAGGGTTAGATGTATAAGTAAATAAATGCCATATAAGGCAGTGTATGTGTTATTTCTCACATAGCAAATAAATGAGCACTGACAGTCCCTCACCTCTCGCCAACGAGCAGTACACAACCATGATGGTTGCCATGTCGCCCCACTGTGTTCATGCAGTGTTTCTTAGCATTGCTCCCCAGTGCAGGCAGTCCCTCACCTTTAACCAGCATGCAGTACACCACCATAATGGGTGCCATGTTGCCCTACTGTGTTCATGCAGTGTTTCTGAGCATCACTCCCCAGTGCAGGCAGTCCCTCACCTTTCACCAGCAAGCAGTACACAATGGGGATGAGTGCCATGTTGCCCTACTGTGTTCATGCGGTGCTTCTGAGCATCGCTCCCCAGTGCAGACAGTCACCCACCTTTCACCAGCACACAGTATGCAACAGGGATAGGTGCCATGACTCCCCACTGTGTTCAAGTAGTGCTTCTGAGCATCGCTACTCAGGCAGATAGTCCTTGACTTTTCACCAGTACACTATACACAGCTGTGATGGGTGCCAAGTTGCAGAACTTTGTCCATGCAGTGCTTCTGAGCATCACTCCACATTGCAGGCAATCCCTCACCTTTAACCAGCATGCAGTACACCACCATGATGGGTGCATGTCATCACACTGTGTTCATGCAATGCTTCTGAGCATCACTCCACAGTGCAGGCAGTCCCTACCCATTTTCCAACCCGCATTATACCACCGTGATGGGTGCAATTTCACCCCACTGTGTTCATGCAGTGCTTCTGAGCATCACTTCACAGTGCAAGCACTCCCTCACTTTCACCAGCAGACAGTAAACTACCGTAATTGGTGCCATGATGCCCCACTGTGTTCAAGCTGTGCTTCTGAACATCACTCCACAGTACAGGCAGTCCCTCACCTTTCACCAGCACACACTACACCACCATGATGGGTGTGATTTCACTCCACTGTGTTCATTCAGCGCCTCTAAGCATTGCTCCTCCATGCAGGCAGTCCCTCTCCTTTCACCAGCATGCAGTACAAAACCGTGATGGGTGCCATGTTGCCCCACTGTGTTCATGCAGTGCTTCTGAGCATCACTCCTCAGTGCAGGCAATTCCTACCCATTCACCAGTCCGCATTACACCACCATGACTGGAGCCACGTCGCTCCACTGTTTTCAAGCTGTGCTTCTGAGTATCACTCCACAGTGCAAGCAGCACTCACCTTTCATCAGCACGCAGTACACCACCTTGATGGGTGCCATGTCTCCTTACTGTGTTCATGCAGTGCTTCTGACATTACTCCATTGTGCATGCATTCCCTCATCTTTCACCAGCAAGCAGTAACTACTGTGATGTGTGCCTTGTTGCACCAGAGTGTTCATACAGTGCTTCTGAGCATCGTTACACAGTGCAGGCAATTTCTCACCATTCACCAGCACACAGAATGCAACCGTAATAGATGCTATGTTGCCCCACTGTGTTCATGCAGTGCTTCTGAGCATTGTTCCTTAGTGCATGGAGACTCTACCCATTCACCAGTGCATTTTACACCACCATGATGGGTGCAATGTTACCCCACTGT
Source organism: Neoceratodus forsteri (assembly GCA_016271365.2). Taxonomy (NCBI): domain Eukaryota; kingdom Metazoa; phylum Chordata; order Ceratodontiformes; family Ceratodontidae; genus Neoceratodus; species Neoceratodus forsteri. The sequence continues at coordinate 559,008,580 of CM057452.1, read as the reverse complement.
GTTCACGCATTGCTTCTCTGCATTGCTTCTCCATGCAAGCGTCCCTTACTGTGTTCATACAGTGTTTCTGAGCATCATTTCACAGTGGCAAGGCAAGGCAAGGCACGATTTATTTAAAAGACACCCAATCCTGGAGGCTCTGGGCACCGCACAAATATATAAACACATGTTTCAAAGATATAGCAATAAAACACAAAAATAATTATTAAAATAAAATAATTTATATAAACATTAAGCAAATAGCATATTTGTGCAGGCAATACTTCATATTTCACTAGCACACAGTACACCACCTTGATGGGTACCATGTAATGAGTGCAATGTTGCCCCAATATGTTCATGCAGTGCTTTTGAGCATCACACTACAGTGCAGGCAGCACCTCACATTTAACCAGCACAAAATACACCATCTTGATCAGTACCATGTTGTCCCACTGTGTTCATACATTGCTTCTCAGCACCACTCCTCCATGCAGGCAGTCCCCTACCATTCACCAGCATGCAGTACACATCCGTGATGAGTGGCATGTTGCCCTCTGTGTCCATGGGACAGAGCTGTTTATCTCCTTCAGCACCCTGACTTGCCCCCATCTGGGCCAGTCTTCCCAGCCCATCACCCACCTTCTCTGGGACTTGCCTTTTCTAGTGGTCCTGTCACAGGACCTTAGATTAGAAGTGCCTAGTCATTAGTGTGGGGCCTGCTAGAGAGCAGACCATCACTGTTCTACAGTTGTAGGGCTTTTCCTTCTACTTTTGCTCAGTATTTACTGAAGAGAAGGTAGGGCAGGGCCCACAGCTCAGCATCATGGACACAGGGGGGAGAGAGGTGAGCACTACTCCCTTCACAAAAGAAAGGGTCCTACAAGAGCTTGCTAAGCTCAGGGTGGATAAGGCAATAGGACCTGATGGCATACATCCCAGGGTACTTAAGAAGCTAAAGGTGGAACTAGCAGAGCCATTAGCAGAACTGTTTAGTGAGTCTCTGAGCACAGGAGAGGTCCCAGAAGACTGGAGAAGGGCTCATGTAATCCCACTCCACAAGAGTTGTAGCAGGAAGGAGGCAGGGAACTACAGACCAGTCAGTCTTACCTCAGTAGTGGGCAAGATTATGGAGGCACTCCTTAAGGAAAGGATAGTGCAACACCTGGAATCCATAGGGCACAGGATCCAAGACAGCATGGGTTTACAAAGGAAGGTCCTGTCAAACTAATCTCATAGATTTCTTTGACTAGGTAACCAGAGTGGTGGACCAGGGGGAGCAGTTGATGTAAGCCTACCTTGCTTCAGCAAAGCTTTGACACTGTTCCACATAGAAGATTGATAAATAAGCTGGGTAGGCTCAGGGTGGGTCAGATGTTGGTCAACTGGGTGGCAAACTGGTTGACGGACAGAAAACAGAGAGTGGTGGTAAATGGTACACAGTCAGAAGAGATGCAAGTCACAAATAGGGTACCTCAGGGATCAGTCCTGGGCCAGTCCTCTTCAACATCTTCATTAGTGACCTTGCAGATGGACTAGAGGGTAAGGCTTGTCTGTTTGCAGATGACACCAAGATCTGCAACAGAGTAGATGATCCAGATGGGGTGGGCAGAATGAGAAGAGATCTGGATAAACTAGCAAAATGGTCAGAAGGTGGCAACTGGGATTTAATGCAAAGAAGTGCAAGATCATGCACATAGGAAAGAAACCCCAAAGCCACCTATAGGCTGGGAGGAGTTGCTAGCAGTCACGAAGGAAGAAAGAGACTTGGGCATCATCATCACTGATGACCTGAAATCATCCAAGCAGACCTCTAAAGCAGTAGGTAAGGCTAGGGGGGTGTTAGGGTGTATTAGTAGGGGTATCACAAGTCGTAAGAGGGAGGTAATAATCCCGCTTTACAAGACACTGGTTAGGCCCCATCTGGAGTACTGAATGCAGTATTGGAGGCCACACCTTCACAAGGACATTAACCAAATTGAGGCAGTCCAGAGAAGGGCAACCAAAATGGTGCAGGGACTGCATCAGAAGACATATGAGGACAGATTAACAGAGCTCAATATGTATACCCTTGAGCAAAGGAGGGAGAGAGGTGATATGATCGAGGCATTCAAACACCTTAAGGGCATTAACAAGGTGAAAGAGTCTAACATGTTTAAATATAAGAAAATAGCAGGACAAAGAGGACACAGTATGAGATTAGAGGGGCCGATTAGGGGAATGTGAGGAAATTCTTTTTCACAGAAAGGGTGGTGGATGCATGGAATGGCTTACCTCAAGAAGTGGTGGCTATGAATACAGTGCAGGGCTTCAAACAGGCATGGGATAGGCATAAGTGAGCAATACAAATGAGTATGAATAGATAGGCCACTGACAGAGCAAAGGTCGTTGGCACATTTATAAGGTAGAAAAAGAAATGGGCAGACTGGATGGGCCTTGTGGTCCTTATCTGCCGTCAACTTCTCTGTTTCTATTTTGTCCCCTATTGGACCCAGATTTTTATTTTATTTATTTATTTATTTAGTTTTTGTTGACCAGGTAAGTGCACTAGACAAAGTCTGCCTATTTTCAGGCATGACCCGGAGGAGGGGATATAGATGAATGCCAACTGACTTTGAACCAGATTAAGCTGTTGGTGGTATTTTTGGTGAATGGGGGGAAATTTGGCCAGGGCACTGAGGAAATTCCCCTACACTTTTCAAGAAGTGCCATGGGATCTTTAACATCCACCTGAACTACCACCAGACCAGGCAGATGGGACCTCAGTTTAATGTCTCATCTGAAAGACGTCACCTCAGGAGTGCAGCACCCCCATCACGTGTATACTCAGCCTCCATGGAGACACCTTAGGCATCCAGGTGTGGGGTCCCTTCCCATGCTGACCCATGGTGCTGCCACCTAGATTCCTGTCCCTGTCCTACAGATGTGCATTCTCCCTCCCAGGCCAGTTCCCAAGTGACCCAGGTCCATTCTTGAACCCGGGTTGCTGGCATGGCAGTCAGTGGCTAAAAACAATTTAGTCAGTGGCTAGTTTAAAACAGAAATAGTCAGACAAACCTAGAAATGGAAACCAGAACTACACAGAGTAATGGCCCCATATTAAAAGGTATCAGGCTGCCCCTTGCAAAGTCCCTTTCCTTAGTGCAAATTAGAACAGTTCACTAAATTTGCTATACTCAAACATCTTTTGAGCAAAGTGCGAGTGCCCCAAGCATGTTTGAATATAGCCCCCCAAAAGCAAAAATGAGGCACTAAACTGTGCAATCAGCACAATTCACATCCCACTGCTGGCCAAAGAGAGATACAGCATCTGGTCACTGAAAACATGCAGGCTGTGATGGAGCCAGCTCATTTAGGGCATACCAAACCTGTTAGTGTTACAATAGGTACAATTGTTTGTTTACTGTGATGTCGTTTGCTGTATTGTGTTTTTAAATTGTAAAGCACTCTGAGTCCTTTGGAAATGGGTGCTACATAAAAAATATCTATCTATCTATCTATCTATCTATCTATCTATCTATCTATCTATCTATTTATCTATCTATCTATCTATACATAGAAACATAGAATTTGATGACAGATAAGGACCGCTTGGGCCACCTAGTCTGCCCATTTCCCTACCTAATGCATAGGCTGCAGATCCTAGTTAACCAACAGCCTAATTTCTCCTACCCCCACTAGAATCGCCTTATGTCTGTCCCATGCATTCTTGAATTCCCTCACTGTTTTTGAGTCCACTACCTCCTCAGGATGGCTGTTCCATGTATCCACAACTCTCTCCGTGAAAAAATACTTCCTCACATTACCTTTGAGCCATCCCCCTCTATCTTCAAATTGTGTCCCCTTGTTCTTGCACATCTCTTTTTCTGAAAGATGCTACCCTCTTGGACTCTGTTGATTCCCTTGATGTACTTGAAAGTTTCTATTATGTCCCCCCTCTCTCTCCTCTCCTCGAGTGTATACATATTAAGTTTCTTTAATCTCTCTTCGTATGTTTTCTGGTGCAGACCCTGCACCATTTTGGTTGCCCTTCTCTGGACAGCCTCTATCCTGTCTATGTCCTTGCAGAGATGGGGTCTCCAGAACTGGTTGCAGAACTCCAGATGGGGTCTCACCAACTGTCTGTAAAAAGGTATGACAACTTCCTGTTTTCTACTGGTAATGCCTCACTGAAAATTAGATACTGCATGTCAAGACCTATCCTGGGTAACTACCTGTACTAACTCTACTAAATACACTGGAAAATGTGTTAAAGCAGGACCCCACTGAAAATGAAGTATTGTAGCTACTCTATCCTACTAATGACACTCGTACCCTATGTGTGTGCACAACTGTCGTAACAGCTATGTGTGTGTGTGTGTGTGTGTGTGTGTGTGTGTGTGTGTGTGTGTGTGTATTTTCAAGAGGGTGTGTATGTCCAGAGCCAAAAACACTTTTCACTGCATTACCTTGATCTTTACAGGGTTTTTTTCTACTACTGTGGTGTAAATGTGGGACTTTTACATTATTTATTAATGTATTTATTTCAAATGTTTCACCAGGAGAGACATACTGAGCTGAAAGATAACAAATTTCCAGATGCGTCCTGGGGAAGGGGGAAGAGACGTATAAGAACAACATAGAAGAATAACTAATACAATAAAATATCATGCAGAGATATAAAATAAACAGTACAAAACAAACATGAATGAGGTTAATCAGACAGGTAAAATTACAGGCAAAAATGTTACAAGGACATGGGGGGATCTGTCTCATGGGAACAAGCAATAGTACTCTTCAGTGGTGAGGGCACCTGAGGATAGGGTGCTGAAGGAAGGAAGGAAGGAAGGAGCATAGATGGGGGTAGAAGGGAAAGTGCAGACGAGTGAGGGAGGAAGAAAGAGGGAGAAGGGTTGGTGAGGTGGGTGGACAGGCAAGGAGGAGGAAAAAGAGGGAAAGATGGTAAATTGAGGAGTGTGGAAGGGGTATAACTCAAGGGCAGCCACAGGAGGAAGCAGTGTGGTCATGGAGGAAGAGGAAAGAGGGTAAACTGAAGAGTGGGTTAGGGCTTTGACTCAAGGATAGGCACAGGAGGTAGTGGTATGTCATGAAGTAGAGAGGAGAGCAAGCATTTGGAAGAGGCGGAACGAATGGTTAGGGGGAGTTTAGGAAAGCTGCAAGAGAAGGCAGCCTGACCAGTGAAAGATTTTATATCCCAGTAATACAACTAAGTCACACATTATTTCTATATCTCTTCTCCCGCATCAGTCATTCCCTTAGTTTTTATTTTGATAAGTTGATAACTATTTTTTTTCCCAATTGTTTAACCAGGAGAGACACACTAAGCTGAAAGCTTGTTTACAGGTGTGACCTGGGAGCACAGGGAAATTAAGTGACTTGCTCAGGGTCACACAGTATGCAAGTGGGGAATTGTGGGATTCAAACCCAGGTCTCCAGATTTGCAGCTCAGAGCCTTAAACCACTGCGCTATACTGACTCCCTATACTGTTCTTTGGTCAGTTCCACAGCTTATTGCTTGGTAACTTATTTTTGTCAATTTATTCTTAGTCATAACTGTCCTCTTTGTCTTTATTACATTTATTCCATTTCTATGAACTTTATATTCTGTATTTTTGTATCTGTTATCTTTTTCCCTTCCCCCCCCCTTCCCCAAGGACACATCTGAAAATGAGCTGTTACTGGCTCACTATGTCTTCTCTCTTAAAACCTTTGAAATAAATATATCTTTTATTATATTAATGCATTAGCATCCATTGTAACTCTGATCAGAGCTTGTTGAAATAAGCAATGGAAGTGGTCATACCCCTTGTGGAGTGATAACAAGCAATATCAGGACATTCCTTACCTTATTTCCTATAACAGAGCCAACCATTTCAATAGGCACTGTCCAGATACAGGAACACCCTCTTTCCCAGGAGTGAATGAAACAAAAACAGTCCTTGGTGCAAGCAACATAGCATCTTAATATTCTATGTACATCCAAAGTATGGAGCAGCACTCTACCCTGGTTTGCATGCTTGGGATAATACACAGGAAGGTGTATTGTTTGATTCAGTATAAATTCAGATACCTCTTTTGGTAGAAAGTTTGATTTGTACACAAAGAGACTCTGTCTTTGTGAAAAATCAAATAAAGAGGCTCACATATCAGAGCCTGAAGCTCAAAAATCCTCCAAACAGAAGTCATAGCAACTAAAAATAATGTCATTCACGACAGGAATGTAAGCCACAACTAGCAGCAGGCTCAAAAAGAGCCAACATCAATTCCTTAAGAATGAAATTCAAGTCCCAAGGTGGGACTGGATTATGGATAGGAGGTTTCATATGAAGAATACCTCTCAGAAATGTACAGGGTACCTTGAATTAGACAACCATATGGCCATTAGTAAGAGCAGGGAAAGCTGATATAGTGGTGAAATGCACCTTAAAGAGAGAAATACTGCAGACCAGAGCTAGGGAAAGCAAGCATTCCAACACCACATTCACAGGACATATAAAAGGATCCATATTCTGGGAAGCAACCCACAAAGTAAATTGCTGCCATTTCTGGGAATGAGCATGTCTGGTAGAAGGCTTCTTCACTACAAGCAGGACATCAGCAACCTTACAGGATACCCCAAAGCGTGCAAAGGCTATGTTTTCAGAAGCCATGTATGCAGGTGTAGGCACTTCAGGGGCAGATGGGCCAGGGATCCCTTGCCCTGTGACAGCTGACTCTGACACAGTGTTAGAGGGACTGGAGGCTCCACTCTGGTGAGGCAAGACTGGAACAGTGAGGATGAAAGTGGCACTCTCCACCCATAGCTTGAGCAGAACCTTCTATATTGGAGGAATGGGGGGAATGCATTAGGAATTTCCCTTTACAAGAAAGGAACAATGCATCTCACCAAAAAAACTCCAGGCCCTGGAGTGAGTGAGTGAGTAGAAATGTTGCAGTTTTGCATTGTGTGAGGATGCAAAAAGGTTCAGCTTCGGATGACCCCATCATAGGAAGAGGTTGTTTACTATGGAGCTTAGCAGTTCCCATTCATGCATCACTGACTGGGAGCTGCTCAACCTGTCGAGACATTTTTAGACCTGGAAGAAGAAACATGGCCAATAGCTGAAGGGCATGAAACAGAGCCCAGTACCATACTCCCATTGCTTCCCCGAATAGCGTATAGGAGCAAGTGCCCCCCCCTTTTTTTGATGTAATGCATCACATTGACACTATCCATCTGGATTACCAGAGGACAGGGGCAGAGATAATTCTGAAAGGCCTGGTGGTCATACAGGATGGCCCACATTTCATGAACATTTATGTGCAGCTCATCCTTCACCTTAGCCCCTTGTGTCTGGTAAGGGTCAAGATAAGAACCCCAAATGAAGTCCATGGCATCCGTGTTGAGGAGCTGTACAGGAGCTTGTACAAGAAATAGGATGCCTTTCAGTACGTTGTTGCAATCCATCCATCACAACAACTCTCTGCAAAGAGAAGATGTGACAAGAACCATTTGGTACAACTCATATTTCAACTGATCCCACTGGACCCTGAGTGCCCACTGAGGGATACTCATATGAAGACATGTCAGTGGCACAGTCACTATGGCCACAGCCATGATGCCCAGGAGACATAACATTGTTCTCACAGAGACATAGTGGCTCCTGTATACCAAGTGTGCCTTAGCAACCAATGTACCTGTCTTGTCCTGTCCTGTGGCAGGAGAGCACATTCCTTCTGTGTGTCCAAACCTGCCTATTTGTATTGCAGTTTTTGGCACAGAATCAACACAGACTTTGGCACATTCACTGTGACCCCCAGGTCATTGAAAAACTGACATGTCCGAGACAGGGTGTGTAGCATAGCCTCCCTGGAGTTCTCCTTCAGGAGTCAGTATTCCAGAAAGGTGAAAACATAAAGGCTCTCCTTGCAAAAGGCTGCTGCAACTACTGCCAAGCATTTGGTAAAGACCGGTGACACAGAAGATAAGCCAAAGGGCAATACTTCGAACTGATAATGTTCTCCCTCCAGCATAAAATGGAGGTATTGTCTGTCATATTTCCTGATCTTTACATGAAGGTTTGTGTCTTTCATGTCCAGAGAACAGAGCCATTCCCATGTTTGCAGAAGGGGAATCAGAACTTGCAGGTATACATGGGAAAATATTTGAATTTGTTGTGCAATTTGAGATCCCTGACAGCCAACACAGGATGCATTTCCCCTGTCCATTTCAAGACTAGGGAGTATCTGGAATAGAACCATTTGTGTCTCTCATGAGGAGGTACTGGGTCTATGACACATTTTTGGTATAAAGACTAATCTTTTTCCTTTAGAAGGGACAAATGGCTTGGAGAATAAAAGGAATGGAGAGGAGGATAATCTTGAAGGATTTATAACAACTCCAGAGCATGCCCCCTTGCAATTATCTACAGAACCCCCTCATCTGTAGCGAGCTCCATTGTTTCAGATGCAGGGAGATCCTGCCCACCACACTCACCCCTGGAGATTACAGCTGAGATGGGGGGGAAAGACAGAAGGTAGCCAGGCAGAACTGAGGCAGCAGGGCTACTGGAACAGATTTCTTTGAGGCTTTTGCGTGGGAACCAGGGGGGAAGGGGACCCAGAAGAGGTTCACTTCCTCTGCCATGGCCCTTTTGACAGTAGGCATGACTATCTCAGGCAATAGGCAGATGAAAGGAGCTCCAATCATGACCTCTTGCAGGAGTGGCATATAGGGATTTTACAGACCTTAGAGTCATTTTTGAAGTTGAAGGCCACATAGGACCTCTTCAACACCATAGCCAAACAGTTTTGTCCCCTCAAAGGTACAGTGAAGCCTGTTAGGATAAAGTGCAGTTTTCACAGTTTCCCTGCATGACAAAAGGGATTAACTCCAATTGAAATTGCATTGTTTCCTGCAGTAACTCTATTGCAGAATTCTGCAGAGTTGGGCTTGATCCTTGTGAACTTCACTGTAGCATTAAAAACTGCCTGTTGCACATCATTGGCAAAGCCAGTAACTCTAAGTCAAAAATATCTCCTCATGCAAATCCAAGATGCTGCAGCCCTGGCAGAAGCATCAGAGACATCATATGCTGGGCACAGCAAATGTTTGCCAACTTCAGTACCAGCAGACAATGTTTTAAGCAGATCAGTCTTGGCAGAGCCATCAGGCAAAACCTGACAGCAGTACCATCAGCTTTCCACAGGCTGTTCTGATATTTGATCATGTGGGCTTGGTAGCTTGCAATCCCAAGGCCCAATGATGCAGAGGTATAAGTATGTTTGCCCATCACATCCACTCTCCTAGATTCCTTGTCTGTAGGCAAAGTACTCATATGTCTAGGGGATCTAGACCTATCATGAACAACCATGATGGCCACAGAGTCAGTTTCTGGCTGGTTGGCATAATAAGGTGTAGCAAATGGTGCAGGATACTGATGATCAGCATTTCTAGGAACTATAGGCAGTGAGTTTGGACTCTACCATGAAACAAAAGTAGCATCCTCTAATGGAGGATATATAGATGGAATGATAATGGAGGGGAGCAGGGAACCTCCAAAAATCCCATGAGATTCCCTTTAGTGGAATCTTCTTCTTTTACAGCAAAGCCCTTGGCAGACTGCATTTACTGCATCATAGCTTGTAAAGATGGATCCTCCAGAGGAGATCTGGGACTATAAACTGTTGAGTCCTCACTACATGTTGAGAGGGTAGAACTAGAGTGAGGGAGATCCTCCAGAAATTGTTCTCCTTCATATTCCTCCTCTAAATCCTCCTCTAAGTCCATGAGGTCAGGATTATATTCCATTTCATCATTGTCAGCACGATCAACGATGGGAGCCACAGAACGGACCAGCGACACCGGCGGTGGCTGAGAGGCAGGAATCTGTGGCATGCTATTGGAACCCATTGAGGGAGACTGAGTGCCAGAAGGCCCCACTGGTAGAATAACTGATTGCACTGGCAATCCTGGCAGAATGCAGTGAATCATTTCAGAAAATGGTACCAGTACAGCCTGGGAGGTGACGGCACCTTGCAAAGGGGCCAGAACTACCTGCGTCAATGAGTCTTTGCCTGATGATGATGGTGTCATACCATCCGTAGTAGATACAGCAGCACCTCATCCAAGCCCTGACCTTGGTGTCTCAATGACAGTCGGGGTTAGTTGATGCTGCTGCAGTGGGTACCGATGATTACATATCTTTCCTCAACAGCAACTGGGACCTCGCTGGCGAAGCAGACTTGTTCTTTTCTCTGTGTCTGTGCTTATGGCCAAATGATGAGGAAGCCCACGATAATGACCCTTCTGTGTCCCAATCCCTAGACTTTGATGGCAATGTTTTGGCTGAAGCAGATTTGGAAACCTTTTCTTTGTCCATATCTTTCAATGTCTTTAATAGAAGAACATTTTCTAGAGCTTTCTTAAGGCATCACCTTGTAGCCTGACTAAAGCTCTGGCAAATCTCACAAATCCTCACATTGTGAGACAGGCCCAAAAAACACACACAAACCATGTGTGTGTGTGTGTGTGTGTCCTCTTTATAAATCTTATCTCCACCCTTACAATATTGAAATATAGGCTCTTTTGACTTTGGAGGCATACAGAGATGACAACAGAACACTAAGAAAAGTAAAATAACAGATGGCAATGACTACTTTCATGATATTTCCTTCAGCATGTCTAATGAGGATGATTGATGGTGGGAGAAAGAACTGTGACGTGATGGGGCCTCCCATGTTATATATGCATAGACACTACACGTCATTGCGAGTGGCCCCTGGCTAACAGAAAGTTTCTGAGTTGTCCTTGTGTTGATGGCTTATAGTTCCAAAGGTGTGGCCTAATGAAGGAGATATCCTCAAAAAAGATCTGAAGTTCCAAAACTTGTTAAACTGAAGAGAATATTCTTATAAGTAACTTAAGTGACCCTTTATAACGTTTAAATCTCTTAAAGACACATGCCCTCCTGTGTAAATGCAAAAAATGTTTTTTTCCCCATTAAAAATGTCTTTTAATATTTACTGTTAGTCTATCAGGGGGCCTCCTGGCACATTATAATCTTTTTCTAATTATAACTGGCTCAGGTTCTGGTTTAGGCACAATCAGGGCTAATCTCCAATGGGTGTAATTTATGCGTGAATCGTGCGTAAATCGCATGCGTGCCTATGTGGCCCCAGACAGGGACAGGGTGCCATGGATTCATGATCTCAAACATCCACAGGTCATCTGTCCATGGCCATGCCCCTCTGTTGTGTAGCAAGATTGGGGCTGTGCGGGGATGGAGTGTGGGAGGCAGGCAGGTATCCAATCAGATGCCCAGCCTGTGTCCCAGAGTAGATCCCCTGCCCTGTGGGTGCGGGTGTGTGTGGAATGTTGTTGGTCTGGGTTCTTGAATGCTGGGGACACTTGCCCGAATGGCTGGCCCCAGCTCACCATTTCAGCCAGCATTGGGTTGGGGCAGAAATATGCAGGGGTGACCCCACTGCTGCCATGCCCCACCAGTGACTGTTGCATGTGTGTATACTCACTTATGGCACGTTCCCCAAGGTGTAGCAAATCCCACACCATCCTGGCACTTCACGTCTTTGTGAATAGCGTGGAGTGTGGGCACACTCCTTGGCATACTCCTAACCCAGTACAGGTACAGAGAGGGATGATTGGCATGGGGATCTGGCACGCAACTGGCGGGTGCACCATTTGTGCATGTTGCCAGACTCCCATGACATGAGTATTTCTCATAGGGCTGGTTACCTGCCACAGATACATGGTGCATAGGCACTATGCCCTTTTAAGAATAGGACCCAGTATTTTTCTGTTCCTCAAACAGTTTGCGAAGTATACCCATGCTCTGATAAAGCCTGTATCCATCCACCCCCTGCCTCTCTGGCTGCACCACCACCTGTGGTGTGGTCATCCAGGTTGCAGTATTGCAGCAGAGCCTGCAACCCCTCTCCCTCTCAGAGGAGGAGAGTGTCCTGTGGGATGTACAATCCTCCTCCTTGAGGCAGGCCTGAGATGCCCCAGACATGTTCCAAACTGAAGTCACCAGCATCATGAGCAGTAGGCCTACTACACCACTGCCTAGGGATCCATTTCAGTCCCTCTGCCCATCCCCAGGTAATTTCAAATGAGTACAGGTTGTCCTGGAGGGAATGGAATGTATGCTAAACATGACAGATTTTCACTTGTTGTACTTGCTTGCTTTCTTATGCCGAATTAAAGGCAGGGTAAACCAGAGGCAAGTAGGTGTAAACATGTCTGTTTAAGAACAATTCTGCTGGGCTCTTCCGAGTAGCAGAATGTGGCATATTTCAATAGATGAAGAAGTCTTCTATACAGGGGTGCACAAATATCCTTGGGTCTTGTCTACAGCCTGCTTAAAATTTACCAATCTCTCAGCAGCACCATTAGATGCAATATGTATGGGGAGTTTAGTATACTTGATCAAATTTATCTGCACAAGTGTCTGAATTTCACCAGAGGTGAACTGTGGGTGGTTGTCACAAACTTCTTCCTCTGGAAGTACATATACAGCAAACATGTTTTGCAAACTCTCTTTTGGTTTTTCTTTTGTTGTACTTAAAACATAGAAACATAAAAAACAGAAAAGGACCACTTGGCCCACCCAGTCTGCCCAGATTTTCCCTGCCTGATCTGTCTCTGCAGAAGGAATGGGGGGGGGGCTGAGGCTAAGGAAAAGGGGGGAAGGGGTGGAGATGGGCCCATTTAGTACAGAGAGAGTCAGGGAAGAACTTGGTAGGGTGAAGGTGGACAAGGCCATGGGACTGGATGGACTGCATCCGAGGGTGATCTGGGCGCTAAGGGAGGAGTTAGCCACCCCACTGGCAAGATTATTTAACCTGTCCTTGGATGCTGGGAAAGTGCTGGAGGACTGGAGAAGGGCCATAGTCATGCCAATACACAAGGGGGGGTAGAGAGGCAGTGGTGGCGAGGGTCATGGAGGCACTCATCAGGGAGATGGTGGAGCAGCACCTGGAGGGAAATGGATTGCTGAACAACAGCCAGCATGGGTTCACTAGGCGGAGGTCATGCCAGTCCAATCTTATCAATCTAACAACTGCCATGAGCTTCTGAAGAAGGACTGGTTGGTCCGAAAGCTAGAGCACTTTGTTCTTGTTGTTACATCTATGTTGGTCCATTAAAAGGTATCAAATCATTTGCTTCCGGATCTAGTCCAATCTTATTGAATTCTTTGACTGGGTGATGCAGGAGATAGACCGGGGGGGTGGACATGGCCTACCTGGACTTCAGTAAAGCCTTTGACACTGTTCCCCACAGAAGATTTGTCAATAAACTGGGAAGTATGGGGGTGGGGGACAAAATAACTAGATGGGTGGAAAACTGGCTAACTGACAGGACCCAGAGGGTGGTAGTGAAGGGAAAGTACTCTAGCAAGGGACAAGTGATGAGCAGGGTACACCATGGGTTGGTCCTGTAGCCGCTCCTCTTCAGTGTCTATATATGTGACATTATGGATGGACTGAAATGACAGGTGGTGCTCTTTGCGGATGACATGAAAATCTGCAATAAGGTAGACACTGAGGGATGGGTGGAGGACATGTGGCAGAACCTGAGGGCACTAGAAGGGTGGGCGTAGACCTGACAACTGAAGTTTTACATCAGGAAGTGTGCAGTTATGCACCCAGGGACAGAGTACAAAATGGGAGGGGAAGGAATCAGGGAGACAGATCAGGAGAAGGATCTGGGTATAATAGTCTCTAGTGACCTTAAAGTGGGGAAACAGTGTACTAAGGTGGTGGGGAAGGCCTATGGGATGCTGGCTAGTATTGGCAGGGGAATCACTAGCAGGAGGGGGGAAGTCCTAGTACCCCAGTACCAGGCTATGGTGAGACTGCACCTGGAATACGGAGTCCAGTTCTGGGGGCCTCACTTGCAAAAGGACATAGACCAGATGGAATGGGTTTAGCTAAGAGCAACCAAGATGGTGAAAGGGATGAAGGGCAAGCCATATGAGCAGAGATGCAGCAAGCTGGGGTTATATACCCTGGAGACCAGAAGGGAGAGAGGGGATATGATAGAGACCTTCAAATACGTCAAGGGGTTAAACAAAGGGGGCCCGGGGCTGGCATATTCAAAATGAAGAGGGACACTGCTACTAGAGGGAATAGCCTGAGACTACAAGGGGGGTGTTATGGGGGAATGTGAGGGGGAGATTCTTTATGGAGAGGGTGGTGGATGCCTGGAAAAGGCTTCCGGAGGAGGTTGTGGGGGTGGAGACAGTGCTGGGATTCAAGAGGGCTTGGGACAGGCATAAAGGGCATAAAGGGCTATGGGGGGAGGGGTGAAAACCCAGGGAGGGAGGAAGTAGGCTGGGGGAAGTGCAGACTGGATGGACCATGGGGTCTTTTCTGCCATCAAGTTCTATGATTCTATGACCCTAGCTGGTTTGCGGTGACCCTCCCTCCTTCATGCTTATTTACTAATGTACCCCCATGTCTATCCCATGCAAGCTGGAAGCTCCCTACTGTTTTCACTTCCACCACTTCCACTGGCAGTCTGTTCCAGGCATCTACCACCCTTTCAGTGAAGTAGTACTTTTTCACATCTCTCTTAAACTTTCCCCTTCCAACTTCATTGCATGCCTCTGGTCTGGGTGCTCTTTTGTCTTTGAAAGAGACCCACACCCCGCACCCTGTTCATCTCAGTAAGGTACTTGTCAGTCTCTATTATGTCCCTCTTGCTCTCTATCTACTCCAGGGTGTACATGTTGTGATCTCTCAGTCTCTCCTCATAGGGCTTCTTGTGCAACCCCTGCACCATTTTAGCTGACCTCCTCTGGACTGCCTCCATTCTCTCTATGTTCTTTATTTATTTGAATTTTGGTAACCAGGTAAGTCCACTGAGCCAATAGCAGTCCCTTTTTCAGGGACGACCCAGGAGAGCAGCAAAGGATGTACAGTACAGAACAATTTCTGATGTGTGACCTCCAAAACTGGACACAGTACTCCAGATGGGGTCTCACCAGTGTGCGATACAGTGGCAAGACCACCTCCCTCCTCCTGAAAGAGATACCCATCCATATGAACCCCAGCATCCCACTAGCCCTATCTCCTGCTTTGTCACAATGCCCTGCCATTTTGAGGTCATCAGTTATGATAAGTCTAAGGTCCTTTTCCTGCTTAGTGAGTGCCAGTACTCAGCTCCTGAGTCCATTTGCCCTAGGTGTATGATGTTGCATTTTTTGGCACTGAACCCCAACTGCCATGCGCTTGACCACTCCTCAAGTTTCCCAAGATGCATGCACATTCTTTCTACCCCCTCCTGAGTGTCAACACTATTGCAAATTTTAGTATCATCTGCAAAAGTCATACCTTCACTTCCAGTTCTTTTGCAATGTCACTTGTGAAGACATTTAAGTGGACCAGTCTCAGCAGCGAGCCCTGCGGCATCCCACTGATTACTGTCCCAGCATTAGCGGGAGTGCCATTAACCACCACCCCCTTCTGTTGCCTATCCATTAACTAGTTTCTAACCTAATTCATCACTTTGGATTCTACCCCAGGCTCCTTAATTTCTAAATCAGTCTCCTCTGCGGCACAGTGTCAAATGCTTTGCTAAAATGCAGATAGGCCATGTCTGCTGTCCTTCTCTGATCTATTTACCAGATCACACAGTCAAAAAAATCTATCTTATTCATGTGGTATGTCTGCCCCCCCGTGAATCCATGCTGCCTGTTGTCTTACAGCCCATTGGATTCAAGATACCCTGCCAGTCTCTCCTTTAGCAGTGTTTCCATTAATTTCCCCACCACTAAAGTGAGACTGACTGTCCTATATTTACTAGACTTCTCCCTGCTGCCACTCTTATGTAGAGGGACCATGTCAGCTCTTTTCCAGTCCTCCAGAACCTAACCAGTTTCTAGTGAACTATTGAATAAGGCTGTCAGTGGGGCAGCTACTGTAGCATCTTCCCGAGTTCCTTTAGTATCCTTGGGTGTATACCATCTAAACCCATAGCTTTGCCCACCTTCAGAGCTGCAAGTCCCTTCAGGACCCCATCCTCTAAAAATGAACTTGTGTTCACCTCTCGCCTCTCTGTTTCTGCTACTCCATGGTTGTTCATCCCCCATCCCTCCATTGTGAAGACTGGGCAGAAGTACATGTTCAGGATAACAGCTTTTTCTTAGTCCTCTTCTGTGCAGTCTCCCCCTTCCACTCTCCTAATCCTCACTATCCCTCCCCTTGCTTTTCTCTGCCATATGTATTTGAAGAAAATTTTATCCCCTTTAGCTACCCCAGTGGCTATCCTTTCCTCTGTCTGTGCCTATGCTTTCCTCACCACCTTTCCTGCTTCCCTGTGCTTTACTTGGAATACCTCCCTGTCCTCCTCCCTCTGTGATTCCTTACACCTCCTGAATGCCACCTTTTTTTCTTCACCACCTTGGCCACTTCCCTAAAGAAGCATTACAGTTTTTTCTTTCTACTTTTATTAACTTCCTTCATGCATAGCTTGTTGCCTTATTTATGCCCTCCCTTTTTTCACCACCCTGCCTCTATCCCTCCCAGGCAATCCTCCCAAGAGGCAGTTTCTGAGGAAGGCACCCATTTTTTGTAAAATCCTCCCTCCTAAACTTCAGGACTCTTATCATCATGTGGCTTGCCTCTGCTACTGGACATTGGTACCTCTTCTAGTCATCTTGAGTATGCATAAATCAGTACTAAAATATTTTTCGTTCTTTTTCTGCAAAATCCATATGTACTCTCTGCAGCTGTTTGACTGCCAGCTTCTTAAGTGAAGAGGTTCTGTAGCCAGCATAGTACAGTTATTCTAAAAGATTTCTCACTGACAGACCTATATCATTGTGTCCTGCTCTATAGCCACCACTCTTCCACATGCTATTCGCTCTGTCCCCTTCCTCTTTTCTTTCAAAACCTTCCTTCATAACTTCTTTACTTGTTACATACCAATGAAAATAGTCATTTTATGGCTAGGGCACTTACCGGTTAACAAAAGCTAAATAAAATAAATAAATAAATTTCTTATAAGGGTATCTACTTTATTGTTTTATTGTACTGCAGACTGTTATATTCCCTGTGAACTACATAGACCAGGGTGCCTTGCATGGCTCAGTGAGATGATATCTTAGTACAGACTGAAAGAAATAGTAATAAAGCAAGCAAGTAAGGTTTCATTTCTAAAGCACCCTATCCATGAAGCTCAGAGCACTACACATAAAACAGGCAGATGAGGAACTAGCTAGCTATCTAAGAATTTAGTAACAGTTTAAATAAACAATAAACTAAGCCCCAAAGGCTTCCCTACAAAGATGCACCTTCTGATGATGAGATGTATCCAGTGTTGTTAACAAACATGCTCCCATCGGACAATGCAGGGCCAAAGGTCTCTGTGCCACGTGGGTCAACAGCGATCTTAGGAAAACCATGTGACTTAGGAATAAGGCCTGTGAGCAATATGAGAAATCTGGCCATTTTTCTGACTGTCACACCTATAGACACCTCAGGAATGCCTGTAAAAATAGTCTGAAGAATGTTAAATGGTCACACCTCAGGTCTCTACAGATTAAAAATCTGTCGAATCCCCAAAATCTTTGGTCCCAAATTAATTTGCTACTCAAAGGCAGGTCCAATATTTCCTCCAGAGAAATGTCCACCAATGGACTAATTCTCTCTGAATCCCCTATTCATTATCTCTGGGTTTAACAGCTTCTTCACTGACTTAGATTGGTTTAAGACCTCCACTAGCTGACAGCTCTGATATCTCTCTGCCTCCTTATCAGCCACCTGACCTGACTCCCCAACCTAAATTCTACCTTAAATTAGTTATCATGAAGGAAGTTCTCAAGCAGCTTAAGGGTATAAAAGATGAAGGCTCCCCTGGTTTCGATACCCTGGAACTGAAGTTCCTTAACATTTCTGCACCCATAATTGTGACTTCTAGCATGATATCCTATTAGTAAATCTTTCCTCCTGGATATTGTCCCTGAGAAGTGGAACATGGCTCTTGTGATTCCTATCCACAAAGGGGGGCAAAAAGATATGGATATGATTGAGAACTACAGACTAATCTCCCTTCTCTGCTCAGTTGTTAAAATCCAGGACAGACTACTATATGATCAACTCCAAGCCTTCCTTGAGCGCAACCACTCCCTGACCAATGTCCAGCATGATTTTCATAAAAACCATGGAACCGACACACCCCTGGTATGCGTAACCTCAGATATTCTTAATGCCATGGACTTAGGTATGGCTATGGGAGTGATCTTAGTCAACCTGATGAAAGTGTTTGACCTAGTCAGTCATCATGACCTATTATTATCTGAACTAAGGGTCACGGGCCTGGATGACCTCTCTTACTGCTGGTTCAAAAACTACCTGCCTGGATGAAAACAGCATAAAATGGCAGGGTTGCACTTCTGCTCAAGGGGTTGATTATGGATGGGGTACCCCAAAGCTCTATCCTTGGTCCCCTCCTCTTCTCCTTATTCATAAATGATATGAGGGAACGCAGCGGGATGAAGATAGGGAGGAATACCAAACTTCCCTAAGGGAAACAGGGAAGGCAGTAAGAGAGGCAAAGGCCCAAACTGAGGAAACACTAGCATGAACAGTAAAAGAAGGAGACGAGACTTTCTATAGATACATTAGTGAAAGGAAAAAGTTGAGAGGGTATTGCTAAGATCAAAGGGGATAAGGGGGAGTGTGTGGAGGAGGACCAAGGAAAAGCATCTATCCTAAATAGATACTTCTGCTCAGTATTTACTGAGGAGAAGGTAGGGCAGGACCCACAACTCAGCACCATGGACACAGGAGGGAGGGAGGGAATGATGTACAAATCCCTTCACTAAAGAAAGCATCCTACAAGAGCTCACTAAGCTCATGGTGGACAAGGCAATAGGACCTGAAGGCATACATCCCAGGGTACTAAAGAAGCTAAGGGTGGAACTAGCAGAGTCGTTAGCAAAACTGTTTAGTGAGTATCTGAGCAGAGGAGAAGTCCCAGAAGACTGGAGAAGGGCACAAGTGATTCTGCTCTACAAGAGTGGCAGCAGGGAGGAGGCAGGGATTTACAGACCAGTCAGTCTTACCTCAGTAGAGGGCACAATTATGGAGGCACTTCTTAAGGAATGAATAGTGCAACACCTGGAATCCATAGGAACACAGGATCCAAGACAGCATGGGTTTACAACAGAAAGGTCCTGTCAAACTAATCTCATATATTTCTTTGACTGGGTAACCAGAGTGGTGGACCAAGGGGGTGCAGTTGATGTCACCTACCTTGATTTCAGCAAAGTTTTCTATACTGTTCCACATAGAAGATTGATTAATAAGCTGAGTAGGCACAGAGTGGGTCAGAAGTTGGTCAACTGGGTGGCAAACTTGTTGGCGGGTAGAAAACAGAAAGTGGTGATAAATGGTATACAGTCAGAAGAGATGCAAGTTACAAGTGGGGTACTTCAGGGATCAGTCCTGGGGCCAGTCCTCTTCAATATCTTCATCATTGACATTGCAGATGGACTGGAGGGTAAGGTTTGCCTATTTGCAGATGACACCAAGATCTGCAATAGAGTAGATGATCCAGATGGGGTGGGCAGAATAAGACGAGATCTGGAAAAACTTGCAAAATGGTCAGAAGAATGGCAACTGGGGTTTAACGCAAAGAAGTGCAAGATCATGCACATAGGGAAGAGAAACACTGAAGCTACCTAAAGGTTGGGAGGGGAGTTGCTTGCAATCCCAAAGGAAGAAAGAAACTTGGGCATCATCATCACAGGTGACCTGAAATCATCCAAGCAGACCACTAAGCAGTAGTATACAGAGGAGGATGTTGGGGTGTATTAGTAGGGGTATCACAAGTCATAAGAGGAGGTAATAATCCCCTTTACAAGGCATTGTTAGGCCCCCATCTGGAGTATCTGGTGCAGTACTGGAGGCCGCACCTGCACAAGCACATTAACAAAATGGAGGCAGTCCAGAGAAGGGCAACCAAAATAGTGCAGGGACTGTATCAGAAAACATAGGACAGATTAAAGGAGCTCAATGTGTATACCCAAGAGCAAAGGAGGGAGAGAGTTGATATGATCGAAACATTCAAATATCTTAGGGGCATTAACAAGGTGAAAGAGCCTAACATGTTTCAATATAAGAAAAATAGCAGGACTAGAGGACACAGCATGAGATTAGTAGGAGGCCGATTAGGGGGTAATGTGAGGAAGCTCTTTTTCACAGAAAAGGTGGTCTATGCATGGAACAGCCTACCTCAGGAAGTGGTGGATATGACTACAGAGCAGTGCTTCAAACAGGCATGGGATAGGCATAAGGGAGCAGTACAGATGAGTATGAATAGATAGGCCATTGACAGAGCAAAGGCCTATGGCACATTCATAAGGTAGAAGAAATGGGCAGACTGGATGGACCTTGTGGTCCTTTATCTGCCATTAACTTCTATGTTTCTATGTTTCTATGTTAAACTCTGGTGGTGCCACAGTACAGCAGTATGTGGATTATGCTATATTACATAGGTCCTCTGCTGATTTAAGTAAGCAATAATACCTGATAGGGTGGGTGGTATTGGGCTATTCTGGACCACCCAGGGGAGTAATGAGGCCCAACGCTGCAAACAGAGGGCATTATAGCCCCTGGAAGGTCTGGTATATCCCAATACTGCCTACCCGGGAGGGTATAATTGTGCTTAGAAAATGGGCATATGTAGTATTTATGTAAGACAAATTAACATTTTGAAAAAGTTTAAATAATCACTTTAAAATTATGTTAAAAAGGACTTTTCTTTGTAAAGCGGTCCCTCCACTAATTGGGTTGTGCTGCATTCAATAGCACAGAGTGATTTTCTGAGGTTGGTTCCTTTTCTCCCTCATCTCCCCTCATAGGAGAGAGTTTTCTTTTCTGTTTCATATTTTTTTGGGGGGTCCCTATAGTTATCTTGTTAGCTGGATTTGGAGACAGAGGAGGTATTATGATAAATAGATGAAGACGGAGACGGTACAGCAAATGCGATTGGTTGCTCTGTGTGCTCATGGTAAAGTGAGACGAGTCAGCAGGAAAGAAAAAGAAAGATGAACAAAATGGGGAGGCAGTACTCTAAGGCTGCTTTGTTTTTAACTGAAATTGAGAACTTTCTCATTTTGTGCCTTTTGTGGTTTCAGAGTGTCAGCGAGGGGGTTAGATCAAGGGTGGAGTGGGGAATAGCTCAAGAGCGCTCAGAGGAATGGCTGCCTCTGTTTTATAATTGAAGCTTGCTGTTGTAAATACTGGACTGGATTTTTTTTATTTGAAAGCTGGTACATGGGAGCTGCGTAGGAGAATATAACATGGTGTTTGTGATCGGAGGCTCGGACTGTTTCACAATATGGGCAGCAGGCAGATGCAGCAAGCAATGCGGGGATCGACTTATGAAAAAGAAGGTACAATGTAGAGTACCAAAACCTGTTGTGTCACTTGTTAGGGAAAAAGGAACAGATGGTTTTGCGACACAGAGTTGGGGGGGTGACAGGGTGGGGGTAATTGCTAAGCAGCAGTAAACTGTGGGCTGGCATCTGGAGGAGGGGGTGCAAGATCGCAGTCAGTAGAGTGGTGCCATTAGAAATGAGCATGGCTGGGAGAAACACTCAATTATTCTCTCTTTCACCCCAACCGGTCCCATAATAAGAACTGGTGTGTGTTTCTTTTTGTTTTAAGCATAGATATTTTACATGTAAGCCCCCTTTGGGGACTTACTAGTTAATTTGGTTGTGGCAGCAGTGTCTGGAGCTTGGGGCCCTGTCTGCTGGCGGGGGAGGGGACTCAGCACAGAGGGTATAAGAAGGGAAGGTCTTTGGCACAAAATGGGAGAACACAGAGGGAGGAGAGAAAGAAAAGAAGCGGCCTGAGTTTGTTTAGGCTGTTACGGCTGTTAGGGCCAAAGTTCGGGGCCGGGGTGGGCCACTTTCCACCCTGGCCCACCATCCTTGAAGTTTAGTGATCGGACGTCTGGGGGGGGGGTCCAGAGCCTGTACTGGGATCACCTGTGCCTTTTTAAGGAGCCAGAGCCTAGGAAGAAAGTTGGGGCCCACCTCACAATCTCTGGCACCTTGGTGGGTCAATGTAGTGTGGATCCCTTGCTATCCTCATCTGTGGGCAAGAGCATGTGAAGCTCATGCCAGGTTGTTGGGGCAGTGCAGTGGTGGTAGTCCATGCTGCAGGGAGGTCAGTGGTAGCAGCCTGTCTCCCTTTTCCAGTGTCACTTCAGCCTGGCTGGGAAGTGTCTTGGAGTCTATGCAGCCTAAGAGTGGAAAGTGCATGGGTCTCCGGGATTGCCAAGGCTAAGAGAAATGCCCTGGGATGCTCGGAGCTGCAGATGGCTTAGGATAGAGGAGACTAGGCATTTCCTGCTGGGATTTTGTTGCTGTAGCAGAGACCATCCAAATGGGAGCTCCAGATTCAAACCACCGGTGCTGGGAGGTACTGCTCATTTTCTCAGCTACGCTATATATTGTAGCTGGTAATGTGGTGAGTGGCTAGTGTGTTCGTGGAATAGACATTTTAAAAGTAAGTTTTGTGTAGGAGAAAAGTTGGAGGAAAGATCTTGTGTGGCCAGTCTTTTGGCCTGCTAATGTTGCTGCTGTCAGGATTCACAGAGTATTTTTGGCCCTGAGGGAGCACTGTTGCCTTTGGGAAATGAAAGTTTGCTGCAGACTGTATTGGGCTCAATGCCCAGAAGGTTACTCACCAATTCATTTGCACCCTACGCTCTATGGATTATCTTAATTAAATTTACAAAATTAAATCAGTTCTTTCTTCTTTTACCCCAAAGTGGACAATGGACTTTGTTATAGCATCTGTCATTGCATTAACTAAGCTTGCCCCCTCAGCCATTGTTCTCCCCTTGCTGCTGAAGTAACGCCTGCACCCCCTGAAAACATCTCATCTGAATCCAGGTAATGAGTTAATTTTCTGGGACTGTGTTTCTAGCTGCAAGTGCCCCCCTCCCCTCAAAGTACCATCTGGCATACCCCTAGACACCAGGAAGGGGGAGGCTTACATACATTTATTCTGGATTTTGTTTGAGTGAGCTGGATGTGGGGGGGGAGCTCTGCTCACTCACTAAGTGAGTTAGAAAAATGGTGACAATTTCACTTCGGCCAATGAGGAAGGAGGGTAGGCACAAGGATACCTGTGTGGGTGTAGGGGCACTTGAGCTGGTACTTTTTATTTCCTGGGCATCTAGTGTAAGTTAATGTACCCCTGGAAAGAGTACCAGCCAATCAGATGACAGGAAATAACAAGCCTATTTTCTAAATTGCATTAACATCCACCTGGAAAATTACTTCCACCTCCTTGAAAGTTGGTTCCTGAAAAACAAACCTGGAAAATGATTTCCATCTTCTTGAAAGTTGGTTCCTGAAAAACAAATGTCTACGTAATGCCACCCCCCAAAAAAAAACACCCCAAAAAAGCCAAAGCCATGCTTTTTGGTCATAAGAATCTTGGCCCAGAGAGACAGCACCTCCTTAGGCTCTTCACTATCAATGGTGTCAATCTGGAGGTACAATCATTCAAATACTTGGATGTTGTGTTGAACCAAACCATGACATTTGAACCCTATGCAGATGCCTTGGTTAAAACTCTGCATCAAAAGCTTGGCCTCCTCTACAGGTTTATTCCTTACCTCTCAAAAGCTGCTTGCTTAGCAATTGCTAGCAGCACCCTCCTACCTATCTTCTTCTGTGGTGCCCCAATGTTACAGTCTGCTCATGAAACTGTCCTTTCCAGACTTAAGGCTCTATATTACAGAATCAGGTGTTTTGCAGAAGGTGCTCACTCCAGAGACCACCACTGTACAGTGCTTGCAACTCTGGGATAGCCTTCTTTTGAGACTAGGCTGCATTATCCCCTGTACTGTCTTATTTTTAAGCTACTGAAACTCTCCCCCCCCCCCAGTCTCGCTGATATAATCTAACATAAACAGTATGCATGGCCCATGAGATCTGCACCCAGCCCACTGCTGGATATCCCCAAGGTGTGTTGAGCAGTCGGAAGGAGATCCATTTCCTTCTCAGCCCCGACTCTGTGGAACTCTCTACCTCATGAGGTTCTTACATGTCCCACCCTAGTACAGTTCAAAAAGAGGCTTAAAACCCTGCTCTGGATGACAGCTCCCTGTAATTGTAATTGCTGACCTATTGCTTTGTTGGTGTACCTCATCGTGGAACAAAGTGAAGCCGCCACAGCCAGAGAGCAGCTGTGGCAGCTTTCCTTTGTTCCATGGTGTGGCAGCCAGTGGGCTGCTACAACGGCGATCTAGGTCTGGGAAAGAGGGCTGTACTTTGGAGAGGTCTCCTGCCTTGAAATTTGTGGAGCCTTTCAGGAGCCACTGCTATTTCTACTTGAAGTCGAGCTGCTGAGTCTAGTGGGTGAGCCATCTCAGCGTCTGTGGCCTAGGCTAGGGTCAGCTGGGACTCAGACTTGTGCTGCTGGGCTAGGTGGAAGTGGAATATGATCCCAAGCCTGAATGCACCAGAGGAATATTGGCCAGAGATTTGTACTCATATTCGACCTCTGATCTGGTAAAAACATCCTGTTTGAAATCTGCACACAACTGTAGTTTGAGCACATGGATTAGAATCAAGAAGAAATCGCTCAATTTAGTAAAGCTGTGTGGTGTATTGCAAAGGTGTTTTAATCTCAAGAAACTGTGGTTTTTAATTCTTGTGGAGTGAGAGTCCTTAAGAATTGAACACTTAGACCTATTAGCCCAAGGAGGTGGGAGCTCCTAGGACTAATTGCCAAAGTGGTGTTTCTTCTTATTAAAATGATTGTAATTTCCTGGACTTTATGGAGTAAAGAAGTGGATTTGGTCATTTACTAGCCCAGGAGGTGGGAGCTCCATGGGCTATTCTTTCCTTCGTTTGGAACAGTTTCTGGACTGGGTTACATCCAATTTTATTTTACTTTGCTTCAGATTTGGACTGTGTTATATTATCTTGATTAGTGGCAATTGCATATTAATTCTATTTAAAGTGGTGGATTTTTGTTATTGTCTGAAGTTGGTTTGGGGGGGATTGTGGTGGTGATAAATATGTGATTTCATCATGTTGGTGATTAGTATGTGTGAGTGAATATAGTGTGTGAGTATATGTGTGTTTACTGTGACTACTGTTAACTCAGTAAATTAGTGGAGATGTGCTGGCTGAGGACATTGGTGGTCAGGCACTACTCGCCCACCAGACTCAGGGATCTTCATCCTTTTGACAGTCCCCCTTTCACACCAGAAGTGTATAGACATTGTAGGGCACTGGAGATGGTCAGAACAGGGAGGAAACGGAGATCGGCTGGGCCTGGTGGGACTGTGGAGTGAGGCGGAAGGATTGGGGTGGTGGGGATGAGAAGATGCCCTGGGGTGAAATGGGTCCAGGAGAGGGGTCCCCCATACCTGGTTCCCATACCCAAGAGCTCCACATTTAGTGGACAAATCACTGGGTCTGCCTTACCTGCCTACCCTTCTCGGGCGGTGTTGTGCAATGTCAGATCTATAAACAACAAGACAGCAATTATTGCTGATCTTGTTGGAGCAACAGATCTGGCTTGCATCATTGAGACCTGGCTGGATGAAAATGCTAGCCCAGTACTGGAATAAGCTATTACAGCTGGATACTCGGTGATACACCACCCGAGAAAGGATTGTAGGGGTGGGGTAGTTGCCGTTTGTTTTAAGTCAGATCTAGGCCCTGTAGCTATCCCAGTGGGAGGGTATTCCATGACATAGGCAACTGCGATTGGGTGCCTACAAAAATGGAGACTCAATCACGGTGCATGTCATCAGGGCTACCCACCAGGGAGGGCAATCAGATGGGGGGTTTGCACATATAGTGACAGGATGTCACTACATGTATGCACGGGGGGAGGCAACATGCTCAATGAGAGGTGGGAGGGCGGGAGGGAGGGACTATGAGGTGTGGTGCCATGGTGAGCTGCAGCTGGCCCCATTGTGTGGTGGGTAGGTTCAGGGCTGGGGTTCTGAGGGTGCTGGGTTTGGGTCCAGGTGCAGGTACATTTTCTTGTGCCTGGCCCCAATTTTTTTTCAGTTTTGCACCTCCCCAACATGCTTCCCCCGGTGTTGAGAATTCTATAGTGGGGGAGGGGGTGCGGTGGGTGCAGCCCCCCACATAAAACAGTAAAATTTAAGTCCTCAGCACCCTTTTGCTGTGTGCTGGAGGGTCCATTGTCAAAATGTATTTTCGGCAGTATACAGTTGCCCTCATGACGATTGCCTTTCGGCGGTCGGCGTTATAACATAGAACCCAATGGGAGAGACCAGATCCTTTGAATGTATCATGGTTGCAGGTTTAGGTTGCAGGATCCTTCTAATCTATTGTCCACCCGGGGATGAGAAGGAATTCCTGCAGGTCACAGACTTCATCATCGACCAGGTGCTGGAATTCCCGAGATGGATTATTTTGGGAGATTTTAATGCCTGTATCGATGATGAACTCTTGCAGTTTGGACAAGACTTCTTCCAACAACTAATGAATTTGTTGGCCCTTACACAGGTGGTTACCTTTGCAATTCATATTCATGGTCATTCACTGGATCTGGTCTTTCTACTCGAGATGAAGATCTCTGATCTGGGGGTGGAGCCAATCAGGTGGTCAGACCATCATACTATAAGGTTCAGGTAAGAAGAACCCCAATTGACCTGCTCCTACGGAGATGATCCGGTACCACCCTTTAAGGGGTTTGACCCCTGATGGTCTTATGGAGGTACTGGACCTATCAGGTTTTACAAGGGTATGCGAGGAGCTGGGGGAACTAGTACTAGCCTATAATAAGGCAATAACTGGGACCCTCAACTCCATAGCTCCTGTCTGTGTTTCTCCCCCCCCTTTCCCTTCACCAGAAGTCCCCATGGTTTGATGGGACTTTGAAGGAGATGAGGCGAGGGGGTCTAAGGTTGGAGTGGTATTGGAGGAAATCTGGCCTGGCAGATGACAAACTCAGATTGATAGCCATTATAAAGACTATAAATCAGTGCTCTCCTGTAAGAAGGCAGAGTTTCTGTCCAAGGAGATTGCTGCAGCAAGGAATTGACCAGCTCAGCTCTTCAGGACTGTCGACAGGTTGTCAATCCAGTCTGCCTTCACTCTCAAAGAGCTTTCTCACAAACTAAGTGTGATGAGTTTGCTCAATTCTTTGCTGATAAGATTACCACTATAAGGTCAGAGATCTGTTCGACACCCTCCGATGGACCTTGTGGTGATGGGCAGGAGGTTGCAAGCACCAGGCCTGTCTGGTCTGACTTCGGCCAGTTGGCAATTGTAGACATCATACACATCATCCAGGGACTGTGGCTGATCTACTGTAGTTTGGACCAGGGCCCAACATGCCTCCTTCTGGGGTGTGTTGGTGTCATTGGCCCAGTCCTTGCTAGGATAGTTCAATGCTCACTAGAGACAGGAGTTTTCCCCTGACCCACTAAAGGAGATGATACTAGTATTCCTCCTGAAGAAATATTCTCTAGATCCAGACTGCCGGGCCAACTACAGACCTGTCTCTAACCTGCCTTTCTTAGGCAAGGTTATTGAGAAGGTGGTGGCCTTACAACTGGAGGACCATTAAACAACATATGATGTCTATGAGTCCCTCAAATCCGGTTTCAGGAAGTGGCGTAGTACTGAGACCTACCTTGTTCAGGTACTTGATGATCTCCTTATGGTGAGGGATCAAAGGAGTCATTCCATCTTGGTTCTCCTCGATCTCTCCATGGCATTTGACACTATGAACCATGGGGTGTTGTTGGAGCACCTGTGGGATTTTCTGCGGACTGTCTGGTACAGTCCTCAGTTGATTTAAATCATTTCTCACTGGTAGGATGCAGAGAGTGTGATGGGCATTTATTCTTCGGTGTCTCTTCCCCTGTCATGTGGGGTTCCATAGGGATACATCTTATCCCCAATGTTGTTCGTAGTGTACATGCTGTCATTGGGGGACATTATAGGTGGTATGGGTTGGGTTTTCACTACTATGCAGATGACACTCAGTTATGCATGTCCTTTGTGCCCGAACGGGGTGATGCAATCTCAGTTTTTAACAACTGCCTCTCCAAGATTCAGGGTTGGATGAATGTCAACTGGCTGAGGTTGAATCCTGATAAGACCGAGGTGTTGGTAGTTGAGCCAGGTCACCAAAGTGTGGGGTTGCAGGCTGGTCAATTATCTGGGCTTCAGCTTGGAGATGTCCAACTGCTGAACTTGAATCAGGCACAAGATCTAGGTATAGTGTTTGACAGCAGCTTGACACTAAAATCTCAAGTGCCAGCTGTTGTTAAGACCTCATTTTACCATCTGAGGAACATCACTCGGATCAAGCACCCGATTCTGCCTGGCGATTTACTAACTTTCTTTCATGCCTTTGTGACCTCATGCCTGGATTACTGCAGCGCCCTGTACCTAGGCTTACCGGGGTTGATATTTGACAATTGCAGCTAGTGGGGTGTGTTGGTGTCATTGGCCCGGTCCTTGCTAGGATAGTCCAATGCTCACTAAAGACAGGAGTTTTCCGTGATCCACTAAAGGAGGCAGTAGTACTATCCCTTCTGAAGAGGCTGCTGAGCCTGAGACAGGGAGACTGAGAAAGCAGCCACAGCTTCCTTGAGTCAAGGAGGTTATTTTCTAGACTACACTGAACTGAATTATTACTTTTTGGACCTGTGTAAGTAACTAGTATTGATTCTGTTTTTGGGGTGGACTGTTCTTAGTTTTAAGTTTTAAGTTTAATTTGCCAGGGAGGAACTGTAGCTGGGAGATATTTTCAGTCAGTTGTGAGTAGACCTGTTTCTTAGCCTGTGTGAAATACTGTAGGTGTCTGAAAGAAAGGAAGGCACTCCCCAGGGTGGAGGGTAAGAGTTGTAGGTGATTGTTTCTAGACAGCATAGTCTTACTCCCACCCACCCTTCCCCACACCCCCACCCCAAGCGCATAACTTCTTTTATAGCAGGGGCTCTGACATCACTTCCCCAAAACTGCAAATAACATACACCTGTTCATATCCTTAAAGGCACAGCACACTGAATAGGGGGTAGAGACACTCACAAGCTTGTACACACTAAAACAAGAACAAAAAAGCATCTGTAACTGGAAGGGACACAGACATGTGGGGGAGTGGTGCAATGCACTGGCTGTGGAGCAGCAGTCTTCCGGGAGACATTCTGGAGACTGCATTGCTGCCCTATTTGCAGGCACCTCTCTGGTCAGAGGGAGGAGGCTGTTCATCTCCATGTTGACCTGGCAAGGATTCTGGAAACCTGCTCCTCCACCCAGGGACCACCCAGGCCACCACCACTACCTCAGAGGTTTCCAAGAAAGAGGAATGGTTGGGCCACAGTGGGCTCAGGGAGGGTGAGGGTGGTGGAACAGAGGTGCATCCCTCCAGTTGTGCCTCTCTGCAATCCATTTGCCACTCTGGTGAAGCATGGTTCCTCTATGGAGGCACCTGCAGTGGAGACCAAGGAAGATGCTGGGAACATCTACAATGGAGACCCACAGGAGGGTGGCCCAGGACCCCACAGGGGAAGGAAACAACTCCTGGTGGGGGACTCAATTGTTAGGGAGGTAGAACTGGGGGAGGGAGGGGAAAGGGTGGAAAGTTGCCTGCCCGGCACCAAGGCTTGGAGGGACAGGAAATGAATCCTCAGGATCATGGGAGCAGTGACAAGGGGGAGGGAGCTGGATGTCATTATCCACCTAGGGACGAATGACCTGGCTGAGAATGGAATCAGAGCAGTGCAACAGGAGTTTGTGGGGTTGGGGAGGGGCCTTAGACAAATAGCACACATGGTAACTTTCTTAGAAGTGCTACCTGTCTGTGGCATGGATGAGGCTAGGGCACTCTGCACCATGGGATTCAATGACTGGTTGAAAAGCTGGTGCAGAGCTCAGGGATTTGGCTTCATTGGGGACTGGGGCTCCACCTGGAGGGATGCAGGCCTATACAGGTGCAATGGTCTGCATCTATCCTGGAGGGGAACCAGGATCCTAGGTGATAGGTTTAAATGCTTCAATGGCAAGCATTTAAACTAGCCAAGGAATGAGGCACTGAAGAGGAGAAGGGAAATCCTAGCCCCCCCAGAAATCAGGGTAATTAGTGAGGTAAACACCAAGACAGAGCAGTCGATATGGAGAAGGGCAGGCATAAATGGAGAAAAAGGCAAAGGCAGTAGGGACAGGGATGGGGCAAAAAGAAATAAAGCCATAAAAAAATGGAAGGTAATGAGTACCAGTGCCCATAGTCTAGGTAAAATCTCCCTGAATTAGTGGCTTTGATGGAAGAGGGATGCCTGGATATTGTGGCAGTCACAGAAACATGGTACACAGAGAACCATGACTGGGATGTCAACATACCAGGGTACACAATCTACAGGAGGGACAGGGAGGGAAGAAGAGGAGGAGCAGTAGCTCTCTATGTAAGGGAAGGGATCAAAGCAACAGAGCCAAAGGGTAAACAGGGAAGAGAGGAGGCACTGTGGGTCACCCTGGAGACTGGAAATGGCTCCACAATCTGCACATGGGTTGTATACAGACCCCCATCTCAGGGGGAGGAAATGGACAAGGAAATGATAGAAGGCTTCCTTGGGATGGCAGAGAAAGGTGAGATATTGCTGATGGGGGACCTAAATATGCCAGATGTTGACTGAAGCACCTTTGCTGCAGCCACATCCAAGAGCAAGGCCATTCTCGATGCCCTTCAGGGGGCATTCCTCAGACAGCTAGTTTTGGAACCCACTCAGGAGAGAGCAATCTTAGACCTGGTACTCTCAAATGGGGATGGAGAGAGGATCTCTGACCTTGAAGTGGGTAGCCATCTGGGAACAAGTGATCACTAATCTGTGTGGTTCATGATAAACTTAGCTGTAGAGTCAAGCCACACAAAAGTGAAGGTACTGGACTTCAGGAGGGCTGATTTTGTCAAAATTGGAGAGTGCCTCAGAAAAGCACTAGCAAACAGGCAAGAAGGTGGGGTGGAGCAACAATGGGAAAACATCAAAACCGCCATCAAAGAGGCAACAAACCTTTGTGTGAAGCAAATAAACAAATCAAAATGAAAGAAAAAAACACTATGGTTCTCAAAAGAAGTGGCGGGGAAGGTAAGGGAGAAAAAGACAGCATTCAGGAAGTATAAGGAAACACAGAAGGAGCACTGCAGAGAACTGTACCAGTTAAAACAGAATGAAGCGGGTAAGGCAGTCTGAATAGCAAAGGCCCAAACTGAGGAAAAGATAGCCAACTCACTTAAGAAGGACGATAAAAACTTTTATAGGTACATTTGGGAGCAAAGAAAGACTAAGGCAGGGATACTGAGGCTGAACAAAGAGGAAGGTGGTTGGGCAGAGAGCGACAGTGAAAAAGCAGGAATACTGAATGAATACTTCTGCTCAGTATTCACAATGGAAAAACAGGGGGAAATACCTAATCTGGTCAATAGAAGCACTCTCGATAGGGGGTTGATATTAGTCCTTTCACAGAAGAAAGGGTTCTGAAAGAACTCTTAAAACTGAAGGTGGATAAAGCAATGGGGCCTGATGGGATTCACCCCAGAAGTCTAAAAGAACTAAGGGAAGAACTAGTAACACCACTGACTACCCTTTTTAATAAATCATGGGAGGATGGTGTGATACCTAAGGACTGGAGGAGAGCGGATGTGATTCCCCTTCACAAAAGTGGGAGCAAGACAGAGGCAGGAAACTACAGACCTGTCAGTTTGACCTCAGTGGTAGGGAAAATGATGGAATCACTTCTGAAGGAAAGAATTGTTGAGTACCTAGAGGCCAGTGGGGCACAGGACCCAAGGCAGCATGGATTCACAGAGGGAAGGTCATGTCAGACAAATCTAATTGATTTCTTTGACTGGGTGACCAAAGCAATAGACCAGGGAGGGCTGTGGACATGGTCTACCTAGACTTTAGCAAGGCATTTTACACAGTCCCGTACAAAAGATTAATAAACAAATTAGCCAACCTGGGAGTGGGTCCCAGGGTGGTAGCCTGGGTAAAACACTGGTTGGACAACAGGACACAGCTGGTAATAGTAAATGGAGTCCACAGTGAAGAAAGGAGGGTTACTAGTAGGGTACCACAGGGTTCAGTACTGGGGCTGTTCCTCTTTAATGTCTTTATAAGTGACATTGCAGAGGGACTGGAAGGGAAAGTATGTCTCTTTGCAGATGACACAAAGATCTGCAACAGGGTTGATACACAAGGTGGGGTAGAAAGGATGAAAAGGGACTTGGCAATGTTGGAGGAATAGTCAAATGTATGGCAGCTTAGATTCAATGCAAAGAAGTGCAAAGTAATGCACCTGGGAAACAAAAACCCAGGAGAAGAGTACACAATAGGGGGTGAGATACTGACAACAACAAAAATGGAAAGAGACCTGAGGGTAGTCATATCAGACTCCACCTGCAGTAAAGGTGGGCCAGCAATGTGAGAAGGCAGTAAGGAGGGTTGGGGATACTGGGATGCATACAGAGGCATCACCAGTAGAAAAGCAGGAAGTTGTTGGCCCTCTGTACAGACAGTTGGTAAGACTGACTGGAGCACTGTGTGCAGTTCTGGAGACCCCATCTCTGCAAAGACATAGACAGGGTGGAGGCTGCCCAGAGGAGGGCAACCAAAATGATGCAGGGTCTGCATCAGAAGACATATGAAGAAAGACTAAAGGAACTAAAGATGTATAGCCTCAAGGAAAGGAGGGCAAGGGGGGACATGATAGAAACTTTCAAATACTTGGAAGGAATCAACAAAGTCCAAGAGGGTAGCATCTTTCAGAAAAAGAGATGTGCAAAAACAAGGGGTCACAATTTGAAGATAGAGGGGGGACGGCTCAGAGGTAATGTGAGGAAGTATTTCTTCACAGAGAGGGTTGTGGATACATGGAACAGCCTTCATGAAGAGGTCATAGAGTCAAAAACAGTGTGGGAATTCAAGAATGCATGGGACAGACATAAGGCAATTCTAGTGGGGGGTAGGAGGAAGTAGGCTGTTGGTTAACTAGGATCTGCAGCTTATCCGTTAGGTAGGGAAATGGGCAGACTAGGTGAGCCAAGTGGTCCTCGTCTGCTGTCAAATTCTATGTTTCTATGTTAGTGCAGAATGCGGTGGCCAGGTGTTGACTGGCTTACCAAGATCATACCGTATTATACCTGTACTCCGCTATCTGCACTGGTTGCCGGTACATTGGTGAATCACCTTCAAGGTCAGATTGCTGACCTATAAGGCCCTACACAGACAGAGACCTGGCTACTTGCAAGATCTTCTATGCTCTTACTGTCCCTCTACCCACTCTGCTCCGTCAATGAGGGATTGCTAGAGGTTCCCATAGTCCATTTAAAGACCTTTGGGGCACGTACCTTTGCTTTAGCAGCTCCAACCCTGTGGAATGCTCTACCTTATTGGATTAGAAAGTGACAGACCACTGGTAGCTTTAAGGCAGAATTGAAGACCTATCTGTTTGGCCAGGCATTTCTTGATAAAAACTAATTTGGACCTGCTGTATTGTATATTTATATTTACTGTTAGATTGGTTATTTTATACTGCGATTTTATGCTTCTATAAATCTTTCTAACTATGCTATAAGCACTTTGATCTTTTGGAAGTACACAGGGAAATAAAATTTGCTTGATTAATTGATTAATTGATTGATTGATATTGCTCTGTAGGCACTTCTGGTGATGGCGCCACTAAGATAGAAGCTTTCAACAACAGCTCCTATTAAAATCTCCATTTAATACTCCTTTTAGGCTGAAAACCAGATTTTGCTGGTACAACTACTTGCTATATAAAGGGGAAAGAGCAACAATACCGGTGACATTTCTAATAACTTACCAAAAATGGATTTGGAGATGAAAAACCCTCCATTGAAGCAAACTCCGCCTCTGACCCTGGATAAACCAGTAGCACCGAAACGCTCCAAACAAAACTCTTCAAAAACCCCATCAGCTACTCCTTCTCCTAGCTTCTTAACAGAAGAAAAATTAATTACAGAGCTTAATCCTTTAAAAGAGGTGATATTACATCTAGTGGAGGAATCTAAATTAATAAGGGGCCCAACTGAGTCTATTTATAGAAGACTCACAGACATGGAGGTGAGGGTCTCATCCATAGAAGATTGGAGAGACAGGACAGATATGAAGATTCCCCGTGCTTTGGTGAAAGCTGACCAAATTTGAACAAAAACTGGAAGATTTAGAAGGAAGATCCAGGCACAATAATCTGATAATTTATGGAGTGCCAGAGCTTTCAGAAGGTTCAGATATAATTCATCTGGCACAAGTTATTTGTGAAAATATAGCAGGAAAGTTACCTAATGGCATTAGCTATGTTATAGAATGAGCCCACAGAGTGTTAAGGCCAATGCCAACAAAGTTAGATCCCCTGAGACCTATCATTGTGAAATTTCTTAACTATTTAGACAAAACTCATGTTCTGAACTGTGCTAAAAAAATCACAAATACTGATGTGGAATAATAAAAAAATAAGAATTTCTCAAGATCTGCTGCCATCAGTAAGAAGAAAAAGGGAGTTTTCTTTGGTAATCACCAAGCTGATTGCTGCTGATATAAGATTTAAAATGCAATACCAGCACGGCTGTCGATAGCAAAAGATGGCAAATCACACTACTTTGATTCTCTAGATCAAGCAAAAGCTCAACTGGGAAAGCTTTATCCAGAGATGCTTAAATCTACCTGAAAGTTGGGAGCAATATCTTTAATTGACTAAATTGCAGCAGCATCTCAGTAACAGGACACTGATTTTATCTAAATGTCCTACAATATGTGTTAAAAATGAATAGAATATGTTTGCTAAGATTTATTTGGAGTATCTCTGGTTGAGGGCCTTGTTGGATCTACAGGGGAAGTTGCAACTGGGAAAATTAGGAGCTATTGGAAGACGAATTGAGTGAATTTATTTCTTTGTTTTTGGAGCAGAGATCATATAAGGTACTAACTTTTATTGATTTTTGTTGATGTTTTGGTGTCTGATATCCAAAAGGAAGCTTGTGTTGGACAAATATTACAATTTTGGAAATTACATGGGACTGAAAACGTTAGGTTTGCAGAGATTGTGGGCTCTTTTAAATTTATTCAATTGTCATTGGGCTTCCAAATACTCAGTGAAATTAGTGGCTGCACAATAAAGTTGCCTCGCACATTCGGAAACAATCAGAATTATGCATGTGCTTATATGGAGGAAAATTACAAACTCCCTTAAAACTCCTCAATAAGCATGGTCTCCCTAGCACCTCATGAATATAATGGCTGTGCAGCAAAGTACCTCATGTATTTGCAGAATTCAGAGTGGCTAAGGGCTCTTGCCTTATGCTTCACTCCCTCTCCAAAATTAAGTAGATCTTAATAAAGCATGAATAATTATTTTTTTTTCTGAAGGTCGAGCAATTATAAGCTGAAAGCAGAGACCAAGGCAAGACTCTTGAAGCATTATGACACCCCAAGGTTGGAAAATTGTAGACTTAAACAATTTAGCACTGGAGAGAAATTAAAAACGCCGAGTGCTGTGGTACTTCATAATTTGATGGGCACTCCTGCAGACTCATGAACTCCATTGTTCTTTTACATATTTGACCTGGACATAAGAGAAACAAAAGTTCTACTTGGGTTCAACATTACAGATAAAACAAATTCAGCTAGAAATAGCTCTATGAATTAAGGGAATTTTCCATGTTAGTTGGAAGAATGTCACCATTTATATTAACATTGCCAGTACGGCATTTTTTCCTAATGGAAAGACTTAAGTAAAGCAATTATCATACTATTTTATGTCAAGAAGCCTACAGGTTGGGATCTCTAATTCTGAGTATAACACAAGTTAAATCTAATTTCCAGAAAAAGCAAGGTTACAACTTTGAAGGGCTATATGACTATCTTAGTGACCTAGGAATATTTAAATGATCTTCATGTGTTGATACTACTCATTTTCGTATTCATCTAGAATTGGTATTCTGCTTAAATACATTTAGACCTGAGGCTTCATAGTTTACTGGAACTTGTTTAATTATAGTTAAAATCAGGTTGAGCACACTTGAAATGACCATTCACATGCAAAGGGTCAAGCCTATAACTTATTAATCTAGCGCTATTGAGAGGATGCTTTTGGGACTATGTTTTTTTGGAGTAGTCTTTAGGACTGGGGGTGAAATGTAATATTTTAGGATTATTGGGAACATTTTTTTTAGTTAGGGAGTTAATGTTTAGAGGTGATGAGTTATTTATTCAGCAGAATAACTCAAATATGTTCATAGCCTATAGAGAACAAAACTGGAAAACTTCTTTCTATAAATATTTAATGTGGGTAAACCTTATTATGTTACTTACATATTAAGATAATGTCCCATGTACTAAAGATAGCCTATTGGAATACTAAAGGTTTATGCCTCAGAGTTAAAAGAATACAAATGTTACATTATATACGCTCTTTAGATTACAGTATAGTTATCTTACAGGAGACACATTCATTACCTTCGGAGATGGACTTTCTCAAGAACTTTGATTTAATCAAATATTTGGGGCTGGTTGTCACACTTCTGGGGGGTAGCAATTCTACTAAATAAATCCATTAACTCTATACATACAAAGACAGTTTTAGATACTGACAGCAGATATATTATTGTATTAGGAAAGTTAAAGCAAACAGACACTGTTTTAGGCTTAATTTATGGGCCAAACACAAAATCTTCTCTGTTTTTGAGGAGTCTGCTTACTGCATGACCCTATTTACATCTTACAGGATTCTACTTGGTGGGGACTGGAATCTCCCCTTTAATCCTGCTTTGGACAGATCAAACCCAACTAATATCACTTTACAGACAGATATTAAAGCAATAGAAGATCTTATGAATAAATGTGATTTAGTGGCTCCATGGAGAACGCTATACCCGGCAATTAAGAAATTCTCTTTCTACTTCCCTCTCCACAATTCATACTCACGTATAGATTTTTTTTTTATTTCTAGAACCTGGCTGAGGCATGTTCAAGACTCTAAGATACTTTCAAGGATTCTTTCAGATCACTCCCTGATAGACCTCCAACTTAAACTTTTGTTACCCGACCCTAGACAATCAATTTAGAGATTGAACAACACTCTACTTAAACAAGATTATGTTGTTACTTTTATTGATGCATCAATTAAAAACTTTATGGAAGAGAATCACAAATCTGTCAAAACATTTGACTTTATCTGGGAAACCTTAAAATGTTATATCAGATGGGAATTTATTATATTTGCCTCAAAACAAAAGAAACAAACCTCATACAAAGTTCAGGATCTATCAGAGAAAATAGAGTGACCAGAGAAAAAAGATCCTAACCTTAGGTCAGATCAAGAAACAACAGATCTAAATAAATATAAGAATGAGTTGTTCTCACTAACCAAATAAAATGGAGAATTTTTTATTTTAAAAATGAAAGCTAAATATATCAAGCTAGGCGATGAACTTAGTAAACTTCTGGCAAACAAATGAAAATCCCAGGAACAAATGAGATACATAGAATTGATCATTATGGATGATTTTGGAGAGGTAAAAACTGATCCTAAAGAAATTGTAAAGGAATTTTATAAATTTTACTCACAGTTATATGGTCATATGACCAACCCCCCTTCACTCACTGAAATACAAAAATATGAAGATAAGTTTGAATGCCCTAAAATCAGAGATGAGCAAACTGAAGATTTAATGATGCCTATTAGCCAAAAATAAATTTTTGAAGCAATAGAAAATTTAGCTATAAATAAGTCTCCAGGCCCTGATGGCCTAATGACAAATTTTTATAAAACTTTTAAAAATACATTGACTCCTTTTTTATAAGAGTTTTTTTAACTATATTTTAACAAAAGGGATCAGTGACTCTACACTTCTAGAAGCTCTGTTGGTTTTGATCCCCA
Source organism: Neoceratodus forsteri (assembly GCA_016271365.2). NCBI lineage: Eukaryota > Metazoa > Chordata > Ceratodontiformes > Ceratodontidae > Neoceratodus > Neoceratodus forsteri. The sequence continues at coordinate 558,970,673 of CM057452.1, read as the reverse complement.
AGCCCAATAAACCCCAAAATAGGATGGGAAGTTACCATCCAATCTCCCTGATAAATTATGATCTAAAAATTCTCACTTCTATCCTCACTAAAAGGATAAAAAAATATAGCCCCTTTGATATCCAGTGAGCAAGTTAGGTTTATTTCACAAAGGCATCTGACCACCTTAGAAAGCTCTTGCATGTTATCTCTGCATTGAGGGAAGCTGGTAATCTGATGATGCTGGTGTCTCTCGATGTGGAGAAGGCATTTGATAGAGTCAATCTGTGTTTTCTCTTTGCCACACTGCACAAATTTGGCTTTCTGGACACTTTTGTTAAATGGCTTAACATTTTATATTCAGCCCCTTCAGCAAAAATTTACTGCAATGGGATCTTTTTGGAACCTATTCAACTTTACTCTGGGATAAGACAAGGTTACCCCTTGTCACCTTTTCTTTTCAATTTGTACCTAGAACCCCTCTTATTTTTCTAAAAAATAATCTAGAAATCAAAAGTATCACCTGTGGAAATATCCAAATCAAATTATTGGCCTTTACAGGTGATATTCTGCTGTATATATCTAACCTGATCAGCTCTTTAAAAGCGGTTCTAGAAACTGTTCAAGAATTTAGTAGCTATTCTAATTACAAATTAAATGTAGATAAAACTGAGGTGTTACCACTAAACAATTTTCCTTTAAAAAAAGGAAATTATGGGTTTAGGCCTATCTTGGTCCCCAAACAAGTTGAAATATTTAGGTATATACTTAGCACTGGACCAGAATCAACTTATTAAACTAAATTTAGATGACTTAATAACAGCATTGAGGCAGGATATGAGGCGTTGGCAGAATTGATCTCTTTCATTTTGGGGTTGAGTAAATACAGTAAAAATGAATATTTTTCCCAGGTTATTTTATTCCATCAATATGTTAGAATTTTGCTTACCCATAAACTGGTGTAGGGAACTCCACTCAGAAATCAACAGATTCATTTGGTGTTGGAAAACCCTGAGAATATCCTTGGAAAAACTTTTTCTTCCTAAAGAGCAGGGAGGGGTTAAGATACCCAACTTCATTTTATATTACATCACTACCCACATGAAAAAGATTACTAACTGGTTTCATAGTGGACACGATTCTCTAGATTATACCCCATCTGGTTAGATTTAGAGACAAGTTTAATGAGGAAACATGGATTATTCCCTGAGACAATACTACGCCTCAAACCTGAATCTCTCCTCCATGAATTAAAACAGTCAGTAACTGGCACCTCATTGAGAGTTTTTCAACAGATGTGCAACCTTTTACAGATACCTATCCACTGGGACACTAGCCAACCTATTATGGGGAATCCAAATTTTAAGATTAATTGGAAACCTATTCCACCAACATGGTTTCCAGTTAGAGACAAACTGAGTTTAAGTAAGAATTTTTTTTCTGGGATACGTTTAACAAAACTTGCTATGAAATCCCATTTTGGGCCTACGCCATGGTGTTATAACCTCCAGGAATTTTGGGGCAAATTGAAGGATTATGGAATGAAATCTCATCCTATAGCCCATATTTACTCTTTGATTTTGACCATAAAATATTCCTCAGATTCAATTGTTTCTTCGTACTGGACAGATGAAGCAATGGAAAATCCATAAGACTGGGACAAGTTATGGAAAAAACTCATATAAATATATCCCTATGGATAATTTAAGATTAATACAATTTAAAATTCTTCTTTATGCATATTTTTCACCACAGAAAATGTACAAATTTGGTCTTTTAAATTCTAATATGTGCCTTAAATGTAAATTAGAAGTTAGTATGTTAAGCCACATCTTATGGTCATGTCCCAGAGCACAAACCATTTGGAATATAATTAAAAGTGAATTAGGTAAGAAGTTACACTTACATAATGCTTTTAACTTTGAAACATGCATCTTAGGAAATTTAGACAAGGTCCAGGGCCTTTCCAATAGGTCAATGATAACTCTCATTGCTATCTCAATGAAACAATTAATAATAAGACACTGGATTGACAAGGACAACTTGACGTGGAAGGAATGGCTAACAAATATTACTTTCAACCTACAAATCATTAGATTGACATTTTTATTTAACAACAATATTAAATCAGTTCAACAAAAATGGGGAAAATTATACAACTTGCTATAGACCATTTTGTAGATGTTCATTTTGCACTGTCTTCTTTTTTAAATGGAATTGAATAGTCTCTGAGGTATACACAAATTTATTTAATTCTGATTTTTTCTTTATATTAATAGTATATCTGAGTGGATTACCCATATACTCTATAGGCCTGGCATATACAATTTACCTATTTATGTATAGTACCTATATTTAAAGAAAGAGGTTTTACTTTATATAATATTTTATACTCTATACAATTAACATCGCTACCATGTTTATATTGTATAGCACATGTCCGCTGATCTAGGTAAAGGGCAAGGTTTGGGATTGGATTAAGCAATTTATAGTTTATTTTGAGGCTACTGAGCTATTTGATTGATTTTTTGGTGTTGCGTTTTTCTTTGTATATTATTATTATTATAGACTTTCAATAAAAAGAAGAAAGTAAAAAAAAAAAGATATTGCTCTGTAAATCTTGGCTACTTTAATCAACCTGAAATTTGATGAACAATAGCTCCTTGGTGTACCATATTTGTATCATTACTTGTTTACCATATTTGTTCCCCTACTTGCCGTAAATATAGTGCAAATTATTCACCTAATGTATGTAGCTAATACCTTTGTGTCTGTATGTACATCACTTGTTGTACATCTATAAATATTGTATATTTTTCTCCTATTGCTTGTAACTAATTCCATGTCACCCCGGAAAAGGGACTGTCTTGTCTCCGTGGGCCTACCCGGTCATCAAAATTCAAATAAATTAACTTCCATATACTGAAGATTGTTTAGAAACATTGACAATGATGGTCCATCCAGTCTGCCCAAGCTCCCTATTTTGCCCTGGGACCTACTGATCCTCCAGGGTGATGGCCCTCCCATCCTCACCTCCATTCCTCTCCCCTTATCTGAGGGCCTCAACTACCACAATACCCTTAATTCTGTCCCAGTTGTACTTAAAACCTGTAATGGTTTTTGCACCCACCACCTCAGCAGGCAGCCTGTTTCATGGCTCCACCACCCTTTTTGTAAAATAATACTTCCATTTTGGCAGGTAGTGTCTGTTTCACTAAACTAGACTTGTCAAATGCATGCCACGAACCAACTTGAACTGGACTCAGATTTTGAGGAATATCTGACTGTAACCACCCATCAGGGATTGTACAGATACCTCTGATTGCCATATGAAGTTTCTAGTGCTTCTGCAATTTTCCAGTCTGTAATGGACCAAATTTTGTGAGCACTGGATCCTGTGGTGTGTTTTCTAGATGACATTTTGATTGTAGGCTGAGCAAAAGAGGAACATTGAAAGGTACTGGATGATGGGCTTCCCAAACTTGAGTGTTATAGTGGCTGGATAAAGCTGGAGCAATGTAAGGTTTTACAGCAAGGGTAGAATATCTAGGACATGTAGTGGATGCAAAAGTATTGCACCCCACTACAGAAAAGGTTATGGCCATAGAGAAATTGCCTCAGCCTACCAATGTAACTGAACTTTGATCATTCCTTGGATTACTGAACTATTATAGTTGGTTTTTGAAAGGCCTGGCAACTACCCTGAAACCTTTACATGTGCTGCTACAGAGCGATAAGTCTTGGAAGTGGTCAGGTGAATGTGAAATGGCTTTCAAGGAATGCAAACAGCAACTTTTAAACAGTCAAGGTTTAGTTTATTATGATATGAAGAAGCTATTGAGATTAGACTGCAATGACTCACCATATTTGGTTGGGGCAGTGATATACCATGTAACAGAAGATGGCAGAGAGGGGCCTATTGCATTTGCATTAAGAACCTTATCCATAGTTAAAGGAACTATGTGCAAATCAAAAAGAGGCACTTTGGCTAATGTTTGGGGTATGTCAATTTCACAAATATTTCTATGGTCAGAAATCCACATTTGTTACTACCCATAATCTCATTATAGCAATTTTGGACCCAAAGTCAGAAACACCTATACTAGCAGCTGTAAGGATGCAAAGAGGGGCACTAATTTTGCTTGCCTATCAGTACAATATTGAATATTGGAAATTGGAGGTACATGGCAATATGGATGCCCTATCCAGGTTGTCATGCCAAGGATAGGAAACTCCAGTTGAGGAGACAGATGTTTTCTTCTTTTCCTGTGTTGGGAAATTACCTGTGTCATTGAAGGATATCACAGAAGGGACACATAAGGATCCTGTCCTTTCATGGGTGTGGGAATTCATCCTAAATGGCTAGCCTGGTTATGTGACCAAAGATGCACTATGATTGTATTTTACCCAAAGAGAAGTTGTCAACAGAGCAGGGTTGCATACTATGGGGACTGTGTGCTATTGTACCCCAGGGTTATAGACCAGATTACTGGAGGACTTGCACAGTGAACACCCAGGGATGCGCACAATGAAGACCCTAGCAAGGAGCTATTTTTGATGGCCAGGACTAGACAAAGACATTTAGCGGAAGGTACAGGGCTGTGTAGTGTGCATAATGATTCAGGACATGCCAACAGTGGTACCACTTCATCCCTGGAAATGGCCAACACATGTCTGGCAGAGAATGCATATTGATTTCTCAGAGAAAGACAAGCAGTGGATCTTTGTCATTGTAGACAGTCATTCTAAATTCTGGAGGTGATTTTAATGTTTACAGTAAGTATCAAAACCATTGAGGCTCTGCAGAATCTGTTTGTATCATATGACCTGCCTAAGGAAGTGGTGTCTGATAATGGGCCCCAGTTTACCTCAGTAGAATTGTAACTGTTCATGAATTCTAATGGCATTAAACATACTCTTGTACCTCCCTACCATCTGGCTTCAAATGGGACTACATAAAGATGTGTGCAAACACTAAAAAATGACCCATACATAGCATGTCCTAAATGTAAACCATGGCAGGGCAAAACTGTCACTGCAACATCAGCTGGCAAACTTCCTTTTTATGTTTGCAATATGTATGTGTGTGCGAAGCGAACATCTTGCTATGGTAGTTGGCTTTTGAGATGTGTTACACTATCTGTCCAATGCAGAGGCATGCAGTAGACTTACTCTACTTTGACTTCAGTAAGGCATTTGACTCAGTACCACACAGAAGAGTGCTGAAGAAGATGGGGGATCTGGGAACAGATAAGAAAACAGTAAGGTAGGTAGGTAGGAAGTTGGTAGGAGGAGAGGCAGCAGAGAGTTGTGGTGAATGGGGTCCGATCCAATGGAAAGAGAGGTCATCAGTAGAGTATCACAGAGATCTTTCTTGTGCCCAGTCCTTTTCAATATGTTGATGAGCAACATAGGAGAGGCAATTGAGGGCAGGGTGTCTCTATTTGTAGGTGACACTAAACTCTGTGGAAAAGTTGACAATGTGGAGTGGATAAGAGAATTGCAGAGAGATCTGCAAAGGCAGGAAAATTGGTTGAAGTATGGCAATTGAAATTCAATGCTAAGATTAGCAATGTGATGCACTTAGGGAACAACAACCCCAGAACATAACGTTGGATGGGAGGGGTCTAGCTGGATACAACAACAGAGAAAAGGGACCTAGGGGTCATCATTAATGAGTACCTCAAACAAACCAGCCAAACAAACAAAGCCTTCAGCAAGGAGGTCAACAGGATGCTAGGGTGCATTAGGAGGGGGTTCAACAATAGGAAACAGGAAGTTCTGTTACCTGTATATATGTCACTGGCAAGGCCACACTTGGAGTACTGTGCTTATTGCTGGAGTCCCCACATAAAAAAGGACAGATATAGTCTAGAGATGGTACAACCTAGAATGATCAAAAGAATTCAAGATCAGGGGACAGACCCTCTGAGGATCAACTAAAGGTGCTGAACATGTATTCATTCAAAAACAGATGAGAGATTGGGATCATAATATAGACATGCAAGTTCCTGAAAGGAATAAACAAGCTAAAATGCAAAGAGCTATTTACCACTAACAGAGATGCTAGGTCATGGGGTCATGAGTGGAGATTAAAGGGGGAAGGTTTAAAAAAGATGCAAGAAAGTGTTATTTTACAGAAACAGTGATTGAGCTATGGAATGGTCTGCCACCAGAGGTTGTGGCTGCCAAAACCATAAACGACTTCAAACATGGCTGGGATAGAACCATGAATATAGTAGCTACTGAGTGGGATGAGGGAGGTGAAAACACAGATAACAATAGGGAGAATAGAGTAAGTGAAGAACCCAGAGGGACAACAGATCCTGGGGTATAATAGGATAATATGGGCACACTGGATGGAATGTTGGTCTTTTTCTGCTGCCATCATCTCTGTTTCTATGAGAGGGTGAGTAGTGCTGTGTTTTGACTGAAGCAGTATGCACCCTGAGCATGATTGCCCTGAACAGCACTTTGTCATTTCCTAGTGACAACCCGATTGCCATGAAGGAGCATGTAGCACACGGTGACTTCACATCCCATGTCCTATGACATGGCAATCAGACTTGCCCTCTTTCAGGCAATTAAAAGGATGTTCATTCACAGCACAGTGCACTTGTGAATGCCATGCAACAGTGATGCTGAAATTTACTGCAGTAGTACGTGTGATTCCCTGACTGTATTAAGTACAAAAGTGTGTAATTATGCTTATTTTTTGTGTAATTATGCTTATTTTTTTTATCTACTTATGCTCCATTTTTTAACTTACAAATTGGACCAATATTGTAGATGAATTTAAGGCTTTTAAACTTTAGTGTCATACTTTCCACAGCCTGAGCACTGAGATGGCTCTGCATCTGACATGATATGTATTAAAACAGCCACTAATGGGTTTGAAGTATATAAGTTTACTTAGAAAGAGTATTTCACACTTTTTTCTGAAACATTGGTATATTTCAGTGACCTAATATACATAATGTATTGTGGAAAGATGATTAAACTAGGACTAAATGAAAGGATCAGTTGCACTTGGGACATGTGTAATGGTATTGTTAAATGGATTAGATGGTATGATGGTTTGATTACTCCACTAAATTTTGATATGTTTTCACACCACAGTGCCTGGAAGCAAGTATATCAGCTAGAGGGATTTTACTACAGTATGGAATTACCTGTATACATGTACTGAGCACTGCAGCACTTGATTATAGAATATTTAAATTATTTGATTCTCACAGCCTCCACTTGCATAATGTGTGACTATGAGCAAGTCACTTAATCTCCCCAGTGCTCCTGGGTTGCCCCTTAAAACTGACACTTGTGCCTAGTGGGCTTTGCCTGGTGAAACATACCATCCCCTGAAGAAGTCCACAGGGGGAAAAACATTGGGCTTTATGTGGTTGGCTCTTCCGGATTTGAATAAATGAGTACAAGCTTGAAGACCAGTTTTGCAGTGTGGCTGATTGATTTGTTGTTCATCTGAGGTCACTTCTACGATCCACAGGTCGTGCCCAATATAACTAACTAACTAACTAACTAATAACTAACTAACTAACTAACTAACTAACTAACTAACTAACTAACTAACTAACTAACACATAGTATTGCTGGGCCATGCCCTAGTCTGTACTCACAACCTCTGCACTTCGATCACTGTGGGATGTCTTCCACTTGGATTCTGTGGGCAGGGTTAGCTAAAGGTGTGGCAGACCCCGTGTGCCTCTGGTGGTGAAGGGTGCTGTGCTGAAACTCTGACTGAATCTTTTCTGTCCTCTTCACAACTTCGAGAGCACTTCCCTTCACCCACCTGAAGGAAGACAACTACTCAAGTCTTTGGTGTCTGCGACCTCTACAGTGAAGAATCCCTGCAGCAGTATGGGAAACATAGATTTCTTTCTCACAGAATTGGAACTTTTTGCAAGACAACTCCTGCTCTGAAGTCCACAACAGGCACTTTAGTCCTTAGACTTTGAAACTGTTTTTGAGTCTTAGGGAGGAACTTTGATAGCTTTGTTTTGTCTTATTTTCTTGTGAGTTATTTATGTTTTTTTTTTATAACTCAAGTTTATTCAGAAATATAAAGGTCTGATTACAGTGGAAAAAATAAACAGACAAAGCAGTCATGCCATTACATGAAGTACAGGCAGTTAAAGTCAATCAATCAATCAATCAATCAAAATCTTTATTCATCCAGGTGAACATCATTGAGCAAGCTCATTTACAAGATGGACCTGGTTAGATCCAGGTCAAATTATACAATGCATACAGAGATGTTTACAATAGAGCCAAATAACACAAGTAAAAAACAATTAATGCAATTAATGCAAGTAAGTACTCAATGTTACATTTATTCACTTATTTAGATTTTGGTAACCGGGTAAACCCACTGAGACCAGAGGTCCCTTTTTCAGGGGCAACCCGGAATTAGTTACAGAAAAAACACATATTAGCATTATTTACAGTAGTTACAGTAGGTACACAGATAAACATCAGCATCAGTTTACAGGAGTAACAAGTTCACATTCAGGCTCATGTAAGCAGTACAGTGACATCAAGTTTCACACAGTTAGTAGGAAATTGAGACAATTTACAGTAAAATTGTCAGTCTTGTTTAGGAGATTCATTGGAGAGGAAGGAGGAATTAAGGCAGTGGTGATGGGAAGGAGACATGGGCTAGGGAGCTAATGGTTGCAGCCACAGAGGCTGAGTTCAAGGAGTTAGACTTTGAGGCCAGACTTAAACTGGGTAAGGCAGGGCGAGTCAATCAAGCTAGCTGGAAGGGAGTTCCATAGGTAGGAGGCAGCGTATTTGAAAGAGCGCTTGCCTTGGTTGGAATGAATCAGAGGGATGTCACATCAGTCGTATCAGTTCAGAGTGCTTCTGTAATATTTAAGGAGGACGTAGGATGAGGCTTAGTAGGAACTTCAGTAGGGAGAAGTGATCAGCCACTCATGTAGGGAGCTGACGCAAGCACAGAATTTCAAAAGTAGTGTAATCACACAGTATCCCTAAATGTAACACTCTAAACAGAAGGATAAGGGTCTTAACAGTCAAGGAGAAAAGTAATTACAGCTCTCTTTTGGCAAATTTCGGCATGGAAACCAGATTTATGCTTGATTTAGAACGGACACAGAAGCAGACTGCAGGAACCAACTGGAAGCCAACATCGTAGAGAGCTTAAGTTCTGATTGGATGGCTGCTAATGCCATGTTTCACTAATGGAGAGTCTGAGCTTAGGTTCTCAGGCGGTGGTGGAGGCAGCCCGACTGCCTGGTGCCCGGGTTTCCCACGCCTATTGTCAGGGAGCCCATGGAGAGCATATCCTTGGCAGGGGATGGAAGAAGGGGTCGGTATTAAGTACTGGGTCATGGACTATGGAACATCTGAACCAGCAGGAGGACCAAAACAACAGGACAACAGAATTGGGTATTCCTTAACACCTAAAGACTGGCCCAACCACAGAATTCAGAAAGGAGTGTTATCAAACAGAGTCCCAACTCTTGAAACTCTAAACAGGAAAAACAGAGGTCATAACTGTTAGACAATAAGTAAGTACAGCTCTTTTGTGTGCAAGTTTTAGACAGAAAATCAGACTTTAGCTTAGTATTGAGGGAGACACAGGAGCAGACTGCAGGAGTCAATCAGATGCCAGAGCAGAAAAGCACTCTTGTTCTGACTGGGTATCGGCAAAGCCGCACCTCGCTAGTAAGGAGTCTGGTCTAGGTGTCTCAGGCAGCGGCTATGGAAGCGACAACCGCCCAGTATCCGCATTTCTCCCACCTGAGGGGCAGGGAGCCCCTGAAGGGCTGGTCTATGGCAGGGAAGAGAGTCGGGGACAGAGGAAAGAGATAATAAGAGTGGAATGCAGCAAAAAGGGAATACGAAGATGAAATAGGGCAGTTAAATGGTACAGGGTATGGGAATAAGAGCCACAGGATAAGCAATATGTAAAAGACAGCAGGGTGAGTAAGGTGTAGCGGCCATGAGAGCCATGAAGAGATAATAACCCTACAGGGATTTCTAGAGGGGAAAAACATTTAAGGCATAAGATGCTCACAGAGTTAAGGTCACAAAAGGTTACAAGCGATCATAACTTTGACTATGCTCAGAGGGCAGCAACCTGATGCTTCGGACTAAAATTAGGGGCTGGGGTAGCAATTGCATGGTTCACACACATACTGAGCATATAGAGATTTAAAGGCATTCATACTGTGGAGGCAGCTTAATTTCAATAATTTTTGTACTTTGTTCCACCATGATGGCAACAGGAAACTAATGGCCACTCTGCCATAGTGAAAGGAAGCCTTGGGGATACATAATGTGATGTAGGATGAGCTTCTTACGGCATACATTCTTGGCTCACTTAGTGGGAGACAGTTTATTATGTTTTGTGGAAGCCGCTTCAAGAAGTCTCTGTAAGTCCAAAGGACTGCGTTTCTGTTATGCCTAAACATAAGAGAGGACCATCCTATGGCTTTGTACAAGGAACAATGATCGGTAGAGAAGGAGAGACCAGTAATAAATTGTATAACAAGACAATATTAAAATACTCTGGAATGCATGAAAAGACAGCGTTTGATGTGGTTAAGGTACAGTACAGCTATACTTCATCAGGTAGATTCTGCCCTACTACCGAGTACATCACTGAATATAAAAAGGTTTAAAAAACATTGCAACAACACTCTTTTTTATCAGACTGGCCTCTCAAACCTGGCCAGTTTAGACAAATACAAAAAAGGAAAAAAAAAATATTCACCATGTGACTAAACAACATAAACAAATACACTGCTTAGTAACCCCCAATGAGTTATTTATGTTTTAATTTGTTAAATTATGCACAGTGCCCTGAGCCTTTGGGAAACGGTGCTTTTTAAATAAAGTTGCCATGCCTTGCTTAGGGCTGAGCTGAAGAAATCACCTCTTCACTCTCTGAAATGGTGCTAGACCCTGCAGAAGTCTTAAGGACCAAACTCCAATGTCTATTTGCTGAAGCAGTCATAGTGGGAAAAGGAACCCTCTGTTTGGTCCATGTTCACACACTTTGTCCATGAAGCTAAATCCATAGATCCTTCACTTGGGCTCTGTCTTGCCCACAATGTCTGTTGATTGGCTGGACTTGTCACATGGGGCATTGGGAGCCTCTGGTTGGTCTGATATTTCCCAGATTTTAAATGCCTAAATGGTGCAGATACAAAATGGGGGGAGGGGCACTCACAACAAAAGAATCTTCACTCCATGAGACTTTTCACTCAGATATGATGATGTTTATATACAAAATTTTGCTTGGTTTGCCCTGTTTGACTGTTAATGTTTTTTTTTTTTTTTTTTGTTATTGCTTTTTCTCCCTTGGCCACCAGTCTGCCTACCTCATCCATGTCCAGGCATCCTCCATGGGCTGCCAACTCGAGGACTCCCTATCTCGAGGACTCCCTAGCTCCAGTCAGGTCCTGTAGCTTTTACCCCTGTGGCTTGCGCCCCGTGGCAGGGAGTTGGAGAGCCCCCCTGCACTCTGCCACCTAGACTGGATCCAGTGTCGTCATGTACCTTCAGAGCCAAACAGATCCCCCATGAAGATGGCCATCATGCTGCCGCTACTGGTGCTCATTTTCCCATATTCTCCCCTTTCGGCATGTGTGGCATGCAATGACGCCAATGGACAGGTGCGCGCACGCTACCGCATGCACTCCTTTCTGGCATCGACCACAGTGCATCCCCCCGTCTGCTGATGCCCTGCATCAACCCCAGCCATCGCAAGAGGCCACCAGGACACTGAGGCAGCACACCCCCCCTCCCCGGGGAAGGAGAGCAGTCCTACAGATGCTCAATCCTTCTCCTCCCCTGCCAGCCCCCAGTGACCCAGGCTCATTCCCGAACCCGGGTCACTGGCATGGTGCGCAGTGTGGCATCCAGCACCTCAATGCTCAGTGCCACCGGGCCGGCCAATTGTTAATGTTTTAACATGAATGGTTTCTTCAGGGGAATACTCTCCAACACTTCCTTTACTGTGGCAAGTTTAAAGGATGCCCCCTGATCCCTGTTGCAGTATGTGGGGTCAGCAGTAAACTCTGTGGTACTACCCATGCCTGAGCTTGTTTATTTATGTCCATCTGCATAGCTTCTAGACATTCTCTTTGTTGCTCTGTGGCACCAAACAAACAAAGGGGGTCAATCTGACCCCCTTTCCCAGTTGGGGGGGGTGAGGGTTATGGTGTGGAGCACCTGCAAATGCTATTGAGTGTTCCACTACATTGTCAGATGTTGTTCCATTCTCCTTGACTGGGACCAAGTTTATTTTAAAAAGTAAAACAGTCTTTTGTCATTGGTAAGAGGCCCTATCCCAGTCCCCTGCTGTCAACGTGGTGAACATGGTCTCATTGTATGCCAGTCAGATGCAAAGAAAAGAAGTGCTGCAATCACTGGTCCAAGCTTCCTTTGCGATCCCGAGGTCGGGTAAAGAAAGAAATGTGGTGGTGCAGCTGTTGTGGGCTGTGGTGGCAGGACTTCCAGATGGGGAGCTCATTGGTAAGCCCATGGTGGCTCAACCAAGCCACTTTGACAACAATTTTGCCAACATCCCCTACATTGTCACACCTAGAGCAACAGCCCCTACAACAGCATGTCAACAGAATGACATACCAACACAGCCATCAAACAGTAAAACACATGTATAAATGTGAGGGGCTCTGCCCCCACAACCCCCTTATTAAATATAACTAACTCCACATCGCACAGACAGTGGAGAAAAGGGCAGTTCCTCTGGCTGCACAACCACTCAACAATGGCACTAGAGGATGTTGGCAGAAGTATCATTGAACCGGATTGGTGGAGAGTACCCATGCAGTACAAAACACATTCCCTTCCCACCCACAGCACTGTCCACCTCCTTTCAATTTCCCACCAATGCCCACTCTGTTAAAAAATACAACAGATAGAAACATTGAAACATAGACTTTGATGGCAGATAAGAACCGCTTGGCCCACCCAGTCTGCCCATTTCCCTACCTATTGGATAAGCTGAAGATCCTAGTTTTACCAACATCCTACTTCCTCCTACCTCCCACTAGAATTGCCTTATGTCTGTCCCATGCATTCTTAAATTTCCACACTGTTTTTGACACCATGATCTCCTCAGGAAGGCAGTTCCATTCATCCACCACCCTCTCCATGAAAAAACACTTCCTCAAGTTGCCCCTGAATCGTCCTCCCCCCCCCATCTTCAAATTGTGCCCCCTTGTTCTTGCACTTTTCTTTTTCTGAAAGATGCTACCCTCTTGGACTTTGCTGATCTCGTTGAGGTACTTGAAAGTTTCTATAATGTCCCCTCTCTCCCTCCTTTCCTTGAGGATATACATATTAAGCTCTTTTAGTCTTTCTTCATATGGCTTCTGGTGCAGACTCTGCAATATTTTAGTTGCCCTCCTCTGGACTGCCTCTGTCCTCTCTATGTCCTTGCAGAGATGGAGTCTTCAGAACTGTACACAGTACTCCAGAAATGAAATTCTCACAGCCACGTTATGACTATACAACACACTGAACACCCAGTACTGTTGCAACATAGTAAACAACTTTTTCCACACTCCCATCATCACCTTTTTGTTTTCCAGATTCTGTCTTTATCTTGCCATTTATCACTTCTTCTCCCAGAGCCTCCCTTTTTTCTTTCCCCACATATATATTTTTTTATTTTACCTCTCCTCTACACTAACTTTGCTTTTTCTCTTTTAGATATTTCCTGAAGACCTATGTTCGAAATGTCGATTTTTAACTCTGTTTTCAGTGTGTATTTTATATAACCATTTTGTTTTGCTTTCAGACCACATGCTGATGCAGCACCTTGTTTTTGCTTTTACATTTTGTATGCAACTTTTTCCACACTGCTGAATAACTCCCCATCCTTGCACCACACCTAACAGATAGTAACTTGATATACAGAACACAAACTGTAGTGAGAAAGAAATAATGTGACCTACTGGGAATTGAACCCAGGCCTCTGGAATACCATCCTCGTGCTCTAACCACTGAGCTGTAGGCTCACATCCCAACCACTGCACAGCCTGCCACCCCCCGATCGACTCCCCCCCATGCTCTGTCCGTGTAAAAACACAGTCCCAGCTGCTGCACAGCTCTCCACATCCCAGTCATTCCTGCCAGTGCATGATCCACTAGAATCTCCAAATGGTACACTGTTCTAACAGCAATGCCTACATCTGTCAACTTGACATCCTGCTGACATGAAATTCCTACCACTGTCATTGCTGTTGCTATACCACTGTCACTGTGATGACTTCGCTGTCTTTGCACTGCTGTTATAACAGTATACCACCCAGGGTGGGGTTACATATGGTTTAAAATGTTACCACTGCTGTAGTTGTATATTTTGTCTGAGACATATCTGAAAATAAGATGTTCTTGCAGCATACCTAGGTCACAAATACTTAATCAATCAATCAGAAAAGTAATAAATAAAACTAAAGAAACAATCTGTAATTAATTACAGAATGAGGAAGTGCTCCAAGTCATATGAACATACGAACATACAAAAATGCCAGCAGAAACAGACCTAACAGTCTATCGAGTCTGCTCAATTGTGCTGCTAGCCCCTCAACTTGCAGCTGCCCCACCCTCCCTCCTGCTCCTCTTAATTACCACTCCTCTCACTCTGTCCCACCCCCTCTTAAAACCCCCCACCATACTACAGGCTACCACCTCCTCAGGCAGGGCATTCCACTTATTCATCACCCGTTCAGTGAAAAAGTGTCTCCTGATTTCCCTCCTGAATCTTCCCATCATCAATCTCAATTTATGTCCTCTCGTGTCCCTCTCACTTCTAATCTGGACGATGCTCTCTGTGTCAGTTTTGTTAATCCCCTCTAAGTATTTAAAAGTTTCAGTCATATCCCCCCATCCCTCCTCTCCTTGAGTGAATACATGTTCAGCTTGCCCAGCCTATTCTTGTAGGACATACCCTCCAGACCCAGGATCATCTTTGTCACCCTGCGATGTACCCCTTTTAATAGTCTGATGTCTTTCTTCAGGAATGGGCACCAGTAATACACACAGTATTCCAGGTGTGGTCTGATCAGTGACCTGTACAGGGGAAGGATCACCTCTCTATTCCTGGATGAGATACCTCTCGCTATATACCCCAGCATCTTGTTGGCTTTTGCTGCCACCTTGCTGCACTGTGCTGAGTTGTTCATATTCCCCATTATAATCACCCCGAGATCTTTCTCTCCCCGGTGTTTTCCAACTGAACCCCTCCGAGCTGATAGCTCTTCTCCTGGTTCATAGTTCCAAAGTGCAGTATTTTACACTTCATGGTGTTGAACTCCAGCTACCATGTTTCTGACCATTCCTGTAGTTTGGTCAGGTCGTCCTGCAGCCCTTTCCACCCATCTATGTCATCTACCACAGCTCCCATTTTAGTATCGTCTGAAAACAGACTGATCTTACTCTGGATCCTGTGTGAGATATCTGCTATGAATATCCCAAACAGCACCAGTCCCAGTACAGATCCCTGTGGCACTCCGCTCGTCACATCCCTTGGTGATGAGAGCTCCGCCCCCCCACTACCACCCACTGCTGCCTTCCCTTCAACCAATTGGTGATCCATTTGACCATTTTTGTTTCCACCCCGGTATCCTCCAGCTTCCCCCTAGCCTCCCATGCAGCACCAAATCAAAGGTCTTGCTGAAATCCAAATACAGGACATCCACCGCATGGCCCTTGTCCAGTTTCCTGGTCACCCAGTCATAGTACTCAGCTAGGTTTGTCTGGCATGATCTTCCCGAGACAAACCCATATTGCTGAACATTCTGGAGTCCATTGTTCTCCAAAAATGCTACCATCCTCTCCTTCAGGGTTGTCTCCATGAGCTTTCCCACAATCAATGTGAGGCTCACTGGACTATAGTTCCCCAGCTCATCCCTAGGGCCACTTTTGTGAATGGGCACCACACGGGCCATCCTCCAGTCTTCTGGTACACATGCTGTGTCCAGGGAGGTACTGAACAGGTCAGCTAGCGGTTCTGCCAGGATTGCTGCCAGTTCTTTTGGCACCCTAGGGTGAATGCCATCTGGAACCGGTGCCTTGTCCACCCTCAGTGCCCTTAACCTCCCCAGAACCCTGGCCTCCATAATCCCTGTATCAGTCACCCTTCCCCTTCCCTGCCCACCTTCTCCTCCCCTGAGGTATCTACCCCCCTTTCTCCTTCATGGACACAGAACAGAAGTACTTACTTAGTGCCTCTGCCTGACCCCCCTCCTTCTTTACCACCCCCATCCTTCTTAATCCTCACGATCTGGTCATTGTTCTTCTGTCTCTCCCTAATGTATCCGAAGAAGTCCTTTCCACCATCCTTGATACCTTGTGCCAGCCTTAGCTCTCTCGAAGCCTTGGTCACTCTGATCTGCCTGCTTACCTTCCTGGACCTCTTCATAAATGCCTCCTTGTCTCCTTCCCCTCCTGATTTCTTGAGTCTCTGAAATGTTTTTCTCTTAGCCTTCACCCCTCCATAACCTCCTGGGTTAACCAACTGGGCTTCTTTGCCCTGCCCTTCTTGCTACGTGTCTTTGAACACATCCCAGTAGCCTCCACCAGCCCTGTTTTAATAATCACCAACTTTTGACAAGCGTCCATGTTAAGCTGGATATTCGTCAAGTGCCTACCCAGAATCTCCCCCATCATTTTAAAGTCCGACCCCTTGAAATCAATCACCCTGGTTCCCTTACCCCTTTTTCCCTTCCCATATTGAACATGAACCACACCATGTGGTGGTCACTCCCAGCCAGAAGGTCCTCCACATCCAGATCCCTTACAGCAACTCCATTTGATAATACCAGGTCCAGAGTTCTTCCTTACATAGTCTTTTTGCAGACCAACTGCACCAGGAAGCTGTCCAGAACTGCATCTAATATGATTTGTTCCCTTGCACTCATGATGGTCGGGGTGCTCCAATCCACTGCCGGTAGATTGAAGTCCACCACCACTGTGTTCCCCTTCCTACAGACTCTTCTAATCTGATCAGCTAACTCTCTATCCAGGTCCTCCACTTGTACTGGTGGTCTGTACATTACCCCCATCCTCAGTGTCCTTTTCTTTGAGTCCTGGAACTGCATCCATAAGGCCTCTGTCCTGCCTTCCTCCCCCCCTTCCCTAGTGCACCTTATCCCTTCTCACACATAGATTGCCATGCCCCCCTCCCCTCCGCCCTATCCTTCCTGACTATCCTATACCCCAGGATCATCATATCCCAGTCCCTGTACTCAGTGGCCCACATTTCTGTGATGGCCACATTATCCACCCTTCCCACTGCCAAGACCACCTGTAACTCAGCTGATTTGTTACCTAAGCTTCTTGCGTTCAGTGAGACCACCCTCCATCCTGTCCCCTTCCCTTCCTCTCATTGCTTCTCCTCCCTCCTTCCCCCCCATACAACTTTCCCGAATTCTTCCATGCTAGCTTGGGGGGGGAAAGCTCATTTGGCTCCTCTATTTCAGATCTCTGCCTAACAGCTGCCCACTCACCACCCCCCACCTAGTTTAAATCCACCTTTGTTGCTATATACCCCTCTAACTTCTACTTTAATACCCCCTTTACTTCCCCACTCAAGTGCAGCCTATCCCCTGTAAATAGATTGTTATCGTCCCAGGTCCTGCCCCATCCATCCATCACCCCGTAGTGTTACACCTGGGTTATGCCTCCTATCATCCCACATAAACCTCACATACACCTCACACCGTATTCCTGGTCTATTGTACTATGATACTGCTATTTTACACTTATATATAGATATCAGTGCTAGGAATGTGCTTTGCTGCTAAGATATGCTAATATTGTCGTGCATGATTTATTATACCTCACTATAATACATTTATCTAGATTATGTTTGTCTTTTATAGATATTCCATATATAATCTATCTAATCACTGATAAGATGACTCAGATGGATCATCAGTGATTATTGTATACTCATATTCTCATATAATTATATGTAGTGTGTTTTACACTCAGGAAGATATGGCATGTAATAGGCCTGTCAGCAGTTCTCTTTGTCTAAGCAAGCTGACAGAGACGGAAGGCCTTTCTTATCTCTCATGTTTTATATTGTACATAAGTAAGAAATGTGCATGTAGTTTGAACTGTCAGCATTTCTTTTGTCTAAGCTATAATGCTAATGGACGCATATTCTGTATCATATGATACTCATTAGTAATTCTGTCTTGTAAGTCATTCTCCAATGGAGAATGACTTAGGACCAATACATATTATTTCTCATATCTGTAATTATGTTGTAATCTCTGTTGCTATGCTGTTATCTGTAGTATATAGCTGTCTGCAACTCATTGTAGCGCTCTTGTGACACTACTATATCTGCCCTAGAAGGGCAGAGAGCTGGAGCACGGGATAGAACAAGATCTACAATTCTGGAGATCATGTACATTCTTCAGGAATGGTGAGAAACCCATCTCCCTTATGATTTTCTCTGTCACATGCTTGGTGTAACTAGCATAATACACTTTATTAGTACTCCTTGCTTGTTTACAAATGTTTCTTGGCAGACTCCAAGACACAAGAATCAGTATTATTTTTATTGTTTACCCTACACACCAAGAGTGTTTAGACAACATAATGGCGACCACGAAATGGAGTCTGGATGTGGATGTTTTTGCCAAGTTTCATTTTTTATTTCCTCTGTAAATTAAAACACTGGGCAACAAAATCCCCAGTAACAAGCAATTGAAAGTGTCTTAATGTTTAATTTTTCGGTCAGTTGTGTGTTCCACAGTGCAGACAAAACAATCTCTTGGCAGATATTCAATTTCTGTGTAGTGAGTTTTTTTTTTTTTCCTGTTCTTTCTCTGTGGGAACATAGCTATATAGGATCCGAAACAAACAGTTAGACAGCTTTCTTGTGCATTCAAATCCTGATGGATATTTACTCATCTAGGTGTTCATATAAGCCAAAGGCTGTTTGTGTGCTTTCATGAACTTTGATTGCAAACAAGGCTTTTTTGATCCACAGACAGCTAAGGGTTTCTTATCTTAAGACATGTCTAAATATATCAGTACTGAGTTGAGGCTGGATGCCTTAACAAGCCAAACTGCTAACAGCAGTTGGCTTGATTTTGCTAAAGTAGCGGAATCCAATGATAGTCCTTTAAGGGATATCATAAAAGCCCATTATGGAGAATTGAAAAATGGTACCAATGATCCTGAAGGATTATTAATTGCAATGTTGTTTAATTGTTTTGATGCTGTTCTAAATAAGTTATCTGTTTTGAAAAGTGAGTATATTGCTTGCAAAATGAAGAATTCTGCTGACAAGCAGGAGATTAGTCTGAAAAGGGCTTCTCATACGGAAAAAATAATTGGACTACAGTCTGAGCTGGAGTCTGTCCATCTAATAAATGAGTCTCACTTTAATGAGAGAAGCAGCCATGACCTGCATGCCTTAAGAGATAACTCTCAAAAGGCAAAACTTAAAAAAAATGTTTTTAAAACTAATGGTGTTCTGGCTAACAACACTGAATCCTTACGTTTTGAAAACAAGGAACTTAGAGATAAGTCTGAAGTAATTACTGAAAAAGTTAACGTGCTGGTATTTTAACACCAGCTCTTAATGGAACAGCATGATTCAGTACGTTTTAATTACAGCAGACTTGAAATGAAGGTTTTGAATCTAAATCATGACGCAGTTTCTGTTGGTAAAAAGCAAGTTTTACAAGATGTGAATGTCTTGAAATCTGAAAACAAAGCACTTTACAGCATGCTAACTCCTGTATCTGAGTTAGAATGTAGGAGTATAAAGTCAGATATGGTGAACTTGCGCTGTCAGCCAGAGGTATTGGCAGGGCATGCTAACTTCATGCCCAAAGACCTTGCCTCTTCTCATGTTGAAGAGTTTGATTTTGAACACTCACAGTATACTGTGGGGTGGACTACAGCAAAGGCTAGCCACTTGTTTTTCTGTGATTCACAAAATGGAGAATTGTTAGAGTCTCAAAATGGTGGACACACATGTCATCTCCATACCAGCCTCAAGATGGCCACTCATGGTCATGTGATGATGGTCATGACCCAGTAACCCATGATGCCCATGAGGTAATCCAAAATGGCAGACCACCATATCACGGAGATTCAATCCTGCAGTCACAGGGACCTGTGATTGCTGCCATAACCAAACAAAACAAACTGGAGTTGTTTGGCATGATTAATAATGTTGTCAGTAACACTAGTGTTTCTGAGGGACAGAAGATTTTCATTAAAATTATGTTGATGTACTTTTGAATAAGGTTAAAATACAATCTGTCATGAAGTCAGCGTCTGATGCTGCAGAAACAGCTGATGCTCATAACAATGTTTGCTTTATTAGCAGTGTTTATGGTATTCAAGTGTCCTTGGATAAAGAACACATTGAAGTTATTTACATGAAAGGTTGTTTTCATTTCCTGTGCAATGTAACATCAGCCGAGAAGACTGAACATACTGCTTTTCCTATGCAGTGCATTAATACCTTAAGCTGCAACATTAAAAACAATGTTGCTACCATCCAGCAACATTCCGGTGGGGAAACCCACTTTACATTTGATGGGGGAAGGGACAACCCTGTTTCTGAAAGCCTCGTGGCTGTGATATTTTCAGCATCACAGGCCACGTTGGGGGGGAGAGTTACAGGTTTGATTTCTGAACCTGAGCTGACAACTGTCTCAGCACTACTTTATCCACCCCGATGGCTACTGAACCACAATCCATAGCTGGAGAACTATGTGCAGCTTGCACAACACTTTTCTCAACTGTGCAGGCACTCTTGACAGTGCCAACACTCCCTGCACATGATGCAGAACCCCCTCCATCAGTGACACCTGGATCATCCCATACTGTGACTGCAATGGCAGGCACTACAGGTAAGAAGGTACAAGGTATCCTAATACTGATATCATTGTCTTTTCTTTTGGGATCACTGACCATGGCTCCAGCATTGATTAATCCTAATGCAGTTTTAGGACATTATTTTGAAACTGCCACATCAGATAAAGCAATCTCAGCAGTTTTAGCCCAAACATACGATGGACACATCAGATCTATTGCATATGCATCCCAGATGCTTGCCCCAGTGGAGCTTAAATACAACCTTTGTGAAAGGAATCTTTTGGCTACATACTGGGCAGTGAGATACTTTATGTACATCACTGGATATGCACCCATTGCGCTACATTCCAATCATTTGCCATCTAACATTCTGTTGTCAGACAGAGTAAAAGATGACTCTGTATCCAATGCCAGACTTACACACTGGTCTCTCATTTTACAGGATCATGACAGCACTGTCCTTCCTATCAAAACTTCATCCTTGTTGGCCCATGGCCTACAATTTTCAGGAGAGACCCATGATTGTTCACTCTAACCCCCTGACCTGCCTGTCTCAGTGCCCTTTCTGACAGAACCCCAGAAAGTGTTGAGAGACATCACCATGTGTCATGTTTTGACTGATGACTCAGCCACACATACCAACAAGGGTCAGATAGCAGGGTTTGGAATTATTTTATATTCTGGTGATTACAGAGTGTGCACGGCTAGTAATTGCATCATCGTATATGTACGATTCACAGGCAATGTTAAAACACGCCTGGCAAATAAAATGAAAAGCAAGGAGGCAAGGAGTCTTCTAATTACCACAAATATTTGTGAATGGTTTAGAGAGCAGAAATGTCCTTGAGAAAGACACAGCTTGTGTTAAGAAAAGAATAAAAATATTTTTCCTTACGTAAAATGATACCAGCACTCCATGAAAGAGTTAAGTTCTGCCAGCTTCAAGAAATGTCCTTGAGATAATTACAGAAAGCACTGCAGATACTATGTTTTTCTTACAGTTTCTAATTGGGACAGTTTCTCTCTAAACTTAATTTCTTTGTCAGAAAACAAACTTCTGCTCCAGTACTCTCTATTATCTCTGAGAAATACAGTGACTTGTTTGTGTACATCACAACTCTAACCAGTTGAGGGCAGTGTATAGATTCCTTAATAAAGGAACTGGGGAATAACTTCCAGAAATAGCTCTTATAAGAAAGTGAAAATTACATTCACCTATCCAGTGATGGCCTACTCATTTGGCATCACTACTGTAACACTCATGAAAAGTTACGGGTAATTCCTGAACACCTGAGAGTAGATTTTATCAACTGTACCAAATACATAGTACTCAAACTGGTGGACACCAGTGAGTCAGTAAAAACCCTAGACAGACTAAAATCCTCTGTCTTGTGGCCACACATGAGAAATGATGTAGAACACTGCATCAGTAACTGTTTGATCTGTGTACAGAACAATCCTATACCAGCTAGGAAAACTACATTGTTACTCCAGAGGCAAAAGGCCCCTGGAACAAAATCCAGTCTGACTACATTAGCCTTATGCCAACCACTAACAACAACTAATTTGCACTAGTGATCACCAACCTATTTTCCAAATAGTTTAAAGCTATCCCAAAACAGAACAACACAGACAAAGTGATTGCAAAGGTCTTGGTAAACCAGCTATTTACCATGTAGGGCTTTACCCCTAAAGGTAAATTCTGATTACAGGGATCTGGCTTTATAGCCAAAGTAATGCAGAAAATTCTGGATTTGTTATGGGTAAAACAAAAGTTTTATATCCTTTACAATCCACAGTCATCAGGACAGGTGGAATGGGCTAACGGGCAGATCAAAGTTATGTTATCCCAGCTTGTTCAGAAAACCCTAAAAGGACTGAAATTCATTATTGCCTTTACTCCTTATGTCAATAAGAGGGACATCCTCTGCAGGTACACAGCGTACTCATTTTTAAAATCATGACCGGACGGTTCATGATGCTCCCAGAACATTTACTTCTGGACCTGTGTACTGCCACTGCTGATGTAGCATAAGTAGATAAATGTGTTAAATATCTCAAACAAGACATCCAAAAGGTACACTTGCTTGCTTCACAATTTGTGGGCAAGACCCAACAATAGATCCTATCCCATTGTAAAAAAACTCAGTCCAGCAGTCTACCAAGTTAGACTGCCTCACTATAACAGTCATTGATAAATGCCTACACGCCAATCAAATGAATATGTTTAAAGGAGGTGAAATTACTTTTCCATACCCAAATGGGCGGAATAGTACTAAACTATGTTTTTCTTTTCTCTTTTCTTTTAGGTTCCAGAGATAGAGATGCTTGATTTTATGTTTATTATTCTTTTTAGAAGTATGGGTCATCTTACAAGCCCAAACTGCACATCGTAGTGCAGATAAGGACCAGTGACCTAAAAAGGTTGTTGAGGCAGAATACCTCACTTGCCCACATGATTTAATTACATCCTGTGCAATTCACACTAAAGTCCTAAAAGACATGTTCATTGTCCAGAAGGGTAGCAAGGTCCTATTGAATGTTATGATCATTGCTTTGGATCAATTATAAAAGCTAGACTTGATCTGGACTCCTTTTTACATTTTACTGATATCAGGAATTTTGCATCCAAATTTACATGGCAATAAAAGCCATTAGACCGTAAGTTTTTTTTTTTAACCCTATGATGCTTCATAATTTGTGACACTTAATACTGAGTGCTCAAAACAGAACTCTGGCCCACCCAGTGGTCTAACAGCCACTTCTCGACCAGGTACCCTAGCTAATAATGTGCAGTTCATGCACATCCCAGTGATTTTTAAATCTCACCCTTTAGAACTTGGAATGAATTGTTATGTTTCAAAACAAATATTTCCCACTTTTTTTTCGTAATGATGTGATTAGATACCCTGGCAGCATGCCAGACACTCATTAATGACTCCCTATATAGGCACTGATAGCACCACACATACACATACACAGGATTTTCACATCCTGACTGCTAGCGGTACATCTTATGACAGTAAACCTCTCCAAATGCACTAGGCATTTTGGTTTTCTTTTGTTTTTCTTATTTATAAAAAAACACAGGTTTAGACTCAGGCCTATTTGGCTCTGACACATCTATTTGAAATAAGGCTGATATAGCCATTATTTAAGCACATATGTTAAAGGTTCTTGATAGTATGAAATATAACATCATACGCCCCCCCCCTCCATTGCATGGTATACATGATTTTGCTCATAAAGAGTGATTTACATTTACAATATTAAGGATATTGTGAAGGGGTTTGACCTGACAAATGTTCATGTTAATGAATTAATTTCTGCTCACATTAAGGAAGCAGATGAGCATCACATAGCTAGGAAAGTCCTTTGCACTGCCTACAGCTATTATGTTTTTACAACCCTTTGGTCATCTCTTCCGGGATCTGGAATTAGGATATATCCTTGATCTCATACATGACAGACGTATGGGTCAGTGGCATTGCCACATTTTGCACTCCTATTGCATGTTTTAACAAATGTTTATTTGAATCTAGCACAATTCCCTTGTCAATGGCAAGGAACATTTGGATATGTCACCACATGTACTAGTATTGCTCCATGTTTCGAAACTTATTCCTGCACAATCCAGGAAGCCATGTTTGTGGCTCTCACAGTGTCATTGCCACATTTTCATCCTGCAACATCCATCTCTGTTCTATTGGTCATCTTAATGGGAACTTTTATCGTGAAAAGGTTGAAACTATCTCCTTTACTTGTTTACCATGAGGTCTTAGGATCATGACCGACTCTGAACTTTGATTGTCGTACCTGAAAGGAACATCACCTTTTATGCAGATGTGACATTTTCCAACTTGTCTTACCAACTTGTGAATACTGGCCTAATAACTGAAATTAAGCTTCCACTTGTGAACTTTCAAATAAATTGTATTCAGTCCAACCAATTAAGATTCTACAATCAAGCTCATTATTATGTGTACTATGAAGCTAGTCTGGGGTGGGGGCAATCCCCTATCTCAGCAAGAAGACTCTTCTTCATTTGATCTACAATCAAGAAATCCATTTTCTTCACTGCTTGTTCTCCAAGCCTGGCTGGCATCTTATACAAACTGAGAACTGTCATAAACTTTTACACTTTCGGCAGCCGTGTGATCATCTTCAACTGAACACTGCTGCTATTCCATTTTAAAACTCAATGTGCAATCTGATGCACCCCCTACTGAGGCCTATGAAAATACTGCTGCCTCCTGAACATTTTGATCTACTTTTGGAAATTCTGAATGCATCAAATTTGAACTATGAATCTTCATCTAACACTTGAAGAAGCCCTGGATTTATCCCTGGAACTGTTCATAGTTTATGCCTCGTGGACTTTGACATTTTGTGTCCTGTCTAACTTTCCAACTTAAAAATGCCATCCTTCAAGGTGGTATAGTCTGCTGATGTGGAACATTGTGTGGTGACCAACTATACATTCTTTTAATATGGACTAAAAGTTATGCAAAGTGAGCTTTTCTAACTTCTGTTTTATTCCCTAAACAGGTAATAGGTTATACGGTAATCACACCTGTTTCCAACCAGATATCATTAAGTCTAGTCTTAACTATCTTGATGCTGTATCTCAATTTTTACTTATTTTTAATATCCATACAGGCAACTTAAGTTTGTCTGTTCAATTTCTTCCCATTAGGACAGATACGCACTTGATACATATCAGTATTTACTGATTGTTTTGATATAGGAAAACCCCAATGTGAAGTTTTATTCCAAATGTTTATAGTAATTCAAGGTTTACTAACATTTTTCCCTTATAATTACATTTTGTTGTTTAAGGAAATCTTTGAAACACTACTGTGACCAGATAAACTTCCTCTATCAGGCTCGTGCCTTGGGCCTGTAGATGAATGGTGCCTAACCTCCATCTTTCTGTTGTGTTGCCACTTTTGCAATTAGGGCAACAAAGAGGGGATTGTTATGCCCCCTAGCATCCCACATACACCTCACACTGTGTTCCTGGTCTATTGTACTAGGATACTACTATTTTGCACTTATATATAGATATGAGTGCTAGGAATGTGCTTTGCTGCTGAGATATGTAATATTGTCGTGCATGATTATACCTCACTATAATACATTTATCTAGATTATGCTTGTCTTTTAAAGATATTCCATATATAATCTATCTAATCATTGATAAGATGACTCAGAGGGATCATCAGTGATTATTGTATACTCATATTCTCATATAATTATATGTAGTGTGTTTTACACTCAGGAAGATATGACATGTAATAGGCCTGTCAGCAGTTCTCTTTGTCTAAGCAAGCTGACAGAGACAGAAGGCCTTTCTTATCGCTCATGTTTTATATTGTACATAAGTAAGAAATGTGCATGTAGTTTGAACTGTCAGCATTTCTTTTGTCTAAGCTATAATGCTAATGGAAGCATATTCAGTATCATATGATACTCATTAGTAATTCTGTCTCCTAAGTCATTCTCCAATGGAGAATGACTTAGGACCAATACATATTGTTTCTCATATCTGTACCTATGTTGTAATCTCTGTTGCTATGCTGTTATCTGTAGTATATAGCTGTCTGCAACCCATTGTAGCACTCTTGAGACACTACTGTAGCTGCTCTAGAAGGGCAGAGAGCTGGCGCACAGGGAGAGATAGAACAATATCTTAGAGAACCTAAGATCTACAATTCTGGAGATTATGTACATTCTTCAGGAATGGTGAGAAACCCATCTCCCTTGTGATTTTCTCTGTCACATGCTTGGCGTAAGTAGCATAATAAACTTTATTAGTACTCCTTGCTTGTTTATGAATGTTTCTTGGCAGACTCCAAGACACAAGACTCTGTATTATTATTATTGTTATTTTTATTGTTTACCTTACACATCAAGAATGTTTAGACAACTGTAGCCCTTGGATTGACACCACTCCCCCAATCATGTGTTGAACTCACCAATCCTCCCTTTTCCTCACCATACTCACACAGGGTACTGGGAGCACCTCTGCAAAGGCCATCAACTCCCCTATCACCTTGCACAGCCTTCCCACACTCTCAAACTCTCCCTCACTACCTCCACCATCTCCCCAACCAGGTCATTCATTCCCACATGCACCACTATATGCGGTTTCCTTCTACCCCTCTTTGCACACTTTAGGATTGACTGCCCCACCCTGTCTGCCATTAACCCCGGTATTGACTCCACCCATATGCAACTATGCTGTTCCCCCCTTACTATCCCATCTGTTCCCCTTAAGTATGGAGTCCCCTAGTACCAATACACCCACCCCTTCATTTCTCACTCTCATCCCCACCCAGATTCCCATTTCTAGAGTCCCCATATTAGAAGCTCTATCGTTCACTCCAGCGTTTCCCCCTCTCCACCCCTGACCTATTCCCTCCCCCTTCTTAGCTCACTTGCTATCCTCCACCTCCCCCATCTGCCCTGGGCTCCCCCCACCTCTGCAATGACTCTGTTGCCCCTCCACCAGTATTGCTTCTCTTCCCCTCCTCTTCCTGAGTACTGTCCCTTGTGCAATCTCCTCCTGTTTCCTATCCTGCCCCCTCCTGGAGCCCACCCTCCTTCTCCTCCTCCCTCACCAGTGTTGTCAGTACAGCAGACCTATTTCCTACCCCCTCTGTTCTGCTATGCATTGGCTCCTCCTTCCTGACTTGAGTCCCCCCTCTGGTGCTAGGCTTGACTTGAGTCCACCCTCCATCATTGGGCCTGCTGTCCAGTTTGCTCCTGCCCCCATCCCTTCCCCTCGACCCCTTGTTCCTCCCATGTGGTGTCCTCATGTTACTCACTGGTGAAGGCCCACCTGTCCTAGAATTCCCTCCCCAATCCTCTCCAGCTCTCTACCAGGCCACCACATTTCATCCTCAAGCCTCCTCAGCCTTTGGCAGATTGGACACCCTCCCAACCTCCACAATATATTCATCCATACCGCTGCCCCACAATCATTGCATCCCACAACCCTACCCATGGCTAGCATTTCCTATTAATGAAACAAAAGATAATACAGTGCTAGCTATACTAATTGTACCAGTCTAGCCCCCTACCAACTATACCTGCAGAAGGCACAAGACATTATTCACCTAAAAAGACCTGTAAGTTATATTACCAACTATACCTACACAGTATTGACCAAAATGTACAGTATTATCTAAAATGTAATGCAGTACTAAAAATACCTATATGCTACATTACAAACTATACCTGCACAAAGCATAAAATACTGACTAAAAGTACAGTTATATAAGTACAGTACAGTTATAAAAGACAACATACAGTTCTAAACTGCCTATACAATACCATACTACTATACCTGAAACTATATTACTATACCTGAAACAACTGTCTATTTAGAGAGAAGTTTCCTGAAAGTTGCCTAAGAATTACAGTTCTGATACCAGTACTAAATAGCTCTAGCTATTAACTGGAGCGATGGCAGAACATTTTGGGCAAACCTAAAAGGGGTCACTGATCAGGAGCCCAAGTCTGCCCCTACCATGTTCAACACCAACGGGACCCCTATCCTTGATCCTTTGGCCATAGCCAACACTCATAACCATGCTTTTACTGACCTCAGCAGTGGCAAACTGGTAGACAGATAGAAAACAGAGAGTGGTGGTGGTAAATGGTATACAGTCGGAAGAGATGCAAGCACAAGTGGGATACCTCAGGGATCAATCCTGGGGCCAGTCCTCTTCAATATCTTCATCAGTGACATTTCAGATGAACTGGAGGGTAAGGTTTGTCTGTTTGCAGATGACACCAAGATCTACAACAGAATAGATGATCCAGATGGGGTGGGTGGATGAGAAGAGATCTGGATAAACTAGCAAAATGGTCAGAACAGTGGCAACTGGGGTTTAATGGTGCAGGGACTGCATCAGAAAACATATGAGGACAGATTAACGGAGCTCAATATGTATACCCTAGAGCAAAGGAGGGAGAAAGGTGATATGAGTGAAACATTCAAACACCTTAAGGGCATTAACAAGGTGAAAGAGTCTAACATGCTTCAATATAAGAAAAATAGCAGGACAAGAGGACACAGCATAAGATTAGAGGGAGGCTGACTAAGGGGTAATGTGAGGAAGTTCTTTTTCACAGAAAGGGTAGTGGATGAATGGAACAGGCTACTTCAGGAAATGGTGGATAGGAATACAGTGCAGGGCTTCAAACAGGCATGGGCTAGGCATAAGGGAGCAATACAGATGAGTATGACTAGATAGGCCATTGACAGAGCAAAGGCCGATGGTACATTTATAAGGTAGAAAAAAAATGGGTAGACTGGATGGGCCTTGTGGTCCTTATCTGCTGTCAACTTCTATGTTTCTATGTACTTCCTGATGGCTTCTTCACCCCTACCAACACTGCTGAACCATTCCAGCCCCTTGAGCATCCCCCTTTTTACTTCAAGGCTATCTCCTTGGGTGATGCCAGAAAATACCTTCATCAGGTGCTTGGCAAAGGGCGATACAGCGGGGATACCCTAGATCTTAAACTAGTTTCCCTCACGTTGGAAGAAATCTTACCTCCTCTTAAACATATCCTCAACCTTTCACTCTGGCTAACAAAGTTCCCACAAAGGTGGAAAGCAGTGTGAGTTACTCCGGTGCTCAAGAATGGTGATCCAGCCCTGCCTGGGAATTATAGACCTATTTCTGTCCTCCCACCCCTCTCAAAGGCCCTCAAACATATTGTAGCTGACCAGCTCATTGAGTACCTGGAAAAATACCAGTTGCTTTGCCAGGAACAGCATGGTTTTAGATCTGGGCATAGCACTATTACAGCTCTTCTGGAATTCACGGGCTCCATCCACAAATCTCTTGACCTAGGACACTTGGTTGGGGCTATCTATATTGATCTGATAAAACCCTTCGATATGGTAAACCATGCTCTTCTCACTGACCAACTAACTGCCCTTGGCCTCTCCCAAGACACCACCACTTGGTTCCGCAGTTACCTAGAATGCTGCTCTCAACAAGTGCGGATAGATACAAACCTGTCTGCTCAAGCGTCCCTCTAGGGTCAATTCTGGGCCCTCTATTATTCAGTTTGTTTCTGAATACCCTCCCCCAAGCCTGTCAAACCCGCATCCTCCTCTATGCAGATGACGCGGTAATCTTCCATAATGGCACAGATCCATGGGCCCTTGAACGGCAACTACAAGATGATTTCTCCTGCATCGAGAAATGGTTCAGTGACCACAAATTAATAATGAACTACAAAAAGACCCAAACCATGCTTTTTTCCAGCCCTCACAACAAGCACCAAAAGTACCCTCTCTCCATAAACAATAGCTCCGAGACCTCCCTGGAACTAGTCCAACATTTCAAATACCTTGGTATTACAATGCTCACATACACCCTCCACATTGATAATACTGCCAAAGCTATTAACTCACATATCGGGCTACTGTATAGACATAAGCACAGTCGGACACCCGAAGCCCTAAGCATAACTGTCCACAGCTCCATCGTCTCCCTAGTGGATTATGGCCTGGCCATCTATGGATCTTCCACAGATACTACCCTCCAGCACCAAAAAACCACGCTCAACCGAGCTTGCTGTCTTATCACAGGCACGCCCCGGCTGACATATACCTGTGACCTCTACACCAATTCTAGCTGGCTACCGCTCAGCAGCCACTTAAAATACCAAACCTGCATTCTAGCCAAAAAAAAATACCTTGGTCAAATGCCTCCTGGGGTTAAACAATTCCTTGTTCCATGCATTAACCCCCGTCCCACTCAAAATTCTGAACACCAATTCTTCATAGCCCCCAAATGCAGAACATCCCAAGGACAACAGTCCTTTGCTTACCGAGCACCACTCTGGTTTAACTCCCTTCATGATAACATTGCTAACCTGCCCACATTGGGTGCCTTTAAAGTGAGCCTCAAGCAACAGATGTACTGAACTCCCACTGTGACAGCATACAGCAATCTTACATCCAGATTTGCATCATTTGCCTCCGCTCAACTCACCTCCCCCCTCTCTCTCACTCTTCTGCTCTGTCTCACTCTCCCTCCTCATCTCTATGCTTCCCACCATCTTGGCCCTCTGGTGCCCACTTACACCTCCTCCTGTATGACAATCAGGGCCCTCTTACCCTGAGAACTTAACTCTCAAGTGTTATGCTTATTACTACTCCCCATGTACTGTACATGATTCACCTTTGTATATTGTAACCCATCATTAACATGTTTATATTTTGTTAGATGTTGCTATTTGTTCTACATATCCCGTTAATAATTCCTGTATTAACCTTATCCCTCTGTGTAACTGTTCTCATTATTCAATTCATTTTGTGTATTGTTCATGACGTGGAACGTATGTAAAAAGCTTCTAGCTCAAAAGATGTTATCCGAGATTTTAATAAATAAAATAAAAAATAAAAATAAAAAAAAACTGCAAAATATAATACCGTCTATGAGTTTCTAAGCAGTCCAGTCCCTACTTAAAAATACAATACCAAGATGAGTAAGATACTACTACCTAAGATACCCACCCATCTGTATGTTTCCCACAGCTACAGCTTGAGATGCTACATCTAACTACTAGCACATTACTATCAATAAGTTTATAATTCTTACCTCTTTAACCAGGACTACATAGCACTCTCTAACATTACAAAGAACAATCCCCTCAGTTAGGACAAGTTAGTGAATGCACCTGGCAGTGCCTTCCACCAATCCCAATACAGCACCACCCCAATAAGTATGGATAAGCCAGGGGTGGGAGGGATGGGGAGGGTGGGATTAGGACCCACTGCAGCTTCTGTGAGAGTCAATCAGCCTCTTACAAAACTTCAGTTGAAAGTAGATCCCCACCTACTTAGAAACAGCCAGGATCTTTCAGAAACTGAGCAACAAACACAAAAAAACTTCCAGAGCTGTAGCTTGCTGCTCCCTCACCCCCAAGCGGAGGCAAACTCTCCCTGCTCACATCAATTTAAACATAGACAGAAAGCACAGAATCACCTGAAGGAAGCTGTTATATCACAAAGAAACTTCCAGAGCTGTAGCTTGCTGCTCCCCCTCCCCCAAGTCAGTTAGAATGCTTTCTTTTCTTGTGCATG
Source organism: Neoceratodus forsteri (assembly GCA_016271365.2). Classification (NCBI taxonomy): domain Eukaryota; kingdom Metazoa; phylum Chordata; order Ceratodontiformes; family Ceratodontidae; genus Neoceratodus; species Neoceratodus forsteri. The sequence goes on along the minus strand of CM057452.1, from coordinate 558,938,708 downwards.
CAACATGCTTATTCTATAAAGAGTGTGTCACACAATTTGCCCTGGAAACCTGGACCTCCAGTGTTGCTGTTTTAAACTGCACTTTTTTAATTTTAACAGTTTGTGGTACCCCTCAATCAATAATATACAGAATAAATGCTAGGCAACTATGGTTTACATACAGAATAAATTATAGATAAGTGTGGTATACAAGGAAATAAACCCATCAAAGGGGTTAACCCAATCACAAAGCTACAAACCCAAAAGGGCAAGTACCTTTATGACCTGGTTAGCCCCCTTAATGGGTTTATTTTTGAGTATTGTGGACTTACTGTACCTACTTTTTATTTAATATAATACATATGGATGGTTAGTGTTAGTTTTGATTGCGATTGCATATACTGGGAAAGATTAGGGTAATAAATGTTAACCATTCCCATGGGGAAAATATCTCATGCATGTAATATAAGGAAATATCCCATTAAAGAGAGATCATAAAGGAATTAGCCACAAGCCAGAAGGGCGAGTGGCAGTAATTACTTCATGAGTTCCTCTTGATGGTACAGATCCTTGTAGACCATGGTTACCTATTGATTATTTTAGATAATACATATAGAATAAAGGATGGAGAAGTATGTGATATGCTGCTACATAAACACCGAGGGCAAAGACCGAGGGGTTTATCAAAGCATCCCACACTGAGGGTGTGCATTAAATTCTCAAATCACACTTCCCGTCTTGTATTTTATATAATTGCTGTTGAGCAATTTTTTCCAGCCCAGTGCACGCGCTCGTGTGCACATGCATGCATGCACACACACAGACACACACATGCGTGCGCGCGCGCACATACACACACTCTATCTCTTTCTCTCCTCAATAACACCCCCCACCCTGGCACCTGCTCCATCAGTCCCCGCCCAGGAGACCTAAATGCAGCAGTAGCAGCTTCCAGTCCTCCCCAAATACAGCAGCAGCAGAAGCAGCTTCAACCCCCCATCCCACTCTAGATTCCCCAGTTGTGCAGCAGTCCCTTTCCTTCATGCACACAACAGCCTGCAGACAGCACAGGAGCTTCCAGCTTCTACTCCCACATTAATTAATTATTTTTTTCCCACTGAAGTTAAAGTTCAAAATGCGATCACAATCGGGCTTACCTCTCCCTGAAGGCAGTCAGCAATGGACCCATTCCTGTTGACAGCGTGTATGTCGCATCACATGAAGCAGGTTGGCAAAACAAATGATCAACCAACAATCAACCAAATATTTTTTTTAAACATTAACGGTTTGATTTACAGTCAGATCAACCAGATATAAAGAAGGAGTATGGGAAGATGAGGGTACTGTTATGGTGGCTCCTCTCTAAGAAAGTTATGGATCCACCATGTTTTTAGAATAGTTTAGACCGCCCACACACAGACAGGGAGCCAATGAAAGAGTGCTCCCTTTTGACTTACGGAGTGAGTGAATGCCGTAATACCTGACTGGGTATTATGGCAAATATCAACTCAGTGAGCCCATTGAAAAAGTTGCTCACTGGTAATTATATTTGAATAGTTACTGTTAACTTTGATCACAGTTGCATATACAGGGAAAGGATATAGAAAGAAATAGCTGCTAACCACTTGTATGGGGGAAAAACCCATCCATGTATGATTTATTTATCTATCTAGCAATACCCATCCATGTATGATTTATTTATCTATCTAGCTAGCTATTGATAAGGTAAGCACAGTAGACAAATACATGCCTATTTTTTGTATGACTGAGGGGATTTAGAGAAAGTAAGGCAAGCATCACGCAGTACTAGCATACAAAATATAAAGCAACTAGCATTACAGAGGACAAATAAAATTATAGAATTAATACAGTCCCAGCGGCACTCTCTTACAGTTATACAATGAATGGTCTCACTGGTAATCTTAGCATTCCAGAACTGCTGCTCAACTTTCATGGTTCTCCCACTGTAACAATGCATGTCAGGTCAGGGTCAAGAAGGCTGAGTGAATTAGGGGATGTTTGCATCTTCCTGTTACATGAAACAAGTGAAACCCCACAATGTTCATTTATATTTCACAAGTTGCAGACTTGATTTGGAAAAATTTCTAAGTCCACGACTTGCCATTCAAAATTCTACAAGTCCATTCACATTTTGGGACTGTGTAGTACAGTACGGTCTGCACGCCCATTGGCCCATGCAGTGGACCAATAGACATCCGTACTATAAGCTGTCAGTTGGCAGGCGGCCGGGTGGCTTGCAGGTGGGGAGCTGCCACCAGCCACTGACTGGGGGGGTGCAGTGGGGCGGGTCTCAGTGGGCAGGTGGGGAAGGGGGTACCATTGGACCACCAGGGATTTCTAAGCATATGCCCACGATCGGGCAGGGATCAGGTTCACTGGACCATCAGGGTATTTGATTCCATTTTATGCCTACGATTGGGCAGGGGATTGGGTCCACTGGACCACCAGGGGATTTAATTCCATTTTATGCCCATGATCGGGCAGAGGATTGGGTCCACTGGACCACAAGGGGATTTAATTACAATCTGTGCCTGTGATCTGGCAGGGGAGCAGGTCCACTGGACCACCAGGGACTTCATTTACAATCTATGCCCATGATCGGGCAGGGGTTCAGGTCCACTGGACCACCAGGGATTGTGTTACCTATGCCCACAATTGGGCAATGTGTTAGGGTCCACTGGACCACCAGGGATATTATATTTATATGCCCATGATAGGGCGGGGGGGCACGACACCCAGCCTGTGTCTGGGGAGGTCGGGTGGCCACCCACAGCAGGTGGCTGCCGTGTTGCACCCGGCAATACAGCAGCCCACCTGTGGGTGTCCCCAAACATGCTCCTGCTTTTTACAGGCACATGTGTGTGCCCCCCCTGTGCAGTGCAAGGAGGGTTTGTGCCTGCATATGTGCCACACATCCCAGGCTGAATATCGGGATGTGCCACATATGCATGGGCATGCCCCCCGGACTTGCGCCGCATACATTACTGGTGCACCCCAGCGCATCAGGAATTGCGCAGTGCAACAAACCCCCTCTGAATATCATGCTGGGGTGCATCAGTGGGTTGTGCATGGTGCAACACTGTTGCGCCATGTGCAATCCCTTTGAATATCCCACCCCTAGAGACTAAATGCTTATGAGTTCTTATATAGTTGTTATTATATAATACCCCAAGTTTGAGACTCAATTTCCTAATTAATTGCTCTCTATGAGTAGCAAAATTAAGGACTGGTTAAGTGAGATACCAAGATATTTCAAGTACAGGCCCACACTAAGGCATGATGTATTTTATTATGAGTTGGTTGGTAGTTGTCTTGTCCTTTCTCTCTGTCCTGAAAATTGTACTCTGTGATCACACCACATAAATCTGTTTTACGCAGATCCCCATAATCCTCTCCCCCATCAGTTTCTTGCCCTTTTTCTGCTACATCCACTTCCTCCCGCATTTTTGCTCCTATTTCTTCAGAGCATGTCCACTTTATTATTTAATTTCTTTTTTTCCTATGGCCACCTTACATGTCCACAATTTGCTTAATTTTGTACTAGATGCAATTGTGTCCGCTGTTGTTGACTCCAATGGGCTCTTGTCTTACACTTTGTCTCAATTTTCACACCACTGCTACTTACATTATTGTTGTTTTACCTGCCATTATGCACTTAATGATTCAGTTTTGAAATATTGTTTTGGGATTTAGTTATGTTATATTGCTATGTACAGTGGAATTCAGTTTTGTTATATTGTCACATTATATACAGTGGGGTTTAGTTTTGGTATATAGGGGATGTGTGATGGGTGCTTATAAGATATGATATTTTTCTTAATGAGTGGTCAGTGACCTCTTGACCATTCTGAGTGGTAAAACCACAAGTGAAGTTAAAAGATAGTCACTGACCATGAGTGAAGATAAATGGCATATGTCATAAGCACCTATTACAGGTCTGATTTACAGTACAATCATGTTTATCCAAACCTCAGATAAAAGAAACCCTCAGTTATCTAAAGTTTGGACATGTCCCATGTTCTGTCTGCTCTAAAGTGACTATCATTTACTATCAATTACAGTAAAATGAAAAATGCTTTAGCGGTAATGCACTAATCAGTGTAATACAATTACAGTACTTAATGGCAAACAATACAGGCTGTTAGCACTTCATTAATCAAATCAAAGGTGTTAAAACAGTGTCATAAAACATTGTCACACAGTAATTAATTCATCTACTGATGTACCATCATGGCTAAGTGAAACAGGTCTGTGCTCAACATCTTGCAGAAGCTCCATGTTTTGAAGTCGCTGGAGGCTGGATAAAAGGTTATGGATGATGCCCAATGTTTTGGAATTGGCAATGCCACAGTTTGTGACATATGTCAGGCCAATGAAAAAATCAGAGACTTTATTGCAACAATGGAAAGTGGGGTGAAGGTTTCATCCCACAAAACCATGCATACATGCAGGGATGAAAGCCTTTATAAAACAGTCTACATGTGGTTCATCCAAAAATCACACTAAGGGCACCCCCATATCTGGCAACATTTTGAAGGGAAAGGCAAGGCAATTCCATCAGAAAATGGGTGGTGACACAACCTTTGCAGCAAACAAAGGTTGGCTGGACTGATTTAAACACTGGCATGAAATCTGCCAGCTATCAATTGCTGATGAAAATCTGTCCTCCACATTAGACTCAATTGACCAATTCAGAAAGAAACTGAATGAATTGATATTCTGTGAGGGGCTCACACTGAGCAGCAGATTCATAAAGCTGATGAGACCAGGATGTACTGGAAACTGATCCTGGAGAAAACTCACACCACAGGGTCTGAAACTCATGCCCAAGTGTTTAAAAAATATGGAAAGATTGACTGTGCTGGCATGTAGCAGTGCCAATGGAAGTCACAAACTACCTGACTAGTCACTGGAAAATCTCAGAAGCTCAGGTGCTTCAAGCACGTAAATCTGTCAAATCTGCTTGTATATCGGGCACAGGGGAGTGCTTGGATGACTTCAGACATCTTTAAAGACTGGTTTTTGTCGTGTTTTATGCCCAGTTTTATAAGTCATCTAAGATCCTGTGGTCTCTTGACTAGGATTGTCCTTCTCATCGACAATACAGGTGCCCACCCAAGCATGAAAACAATAAGAACAGCAGACAGGTCAACTTGCTGTGAGTTCCTCCTCACTAACACTATGTCTAAGATTCAGCCTATGGATCAAGGGATCCTGGCAACTCTCAAAAGGCTGTACAGGAGCAAGTTACTGACACAAATCCTCAATAAGGAAAATGATCAGAGAGACCTCTGCATGATAATCAAGGGGTTAACAATTAGTATGCCATTTTACTTGCTGGCTGAGAGTTGGACAGAAATCTGTGCTACGACAATTTGTAAATGCTGAGACAAATCAACACTTTTGAGAACTTTGGAATTTACACCCACCCCTCAGATGAGTATGACCAGGTACAACATGTGGAGGATGAACTAAGTAGAATAGCTGAACAGGTGGACATTTACACTGAGGCATGGGAAAAAGACACAGAGGACCCAGGACATGAAGAACTCTCCAACACTGATATTGTTAACATTGTATGTTCTGAATCCGCCAGCCTGCATGCACAGCAGCATCAGCAAGGATGAAGACAACAAGCTGTCATCCATACCAACCAATGCAGAGTCCATGGAGTCATTCTAGTGGTGCATGCGGTGGATAGAGAGCCAGCCCAAGATGGACACACTTTATCTTCTTCTACCGCAGCAGCTGTGGGGAAAAAGCAGTGAGAATCACAAACTCAAAAAAACAAACAAAAAACAAAAGGGCATAATGGACTACTTCACAGTAAAGAACTAAGTTGAACAAATAGAAGTGAAGTGACAGCTACATTTTTTTGTGCACAGTACACTATTGATTTTTTTTATGTTTTCAGTCATAAATAAAGATTTCACAGTTCTTGTAATGTTACTCAGCATTTGTCCATTCTACAGTTGGCAACTCAGGTTAGACTCATTTGCTCCCTCATTTAACTAAAACCCCATTTATCCAAAGGTTTTTCATGTCTTCTCAACTTTTATATACAGTAAATGGGTTTTCACTGTATATGCTAATACATTCACATTTCTAAGCTAGTTTTATTTTATTTAAAAATTAAAGTTTCCTGTAGCGTAGGAGATTGGAAACATTGGCAGCTGCCACACACTATTATTTTACAGGTAGCTCATGGTGGCTGGATCAGGCTGATCTACAGTATCAGTGGCTAAGCACAGGTGGCAGAAAAGGTTCTTTGTGACGTGTCCAACTAGCCAGATAAATTTTATGACATACCCTACTGTGAAAATAAAAATAATTTTCTAGCTAGTTGGTGTTCTTTGCTTCAGATAGTCTATATTGTATAAATTTATTATATACAGCAGGATTCAGTTTTGTTATATTATATTGGCGTAGTAGCACCAGTATGGTTAGGGTTGGGTGACAGGTTTTACATTAAACCTCTAACTTTGAAGCCTAATAGCTTTGCAGCATTTCACAAAATTAGCTGAAATTTAGCATGCATTTTCTAGTAGACAAAGTCTAAATATGTGGAAAGTTTTGTGATGGCAGCTTGTGCGGTTTCTGTGATCCGCATGTATCATTTTCCTGTAGACGTCTAATTTATTTCACATATATAACATGGGTTTTTGGTTTTGATCTCATGTATAGCCTACACAGAATGGATTTTTTTTTTTCAGAAATTTTCAGGGCACTAGCATGCTGTGCCGGGGTAGTGCTTGTGCAAGATTTCATGAAAAAATCTTATGGTTCTAAAGTTATTAAGATTTAAAGTTTTGTTTTTTTCCTGTTCTGAGCATGCTCAGTAGGGGTTTGGGGATAATGTTATGATACGACACAAAACATTCCATGTCACAAGACCCTTTTTGGTTTCTCAACACTTGCTTCTCACAACACCCCAAAAAATGTTTGTGCCATGACAGCTGCCATCTTGTTTTTTCCCCTCGAACTAACCTCTGAAATAAGCTAGAAGGGGTAGGGACAAGCCTCATTTAATTATACATCTTGGGACGAACGACCTGGCTGACAAGACAGTAGATATAGTCCAGAGGAGGTTTGAGGAACTAGGACAATTATGTGAGGGGGCAGGAAGATCAGTAACTTTTTCAGAGATACTTCCAGTGCCCAACGCAAGCACAACAAGAAAGCTGAGAATAGAGGAATTTAATGGATGGCTAAGAACCTGGTGTTGTGCTAAAGGGTATGGGCTGTTGGGGGGTGGGGAGAAACCTGGGAGGACAGTAGTCTCTATGCCAAGGACAGACTACACTTGATTGAGGAGGGAAAGAAAGTGTTGAAACAGAGGATGGAGGAGTACATAGAGGAAGTTGGGAATTTAAACAAGGAGCAGGGGGTGGCAGTTGGGCAAGAGACATGCAGAGACCACAGGTTGGGAAACCATATGAGCTTACCCCCCATAACAGTGACAAAGGACAAATGGCAAGTACTATTGGTGATGCTAGTAAAGAAGGGCAGGATAGGAGGGGGGAGGGTGGAAGGTGGTTACCCTTAATGCTAGGAGCCTTGGGAGGAAAACTACAGAGTTACAGGTACTCATGGCAGAGGAAGAGGTGGACATTGCAGCCATCACAGAAACATGGGCCACCCAATACAATGACTGGGACCTGTCTGTACCAGGGTACAGGTTATTTCGTAGGGACAGGGTGATTGGGAAAGGAGGAGGTGTGGCACTATATGTGAAGGAAGGACTGAAGTATGAAGGGAGGAAGGGAGGAAGGGGTGGAGGGTAGTACAGAGTCACTTTGGATGCAAATCCAGGATTCCAAGAATAGGATTCTTAGAATGGGGGTGGTGTAGAGGCCACCATTTCAGATGGAGGAGTTAGACAGGGAACTAGTGGGACAGATCAGGAGGACCTGCGAGAAGGGTAGTGTGGTGATTGTGGGGGACTTCAACATGCCAGGAGTGGACTGGAGTACCCCAACAACCAGGAACAGAAGGGAGCAGGTACTGCTGGATGCCTTCCAGGACAGCTTCCTGCTGCAAATGGTCAGTGAACCAACCAGGTTAGGGAATACCCTTGACCTTGTGCTGGCAAATGGGGACTTTGTGAGAGAACTTACAGTGGAGGAACTGCTGTCAGGGAGTGATCACCACTCAGTATGGCTCACACTGGATATGGGCAAGGAAGGAGTGGAATCTGGCACAAGAGTGCTGGACTTCAGGAGGGCCAACTTTGGGAGGATGGGGGAAGTGGTAAAAGGGTACCTGGCCAGAATTCAATCTAGTATGGACACTAACCAGAGGTGGGAGCTCATAAAGCTGGGGATAGTGGAGGCAACCAAAACCTGCTGCAAGGCCCAGAGCAAGAAGGCTAGGCTAGAAACCAAGCTGGTTGAGCAAGGAGGTCATGGAAAAGGTAAGGAGGAAAAGAGCTGCCTTTAGAAGTACAAGAAAACAGGGAGGGGGAGGACAGGGAGGAGTACTTGACAGAATCAAAGGAGGTGACAAGGGCAGTAAGGGGAGCCAAGGCATCTACGGAACTCAGGCTGGCACAAGGCATTTAGAAGGGGGAGAAGGACTTCTTTAGGTACATCAGGGAGAAAAGGAGCTGTAAGGACCACATAGTAAGGATTAGGAAGGAGGGGGGTTGGGTGGAAGCAGGGTGCGATAAGGCAGAAGCACTAAATGAGTACTTCTGCTTAGTATTTACTAAAGAGAAGAGAGGGTGACACCTAAGGGGGGAGAAATGGCAGAAACAGGGGGAAGGGGGTGACAGATGGGGAAATCATGGAGGGCAGAGTTCGGGAGGGTTTGAAGGCACTGAGGGTGGACAAGGCACAAGGCCCAGATGGCATCCACCCCAGAGTACTGAAGGAGCTGGCAGAGGTCTTTGCAGGGCCTTTGGCAGACCTATTTAATGCCTCACTACATTTGGGGTGTGTACCTCAGGACTGGAGGATGGCTCATGTGGTGACCCTCCACAAGAGTGGCCCCAAGGATGAACCGGGAAACTATAGACCAGTGAGCCTCACATCAATTGTGGGTAAGCTAATGGAGACTGTCCTGAAGGAGAGGCTGGTGGCCCTCTTAGAGGCCAAAGGACTACAGGACAGCAGACAGCATGGCTCCATATGGGGCAGATCCTGCCAAACCAACCTGGTGGAGTTCTATGACTGGGTAACTAGGCAACTGGACAGGGGCCATGCAGTGGATGCCCCGTATCTGGACTTCAGTAAGACATTCGACTCGATGCTGCATGGAAGGCTGGGAAGTTAGTAGGCACAGGGGTGGGTGCAAAGCTGGTGAGATGGGTAGGGAACTTGCTTCAGGGAAGGCAACAGCGGGTGGTGGTGGGTGGGGAGCTCTCACACCCAAGGGTAGTGACGAGCAGTGTTCCACAGGGCTCGGTGTTGGGACCAGGGTTGTTTGGGATATTCATTGCAGACATATCATTGGACATCAAGAGCAAGATCAGTCTGTTTGCTGATGATACCAAGGTAGGAGCGGTGGTGGATTACCTAGGGGGATGGCAGGAGTTGCAGGATGACCTGGCAAAGCTTGAAACCTGGTCAGACACCTGGCAACTGGGGTTTAATGCCAAAAAGTGCAAGGTGCTGCATTTTGGGATACAGAACCTAAGGAGGAGTTACCAGCTGGGGGGAGTGCAGATAGCCCAGACGGAGGAGGAGAATGATCTGGGAGTGCTCATTACAGGGTCAATGAACAACTCGGCACAATTTAGGAAGGCAGCTGCAAAGGCCAACAAAATGCTGGGTTGTATTGCAAGGGGTATATCTTCGAGGAGGGAGGAGGTGATTCTGCCACTGTATGGGTCATTAGTGAGACTGCACCTGAAGTACTGCATGCAGTACTGGCGCCCGTATCTGAAGAGGGGCATTAAGTTACTGGAGGGGGTGCAGCGCAGGGCCAAAAAGATGATTGGGGGCTGGGGAATTATCATATGAGAGGAGGCTGAGGGAGTTGAAAATGTACTCGCTGGAGGAGACGAGGGAAGGGGAGACATGACTGAAACCTTTAAGTACATGAAAGGAATAAACAAGACAGGTACAGAGGGGCTGTTCAAAGTAAGGGAAGGGAGGGACACCAGGGGCCATGATATGAGACTGGAGGGAGGAAGGTTCAGGAGGGAGATAAGGAGACACTTTTATACAGAGAGGGTGGTGGCTGGGTGGAATGCGTTACCTGCAGAAGTGGTATCCAGTAGAACAGTGGACTGCTTCAAAAGGGGATGGGACAGGACAAGGGGGAGGGTCAATGAAGGGGAAGGGTGGAAGAGGGGCAGCTGCAGATAAGGTGCTAGCTGCACATTCAAGCAGACTTCATAGACCTCTAGGCCTTTATCTGCTGGCAAATTTCATATGTTCGTATGTTCGTTTGTTCGTATGTTCGTAAAACATGCAAAACACATAAAAAGTGTAATTTAAAAAAACACCTGAACCTAGCTAAACAGGACCCACTTACCTAGTTCTCTTTATTTTGCATTGAATTCTAATCTAGTTATATTGTGTCCTGGGTTACTAGGATCACTAATTTCCATTGAAACCTATGTAATAATGTGTACCCTTTGTAACTTGCAGTATAAACTTACTATGGAATCTGTGTAACCTTTATGTAACCTATGTGTTGTTTGCTTGTCTTCTGTATCTGTATGACCTGGAACCTTTGTAAATGAGTCCCTGACTCAAAGGTATTAATCCCAATCTGATAAAAAATAAAGATAAATAAATAAAAGTTAGCTGGCAGGTAAATATAGATCCTTGTGTAAGGCTAGATTGTGAGTTTATTCTATAAGTAATCTATGTGTTTAAACAGTTTTAGTTTCCTTTCCTGTAAATGTGTATATCTGTTTGTTTGCTGAACATATCTTGTTTGTAATAACATAGAAACATAGAAACATAGACTTTGACGGCAGATAAGGACCGCTAGGCCCATCTAGTCTGCCCATTTCCCTACCTACAGGATAGGCCGCAGATCCTAGTTAACCAGCAGCCTATTTCTTCCTACCCCCCAAAAGAATTGCCTTATGTCTGTCCCATGCATTTTTGAATTCTCCCACAGTTTTAGACCCCACAACCTCCTCAGGAAGGCTGTTCCATGCATCCACTACCCTCTGTGAAATAATACTTCCTCACATTGCCCTGAACCGCCCTCCTTCTATCTTTTAATTGTGTCCCCTTGTTCTTGCACGTCTCTTTTTCTGAAAGATGCTACCCTCTTGGACTTTGTTGATTCCACTGAGGTACTTAAAAGTTTCTATCATGTCCCCCCTCCCTTCTTTCCTCACGGGTATACATATTAAGCTCCTTTAGTCTCTCCTCATATGGCTTCTCCTGCAGATCCTGCACCATTTTAGTTGCCCTCCTCTGGACTGCCTCTATCCTGTCTATGTCCTTGTGGAGATGGGGTCTCCAGAACTGGACACAGTACTCCAGATGGGGTCTCACCAACTGTCTGTACAGAGGGATAACAACTTCCTGTTTTCTGCTGCTGATGCCTCTCCCTATACATCCAGTATACCCCCAGCCCTCCCTACTGCCTTCTCACATTGCTTGCTAACCTTAAGGTCATCTGATATGATTACCCCCAGGTCCCTTTCCTTTTTTGTTGTTGTTACTACCTCCCCACCCATTGTGTATTCTTCCCCTGGGTTCTTGTTTCCCAGGTGCATTATTTTGCACTTCTTTGCATTGAATCCTAGCTGCCATACTTCTGATCATTCCTCCAACCTTGCCAAGTCCCTTTTCATCCTTTCCACGCCTCCTGTGTATCAACCCTGTTGCAGATCTTTGTGTCATCTGCAAAAGGCATACTTTTCCTTCCAGTCCCTCTGCAATGTCACTGATGAAGACATTAAAAGGACTGGACCCAATACTGAACCCTGCGGTACCCCACTAGTAACCCCCTTCTTCAGAATGGACTCCATTTACAATTACCTTCTGTGTCCTGTTGTCCAGCCAATGTTTTACTCCAGGCTACCACCCTGGGTCCCACTCCCAGGCTGGTTAATTTGACTATTAATCTTTTGTGTGGGACTGTGTCAAATGCCTTGCTAAAGTCTAGGTAGGCCATGTCCACAGCCCCTCCTGGTCTACTACTTTGGTCACCCAGTCAAAGAAATCTATTAGATTCATCTGACATGACCTTCCGCGTAGAACCCATGCTGCCTTGGGTCCTGTGCTCCACTGGCCTCTAGGTACTCAACTATTCTTTCCTTCAGAAGTGACTCCATCACTTTCCCTACCACAGAGGTCAGACTGACAGGTCTGTAGTTTCCTGCCTCTGTCTTGGTCCCACTTTTGTGAAGGGAATCACATCCGCCTTCCTCCAGTCCTCGGTACCACACCATCCTCCCATGATTTATTAAAAGAGTAGCCAGTGGTTTCACTAGTTCCTCCCTTAATTTTTTAGAATTCTGGGGTGAATTCCATCAAGACCCATTGCTTTGTCCACCTTCAGTTTTAGGAGTTCTTGCAGAACCCTTTCTTCTGTGAAAGAACTGGGATCGACCCCCCTATCAAGAGTGCTTCTGTTAATTGGATTAGGCACTTCCCCCTCCTCTTTTGTGAATACTGAGCAGAAATATTCGTTCAGTATTCCTGCTTTTTCACTGTCCCCCTCTGCCCACCCACTGTTCATTCTATTCAGCCTCACTATCCCTCCCTTTGTCTTTCTACGCCACTGATGTACCTATAAAAGGTTTTATCCCCTTCTTAACTGAGTTGGCTATCTTTTCCTCAGTTTGGGCCTTTGCTATTCTGACTTCCTCCCTGCTTCCTTCTGCCTTAACTGGTACAGCTGTCTGTCCTGCTCCTTCTGTGTTTTCTTATACTCCGGAATGCTATCTTTTCTTCCTGACTTTCACAGCCACCTCTTTTGAGAACCATAGTGGCTTTTTTCTTTTTTGATTTGTTTATTTGCTTCACACAAAGGCTTGTTGCCTCTGTGATGGCAGTTTTGATAATTCCCCATTGTTGCTCCACACCTCCTTCTAGCCTGTTTGCTAGTGCTTTTCTGAGGCACTCTCCCATCTTGCCAAAGTCAGCCCTCCTAAAGTCCAGTACCCTCACTTTTGTATGGCTTGACTCTAGAAGCGGAGTTTAATGGAACCACACTGTTTGATGGTCACTTGTCCCCAGATGGCAACCCACTTCTAGATCTGAGATCCTCTCACTGCCCCCGTTTGAGAGTATGAGGTCTAAGATTGCTCCCTCATGAGTGGGTTTGGAAACTAGCTGTCTAATGCCTGCCACCTGTAGGGCATCAAGAATGGCCCTACTTCTGGATGTGGCTGCAGCAAATGTGCTCCAGTTAACATCTGGCCTATTCAGGTCTCCCATCAACAGTATCTCCCCTTTCTCTGCCATTCTAAGAATGCCTTCTATCATATCCTTGTCCATTCCTTCCCCTTGACATGGGGGTCTGTACACAACCCTGTGCGGATTGTGGTGCCCTTTCCAGTCTCCAAGGTGACCCACAGTGCCTCCCTCTCCCTGTTTACTTTTTGTTCAGTTGCTTTATCCCTTCCTTACATAGAGAGCTACTCCTCCCCTTCTCCCCTGCCTGTCTCTCCTGTAGGTTATGTACCTATGTTAACATCCCAGTCATGGTTCTCTGTGTACCATGTTTCTGTGACTGCTACATATCCAGGCATCCCTCTTCCATTAAGGCCATCAGCTCAGGGAGCTTGTTGCCCAGACTACGGGCATTGGTACTCATTACCCTCCATTTCCTGATGGCCTTACTCCCTTTGCCCCATCCCTGTCCTTCTTGCCTTTGTCACTTTCTCCATTTACCCCTGCCCTTCTCCCTATCAACACCTCTATGTTGGTGTTTGCTGCACTTACTACCATGATTATTTGGGGGCTAGGATTTTCCTGCTCCTTTCCAGTGCCTCCCCCCTTGGCTAGTTTAAAAGCTTGCCAATGAAGCATTTAAACCTATCACCTAGGATCTTGGTTCCCCTCCCGGACAGATGCAGCCCATCATGCCAGTATAGGCTTGCATCACTCCAGGTGGACCCCCAGTCCGCAATGAAGCCAAATACCTGAGCTCCACACCAGTTTTTCAACCACTGATTGAATCCCATGGTGCAGAACACCCTAGACTTTCCTATGCCATAGATAGGTAGCACCTCCGAGAAGGTTACCGTGCGTGCTACTTGACTAAGGCCCTCCCAATTCCACAAACTCTTCTCTGCACTTCTCTAATCCCTTTCTCGCCAGGTCATTTGTCCCTAGGTGGACAATGACATCCAGCTCCTCCCTGTGCAGCTGCTCTGGCAATCCTGAGGATCTGCTCTGTCCCTGCAAGCCATGGCACCAGGCAGGCACCTTACCTCCTTTCCCTTCCTCCCCAGTTCTACCTTCCTAACAATGGAGTCCCCACCAGGAGTTGTTTCCTTCCCTGCAGGGTCCCCTGCCACCCTCCTGTGGGTCTCCTTGTGGAGGTTCCAGCATCCTCCTTGGTCTCCACTGTGGGTGCCTCCATAGAGGAACCACACTTTGCCAGAATGGCATAGGAATTGTGGAGAGGTACAATGGGAGGGATGCACCTCTGTTCCACCACCCTCACCTCCCTGAGCCCACTGTGGTCCAACCGCCTCTTTCTTGGCAACCCTGAGGCAACGGCAGTGGCACTGGTGGTCCCTGGATGGAAGAGGAGGTCCCACAAATCCTGGCCAACTCAGCCTGGAGATGAGCAACCTCCTCAGCCCAGAGAGGTGCCTGCAGATGGGACAACACCGCATCCTCCAGAACATCTCCTGGAAGACTGCTGCTCCACAGCCACTGCACTGCACCACTCAATCATGTCTTATTTCTGGCCCTTAACTGTTTGCAATCCTTACTCTTTCCTCTGTTTTTTTTCTCTCTCCTTACTTTCTGCCTGTGTGCCCTTTAAGCTCCTGATTGTCCTGTTCTGAGACAAGAATATCCTATATTTCTCAGTAGACCACTTACTTGCTCAGAGGCAGACCTCCAGCAGCTAGAGGGGCCGGAGAGCTACTCTTGCCCTTCTAGGATGGTGGGTCCCTGGTGGTTCTGTGATCACTCACTTCCTGCCCCAAACAGGAAGTTCCTGTTGTCAGTCAAATTATGTGCCTATAAAAATAGAACTAGCTTTGGGTGGGGGGCTGGAGGGGAAGGAAGAAGGGCAATATAGTCCCAGCAGAGAAGTCCAGTCACACAGCAGTGCTTTCTTCTGGTGTCTTCTGCCAAGCTATTAGCAGAAACTTTCTAAGGCAGTCTTTAAATGTAGCTTCCTTCAAGCTAAGCCACTCTCCCTACTTACCAGATCTTTCTACAAGTAATTTAAACCTCACAGCAGTTAAGTCCTTTCAGTCACCTGAGATTTACACCTAGATAACTCTTCAGACACCCATTCTTTTCAGTTAACCCAAACACACACTTTTTTTTTGTATGTTAGTTTTTTTACCCTAAATTAAAAGTCAAATACAAAAGTTCTTCTACTTTAGTCCCAGCAGAGAAGTCCAGTCACACAGCAGTAATACCTAGAAGCATTTAGTAATAAAAAATCTATTTTTTTAGTACCAATGGCTGAGCATCCTTATTGCAAAGGAAATGTTAATATTTCTGCTGGGCAAAGTGAAAATTATGTTTAAAGTCTGCCATCTGAAGTGCACTCTACCAAATATTACTGTGTTTGATCTTCCAAGACCCTGAGCAGGACTGTGATATTTTCCTGGTATAACCCGATGATGACAGCGGGAGACATGTTTAAGACAAAACTCCCTAGAAGCTGATATGGCCAAAGGAGTTTTTGTCACAGTTATGTACGGGGGGAGTCAGTTACATGGAAACATGTAAATGTAGAATTTTTGGTAGATGAAGACCACTTGGCCCACCAAGTCTGCCCAATTTTCCCTGCCTATACTTCCAACACAGACCTTACCTGACCTCTGGCTACCCCCTGTGTCCCAACTAAGATTCCCCTGTGCCTATCCTATGCATGCTTGAAGCTTGCTGCTCTTTTTGCCCCACACCTCCATTGGAAGACCATTTAAGGCATCCACTAGTCTTTCAGTGAAGAATTCCTTCCTCATATCCCTCCTAAATGTTCTCCTTTACAGCTTAATTGTATGTCCCTAAGAGGTGTAGCCAGGAATTTCAAACTTGTACTCAAAAGTGATGCACTGTTGCCCCCCCATTATGTAAACATATGCGCTGCCACATCACACCCAGCAATATGCCCCTCCCCATTTGCCATGTCTGAGTTCAAGTAATCAGTTTCTTCCTGTAATCCTCCTTCCTTTGTTTTTCTGCCTGCCTGGTAAGTTGTTCTTGTTTGTGTATTTAGCTGGTGTCATCAGTGCCCCATAGCAAACAACAAAGGTAGAAAGACTTAGATCAACACAGACACAATGTGGCTCATAATGTCCTTGCTTTCCTCTTTTTATTGCCCCTGCCTTATTTATTGCCCCTGCTAATTTTTTTTACTGTACTCTGCTGAGTACAGTGCGTATGCCTGCCGACACCCCTGTGTCCCTTTGTTCAAACAACAAGAAGTCTTGCTGTATTCTGACTAAATGCAGTTATCCCCAGAATTTGAACTGCCCCAGAGAGTAAAGAGTTAACTCTATGCAGAAGCATAGAACGTTGAGCTCGAGCTCGGTTTTCAAACCTCTGTCTCTAGCACTCTGAAGTGTAACCGTCAAGATTTTTTACTCCGCCTAACTGCGAAGTCGCTCCGGAGATTCCTCCTGCACTTCAGTTTGGTATCAGTTTAAATCGATCAGTTCTACCTAACCGTTTCTTTATTTTGGTCTTCTTACCTCTGTCTCGGTAACAGTAAGTGGTAGTAGTAGGTAGTTATTGTATTATTGTGCAAATTGTTTTTTGCCTTCAGTTCTTCTCCGGTTGGTCTGGTTTGGAACCGAACCCCATTCTATTTCTTTCTGGTTTCTAAATATTACTGTGGTTTCTGGTACTCATCGGTTCCTAAACAAAATTCAGATTTCTGGGTTTTTTCAACTGACCCGTGACACGGTTGGAACCGATCAGTTTTTAATTGCCTGGCGTAATAGCTGATAAGGGTAACTTTTCAGTATTCCGGCATGTCTGAGAAACCCCAAAAGAAAATCAGTCCCACTGGGTTTCAGCACTGTACCGAGTGTAAGAAGGCCTTTGCCAAGGCCGACCCTCACCTCGTCTGTGTTTACTGTCTGGGGTTTGACCACCTCAAAGAAGACTGCCAAATCTGTAAAAACTTTCCCAAAGTCACTCTGGAAAAACATTTGAGTAGACTAAAGGAGAGGGAGGCCGATAAGTCCGCTGACCCGGATGGCCAGCCCAGTTCGGTGGTTGCCGAACCTGAGGGGGTGCCCACTGACCTGGGCGATACCTCCTTGGGCAAAAGGACAGCCAATTCTGTGGAATCGGTTCCTAGCAAAAGGAAATGAAAAACAGCCAATTCGGATCCTACTTCCCCATGGTCCATCCACTGAGGAGATTGCTAAAGTGATTTATATTGTCCAGTCACTTTGCCCAGTTCTGACTGAACTGGCAACGGTTCATAGAGGTTCAGTTCAGTTGGGCATAGTAGCTTCTGACATTGATCCAGAGGCTTTCTATGAGAGCGATTGGGATGGAGAAGAAGAGTATGATGAACAGGAAGATGAAGGCCTAGATGAGCCTGTAGAGCCTGACATCTCCCCAGACAGGCCTTCCAATGTGTCTCCTCCAAGAGTTTCTGAGTTCCCCTCCCATTTCTTGTTTTACAAGAAAGTGGCTGATACTCTTCAGCTCCCAGTGGAAGAAGCTGAACAGGATCAGGAGGAACCTGACTTTATGGAAATGATGGATGTCCCAGAGTCGAAGAGAGTGTCTATCCCTCTGCATAAATTCCTGGGGAAACAGACACAAAAAAATTTGCAGTTTCCAACTTTTATACCTCCTGGGGATAAAAAGATGGACAGGAGATATACCTTGTCAGGTCCTGGAACAGAATTTCTTACAACTCATTGCAGCCATGTTGGGGTAGTGCAGGCTACAGCCTGTGATAAGGCTAATATTCCCTGGCATCTCACCCCCCAGATAAAGATTCTAGGAAAGTGGATGCCATGGCCAAGAAACAATACTTGTCATCCTCTTTGGGACTCAGACAAGCCAATTATATGGCATATACAGCCAGGTACCAGAAATCGAGGTGGGATATGGTTCTAGAACTGGCTAAGAATGCCCCTGCCTAGCTTGCCAAAGAGCTGGAGAAGGTGGCTGCAGATGGTATTGAGGCATCCAAGGTCCAATTTCACAACTGCTGTTGACTCAAATGATGTGCATTCCAGGGTCATGGCTACATCTGTCTCCATGAGGAGATTAGCTTGGCTCAGATGTACCAGTCTATCACAGGATACCCAGACTGAGGCCATGGATTTTCCTGTTGCTGGTAACTCTCTGTTTGGTGAACAAACAGAGGCTTACATGAAGAAGATGGATGAGTACAGGACCACTTACAGGAGTGCTGCAGCAAAAGAGAAGCAGGCCACTCCTCGGAAGCAGCAGTTTAGGGCTGGCAGGAGCAGGCCTTTTTACCAAGCCCAGGCTTCCTCTTCTTTCCAGCAGAGGGGGTTCTTCAGGGGAAGAGGCAGATGAGGGATGACCAGGACCCCAGCAGCCACTCAATCCAAGCCCCCTGCCAAACAGACACCCTGAGGTGTCAGTCAGGGTTGCCTCCCCAATACCTGTAGGGGATAGGCTGGCTCACTATTCCCAGGTCTGGGATTCCATTACCTCAGACAAATGGGTCCTGGAAGTAGTGAGCCAGGGACTTGTTCTCAGTTTAAAAGGTTCCCAAAAATGAGAGCAAGATCTTTCAGCCCCCCTCCCCCTTGAAGATAAAGGCCTAGAGGCAGAAGTCTCTTCTCTTCTGCTCATACGAGCAGTAGAGAAGGTACCTCTTTGTCACAGGGGAAAAGGACTTTATTCCAGATACTTCCTTATGCCAAAAAAGACAGGGGAGTGGTGACCCATCCTAGATTTAAGGTACCTCAACAAACACTTAACAAAACCAAAGTTCAAGATGGTGACTCTGGGAGTAATTCTTCCCTCTCTGAGATCAGGAGACTGGCTAGCCTCCCTAGATCTCAAGGATGCCTATTTCCACATACCCATCAGACATTCCCACAGAAAGTACCTCAGGTTCAAATTGCCCTCAGGCCATTATCAGTTCAGAGCCATGCCCTTCGGCCTAACATCGGATCCAAGGGTGTTTACCAAGTGCCTAGCAGTAGTGGTAGCATTCCTCAGGAGGCAAGGTATCCTTCTGTTCCCATACCTGGATGAATGGCCCCTAGTAGGTCAGTCCCCAGGCCAAGTCAAGTCAGCCTTAGAGGTCACCCAAAGGCTTCTGGAGTCCTTGGGCTTCATTCTAAACCTAGAAAAGTCAGTTCTGGAACCAACTCTGATGCTCACTTTCACAGGGGTGGACATAGACACGACCCAGGCAAGAGCATTCCTTCCTCTTTCAAGCGTTCAGTCTCTAATCACTCTAGCTTCCTCTTTTCAACCTCTAGATTCTTGTCCAGCTAGACATTTTCTTCAGTTACTGGGCCACATGGCAGCCTCCACAGCTGTGGTCCAGGGAGCAAGGTTTCAGATGAGAGATATTCAATTTCATCTCAGATCTTACTGGTCTCAGAAAAAGGACCCTCTCTCCAAATTGGTTCCAGTGTCCCAGACTGTAGTTCAGGTACTCCAGTGGTGGCTGGAGGAGGACAGTCTTTGACAAGGTGTCTCATTCATCAGTCAGGCTCCTTCAGTGATTCTCACCACAGATGCCTCCCTCCTAGGCTGGGGGGCCTATCTGGACCAGCTTACAGCTCAGGGAACTTGGTCTCACCAGGAGTCCCTTCTTCACATAAACCTTCTGGAGTTGAGGGCTGTCTTTCTAGCTCTGCAGACATTCTCAACTGTGATTCAGGGGAAAGTAGTACAAATCAGGACAGACAATACAACAACCATGTGGTACATCAACAAGCAGGGAGGCACTCAGTCCTTGGCCTTGTGCACGGATGCCATGAAGCTATGGTCTCTGGCTTATTCCCTTCACACTTCCCTGGTGGCTGTACACCTGCCAGGGAAGGACAGCATCTTAGCAGATGCTTTCAGCAGAATTTCTCAGGGTCATCATGAATAGACTCTGAATCCCCTGGTCCTTCAGGTGGTCTTCAACAGGTGGGGGACTCCAGAGATAGATCTCTTTGCAGCCCCGGACAATCATCAACTTCCTCTTTTTTGTTGCAGGCCTCCTCTACTGGGCTCTGTACACCAGAAGGCTCTACTATTGAATTGGATAAGCAGGTTCCTGTATGCATTTCCTCCTTTCCCTTTGATCTTCAGGGTTCTGATCAAGACCAGATCTCAGCCTTGCAGGTTGATCCTAGTGGCACCAGACTGGGTCAGGCAGCCATGGTATCCTCTGCTACTGTCATTGTCAGTGACAAGGCCTCTGTGTCTTCCCACACAGTTCAATCTGCTGACATCCTCTAAGGGGAGGATCCTTTATCCCAATCTTCAGGCTCTCAGGCTCAAGGCCTGGCTCTTGAAGAGTTAGAATATGCACATCTAAACCTTTCTCAATCAGTTTTGGATATTCTGAAGGTTAGCAGGAAACCTGCTACCAGAAAAACTTACAATTCCAAGTGGAAAATATTTGGTTTTTGGTGTTCCCAAATACCTGTTCAGCCAGAATTAGCTGACATTGTTACTGTATTGGACTATTTGGTGCATCTTCATACTTTAGGCCTTCGACCCACTACGCTTAAGGTGCATTTGGCAGCTGTGTCTGCCTTCCTTTCAGCTGGGAAGGGCTCTTCCTTAGCCGCTCACCCAGTTTTCCAGAAATTCTTCAAAGGTCTGATGCATGTTAATCCTCCTTTTTGAGCCCCTACTCCTTCTTGGGATCTGAACATCTGTATAGCACAGCTTATGCAGCCCCCTTTTGAGCCCCTATCTTCAGCAGAGCTGAAATACTTGACTTGGAAAACTGTATTCCTGGTAGCCATTACCTCTGCCAGGAGGATCAGTGAGTTACAGGCTTTATCAGTGGAACCTGATTGTATTTCTTTTCACAGGGATAAAGTGGTCCTTCAAACTAACAGAAAGTTTCTTCCCAAAGTGGTCTCAGACTTTCATCTGAACCAATCTATGACATTGCCTGTGTTTTTTACTGACCATTCTACCTCTGGAGAATGAAGATTACACAGTCTCGATGAAAAAAGGGCCCTTAGTTACTATGTGGAGCATACTAAGGCCTATAGGGATGGATGTTCTCAGTTATTTCTCACCTATGGTGAGGTGGAAAAGGGCAAACTAGCCACCAAGAGAACTATCGCCAGGTGGATTGCCTCCTGTATCCAATTCTGCTATTCAAAACTTGGGAAGGAACCTCCCTCAGGCCTGAGGGCCCATTCTACCAGGGGTACAGTTGCTTCGCTCGCAGCAGCTAGGGATATACCTTTAATGGAAATTTGTAAAGAAGCCACCTGGAAAACTGTTCACACATTTACCAAGCATTATTCTCTGGACATTCAGTCTAGAAGTGATGCTAGGTTTGGCACAGCTGTGCTGCAGAGCCTGTTCCCAAAATAGGTTCTGTGACTTCCTCCTCCAAGGGGGTACTGCTTGGTAGTCTGCATTTAGTCAGAATACAGCAAGACTTCATGTTGTCTGAAGAAAAAATAACTTACCATAGTAATGTTGTTTCTTCTAATGGAGTCTTGCTGTATTCTGACCTCCCTCCCTGCCTCCCCTTCTAGAACCCAGTAGTTTTGGGATGTGGGTGGATAGGCACAGTGCTGCACCCCAGAGGTGTACTTGACTTGCCCTATCTTATGGGTTTTAGTTGTGTTTTAGGTCTCTACCTACTTTGGTTTTATATTTAGCTTTCTTTTTGGGGTTCTCGACTTGAGTCTTTTGACACTAAAAACAATTTGTGCAGCCATTTGGCTTGCAAGAGTTGAAATAATTTCCACCTATTACTTTTATTAGTTAGTGCTTGTAATAATCTGATGGTTACACTTCAGAGTGCTAGAGACTGAGGTTTGAAAACCGAGCTCGAGCTCAACGTTCTATGCTTCTGCATAGAGTTAGCTCTTTACTCTCCGGGGCAGTTCAAGTGCTGGGGATAACTGCATTTAGTCAGAATACAGCAAAACTCCATTAGAAGAAACAACATTACTATGGTAAGTAATTTCTTCTTCTCGTGCACCTTCTACTCTGAACAATATATCCATCCTGTAGTTTTGATATGTTGTAATGTACAGTGGGATTCAGTTTTGTTATGTTAAGTACAAGGTGATTCAGTTTTAGTACTGTACATTATGTTGCACAGTAAAATTCATTATTATTATATTGTCATGCATGGTGAAAATCAGTTTTGGTTAATTCTTATGAGCAGCATGATTTAGATTTGTGATGTTGTTATGTACGGTGGAATTCTGCATTGGTATGTTCCAATATGTATAATAGAATTCAGCTTTATTGTATTGTTATGTACAGAGGTATTCAGTTTTGAAACATTGTTAGTCCACAGTGGGGTTCGATTTAGGTATATTGTTACGTATTGGGGGGTGGGGTACAGTTTTGGTGTGTTAAGTACAATGGGATTAACTATTGTAATATTATGTTCAGGTGGAATAAATTCTGTAATGTTGTTGCATACAGTGGGATTCAGTCTTGGCATATTGTTATGTAAAGTGGGATTCAGTTTTGGAATGTTGTTTTTTTCCAGTGGTATTCATTTTTGGTATATTGTTATTTACAGTGAGCTTCAGTTTTGGTATATTGTCATGTATAGCTGGAATACATTTTGTTATGTTATGTACAATGGGATCCAGTTTTGGTATCTTTTTATATACAACAGGATTCAGTTTTAGTGTATTGTACAGCAGGATTCCATTTTGATGTACAAAACAAATATTTTTGTTCTGTATTCACAGAAGAAGGAGAAGGTGAGGGAACACAGGCAACATGAGCAAATATGGGAGGGAGGTGGACACTAGTTTATTTACAGAAGAGAGAGTCCTAAAAGAACTCACAAAACTGAAAGTGGACAAGGCAATAGGACTGAATGGAATATATCCTAAAATATTTAATCAATAATGCACAACAGGGTGTAGGTTGTGCTGAGATAATCTCACACCTGGGGGTGGTTGGGCATGAGGCCAGAGGCCAAGTGCATCTAACACCCATAGAAGTGAGGTTATCCCAGGACAACCTACACTCTGAAATGTGTTATTGGTATTATACAATGGCTCTTACTTATTAGTATTGTGGGGACACAAATGAGCTTGCTATTAGGCAGAGAACAAGTGTTGGAACATCCCTTTTATGTGCAGGGACATCTATTTTATAGTATCGGTTGTACATGTTTTTTTTTAATTAATTTTTTTTTTTGAGGAAACACTTCCCATGTGAAAGCACTGCACCTTCGGTATGCAAATAATTAATTGTCTTTTATCACTATAGTGTGTTATGCAATACCAGGCAATGGTGTATTTGCATACCCTGATACAGTACATTCATATGTGGCGTGTTTCCTCATAAAAAATAAAACTGTAAAACTGATACTATAAAAAAGATGTTCCCACACTTGTTCTCTGCCTAACTATGAAATGTTTTAGACATGACAAAAATCCTTGCCCCCTCGCAATATAAGTAAATACAGTTTTTATATGAAACTAAGCTCTTGCTTCTGTATTACAATTGCAAGGCTTCAAATTTTCTAGATAAGGGATGCTGTGGCTTGTTATTCAGTCTGTTATGCAGTCATCTGTATGTTTGGACTTGACACTGTGAGATTGTGCTCAGATAATTTCACTGTAACAAGCACACACTGATCAATCAGAGTCCAGAAAATTTTCTTGCCATTTTATACAATGGCAGGAAACTACAGGAGGTGCTGGCAGCACCACTAGCAGCCCTGTTCAATGAGTCATTCAATACAGGAGTGGTTCCAGAGGACTGGAGGGGGGCAGATGTAGTTCCTCTTCACAAAAGTGGGAGTAGGGAGGAGGCTGGAAACTATAGACCTGTCAGCCTCACCTCAATAGTGGGGAAAATTATGGAATCACTACTTAAAGAAAGGATTGTGGAACATATTGAATCCAGTGGAGCACATAATCTGAGACAGCATGGATTCACAGTGGGATGGTCATGTCAAACAAATCGAATTGATTTCTTTGACTGGGTGACTAGGGAAGAGGATCAGGGAGGAACGTTTGATATGGTCTACCTGGATTTCAATAAGACCTTCAATACTGTTCCACATTGCAGACTTGTGAACAAGCTGGGCAGCCTGGGAGTGGGTCACAAGGTGGTAAACTGGGTTAGGAACTGACTGAGTGATAGAAGACAAAGGGTGGTAGTAAATGGAGCTCAAACTGAGGAAAGAAGGGTGACCAGTGGAGTACCTTTGGGGCCAGTTCTGTTTAATGTCTTCACAAGTGACATTGCAGAGGGGCTGGAAGTGAAGGTGTGCCTCTTTGCAGATGACGCTAAGCTCTGCAACATAGCGGACACTCCAGGAGGGATGGAAAAAAGAGGAGGGACCTAGGTAAACTTGAGGAATGGTCTAGAGTGTGGCAGCTGAGACTCAATGAGAAAAAGTGCAAAACCATGCATTTGGAGCACAAGAACCCAGGGGAGGATTACATGATTGGGGTGGGGGGGGGGTATACTGACAGTCACCAAACAGGAAAGGAATTTGAGAGTAATCATATCCGATGACCAAAAGGTGGCCAAATAATGTGCCAAGGCTGTGGGGAGAGCCAGTGGGATGCTGGGGTACATAGGGAGAGGTATCACCAGCAGAAGAAAAGAGGTGGTGATGCCATTGTGCAGATCATTGGTGAGGCCTCATTTGGACTACTGTGTCCAGTTCTGGAGGCTGCATCTCTGTTAGGACACAGAAAGGGTGGAGGAAGTTCAAAGAAGGGCAACAAAGATGGTGCAGGGCCTGCACCAAAAGTCATATGAGGAGAGTCTGGGAGACCTCAATATATATGCCCTGGAGGAGAGGAGAGGAGAGACAGGGGGGATAAAATAGAAACCTACAAATATCTAACAGGCATAAATACGTTACCAGAGGGCAGCATCTTTCAGAAAAGATGTTCAGGAATGAGGGGGCATGACATGAGGTTTGAAGGGGGTTGACTAAGGGGTAACGTGAGAAAGTATTTCTTCACATGAAGGGTGGTGGATGCATGGAATAGACTCCCAGTTGAGGTGGTGGGGGCAAACACAGTGGGGAAATTCAAAAATGCATGGAACAGGCATAGGGGAACCCTAGTGATAGGAACGAGACGATAAAGCTGGAGATCAAATAGCATCTGCGGCTTTTGTAGTAGGAATAGAAAATGGGCAGACTGGATGGCCTAGTGGTCCATATCTGCCATCAATTTCTATGTTTCTGTGTGTCTATGCATTGTTACAGTATATACATCGGGATTCAGTTTTGGTGTGTTGTTACATACTGCAGGATTCGGTTTGGGCTTATTATTATGTACAGTGTGATTCAGTTTTTATGTCTTGTTATGCACACCGAGATTCAGTCTATATCTTACAGTATGTACAGCAGGATTCTGTCTTGGTATTTTGTAATGTACAGCAGGATGCAGTATTGGTGTATTGTTACATACAGTGCGATTCAGTTTTGGTATACAGTTACATACAGCACAATTCAGTTTTGTTATCTTGTTATGTACAGCATGATTTAGTTTTGATGTATTGTCATGTACAGCAGGATTCAGTTTTGGTGTTTTGTATATACAATATAAATCAGGACTCAGTTTTATGTGTATTGTTATATACTGCAGGATTTGGTTTTGGTATATTGTTATCTACTGTGTGATACAGTTTTGGAGTATTGTTATGTACATCATGTTTTAGTTTTGATGTATTGTTATGTACAGTAGGATTTAGTTTTGGTGTTTCGTTATGTACATCAGGTTTCAGTTTTGGTGTATTATGTACAGTGGGATTCAATTGTTACTGTATGTACAGTGAGATTCAGTTTTGGTGTTTTGTACACACATCAGGATTAAGTTTTGTTGTGCTGTTATACTGTATATTGCAGGATTCGGTTTGGGGTATATTGTTATATACAGTGTGATTCAGTTTTGGAGCATTGTTATGCACAGCGGGATTCTATTTTGGTATCTGGTTATGTACAGCAGGATTCAGCTTTGGTGTATTATCATGTACAGTGGGAGTCAGTTTTGGTGTTTTGTTATGTACAGTGGGATTCAGTTTTGATATATTGGGCTTCCTTTGTACCCTTTCCTCCTGGATGCCTGTGGAAACAAAGTGGTCTCATGTATGACTATGCGCTTTAATAAGTGATGCGATTTTACTTTGTAAATGTACTATATAAAACATAATAAAAATGAAGCATAAAAAAGAAGCCAACTAATCTTGACCTGAGTCTGTAGACTTTCCTGGTCAAATCTTTCTGGTCAAGTTTGAAACATTTTCAGATGAGCTTGCAAGGCAAATTCAGCCTTGTGTACAGAATCAGCAACCAAACAATGCAGAGTACCATCTAGTGACAGCTGAGACTGCAACATGCAAAGAACAGGAGCCTGATCTAATAGGAAATGTTCTTCTAGCAGAAAGGTTTGAGCTGTTGCCTCTGATATCAGGGATGTACAGATCAGTCCCAGGGTTCAGCAGTTATTCTTTCAGATCTGTAATTCAGTTTACTGAAGATATCACCCCGTAAGCTGGGGAGAGGATTTTACATGATGCGGATTGGGATCCCTGTCTGTGGAGAAACAAACAAATGAAAAAAAGAGTCAGACGAAAGGAAGTAGTTGTAGTGTATACCAGCACTTACTCTTTCAGACCTGTAATTCAGTATAAAACAGATATCTGTCCAAGAGTTGGGAAGAGGGCAGAATACTCATTTAATTAGGGATGGGCAAACCTTAACAAACTCAGGTTCCAATTGATTTGTTCCACAAAGAGCTTTGAAAACATGGTTTGGTTTTCTAGATGGATATTTGACATATATTTTACATAATTTAATATGCCAATGTAGGCTTTACTGTCTTATTTAAATTGCAGTTGGAGCCAAATAAAGTAATCCATTTTGGTTAGACATTTTTAACCAACTCAGTTCAAGAGAAGTTTACTTTTTTCCAAACTGGTTTACCTTCATCAACCTGTAAAAGAAGTCAGTGCTAATTAAATGCAAAGACTGCATCATCTGGGGTGAGAATGGGGCATTTGACAGAGTTCATTGAAATGCCAAATAAGAGTGAAGCTATCCCGTTACCCTAAAACGTTACAATTTAGCTTAACTTTGCCCAATGAGCCCTGTTTTGTTTTTTTCTAATTGCAGGCCTCTTTGTGTTTCCATTGGATGAATACACAACAGTTGTTGGGTTTGAAGCAGTGGTTTCCAGTCAAGTAATAACTGTGCAGATCAAGGACAAGGCAAAGATAGATGACTGCTACCTGGAGTGCTGCAGCCTGCCAAATGGTGGCTTTCAGGATGGAAATGGTAATATATCCCTGCCTTTTTTAACAAACCCATCTCTGTTGGAAATCCTCTTTTCATTTTTCTTGTACACGTTTGTAGTAATTTTAGTGCTTGTGAAATATACCAGATGGACAACATTGGGCACTGATATCCTTCATTGATCTGCTTGACAAGTAAAGCACCGTGATCATGTGCAATACATTTCCACTGTGCCGTCAGGATTTCATGCCCTCAGGTTTAGCCCTGCTCTGTAGGGGCCACCCTTTACAGGGTAATAGGGCATTCGTTCTGATTAGGGATGGAAAACTCTTTCCAGCTTCTTATTAGAACACCCAGAATGCTCTACAATGTTCTTATTTTCAAACCTCTTGCAGAAACTAATAATCTGTATGTATTATTCCAGTTATATGTTAATTACTAATTTGTATGTCAACCCCTAGAACTGTGTTGTTTACAGTGCCAGGTTCTAGTTTTTTTAGAATTATCTCTGCCTGTCCCTTTCATCTTCCAAGGTGACTGGTTGTGCAGAACAAGCTTGATTAAAATCAGTCACTCCAAATCTGGATAATAAAAATCAAACTTAAAGTTTTGGCTTAAAGAAAAGGGTTAGATCTTGTTTTTAAATTTTTTTTATCAAAATTTCTAACTCTCCCACTGACCATAATGTCCACTCTATCCCCTACTGACATACTTTATTCTCCCCATTTAATTACAATCTTACTTCCTGACAGCCCCTCTTTGCATCAACAAGATTTTTTATATAGGCCCCCCAAGTCTCTTACCTTTTGGATGGATATCCCATGAAAAGAGCAACTCGATTTGAGCGAGTTAATTTGGGCGAGTACAAAATAGCTCATGTTAAATTAGTTACTTTGTACTAAGAGTGCATGTTAAGGCCAGCGCTTTAGTCTTGGCAGCTGGGAGTTAGTTTGTGTAGTATGTAGGTGGTTTCTTGCATTGCCAGAACTGGGCTGGCCATATAGTGTAGTGGTTACAGTCACTACCTGTGTGGCTGGCTAGCCCGGGATTGAGACTGGCTGTATGGCAATTTTTTTTTTATTCACATTCTGCAAGCCCTCCCGACTTTGATGCCCTCCACTCCTTTGTCCCCCCACGTGTGTCTGTATACCTGAGCAGGGTGTGAGTGCCCTCCTGACTTTCTCCTACTCCCCAGCTTCTGTTCCCCTGGAGAGTATCCCTCATCCTGAGGTTGACCCGGTCCCTGACTTGCATCCACCCCGGTGGTAGATATTTTAAGTAGGGGAGGTGCGGGGGGCAAAGCCCCCTGCAGAAAAAGCCACTGCAGCTGGTCGTTGTTTTGGGGGCATGCTGTAGTGCTCCTTGCTATTTTGCTGTTTTAGTCGGCACCATTTTATATTCACTGATATCACATAGAACCTTTGGCTGCATAAGCACCTCTAAAAGGCTTTCAGTTCCCTCCCCTCCTACATGCCAGCAGTGCTGGACCTGAGGGGTGGCAGAGTCTGTCTGGTGAATCCTGACCCCCATTTGCAGTCCCAGTGGGTCAGAGGATTCTATAATGGTGTTGCCATTTGCTCTCAATGGGCTTCTTTATTATTGTAATCTGTTGGTCCCTTGACATGGCTTCCAGTCATTTTTTTTACTAGTCCCTACCCCCACTGCTGGTCCTATGATCTTGGAGTCTACAGGTGTACCTGTGAGCATGACAGTGATCCAGTCAGCTTTTGAGGGTTGCTTCTTGATGTGTGTGACTGCAAGCTGTGATGTCCACTCTGCTCCCCTGGAGCTTCTGGCAGGGAGTCAAAAATGAATGCCAGTGATCAATGCAATTCTCCAGCCCCACGCTGCAGTCCTGGGGCTGGAAGGGCAAAGATAGGGGCTGCTGCTGGTGGGGGAATGCTGGGCAGTGGTTCTGGTTTCAGATATCTGATAGCATTTACCAAACCTACACTTCACATTTGTGATACATTCCTGTTGTGAGTTTCTTTTTAATATTTATAATTTGTAATCTTAATAGCAGTAATTTATAGCCTACTTGATGTTGACATTATTATTAGTAATAAGATCTCATTCTATTAGGTTTTTACCCCTAGCTTGCCATTTAATTGTTAATGTACATCATTTTGAAGTGTTTTATATTTGATTATTTGGTATTTGTTTTTTGTTTGTCTGTTTTGCTGTTATTGGATATTCTGAGGCACTGGGACTCTTATTAATTTACTATTTCTCCCTGTGTAACTTAGATCTCAAGTCTAATAAATTCAAGACAGTTTATTTGAGCACTGTCTGTTTAATGCCTTGACTTATAAGTGAGTTGAGTGTCCTAGATGCCCCCCCCCCCCACACTGATGAAGAATCAGTTGATTTAAAGCACTGGGTTTTCCTTTATAGTTTTTTCTTTTTTCTTTTTGACACAATGAGCACCCTTGTAGCCTACTTGTTACTAATACTGAGCCCTTTTTAGGGCTGCAGTGGGCAGAGACCTGCAGACCTCTTGTGTTGAGAAAAGGAGCCCATGTCACCAGATTCTAAATGAACAACACAGGATTTAGAGTTGCAGCACTGTCACTCCACCACCAGTCGGACCAGTCCTCTCTCTCCATTGACTGTAGTGGCACAGCATTATTTGTCCCACGGAGGTCATGGTGCAACATGGCTCACTCCGCTGTTTCCAAGATGGCCACCAAACAGTACTGCGTATACGTGACTATTAGCACATGTGCAGCACATTGAGGTGGCCATCTTGGTCACAGCAGACTGTGCTGTGTTCTGCCATGACCTCCACTTTCTTACTTTTGAAATAATACATATCCCCCCAACCCTCCCTCTCAGCGCCCCCCACCCCCCAGAAACATAATAGTGACACTGGGGGGGGGACCAATCCCCCAGCATCCCAATCAAAAATCCTGATACTGCCCCCTTGTCTACTACTGCACATGTGTGGTTATTTGTGATTTTTTCTTTAAATATATATAATTTCACCCCCCCACCTGACCGTCCCTCTCAGCACCCACCACTCCACCCCCAGAAACATAACAATGACACTGGGGTGCTCAATCCCCCAGTGTCATAATTGTGTGCATCTGTACTTTTGTTTTTTCTCCTCCCACTCAACCCTCCCATTCAGCACCCACCATCCCCCACAGAAACATAACACTGACACAGTGGGGGTACTCAATCCCCCAGTGTCGCAGACAGGAATCCTCTGTCCTTTTTTTTTCTCTTCAACCTGAAAAAATTAAAACCATCCATCAATGTCTTTTGCAGTCATTATTGATCCCCACCAACCTCCCACTCAGCACCCACTGCCCCACACACCCCAAGCCAGTACTTACCCACCAGGAGGTCCAGCATCACAATCTTCTGTGGACCGCAGACATGTCTTCACTCTTCAAAGTCACACTGTGAACTGAGGAAACAGGTATGTGGTTCAATGGAGTTTTGAACTTAGTGCCATAACTTGGTCATTTTTGCATATTTTGGCCCCATATTTTCAAAATGCCTTCTTTGGGACCGAACCTCATGAACAATTGCACTGTCATTAGGCAGATCAGTCCTGAAAAGTGATTTTATGGTCCCAACATGAAACCACCTTTTGGACATGAGTTAAAAAATGTCTCTGCCCTTGTTCATGAGGTGGGTCATAAGAAGGCTGTGTTGAAAAGTTGGTGTAAAAATGTTAAAAAACAACAAAGTTATGAGCCTACATTGAATTTTGTGAACACAAGCTCATAACTTTGGTAATTTTCAATATTTTCCCCCAAATTCACAACACAGCCATATCTTTACAGCACCTCATGAGTGTGACAGCTGACCTTTTTCAAATTCTGGCTAAAATGTTTTTTACATCCCAAAAGGTGATTTTGCAGTCACTGTGCGAATCATGTTTTGGCCAGGGGTTGAACATTTTCTCTGCCTTTATGCACAAGGTGGGGTCTTAAGAAGGCTATGTTGAAAATTTGTTGTACAAATATTAAAAAACACTACAGTTATGAGCCTACATTGAATTTTGTGAACACATCCTCTTAACTTTGGTAATTGTCAATATTTTTACCCCAAATTTTCAACATAGCTATTTCTTTGCAGCACTTCATGAATGCGACAGCTGTCATTTTTCAACTCCTTCCCAAAATGTGTTTTTGTATTCTCAAAGTCAATTTCACAGTCCCTGTGCAAAAATTACCTTTAGGCCAGGAGTTAAACATTTTCTCTGCCCTTCCTCATGACGCAGGGTCTTAACAAGGCTATGTTGTAAATTTTGCATAAACATATTAAAAAAACTAATTGTCCATGCTTTTACCCCAGCTTCCTCACCTGCAGCCCTATCTGTTCTGGCCAGAGTTTGTTTCTATTAATGCACTGTCTTTTTATTGTTTCTTGCTACAGTCAGTCAGCCTGAGGTAAGCATACATTTTAGAAGGGGGCTACAGTTTTCATCACCCAGACTGCTCCTGTCTGTCTCCTTTTATCCCCTAAGCTCCTCCCACTCACATAACTTCTAGACATGGTGCCAAACAGGCCAATCTCAGGACAGGGATCTCATGGCAAATACCCTCATACTGGGAGTCATACTCATACTGGGAGTCATACTGGGAATGATAGAGCTGAAAAGGCATGAGCCCATAGTTAGCTCTAATAGTTCAAATTTTTACTGACTTGCACATTATGTATCGATCTAAATTTTTCTTAAAATTCTAAAATATTTTTGCTAGTGACTATATCAGTTGGTAATGAAATCCACAAAGTCACTACACACTGCTTAGAATAGTTTTGCCTTTTTGTTGTCTTAGCCCTTATACCTTTTAGTTGGAGTGGTATCCCCTCATTTCAGAGTATATCTGTTTAAATTCCATATGTAGGTCACACATTAAGATATCATCATAAGCAATTTATACCTTTGTAACAAATCTCCCCTCTATCGCCTTGTCTCTAATGGAATTAATCTGAGTTTGCTTAGTCTTTCCTTGTAGGATATATTTTCCAGTCTGTTGCTAATATTAATTGCTCCTCTCTGCACCCTCTCCACCTGCCCTTTCCTCATAAGTAGGGGCTCCACAACTGTGACACATAAATAAAACTGGGTCTTAGATATGCCCTTTATAATGGCAGCATCACCTGTTTACCTCTTGATTTTATGTTATGT
The DNA here is from genome assembly GCA_016271365.2 of Neoceratodus forsteri. NCBI lineage: Eukaryota > Metazoa > Chordata > Ceratodontiformes > Ceratodontidae > Neoceratodus > Neoceratodus forsteri. The sequence continues at coordinate 558,906,067 of CM057452.1, read as the reverse complement.
TTTATGCCCCAAAAAGTGCTATTAGCTTTAGCAATGGCATTGTCACATTGATTTTTATTATCACATTTATTGGTTATTATGACTCCCAAGTCCTTCTTGGTTTCTGTACTTTCTAATATTGTATTATATGAAGTATATGTATACTATACATTGTACTACCAAAATGCATTAGCTTGCATTTCTCAATATTAAACCTCATTTCCCAGTCAATTGCCCATTGTGTTATTTTGTCTAGATGTTCTTGTAGGTAATCTGCTTGTTTGCTTGCTCCTACTGGACTGCCCCAACTTGGAATCAACTGCATATCTTATTGAGTGGGTTTTTAATTATCTGGTCATGTCTGCAATGGAAATCTTAAACAATAATGGTCCTAGTACAGAACCCTGTGGCACTCCACTTGTCACATCTTCTGGTGATGTTTTGTAGCCCTTGATAACAGTTTTTCATGTTCTGTTTGATAACCATGCTAGCATCCAATTTGTAAGACTGGCATTAATGTTTACTGCTTGTAGTTTTTCATTTTTTGCCCAATGTGGTACCAGATTGAATGCCTTACTGAAGTCCAGTTAAGTTACTTCATAAGGTATTGAGTTGTCAAGACATTTGCTAACTTCCTCATAAAAACAAAGAAGATTAATACTACAGGATCTGCCTGCTATGAAGCCATGTTGATTATAATCAAGCGTCCCTATTGTGTTTCTGCTTTGTTTTTACGATACTCTCCAGTAATTTTCCTAGCACTGATATCAGACTTATAGGTCTATTGTTTCTGTAATTATGTTTGCTCCCTTTTTATGGCTGCAGTGGGCACAGCCTGTAGCCATCTTGCTGTAGCTCTGAAAATGGGACACAGAAGCACAAATCTGGAGTTGCAGAACATGCCTCCACAACTCCAAATCACTTTGCTCATTCTCCTCCCCCAGCGGGGGCTGCTGCCATCTCTGGTGCGGTCTTCTGTTTCCCCTGTTTGCTCACCGCCACTTTGGCCCGAGTCCCCGATGCTCCCTGAGTCTCACTCCAGTCCCAGGCAATGTTTTTCCTTCTAAAGAGGGGTCAGAGGAGCAGAGACATAGAACCACTTACAGCCAACTGAGAATGTGTGAGCTGGTGGTGTGCACATGCATGTTGGTGTACATCTGTTTTCTCACGGTGATAGCAGTGAATCATAAACTCCTCCAGTGCTCCTAGGCATTGAGATCAGTTATATGTGGTCTAGAGACATAAGGGTTGTGGTGGAGAAGCCACAAAAGTATTTATTTGAAGAGCACCAGTGAGTGCTATGGGACTGAATTTATACATATTAATGAACTGCTTATGAATATTAATTAATCCTGTCTGCATTCTGCTCATTTGCACTCTTTAAACAAAAACATTGATGGCTTCTTCTCCACAGCCCTTGTGTCTCAGAACCCCAACAAACTTCTCTTGGGGTCTGGGAGCATAGGGGGAGCTCCTGACACACTGCTAGTGTCTGCAGTCTGCCAGCTTGCACATTCTTGGTGCAACTGCAAGTGGTTTCATGTTTCTGCTCCTCTGGCCCCTCTTTAGAAGTAAAATCATTACCTGGGGCCAGATGGAGACTCAAGGAGCATCAGGGGCTTGGGTCAAAGTAGTGGTGAGCAAATGGGGGAAATGGGACCTCCTGTAACTCGGCTGCAGCTGTATCGGCTCTGGCCAGAATTTGTTGTAGATTGGTACCATATGGGCTGCATTCTAGTCTATTGGTATGATGCCTGTTCATAATGATTCTTCATGAGTTATTTTTAATGTTAATGTTGTATTATTAATCTTTAACTTAAGCACTTTTGGTGAAACACCATCAGAACCCGATGATGATTCTGCCTTTATGTTTTTGATTTTTTCAGTTATAGTTTTTTGTCTTATGTCTATATCTAGTTTCCTATCATTTGGTATTGGTCTTCTGGTTTTAGAGGAATAAACTAATGTAAAGTACTTATTGAATATGCTAGCAATTTCTTGAGGCAAACTGGTTTTGTTTTCTGTGATGATAAGACATATAGTTTTTTTCAGATTTTGTTAATGAATGTATATATCCATAAAAGGCGTTGCTATTATTTTTTGTGTGCATTTTTGCCAAACTTTGATCCATCTGTTTCCTTAGGGCTTTAATGTTTTTTTTTTCCTGAGTTTATGTGTATAATTAAGCTGCTTGTATTGTGTCTTATCTTTCCAGTATGTTGTATATGCCTTGTCTCCCTGTCTTACTAATGTAGTAAGAGTTTTTGTTAACCATCTTGGTTTAGTGCCTCGATTGTTATATTTTTTAACCTTTGGAATGCATTTCATACATATGTTAAGTACAGTGTTTTTAAAATGGCAGGAGGGGTTTGTTATATAAGAACATGTCCACCGTGCAAGGCAAACAAGGGAAGATTAGGCCACTTTGTATTTTTATTTAAAAGTTTCAAATATAAATGATAAGTTCCATGAGAAATTAATCTTGTTTGCAGAATGCCCCAAGTCATTACTGTAGACATCATATAGACAACATATCACAAAACATTAAAACAAGTAGGCTAGAACCTGGGAGAGAGGCATATTGACTCATTTGGACTGGGTAAGAGTTATACAGACCCTTCCTTCTCTGACTGTTGGCAGACTGGTTTCAGACCAGGCACAGGTCCTTCAAGAGTCAATGGAATAAATAGAAAAACATGATGTGCAATGGGCTAGACTGTTTGGAAGAAAACAAGGAAAGCCCGGGGTTGGATGAAGCTAGCAGTTGAAACTAGAACTAGATACAGAGGAGGGGGTGGGGGTTATTGAGCTCATGTAGCTGAGCTTCAAGAATGAAAGGTGAGGAGGAGGAGGAGGAGGAGGAGAAAGAAGAAGGGGAGGCTATTCAATGGATGAGAGTCTGTAGGAGAAAGCATCCTGTCAGTCAGAATTCTTACAACAAGTGGTGAGCTGCTAGGAGAGTTGGAGGGAGGGAGGGGTGAGGAGGTAGATAAGGTAGTGTGGGAGAGTGCCAAACTAGAATTTGAAAAGAAGGAGGCATAGTCAGTAAAGTGCTTTGCCACTTACCATCAAGGAAGTACAAAGTTGCTGATAATACAAGTAGCAGCAGTGGGTTCAGGGGTGTAGAATTCAGGGAAGGATGACAGAATGTGGACTAAGGGGTTCAGTTTGACCAGTGTGTAATCACAGGCAGTACTGTAGATCACACCTACTTAGTCAAAAGCAGGGAGGATCATTCGAGGACAATCTCTCAGTGGTTAGGGAGAGAGATAAGGATTTTTTTTTTTAGTACAGTACATAATGCCAAGTTTGGTGAGGAGTTTTACATAGAAATAAATCAATGTCACAGGAGAAGTCTCCCATGTAGTAGCCATTCAAGGTTGGGTCAACCGGATGAGAGAGGGTGTCTTCATCTGTTGTCTTGTGTCTTGTGTCAAAAGTCATGGAGATACCTGTAATTATTTTACTGTTGAGGATAAGTTTCTTAGCACATACAAAATCAACACCAGGCATTGTCAAAGTCATTTTGGAGCCATAAGTCTTAATAAAGGTATATGTTATATTATTAGATTCATTGTATTTTTGTTAATTAACATATTAATCTATCAGCTTTTATTAGCTCAAACTTTTTCAAATAGATTAAAATGTGCTGGCTGATATATACCAACATATCTTACTGTTTTTCAGGAAGGATTCTTTTAGATGAGGATCTGGAAAGGGTGGTTTTTGCTGTGAACATTGGAATCGTACCTCCCCTGGAAAAAGTAACAGTCTTGGTCTGCACCTCCTCAGAGCTGCAAACACTACTGAATGGTGCACTGAGGGTCAGTCTTCCATCAGTTTGTGTACCCAGGGTCCAAGTCTCCAGCACAGAAGACAACAGTCTGCAAGAAAGCACCTTCCGAATGTAAGAAACCCCATGTCTCTTGATATTATCAGTTCAGCTTCAGAGTTTCAGGATGAGGACTGGAGTATTCCAAAACAAATGAAGTAACATAGTTTTTCTAGCTGTGGGGGCTTGAGGCAGAAGAGAGGTCCTACAGTGATTCTGGAACAGAGTTTTTCACAGTGTGACTTGGGATGTCATGATAACTATATTTCATGATAATCACAATAATTTTCACTGACAGTACAGACAAAGTGTTTGTTTTCCTATATTGTGATAACTGTTTATCACAATTTAGCATGACATATTATGATAAAGTATGAAAAATTCATTTTCTCAGTCCACTACCCTGTTCCCCCTCCCCCCAAAAAGAGTACAGGGGTCCCCCCAAGAACTCAAACTGGAAGCCTCAACTTTGTGATAATACAATAACTGTGATGATTGTTTTCAGGCTTATCATAATGTGAACATTTTTATATTGTAGCACCCCAAAGTGTTTTACATCATCTTTTCTCCAAGATGTCAGTCCACCATGGGAATTATTTCCTGATGCCTTCATTAGGTGACCGGGATACTAAATTAGTCTGATACTTACAGTAGCAGCCACAGACACTGCCAGATATTTCCCCAAATCTCTGTGATATTTCCAGAAATATCTCCTGCTTTCAGCATTTCCACAGTTGGGGCAGCAGAGAGAAACTCTTCAGAAATTTCGCAAAATATCTGGATATAGCTGACAATGTCTCTGGCTACTACAGTATGTTGGCCACTGTTTGGAATGAGTTCAGGAGGGGGGGCATTACTATATACAATGCTATTTTGTGGACTGGGGGTTGGGCTGAAAGGCAGGCGGGATACATTGACTGAAAATATGTTATCAGCTCCGGTCACAGTACCAGCTGATGACATCTTTTGTAAAAGAAGTGTTTCCCATACTCTGCCCCACAAAAGAGGGGCAGAGTATGGGAAAGGAGTGGGATAGGGAACAGCAGCCAAGTAACTAGCACTAGTAGAGGGGACAGACAATAACATCCAGGACAGTAGAATACAAGGAAATATCTTACCATTGGGGGAAGAGGGGGCTGCATTAATAATACTATGAGGTAGCATTTTTTGTTACACAGAGAGTGATAAATCTATGAAACAAGCTCCAAGTTCAGGAAATTGCTGTGGAAACTGTTGGATGTCTTTAATTCAGATTTGATCAGTTTCTTATAGAGAATAACATTAGTGGGCAACAACGTTTAATTAATTGGGGGAAGGGAGGGTCATGAATACAGCTGTGCACAATTTTAAATTTCTACTTCTGTCAGAATTCCATGAAATTATAAGAAATTCTGCCTAATTCTGTGGAATTCAAAAATTCTGAAATCAAATTCTTTTTTTTTAAATGTGGATTAGTAATCACTGGTTAACTTAACCTGTGGATTCATTTTCTGCAAGCTACTGAATAATATTCTGTGGATTACATACTTTCCCAGATATTCAAACTGGGCCAGGCTGTGGCGCAAGCTCGGGCGCAGCTCAACTTTGCTGCGCAGGGGTGTGGACTATGCGATATTCAAAGCAGCTGCACCATGGCTCAGCAGCTTTGAATATCACACTCTGGCCACCCCCAGTGTGCATGGCTCAGTGGCACTGTGCCAGCGCAAGTGGCCAGAGTGGAGCATGGAGATGCACTAGCGCAAGTACCATTGCACCATGCACAGCACCTGCGATATTCAAAAGTTGACATGTAAATGGGGCCATAATTTATGCAAGGCACACATGGGACCATTTGCATGTCATTATGGCCCCATTTGCATGCAGGTGCGCTGATCCCTGATGACTTGCACCTGGTGCCCTGCCAGGCAGCAGCTGTCGGGGACTATCGCCCCCTGCAGCCCGATCGCAGGCATCTGTGTAAAAATAGAAAAGTGTCCTATATCCCTGGTGGTCCAGTGGACCACTATGTGCCCAATCATGGGCATCTGTCCAAATGTAGAAAAGCGTCCTATATCCCTGGAAGTCCAGTGGACCGCTATGTGCCCAATTGTGGGCATCTGTCCAAATATGGAAAAGCTTCCTATATACCTGGTGGTCCAGTGGAATGCTCTCTGCCCGATCGCAGGCATTTGTAAAGAAAACAAAAGGTCCAATATCCCTAGTGGTCTAGGGTACCCCCTCCCCACCCACTCCACTGAGCCCACCGCCCCACTCCCCCAGTCAGCCAGCAGGCAGCAGCCACCCCACCACCTGCTGCCCGCCACACCACCGACTGACACCTTGGTAGGGCTTGTAGTTCTTGGTCAGATACATTCCAGATATGTGAATGAATCATTCACATTCTGAATGTGTAGTCGGTAGGCTGCACGCCCATTGACTCACATCAGAACCAATGGGCATGCAGCCCCACCGAGGTGTCAGTCGGTGGTGGAAGGTGCATGGGGCTGCCACCTTCCGGCTGACTGGGGGGAGCGTGGTGGGGCTCAGGGCGGTGGGAGGGGGCACCCTAGAGCACCAGGGATATTGGACCTTTTTTTTTCCTTACAAATGCCCGCAATCAGGCACAGAGTGGTCCACTGAACACCCAGGGATATAGGAAGCTTTTCTATATTTGGACAGATGCCCAAAATCAGGCAGAGAGCGGTCCACTGGACCACCAGGGATATAGGAAGCTTTTCTATATTTGGATAGATGCCCGAGATCGGGCACATAGCAGTCCACTGGACCACCAGGGATATAGGATGGGATTCTTCTATTTTTTTTTACAGATGCCCGTGATCGGGAAGATAGCGGTCCACTGGACCACCAGGGAGGTTGGAATTCATGTATTGTTTGACAAATGCCCATGATTGGGCATGGGGGAGCGCGCTGCCAGGTGCAGCCGGAACTCAGGTGGCCACCCACAGGTGGCAGCTGTCATGTTGCGCCCTGCAATGTGGCAGATCACCTGTGGGTGGCCATCAGCTGTTCCTTTTTAAATGGTTTATCTTAGTGTTATAGCAGAAGGCGCTGCATAGTCGGCACATCCTGGCTGAATATCGGGTTGTGCAGGTTATGGCATGCATGCCTCCCTACCTGTGCTCTGTATATATTACTGATGCGCCTGACATCGGGATTTGTACCGCACACTTTTCCTTTTGAATATGCCGGGCGCATCAGTGGGCTGTGCATGGTGCAACACTGTTGCACCATGTGCAACCCTTTTGAATATCTGGGCCACTCAGTTTTTTTGTTTATTTAAGGTTAAACCATCGGGCCAAGGCTCATCCACAATGGTGACCTTATGATACAATACACATACAGTACAATATATACACAATTACAACATAGTACACATAATTATCTTCCTAAGTTACATAATACATGTAGTTATCTTTCTCGATTACAATCAATTAAAATAGTTACAGGCTTTCTGGGTAGATATAATGTTTCAATACCAAAACGGAAGGCGGTTTACTATAAAGTAATTAAAATTCAGAAAGAAGTTTGTTCCAATAGATGGGAACAAATTGACTAAAAAAGTACAGGAATCTTTTCATTTTGGTATACAGTACCAATAATTCATGTATATGTGAATTTCTCAAAGAAGAGTCAATTTTTCTAAAAGAGAGCCTATTACTTGTAAACTTAGGGACAAGACCCAGGCCACTCTTATAGGAAAAATACATTTATGTATTTCCCACCTACTAGATAAAAAAAGTCCACCTAACATTATTCCACTGTTTACACAGAACTGTTTTTCAGAATCCCACAGAATTAAAAAATAAATTCTGAAAAGCATTATGGAAGTGGATTAGCCATTCCACATGAATTGTGCTGGCAGAATTCCACATTCTGTATGGCTCTAGTTATGAGAAGAATATATCAGAGCAGACTCGGTTTGCCTGGAAGGAACAGGTAGATCACTTGGCCTTTCCACCAGTTGCAGTTTTGTGCTCCATAGTACCACAATTGATAAACATTACCTGGCATAATTTCTCAGTAAACATGATGTGACAAGGCACGGCCTCACCACGGGATTCAGGACCAGCTCTGTGGTGGGTAAGAAGTCTCAGGAAGACCAGTTTGTCAAAATTAAACCAACCAGGTATATTTTTTTATTCCTTAAAATGGTTGGTAACACAAAAATTTGGGCTTCTGCTCTTTTTAAGCCCCACCGGGGAAAATGAAACAAAACAGAAATAAAGAGGCCTAGCTCCAGATGGGAGCACTGTCTAAACAATCCCGACCCTAACTAGAAACCCCTTTTCCAGAAGGCTAGACCTTCTGGGAGAACACAAACAGCAAAACGGAAAACTCACAATGAAAATGCATTTTTCCTTTTGGCCAAATTCAGGAGACTACTCTCCTGGGAGTTGCTTATGGGACTCCTGATCCAGAACACATCCAGGCAGCTTGTCAGCCCTCTACCCCTGCAGCAACCTCTCAGTGGCTTTTCCTTCCTGTTTTTAAAGCTCTCCTGTCTGTGCAGCTGTAGCCAATCAGCCGAATCAGCTGCAGCTGTACCCTGACTATTTTACTCAGGGAAACCCCTCTCCTCCAGTACCTGATTCTACCACAGTGGCTACAGCTATTCTTCATAATACTGGCTTCTAAAACTCTCTGGATAGCAGGAGACAAACATAATTGACTCCTCTTTTTTTTTTTTGAGAATTTCCTATGCTCCTTGATTCACATTCTGATGTCACTTCCCAGAGTACTGTGATGCAAGAACTTCTGTAAGATCAGTTTACCAGCTGAACTGTTCCTTACTCATCTGTTACATTGTGGAACAATGTAAATTAACATCACCAAAGTCTGGGAAGACTAGAAAAAGATAGTAAAAACACAGAAGATGCAAAACGCAAAGCACATTCTGTTGCAGCAGTTATAGCAATATAAATTTTTTTTAAAGAGAAAAAGTCACATCATATCAGTCGATTAAATATGATTAAAAGAGTGAAGCAATACTTTTAATGCACAAATATTGTACAGTATATCAAATTGTTTCCTGTCCCATTTAAAGAGCTGTCTAATAGAGCTACAGTATGTGTAATGTAACTAGCTTAGTGGAACCTTGCACGGAATTTCATGGAATTATTTTTTTTATTCTTTGGTAACTGGATAAGGCCCACTAGGCACAAATGCTTGTTTTCAGGGGTGATCAGGAGCACTGAGGTGGTTAAGTGACTTGCTCAGAACAGCTAATATTCTTCAACTGAAACTACCTCTGGCTGGAAGCTGCAATACTGAACATAGGATTTGCAAGAAAGCGAGTTGTGCTTACAACAGAGGGAGGTGAACCTTACAATTGTCTTTGGTTTGTAGCAGATATTCTGCAGGTGGAGGCTACTTCTAACTGAAAGGTGAAATAAGGAACTTAGAATTATCAGGAAAAGACAGTCTTTCAAGCAACAGAGGGAGGTGGATCTAGCTTTACATTTGTTACAATTCTTAAGATTTTCAGTGCAGAAAGAGTTTAAACCTTGGGCTAAGAATTTGTCATAAATCCTGAAATAAGTGCAGGTACAGGTTGTGTATTTGATCCAGACAGTGCCCTAGGGGGTGGAAACTGTTTTTTTTTGTGTTTATCTGTGTGTGCCTTATAAGGCCAGACCAGACTTTGTCAGGAAGTGCTTACATCATAGCTACTTATCAGCCAATAGCTTTGGTAACAGACCTGAGAACAATAGTATTATAAGCAAGGGTTTTATAGCAAACTCATCAGAACAGCTAATATTCTTCAACTGAAACTACCTCTGGCTGGAAGCTGCAATACTGAACATAGGATTTGCAAGAAAGCGAGTTGTGCTCACAACAGAGGGAGGTGAACCTTACAACTGTCTTTGGTTTTTAGCAGATATTCTGCAGGTGGAGGCTACTTCTAACTGAAAGGTGAAATAAAGAACTTAGAATTATCAGGAAAAGACAGTCTTTCAAGCAACAGAGGGAGGTGGATCTAGCTTTACGTTTGTTACAATTCTTAAGATTTTCAGTGCAGGAAGAGTTTAAAGCACAGCTGACTTATTTTGGGGTTGACTGCTTTCAGAGCACAAACCACCAGGCTGTTTTGAGGCTGGGGAGGTTTACCTGTGTCTGACTTGGATGTCTGGATTTTTCTCTGTTTGATTAGCAGGGTATTTTCTCTGTCAAATTGTTGTGTAGGGCACCTTGCTGACAGGAAGTCACTCATCGCAGTGGTGGGTCAGAGCTCTTAGCTGATTGTTTTGTGAGGGCACAGTTTAGGCCCAACCCCTTCCCACCTCTCACCCCGCCCACCCCTGGAAATAGTTCCTTTATACCTGGGGTTCTGACATAATTTCTCAAGAGTGCAAGGTGCATATCACTGTCATATCCTATCTAGCACACTGCACTGACAATATAAGCATACATTGTATAATATATATATTTCTATATAACAAACCAATCACACACACACACACACACAAAAAGTAGATAAACATGGGAGTAGTGCAATGTAATGGCTGTGGGCAGCAGTCTTCCGGGAGTCTTTCTGGAGGCTGAGATGTGCCTATTTGCAGACAACTCTCTGCCCTGAGGGAAGAAGTTGCCCGTCTTCAGGCCACACTGGACAGTAGTAAGGGAATCTTCCCCCAGGCCACACTGGATGGTAGGAAGGGAACCTCCCCCATCCAGGGAGCACCAGAGCCACAACCACTACCTCAGAGGTTGCAAAGAAAGCACAGCAGTTGGACCACAGTGGGCTGAGGGAGGGTGAGGATGGTGGAACAGAGGCACACCCAGTCAGTTGTTCCACTCCACAATCCATACACCATTCTGAGGGAGCATAGCTCCCCTATGGATGCACCCGCAGAGGAGACTAAGGAGGCTGAGGACAACTGTCACAAGGGAGGCCCACAGGTAGGAGGCAGAGGACTCCACAAGGAAAGGAAGCAGCTCCTGGTGGGGGACTCAATTATTAGGGGGATAGAAATGGGGGGAGCAGGGAAAACTGAAGTAAGGTGCCTGCCTGGTGCTACGGCTTGGAGGGACAGGAAGCGCATCCTCAGGATCATGAGAACAGCTGCATGGGAGTCTGAGCTGGATGTCATTGTCCACCTAGGGACAAATGACTTGGCTCAACATGAGATTAGAGCAGTGCAGAAGGACTTTGTAGAATTGGGGAGGGGCCTAAGACAAGTAGCACACACAGTATCCTTCTCAGAGGTGCTGCTTGTCAATGGCATGAGTGAGGCGAGGGTACTTTGCACCATGCAGTTTAATGAATGGTTGAAAATGGTGGAGCAAGGGGTTTGGCTTCATTGGGGACTGGGGTTCCACCTGGAGGGACACCAGCCTATACTGGCAGGATGGTCTGCATCTGTTCAGGAAGGGAACAAGTGTTTTGAGCAATCAGTTTAAATGCTTCATTGGCAAGCTTTTAAACTAGTGAAGGGGGGAGGCACTGATAAGCAGCAGAAAAATCCCAGCCTCTCCCTACAAAACAGGGTACTAAATGAGAAAAAGACCAAGGTAGAAAGGTCAGTGGGGGATGCTGCAATTGAAGGTAAAGCCATCAAAAAATGGAAAGCAATGAGTACCAATGCCTGTAGTCTGAGTAACAAGCTTCCTGAATTAGTGGCCTTGATGGAGGAGGAACATCTGGATATCGTGGCAGTCACAGAAACATGGTACACACAAAACCATGACTGGGATGTAAACATACCAGGATACACTATCTACAGGAGGGACAGGGAGGGTAAAAGAGGAGGAGGAGGAGTAGCTCTTTACATAAGGGAAGGAATCAAAGCAACAGAACAAAAAGGAAAACAGGGAGGAGAAGAAACACTGTGGGTAAATTTGGAGACCGGCAATGGCACCACATTCCGCACAGGGGTTGTATACAGACCCCCTTCTCAGGGGGAGGAAATGGACAAGGAAATGATAGAAAGTATACTTAGAATGGCAGAAAAGGTGAAGATATTGCTGATGGGTGATCTGAATATGCCAGATGTTAACTGGAGTGCAGTTGCAGCAGCCACTTCTAAGAGTGGGGTTATTCTAGATGCCCTACAGGGGGCATGCCTTAGACAACTAGTATTGGAGCCCACTGAGAGGGAGCAATCTTAGACCTGGTTCTCTCAAATGGAGATGAAGAGAGGATCACAGATGTAGAAGTGGAGCTATCTGGGAACTAGTGACCATCGAACAGTATGGTTCACAATAAACACAGCAATAGAGTCAGCCATACAAAGGCAAAGTACTGGACTTTAGGAGGGCTGACTTTGCTAAATGGGTGAGTGCCTAAGGAATGCACTAGCAAATGGGCAGGAAGGAAGGGTGGAAGAACAATGGGGAATAATAAAAACTGCCATCACAGAGGTAACAAGCCTTTGTGTGAAGCAAATAAACAAAATTAAATGATGTAAGAAACCACTATGGTTCTCAAAGGAAGTGGCCGTGAAGGTTTAAGAGAAAAAGAAAGCATTCAGGAAGTACAAGGAATCACAGAAGGAGCGGGGCAGAGAACTGTATCAGTTAAAACAGAAGGAAGCTGGGAAGGCAGCCAGAACAGCAAAGGCCCAAACCGAGGAAAAGATAGTCAACTTAGTTAAGAAGGGGGATAAAACCTTTTATAGGTACATCAGGGAGTGAAGGAAGACCAAGGGAGGGATAGTGAAGCTTAATAAAAGGGAAGGAGGGTGGGCAGAGGGTGACTGTGAAAAGGCAGAGATACTAAACAAATATTTTTGCTCAGTATTTACAAAGGAAGAGGGGGAGGTACCTAAAACAAACAGTAGAAACACTCTGGATACAGAAGTTGATACCAGCCCATTTACAGAAGAAAGGGTTCCGAAAGAACTCTTAAAACTGAAGGTGGAAAAAGCAATGGGGCCTGATGGGATTCATCCCTGAATTCTAAAAGAACTAAGGGTAGAACTAGTGACACCACTGACTACCCTCTTTAACGAATCATGGAAGGATCGGGTGGTACCCGAGGACTGGAGGAGGTCAGATATGATTCCCCTTCACAAAAGTGGGAGCAAGGCAGAAGCAGGAAACTACAGACCTGTTAGTTTAGCCTCAGTGGTAGGGAAAATGATGGAATCACTTCTGAAGGAAAGAATTGTCGAGTATCTAGAGGCCAGAGGGGCACAGGACCCAAGGCAGCATGGATTCACAGCGGAAGGTCATGCCAGACAAATCTGATAGATTTCTTTGACTGGGTGACCAAAGTAGTAGATCAGGGAGGGGCTGTGGACATGGCCTACTTAAACTTTAGCAAGGCATTTGACACAGTCCCACACAAAAGATTAATATACAAGTTAGCCAGCCTGGGAGTGGGTCCCAAGATGACAGCCTGGGTAAAGAATTGGCTGGAGAATAGGACACAGAGAGTAATAGTAAATGGAGTCCACTCTGAAGAAAGGGGGTTTACTAGTGGAGTACCACAGGGTGCAGTAATAGGACCGTTCCTCTTCAATGTCTTTATAGGCGACGTTACAGAGGAACTGGAAGGAAAAGTATGTCTCTTTGCAGATGACACAAAGATCCGCAACAGAGTTGATGCCCAAGGTGGGGTGGAAAGGATAAGAAGAGACTTGGCAAGGTTAGAGGAATGGTCAAATGTATGGCAGCTTAGATTCAATGCTAAGAAGTGCAAGGTAATGCACCTGGGAAACAAAAACCCAGGGAAGAGTACACAATGGGGGGTGAGATACTAACAACAACAAAAATGGAAAGGGACCTGGGGGTAGTCATATCAGATGACCTAAAGGTGGGCAAGCAATGTGAGAGGGCAGCAAGGAGGGCTGGGGGATACTGGGATGCATAGGGAGAGGCATCATCAGTAGAAAACAGGAAGTTATTATCCCTCTGTACAGACAGCTGGTGAGACCCCATCTGGAGTACTGCATGCAGTTCTGGAGACCCAATCTCCGCAAAGACATAGACAGGATGGAAGCTGTCCAGAGGAGGGCAACTAAAATGGTGCAGGGTCTGCACCGGAAGACATATGAAGAGAGACTTAAGGAGCTTAATATGTATAGCCTCGAGGAAAGGAGGGAGAGGGGACATGATAGAAACTTTCAAGTACCTCAAGGGAATCAACAAAGTCCAAGAGGGTAGCATATTTAAAAAAAAGAGGTGTGCAAGAACAAGGGGCACAATTTGAAGATAGAGGGGGAGGCTCAGAGGTAATTTAAGGAAGTATTTTTTCACAGAGAGGGTTGTGGATGGATGGAACGGCCTTCCAGAGGAGGTTGTGGAGTCAAAAACGGTGGAATTCAAGCATGCATGGGACAGTCATAAGGCAATTCTAAGGGGTTGGGGTAGGAAGAAGTAGGCTGCTGGTTAACTAGGATCTGCAGCTTATCCATTAGGTAGGGAAATGGGCAGACTGGGTGGGCCAAGCGGTCCTTATCTGCCGTCAAATTCTATGTTTCTATGTTTCTATACAGTATGCAAGCAGAAGTTGTGGGAATCAAACCCAGATTTGCTGGATGTACCAAGCTCATTCACAGCTCATTACACTAACCTATAGGCTATACTGGAAGCCTCAATTCTGCCACGTGAACTGCAATTTATTTTTAAAGTAAACTACAGGTTTTTTATACAACTGCATTTTTGTTAAATCACTGAGAATATATTCTTTTGGAAAACTGTATAATGTGCAGAATTCTGCTGTATTTTGCAGGATTTCACAGTAATTGGCTCAAGTCAGCATTGTGTATTACTTTTTTTTAAAGCAGAAAATGTCTATTCCACCTCAGGCAGAATTCTGCGGAACTCTGGCAGAAGGGGGATTTCGCTATTTTGTATATCACTACTGAATTACTGTAGCATTTTCATTAGCCGGGCATCATGCATGGTGAAGACACCTACAGTAGGTGAAGAGAAAACCCTCAAGAGATGATGAGACATATGTGCCTTGAAAGGACACTAAGGCCATTTCAGAAACAAATCAATGGTCCCCTCCCAATGTCAATGTCTCCATTAAGAAGGACAAATCTTAAAGCAGCAAATGGCCTTTTCTTTCTCTTAATACTACATATGTGTCAGACAGCCAGGCTTGCTACAGTAAGGAACTACAGCAGCCAGCAACTTGTAATCTGATTATTTTTCCAAGTAGTAGACAATTGTAGGGGATTACTTTTCAAATAAAGTAATCTGTATGACTAATGTAATTACTTTTTATGGTAAAATAATAATCTGGATTATGCCTGAAAAAAATAATAAATTGATCCTTAGATTAGTTTTCTGGGCATTTTTTTGGAGCAGTGTGCAAAATCTTTTTTTTTTTATCCTCCACATACAATAACAAAAGAAACTTAAATCTTTTGTTCCAGGAAATACTGGTCTCAAATACTCCATTATAACATTCAGTGTCATGATACTATGATACATATTCATGTGAAACTGAGTTGAAAGTGAAAAAAGATAGCCTGAAGATCAACTTTTTTGTCATAGCCTTACCATCAGCACATGGCAGAAAAATTATATATCTTCAGTCTTCCAAACAGGCATATTTCTGGTCAAGTATAGTTGGTGGGTGGGTGGCCGCACTGCTTCCATAAGGCCTAAACCCCGGCCCTACCTACCCCCCCCTTTCTTTTTTCGTGTTCCTATATGCTGATAAAACTCCCGTTTCCAGTCCCAAGATTCACCCTCAAAATGCCTGCTAGGTCCTATAATCTACATATTACTCCTGATGTGTCCATTGCCTTCTGTCTCACAGATTAATAGTTTTAATGTGCCGTGTACATATGTATATTGTTATATATTAGCACTTATGTCATTGTATTACTGTTTATGTTACCACTGTCATTGTATTACTGTTTATGCTACCCTTGTCAATGTATTAACACTTGCACTTCTTGACCACTCAGGTCCATCTTGTAAATGAGCTATGCTCAATGATGTTCGACTGATTAAATAAAGATTTTGATTGATTGATTGATTGATTGAAGTATCTACCCAGTTACCAAATGCAAAATACATAGGTAATAATGCCCGACAGGGTGATTGGTATCAGGAAATACCGGACTGCTCAGAGATGTAGTGAGGCCCGATGCCACAGGCAGGGGGCCTTATAGTCCCTGGAAGGTCCAGTATTTCCCAATATCGCCCACCCTGGAGGGCATAATTGCACTTAGAAAATGGGTAATTTGTTGACATGTGAAAACAAAATTACAAGCAAAAAAAAAAAACACCTTAGAATGATTAAAAATAAGGAACAGAAAATCACTTTACTTGAAAAGTAGTCCCTCTACTGGAACATTTGCCAGTAGAGGGCATTGCAGTTTTGAGATACTGTGTTTTGCTTTGTGGTTTCATCTTTGTCCCCCACCCCCACCCATGCCGTGCTAATACTAAAATAAACTTTCATGTCCCCCAGAATCCCTGATGCACTAGATTTTATTTTTTTCCCCCAATGAGATCTTACTCACAGGTTTGTGCAGGATAGTTGGTCGGTGGGTGGCCGCACTAGCAGGCTGCTGAGGAGGGATGGAATGTCTGCAGCTTAAGATTGAGAAGCCAGCTGAAAGAAAAGTAATCCTGTAAAAAGAGATAAATTGCTGTCCTTTTCTGTGGTCTTGTTAGTCATTTGTTTGATCTGGGATGCTAAGTGGGGCTATAGTTTTGATAGTATATGGACTGTGGGAATTAGGCCGAGGAGTGCTCATAGCACTTTCACAACTTCTACTCCCCATACATGGAGATGCGCTGCCAGCTTAGAGGAGCTAATAGAGCTGCCGGCCTTTGGAGGAATGTGGGATGTGAGAACATCTCTGACATTTAGCAGTTTGTTGTGAGTGAACAGTTTAATGAGTTACGAAATACGTGTTTTGCTGTAGAAAGGATAATTAAAATAGATGTGGCAGTGTGTGTTTACAGTTTATTCTACTTGCTAAGGGGGGGGGCTGCCTTGTTCGCTTGTCTGGTTACTAAACAGGGAAAAAAATAGCAGCTGATGAATTTCAAAAGTCAGGGTGGCCCAAGGCTACTCAAGTAATGGGGCATCCTGAATTGGCAATTCCTTTTTATTGAGCTCTATTGAAAAATAAATACTTGCCTGGTGATGGGTTTCAGCCAATCAGCATGCTTTGCTTTTTAAGCCCATTTTCTAAAAAAATAAATAAATATTGATCAACAGTGCTGTCTTCAACTAAACATTACCCATCCATGCCCATCTGTCTTGCATGTACTGGAAACTAGAATTATTTGGATTCTGCAGAATTCGTTCAGATAGGATTTTCCATGAGTTTTGCAATTTCTGATTCTGATTCCATTTTGTCTCAATTCCAGTTATCCTGCCTGACGGAATCAGTACCAGAATCAGAATCCAAAATACTACGTTACCTAATGGCACTCCAACTCCAACACCATATAGTATACGATTTGAGCCAGATAATGGCTTGGCAGTAATCAATGAGCACTAGGCAGTGGACATCAGTTGTTGCTGAGCAGAGGACAGTGAACCATAAGGCTATTAGGTGCCGTTATGCACTGCAGTCTATCTTCCTCCCAAGACCATTATGTGACCAAAGACACATGATGCTATGCAAACTAAGTACACTGGAACTGGAATAAAAAAAACTGTGTAATTGTGTAATATCTTTGAACTTTGGTGCTGAAATAAATAAAAAATGTCTTACCTTATCCTCCATGCTGTCAGCAATGACCTGCCTTATTTTACACTCAGTTGTTATTGACAATCAACATGATCTCAAAACATCTTTTGTTTCATCCATATTAATCCTTTTTTGATGCTGAATTCTGCAGCAATGGTCATATTTGAATTAATGCATAGACTATTACAGCACTGATGAACATTAGTCTGAAACTGACCCCAGCATCAGCTGAATGTGCATTGACCTAGTGTTGCAATGCATAGCATTTTTGTTGTTTTGTTTATTTATTTTCTTTATCCTCCTGACTCCCCTCAGCTCTTTTGGCCCCATCTTGAGCCCCCCCACACCTCAACTCTATCACTTCATCTTATCCTGGGACTTATCTTCCCCCTTGTTACCCCTGTGGTTTGTTCCCCATTCTGGAGCCATCTGGCTGGGACAGTTCCTTTGGGTGCACATGTCTAGTCATTTGGGGAGCTGCCCAGGTCTGTGAGTGCATGGCCTGTGGGTGTGGTGGGGCTGTCATGTGGTATGGGGGGGATTTTTCCTTTTTATGTTCCTTTCTTGCCCCAATACATAGGCAGCTTGGTGCGCATGCACCTGCATGCAAGTGTGCATAACAGGGCACCAGCCTGTATCTAGCCTCCCCATAGCCACTCCACTGCATTGCCACCTGTGGTCACCCAGGTTACAGTAAAGCCACAGAACAGGCTGCCCTCCTCCTCCCCAGAGGAAGAAAGCATCATCTGGGCTGCACAATCCTCCCCATGGCTGGCCCTTGATGAGCCATGCTCCTTCTTGAACCCTGGTCACTGGAATCACAATTGGTAGTGCTACCGCTGAGCTGACAGGCCAGTGTATAGCATTGTAGATATTTGTTGGTTGGTTAATGTTAGTTGATTGCTTCACATTCTGATGCTTTATATAGCTGGAGAACATTTGTTTTGGCTTGTTGTTGTCTGGTGACGTGCTCTATGGTGGCACAAAAGACCGGGCTGCAGGAGGACATTTTTTGTTCTTGTTTGTTGGTTGTTTTCTGGCACTGTACTCTATGCTATTACAAGAGGATGGGTTGCTGGAGGGCATATGTTATTGATTAATGCTGGCTGGTGCTTGGTTTTATGCTGTTACAAGAGCCTGGGTTGCTGGTTGACATAAATTGGTGCTTGTTGGTGGCTGTTGACTGGCTCTAAGCTGGTACAAGATGACAGGTTGCTAGAGGACATAAGTTGTTGTTGGTGCTGGATGATGCTGAGCTCTGCACTGGTACAAGAGGCTGAGTTGCTTGAAGACATAAATTCTTTCATGGTACTGGCTGGAACTCTATGCTGGTACAAGGGGCCCAGTTGCTGGAGGATACATATTGTTGTTCGATGCTGGCTGTTGCCGGCCTCTACACTGGTACAAGTGGCCGGATTGCTGGAGGACATAAGATGGTGCTTGGGGCTGGCTGGTGCTGGGCTCTTTGCAGGTACAAAAGCTAGGTTGCTGGAGGACACAAGTTATTTCTTGGTGCTATCTGGTGCCAGGCTGTATGCTGGTACAAGAGGCTGGGCTGCTGGAGGACATACGTTATTATTTGGTGCTCTCTATTGCCTGGCTAAATGCTGGTACAAGAGGCCAGGTTGCTGGAGGACATAACCTGGTGCTTGTTGCTGCCTGGTGCCAGGCTCTATGCTGGTACAAGAGGCTGGGCTGCTGGAGGTCATAAGTTGGTGCATGGTGATGGGTGTTACCAACTCTATGCTAGTACAAAAGGCCAGGTTGGTGGAGGACAAACTTATTTCATGGTTCTGGCTGGTGCCGGGCTCTACGCTGGTACAAGCACTGGATTGTTGGAGAACATACGTTGTTGCTTGGTGCTGTCTGTTGCTGGGCTAAATGCTGATGCAAGAGGCTATGTTGCTGGTGGACACAACTTGGTGCTTGTTGCTGGCTGGTGCTGGGCTGTATACTGGGACAAGAAGCCAGGTTACAGGAGGACAAAGTTATTTCATGGTTCTGGTAGGTGCCCAGTTCTTTATTGGTATAAGACACCAGATTGCTGGATAACATACATTGCTGTTTGATTCTGGCTGGTGCTGGGCTCTGAGCTGGTATAAGTGGCTGGGTTGCTGGAGGACATAAGTTCTTTCATGGTACTAATTGGGCTGGGCTGTATGCTGGTACAAGAGGACAGGTTGCTGGAGGACATAAGTTGTTGCTTGGTGCTGTCTGGTGCCCGGCTCTGCACTGGTACAAGAGGCTGAGTTTCTGGAGGACATAACTCGGTTCTTGTTGCTGGCTGGGGCCAGGCTCTATGCTGATACAAGATTCTAGGTTGCAGGAGGACAGAAGTTATGGCTGGCGCTGGGTTTTGCCAGGCTCTGTACTGGTCAGTAGGCCAGGTTGGTGGAAGACTTAAGTTCTTTCATGGTGTTGGCTGGTGCTGAGCTCTATGCTGGTACAAGAGGTTTGGTTGCTGGAGGACCTAAGATGGTGCTTAGTACTGGCTGGTGCTGGCCTCTTCACTGGTACAAGATGCTGGGTTGCTGGAGGAAATAAGCTGTTTCTTGGTGCTAGCTGGTGCTGAGCTCTATGCTGGTACAAGAGGCTGGGTGTTTGGAGGTCATACGTTATTTCATGGAGCTGGCAGGTACAAGGCTCTGCCCTGGTACAAGAGGCCAGGTTGCTGGAGGATATAAGCTGCTGCTTAGTGCTGGCTGGTACCAGGCTGTACACTTGTACAAGAGGGCAGGTTGCTGCAGGACAAAATTATTTCATCATTCTGGCTGGTGCCGTATTCTGTGCTAGTACAAGAGGCTGGGATCCTGGAGGACATAACTTGGTTCTTGTTGCTGGCTGGGGCCAGGCTCTTTGCTGGTACAAGGTGCCAGGTTACTAGAGAACAGAAGCTGTTGTTGATGCAGGCTTGTGCCAGGCTGTAGGCTGGTTACTAGGCCAGGTTGATGGAAGACACAAGTTCTTTGATGGTGTTGGCTGGTACTGGGCTCTTTGCTGGTACAAGAGTCCGAGTTGCTTGAAGATATAATTTGTTGCTTGGTGCTGGCTGGTACTGGACTCTAAGCTGGTAAAAGAGGCCAGGTTGCTGGAGGACATAGGTTGGTGCTTAGTACTGGCTGGTACCAGGCTGTACATTGGTACAAGAGGGCAAGTTGCTGGAGGACAAAGTTATTTCATGGTTTTGGCTAGTGCTGGGCTCTTTGCTGGAACAAGAGGCTGGGTTGCTGGAGGATGTGAGTTGTTGCTTGGTGCTGGCTGGTGCCAGGGTCTAAGCTGGTACAAGAGACTGGGTTGCTGGACAACATAAGTTGGTACTTAGTACTGGCTGATGCTGGGCTCTATACTGGTAAAAGAGGCTGGGGTTGCTGGAGGATATAAGTTGATGTTTGGTGCTATCTGATTCTGGGCTTTATGCTGGTACAAGAGGCCAGGTTGCTGGAAGACAAGTTATTTCATGGTTCTGGTTGACGCCAGGCTCCATGCTGGGCCAAGAAGACAGATTGCTGGAGGACAAAGTTACTTTATGTTTCTGGCTGGTGCCTGACTCTATGCTGGTATAAGACACTGAGTTGTTGGAGGACATACGTTGCTGTTTTATGCTGGCTGGTGTGGGGCTCTGAGCTGGTACAACTGGCTGGGCTGCTCAAGGATGGAAGTTCTTTCATGGTACTGGTTGGGATGGCTCTATGCTGGTACCACAGGCAGAGTTGCTGGAGGACATAAGTTGTTGCTTGGTGCTGTCTGGTGCTGGGCTCTGCACTGTTACGAGAGGCTGGGTTTCTGGAGGGCATAACTTGGTTCATGTTGTTGGCTGGGGCCAGGCTCTATGCTGGTACAAGATGCCAGGTTACTGGATGACAGAAGTTGTTGTTGGTGCTGGCTTGTGCCAGGCTGTAGGCTGGTTGAGAGGCTGGGTTGATGGAAGACATAAGTTCTTTCATAGTGCTGGCTGGTACTGGGGTCTATGCTGGTACAAGAGTCCGAGTTGCTTGAAGATATAAGTTGTTGCTTGGTTCTGGCTGGTACTGGGCTCTAAGCTGGTACAAGAAGCTGGGTTACTGGAGGACATAAGATGGTACTTAGTGCTGGTTGGTGCTGGCCTCTACAATGGTACAAGATGCTGGGTTGCTGGAGGATACAAGTTGTTTCTTAGTGCTGGCTGGTGCTGGGCTCTACTCTGGTACAAGAGTCTGGGTTTCAGGAGGACATAAATTATTTCATGGTGCTGGCTGGTATGGGGTTCTACATTGGTACAATAGTCCAGGTTGCTGGAAGACATACATTGGTGCTTAGTGCAGCCTGGTACCAGGCTGTACACTAGTGCTGGAGGACAAAGTTATTTCATGGTTCTGGCTGGTGCAGTGCTCTGTGCTGGGGAACAAGAGGATGGATTGCTGGAGGATGTAAGTTGTTGCTTGGTGCTGGCTGGTGCCAACGTTTAAGCTGGTACAAATGGCTGGGTTGTTAGAGTGTCACAAGGTGTGGGTGAAGGATAACACATCGACAGGCAGACTACAAGCCAGGTGCATAAAAAACACACAAATGCATTTATCATTTCATTTTTCTTAAAACATCAGGATCAAAAATAACAAATTAAAATAAAAAAAAACTATTCTTACAACAGCAGTATTACAACTCATAGTACCGCACATAGCATGGATCACTATTAAGGCTTTGAGGTCCACCTTCCTTATGTGCTCTTTCTCAGACCATATGCTGGCACAGGTCCACCAGGTTCCTCTCCCAAGGCTGATCTGATCTGCTCATTGTTCACAGGGGTTTATATATCCCTCCCTCTGACCATGTGACCTGCCCATATGTCATAATTAGGCTTTCTAAGACAAACAATCATGCCTATACAGAACAGAAAAGATTGTTCTAAGCCTTATTACATTTAGCAATAATATTCCTTTAGGGCAAGTAATATACAATATAGACTTGAACAGTAAATGGGCTCTGAATAAGTAATTGGCAATAGAGCCGTAGTGCTCCTCCTCTTTTCTTCCATGTCTGGCATTTCATTCTGTATAAAAACATGCCACTGTGGCCGCTGTCTCCCTATAGTGAGAGCACATTCCCCTCCAGGCAACAGGTAGGCTCAGTTCAGGCCTTGAAGGGTGGAGGAAAGGGAAACAAGAAAACAAAACAAAGAACCCTTCCTGTTGCTTTTTTCAGGTATTTAAACAACTTGCAGTAGTTTTATTTTAAGTCTTTCCCTTGGTTGCAATTTGGTTTTAATGATCCTGTTTTTAAAATAGAAGGAAGAGGGGTTCAGTATTAACTTATAACAAAAACAAGCCTTTTCTGGGACAGACAGTGCCAGGGCTAAATCACAGACTGGCCCCATTTAGAGACATTTCTTTGTCTCCTAATGTTTCTATTTATAACTTAGACCCTCTTTTCCTTATTTCTGCAAGAGCCCTTATTATTAATATTTATTTTATCTGGCCTGGGTTTAAAGTAAACACTTTTTCCCATGCCCTCTCTTGATGTTACAGATACAGCCCACTAAATTGTTTATTCAGTTGCCACTATGCTTTCCATGATAACTTATGCAGCTTTCACATCTATTTCTATTTAAGCATGCTGCATTTTATACAGCTTACTAACCAATATACAAGCTCTGCAGGCTTTGAAGAACATGTTTTTAACGTCAATATATTTTTCTCTTAAGCACCTGCACTTTGTTTATTTTAGCCTAGTTATTCATGTTTCAGTATAATCTGCCTGCCAATATATTCATTGTATATGGTACATTTTTCAGCACTGCAGGCACTTTAAACATTTCAAGCACTCCTGCACTTTATTTTATAAACAGCTAGCCAGCATGCTGGGCATTATACAAAGCATATGTACAGCGTGGCGCTTTACCTTCTAGTTACACAGGTAGGGAGGTCTTGGTGAGAGACAGATTTGTGAAAAGGAAATAATGTAAGCTAGAAAAAGATTCAGAAAGAATATAGGAGGCTGACACAGGTGGTCAACCTATGTCAGGGTTAGAAACATAGAATAGACAAGGTAAAGGAGATACTGTTGTGCAACAGATTTATAAAGTAGGAAGCAAAAGAAGATAGGAAAGGAATCCCTCCTTCCTGTCATTCAGACTGGTGGACCACAGTTCGACTACACTCCCCCCTCATTAAGAAAAAAAAACAGTTCTGTAAAGCTCAAGACTGTTTTTTAAGTCACAAATCCCCATAACAAGAGGGCAACCATCCTATGGTTGACCTGCACCCTACCAGCACCCTGCAAGGGTTTGGAACTTCGGCCATCCCACACCAGAAGCTCCACCCCCGGGTCCTTTAAAGCAGTATTAGTATTGCCAACAATACTGGTTCTATAATGAGAATACTCACTAAACTCTGGGGCTAATACAGAACTAGAAATGAGCATAGTAGTTGAGTCATGTGATGCTGTGCAGGGGAAAGATGTGTTTGTCGGAGCTCCGCTTCTACCACCTCCCGATTGTAAATAACCTCTAATTATCCTAACTTCTTTTATTCATTTTGGAGGTTAGGAAGCTTGAGATCTATAAGTGGTGTCAATTGTGGTAAAAAATACACCTACAACATGTCTATGTTACCGGAACGAGAGGAGGCCACACAGGAGCTAGAAGCCAAGTGCCCTTGTCGTAGCTACTCTCCCCAGAGTCCTTCAGAAGAGCTTTCACCCTCTCACATATATGCGGAGTTAGCAACAATTAAAGAAGCACTGATGAAGCTAATTGAAGAGGTGGCTGACTTCAAACCTGCACTCACCCAATTAGCTTGCAGGGTAACAGATACAGAAGCCAGAATTGCTTCAGTGGAAAGGAAACAAGATAAAATGGAACCAGAAATTGTGGAAGCCAAAAAGTCTCTATCTAAGCTAGAAGATCACCTCGAAGATCTAGAGGGGAGAAATTGAAGAAACAATCTGGTTCTGATATTGATGCCCGAAGAGGAAGAGGGCCCAAACACAATCCAGTTCTTACAACATTTTTTGAGAAAAACGGTGGGTCTTTCCCCAAATGGTCCAGAGTTTATTATAGAATGAGCCCACTGATCCCTGAAGGCAAAACTTGCTGTGTCTGAACCGCCAAGACCTATAATCTTTAAATTACTGAACTATTTGGATCGGGAGTTTATTATTAGAGAAGTCAGGAAATTGTCAGCGATCTTATGGGAAGGGAAAAATTTGAGAATAGTTCCTGATTTGACTCTGAAGACTCGCCAGCTCAGAGCTGCTTTTCATCCTGTCACTTTGAAGTTGTGGGCAGCAGGTATAAAACACTGAATGCTGTATCCAGCCCGTCTGGAGGTGTCCTCAAAGGAAGGAACGAAGTGCTTTGACACTGTAGAAGAGGCTGTCAAGATCTTGAAGAAGTGCTATCCTGATCTATTCTCCAAATGAGGGGGTTCTAATCCAGTCACAAGAAGCTTAAGACTTGTATTGAGAACTTTCTAGAAGGATCTTGTATTCCTGAGCTACTTAATTGTGCTTTGATTGATCGCCTTTCTAATATTGAGCAACAAAAGCAATATTTTGGCTTTCCTAGCTATATAGATAATATTTGCTCAAGTCATTAGTGATGACTAGTTATTGGTTTAATATTTTTCAACATTCCTTTTCTTTTTCTAACTGTTGTGTATTGAAGGAGCGAGAGCTGCTATACCCGATTTTAGCTGATAGATGGCAATATATTACTGCTTATAAGATATGATGGCTGTACAGTTTGCTCAAGCTGATTTTCCCATTTTTTCTGGTTATTCCACTATTTCAAATCTAGTTTCCCAACTTAGTTTTTGATAGGGCTTATTCCTCTGTTTAAATTGGAGGGAATACATGAATATCTCGCTCTCTAGCATACTGGGCAATAAGCAAAAATATGGGGTGCTTTTTTCAGTAGTGTACCATCTGGGTTTAGCCCCGTGGATTTTTTTTTTTGCTTGTTATTTTTCCCGTTTATGCCCCAATCTGGTTATATCTTGGAGCAGATCATAACTAAGTCAGCCTTTCAGAGAAATTACTTTATAATCTGAAAAAGGATTGTTTTAAAAGTTTAATGGGTGCTAAGCTAGTTGTTAAGTGGTTTAGCAGCTGTTATAATTTCGGGGGTAATCTGGTAGATTAGGAATCAATAGATTTTGAATTTTGGTCCCGATACAGTTTTACTCATGGGCTTGACACCTTTTAGTTATGTACAAAGACATAATCCTACCTAGAATAAGCTGGGTTAAGTAATGTAATGAGCACTGACCGCATTTGTTTTTTTTTCTCTTTCTCACTGTCTTTACTCAGGTGACTTTCGTTTGGTCTAGTAGGTTAGAACTAATGTGCTAAGGAGATGCAGTATCCTAGCATTGGGGGGGATTGTCTATGGATGTTAGGAGGAGGTTGTTTCATCAGCTTTTCTGGTCAGCCTCTTGTTTGTGGGTGGGGAGGTGGGGTGCTGAGCTCGCTCCTCTGCGAGTACCATGGGCCGTTTGACTAGGTGGAGGCCTAGGGCCTGGGAGAGTAGACTGGTGGATAATTTAACATTTTTTGGGACTAGGTTATATTTAGGGAGTTGGAAATTGGTTATTGGAATACTTTGTTTTGTTTCTTTGGGGGGGATGGCAGCGATGCAGCCCTTTATTTAATATCAAATATATGGCACAGATTAGATTTTTGTATGCTTAACGCGTTAAATATTGTTTCTTGGAACATAAGGGGAGGGAAAGATAATAAGAAAAAATACATTATCTTAAACCATCTTGCCAAATATGACCCTTCAATAGTGTTTCTGCAAGAAACACATATGCTTCCAGAGCAGCTACATTTTTTTAAAAAGAGCTGGGTAGGCCAAGTCTTCGGAGCGGGTTTTAGCTCTAGTAAACGTGGTGTGGCTCTTCTTTTAGCAAAGAAGATCCCCTTTATTTCAGTGGAATCCATCTCTGACCCTGAGGGGAGTTATATTTTTGTAATTGGCAAACTAGGCAGCATTGATACAGTGTTGGGTTCAGTTTATGGCCCTAATGTAGAACCCCCTTCTTTTTTTATTCACCTAGCTATGGTATTAGCCCCTATTCTGCATTACCCTATTCTAATTGGAGGAGACTGGAACCTGGTTCAAGTTAATGATTTAGACCATACCTACCAAAGGGGAGTAGGTCCATCTTCTGCACAAAAAGCTTCATCCGAATTTATTTTCTCCCTGGGCCTGTTAGACCCATGGAGAATATATAACCCACTAAACAAAGAGTTTACCTTTTTCTCTCCAGTTCATAAAAGCTACTCCCGAATTGATTATTTTCTGGTCAGTCATCAGCTAATGTCCAATATCGTTGATGCTAAAATATTAGCTCAGGTAATTTCGGATCATTCTCCAATCCTAATCCAGTGTGAATTGCCTAATATCTATATCCGATCGCACACATGGTCTTTAAACAATAATCTTTTAAAGGATAATACAAGTACCTTAAAATTTCAAAACGTTTTGCAAAATTCCATCAAAACTAATTGGAATTCGATTCCTGCTGTAGACCGAGTCTGGACAGTCCTAAAAGCAACTTGGAGAGATGAATTAATATGCATTGCCACAATTCAAAAGAAAAGAAAAACAGTCAATTGAATAGTTGTTTGGAGAGAATTAAAAGTTTTGAAAGGAAGAGGGTAGATAAGCTTTTACCCTTGGAAGATCAAGAACTATCAAAGCTGAGGGCGCATTATGCCAGTATTCTACTTGAGAAGGTGGAGAGGTCTGCTTCTCTATTAAAAGCCACCTACATTGAACAGGGGAGCAAAGCGGGTAAATTACTTGCCTGGCAACTAAAGCAACAGACTGCCTCCAAATGGATTGCAGCCTTAAGACATCCTCAATCAAAAGTTTTAGTGACCAGTTCTTCAGAAATCTTAACTCTATTTCGGGATTATTACAAAGATTTATATTCTCCGGATCCGATGTCTAGGGATTATGATAGACAGATGTGGACTTTTTTAGAGAGAGCGGATCTTCCATATTTTCCCCAAAGCAACCAAAACCTTTTAGTAGCTCCAATCACTGGAGAAGAAATTTCAGTGGTTATTGACTCTTTAAAACCAGATAAGGCACCGGGCCCAGATGGGTTCACAGGTTTATTTTATAAAATTTTAAAAAAATACTTAATCCCCTTATTACTTCAGTTATATAGTTATTGGAGTTCCCACCCCGACTTGGATCATTCATTATTTGAGGTGAGAATAACCCTTTTACCCAAGCCAGGGAAAGACCCATCAATGATCAGTAACTACAGACCTATTTCACTTTTAAATACGGATATTAAAATATATGCTAAAATTCTGGCTAATAGGCTGAGGAATGTGTGGGAATGTCTATTAAGTTCTGAACAGGCAGGGTTTGTGGCAGGACGCACCTCTGCAGACCATTTTAGAAAATTGTTCAATCTAATTTCTGCATCCTGGGCCCCAGAGCTGGAAGCGGCACTGGTGTCCTTGGATGCAGAAAAAGCCTTTGATAGAGTGGAATGGCACTATATGTTTGCGGCCTTGCAAAAGTTTGGTATCCCACAGCCCTTTATCAAATGTATACGAGTTTTATATGCTTGCCCGTCAGCAAGACTCCAGTGTAATAACCTTGTTTCAGACACTTTTCCTTTACGTCGGGGCACCCGGCAGGGTTGCCCCCTCTCTCCTCATTTATTTATCCTTTATATAGAACCTTTGGCTAGAGTTTTAAAATTGGATAAAGATATAATGGGCACTTATTTGGGAGATATTGAGTGTAAATTATCCCTTTTTGCTGATGATCTGCTTTTTTATGTCTCGAACAGTAGGCATTCCCTCCCCCGAGCCTTACAAATTATTTCCCAATTTAGTGCTTTTTCCGGTTACAAGCTTAACAAGGACAAAACCACGGTTTATTCTTTATCCTCTCTTCTAACGAAGGAAAAGGTTTTAAATATGGGCCTTCAATGGGAAAAGGAACACTTAACTTACTTGGGTATTAAAATTTCTAAAGACTTGGCTAATCTTAAAGACCTCAATTTAGTCCCTTTGGTAAAATCCACAAAGAAAGATCTGACGAGGTAGAATACATTACCACTGTCCTTTAGGGGCCAAGCCAATATTCTCAAAATGTCAATTTTGCCCGGATTCTTTTACCCCTTGTGTAACCTTAATCTTTATCTCCCCAAGTCTTTTTTTTTTTGGCCCTTCATAGGCTTTGCTCAGATTTTCTTTGGAAAGGTAAAGCTCCTTGTAGGGCTTATGCAAAACTTACTCACCCTAGAATGCTGGGGGGGCTCCAATTACCTGATTTCTACATTTATTACTTAGCAACACACGCTAGCAGATTTCTGTATTGGTTCTCAGCCATGGCCTCTTCATCAGACAGCCCTTCTTGACTGTTCCTAGATTGGCAACAGGCAAAATCTTGTAAGATAGACTTAGAAGCTCACTTATATGTTCCATGGTCTAGTGCTCCGTGGAAATTAAAGAATTCCCCCCTTGGTTGGGACATGAGTGCTTTACAGCAACTTTTTTCGCTGCTTCAAATATCTAATTTAAAAGATTTAAAACAACCTTTATTAAACAACCCCAATTTAAAAATAGACAAGAAACCTATGCAATTTTTTTTTCGGTAAGTCCCTTAATAAGCTATATCTAGCAGACTTTGTTCTGGGCGATTCTCTCCTTTCTAGTCCTGCATTACAAGCAAAATTTGGAGTGACTCAAAAGAACCGGTTCTGATTGCTTCAATTACGCTAGTGTATTTACCATTTTTTGGGGAAACCACCATGGTCAGATGGGGCCGAAAAAATGTTAAATGATCTCTAGACAGCATCTAAGGGGCAGAAGGTAGCTAAACTATATAAAGTAATTCTGACTCATACTTTGACCAAGGTTACCCCCATAGCCTATTGTTGGAAAAATAATTATAATAAAGATTTCTCGATCAAAACTTGGGAAAAGGTTTGGACAGATAATTATGCTTTAATTAAGCAGGATCGCTTGAGGGGCATCCAGTTTAATATTCTTCACAATCTATATTATACACCCGCTAAATTATTCCAGATCAAGAGGTTATCCTTGCATAAATGTGGGGATTGTGGTTCTGACTTTGCTACCCTATACCACAAGTTATGGGCTTGTCCCAAAATTCTCAAACTATGGAACCTAGTTAAACAATGGGTGGCGCCCTATTTTCATATCACTGTATTCCTTAATGAAGATACATGCTTGTTAGGTATGTATTCACAGATCCCTACTTTTTCTTAAAAAGTGCAAGTAGCTTTGGTCACTATGGTCACTAAGCTGGTAATACTTAGACACTGGAAAGAGGACTGGGAAACCTCAATTAAGGAATGGTGGGCAGAATTTCTTACTGCCTTAAATGCCGGAAGATGCGTAGCCCGTTTTTTTCATACCAGTGAAAGGTTCCAGAAATGTTGGCGTGATTTTTTTTCAATTCTTAAAGACAAATTTGGCTATTAACCTAATCCCCGGCTGCCTCCGTCCCTTTTCTACTTACAGAAGACTTGGGTGTTTGATGTTCTGAGGAGGAAATCTTAACAGTTAGGTAGTCTTAAGAGGATGAGATGTCCTCTATTCTTTTTTTCCCTTCTCCTCTTCCCAGTTTTTCATGCTAACATTTTTCCCTGTAGCACCTTTTCTGGATGCCTCCTTCCCTTCATCATATAATACTCTTTTTCAATTAGTTAGTCCAGAGCTGTGCCTTCATATTTACATTTACAACTATGCAGGGGCTTGGGGAGGGCCCTTCGGATTGGCATACTAACCATTATTATAGTGGGGTGGGTTGCATGGCTGCTGTGGGTTGGGTGGGTGGGAGGGAGGGATGTTTGTTTCAAGTATATTTTCTTTTTTGGGTTTCTACAAATGTTTTAGTTCTCGCAGAATACATCGTATATGATCTTGTGATCTAAGCAAGTGTTGGCTTTGTATGGTATTATTTATATGTTTTTTGTATTTTTTCTAAAATAAAGTTATTTGCAGAAATGAGCATAGTATCTACATACGCAATATGCTAATCCATTAGTATACCTCAATACCATGACATGAAAGAGAGAAAGAAAAATGAACAGCATTTTTATGCTGCCTTCTGGCTTTCTCTAATTAAATAAACCTGGGCAGTTTTACTGGACAACACCAAGGGAAAAAAAATTGTCTGGGGTGAGTGACACCCATCTCCAATCCAGCCAAACACATTGGTTCTATGCAGGGCCCCATCTTAGATTTGATCCCCTACCTGAATTCCTCATATCCATTGGTTCATTCATTTCTTTCAAATTTTAGATACCTGAGGATAAACACACAGTGTTCCTCCTCTGTAGGTTTTTCATCAAAAAAGAATAAAACACATGTACCACCTCAGACTTCTTGTCTGCCCTGGGGTACCTCTTTCTTTGACATCAGGCCTAGCTCTTGATTACACATGCTAAATTTTTGCCTACAGAAAGGGACCATTGCAGAGCCACATCTGGCCTTGTGCCTGCAAGTACATTGACCCCTCTGTCTTACACAAAGTGTGCGGGAATATGGAAAGAGCAACAGTAGCGTCTATTCTCCTGTTTCAAACTCTTATGACCCATGACCTCAAAACCTTTGGTCATCTTTATCCCTAGGTGTGTCTCTGCAGGAAATCTACAGGAAGCCAAGGAACCTCCCATGCTGAATACCATGCAACATTAAACAGCAGGTTCCTAAATCCTATACACTCTGGGGTATTTTGGTGAACATTAACATTTTAATCATTGTGCTTACAGTATTTCCAGCCATCAGTTGTCATGTGGTACCCTGTGACCTGTGTGGTAGTTTCCCCTTTTTGAAGGATGTAATTTCTTGTTATTAACAACCCCTCCCCTTTGGGACACTCTTTCCATATCCCAGGTACTATTTACTTTGCTGTCCTCAGCAAGTACCATTCTCTGGTTGTACATGGAACAGGTCTGAATATAAGCAGCTACCTGTCGGTATATTCCAGGCCAATGATAGTACAAGGTTAAATGAGCTAAAATCCCACCATGGTTCAGATCCCATAAGAACTGAAGTGTGCCACCTCCATCACTTTCTGTTTGTAGGCCTCTGGCACCACTACCTGGGCAACTACCTTTTTAGTATGAGGGTTGTGTCTCATATTGTACAAGAGACCCTTTTTCAGTTTGTAGCACCAATATTGTCTTGCCCCCACACCACCATTAATCTGGATACCATTCTTGATTTCTACATTCCACATCAGTCTAGTAATATCCACATCTTTAGCCTGTAATACACCCCAATCAGTATCAGCAAAATGGTTAGACTGTACAGGTGGTAAATAACATGAGAAAGTCCCTTCAGCTATACAGGCTTCTTCCAACTTGCTTGAAGTCTTCAACCCTAATATAATATTGTCAGTCACAGTCTTACCTGGGGTCTCATTCTCCAAATCCATGTTAATGTCTTCATCCTCCAACCAGTAACATTCAGGAAATATGGGTAACAATGCCAAATCCTCAGTCATGGATTCCTAATTGAAACTTTCCTGGTGGGACCTGTCGAACACCTGGCATTGGTGTACCACCTCTCTGCATAGTCAGTCCATCTCCAGCCATCTCCCAGTCAGACACCAGATCATCCTTATAAAGGTTTCCACCATCTGGGTGTCATCCTGTCCATCTGATCCACGTTGCTCCATCCATGGTTCCTCATCCATGTCCACACATCCAGCAGGTGCCATCCTCATCTTGTCAGTCACCACCACCATGCACCTCTGCTTGTTATCCAGATACCTGGTCAGGTATCCTGTATGGGTCTCCCCCTATAACCCTGGACAACCAGTAAATCCCACTTCTGATACCATATGTCACAGGGCATGGGTGTAGGATAACACATCAACAGGCAGACCACAAGTCAGGTGAATGAAAAATGCACAAGTGCATTTATAATTTTATTTTTCTTAAAATGTCAGGATCAAAAATAAACTAAAATAAAAAAACACAATTTTTACTACAGCAGTATTATAACCTGTAGTACTGTGCACAGTGTGGCTCACTATTAAGGCTTTAAGATACACATTCCTCTGTGCTCTTTCTCACGCCATATGCTGACACAGGTCCACCAGGTTCCTCTCCCAAGGCTGATCTGATCTGCTCTCTGTTCACAGGGGTTTATATATCCCTCCCTCTGACCATGTGATCCACCCATATTTCATAATTAGGCTTTCTAAGGCAAACAACCATGTCTATACAGAAGAGTAAAGGGTGTTCTAAGCCATATTACTTTTAGCAATAATATCCCTTTGGGGCAAGTAATATACAATATAGACTTGAACAGTAAATGTGCTCTGATTAAGTAATTGGCATTAATGCCATAATGCTTCTCCTCTTTTCTTGCATGACTGGCATTTCATTCTGTATAAAAACATGCCACTGGTGCTGCTGTTTCGCTATAGTGAGAACACATTCACCTCCAGGCAACAGGCAGGCCTAGTTCAGGCCTAGAAGGGTGGAGGAAAGGGAAACAAGAAAATAAAACAACAAACCCTTCCTGTTGCCTTTTCCAGGTATTTAAACAACTTTGCAGTAGTTTTATTTTAAGTCTTTCCCTTGGTTGCAGTTTAGTTTTAATGAGCCTGTTTTTAAAATAGAAGGGGGGGGGTCAGTATTAACTTATAACAAAAACGGGCCTTCTCTGGGACAAACAGTGCCAGGACTAAATCACAGACTGGCTCCATTTAGAGATGTTCCTTTGTCTCCTAATGTTTGTATTTGTAACTTAGACCCTCTTTTCCTTATTTCTGCAAGAGCCCATTTTATTAATATTTTATTTTATCTGGACTGGGTTTAAAGTAACCACTTTTTCCCATGCCCTCTCTTGATGTTACAGATACAGCCCTCTAAATTGTTTATTCAGTTGCCAATATGCTTTCCATGACAACTTATGCAGCTTTCACATTTATTTTTATTTAAGCATGCTGCATTTTATACAGCTTACTAACCAATATACAAGCTCTGCAGGCTTTGAAGAACATGTTTTTAACGTCAATATCTTTTTCTCTTAAGCACCTGCACTTTATTTATTTTAGCCTAGTTATTCATGTTTCCGTATAATCTGCCTGCCAATATATTCATTGTATATGATACCTTTTTCAGCACTGCAGGCACTTTAAACATTTCAAGCACTCCTGCACTTTATTTTATAAACAGCTAGCCAGCATGCTGGGCATTATGCAAAGCATATGTACAGCTTGGCACTTTACATTCTCATTACACAGATAGGGAGGTCTTGGTAAGGGATAACTTTGTGAAAAGGAAATAAAGTAAGCTAGAAAAAGATTCAGAAAGAATATAGGAGGCTGACACAGGTGATCAACCTATGTCAAGGTTAGAAAAATAGAATAGAAAAGGTAAGGGAGATACGGTTGTGCAACAGATTTATAAAATAGGAAGCAAAAGAAGTCAGGAAAAGCATCCCTCCTTCCTGGCATTCGGACTGGTAGATCACAATTCTGCCACACAGAGAACATAAGTTCTTTCATAGTACTTGCATATGCTGGGCTCTACAACAGTATAAGAGGCTGGGTTAATGGAAGACATAAGTTCTTTCATGGAGCTGGCTGGTGCAGGGCTCTATGCTGGTACAAGAGGCTGGGTTGCTAGAGAACATAAGTTATTGCTTGGTGCTGGACTCTATGCTCGAACAAGAAGCCAGTTTTCTGTAGGACATAACTTGGTGCTTGTTGCTTGTTGCTGGCTGGTGCTGGGCTCTGCACTGTACAGGAAGCCAGGTTGCTGGAAGTTCAAGATGAGGAAAATAATGACTGGTCTGAAGTACAATTTAAAAGACCTACAAAAAAAATTAAAAAGGGGAGAAAAGCAGCGGCTTTCACCCTAACACTGCATAATAGCTTTGACCCCCTTGTTGAGCCAGGAGATGAGGAACAGTCATTGGTAGCAAGTACATCTATCCCCCCACCAGCAATAGAGCCCCCTGTGGAACAGGATTTACTTTCCATGCTACAAGATATCAATCCTGAGTGCCCAGTACTAGAGGCAATAGAACAGTTACTCCCCACCTCAGAACCTGTCACTAGCAGAGAGAACCAAGGAGAACTTATAAATATGAATACAGGAGACTGAGACCCAAATATTCCTATAGATAGTTCTATAAATCACTCAACCCTGACAACAAAAGAAGTAGAATACATTTTTATTTTAGGGGATTCTATCACAAAATGCACTGATAGATATTCAACAAGGGGAAACAAAGAAAACATCACAAGTTGCAGCTATAGAGGAGCGACTATCAAGGATATTACACAACTGTTGCCAGGGATATTACAAAATATTCCAAAACCAAAAACTATTCTATTACATGTGGGTACAAACGACTTTGGAAAACAAATGATGGAAGATATAATAAATGATATGTAAAGGGCAATAAAAAACAATTCAGGAGCTGAATGCTACCCCTATAATTTCTGAAATTCTACCTGTACCGAGGGCAAGTTTCATAAGAACAAAAAATATTAGACATTTTAACAACTGGTTACGCAGCTGGAGTCTGACAAATAAAATAACATGTATAAAGACGTGGGAGATTTTTGATAACAACCCCAACTTCTTTGCATGCGATGGACTGCACCTGAGTAGACAGGGTTCAAGACATCTTGGATATATTTTTTATAACACCTTAAATCAAAATCAAACAAAAAACTGATGAGTGAGGGGCAAGGGGAATTAACCAGGTATATAAAAAAAATGGACATAATAATAATTAAAGGATTACAAACAATTCTACAGAAAAAAATAAATCAAATATAAATAAATATGGATTATCATTTCTCACTACAAACGCTAGGAGTTTACACAATGCTAAACTTGACGAACTACAAATATTACTCAATAGGGATAAAATAGATATAGCTGCTATAACTGAAACCTGGTGGACTGAATCATCAGCGTGGAACACTAACATATCAGGTTACACAACCTACTGTAAAAATAGAATAGGAAAAAGAGGAGGGGGTTGCTTTTTTCATGAAAGATAGTATAAAACATAAAACAATTACAGATTTGAAGAATGATAATACAAATACTGAATTGATTTGGATTGAAATCCTTAGAGAAAATCAAATCAAATTATTAATAGGACTTTGTTATAGGCCTCCTGATGCCACACTGACCAGGATATTCTAAATTATATTAACAGTAAATCACATTATAAAGAAATTATACTGTTGGGATATTTTAATTTCCCAGGTATAAATTGGAATGAAGCAGGTGGTATTAAAAACCAAGAAAGTTATTTTCTAGACACATGTCTCCAAAATGGATTGCACCAGTTAATAAAAAAACCAACAAGAAAAATGAATATCTTGGATTTACTGTTGACAGATATTCCGGAAAGGATTACTAATATAAATGTTACTACCCACATTCAAAATAGTGACCACATGGTCATAACTTTTGATACAAATATCTGTATAAAAAGAGATTTGGGTAAGACACTCTTTAGAAATTATAATAGAGCTAATTTTATTGCATTTAAGGAAGAATTATATACCTGGAATTGAGATTATGGGTCTCAGTCCCCATCTGAGCTATGGGATAGGATAAAAATAAAACTTTTAGAGCTGGAAGATGCTTTTGTACCTAATAAAATATTATATAATAAAAAGGGAAGGATACCTCCATGGTTGACTACTAAAACTCAAAGACTGATTAAACTTAAGAAAAGAGCTTATAGAATAATGAAGAAGGATGGTACTGATTATAATAAATGGAACTTTGAAAAAATTAGAAGAGAATGTAAAAATACAATTAAAATAGAGAAAGACAGATTTGAACACAGACTAGCATACATTAAAGATGGAAGCAAAAGCTTTTACTCTTATGTAAATAATAAAAAAACAACACCCAGGACAATTGGACCCCTTATAGTTAATAACGAAGAAATAACTACATCAAAGGACATGGCATCAGAATTCAATAAATATTTTAGTACTGTTTTCCATCAAAAATCTGATACTAGTACTCCCCCACCTAAAAATATAACAGAAGATTTATTTGAATTTTCTAGGGAGGAGATACTAGACAAATTAAATTCAATCAATATTCTTAAATCTCCAGGGCCTGATAGGCTACATCCTAGATTATTGAAAGAACTAAAAGACTGGTTAGTAGAGCCACTATTTCAGATCTTTAACAAATCATTTCAATCAAGTATTATACCAACTGATTGGAAAATTGCGACTGTGACTCCAGTATATAAAAAAAGGAAAACATGAGGAGATTTCCACCTATAGGCCTATTAGCCTGTCTAGTATCCTGAGGAAGATTTTTGAATCCCTGCTTAAAGCCAAACTAGAAGCCGATCTAGATAAAAAGGGACTTACAGATCATACTCAGCATGGCTTTAAAAAAAATAGGTCCTGTTTATCTGGAAATCTGTTTTTTTACAAATACATTAGCAAAATGATGGAAAATAATAACCCCATAGACATTATTTTTTTGGATTTTTGTAAAGCCTCCGACAAAGTACCACATGATATTTTAGTAACAAAAATGAGAAAATACAAAATAAATAATAAAATTGTTAATTGGGTAGAAGAATGGCTTCACAATCGGATCCAGAGTGTATCTATTAGGGGCTATATGTCAGAGTCTTGTCCTGTGAGTAGTAGAGTGCCACAGGGGTCTGTGTTGGGTCCAACATTGTTTTCAATTTTTGTTTCTGACATGACTGAAAATATAAATAGTTTTATCATCAAATTTGCTGATGATACAAAATTAGCAGCCAAAGTAAAAAGAGAAGAGGACAGATCTATACTTATAAAAGATCTTATAAAATTAGAAAATTGGGCTAAACAAAACCACATGTCTTTCAATACCAGCAAATGTGTTCAAATGCACTTAGGCACTTGTAATAATCATCAATTCTCATTAAATAAACAAGCCCTTTTATCAGTCACATCTCTTTACTGATCTCTCCCATGTGCTCCCCCAAACTTCTTCAATCCCCCGCCAGCCCGTATCACCTCCCTATCCTCCCCTTGCTCCACCTTTCTACCTACGAGTCCTCACCCCGGAGGCAGCTAAGGCCTACCTAACCAAAACCATTAGCCACTATCACTATAGTCAAGATACCCTGGACCTCAGACTTCTTTGCCTCACCCTCCTGGAAGTCCTGGCTCCACTCACCCACATTCTAAACTGCTCCCTCTGTCAAGGGAAATTCCCCACCCGCTGGAAATCATCTTACATCACACCCATCCATAAAAGTGGGGACCGCACATCCACAAACAACTACTGCCCCATCTCTATTCTACCTCCAATTTCTAAAGCTCTAGAACTCATAGTCACAGACCAACTTACTGACCACCTTAATAAAAACAATCTTCTATCCAGACAGTAGCATGGTTTCCATAAGGGTTATAGTACCACCATCACCCTCCTTGAATTTACCTCCCATGTCCACTCAGTCTTGGACCATGGCCACCTCACAGGTGCCATCTTCATGGACCTATCTAAGGCATTTGATACCATTAACCATGCCCTCTTACTGAACACCCTGGCTTACACGGGCCTCTCCAGTGATGCCATAAACTGGTTCACCAGCTATCTCTCCGATAGAACACAGGTTGTCAAGGTTGGCCCTGTCCTGTCCCCCCGCCTTCCTATCCCTCCGGTGTCCCACAGGGCTCAATACTTGGCCCCTTACTTTTCAGCCTATACTTTAACTCCCTCCCGTTGGCCTGCCCCAGGAACCTGCTCCTGTACGCAGATGATGCTGCCCTGTTCACCTCTGACCCTGCACCCCTCAATCTCCACCAAACTCTCCAACACTCTTTCCATGAAATCGAACACTGGCTCACCACCCAGCACCTTATAATTAACTACAATAAGACTAAAGTTATGATTTTCTCCCATCCCCAGAACCCACTCAAAAACCTCTGCCCCCAATTTCTCACTGCTAATCATACCCCCCCTCTAACAAGTTAGCAACTTTAAATATCTAGGGGTCATGCTAGACCCTGCCCTTAACTTTAATCATCATATCTTGCAACTTTCAACAGCCCTTAGCTCCAGGCTAGGCGTACTCTACCGGTACAAACACTGCCTCACCTCTGAAGCTTTACAACTTACCATAAACTCCTCTATCCTCTCCCTGCTAGGCTACAGCCTTCTAGTCTACAGTGCCACGCCCTCCACAGCCCTAGACAGACTCCGGCTTGTGCTCAACAAAGCTTGCCATCTCATCCTTGGATGTGATTGCTTCACACACACCTGCTCTCTCTACAGCGCCACAAGCTGGCTAAACCTGGATAACAGAATCAGGTATCACACCTGCATAATGTCCAAAAAGGTAATCACAGGCCTCACTCCCCCTGCCCTGGGCCATATTATCCACCCAACACCACCTGGCAAAACTACCCGTAGCACAAACAAACTGCTGCTATGTGTACCATGTGGCCGGACATCCCAATTCCAGTGAACTTTCAGCTACAGAGCCCCTTCCTGGACTAATGCACTCCCCTCCCAAATAACTGATAAAGCTAGGCTGGGCCCTTTCAAAACCAGGCTAAAAAAAATCACCTACTGGCCTCCAACCTTTGTGACTGCAATTGACCCAGAGCATCTCTGAGTCCTCCATGCCAATGGCCTCTATGAGCAAACCTTTTTTTTCTGGACAAGCAGCCCTGTCAATACCTCTTTGCTACCTTATGGCTGTGCTAATCTCTTGTAAATCATGTATCCTGGATGAGTAGTGCACCCACTGACCAAATGGGTTAACCATGTTAGTGAATAGTAATATAATGTTATGTACAGCACCCTGTAAAAATATTGTCTCTGTCTCTGTCTCTGTCCTATGTATGACGTGGAACCTTTGTAAATGAGTCTCTGACTCAAAGATCTTTCTGAATATCTCAAATAAGTAAATAAATAAACATAACATAATAATTTGGGTACTTCAATCTCCAATTACTTATCTTTTCATGACCATTGTAATCTAGCTATTAGTAAAGCAAATAGAATTTTGGGATGCATAAAAAAGAGCTTCACCTCAAGAGATAGGGGGTGTATATTGCCTCTGTATAAAGCATATATGAGACCACACTTGGACTATTGTTCCCCCTTGTGGAGTCCATATATGAGGAGGGATATAGCTAGGTTGGAGGGGGTCCAGAGGAGAGTGACCAAAATGATTATAAATATGCATAACAAGGAATATGAAGTTAGACTCAAGGAACTAGATCTGTATTCCTTGGAACAATGAAGAATGAGAGGGGACCTCCTCCTGATGTATAAATTGTCCACTGATAACATACTTATGGCACAGTTGGGACTGAATTGTAGCCAACGGGAGCAAAACCTCAGAAGTCATAAGTACCAATTGTCTTTGACATATCCTAAAAACAATAAAAGATGTTTCTTCTATACACAAAGAATAATTCCATTATGGAATTCCCTACCTAATACAGTAGTGTATTCCATAAATAATACAGATTTTGAAAACAAATTAGAACAATACTTATTAAATAAGGGCTGATACACCGGCATGGCCGGAGATACGCTCTTATGGGCTTCGGCCTTTTGTGTATCTATCTTTCCTAGTATGATTCCTAGTATGATATAAGTTGTTGGTTGGTGCTGTCCAGTGCCAGGCTCTATGCTTGCACAAGAAGTTAGATTATTGGAGGATGTAAACACTTTTGTGGTGCTGGCTGGTGCTGGACTCTATGCTGGTACAAGTGGCTTGGTTGCTGGAGGACATAAGTTGCTGCTTCGTGTTGACTGGTGCTGGGCCCTACACTGGTAGATGGCCAGTGTGCTGGCCCTAATGGCATATTAACTAAGGACCAGCCAAAATTAATTTAACAATATAATATGGCTTCTGACCCCTCACAGCAAACAAGATTTCCTTTATCTTGACTTAATATTTTTTAATATTTATTACTTTATTCTGAACTAACAGAACCTGTGAAAAAAACAAAGATTTATAATTTGCTAAAAGTCAGTTATGTTGCATTCTAACTGCTATCACAGGTAGGTAGTCCATGTTATTAGACAAAAGAGATTCATCTCTGTATAAATCTCCAACTTTGGATTCTTCAACAGACCCAGACCTGCTATTTATAAACTCCTGAAATGCAAGTTCATCAATAAAAGAATATATTTTACTGTTGATTAAAATCATGAACTTTACAGGCTTCAATAAGGCTACTGGTGCTCCCAGTTCAAGCAAGGCTGGATAGTAGTTTAATAGCTGATGGTGTCTCCTGAATCTCTTGGGAAAAATCCAGATAGCAAGATACTTTAAAGTCGTAATATTGGAAAGCCTTTTTTCCCTCACCAGATTAAGTATCATGATTGGGTGAAGGGTCCAAGGTTACAGTTAATGTCAGTCTCACCTGTAAATCACCATTGGTACTTTATTCTCTACCCTCTTGATTCTGAGTGCTCTGATACTACCATAGAGGTATATGAAAAGCCTTAACCACATTAATTTATTTACCCATTATTTTTCTGAGCAGGGTCCCAACAGCAACAATCAGGTTATCTTGTCCAAAGGCTACAGGCAGACTTAGGACTTGGACATTACACTCCTGTAACAAATTGTCTAACCACTCCATTTTATGGTCAATTGAAATTTGCTCTCATAAATACATCCTTAGCAACTTGCAGGGTTAATATATCATTATTTGCGACACCAAGTTCCTTTTCCAACTTAACAGTTTGATTTGTATCAGTTTCCACTTTGTGAGCAATCACCGAAACAGTCAAGACAATGCATTCAGCTTTGCATTTAAATCTTCAAATGCTGATTTACTTTCAGTCTGTAGTTTGTGGGGCTCTTTTTCTGTAGCTTCCTAGGATTCAGCTACCAGCTTAAAAACAACAAACAATGTTGGTTATTTTTCCTTTTGGCCGAGTCAAAGTATTTTTTGAGTTCCTCAGGGGTGGAGTCTGAATCAGACTCTCTATAAGCCCTGATATGAGACTGCACCGTGAGTGGCTGCACAAATTCATCAATTTGTTTCTTCATTTCTAGCTTTTTAAGATTCTTTGTTTTGCTCTGGACATCATAACCTCCATAGTATCAATATAATGCTGGATAACGCTTTGGATACAAAAATCAATGTTTAAAGCTCAACCATACCAAGAGTTCAGAACAAGTGTGTCTCCCTGTTTAGCAACCAAGCTCCACCTCCAAATGTTAAAGGCCACTAATTTATGATGATTGAAGTAATGAAATTCCATTTTAAGATTTGAAATTCTGGGATCTCACCAGTTCCAGCCAATCAAATATTTGGGTTTCACCAGGATTCTACTACATTACCATTCTCTTAGTATTTTTGCTTTTTACTGGTGTAGAGACAGTTCCAATTCCATTTTCTAGTAAAAATTTAAAATATTGAGCATTTTACAATTTCAAGCTTTCCAGATTTTTACAATGTATCCTATTCTGAGTTGTCATTTCC
The DNA here is from genome assembly GCA_016271365.2 of Neoceratodus forsteri. Classification (NCBI taxonomy): domain Eukaryota; kingdom Metazoa; phylum Chordata; order Ceratodontiformes; family Ceratodontidae; genus Neoceratodus; species Neoceratodus forsteri. Next base: position 558,864,195 of record CM057452.1, on the reverse strand, counting down.
TATTGCTTTTACAATTTTTTAAAATACATAGTAGGGATGGATGAGTCAGCTATGACCCGGTTCTGTTTCTGACTCTGATTTATTTCCAAAAGGTTCTGATTTACTATTTACTCTGATGAATTTTAGACCTATTTTTGTCTATTTGAGTATGAGACATACATCAGCATTATTCTGTTTGATCCCTCTGTTAAAAAAAAAATAAATGAAATTAACCTAGTAATACTGAGCAGATTCAAATCCCAAGGGCATTCACAAATAAAAGAATGAATTTTTTCACATTTAGAGCCACTAAATTATGGAATTCCTTGCCACAAAACACTGTGGAGTCATCATCCAGTAAGAAGTTTAAGATACAATTGGATACATTTATTTTAGGGCTAAAATAAATTCCCCCCACAGTTGTGGGGAAAGTGGTCTCAATGGGCCTGGAGCCTACTTCCACTTTTCTATAACTGAGTAACTGAATAACTTTAAAAAAAAAAATTATGTCTGTATTTTCAAGTCTTTTCAATGCAAGAAACACTGGGCTGGTTCACAAAACTCTTGAAAATCCCACAGCTGCAGGAAAAAACTCAACGCAAGTGGGTTGCCACTTGCAGAATCACAGTTTCTCCGGCAGCTATGGTATTCTCAAAAGTGGAGCCAGTTTACAACCAGCTCCATGACTGATGGCAGCTTTCGAGTGGTGTTGCCCTGGAAACCCCTGTAATTGTGGAAAAATTTTACAGTTGCAGATGTGAATAGCAATCCTTGCAGCTGCAGAGATTTTGGTCTGCAACTGGAGTTGCTGTGTGGAACTTAGTCCCAAAAATGTTTGTGAATTCAGCCCAGTGTATGCAGCTCATTTGAGGCTTTGCAGTGAAAGGAGGCAGTGTGTCAAACATTAATCAGAATGAAAGAGAGGGGCAGAGAGAGAGAGAGAGAGAGGGAGAGACTTGTGAATTCAACAGCAGAAAGATAACAGCAGAGTGCAGACCTTTACTGAATCTGGCATGCTTTTTTGTGGGAGACAGGCAGCATAAACTGGGTATGTGATTGGGCCCCAGCCATCCCTCCTGCTCTTTTGGCTTGAGATGTAATTTTTTTTGTTTATAATCATTTTGCTTGCCTATTTGGTGTTACAGCAAGCATCATGGGCCCCAAATCATCCCGCACGCTCCTGCCTGATTGGCCAATTATTTTATCACTTGTGTTTGGTAACTAACTTTTTGGTTGACCTTGCTTCCCCACCCCCAGCACTGCAATTTTTGGATATAACCTACAAGCTTCCACAACTAATAATTGCAGTCAACTATGGTATTTTTATTTCTATAGAGCTGTTTGGCCCTGACCACCACCTGCTCCTGCCATAAGGCCCACCTGCCAGTCCCCAGCCCAGTCACCACCACCCCCCCCTTCAAGCTGGTGGGGATCCACATGTTGTGGGACCTGAGGACCATGGGGCTCATGGTGGCTGTGTAATGGCAACTATGGTATAATTACCTTTTTTTTGTTATAGAGCTGTTTGGCTCCAACAGCTTTCTACTCCTGCCACGAGGTCTGCCTGCCAATCCTCAGCCCTGTGCACATAGGTGTTTTCCTTTGTTCTCCCTTTAGTCTCTCCCTCCACCTGATATGTCCAGCAATTCACTACCTGTTTGTATTTTTAACTTGCTGAATAAACAAATTAAACTCCACCTGTGTTTTAAAATTGAATGTGAAAAACACATACAGCAATAAATGTAACATACACCGTGATCTCACAAGAAATATTTTTTTTTTACTTGATTTTTTTGTTATGGTTGCTGACCTTTGTCCTCTGAATTCAAAGAAATAAATCATTAAATGAAATATCATCACCATCATCTTCAAACAAAGGAAGCACGCTTATGAGACACCTGTTGCAGCTATTCACCATCATCATAGCTTTTATGTTTCTGCCTCTCTTCACTGATCTAATAAGAGAATTTGTTGAGACTGACTTTTAGGAAGCTAGGTGCTGTACATTTTCAGGAGTAAGCCTTGTGCGGCTATCAGACACAAAATGTCCAGCAGTGCTAAATATATGCTCACAGCAAATACTAGTGGGAGGGCAACTAATAAGCTGTAAAGAGAAGGCAGATAGTGCAGACTAGATGTTTTTCTTTTCCAGTCAGCATTCAAAAGGTTCTTCAGTAATATTAATGAGTAGTTCTCATAAATAGGCATCCACACTATCAGACAAAGACAAAGAAGGTGGCTCCATGATATACACATCTAAATGATCAGTTTCCATGAGTTTTGACCAAAAAGTATGAGAGTCATCTGTGGGTTTTTCAGAATGATATGCCTTTTTCAAGGGCCGTGAAAGAGGACTTTGTGCAGGACTACCCAATGTTGATGTAGGAGTACATGGTGGCACTAACTGGAAATTATTGCTGTCAGCACCAATAGATGTTGCATCATCAGATTCAGCAACCACATCATGTGATTCACTTGTATTGTCAATTACAGTTCCTTTCTTTTCCTGTGAAATTGCTGAAATCAGCATATTTTTATATTCACAATAAGAGTCAGCGAGATCTGAAGGAGGCAGCTATTGCAACTTAAATCAAGGGTCAAGAAGAGTTGAAAGAAGAACATTTATATCTGTCATGATATTTTTAATTCTTTTGCAATTTTGGAATTGCTGTATTGTATTTATTTTTATTTATTTAGTTTTTGTTGACCGGGTAAGTGCACTAGACAAATCCTGCCTATTTTCAGGCACGACCTGGGGGAAGGGGATACAGATGAATGCCAACTGACCTTGAACCAGATTAAGCTGTTGGTGGTATTTTTAGTGAATGAGGGAAATTTGGCCAGGACACCGGGGAAATTACCCTACTCTTTTCGATAAGTGCCATGGGATCTTTAACATCCACCTGAACTACCACCAATCCAGGCAGATGTATCAGTCGGTCTGTAAGGGATACACCAGATTTGTCTCCTTTCTTGGGTCAAAACCTCTACACATCCTCCTGAGTTATTTATTCAATAAATTCATGATGGGAATAACCTGGTTTAGAGTAGCATTCTCTTTGCTAATCTGTCAAGTTGCTTCCTCAAAAGGGAGTCAAAAGCAGGGGTCAATCTTAACATTGTTTTACTTGCCCAATCCCTAGTGCAAACTGACCAGGGCTAGTGCAGCTAACTCTACTTGTCCGTCTTGACTAGTGTAGATTTTCATGGCTGTTAATGAAGTTAAAAAAGTCTCTACTTTAGCAGGTTCTAGTCCTCATGCTAATCTCTCTCAATGTTTCAGATGGCCTGGTGTAATTAACAGCTCATTAAGAGCTGCAATTATCTGGCTGTTCAAGAGGGGAATCCAACAAAAGACTCAATGTGAATCATTATCACGGCACACTTAGGACTTTCAGCTAGTGTCCAAGGTGTGATCAAGGGTAGAGTGCTGTTAAGTCACTAGCTTCCAGGTTTCTGAATGTGTCTCTGTCTAACAATTTGTCCCATATTATTAAGACCAGTGCCCCTCATTTCCCCTATATTTTGAGTGTCTGTATCCAACATTTCAGTGACAAATGCAAGGATGTATACAGGATCAGCCCTGCAGGAGGTGGGTTTTATCCCAGCCTCACCATAAGTTCCCTCTCCCCTCCAAATCTCTTAACTCTGTTCTTTACCTGGACACCACTGCAGACCAGACTCTGGAATGACCATCCACAGACCCATACCTGCAATAACTGGCAAGTATAGGGGGTTCCCAGCTCTTCTAATGGACAAAGCCAGCCATCACCATTCATGCAGTCCCACACTTTTCCCACCCAGCATGTCCTTTCATTCTAAAAACAAAGCCTTGGATCATGTATGTTACAAAACTAAACCTTAATAAAATACATAATTTGAAAGCTTAAAATAGGCATTCCTGGGTTACATAGATCATCATTTATTTATTTATTTTATTTATTTAGTTTTTGTTGACTGGGTAAGTGTACAAGAAAAATCCTGCCTATTTTCAGGCACGACCCGGGGGAAGGGGATACAGATGAATGCCATCTGGCCTTGAACCAGATTAAGCTGTTGGTGGTATTTTTAGTGAATGAGGGAAATTTGGCCAGGACACCGGGGAAATTCCCCTACTCTTTTCGATAAGTGTCATGGGATCTTTAACATCCACCTGAACTACCACCAGTCCAGACAGATGGGACCTTGGTTTAATGTCTCATCCAAAAGACGGCACCTCAGAAGTGCAGCACCCCTCTCATGCTGCACTACAGTGTCAGTACTGGGATATTAACCCAAGTGCCAGATGTGGGAACTGAATCCACAGCCCTCTGATCTCCTGGCCTCAGAGGCGAGTGTGCTACCTACTGAACCACTGACACTGACCTAGAAATAGAGATAGTATAGCATTGTGCCTGTGTACTGTTTCCCCTGGGCTGATGGAAGGACAATGTTAAAGAAAAATCTGTTATTGTTGGGGCACAGCATATTAAAATCAATGCTTTTAAAAATAAAAATGTCATAGTTTTCTATTTCCCAAGCACCTTAGGTTTGTGTAGCTGCCACTCCAAAGAAATCTTAGATGTGCTCCTGGCTCACTCTCAAGACTTTACAAAAACTTCCAGAAGTTCAGGTCTTCAGTTGACTGTAGGGTGGGGGTTGAGAGTGGCTTTCTCTGCCTGACTCTTTTCATTGCTCTGTGAGTGGTGGTGACAGTGTAGTAAGGTGCATTATGATGTCAGGTATTGTGTGTGTAGAGCTAGGACTGCTTGATTGAACATTTGCTGTTGTGATGTCCTCTGATTTTGTGTGGGGGGCAGAAAGAGGAAGAGAGGAGGCCATGGGGCAAAACAATTGGGAGGGGGGCTCACTGTGTGTGATGGCATTGCAGTCTTTTTTTCTGCTGGGGAGCTGGAAGCAATGTGGGAGCAGGATAAATGTCCAATAATCAGTGTATATCTTGGCTTGCATTGTTTCCTGTATAAGTGATCAAAATGTACCACTATAATTAAGAGCTAGTGCAACCATCTGCGGGCTAGTGCAATTTTGAATCAACTTGCCCTCCTGGCTAGTGCAAAGGTTAAGGTTAACCCCTGGTCGAGAGCAATGTAAGGTGCCACATGAGGCTCCACTGAAACAAATTCAGCACACACGCTATGGTATCCAGTGAACATCATGTCAAAAGAATGGCGCTGTCAAAAACTGCATCGACATTACAGTGTGTGCAGTTTCAGAGTTGGTTTATTTATATTAGCGTGGTTTTTGACTGCATCTTTTTTCTGGTGTCTGTGCAGTGCAATTTTTGACCACACCGTTCTTCCAATGCGGTTTTGACCTAGCCCCCAACACCATCTGCTATGTTGTGTTCCATGGTATATTTATGGACTGCCTCCTTTTGTGTGAGAAGTCTCCCACACTTGCAAAACGTTGAGTTCCATCTTGTCAGAACATCTTGTGTTAGTTGCTGTATTAGCAAGCCTTTTTTTTTCTGGTGGTCAGCCAAAATACCACGTGATTTTACAGATTGACTAAAATGGCCACAGATTTTGTTTTCAGCTCCCACTAGTGTTGCTATACTGTTGTCACTGGAAAGGAAAGCTCGCACTAACAGATTTCATGAGTGTGCAAAGCACTGAATGTGAATAAAACCACCACGTTTCAATGCATTAACAATATTGGGGCCATTGTCTGAAACCACAAATCCAGTATTGAGTCCCAGGGGCTCTAACCACTCAGAAATGTTGTCACGCAACTCTTCCAAAATATTGCCAGAGGTGTGATGCTTACCAAACATGCTAATGCAAAGAGATGCCATCCTTTGTCTTTCTTCCTGTACACTTCTGCTTGTGGTGGTGTTTGAAGATGATTGTGTCACCCAATGTGCTGTGATGCACATATAATCAGTGGTCTGAGAACTCATCCATATGTCTGTGGTCAGGTGCACAGCACCACATTCACTCGTTTTAAGAGCCAATTTTATTTTACTTTGCATATATTTGTACATTTTAGGAACAGCAACAATTTCAAAATATTTAAGCCTGGTATGTTGTAACATGGAGCAAAATATTTTAAAAGGGATCTAAGGCCATCATTCTCCACCACAGAAAATGATTGCAGATCCGTGACAATAAATTCAGCTTTTAACTGATTAATTACGTGATGTGATCTACTGAAGGCAGTTTTTTATTCAAGCATTGCAGTAATGGTCTGCTGTTTAGTTCATGCGGGGGGGGGGGGCAAACACTATAGGATTGCAGTGGAGAACCTGTATCTTGTCCAAATACTTTTGTCAGTGAAGTTGAATATGTTTTTATTTTGCCCTGTCTCTCAGTCTCTTCACCCTCACTATTGCCTGTAGGATTATTTTCATCACAGATATTTTTCTCTTGCTCAGGACTGCTGCCCAGCCAAATAGTTGGTTGTGCTCTTTGCAGATGCCTTTTTAGTGATGTTCCACATTGGACCCTCATTTCCCCCCTGCTAACTTCCTGATGAAAAAAGGTGCAGACAGAAACACATTCATTTTTGGGATGTATTTGAAAATAGTTCCATACAACTGAGGTGAAACATTTTTTCATCATGTCAGGAACTGCAGCAATTTTGGTGGCTGGTGTTTCTGACCCTGATTCATGCACATTGTGGCTGCCCCAGAAGAGCTACTGTGATTGCTGTTTATTTTTTCCCCACTACTGGCTATGGCTAGTGGTGGTGCTTGCTGTATGTGTTTTTCTTTTTTGTTTTTGGGTTCGGGAACCCAGATGGCATCCTCTACCTCATCAGTATCACATTCTGATTTATCATCTTTGAAAGAGTATAACTGTGATACATTGTGATCTTGTTCTTTTACATTTACAACCTCTTCTTCCTCAGAGGCACTGCTTTCTGATGAAGGAGCTGGATATGCATGAGTGGCACATCATGGAGTGCCATGTCTAGTGGTACTAGACAGGGTCTTTTCCTTAATCATTGACTTTCTAGATCTAACTGTTTTGGCTACCTGTTTTTGTGTTTTACTTTTATCTGATTTTTCTGGCACCACCATCAGTGCAGCACTACTTTGATCAGGAGATTCACCAACATTATTTTCTTTTTCTGGTTGTGTTGCTTCATCTTTTTCTGGTTGTGTTGCTTCATTATCAATTGTATTAATTATATCTTCAGCAGTGAACTTCCCTTTTTATTTCTGGATTTCTTTTCAGGAAATATTTTTATTGTTAAGTGGACCAATTTCAGCCATACTGCTGGTGTTGGCCATGTGTTCCATTTCCATAACAGACTTTGATTCTGAATCTATTTGTTGGGTTCCAACTTAAGTACTTAATTAATAGTATTAGTTCAGAGATGGGCAACACAGAGTCTGAAACATGACTCCCCCTCTCAAAATACATAAGGCACTATGACCTAGTAGTAGTTCAGTCACAGAGATGGGCAACATAGTGTCTACAACTGTATGACTTAGTAATAGTCCAGGCACTGAGATGGACAACACAAGAGGCTACAGTATGGTAGTATGATCTTTCAGGGCAGCACAGAGATAGACAACACAGAGTCTGAGACATGGGTGACAGCCCTCCTCCCTCCTTCAAAATCTATTCTGTACAGAACTATAAGGCCTCCCACAAAATTAGTGTAGCACTATAACCTTCAGAACGAGTCTTCCTTTTCTGTCTGCTCTCCTTATTAGTTCTTACTTTCTTCATTTTTTTCACTTTTTTTTACAAAAATATATTTTTCAAAAAGGAAAAAATAAGTTGCTGGATGCTGTACACTAGTAAATTTACACTTTGTTTTCAATTTTGTTGATTTTGAAAGAAAAACAGACTGAAATTATTATCTAACCTATTCTGTCACAGACAGGTAATAGTACTAGGGGACACCATCACTAAGTACATTGACAGACATATATGTAAGAAGGTAAAGCAGAATAGGATGTGCTCAGTTTTAGAGGGGCATGGATCAGAGACATTGAGAGAATTGTTCCTAACATTATGAAAGATGCAGGCAAAAATCCATTGGTGGTAGTTCACATTGGAACCAATGATATAACATCACCACTGATGATATCAAGAATAGTTACATTTCCCTAGTCAACACCCTAAAAGTGACCAAATCTGAAATCTGCCTATTTGAAATCCTACCAGTTCCCCAAGCATCATCTAAAATAGAGGCTAAGATCAAAGAAGTGAATGAGTGGTTAAGGAAGTGGTCATTAAAAAATAACGTAACTTGTATAACACATTGGGAAAAATTTAATAATGACTATAGTCTATTCAGCTGGGATGGCCCACACTTGAGCAAAGATGGGAGCTACTGTCTTGGAAAACAGTTTTTGACAATTATAGAACAATGTTAAAATTAAATGCTAGAGGGCAAAAAGGGAGTAGACCCTCCAGTTCCAGTGTGTACAAATAATTTTGAACTTTTTATGTGTAATGCAAGAAGTCTGAACACCATAAAACATATGGAATTAGCTGGGAAAATAGTACAAAAAAACCTAGACATAATAGCAATCACAGAAACCTGGTGGGATGAGGCCTCCATATGGAACAATGCTATTCCAGGATATAACTTGATTTATAAAAATAGGGCAAATAGGAAGGGAGGAGGTGTGCATTTGTATAATAGAAACACAATAACAATAAGCGAGATCCCTATCCAGCTGGAAGTAGGACCGGAGATAGAAGGTTGCTGTGTACAAATACAGCTATTAAATAAAAAGCTAACATTGTTAAATATATATAGACCACCAAATGCAGATATAACCTGTGACACTTCCTTGATACAACTGATGACAGACCTTACAGAAAAATCAAATGTTATAATTATGGGAGATCTAAATCTACCAGGAATAGACTGTCAAAATTTAACTGCAAGTACAAAAACTGAACAGAGATTTTTAGAAACTTTTTTAACTCTGGGTCTTGATCAGACGGTCATGGAACCCACTATGGAAACAAATATACTGGACCTTGTGTTAACTAATATTCCTGAAGTAATCAACAAGATAGAAAATGGAGAGTCTTTGGGTACTAGCGACCATCACACAGTCACTTTTACTTTAAACCAATTCCGGACCATTATTAAACAGAATACCTTTTGACTTAATTATAATCTGGAAAGTAATTATACAATAAAAGAAGTCTTGGGTGCCTACAACTGGAGCTTGTTATTATCTGGTTTACAGACCAAGGAATGCTGGCTGATATTAAAAGATATAATTTTTGAGTTGGAACAACTATATATCCCTATTTAAAAAACACAAAATCATAAGGGAAAAATACCTGTTTGGTTAACACCAACTATACAAACTCAAATAAAAACTAAGGAGAAGGTGTATCAGAAATATAAACAAGATCCAAATGCTACAAATAAATTTAAATATAGGGATGAAGTCAAACTCACCAAATATCTCATCAAAAAGGGGAGAAAACAAATAGAATATAAGTTATCCACTTCAAAAGGAAACACTAAAGCTTTTTATGCATATATTAGCAATAATAAAAATAGTAATTCAGCTATTACTACCATTGTAAACAATGGAAAAGAAATTACTAATAGGTTAGAAATTGGGAATTCTTTTAATGAATAATATTGGTCCATATTTTCCAAAAAAGATCCCTCCAGTATAACAGTTTACCCATACATAGGTGAGTACGAAGTAATTACCATTGAGGAAATTAAAGATGCAGTACAATCCTTGAAGAACAACTCAGCACCGGGCCCTGATAATATCAATACATTTTTCATAAAACATACTCTGGAAGAACTCCTGAGTCCACTAAGTATAATATTCAACAAATCTCATAATAACAGCGAGGTACCCAAACATTGGTGGAATGCAACAGTGATCCCTATATATAAAAAAAGGGAACAAAAATAACATGGCAAACTATCGACCCATTAGTCCCATGTCAATAATGTGTAAAATCATGGAAATAATTCTTAAACAAAAAGTTGATTATGAAATCAATAGTAAGGGATTGACAGATGAGACCCAACATGGTTTTAGAAGGGTAAGGTCATGCACCACAAATTTGGTGACATTCTATAAAAGTATTAGTGACAGCCTAGACAAAAATTATCCAGTGGATATCATCTATCTAGACTTTAAAAAAGCTTTCAATAAAGTTTCTCATAACTTGTTAATCAGAAAACTGATTAAGATGGAAATCAATAGCTAAGCTATTAGGTGGGTCGAGGGTTGGTTAAATAACAGGTTGCAAAATGTTAGAATAGTGGATACTACCTCTGGTGACATTTCTGTGACCAGTGGTGTTCCACAGGGATCTGTATTGGGCACTATACTTTTTAGTTTATTTATAGGGGACTTACACCTGGGTGTGTATAGTCAGATAAGTAAATTCGCTGATGATACTAAAATATCATCTGAGGTGGATAACGATCTGAAAATCAATAGACTTAAACCAGATCTCCAAATCATTGAGGCATGGACACAGGAAAATTATATGAACTTTTATATTGAAAAGTGCTCAGTGATACACTAAGGGAAATAAATCCAAACTCTGTTTACAACTTGTGTAATTCTAATATTAAAGTAGTGAATGCAGAAAGAGACTTGGGTGTCATTGTAAATGATAAATTAAACTGGAGTACTCAATGCAATAAAGTCACCCAAGTGGGCAGTCGTATAATATCTGCCATTAAAAAAATCATTTATAACATGCAACAAGGATTGCATTACAAAACTATATGTCTTATATTCATCTGCAAACTGATTATGCAGTCTCCTTCTGGGCTCCATACCTAGAACAAGACAAAAAGATGGTAGACAGTCTACAGAGGAGAGTAACTAAATTAATACCAGAAGCAAGAAGTCTGTCCTATCATGAAAAGGCATCATTTCTAGGATTATATGATCTACAAAAGAGAAGGGATAGAGGGGATCTTCTATTACTATTTAACATTTTAAAGGATGAGGATCTTAAGAATGTCTGTAATCTAAAATTTATGGATAAAATGCATGGGTTATGATGTAACAACATGCAACTTCAAATTCTGAGGGAAATTACAAACAAAATAAAATACTATTTTACTCTTAGGTCAGCTGAACTATGGAATTCCTTACCCCAACATATAGTGGAGCAGTCATCATGTAAACAATTTAAAACTGAATTAGATAAATTCTTTCTGGGGAATACTTTGTAGATATCCCCCACAGTTGTGAGGAAAGTGGTCTCGATGGGCCTAGTGCCTTCTTTCACTTTTTCAAACCGAGTAAGACCGAATAAGACATTCACTACTGTATTTTAGGGCTGCAGTTGGGCAGAGCCCTGCAGTCCTTTTACGATCACTAAATAAAAGGATTCTGCATTCCATCCCACCAAACAACACTTTAGGACAACTAAAATTTAGAGTTACATGGCAGTCCCCTAAGCAGTCTGCAAAACCCTCTGCTGTGTCAATACAGCCTTATCGTAGGCACTATTGTCTGCCATTGGCAGCCGCCAGCAAAAACAGAACTGCCTGTGCTGACAGGAAATAGAAATTCTGCAAACTGAATAGTACGTTAGACTAGAGAGACCATCCAATGAGGTATCATTTTTTGATTACTACAGGCTGCTGTTCCCATAGGCTCACTTTTAAGAATTAATAGTTTTTTTTCTTCAGTTCAGCTTTGTCAGTATTAAATGCTTTATTATGTGAATAAGTAGCATTTTATATTGAGGAAATGTTAGGATCATTTGACAGAATGCATTGGTTGGACAGCATGAATTCACTTTTCTCTGCTGACAGTTGACATGGTTTCACATCAATATATTTAGCTATTTTAACAGACTCAGTTGTAGAGCTCAGTACTGTTTTAAGATCAACATTATTAGTATTAAGTCTGTCATTTGTGAATTTATAATGTTTTGTTTCTTTGAAATGTCTGGATTGTTTGATACTATAGAATGCATTCATTTGAAAGCATGGATTCAAGCTAGTGAGCGATGTGGTCTCAGCTGTGGTTTCTTAAAACTACATTCATGGGCAGTGTGTACTATACAGTAACGTGTTGCTCCTAGATGATTTTTATTGTAGAGTTTCCTGATAACATTAATACTGTCTAACTAATGTTTAAGCAAGATCATTGTGATTTGATTAATTAATATTTTTTTTTATTTTGCTTAAGTATGGGACTGTAAGAATTATTTGATAATTCTGCATCTAGGCGCTTGCTCAGTGAGTGACTGCTGCTATATGTACTGTTGTTATAATAACAATGTGGAAGTGCTTGCTAACTGGTTCTATTTGCTATATGCTGCTAAATGCCAGTGGGTGAAATAGTTTCAAAAGTGAATATATCTATGCTCATCGAGAGAGTTTGTCAATTAATATATTACACTGTGTGAGAGACAGAATATCTCCTAGGGTATCACGGAACCTCATAGCTTCACTGTGACAAAGAACATGTATTCTGACTCCCTCAGTTTCTGTTACGAGAATTCAATGTTGGGTTTAATTAATTTTAATCCCTTACAAACCGGTTAGTGGAAATATACAACCACAGAGCTTGTTTCAGCTTTGAGCTACGTATGCTTATTTTCATTAGGGTATCTCACTCACTGTGCAATAGCAAGTGGCTTGTTTCTACCTCTGTTCATACTGCAAAAGAAAGGCATAATTAAGTACATAAACAACATACAGTATGTTTAAAAAACTAATTGCACACAATCTGTAATAACTTTATTGGGACACAAGGAGGGCTTCTTATAGGTATTAGAGTGTCGACCCTTGCATCCTTCGGGCATCAGAATGGCTCACCTTTGGCTTGCAGTTCTTTTGCTCTAAGAATGTGCAAGGTGACACTCTTATATCGGTAACTGGCTCTCCTAGTGTCTCTTTAAATTTATAACCTAGACAGGTAATGTTGTCCACAGGTGCTGTGGTGTTGTTCAATAGTTGGAACATGGAACCACAGAACTAGAGATCCCATGTTTGAACCCCACCACAACTACTAGCTTTTTCTGTGACCTTGAGCATGCCACTTGTCCTCCTGTGCTTCAGTTCTCCCAGCTTTGGAACTGGATAAAAGCAGAACCCCAAGGAACACAAAATGTTGTATATCAGTTAGACTATCCCAGGTGAATCAACTGGTAAACAACCTAAAGCACTGGGCTACTCGTTTCCACTAGAAGTATTTGCACAGGGACACTCAGAGTAATTTCATATGCAGTACATCTCAGAGTTTGACTGTATATAAACCACAGCTGCATTTACTTTGTTGGTTCCTGTGCACATCTGCTTAATGTTGTCCCTCTTTCCTGCTTTATATTTTGCCAGTATGCCACTGTTGGCCTTTGATTCAGCCAGATCACAAAACCCACAGATTTCATTTTTTTCCCCAGACCAAGCTGCTGTGATACCCGACCAAAGACTGTTCCACTGCTCTCTCTCTCTCTCTTTCTCAGCACCCATCACTCTTTTATACTGCCTCTGTTTCATGCAAACCTCAGTCTCCCAAAACAACTGCTGCTCTAATAACACCACTGATCTCTCTCTCGCTCTCTCTCTCTCTCACCACTTCAAACAAAATAAAAAAGGTGGGGCTCACCCAGCAAATAAACATGAAAAACAACCCTATGGGGGAAAAAAATCACAGCAGCAGGGTGGAAGGTGCAACTTCTTCAACCATAGTCTATCCAGAAACAAAGCACTATGAGTGCTGAGTATGTCAGAACATATACAGATTCTGGATGTATATATATGTCTGCAGTTTCCTAAATTAATAGGCAGTAGAAGAATATTTCTATGATAATATTTAAATCAAAAAAAAAAATACAACTTTTTTTTTGTTATTCCTTATTTTATGTAATTTTCACGTTTTATAATAGCAATAATCCACTCCAGGGTGTGGGTTATGTTGAGATTTGTCCATTTCTGGTATAGATTTGGTCATTCTACATGTGACCTCCTGACCAAACTACAAAAGGTTGAGGTAAATGTCAGCTTAACTCACACCCGGTCTTGGATTATTGTTTAACTGATGTCTATTGACCAATATGGTGGAGTGGAGAGAGGGGAAGCCACAGACCAGATAGGGTCAGAGACTGACATCAGGTATCAGGCTTGGGGCAGACTGGATAGGCCTGGCAGTCCTTATCTGCTGACAGATTCTATGTTTCTATCTTCTATGTTTCTATATTTAGGCAACTGTTTGTATAAGAATGAGTTGCCTATGTCAACCTGACCCAAAGAATTCATTGAACAAAAAAAGGCCTCCTGACCATAATGGTTCCAAAGTTAACCTATTCTAAAGATGTGTTTTAAAAGTGGGTTAACTTCAGAAACATTAAAGTAGCAGTATTTTTAGCAGAACAAAAATCATGAGCATATAATTTATATGGAGTAATGCATTTCTGGCAAAATATCAGTGTATCTATTTTTCTTTTTGTTGTATTTTAGGCTGTTCACACTCAGGCCTTGCAAATCATGAACAGAGTTTTAAAAATCGGGGTCAGATGACCAAAAATCGGGGACCCATATTAATATATATATATATATATATATATGCCCAAAAAGCTTGCTATAATGTGTAGTTTAGTGTGAAAACCATTTTATGCAGGAGAATTATATTAACACTCGAGTATGACATTTGCTAGGAATTTTTTTTCTGTTGTTGTAGCTAGCGTAAGAAATGCCACATATAGGAGTGACCATAAACACCTTTTGAGGCAAAAATCAGAGCCTGAAAATCATAGAAACAAAGCAATTGGGGAAAATGTTGCTAATAATAAGTATTAAAATGCAGAAGTCTGTGAATATTGAATGCTGTTATGTGAAATTGTCCTGGAATACCGGTCATGTTGAAGGAGTGGATTTTGCTTTCATTTGGTGCTGCTTTTGGGGCAGTGTCATTCAGTACTTCCAGTGCTTCCTGTGGATTTGTTTCAGTTTGCTCTGGTTTAATATTTTGCATGTCTGTTGTACTGGTGCTAGCTTCACTGTTGCCTATGAGATGGTAACACCCTATATGGGCGAGTATTATTGAGTGACTCAATATGAGCGACTCAGTAATACTGCTCATGTTTAGGGCGACCGTTGTAAGAGAGCAAAAGATCTTGCATAGTAAGTGTAGCAGTGAACTACATTCACTATGACAGGATATAGGCAGGTGTGTGACTGAACCCTGCTGAGCTGGCCATTTGGAGTAGTGGCTAGCGCCACCGCCTACAGAACCAGCGGACCTGGGTTCAGGTCCTACAGTAGGACATTACATTTTCTTTTAAGTCCACCCCCCGGAGTTGATTATATTATTTTTGGGGGTGAGATTTCTTTTGTTTGTGTGGCTGAGGACTGTCACTGTTTGTGGTGGTCTCTGTTTATTTTGCTTCGGGCGATATTTACATCACTCTGTGTGCGGCGCTATAAGGGACTTGGCCTTATCACATAATTCTGTGAAAATTAAACTCCAATGCAGTGGCTCTATGTTTAAGACCATCTAGTAATTACATGGTAACCCTTTAGATATGCATGTGTGTGACAGCTGTCATTTTTCAAATCCTGACCAAATTTTTTTTTATATCCTGAAAGGTGATTTTGCAGTCCCCAGTGCAAAATCACCCTTAGGCCATGAGTTGAAAATTTCCTCTGTCCTTCTTCATGAGGCAGTTTCTTAAAAAGACTATATTGCACATTTGGTGCAAACATATTAAAAAACAAATTTTCCATATTTTGATTCCAAATTCCTCCCCTGCAGCCCTATCGGCTCTGGCCAGAGTTTGATTTTTGTTGCTGGATGATTTCATGAAAACTGCACCTACCTCATGGCACTGCAGGCCTTACTTTATGTATTACCCTAGGACCCTCATTTCTTTCCTGTTTCCTTTAGTTTTTCTGAAACTAAGGAAGTGTCTGCAGTGTGGACTATGCTGTTGTCTGCACTCTGCTGTTGAATTTGTTGGTCTCTCAGTCTCTGTTCTCACTCTGTTTCTAAGGAAAAAAGTGTTGTTTGTTTTTTTACTGTGGAGTTCAGTACTCTGCAAGGGCTGCACTCTGTTATTGTTGGCTGTTGAATTCATTGGTTTCTCTCTATTCTCCACCTCTCTGTCGCCCTCCCTCTCTCTCTCTTTCTCTCTCTGTAAGGAAGAAAATGCTGTTTCTATTTTTTTTTTTACTGTGGAGATAAGTACTTTGCATGGTCTGCACTCTGCTGTTGTCTGCTGTTGAATTTGTTGGTCTCTGTCTCTGTCTGTCTGTCTTTCTCTCTCTCTCTATCTCACTCACTCTCTCACACTCACTCTCTCTGACTAAAGAATAAAAATATTGTTTCATTTTTTTCCTGTGGCATTAAAACCTCTGCAATGTCTGCAGCACTCTGCGGTTTGCTGTTGAATTAGTTGGTCTCTCTGTCTCTCTACTCTCCCTCCCTCTCTTCCTGACTAAGGAAGAAAAATGTTGTTTCATATCTGTTTATTTATACTGTGGAGTTAAGTACTGTGTAACATCTGCATTCTGCTGTTGCATTTGTTGGTCTCTCTTACTCTCCCTCTTTCTCTCTCTTTCTTTCTAACTAAGAAAGAAAAATGTTTCATTTTGGTTTTGTTACTGTGGAGCCTCCACACACACACACAACTGTCTCCTTTCAATGCAAATCCCCAAATGAGCTGGATACACTGTTTCCTATGGAATATCCTGTGGTGGCTGACACATAGGATTGGCTAGAACATGAGTTAATCACAGACAAAAGACCCTGATTGGTTAGCTCCCTTCAGTGTCCCAGTATCATGAGTGTTTGCCTTTGTTGGTCATATGACAGTTCAGGGACTCAGGAGTATTCAGTAGAGATAAGGAAAAAACATTTTTTTTATCTGTACCCTGCCCTACCATTCATGGAACAGGCTGCTGCTTGTAATCTGCTGGACCCAACCAGATCACACTTTCGGACTGGGCCAACTTGGCTACTCGAGTTGAGCCACAAAAGGCTCAGTATTCCTGAACAGAAAAACAAAACAAAACAAAAACAGAGCTGAGTCGACCCAGTCCAGGGAGGTTCGGAAGTGTAGGAGAGCCAGTTCAGCCATCCCTAATACATAGCATAGGTTAGTTGAGTATTTACTACTCTCTTTTGCTCTTTACCCATAAATCTGCTGTTAGATCGCTAGGGGAGTGTGACCACTCTGCAGAGTTTGAACTATAACATTGTAAAGTTCTGCCTCTGGGGCAACAGCTTAGGGCTGAGATGCTGCTGTTTGTATGACTCACTAATGGACCTAGAAGAAACATCATTAATACAGTGAGTATTCTTTTATTCAAGACCAAAGTACTACTTTTTAAAGTTTTAGTTTTTTTCTTAAACCAGTTTTAAAAGTTACTGTGCTCCAGGAAATGTTCACTGGCATTTTAACATTGCGTGCTTTGTGGCTGAGAAAAAAACGCTAACATTTAAAGAACGGCAATATTTCATGTATATCTGCTGAGGGCAAACAGCGGTTCACATACTATAGACAGATAGAAAAGTACTGGTAATGATTTAACTTTATTTTTAATGATTTAACTTTATTTTTTCTATTGAAAAGAAAAGGAAAAGAAAAGCAGCAATAAAGCAAAAAATTAATGCAGCCTGCAAAGCAAAACAGATAGGCACAAATCTCAGCATAGCACTCAGCATTCGGCATTCTGTACTTAAAAAAACAGTACCCTCTTCTTGTTCAGTGGAAAACGGCTCTGAAATAAAAATAAATAAAATACAGGGGGCCTAGTTCTCAAAGCTCCCAGCATGGCACAAGGAGCTTGCACCAAAAAGAATCTGCAAAGTGCCCCTTGTGCCAAGCCATGCACCGGGAGTGATTCTCAAAGGCAGCCTGTGTCAACTGCAGGCTGCCTGCCCCAAACGGAGCTTGCACCAACCCTGCACCCAGAAATAGTCTGGATAAGGCTCTAGGGGCCATGTAGCAGACACAAGCTGTCACAGCCCCATACATACCATTCACAGAAATCTCCCCAAGGGAGGCATTCTAAGTACCCTTAGACCAGCCAGGGCTGCTTTAAGGGGACTTAGAAAATGTACCCTTGGGAGATTTGCCTGTTTTCCACAACAAGTGTGTTCCCTGATCTCTCTTGATCACACAATTAAATAATATGTCAAATGTACAGTTCAGTCAGTGGCCAGACATGGAGGTGTGAGGTGGGCTGTGCTGGTTGCCAGTTCTGATCATTATTATTAGTGCTGACAGCTTTGGGGTCGGGAAGGGGGCATGGCACTTCTTCATCATACTGGCATCACTGGGATGGGAAGAGGGCATGTAAGTTATGTATTACTAATGTAAACATGGGAATTGGAAATCAGAAGCATAGTGTTATCACCGGGATCATTGATCTGGGCATTTAAATACAGTAGTATATTTAATATTATGACCACGGGGATAGGGGGATATCACATATGTTTATAACAATGTTTGTACTGTGATCGGGGATTGGGGCAAGTCAATATATATTTCATATTGTGACCAAGAGGGATCATGATTGGGGCCTGTCAATGTAAATGTAATACTGTAATCACGTGGATCGGAACATGATTCCTTCCTTAATGTCAATGTCAGGGATTATGGGGCTGGTGGTTTCCTTGTTTCTACAGGAAGGGGTGACTGCTTGCCATGACACAAGGAGCCTGTGGCAACCCCTTCAGTGTGCCAACTGTTTGCCGCATGGGAGGGGTTGCTGCAGGTGTGGGGACTTAGGTGCTGGGACCTCTCCTCTACCAGAATCTGGTGCAAGGCCCTGTTGCATCGGGCTTTGGTGCAAGCTGCTGTTTTCTGCAGCTTGCATCACTCCAAGTCTACTTTGAGAATCGGGCCCCTTAACTGTAGTAGCAGCACTAGAGCAATATACAGAATTATCGGCGGCTACTAACAGTATTTCACTTACTGACTCGGATGTCCAGACATCTCTCACGTGCTCTGGAAATACCAGCTTCCATAAATCCATGAATACACTCTTGCCTTCTTTGTTTGAGTTTGTTGAAACTTGCCTCCAGCCACATCACAGGCAGACAGACAGTGCCTGCAAAAAATACAATCTGCATCTGGCTTTTTATTTATTTATTTATTTGCACATCGGTTTACAATCTTTGAGCCAGAGGCTCATTTCCAAAGGTACCTCATCACATTGAGGACAAATACAAATACAAGCATTATTGGTTACAGGATATGGGTTACATAGTTTGCAGGCACATGTGATAATGACAATTATACAGAGAAGCCAGTTTGGTTACAATGGCACATACTAGTACGAAGGTAAGAGCAAGCAACAGGATAATAGCAGTATAAACAGAAATGGGTTAGGAACTAAAGAGGTGTGGATGCTGCCCAGCGGGCATTGTCAGGGCACAGAGTGTTGTGCCTCAAATTATAGACAGGTGTAACTACGCGTGTTGAATAGTTGGCTTTGGAGTGCGGTTTTGAATTTGGAAATCATGGGGGCATCCAAGATGGGGACAGGGAGAGAGTTGTACCAGGATGGAGCTCTATAGCGGAAAGACCTCCATCCATGGGAGGTCCTAGATCTTGGTGCCAGAAAAGTGGCCTTGCAGGAGGTCTGTGTACAAACCAAGGGTTGGGCTAGGTGGAGGGAGGCTGTCAGCTCGGGCGGGGATAGCCCGAGAATAGTTTTTTTGCTATTAGGCATGTTTGATATTGCAGACATCCATCTAGAATCAACAGTGTTGCCATATCATAGAGCTGGTACAAATATGTGAGCCTAGGGGCCCCAGTGATTAGCTTGCACACCTTATATTAGGATGAGGCGAATTTTATTGTGAGCGGTCGTGTCGGCAGCACCGTATACAGGTAGGCCATAGTCAACCAGGGATAATATAGAGGATGTAACTGCTAGCCGTAGGGCAGCGGGGGGGGAAACAGTTTTTGTAGCGGTATAAGATACCTAGCCGCACATTGGTAGCTGAGGCAAGTGCATCAATGTGGGTGTGGTAGGTGAGGGCTGAGTCAAAGGAGACCCCAAGGTACTTGTAGGAGTGGACTTGCTCTAGTGGCTGTTTGGAGCAGGGGAGCATATGGAGTGAGAAGTTGCTGGCTTTGTTTTGGGGGTAGGCAAAGAGCATTGTTTTTTTTTTTTTTGAGATTTATGACCAGTCTGTGCTCTTTAAACCAGGTTTCGGCATCATTATAGGAAAGTTGTAGGGAGTCCTGGAGGGAGGTAGGGTTACGGTGGGTGGCAAAGATGACGGCGTCATCTGCATACAGCAGAATTTTCCCAGTGCATGCACTGGGCAGGGTGTTAAGGTAGAGTGAGAAGAGTAGGGGTCCCAGGATGGAGCCCTGAGGAACCCCTGAGCGGATGGGACAAGTTTTGGAAAGTGTCCCATTAATTCTGACACATTGGGAGTGGGCAGATAGGTAGCTGGTGCACCAGATGAGTGGCCCAGTAGCGAAGCCAGTGTGGCAGAGGGCATCCAGCAGGAGGGGGTGGGAGACAGTGTCAAATGCCTTTGACAGGTCAATGAACACTGCCCCGGCTAGGGAGCCAGAGTCCAGAGAGGAGTGTAGGAAAGTTGAAAATTCAACTAATGCAGTGCTGTTACTGTGTCCTGCATGGAAACCGTGCTGTTCAGGGTAAAGGATGTTGCGTTTGGTTAGGTACTCAGTGATTTGCATGGCAATCAGCTTTTCTAGGGCTTTGGAGAGGGGTGGGAGTATGGAGATAGGCCGGTAGTTCCCGGCTGAGGACCTGTCACCACCTTTGTGAATGGGAGTAACAATGGCCATTTTCCATGCAGTAGAGAATTGCCCCAGGCAGAGGGATTTGTTGAGAAGGCTGGAGAGTGGGGCAAGGACCTGATCCAGTACCAGACGGAGAATGCTGGGGTCCAGGGAGTTGTCGCCGGGACTATTGCTTTTTAATGCCCAGATCAGGTGGGTTCTAGCTTCCTGGGCAGTTACCCTACGTAGGTAGAAGCTAGGGTGTTGGAGGGCTGGGGCAGGGCTGGGGCAGGGACAGTATTCAAAAGCAGCAGCAGCAATTACAGCAGCAATTAAAAGGAGCCACTGTGTGTCAAGCTGTGTGTGTCAAGCTACAGTAATTTGTGACAACCATTAGTAGCACTTTTTCCAAGTTGCTTATTTATTCCAATATTTTGGTGCTGTTGTTTCTTTTTCAGTTTAGTCTTTCCATCATTCACTCCCTGTGTGGCCAAGTTTATGTCACACAGTGCATCATGTACTACTTTGGGTTGTTATACCCTGGCAGACTACTGAAGCAATGAACAGTAAGGGTCTCTCTAGCTGGAGGGGCACAAAGTACGTACCCTCCCACCTGAGGCTTGCCTAAACACATCATATGGGTGACATAGTCCAACTGGCCCAGCATTAGGAGTCAGAGTTACGGGTGTGCAAGCAATGAATATTATTTCTCAAATACCACAAATAATGCAGTATTCTTTATTTGGATCCCGAATAACGAATAGAAGCACTTTTCGTCCCTATTTGGGAAATACTATCTTAAAAAAAAGAAAAAACAAACAGCCCCACATCTTCCTCTCTAGCCCAGATCCTCTAATTATAGAATCCCCCATTCCTCTATGCTCAGGTATCACCCCATTTCCACCCTCCCCCAGCACCCACATTTTGATTATAATGTGAATCCTAAATAAAACTCTAAAGATGGGCAACTGACACAACCTCCCCCACCTTCCCGGCTGGTCACTGACTTTTAGTGTTTTGCAGTGCACTATAAGAAATTGATTCTCCCTCCACCATAGTAGCAGCAGCAGCCCCTCTAGCACTTCCTCCTCCCCCTCCCCCTGTGCACCCCAAAACCCACACCAAATTCTGAAGGGAAGATGGCAATGGACACAGTCCACTCTCCTTCACAGCTAGCCACCGTCTTCTGAATGAAAGCTCTTAGATGCTTGCTCACAAAGTAAATCCAGTTGATCATGTGATCAACTGGTTTTCCCCATGTGATCAAGCACACAAGCACTTTCATTCAGGAGAAGTCAGCTGGCTGTGTGTGGAAGTGGGCTGTATTGTCTGCCCACCACTTCAGAATTAGGTATGCGTTGCAGGGCATGTGGGGCATGTGAGTGGTGGGTGCTGCTACTACTACAGTGGGTGGTGGTTGGGAGCCAGTCAGTTTCTTATAGTGCACTGCAAGGACTGAAAGTTGACAGCCAGTTGATGGAGGCAGGCAAGTTTTTGCTGCTTGCCCATCATTGTAGATTTACTTAGGATGCACATAATTATCAAAATAAGGGTGCTGGGGGAGGGGGTGGGACTGGGGTGCTACCTCAGAGTGTGGGGGACGTTGGGCTTCTATATTTCACCTATCTGGATTGGGGGGGCTATTTCTTTTCCTTTTTTTTTAAAATAACACGAATACTGAATAGCATACCGTATACTGGGCCTGGAATGCCAAATATCCGGCCAAATGTTCAAAAAAAGGTATTTGCACAGGACTCTCAGAATAGGAGAAATTATTCCAGACCCTTTAACTAGCCCATTCTATTGGGCTAGACAAACATATCATTTATTTGTATGTTGGTATGTACAGTATTTGAACTAGTATGTTAGTAGTACAATGGTAGGACTTGCCCTCTTTCAACTAAAATGGGTTGGCCCGATCACACATGCCCATGCCTCAAACTCATAGAAACAGTGAAACAGACAACGTTGGCAGAAAAAGACCACTTATTCATCCAGTCTGCCCAGTTTTACCCCACTCTACCCCATGACCTATTGTCCAGATAGGATTACACCTTCCTCTCCCGACTTCTCTCTCTGCATTACTGCTACCCCCCCATGAGAAACTATTAAGCTCTTTGCTCTGTCCCACCCATGGATGAACCCACTACTGATTTTTGTGCCCACCACGTCTGCTGTGAACTGTTCCCCAGCTCAACCATTGTAAAGTAAAGTTTCTTCCTCCTGAATCTCCCCAACACCAGCTTACATTCATGTCACTTTGTTTTTGACCCGCCATTTCCACTAAATAGTTCCTCACAGTTTACCTTTTTTATTCCTTTTAGGAACTTTAAAGTCTCTCTCCCTTCTCACCTCCAGCGAGTATGTTTTCAGTGCTTTTAGCTGATCCTCATAAGATCTACCCTGTTGGCTCTGAATCATTTTGGTTCTTCTATGCTGCACTGCCTCCAGTCTATTTATTTATTTGATTTTTAGAGATACACCATATCTCTGTCTTAACTCAAGTGAGATCTCCAGAAATGGGCACAGTACTCCAGATGGGGTCTCACCAGTGATCTACTGTATAAATAAGTATTATTACTGCTTTCTTCCTGCTATTAAAATCCCATTCCAATATATCTCAACATTCTTGTTGCCTTACTGTAAGCCTTGTTATATGGGCTGGTTTGTTTTAAGGAGTTGCTTATGATGATCCCCAGGTCCCTTTCCTCTGAAGTAGTAGCCAGCTTCACCCCTCCCATCCAGTACTCCTTCTTGGGGTTCTTGTTTCCTATGTACACCACCTTATACTTTTTGGAATTGAATATCAACAGCCAGACTACCCCATTCTCACTGTCTGCCCTGCTATGGAGCTTAGTGTAATCTGCGAAGAGACATCTTGGTTCATAGTCCTTTTCTTATGTTGCTGATGAACATATTGAAAAGGATTGGTCACAGGCCTGACCCTGTGATTCCCCACTTGTGACTTCACTTTCCCCTGATTTTTACCCCATTTACCACCACCCTCTAATGTCTGCCCCCAACCAACTTTCCACCCATTAAATAGGTCATTTGCTGCTTGCAGGTCATCTAATTTCTTCAACAACCTTCTGTGTGGCACTAAATCAAATACCTTGCTGAAGTCAAAATACAGTAAGTCTACTGCTTGTCTCTTACCACCACCCTTGTTACCCAGTCAAAGAATACTATCAAGTTGGTCTGATAAGAGCTCCCTGCCATGAACCCATGCTGCTTACAGTCCTGGAGCCCATTTCTCTCCAGGTAGTCCATTAGATCCTCTTTGACTAGTGTCTGCATCAGTTTTCCCACAATGGAGGTAAGATTGATGGACCTGTCATTTCTGGGTTCTTCCTGTCCCCTCCCTTGTGGAGTTGCATCACATCTGCTATTCTCCAATCATTTAGAACCATTCCTGACTGCACTGAATGACTGAATAGTCCTGACAGGTGTTCAGCCAGTCCTAATGCCAGTTCTCTGAGCATCCTTGGATGTATCCCATCTGGCCCTGGAACCTTGTCTATTTTGAGGGCTGCAAGCCCTTTTCTGACCCTTTCTCCTATAATGATGACCTGTCCCATTTCTGGGATCCCCTTACAGCAGCCTTTTTACCACTTTTTGGCAGAGGTCCACTATCCTCCACTGTGAATACTAAGCAGAAGTACAGTAGTCATTAGAATGGCTACCTTCTGCTTGTCCTCCTCTACAACCCTGCCCTCCTCTATCAGCCTAACAATTCCCTCTCTAATTTTTCTTTTTTCCTTATGTTCCTGAAGAACTGTTTTTCCCCCCTCTCTTGACCCCTTCAGCAATATGCAGCTCTGTGTATGCCTTTACCCTGACTGCCTTCTTGGCCTTTTTTATCATTACCTGGTATTGGCTCCATTCTTTATCCCCCTGTTTCTGGTTATAGACAGTGAAGGCTCTTTTTTGGCCTTCACTGCCTACATGATCTTCTTTGAGAACCAGATTGGTCTTGTGTGCTTATTCCCCTTGGTAACCATGTTAAGCATTGTATGGTTACTTTGAGAATGATGCCTTTAATTTTTCCCCACCTCTCCTCTATCCCCTCGATTTCTTCCACTCCAGCTAACCTGCCTTTGATTAATTTCCCCATCTCATCAATCCAGACCCACAACTTCTGACGAGGTATACTGATACCCATGACCAGTTTAAACCATATGGTGATATAGTCACTGGACCCCAGTGGTTCCCCAACTTGCACTCCATCTATCATTCCTAAGTTGATGAGTACCATGTTGAGAATGGCAAGCTGTCTTGTAGGTTCCCTGATCAGCTGCAGCAGCAGGCAGCCCTGCAACCTATCTAGCACGGCCAGACTTCTGGTGCTCTTAGCTGCTAGAATATCCCATTCTATGTCTGGTAGGTTTAGACCCCCCCATAACCAATACCTCCTCCTTTGCAGCCCCTTCTCAGTTTCTGCCCCTAGTTCACTATCCCTCTTGTCTCCTTGTCCTGGTGGTCTATAGACCACCCCATGTGCAACATCTTTCTTGATGTTGTCATAAGCTGGACAGGCAACAATTCTGTCTCCCTAGTTCTTCCCCTAAAGGACCCTTCCTCTGCTGCATCTATGACTTCTTTGTCATAGAAGACTACCCTATGTCATTTTCCCTTACCACAGTCTCTCCCATACATGTTATACTCCAGTACTGCAAGGTCTCAGTTGTTATTCCCTCTAACTTTACTGAAGGATGATATGTTTTTCTTTAATCTTACACTTTTTAGAGTGTAAAACATTTTTTATAGCAGGCAACATATACACAGTATTGCATTTGATATTCGACCATTAACCAAAATATTTCTTTCTTTCAGATGTGTGGCCAGGAAAGGCACACTGAGCTGGAACTCACTTCCAGGTGTGACCTGGGGAAACAAGGTAGATAGGATACCAATTACAGATTTCAACTATATATGTTTATGCAATGCTTGCGAGGATAAAATACAGCAAATATTTGCAATATCCTTAGCCTCCCCAGACTTAGAGTGAGAATTTTGCATTTATTCTTACTCTAGGTCCCCCATGACTGAATTTATCCAAATAGTTTTTTATTGGCTGAAGCTGCCTGCGAAAGCTGCATTGTTCTATTTTTAGAACTTGGCTGCTCACACTCATGTGGACTCTAGCTCAGTAGTTTCTCTTTGAATTCCTTTTCATACCACAACATCTTTCTCCAGAAACAGTAGAAACAGTAGTAGCAGCAGTGGATTAGGGGAGAAGCACAGCTGAGCTCACAGATGGTGGCTCTGCATTAAAGGGAAGTGTTTTTGTAACATTTACCGAACAGAGTAGGCTAACTGTATACTGGAGCTACAGGGGGGTACAGCACTGTGTAAGAGTGAGGTAGACAACTGGACTGTGAAGTGGCATGTTGATTAATTTTTATCTGCAGGTTGCTTTTCTTTCAGGTGGGCTGCACTCTGTGGAGAACACTATGGGGTTAAAGGGCTGTGTAGTTGATTGTTGTTTTTTTTTTGGTGTACTGGGGCCGCAGGTAGACCCAACCAAACCATCCCCTCAACCCACCCATCCCAAGGTACTGTACCTTTATAGGGGCCAGATCCCATATTACTTCCTGCCCAATCACAAGTCCTATGAAGACAGGTTGAAGGAACTGAACATGTACTCCCTGGAGGAGAGGAGGGAGAGAGGGGATATGATAGAGACATACAAGTATCTTACAGGGAGGAACAGGGTGCAGGAAAACACTATTTTTAAGCGATAAAGATGTTTCAGGACTAGAGGGCATGGGATGAAGTTGGAGGGAGGACGATTCAGAGGAAACATGAGAAAGAATTCTTCACAGAGCGGGTGGTGGACAAGTGGAACACCCTGCCAGAGGAAGTGGTGGGGCTGAAACAATCACGGGATTTAAGAATGCATGGGATAGACATAAAGGAATTCTAGAGGTCAGGGGTAAGGGGAAATAGACTTCTAGGAAAACAAACTGAACTTACAAGCTCAAATGGGCAGACTAGGTGGGCCATAGGCCCTTATCTGCCGACACTGTCTATGTATCTATGTATCACAGGAAGGGGTTGCGCACTAATCAGCAGGGCAGCTTACACTACACAGTAGTCAGAGCCCTTTAGGACAGCAGCATTCAGGGCAACTGTAGTTGAACAAAAGGACCTCATACAAAACAAGAGCAGATAAATAAAAAAAAGGAAAAGGAGCCCGCAGGCTAGGGGAATGCAAGCAGAGCAGAGCTAGGGGAATGCAAATGGAGTGGAGCTTCCAGGAGGCTGACTGCACTGCAAGGCAGGAAAGTGTTTCTTTTGTGTTCATTTTCTTTACAGGAGTGGGCTAATACAGTGGTACAGTCTGGGTGAGCTAAACAGGATTCATAACAACTTTTTATTTTTATTTTTTTAAGTGTGTGAGTGGCTGATTGACTATCACAGGAGTCAGGGCAGGTGCAACCACTTATATGCAGTACTCATCCGTGGAAGAAGACAGTTAAAACAAAAGCAATAGTACTATACCTGGACATTGTTAGCTATCAGGGGGACTGTACATTAACATGGGCATGCCTTGTAGGGAGAAAGGGCCTAAGGGATGGGGAAGGCAACCTTCAGCTCTGGGCACAGGGGGGAGCAGGATGGCTGGTAGGGACATGGGGAAGGTGGTAGGGTGCAACAGCTGTGGGACAGCTATCTTTTTAAGGGTGGCATGGAGGACAGGTGGGTGCTTGGAGCAGCTTAGAAGCAAGATTGCTTGGTTAAAGGCACAAATAGGGAAAGTGATGGGGGCAATATGGGGAACCAACCAGGACCCCAGGAGCATAGGAGTGCCTGAGAGATTAGCAGACCAAGGTGGGAGAAGGGAAGGGGGGTAAAGGAGCCATTATTGCCACCAAATCAGGATCCTAGGGATATTGTATCAGGGGACTGGAAGATGATCAGGAGTGGGTGCAGGAATGACCCAGCAGCAGGTAGTAAAAGGATGTCTCATAACAGTTTGCCAGAGTGAGCTCATAGCAGTGTACAGGAGCCAAACAATAGGTACTCGGTGGAGGGAGAGGGAATAGTGGATGGGGCAGGAAGGAAGGAAGGATGGGTACTGACAACCCAGAGAGCAGCAGGAGGTTGAATGGAGAGAACAGGGATACGACGGGTAAAGGAAAGAGGGAAACGGCTGGGGGGGTGACCAGGAGGACTGAAGCGGGAGAGGGGACCGACATTGGGGAGGGGGGAGGTAAGCAGGGTCTGTGGTGATGGGAAGGAGAAAAGAAGCAGGAAAGTGGTAGGGGAAAGGCAGTTGGGTCAGCTAAGGGACACAGTGGAAGTCATAAAGAGTATAGTAGATGGGGGGGAGGCAGGTGGAGAAGGGGACACCAGTGTTAAGTTTGGGGAGAGAAGAACTCAGAACTAAGGTCAGGAAAATGAGAAAAGGCTGGGGAAAAAGACTGAGAAAGGGAGTGGGGTCTTAATTCTAGGGTACTCATTACTTAAAAGGGTGAGATGGGGAAGTAAAGGGGAAAGGCATAGTTGCATATGGGTGGAGTGTATGCCAGGAATAATAGCAGGTAGGGTGGGATAGTTTATTCTTAAGTATTCAAGGAGGGGTAGGGAGAAACCACATATAGTGGTGCACTTGGGCACAAATGACTTGGAGGGAAACACAGTCAAGGAGGTGCAGGAGATGTTCATGGAGCTGGGGAAGCTGTGTGAAGAAGTAGGGAGCTCTGTAGCTTTCTCAGAAGTACTCCCAGTACCCAGGATAAGTGCTGCAAGGAAACTGAGAATAGACAAGTTTAACACTTGGCTGGGAGCACGGTGTCAGACTAAAGGGTACGGTGTGGTAGGGGGATGGGGTAGAACTTGGGATAGCAGTGCCTGTATACCCAGGACAGGTTATACTTGAGCAAGGAGGGCTCAGGGGTCTTAAAGCAGAGACTGGGGGAATACATAGCAACCAGGGTGGATTTAAACTAGGTGTGGGGGTAGGCAGGTTGGTGGAATTCAAACAAGGTCTCCATAACAGGGAGCCAAACAGGCTTACCCCCCCATACCAATAGGGAAGGAACAAGGGAAGGGGCATACAGTGTTGATATTAATAGTATTCATAAGGGGAGGAAGAATGGGAAGGGCACATGTTGGAGGGTAGTCTCCCTGAGTGCAAGGAGCCTGGGGAACAAAATGGCCAAGTTGCAGGCTGTCATGGTGGAGGGGGAGGTGGACATAGCTGCCATCACTGAAACCTGGGCCACCCAATACGAGGACTGGAACTTGGAGATCCCAGGGTGCAGGATATACTGCAGGGATAGAGAAAAAGGCAAAGGGGGTGGTGTGACAATTTATGTGAGGAAGGGGATAAGGTGTACCAGGAAGGAGGGAGGGTGAGGAGGGTAAAATGGAAACATTATGAATACAATTACAAGATTTTAGGAACAGGTCACTTAGGATGGGGGGTGGTGTATTGGTCACCACCTCTGGGAGTGGACTTGGACAAAGCACTAGCAGAGCAGGTAAGGAGGGTCAGTGGGAAGGGTAACATCATGATCGTGGGGGGCTTCAATCTACCAGGAGTGGACTGGAGCACCCCAGCCACCTCTAGTAGGGAGGCAGTATAGTGCAGTGGGTTAAGGCTCTGAGCTGCAGATCTGGAAACTTGGGTTTGAATCCCACAGCTGCCTAGGTGCATACTGTGTGGTCCTGAGCAAGTCACTTAACCTCCTTATGCTCCCAGGTCACATCTGGAAACAAGCTTTGGCTTAGTGCGCTACTCCTGGTTAAACAATGTTCCCTTTCCCTTTCCCTTTCTAGTGCAAGGGAGCAGGTACTCCTTGAGGCTTTCCAGGACAGTTTCTTGGTACAAATGGTAAACGAGCCAACCAGGTTAGGGAACACTCTGGACCTAGTGCTGCCTAATGGGGAGTTTGTCAGACAGGTGGGGGGGTGAGATCCGCTGGCAGGGAGGAACAACCACACAGTGTGGTTCTCACTCACAATCATAGGTATTTACAGAGCTTATAGTTTAAGCTTTTGTCCATAATGCTCGCTTAGTCCATTTATATAATTTACCCGAATCCCTGAAATATTGATCCAATTTACTCTTAAATTGGTTTGTGGTTGCACTGCCAATCATTTCTAAAGGGAGTTTGTTCCATAGTGGAACTACTCTCTGGTCATACCACATCATACTGCTCACCAGTTTGCACTGCCTACTTTTTAGCTGAAGTGGGTGAGAGTGAGTGGTGTAGACCTGTTCCTTGCTTTCCAGGCCCAAGGTGTTCTATAGCTCATTGTCTGACCAAGCTCTGTGCAAGAAGCACATGTCCCCTCATGTTCTTCTGTATTCCAGAGAATACATATCTAATTCTTTCATTCTTGCCTCATAGTTCTTATCATTGAGGTTTTCCACAGTTCTAGTTGCCCTTTGCTGCACTCTTTCAATCATCTGAAATTCACCTTTTTTGTATGGAGACCAGATTTTTGCACCATATTGCAGGATAAGTATCACCAGGGATGAGTATAATGGGACTATAAAATCCCTTTTCCTGCCTTCACTATATCTAAAAATACAATTTAGTGTTTTATTTCCTTTCGGCACTATATTTTTGCAGTGCTACTTAAATGTGAGTTCCTGAGAGATCATTATGCCCAGGTCTCTTTCTTCTGTTGTTCTCTTGAGTTTAGCATTGTTTAGTGTGTGTGATCTTACAGGATTTCTCTTCCCCATGTGCATCACTATGCTTTTGTCTTGATTTAGATGCAATTTATGCTTGCTAGTCCAATCCTGGATGTAGTCTAGTAGTTGCTGGAGTGCTTTTGCATCTTCTTGGCTCTGGATTATAGTCCCTAGTCTATAATCATTGGTTAAATTTGTTAGCCATATTTTCTCATGTATATATTGGATAGAGGAAACATAGATATTTAATAAGCAAGGACCCAACACTGATCCCTGGGGCACCCCGCTTGTTACTTCAGCCCAGTCTGAAAAAAAATCCCTTTATACATTCTCTCTGTTTCCTTTTGGCTAGCCATGACTGTATTTACATTTTATTAAATTGACTTGCAAACCCATTTTATGTAGTACCTCTACTAGTTCTGCATGGGGGAATTTATCAAATGCCTTGGATAAATCCAAGAATACCACATCCACTGAGTCCCCTATATCCAAGGCTCTGGTTACCGTATCATAGAATTGTAACATGTTGGTCTGACAGGATTTGCCTTTTGCGAAACCATGTTGTGACCTGTCACTTAGATTTTCCTTCTGTATAAAACTAGATATTTGATCTTTTAGGATACCTTCTAGCTTTCTTGAAAGGATAGCTGTCAAACTGACCAGATGGAAGTTGGATGGATCCGATCTAGTCCTTTTTTGTGAATGGGAATCACTGTTGCTACTCTCCATGAGTCCAGTACCTCCCCTCATCTAAAGAAGTTTGGAAGATGTGGGTAAGGGGTGGGGCTTGCTCAGCACTCAATTCCCTGACTATTCTGGGATGTATCCCATCTGGACCAGGAGATTTATTTGGGTTTACTTTTGCTTCCACATCTTTTAGATCTATATGCATGGAACTAACGTTGCTAATCAATGGGTTTATTATTGCACCTGTGTTTGATTTAAGGTTAAATACTAATACAAAGTAGGTGTTTTGAATGTTGGTTATTTGTTTTATATCTGATATTATATGACTATCTTGATTTAATAATGGACCTACTGAATTATTTCCTTCTTTAGTCTTGTTTATGTGTGAGTAAAATGCCTTGTAGTTATCTTTAGATTTGGCTGCTAACTTTAGTGCATATCCTGATTTGGCTTTTCTGATCATTTTTTTTGCCTTTTTAGTTAGATCTTTATAATGTAACCACCCTGATTCCTGATTTGTACTTTTAAGTTTTTTTAAACAGAGTGTTTTTCCTTTTTATTAATTTTCTTTTTCTTTTTATAATATACTCTGTTTCTCCTGTTGCCACAGTCGTCTCTGGAGGGAGGCCCCAGCCCTGTCCCCCAGTGTCTACCAGCTGGCACTGACCCTCATCCCCAGGGCTTACCCCCCGGCAGGGCTGGCAGAGTCCCTCAACCCCCAGCCTGGAACTGGATCCAATGAAACCAGTGCCATGGCTAGTTGGGGAAGGGCCTGCAAGGCACCCTCCATCATCCTCCATGGCAACGCTCCTTTTTCTCCTTCATTTCCCCCAGGAGTATGAGGCATGCAATGTCGCCTGATGGAGGAGGCACACACATGTCCGCATGTGCTCCTCCAGATGTACTGCCCCATCTCTACCTATATTTTCTTCAGCATCAGCGCACTGCCCCAGCCTCTGCTAGGGAACAGTAAAGCATCAAACACTGGCAACCCCCATCCTCGGAGAAGGAGAGCAGTCCTATGGATGTTCAATCCTTCTCCTCCCCTGCGACCCCCTGGTGGTCCATGCTCATTCCTGAACCTGGGTCATTGGCATGGCATGAGGTGTGGCATCCAGTGCCTCAGCCCTCAGTGCCACTGGGCTGGCTTTTAATAATTTTCTAGTCCTGGGAGACATCCACTTTGGTGCTCATCCTTTTATGCTATATTTGGTTTTGAAAGGTATGTTTTCATAGATTTCCTGGTTCAATTTTTTGCAAAAGAGGTCCCACATGGTGTGTAATGATTTATCTTTGAACTCCTTAACCCAATTCTACTTGACCATACTTGCTTTCAGCTGTGTGAAGTTAGCTTTCCCACAATTTCGGATAGTTGTGTTTCCTGTTTGATTGGTGCATATTTCCTTTATTTCAAAGTTAACAATATTATGGTCGCTATTACTAAGGGGTGCTGATGTATTACACCCAGTGACAGTATCTCCCATGTTAGTTAGAATCAAATCTAAGGTGTGTGTGCCTCTTATGGTTTCTTCTACTTTTTGTTCTAGGCCTATGTGATCAAACATCTCAATATAAGTATTCACAGTTTTGTTTGATACCTTCAAGTTGATCCAGTTAATACCAGTTAGATGTAAATCACCTATGACTAGTATCCCATCAGTGGGGTTGAGGTCCTGAAATTGATTTAGTAGAGATAGGTAATTTTCTTTTGTTATTGCTGGTGGTCTATAAATTACTCCAAATACAGTTTTAGGTGACTAATAAGGTGTTATTTTAACCACATTTGTTCTAAATCGTTACTGTTTTTACTAATTTCTCCAGATTGAATGTTTTCTTGTATGTAGATCGCTACTCCCCCTCTCCTCCTCTTCTGTATTCCCTTGATTTGGTGTAAAGATTGTACCCCTCAATATTTTGATCCCATGAGTCTGATCTATGCCACCAGGTTTCAGTTATTGCACAAATTTGGATATTTTGGGAATCTAAGAGAAATTTAAGCTCGTCCATCTTTTTAACCATGCTTCTAGCATTTTTCAGTAGACCCTTCCAGCCTTTGTTGTCAGATATATTTATATTTTCAGGAGTCTGGTCCCTATTAGTGACAATCACCTGCTCCCTGACCCCCCCCCCTTGTTATCAATTTAAATTTTTAGCTATGCCCTCATTGAATCTTCTAAGGATTCTGGAACCCATTTTTTGAAATGGAGTCCATCAGGTCTAAATAGACTTCGGTGTCTGAAAGTGTCCCCATTATCCAAAAAAGTATAGTTTTTTTGTTCATACGAATGTTTAAGCCAGCTATTTAATGTATTTATTGCCCTCATTTTTTTTGTTCGTAGGTCATGTACTGGGAGTATACCTGTTATAATAATGTCACCTTTTCTTTTCTTTATTTCTGATGCTGTGAAATCAAAATCATTGAAACTGTCCTGAATTCTCCTTTTGCCAATATCATTGACTCCCGCTTGTAATATGACAAGGGGATTAGTTAGATTCTCTAGTAGGCCTCTGTGCTCAAGGATCCCTGACTCATTGTGCTCCTAGGTCAGCGTTCAATGGCTGCATCTACATCCGCCAGTGGGGCTTCATCAAAATCTCAACCCGACCTCCCAGAACACCATCTCAGATTCCATCTCCAGGATCCCCAACCCACTGCGCTCCTAGGGTGATGCTCAACGGCCGCACCTACGGCTGCCACAAGCTGGGCTTCATTGAAATCTCAATCTGCCCTCCCTGGAACACCATCTCTGATCTCATCTCCAGGTATAGCCGCGTGCCTCAATTTTCAGCACTGAAACACTGATTGGTGCGGTGTTTTGTGTTGCTGTCTCCTGATTGGACCTAAACTGCTTCTAGGCAACACTGATTGGAGTGCCGGCCTGCCCTGTGTCTTGGGCTGTTGTCTTCAAATGGCTTGCATTTTTCTTATCTTAAACTTGGACTGGGGTTAAATTTTTCCCACCCCCAACTCCCTTCTAGGTCCCCATTAAAAGCACCCTTGCTCCTTCTCCTGGGTGGTACTACCGCTCCCATTGGTTTCAGACCATCCAGGGCATTACCACCACTCCCACCAGTGAAGGTCACTTCTGCATTCATGAATCTATTCCTTATCTTGCTTGTCTCCACCTCTATGTCTGGCTTGCTACTAGTCACTGACATCTGTGCCCCTATTCTTGCGGCTGATCAGCAGGACCTAAGGTCTTTTACAGAAACTCTCTCACCTACTGAACCAGCACCCTCTGTGCTCAAGCATGTGCCCACAACCACAGGCATTAACTTGTTAGGGCTCCTATCTCATTATGAGGGATGCCTTCTTGGGCTGTTTATCCACTCTCTCCACATCCAGTCCACCCTAGATCTGCCTCTGACCAGCCCACTGTTTTCTCTCCTTCTACTTGCTGGCAATATAGAAAGAAACCTTGGCCCCCTGAATATGCATATTGACCATGCAAATGTCACCTGGACAAGTCAAATGGGCCTTAAAAATGCCCACCTGAATGTTCGTAGCCTCCAAGCAAACTTCCATGAACTGGAGGCCTGGATATCCCTATACAAACCCCATGTGCTAGGAATCTCTGAGACCTGGTCAAAGAACTGTCATGCTGATGCCTCATACTTACTCCACGGTTATTCCCTTTCTCACCAGGACAGACCAGGCAGAAAGCGAGGTGGGGAGGCATTGCCCTGTATGTACAGGACCACATCACTACCACTCCCATAAGCTGTTCAGCCACTACCTCCGTGAGTGAGTGGATACTCATTGAGTTATCCCTGGGGGCAGCAACAAAGCTATACTTAGGTTGCTGCTATAAACCCCCTACGAGAAATTCTCAGGTCCTACAAAATTTTCATGATGGGTTTGCACATGTGACACCTTCAAGAGACTCCATTTTACTCTGAGACTTTAACATAAATTGGACAACTCCTCCAGTCTCTGACCATGCAACACTACTAAAGTTGCACAATCTGGAGCAAATCATCATCTCCCCCACCAGACACAATCACCGCTCAAAAAACCATTCTATTCTTGACTGGATTGTCACACATCGAGCCGACAAAGTCCTCCAGGCAGGCACCATGGCTGACTCTATCAGCGACCACTCCCCCACTCATATCATCCTGGCCACAAAATCTAGTCACCCTCCCTCCAAACTTCTATCTTTTAGAAGGTTTAATAGCCATGACCTGGACATGGTTCTTATGGATTCGAGGTCCATTAACTGGGCTCCTCTCTATCAGCAGAATGATGTTTCCTCTGCTATTTCAATCCTTACAGACACCCTTCATATGCTACAGGATAGACTGTTCCCCACCACCAGGAGAGTTAGGGGTGGATGCACATGCTGGCTGTCAAAAGAATTACTTGTGAAAATGAAAGAAAGGGACAAAACATGGAAGCTGTACAAGGTGTCTCCCTCCCCTCAATTATGGAACGCCTACCAACAGCCGCGCAACTCTTGCAAGCAGGCTGCCAGATCACTTAAAAGCAAATACTACATCAACCAGCAAAAAAATGCCTTCAGAAAGCCTCTCAGTTTCTGGGCCTCCATTGGGTCCCTCCTAAATCCTAACTCCAGCAAGCAAATCACACAGCTTGCATCAGTCTCTGGTCCCATCTCAGATCCTACAAAAATTGCTGACATTTTCAATTCAATGTTTACAGACCTTACCCCCCACCTAAGTAAGCTAATCCCCCAGCCCCCCATCAGCCAAGTTAACCTTCTAAGCTACTCCCAGTCACCTGCTCAGAGTAGCACTTCTTCATTGTTCTACTTTAGGCCCATCAGCCATGGTGCTACCACCAAACGTCTGAAGACTCTTCCAGCCAGAGGTAGCTCTGGGAGTGATGGGCTTTACCCTACATTTCTGAAACTCATCTCTCCAGCCATTGTCAGACCCCTAATCTTTATTTTCAACCTTGCACTCTCATCATCCACAGTGCCTAACTCATGGAAGCACGCACATGTGGTTCCTATCTACAAAACTAGCGACCCCCTTGCCCTAGAGAACTATAGACCCATCTCCCTCCTCCCTCACCTCAGCAAATTATTGGAAAAAATAATCCACCACCAGCTGTCTGAACATCTGGAAACATATAACCTTCTGTGTCCACTCCAGCATGGTTTCCACAAACATCATAGCACCTCCTCTGCCCTCACCCTCTTCTCAGACCATGTCCTGAAAAATATGGACATAGGCAAGACCATGGGTGCAGTATTCATTGACCTATCAAAGGCCTTTGACTTGGTTGACCATTACCTCCTTCACTCCACCCTGCACCATTTTGGTTGTTCACCTGACACTGCTGCGTGGTTTCATAGCTACCTGTCCTATAGGTCCCATCTGTTATTATAGGAAGGGTGGCCTCTGCCTCGCTACCCACACACACTGGAGCCCCACAGGGCCCCATACTCAGCCCTCTACCTTTCTCTACATTCATAAATGCTCTCCCTTCTGAAAGCCTGAACTGTGAGGCACTCCTTTATGCTGATGATGTGGTACTCTACCACAGTGACAAATCTCTTGAGTCAATCTCGTCCAGTCTTACTACTAACTATGACACAGCCCATGACTGGTTCCTATCCAGGAAACTACTTATTAATGAGAAAAAAACTAAGGCCATGCTATTTGGCTCAAAGCCTTTTTCTAGCTAAGATCGCAAAAGCAAACACATCCCTACTTATACACTCCCCAGCTGGCCCCCCGCTCGACACATTTTCCTCTTTCAAATACCTAGGGGTGACTCTTGATCCCTCCCTAACATTCACTGAACACATAACACACCTGATACACCTGAGGAAGGTGTTGGTCCAAATACAGGCCACAGGTCTGACTATTAAGGCAGAAAAGTGTCAGGTGGCCATGGCAGAAGTTGCTTATTTGGAACATGTGGTGGGGCAAGGTCAACTTTGCCCAAACCAGGCAAAGATAGAGGCTATTGCATCATGGCCTACACCTGAAACCCAGAAACAAGTCAGGAGCTTTCTTGGGACAGCAGGGTATTATAGGAAAATGTGTTCCCAACTACAGCTCCATGGCTGCTCCTTTATCTGGGCTGCTGACAAAGAATAAGTCTAGGAAGGTAAAATGGGACGCAGACTGTGAGCAGGCCTGCATGCAGCTGAAAACCTCGCTATGTAGGGCCCCAGTGCTGGCTATCCCAGACTATAACAGGCCATTTGTGGTGCAGGTGGATGCCTCAGATGTGGGAATGGGGTAGTCCTCAGCCAAGTATCCAATCGGGGAGAGAGAGCACCCCATTGTATACTTAAGGAAGAAGCTGCTTCCACTGGAACAAGCCTATTCAACAGTGGAGAAAGAATGCCTCACCTTGATTTGGGCATTAAAAAAAATGGAACCATACCTTTATGGGAGGCATTTTAAGGTCCAAACAGACCACAACCCATTAATATGGTTGGGCCAAATGGGGGAAACAAATAGGAAACTTCTGAGACAGAGTATTGCCTTTCAGGCTTATGACAAGGAGATTTCACACAGGCCTGGATCCGAAAATGGGAATGCAGATATCCTATCATGTATACTGGATCTATAACAGAACTGAAAAGAACTGCCTCCAATAGGGGCATGATCCCCCCAGGTTCTGTTTTAGGAGGGAGAAATGTTGAATGATAGGCCTATATCCATTTATGTGGGTTCATATTGTATATGCTGTAATGTACTTTAGATTAAGACACTGTGTCTTTAAAAGACTTTAGGAATGAAATTACAAAAATAGCCTTAATTGTTCTAATGGCTCTTTTCGAATCTAGTACATCTCCAGATAAGGGAGACAGTTTTATCGAGCCAGGAAAACAGAACTCTTAGAGAAAACTGGGTATCTAGCTTTCCATGACAGGAGGAGGTCAGGGGATGACCTAGGGGTCAGGGGTTAAGCCAAATGCATGGACCAGATGGCACTGGGGTTGACATGAAACCTGACATGGAACCACAGTGACATCTACAGGGAAAGGTAAACTGTTGCACCCCATCACACTGTGGGTGTGGCTTGAAAATGACCAGCCTGTAGGTATAAGACACACATTCTGAACTCAAAGCAGTTGATAAACAGTTTAGCTGGGGGTCAGATAGCATGTCCAGCTGGCATATACTTGAAACCCAGAAGTACATGTGCAGGCCTGGAAAAATATCTAAAGCCAGACCTGAGTATGTGGAAATTAGTCTGTTCACATACTGAACAGACAATTCTGATTTTAAGTCAGAATTTGGAAACCAAGACTTTTCACCAAGGAAGCACCTGAAGTCTTTTTAAAATGACATTCAGAGGAAATGACTTGGGATACAAACTTGCTATAAAACTGTTGCTTAAGGACTCATCTCTACAAGGACATTTAAAATCTTGTATGGACTCTAACATCAAAACAAAGTATAGTTTAGAATAACAGTATCTAGTGTTTTCGGTAAACCATCCAGTTTTACTTTTGATATTGTCTACATTTCAAAGTTCTTCCAAACAGTAGAATTTTCTGTATTGCTTTTATTTTAAATAAATCTTTATGATTTTCTTATCAACTCTGCCTGGGGTCTGATTTGTATGATCTAACAATTTTAACAGAAGGGTTTTGAAAGACTGTGTGCCTTGAAAGAT
Source organism: Neoceratodus forsteri (assembly GCA_016271365.2). Lineage (NCBI taxonomy): Eukaryota > Metazoa > Chordata > Ceratodontiformes > Ceratodontidae > Neoceratodus > Neoceratodus forsteri. The sequence continues at coordinate 558,825,635 of CM057452.1, read as the reverse complement.
AGTACCGCTTGGCTATCATACCAAACTACTTAGGCAAGACATAGCCATTGGCCGTGGTGGGCTTCAAACACTGAATGTAGTGAGGAGACAAGGGGACTCAAAACTACAGTTTTCACCCTCCCACTGGAAAAAGGAAGGTTGGTGAATTCTTCCTGATCCCTTACACTGTTCATGAGTTCCTGAAAAGGGGGATCCTCTGTGCAAACAGGAGGGCCTACCGGGCTGCCCGGGGTTTGGGTGCCAGGGGCTCATGACAGGGGGGACACTAGTCATTTTTTGGAGGTGAGAGTTCTGAAGGGACTTGCCAACCTGAAGGTGGACAAAACAATTAGGCTGGATGGGGTGCATCCAAAGGTATTGAAGGAGCTCAGGGAAATATTGGCTACATCACTGACAGTTCTATTTAACAGCTCACTGAAAACAGGAGTGGTTCTGGAGGATTGGAGGAGGGTAGATGTAGTCCCACTATACAAAAGTAGTAGCAGAGAGGAGGCTGGAAATTATAGGCCAGTCAGCCTGACATAGGTGGTGGGAACGTTAATGGAGTTACTGCTGAAGGAAAGGATTGTGGAATAGCTTGAATCCAGTGGGTTACAAGACCCAAGGCAGCATGGTTTCACAGGGGAAGGTCATGTCAAATGAATCTGAAAGATTGTTTTGACTGGATGACAAAGGATTTAGATCAGGGTGTAGCAATGGCCATGACCTACTTAGATTTCAGTAAGGCTTTTTGACACCTTTCCACATAGGAGACTAGTAAGCAAGCTGGGTTGCTTAGGAGTGGGTCCAAATGTGATAAACTGGATAAGAAACTGGTTAGGGGTTAGGTGACAGAGGGTCGTGGTAAATGGAGTTCACTCTGAGGAAGAGAGGGTGGCCAGTGGGGTGCCTCAGGGGTCAGTGCTGGGACCGGTCCTCTTTGATATCTTTATAGGTGACATTGCAGAGAAGCAGGAAGGAAATTCTGCTTCTTTGTTAATGACATGAAAATCTACAATAGGGTGGAAACTCTGGGGTTGTGTGGAAAGGATGGTCAGAGATCTGAGAAAACTAGAGGACTAGTCAAGAGTATGGCAGCTGGGATTCAGTGCAAAAAAGTGTAAAATTAATGCACTTAGGGCACAGAAATACCAGGGGTGGAGTACAACATGAGTGGAGTGGTATTGATGACCACCAAGCAGGAAAGAGACCCCAGGGGGTAATTACATTGGATGACCTAAAGGTGGCCAGGCAGTGAGACAAGGCAGTAGGGAGGGCTAGTGGAATGATTGGGTGCATAGGGAGGGCTATCACCAGCAGAAAGATTGAGGTGGTGTTGTCTCTGTATAGATCACTGGTAAGATCAACCTAGAGTACTGTGTCCAGTTGTGGAGATCACATCTCAGAAAGGACATAGAGTGAAAGCACTTCTGCGGAGGGTAACTAAAATGGTGCAGGGTCTGCATAAAAAACCCTATGAGAAGAAACTAAAGGATCTCAAAATATATACCCCGGAACAAAGGAGGGAGAGGGGGGGATATGATAGAGACCTTTAAATACCTCATGGGGGTAAATGAGGCACAGGAGTGAAGTATATTGCAGAAGAAAAGGTGTTCAAGCAGAAGGGGACATGCTGTGAAGCTGGAAGGGGGCAGATTCATGAGAGATGTAAGAAAATACTTCTTCACAGAAAACGTAGTGGATTCATGGAATAGCCTCCCAGTGGAGGTGGTGGGGGTGCAAATAGTGGTGGGGTTCAGGAATGTGTGGATAAGCACAAGGGAATCATAGTGGAAAGGAAGGAGGAGGGAGAAAGAGCTATACATCAGGCATGGTCTGTAGTAATAGTGTAGGTAGGGAGAAATGGGCAGACTGGATGGGCCAAGTGGTCCTTATCTGCCATCAAATTCTATGTTTCTGTTTTCCTATGCACCATACTTTCCATCCATTCCAGAGCCCCAAAACATGGCTCCTTCACTTTAAGCAGCACTCCCAGTCCCTCGTGACTGTGACTGGCACTCCTTTTCTCTCCTTCTCATTAACAACTCTCCTACAGTTGGTGTCTTGGAAGGCTGCACTTGCCTGCATCCTGACCATGCTCTACCTGCTCGCTCACATACAATAGACCTCCACGCATGTGGATGCATGATGCACAGATAAATAGAAACATAGACTTTGATGGCAGATAAGGACCGCTTGGCCCACCTAGTCTGCCCATTTTCCTACCTATTGGATAAGCTGCAGATCCTAGTTAACCAACAGTCTATTTCTTCCTACCCTCCACCAGAATTGCCTTATGTCTGTCCCATTCATTCTTGAATTCCCCCACTGTTTTTGACCCCACGACCTCCTCAGGAAGGCTGTTCCATGCATCCACTACCCTCTCTGTGAGCAAGACACTTCCTCACATTGCCCCTTAGCCGTCCACCCTCTATCTTCAAATTGTGTCCCCTTGTTCTTGCACATCTCTTTTTCTGAAAGATGCTACCCTCTTGGACTTTGTTGATTCCCTTGAGCTAATTAAAAAGTTTCAATTATGTCCCCCCCCTCCTTTCCTGAAGGGTATACATATTCAACTCCTTTAGTCTCTCTTTGTATGGCTTCTGTTGCAGACCCTGCACCATTTTAGTTGCCTTCCTCTGGTTTGCCTCCATCCTATGTCTTTGTGGAGATGGGGTCTCCAGAACTGCACACAGTACTCCAGATGGGGTCTCACCAACTGTCTGTATAGAGGGATAACAACTTCCTGTTTTGTACTGGTGATGCCTCTCCCTATACATCCTAGTATCTTCCCCCCACCCTCCTTACTGCCTTCTCACATTGCTTGCTTACCTTTAGGTCATCTAATATGACTATCCCCAGGTCCCTTTCCATTTTGTTGTTGTTACTACCTCCCCCCATTGTGTACTCTTCCCTTGGTTTTTTGTTTTCCAGGTGCATTACTTTGCATTTCTTTGCATTGAATCTAAGCTGCCATACTTTTGACCATTCCTCCAGCCTTGCCAAGTCCTTTCTCATCCTTTCTATCCCCCCTTGTGTATCAACCCAGTGCAGATTGTTGTGTCATCTGCAAAGAGGCATACTTTTCCCTCCAGTCACACTGCATTGTCACTTATAAAGACATTAAAAAGGACCTGTCCCAGTACTGAACCCTGTGGTGCCCCATTAGTAACTTCGCTTTCTTTGGAGTGCACTCCATTTACTAGTACACTCTGTGTCCTGTTGTCCAGCCAATTATTCACTCAGGCTATCACCCTGGGACCCACTCCTAGGCTGGCTAATTTGTTTATTAATCTTTTGTGTGGGACTGTGTCAAACACCTTGCTAAAGTCTAGGTAGACCATATCCACAGCCACTCCCTGGTCTTCTACTTTGGTCACCCAGTCAAAAAAATCGATTAGATTCATCTGACATGAATTTCCCACTGTGAATCCATGCTGCCTTGAGTCCTGTGCCCCGCTGGCCTCTAGGTACTCAACAATTCTTTCTTTCAGAAGTGATTCCATCATTTCCCCTACCATTGAGGTCAAGTTAACAGGTCTGTAGTTTCCTGCCTCTGCTTTGCTCCCACTTTTGTGGAGTGGACTCACATCCTCCCTCCTCCAGCCCTCAGGTACCACACCATCCTCCCATGATTTGTTAAAAAGAATAGTCAGTGGTGTCACTAGTTCTCTCTTTAGTTCTTTTAGATTTCTGGGGCGAAACCCGTCTGGCCCCATTGCTTTGTCGACCTTCAGTTTTAGGATTCTTTCAGAACCCTTTCTTCTGTGAAATGTCTGGAATTGACCCCCCATCCAGAGTGCTTCTATTGATTGGATTAGGTACCTCCCCCTCCTCTTCTTTTGTGAATACCGAGCAGAAGCATTTGTTCAGTATCCCTGCTTTTTTACTGTCACTCTCTGCCCACCCACCCTCTCCTTTATTAAGCCTCACTATCCCTTCCTTGATCTTTCTTCACTCTCTAATGTACCTATAAAAGGGTTTATCCCCCTTCTTAACCGAGTTGGCTATCTTTTCCTGAGTTTGGTCCTTTTCTATTCTGACTACCTTACCCGCTTCCTTCTGCTTTAACTGGTACACTTCTCTGTCCTGCTCCTTCTGTACTTCCTTATACTTCCTGAAGGCTATCTTTTTCTCCCTTACCTTCCCTGCTACCTCTTTTGAGAACCATAGTGTTTTTTCTTTCATTTTGATATGTTTATTTGCTTCACACAAAGACTTGTTGCCTCTGTGATGGCAGTTTTGATGTTTCCCCCATTGTTCCTTCACCACTCATTCTTGCATGTTTGCTAGTGCTTTTCTGAGGATCTCTCCCATTTTGATGAAGTCAGCCCTTTGAAAGTCCAGTACCCTCACTTTTGTATGGCTTGACTCTGCGGCTGTGTTTATCGTGAACCACACTGTTTGGTGGTCACTTGTTCCCAGATGGCTACCCACTTCTAGATCTGAGATCCTCTCCCCTTCCCCATTTGGAATTACCAGGTCTAAGATTGCTCCCTCTTGAGTGGGTTCCAACACTAGTTGTCTGAGGCATGCCCCCTGTAAGGCATCGAGAATAACCCTGCTCTTGGATGTGGCTGTGGCAAAGGTGCTCCAGTTAACATCTGGGATATTCAGATCCCCCATCAACAATATCTCTCCTTTTTCTGCCATCCTAAGGATGCCTTCTGTCATTTCCCTGTCCATTTCCTTCCCCTGAGATGGGGGTCTATATACAACCCCCATGCAGATTGCGGTGCCATTTCCAGTCTCCAGGGTGACCCACAGTGCCTCCTCTCCTCCCTGCTTACTCTTTAGTTCCATTGCCTTGATCCCTCCCCTTATGTAGGGAGCTACTCCTCCTTCTCCTCCTCTTCTACCTTCCCTGTCCCTCCTATAGATTGTGTACCCTGGTATGTTGACATTCCAGTCATGGTTCTCTGTGTACTATGTTTATGTGACTGCCACAATATCCAAGCATCCCTTTTCCATCAAGGCCACCAGCTCAGGGAGCTTGTTACCCAGACTACTGGTGATGGTAGTCATTGCCCTCCATATTTTTATGGCCTTACCCTTTTTAGCCCCATCTCTGTCCTTACTGCCTTTTTCCTCCATTTACCCCTGCCCTTCTCCCTATCGACTTCTCTATCTTGGTGTTTACCTAATTAACTACCCTGAATTTTTTTTTGGGGGGAGAAGGATTTCAGAGCTCCTTTTCAGTGCCTCCCCCCTTGGCTAGTTTAAATGCTTGCTAATGATGCATTTAAACCTATTACCTAGGATCCTGGTTCCCCTCCTGGACAGATGCAGACCATCACACCAGTATAGGCCTGTATCCCTCCAGGTGGACCCCAGTCCCCAATGAAGCCAAAACCCTGAGCTCTGCACCAGTTTTTCAACCATTGATTGAATCCCATGGTGTGGAGCACCCTAGCCTCACCCATGCCATGGACAGGCAGCACCTCCGAGAAGGTTACTGTGCATGCTACTTGTCTAAGGCCCTCCCCAACTCCACAAACTCCTCCTGCACTGCTCTGATCCCTTTTCCAGCTGGGTCATTTGTCCCTAGGTGGACAATGATGCTCAGCTCCCTCCTGCATGCAGCTTATCCCGTGATCTTGAGGATTCGCTTCCTGTCTGTCCAAGCCATGGCACCAGGCAGGCACCCTACCTCCCTCTCCACACCCTCCCTAAGTTCAACCTCTATAGCAACTGAGTCCCCCACCAGAGTTGTTTCCTTCCCCTCTGGGGTCCCATGTCACCCTCCTGTGGGTCTCCTTTGTGGAGGTTCCCAGCATCCTCCTTGGATACATGCAAAAGTGTCATGTATATCACAAAAAAAAAAATGCTCACTCACAGACAAAACACTGACTGGTCATCCCGGAAGCATGATTTCTAAGATAAAAAAAACAGACAAGCAAGAGGGCTGCCCAGCCTTTCAACGCAGTCCACATGGTCTGTGGCAAAATATCAGTATACCAAACAACAAGGAACAAACAAACAAGCAGAACACAAAATTGTTTTGTAGAAATAATCTTTACTTGCTTAAATTCATTACTGGCCACATATTTCTTGCCAATGTTTCACTGACTCAATTTTCAGCTTTATCAAGGCTGTGGTCCAGCATAAACTGTTGTAAGTTTGTTATAGCAGTTGTATGGCAACTTACAGCATGAGGTGGGAATCTTCTGGCAAGCCAGGATGCAAAACAACATGAATCTAAAATAAAAAATGAAAAAAATGAAGCCACAGAATCATCAAAAGGTACACAAAAGAGAAAACTGAATTGCATAAATGGAACATGCCATGCCACCAGGAGAAATATCTGAGATATTTCTCCCTCAAGCACTTTGACATAACTTGTGGCTCTGCCACTTGTGACGTCATAAGGGCAAACTGAAACTCAGAAGAAATATCAGTGATATTTCTGCTAGCAGCATGGCATATCCCATATATATCCATATGTATTATATATATATATACACATATATATACACACACACACACACACACACACACACACACACACACACACACATATATAGATAAAGAACCTCTGTGCGCAAGCACTGAGGCAATGGTTACCCCAAAGGGCATTGGCCGGGAAGCCATGTTTCAAAGAACTACAAAATCACACATCTCTATATATACATATATATGATACATAATTGGCAGAAGTGGAATATGGGAAATATTTTCATGAGTGTACAGTGACCTCTGGATACTCACAAGTGGCAGAGCATAGCAGAGCCACGAGTGATAGTACACATGACAATATTTCCCATATTCAACACCTGCACAATATGAGTGTGATTTATACAACAAGGCCCTGAATATGTCAGGTTGGTATTTTTGTGGATTGTGAAGTTTTGTGCTGGTTTCTGTTGCGGTTGTACAGTGATATGTGGAGTAGTTTTGTTTTTATGAATGGGGTGCTTTTGCATGTTGTGATTGATTGGGGGGTTGTGAATGGGTCTGTGTGGTTCTGTTCTGATTGGTTGTTAGTGGAACGCGTGGTATCTGATTGGTTGTGCGTATGTGTTGGGGTGGCACTTAACGGGCGTCACTGCTAGCGAAAGGTTTTTGGTGATGTTTGCGGTACTTTTTCAGAAGTTCTGCATTTATTTTTTGATTTCTCACTTTTATTTCTTTTTTTTTCTTTCACACATGTGTGTGCTTTGTTTATACTGTGTGATTTCGGAGTTCACCAGTTAACTGCACAGGAGGCTGCAGTGGTGGGCGCCAGTTTACTTCACCAGACAAAAGGTTTTCATTGTGCTGGCTGCAACACAAAATATTCCTGTTGGATTTTTACTTTAGCTGATACTGCTGTGGATCTGGAGATGTTGGAGACTGTAAGGTACTCAGAGTCTGTATCAGACTTGATGATGTGGCATCTTTTCTTTGATGGGGTGTCATATTGGTGTCTAAAGCACGCCAGTTTTCTGCTTCAGTGTTGTTTTCTTGTTCTCCAGGAAACAGTGTTTGTTCACTGTGCTGCTACGGATTCTGTACTGCAAGTTTCTGCATGAGACTTACATGTTTACCTAATGTTTTGGGAGTCAGGCACAGGTATCATTTATTTGTTAGACTAGTGCAGGTTCAGTGCTTTCCTAGTGGGAACACAGGTCGAAGAGGGTGCTGACGTAACCACAGTTGGAATAAATCTCTCTGATGTATGCACTGTGAAAAAAAACAGCATTTATTTTCACTGTGCCTATGCCAGGAGAGATTTATTTCACTGCAGTGTAAATAACACATTTTATTTGTGAGAAATATGTCGCACCTCTATTTTATATGTGTGTATATATATATATATATATATATATATATTGCAAAAAATGTTGTTAACGCTCTAGTTAGGGTCAAAGTGACAAAGGTTGGGAAATGAGGCATCAGGGTTTCCCAGTCTAACACCCCACCCTCCCATACCAGGCAGGAGAGCAGGTGTGGGGTGTGCTTTGAGCTTCTCAAGCCTAACACTCACCCCATTTCATCTGTAAATAAGGTCAGATGTGTAGACATTGAGAATGAGGTGAGTGTGAGGCTTTAAGAAGCCCAAGGCACATCCACACCTGCTCTCCTGCCTATTTTGGGAAGGTGGAGTGTTAGGTTGTGAAACTCTAACACCTAATTTCCCAACATTTGTCACTTTGACCCTAACTGGAGCCTTTGACCCTAACTGGAGCACCAACGATGTTTTTTACAACTTATTCCTTTACTTTCTGAGACAGTATCCTGCGCTCCCATCCCTCCATAGATGCATATATGTATGTAGTTTTATAGGACAACAGTGACTAAATTGTCAACATAGACATCTTATAACCCCACCTCATGTACCCAGTACAGAAAATATTTGAATCCCTGTCAAAATATAATTCTGCGCAACTGCAATGCCGTTCTACACTACAGGTATTAAAACAGATTTTGGCAGGATTTGAAAAATAACAGCTGCAAAAAACATGAGGTGGGGTAATAAGAATTATATGTTGAAAATCTGGGTCAAAATATGTAAAATTTCCAAAGTTATGACCCTGTGTAGCAAAATTGCAATGAACAGTCATAACTTTGTGATTTTTTCATATTTTAATCCCAAAATTTCAACATAGCCTTCTTATGACACCACCTCATGAACAAGGGATGAAAAAAATTCCAAATCCTGCCCAAATGGTGAATCCACCAAAAGGCAGTAAAATTACCTTACTAGCAGAAGTTGTGTAATGACTGTCCTATTGTTCATGAGGTGGTAATGACTGTCCTATTGTTCATGAGGTGGGGCCCCAAAAGGCCTTGTTGAAAATTTGGGGTCAAAATCTTGAAAAATGGCTAAGTTATGTATAAAAGTTGAAATCACCATTGTGATACATTGAGCCACATTTACCTGAGTTTCTCATATTGCAGTGACTGGTTCCAGCAGCAAGACATGTCTTAGATTGGAGAGTGGGTCTTGAACCTGTAACCTGTTCAGGGGAGTGAGGGTGTGCGGGGGTGTACTTAGGGGTGTGGGGTGGTGGGTGCTGAGTGAGGGGTGTGGGTGGGGGGTTGATTGGTGAGGGATCTTTTTTTTTTTTTACAGGTTTAAAAAATGCTCTTTATCTTTGGGGTTATTTCAAAGTTTCAGGTCAGGAAGCTTATTTATATTCCATTTTCTTAAAGACAGTAAAAAGCTGTTATCTGATTGCCATCTACAAATACCTGTCCAATATATATGAATACACCATTGTATTAAAAATGTACACCCCAGTGTATTTAACAGAGAAGCTGACAAACTGTTTTAAGTTGTGTTGCATCTTTAGATTTATTATCGCCTTTAGACAACCTTAAATTATTTAAAAACTGGCCCATTTGTTGTTCAGTTAAGCCTTTAACTTTTTTTGCAAATGGCAGTTTGGAATTGAGAAATCAAGCTTACTTAACGTGTCACAAATTTATTCACAGCAAGCCCTACTGTTTAATAGAGAGAAAGAGAATATTATTTTTCAGTGTAGTTTGCCAGCTGCATTTCCCCTGCACGAATGTGAAAAAGAGCACAAGAAACAAAAATGGATAGCACTTTAATTTTGGCTTTGAACAGAAATGTGCACTGCCCTCTGAACTAAGGGAAAAAATGAACAAAATTGCATTAATGATTAGGCAACTTACGTGTCTTGCTCTTTAAGTGTGCAAGGGGTAAACAGTAGGAATAGAAAAAAATTATCTTTCCATTCCGAACTCTGCACTGGTATGACCCTCTCTGAAAATGAAGGTTTTTGAACTATCTGGATCTCAGAATCAGCACATCAAAATGAAGCGAAACTTGCCACATCAAGAGATCTGCCCCACAGAACAGAGCATGCCAAATTTTGTGCAAATCCATTGATCAGTTGCAAAGTTATTAAAGTGCAAAATTTGAGGTTTAACATTAAACATGCTACTCAACCCTAACTACAGGGGCACAGACATGGCCCTGTAATATTTATTTATTAGCTTTTGGTTATTGGGTAAGTGCACTAGGCAATAATCCTGCCTATTTTCAGGCACGACCCTGGAGAGTATAAAATACAGTGATACATCAGGACAAGATATCTGGACAATCACAATTCCACAACGTGTTACATTAAAATTATCTATGAAGGGACCAGACCGGTGGCGCTAAGGGTTGAGGTGCTGGACACCACACCTTGCGCCACGCCGGCTACCTGAGTTCGGGAGCGAGCTCTGGTGCTGGGGGTAGGCAGGGGAGGCATTGGATTGAGCACCTGCTGGGCTGCTCTCCTATCCTGGGGGGAGGGTATTGGGGAGTCCGGCACTCTGGCGGCCCCTGGTGGAGATCAGTGGTGCCACAGAGCACTGGGCTGCAGTTATGGCATGGCCGACGCTGGCAGGGTTGCCATGCGCCAATGCATCAGGGCGTACCCATGCAGGGGGTGGGGAAGTAGCACAGAACAAAGGAAACAACCAGCTCATGGAGCAGGTGATGGCACCAGTCCCCCATGCCTACTGCCGGGATCTCCTCAGCTGGCCTTCCAGTTCCTCCCTCAGGGGCCCACCTGCAGTCAGAGTCTGTCTAGTAAGCGACCCCAAAGAAGCGAAGGACTACCCTCCCCAGGTGGGTGAAACCAGGGGTGCCATCTGCAGGGGGGGAGAGAGGAGGCTCAGTCTGAGGGATCCACAGGTGGACAGGATAATGGACTGGACGCCTAAGAGATGGCCCCACATGCCATGACCAGAGCAAAATAAATAAAAAAAAATTATCTACACAGGGATAGACAGGGAAATTACAATATAGGTACAATTTATCCATGCACATTCATTACAGAACTGCGAGCAGACAGATCAGCTAAAGCAAAACAGAAAACCAAACAATTTGTTAAAAGCAGTCACAAGTGCCACATGCATATAAATGAGAGAACAGAGCTTTCTTGAAGGTAAAATAAGATTGGAAACTTTGATGTGGAGAAGAACGGAATTCCAGAATTTGGGAGTGAAGTGGGAGAGAGCTTGCTTATATGTATCTATATCTATCAATCTCTCTCTCTCTCTCTCTCTCTCTCTCTCTCTCTCTATATATATATATATAAAAGGGATGGGCGGATATCCGACCCGATAAAACAATCTGGTCGGATATCCATGATTTTTGGAATTTCCGATCCAGGCGGATGGTAGCCCTTTAAGAGGTTGGATCCCTTTATTTACTTTAATCATATGAGCACCTGATAATTATGCACCCGATCACTTTTAAATTCCCTTATAAGTGGTGCTTTACTGTGAAGATAAGTGTGCTGGGAGTGTGATGAGAGACCAACAGAGCAAAGCGTTCAGTGCAATGCAGAGGTGAGCGGGAGCTTTCATCTAGAATGGCAAACAAAAGTCTAGTATGGAATTTGTTTGTAGTCAACAAAGAGTCTGAGGCTAAAGCTAAGTGTTGTCTCTGTATCACTCCAACGTATATAAGTCAAGGCTCTTCTGTAAAAAAGTTTTGCCACCTCTGGCTTGCTCAATCATTTACGAAACAAACATAGAAAAGAGTATTCCGAATCACAAACTGAAAAAGTTAAAGTGGAATTGGAGCGACAAGCTGAGTCCTTATGTGAGCCGCCAGCCAAGAAAATACAGAGGGAGTTTGAAACAATCAAAAAATGCATTGCACGTTCAAAACCATACCCCAGTGAACACCCGAGGGCAGTTGAAATTACCTGTGCTGTTGCTTAGATAATTGCCCTAGATGAGTAGCCGTTTAAAATTGTTGAAAATGCCTGTTTCAAAAGATTGATTGCAGTGTTTGAGCAGAGATATTGCTTACCCTGGAGCAGTAATTTCTCCAAAGTTAAAATCCCTGAAATGTACAATAAACTGAGATGTAAAATGCAGGTCGAATTAGCTAATGTTAACTCGTTTGGCTTTACTACTGACACCTGGACAGCAGAGTGTTCTATTATATCCTATCTCTCTATCACAGCCCACTGGATAGATGACAGCTTTAAAAGGCATTCAGCCTTGCTTCATCTTAAGCACCTCTCAGATAAGCACACAGGAAAATCTCTCTCTAAAAGTTTCTGCAAGTTCTTGACACCTGGGGAATAGTGCCCATGAAAATGCACTTTGTCATTAGAGATAATGGCCCCAACATTGCTAAGGCAATGAAACTCAGTGCTGTGGCAAGTACTGGTAGTGTTGCTCATACCGTGCAGTTAGTCGTGCATGATTCCATATTAAAGCAGCATTCTACTAAAGAGCTACTAGCAACAGGACGGGCGATGGTATCGCAGTTTAAGCATTCTGCATCTGCCACGGCTAAGATGACTGACCTACAAAAAACACTACAGGTGCCACAACATCATTTAAACAGGATGTTCCAACAAGGTGGAACAGTACGTTTTACATGCTAAAGAGGCTACTCGAATAACATAGAGTACTGACTGGCTATGCTGCGGATTGCGATACCAGAACCTTCAACTCTTCTCAGTGGTCATTGGCTGAAAATGTTTGCACAAGTTTGAGACCATTTGAAAACGAAACACGCAGACTGAGCTCTGATAGTGCCAGCATTTCTGACGTGATCCCTACCGCTACCATCCTGTATCACAGTATTGAAAGTATTAAGGTCCCTGGGCTACTATCAATGAAAAATGCCTTACTAGCATCTATGGAAAAACGACTGATGCACTACGAGTCAACAAAAGAGGTTGTTGTAGCTACAGTGCTGGCTGCTCAACATAAAATTCGTTTCTTTCGCACCGAATGTGGCAGAAGTTTTGCAAAGGCCGTTCTTAAACAACGTGTGGATGTACTCAAAGATGATCAGCTGCAACCACCAAAAGCACAACTGGCCCCCCGTAATTGACCCTGAAGTAGAGGCAGATGATCTGTGGGAGGTGTACTCACAAAATAAAGCTCTACCCAAAGACTGTAAGTTAGCACACCAATTTTGGGATTACTAAAGTTCACAATCTGCCAGATTAATATAATTTTTTTCTTTTCAGCTTCAACAATTGATGGGATACCACAGAGCAACATGGAGCTGGATGCATATCTGTCAGAGAACAGTGTGCCTAAAAAAGCACACCTGATGCATTGCAGTTTTGGAGATTGAATTTCTTGCCGTTTCCCTACTCTGGCTAAGATCGCAAAACGCTGTTTGGCTCCACCCCCAACCAGTGTTCCCAGCGAAAGGATATTCACTGTGGCAGGAGATATTATAACAGACTGTTGATCCTGTCTGTCACCAGACACTGCCAACATGCTTAAGTTCATTAAGGAAAACTTGAACAATTTTCACTGAGCTCAATTTGATTTTAAAAATATATTTTTTATAATTTCTCTACCAAAAATAAAAAATAAACATTACAGTGAGTCAGGTGTATGTAGTTCATTAATAATTTGAACCGATAAAATCTGATTCCGATAGGATATTACTTACATAAAACCCGGATCCGAAATATGGCTCAAAATTGGTATGCGCCCACCCTAATACATATATATATATATATATATATATATATATATATATGTACACACACACACACATACAGTGTATATACTGTGTGTATACATATATATATATATATATATATATATATATATTATATACACACACATATACAGAATATATATATATATATATATATATATATATATAAATACAAAGTCACACATGCCCCACAATGCAAAGCATCATGGGCTGCATATGCAAATCACCACAGAATGTTATGCTGTTATTCTGTGGTAGTTTTATCTTTAACCATAATGCATTAATGGTATATGTTACCTGTATTTTCTTGAAACTTGGCTTCCAGCCAAATGCCCTTTCGGGTAACCCTTGCCTCAGTGTTTACACACAGAGGTTCTTTGTCTTCTATATTATAGGGGCGCGGTTGCACCCCTATATTTAGAGTTATGAAGGCACTTCTATGTTAAAGTCAAAATTTTGCACGTTAATAACTTTAGACCCGTTCAATGGATTTGCCTGAAATTTGGTATGCATGGTGGGGCATGGTAGGTCTCCTGATCTGCCAAATTTTGTTTTGGTCAGACTTACGGTCTTTGCGCAGCAAAACACTGAAAAATACACTTTTCCACAATTATGTTGGCAGTTTTGGGGATTTTGCCCATGGTCCTGTGTGGCCGTCGTGTGGCATGCCACTCTGTGGGATGGCTCCTTTGAAAGAGCTTCAGTGGCCGAACATGACACTGTTTGGTGAAAAGTTATTAAAGCATTCAAAAGTTATAGCTCTTTTAAGCTCCAATTATAAGTCAATGGGAACATTTATATGGTTGTTTTGCGAACAAAGAATGGGGTTTGGGCCATCTTTTCCCACCCGGCGGTCAAAGAATTTGCAGCCTCACGGTCAGAGAATCTTTGTCCCCGATAATTCTTTGATCGCGAGGTCCGCCATCTTGTTTTTGAATTCTGATCGTAAAAAATCTAATATCTCGGCTCAGGGGGTCACTCCTCAAGTAAAACTTGGATGGGTTTTACTCAGGGGGTTTCGATCATAGAAACATAGAAGTTGAAGGCAGATAAGGATTGCAAGGCCCATCCAGTCTGCCCATTTCTTTTTCTACCTTATGAATGTGCCATCAGCCTTTGCTCTGTCAATGGCCTATCTATTCATACTCATCTGTACTGCTCCCTTATGCCTATCCCATGCCTGTTTGAAGCCCTGCACTGTATTCATATCCATCACTTCCTGAGGTAGGCCATTCCATGCATCCACCACCCTTTCTGTGAAAAAGAACTTCCTCACATTACCCATAATCTGCCTCCCTCTAATCTCATGCTGTGTCCTCTTGCCTGCTATTTTTCTTACATTGAAACATGTTAGACTCTTTCACCTTGATAATGCCCTTAAGGTGTTTGAATGTTTTGATCACATCACCTCTTTGCTCTAGGGTATACATATTGAGCTCCGTTAATCTGTCCTCATATCTTTTCTGATGCAGTCCCTGCACCATTTTGGTTGCCCTTCTCTGGACTGCCTCAATTTGGTTAATGTCCTTGTGACGGTGTGGCCTTATTGACCCATGGCTGTGGTTTGCTGTAAAACTGTCTAAAAATAGAGTTACAGCATTTTTTATTCTTTGATCACAGCTCGCTAATGATCTTTGATCGTGAGCCTGCAAATTCTTTGACTGCAAGATTCTTTGATGGCAATCTTTGATCCCGGGCGAGGGACAAGATGGCCGAATGAAAAACTCAAAATTCTCAGCCCGGGGTGGCTTAGGAAGACAACTGAGGGCGGGTTCTGCTCAGTGGGCATCGTTCTATTGAACCATGGTGGTGGTTTGCTGGATTTCTGTCAAAATTTTGATTTTTACCATTTTTAATTCTTTGACCACGAGCCTGCAAAATCTTTGTTTACGAGCCTGCAAATTCTTTGATCACGAGATTCTTTGTTTGTGAGTAAGGGACAAGATGGCCAAATGAAAAATCTAATTTCTCAGCCCAGAGTTGCCCTAGGGAGACAATTGAGGGTAGGTTCTGCTCAGGGGGCTTCGGTTTGTCGAACCATGGCGGTGCTTTACCGCATTTGTCTCAAAATTTTGACTTTCACTATTTTTTATTCTTTGATCATGAGCCTGCAAAATCTTTGATCATGAGCCTGCAAATTCTTTGATCGCGAGATTCTTTGATCGCCATCTTTGATCGAGAGTGAGGGACGAGATGTCCGAAAGAAAAACTCAAATTACTCAGCCCAGAGGTGCCCCAGGAAGACAAATGAGGGTGGATTCTGCTCAGGGGGCTTCGTTCTGTCGAACCATGGTGGTGGTTTACTGCATTTCTCTCAAAAGTCTGAATTATACCATTTTTTATTCTTTGATCGTAAGCCTGCAATTTCTTTGATCACGAGCCTACATATTCTTTGATTGAGAGATTCTTTGATTGCCATCTTTGATCGCGAGAAAGGGACAAGATGGCCAGATTTTATGATGCATTACATAGGGCAATTTAACAATCTTTACCATTACATATCTTGGAAACGGTTCGGTCTTTTTACTGGAAATTTGGAGGGTGTTTACAGCATGTCCTGTAGATGTAAATTACGGTGTTTTACATGTTGAAAAATATATATTTGGTGGAGATATTGTGTCCCGCAGTTTACATTTTGCAGACAGTGTTTTGCATTGTAGTGGTGGCTTGAAATTGATAGGGTACCTAGCCTTACTGCCATTGATGCAGTTTTCTGGAAAATATCAACAGGTGAGGAATTCTGCAACTACGAGGAATAAAAATGTAAAACTTTAAAATGTTAAATCTTGGACACGGTTTGGTCTTTTACATTGAAATTTGGAGGGTGTTGATGGTACGGGCATGTTTACAAGTTGGTGGGAGTGCAGGACCCAAAGGGCCCGTGCTCCCACCAACTTCCGCAACTTCTTAGTTTTCTATTCTTTCTCAAAAAGTAAGGAAATTCTATGCAAAAAACTGCATTAATGCATCATTTAGGGTTAAAACACAAAAAGTCAGGAAATTAAAAATCTTTAGAGTTACCCTTCACCCCCCCTTCCCCTCGTGGACCCGCCAATCATCCCAAGATTGACAGATGATGGGGTGTGTCATTGGTGGTTGTGAGGCCTAAATGTTGGCCCATTCTTCTTCACTGTTGCTTCTGAATATGATTACACAAGGAATGGGGCAACATTTAGGCCTCACAACCCCAATGACACACCCTGTCATCTGTCAATCTTGGGATGATTGGCAGGTCTATGAGGGGGAGAGGGTGAGTGGTAACCCTAAAGATTTTTCATTTCCTGACTTTTTGTGTTTTAACCCTAAATGATGCATTGAAGCAGTTTTTTGCATATAATATATATATATATATATATATATATATATATATATATATATATATATATATATATCTTAGGTGGAAACTGTTGCATAAGTGATCTATCTTCACAAGAGTAGTTTGACTTCGGGTAATTTCAATCTCATGAAGCCATGAGTGATGTACCCGAAGTCAAACTGCTCAAGTGAAGATAAATCATTTACACAACAAGGTTGTCATTGCCTATTCCATTTATGCAACATTCAGAGACTCTGTGGCTTGATTTATTTTTTTATTTGTTTTCTGTGTTTTTTTAATTTAATTTCATTGCTGGGTTTATGTTGTGAAAAAACGTTAATGTGCTTTAATGCATCATTGCTAGGGCTGTCACTTGGACACAGAATCTGTGAGCATGCTGCGACACTGCTGTATCACATTCACTTGGTGGAAATGTGTAAGGTCTAACAAAATTCAGAGAAACATGGCAGACAGTTTTAACGAGTGCAGACTTGCTTCACACTGGCTCCGGAACTCTGGACATGGCAAAGAGAATGCCGCTTTCAGTTTTATTTGCAAATGTTTATTTGGAGTTGATGGAATATTGAGCTAATGGTATTAAAGTGACCTATGTAGGGAACAGTGGAGGATAGAGAGCGACTCAGTGGAAGCGTGACAGAGTGGAGGAGAGCCTGTCTCAACTCCATTTCATACAAAGCTGGAATTGCAGTTTTTTTTTCTTTTAAATTAAAAAAAGTGAAATAAAATGTAAGCAGCAATTTGAAGGGACAGCTGTAAAGAAGTAGAGGTGAGCGGTGTACTTGCTGCAGAATGGTGACTGAGAGTTAACGAAATGGCTGGATGGTGGCTTGGTGCAGCACAAAAAAGGTAATGCTTTCATATTTTACAGCTGAACAGGTCAGCTGTATGACTGTTGAGAAATAGTGTAGATCACTGTGGCAGAAATGAATACGTTTGTAATGGAGGGCTGGGCTTGTGGATTTGGTGTAAGGCAGTGTATGGGATACTGTGGGGTAGATGTCGTACCGGCTAGGTGGTTGGAAGGGAGGGGGTTGGACTAACTGGTGATGTGTCTACTATGAACATAAATGTGCATGACGAGTCTACTATATAAAAATAAATTTATACAACAGTAGTGTAATGAATTTATACAACAGCTTTTGAGTTCATGAATATTGCATATAAATAAATATATTCTTTGCACATCTATCACCAACACAACTACCCTGACTTTACCCCCCGTCTGCCAACTATACACAATAACATTATTGCACTTATCACCATGCTTTTAAACTGTCTTTCCTTCCTCTGATTTGTAGCAGAATTGTAAATGAAATTGCCAACCAGATTGTATGTTAGATACTGCCTATGTATTAGCTTGTTAGATCCTACCTATGTATTAGTTTGCATACAGATCTATTATTCTTGTCCCCTGTACTTTTACATTGTAATACTGTATACTATGTGCTAATTTACATGTCTGTTGAATGCACACTTGTTTGTAATTGTCTTGTCACACCAGGACCTCCTTGTGAATGAGCCCACTCAAAGGAACCAATCCTGTAATAACATTTTATTGAAATTGAATATAGGTAGATAGATAGATAGATAGATAGATAGATAGATAGATAGATAGCTAGATAGATATACACACAGAACAGGAGTAGGGGTAAAAATGATGAGATAAAACAATCTTGACTAGTGATATCCGTAAGACCAATATATCAAAAATATGTTGTTGTTTCTGTTGTCACAATGAATGGGCCCTATGCATGACAGCAATGCAGCGTACACAGTGGTGTATAGGGATCATGCTTAGGTGGCTACACGAGTACGCCATGCACGACATGGTGGCGAAGTATGCGCAAAGGCTGCGCAGGTGCCTGCATAGGCAAACCTGCACACAGCCCTGCACCCATAACATGTGTCAGGTATGCGGGGGTGTTGCTGCATAGGGCCGCACACAGCAACACCCAGCGTGCATGCACAAAATGAGTTACAACAGCCAGGTGCACAGTGGTAGGCTTGTATATGTACAGCAGGAGGAGGGCTGCCATAGATGTCAGTGTAGCATAGCCAGCTGGTAAGTACACTGGGCTGCATGGCCATAAGCTGGACCCCATGGCAGCAACATCCCACACCTGTCTGACACAGACATCGGGACAAGCACTGGTGCACATGTGCTGAAGCAGACAGGGGGAACGTGCCTGGGGCATGCATGCTGGGGGCAGTAGCAGACAGAGTTGGAAAGGATGCCCAAGTCCCAGCAACACTGACCCTTTGGCTTACACATCAGCCATGTAGTCGGCCAGGCACACCAACCATGTGTGATGTGCTGAATATGTGTGCGGTGCTGCCCATAAGCAACTGGCAGTACAGGCTGGTGCACACATATTAAAGGGAAACACCAAGGGGCAGGGACGATGACACCTGTGACACCATACATGCTGTAGCACCACCACACCCCACACTAGGGTGTGCGAAGCTCACCCTGTGAAGGGATGCTGACAATGTGGGCACTGGTGGTGGCACAGTCCTGGAATGCTCACAGGTGCATCAGCATGTGGTGGGATGGCATACCCATGGCACCGCCCTGAGGGTCAGCTCTAATGGCACACAGATGGTACAGTGCACAATGGTCCTGACATGCAGCAAGGGGACAGTGCACAGTGAACCAGGTGCATGCATGCTGGCAATGGCTCTTTGCTCCCCTAGCAATGCACAACAGCCACCAACAGACAAATCTGCAGGGGAGCACTTGCCGTGACACACATGGCTCACATGCAGGACACATGCACCTGCCCCCATGCTGCCCACACCCATGATGCCCCCCCAGGATGTGTCACCCGTGGCTCTCCCCAGGGCCCATCACACCACCCCACCTGCCACTCACAGAACTTGAAACAGTAACCACACAGGTGATAGATAATAATACCTTTAATGAATGAATGGCAATCTGTACAGCACACAGCAACAGCATAGCAAAACAGCAGAGAAAACAGGCAACAACACACTAAAACTGTACTTTCCAAACAACAATATGGGCCCAATGGCCAGTCTACATATGAACGCCTCCCATGCAGGGGCCATGCATTCTTTGGCAAACATCACTCCATGGCACCATCTGTGGCAAACGTCTCCTCAGGCATCCACTTCCTGGCTGTCTGCCATGTTGCTTGAGGTGCTTGCATCATCACAGCCAAGTGGCTATAGCACGAGGTGGCAGATGAGTCCCCTGTACGTTGTAATATAAATGACAGACAGTGTCAAACTGTATGGCATGTGTACAGAACACTGTCAATCATGGCAAGGGTGCATAAAGGGGACATCACAAGGTATGTGGAGCTCACCTTCAAAGGCACCACCACTCGCCACACCACACAGCCAACCTATTTGTAAAGCACCTCTTCATCCTCCATCATCAGGACAGGTACTCAGGATTCTTTAAATGCCATCATCTCCGATGGTGGCAGGGGTGTGTGCATACGGCATATGCTGTCCCATCAGGCTCCACCCTGCTCAACTCCAATTTGCATGGCAGCCCTAGGTGATCCTTTGTGGAAGAAAAAGGAAATGTACAGTTAGCACCATGGACAGTGGCCACACACCACATAGCCCCACAGCACAACTTGCAGGTAAGGTACTTACCTGGTCATGGCCCTGCAGCCTCCATAGGGTACTGCCACCACAGCAGTCAATGTTAGTGTCCTCAGACATCCTCCAAAGACATTGTGGAAACTGTCCCACATACATGGCCTGTATCACAGCAATTGCACTTCCACTCTACTCAGCAGCCATCTCACCTACGGCACGGGGCAGTTTGTGTGCACATTACACCTGCACAGGTAAGGGCGGTGCTCACATGACTAATGACACATCCTTTTAAACGTACACACGGGTGAGCCAGGGAAGATAAAGGGATGTGGTGGTATGTGAATGAGGAGACATGATACTGCAACGGTGGGGGAGGAAGTGTCCAGGACTAATTTTTGAATGTGTACCTGCTCAATGCGGAGATGGAAAAGTAGAGGTGTATGGAATATGACCCAGAGCCTTCTGAAAATGGCTGGATGCTGCCATGCAGAGGGACACCCACTGTATTAGAGATTCAGGTTTCCCTGGCCATGATTGCACAGCTGTGCGACATGGTCCATGACAACATTTCCCCACAGACATGGCGGTCCAGGATGATGACAGTGGAGACCAAGGTGTTATGCACCCTGTCATACTATGCTATGGTGTCATTCCATCATGTGACTGGCGATGCTGTGGGAGTATGTCAGTCCTCCATGTCTCGGGCAGTGGCACAGATGACAGATGCCATGGTGGCACATGTGCAGGACCACATCAGATTCCCAATATCAGACAACAATGTCTGTGCCATGAAGCAGGCATTCTATGGCATGCATGGTATGCCAGTTGTATGCGGTGCAATAGAAAGCACACATATTGTCATACACCATCCGTGCATGAGGAGTCATACAGGAACAGAATGGGGTTCCACAGTGTCAACTGTCAGGTGGTGTGTTATGCAGCTGGACTGTTCACGAATGTGTATGTTAAGTACCCTGTCTCATGCCACAAAGCACACATACTGGATGCATCACACCTTGGTGCCCTGCTATGCACTGGACAGCTGGACGGCTGGCTGTTGGGTGAGTATAGGGTTGGCACGGTGTATGGCACTGCCATACATAGCACTGCATGCATGTCACTTACATTGTTCTCTGTCCCCTGAACAGGTAACAGTGGATACCCACCGTGCATGTATCTGATGACCCCAGTCCTGACACTGAACAATGCAGTGGAGGAGGCATACAACCATGCTCACTGGAAGACTCAGAACATTGTGGAGAGGACCATCGAACTATTAATGATGCATTTCTATTGCCTGGACTATACCGGGGGACAATCATGTTGTCCCTGGGGTGGGTCTGCAAGGTGTTCACCATGTGTGCCATGCTCCATAATATGGCCAAGTGATGTAATGTGCCTATATTGGAGCACCACCAGCAGGATGCACCTTTCGAGGTGGTGGTAGGGGAGTTGTGCCATGGCCAGGAGACAATGGGTGGTCATGCTGTGTGAGATGTCCTTGTACAGGGCACGTTCCAGTGGTAGTGGGTTCATGGCAATGGCCATCAGACAGATGGATGTGTGCCATGTTCAGGGGCACTGTGATGCATGTGTCTGCAATGCCTGGGCATTTGTGCATGCAACTGTTGTGGATATCTCTGCATCATGGCTTGTGTGTGCCATGTCCACTGTGGGTGGTGGGTGTGTGATGTTGTTATCATGCACTGAATGCACCTGTCCGGGGGGGCCCATTGTGGGGGCATGCATGTCCAGCATGGCTATGTGTGCAGCTAATGGTTTTGGCTGCACTATGGTGTGGAGGACCTTGCATATCGAGGTGACATGCAGTGGTGGCCATTTTATGGAAGATGCACTGGGAGAGGCCACTGTACCAGACAGCAGCATGTGGTGACTGAGTCTGTGTGTCAGCATATGCTGTGCTGCCTACCCAGTCATACGAGCAGTACAAGAATAGCACCAGTAAGAAATGTGTGGTCTATACCATGCCACCATTGACAGCGATAGGGGAAAAAGTGTGCTATGCACTGAGAGCTCCCAAGGTCGCTGTCCATGGCACTAGATGCAGGACAAGGGGAAAGGAAGTGAAGAGCCTGGCTGAGATGCTCCCATGGCATGGAGCGCTAGTACATGAGTAGCTTGGTTGGGATAGGGGTGAAGACCAGGGTTCTAATCCTGGTCTCCCAAATGATATCCCCCCCCCCGTAATCCAGCTCCAACTCTGACTCTGAGTTGATTAATTTAATAATGAGATGCGGGGGCACAGCCCTCCACAAAAATACTTTGTAACAGTGGTAGCTATCGCATACCACACATGCGCTCACTACCACTGGTGCTGTGTTTACTTGCGGCATTGTGTACTGCTGCTGTTCTAATCAGCGCTGTATAGACGGCACTGTTCTTGACAACGCTGTACATGCAGGTGCTGATCTGACCTAGTGCCCCATGTGGGATGTGTGGCAGGGGCAGACTGGTGGTGTAACAGAATGTATGGGGCATGTGCAGGGTCCATTGTGTGATCAGATTGTGCTTATGCTATACATGTGTGGTGTGTGTGTCACTGTCCTTGTGGTTCATAGGGCTTCGCCTGTAGGCGTGCCAAAGACCGTGTCCCTAGTCTCTGGACAGGTGCATGTGGATGGTTAGCACCCCACTGATGCCTGCTGGCCTGGGAATGATGAAAGACCTGGCCCTCTGAGGCATGCTTGTCTGCCGGCATTGGCAGTCAACATGGCCATGTATGTAACCCTGTGTACTTTCAATGTCAGGGTCTGACACCTCTTACAAAGGTTCATACAAAGGTATTTGGGAGCAAAGAAGGCCAGTAGTAGCCCATAAAAGCTCCCATCCAGTAACCCTTATTAGGAGATGTTTCCTCCCACAATTATATAGTTTTCCAGATGGTTTTTAAATTGAGTCTTGGACTCAGAGGATATGTGTCTCAGATAGGCCATTCCAGGGGCCACCACCCTCTGTATAAAGAAAGCCTTCCTTCTATTTGTGTTATATTTTATGTGTCTGAGTTGAAGGGGGTGACCCCTGGTTCCTTTCGCATCATTTTTAAATTGAAAGTTTAGTTTGTTCAGTATATAATTGTCCCTCATTATAGCATAACATAGAAGCAAGTTCCCCTTAACTCTTCGGGTCTCAAGCGACATAAGGTTTAAGTGTTTAAGTCACCCCTTGTAGGGAATATTTTAATATTATATATCATTTTTGTGGATTGTCTTTGGACTCTTTCAATGTTTGCCACAGCTCCTTTGGATATAGGACCCCACACTGGGGCCCCATAATCCAGAACAGGTCTAACATACACCCTATACAAGTGCATAATCACATTCCTATTGTGATTCTTAAAGTTTCTCTTAATGTTCCATAACACTTGTTTTGCTTTTACTATCTGTTTATTAACATGGGAGCGGTGTGATAGTTTATGATTAATCAGTACTCCCAGATCTTTTTCTTCCTCAGTTTTACGAAGTGCCCTTCCATTTATATAATAGTTATGCATGGTATTCTGGTTCTCCAAATGACACACAGCACTTCTCAACATTAAAGGTCATATCCATGGACAATGCACAGTCACAGATTCCATCTAGGTTTGCCTGTAGGCCTTTTGTCCCCTCAGGGTTTGTCACCTCCCTGGCTAGTTTGGTGTCATCTGCATATTGACTAATCCAGCTACCACCCCCCCTTACCCATACTGAACATAAAGACTCTGAAAAGTCACCACGCCCAGAACTGAGCCCTGTGGGACCCCATTAGTGACACCAACTCTTTCAGAGTACAATCCATTAGCACACACCCTCTGAGTCCTATCACACAATCATTCTCTAATCCAACACACCACTCTGTGATCAATTTTGGAGTCTACAAGGCAACGAAGGATCTGATGATGGGGGACTTTATCAAAAGTCTTCACCAGATCCAGATATATGCAACCAATATCCTGTCTTCTATCTAAGGCTTCAGAGATTTTTTCATAAAAACAGAGCATATTTGTTACACATGACGTCTCTGTGACAAAACCATGCTGTTCTCTGTCCACCTAATCAGTCTCTTCAAGGTGTGCATCTATTGCATCCTTTAATATAGACTCCATCAACTTATCCGGCACCGAGGTCAAACTAATCGGTGTATAGTTTGCACTCTGTGTCTCGGTGGGCTGAGTGTCTGCTGTGCCTGTGTCCTGTGGCACATCCACCTGTGTGCTGCCCATGTCCCACTGTTGTGTGCCCACATCCTGCTCTGGGAAGGGCATGCCAGGGGACATCTGTGTGAGGGCGTGTGCCACATGGGGCGGTGTGTAGGCAGGCCATCCATGTTGCACATCCAGTCCGACTAGGTGGTCCACAAACATCTCATGTGCGTCAGCCAGGTGATCGATACCATGCCTCATATCCTGCACCTCGCCAGTCAGGGACACCAACGCCTCTGTGTTTCAGCACTGTGCCTCCAGCCTTTCCAGCTCCAGTTGCTGCAGCTCCCTATCCTGTGCCTCCATGAAGGCATGGCTGTGCTCTGACCATTTGTGTCCTGACAGTCATGATGAGGGGCCTTCATCACCACTATCCATGGGGCATGGTGGTGGCCTTTCTCCCGATGGCCCTGCCATCCTTGGCTTTTTCATTCAGGTCCAGTTGATGCGGTGCTGGTGCATGACTCCTCAACACAGGTATGTGCCTGTAGTTCTGGGGACAGCTGACATATATGGCTGGCACAGCCTCCATCTGGCACCTCACTAGCCTCCTGAGTCCCCTTATTCAGTGCCGCCACTGTGCTGTCCATCTCCAGCTTGATATGTGTAGGGGGATATGGGGTTGCTAGTATGCCTATTGTTGTCCCTTGCTGTCACCTGTTGCAGGGGTGCATGTGCCATGGATACCCACCTGTGTCTTCCTCCTCCTGCTTCATGTCATCATGTCCCACCTGCACTGCCGGTGTGTCCAGGTTGTGCGTTGTTGACCCAGTTGTTATGCATCCATCAGTGGCAGTATCTGTGGGTGAAACACATGGCTGTTAGTACATGCATGCTGCTGCATCCCTGAAGTACACAAGCCCTAACATTGCATGTGTACCTTCCATGGTGTCTACACCTTCCACCTCACCATGGACACTGATGTCCATGAAGATGTCCACCACCATCCTTTCTACCAGTGTCAGCTGGTTGTCTATGGTGGGTGGGCTGCCCCTGGTGTCCTGGTGTGAACGTGCACCAGTGGCGGCCTCCTTATTCACCATGGTGTGCAGGTCTCGCCATTTGTGTTTGATGGTCAACAGTGTCCTGGCCTCCAGACCAGTGGTGTTAATGCTGGTCTGAATGTCCAGTCACAGGCATGCCTTGACCTCTGGGGCAGTGAACAAGGACTGTACCCCATACAGCTTGCTGTAGTGCCCACGGATGTCACTCACCATGGATGCCACCTGGCCTCTTGTGAAGTTTGGTGCATGGGGACGTGCACTGTCCAGTGTCCAGACATGGCCGTGGTGCTGTCTTCCTGTATGGGCTGCCCATTCAGTCTGTGCTGTTGGTGGGGAGTGACCCTCTGCACCTCTATGACTCTCTGCCATTCTTTATGCTTTAGTCTGCTACTCGGTATTCACTTCCATTCCGTAGTGTGGACCATATCCTTATATGGCGGGGTCAGGGGAGGTTCCTTGTATCCTTGGCATGCCTATGTGTGCTGAACATTCTGCTACATTTACCCTGTTGCCCCTCCCCCTGGGTACGTGCACCCCACATGGGCATTCCTGCATGCTGTGTATTGGGGTGCCATATGTGCCACGTAGCTGCGTGCCATGCATCCAACAGTTTTCCACATTCTTTATGCACGTTCATGCATTGGCACCAATATTTTTAGGGTTACAGTCATCATAGTGTAATACTGAACCAATAAGAGAGCAGCATTCACAGTGTCAATGATATCGCAATGTTTAGGTCAGCACTGAAGCCAGCTTTTAAAATAAAAATAAAACAGCAAAATCTTCAAACAAACCGAGATTTAAAAAGCTATAACTTGTAAACAACTGTTGCATATATAGACTATACAATAGCCTGACTCAAAATTAGTAATTTATCATCATTTGTCAGTGATCAGGACTTTCATAACTCACTTTTGGCTCTGCCACTTTTTAGTTATGATCCTGCCCCCTCACACTTGAAGATAAATCACATATTTTGAGTCAGCTGATTGCATATCCTCATATTGCAAATGTAGATAGTCTTTGCAAAAAACTTTGTTCATGCACCAGTTAGGGTAACTTAATACCATAAAAGTAGGGAAATGTGGTGTTAGGGTTTCCAACCCTAACCCCCCAACCCCAAGCAGCAAAAGAAAAACAACATTAGGGGTTTGGGTCTCTGGAATCTTGGTGAATCAGTGGTGGAGTCTTCCATGGGGTTGTGTACCCTAATGCTCACCCCTCCACCCAGATGGTAGCCTCCAGTCCAAAGCACAATGTACAGTTTCAAGCCAGTGCCTCATAGTGATGTAGCCTTGAAAGGTAGAGAAGTATGTCTCACCAGATGTTGCCAAGACAATCTGTTGTAACTTTCTTCATGCAGGGCCCTGTGGGCACTGTGTCAAGAAAGATCATGTGTGACTTTGTTTGCTCAGGGAAAGAGGTGGGTATTAGGGTTGAGAACCCAAAGGAATACCCCACCACTGATTCACCAAGACGGTGGAGACCCAGAACCCTAATGTTTTTTCCTTTTACTGCTTGGGGGTGGGGGTGGGGAGTTAGGGTTGGAAACCCTAATGCCACATTTCCCTACTTGTGTGGCATTAAGTTACTCTAACTGGTGCATTAACACTTTTTTTTTGGAAAGAATTTCATTTCTTTTTGAGGTAGTGGAATTGTTTCCTCATTCATGTAAGTCCCTTGAGACCTGTGTGAACAGATGCAGATGCTCTGTGCCAAGGGAAGACTCCTTCCACATATACCCTGTACTTCTGTGCAGTGATGGATGTGAAGAATTCATGTGGCTGTGTAGTGGGCTGTGGAAGAGCTGGGCCTCGTGGTCCCTGTGCTTTCATGTGGCTGCAGATACAAATGCACAGGGCAAAGGTGCATCTGTCAGCCAATGCACAGGGACTTTGCCACCCACATGTGCAAAGATCCAGGGCCCTATGCCAAGAGGACAGCTGTCTACACTATATGGTACCAAGGCCCATGCAGACAACCTTGCACCTTTAATTCCCTGGCTGGGGTGGGTGTTGCCTAACAGTGCTATCCCCCCACCCTCACCCCATCCAGCTGGATCACTGAGCTCACCCCCGAACTAAGCTCATCCTGCATGGGATCACAAAGCATACCTACTGGGGTCAAGACTGGTACTACACACAAAGTTTATTAGCCATTACATTTTTTTTTTATTTTGACTTCAAATTTTCAAGATACCCATTTTATGATTCACCTTATGAACATGACATGTACCATTTATAGTATACTGACTGAAATATCATTTCAAACCACAAGTGTGAAAACATATCTTGTCCAGCATTTAAAAAATGACACATGTCATGTTTATGAAGTGGTGTGGAAAAATGGCTATGCTGAAAGTCTGGAGTCAACATATAGAAAATTTGTGATGCGTGAATGTTGAAATACTGCAACATTCACTCATAACCTGGGCATTTTACCATATTTGTACACCAAATTGTCAGCATAGCCTTGTTATTATCTCACCTCATGAACTTGGTAGGAAAAACATTTTCAAATCCCATCCAAAACATTCCCTGCCACCGAAATGTCATTCCACGACACAGGTATGAAAACGCATTTTGGCCTGGATTTGAAAGATGGCTGCTTTCACGTTTGTGAGGTGGTGTGAAAATATGGCTATGTTGAAGTTTCGAGTGAGTGTAGTAAAATTTTAATTTTTGTGCATAACTTTGCCATTTTTATATATTTTGACCCCAAATTTTCAACATAACTTTCTTATGATCCCAGGTCATGAACAAGGAGGGGTGAACATTTTCAAATCCTGCTCAAAAGGTGATTTCACCAAGTGACAACAGAATCACCTTTTCAGCCTGATTTGTAGAATTCCACCACCATTGTTCATGAGGTGGAGTCCCAAAAAGGCCATGTTGAAACTTTGGGGTCAAACTATGCAAAATTGAGAAAGTTATGCATCAAAGTTCAAAACCCCATTGAACTACATTAAACTGCACTTACCTTAGTTTCTCATATTACAGTCAGCAGTTCCAGCAGCAAGACATGTCTTTGATCAGAGAGTGGATCTTCATCTTGGGACATGTTTAGGTGAGTGAGGGTGTGTGGTGGGTGTGGGGTGGTGGGTGCTGAGTGGGAGGTCAGGTGGGAGTTCAGATCTGCGAGGGACCATTTTCTTTTTTGCAGGAAAAATAAAAAAGGGGTAAGGTTTTCTTACTTTCAGGGGACAAGTGACATTCTGATGCTAGGAATTGGGCACTCCAGTGTCGAGTAACTGTTCGGCAGCACTGGGTGTGGGCACCATGGTGCTGCAACCTACAAAATGGGTACAGGGACAGACAACCTGCAGGAGAGGGAGGTTAAGAAAAGTGGTACCTCGGTGGGTTCCCCAGTCTGCTCAACAAATAAATAACTAAATAAAAAAATAAATAGACAGCCAGGTAGACAGACAGACAGACAGGCAGACAGATAAACAGAGACAGGCAGAAAGAACAGGGGATCAGTGGCTCACTGGTTTCAGTGCAGCCCACAGCATGACTTCTAGTTGCAGCTGCAGAACTCAGGAAAGTCACATTGTTCTCATACAGAGAACATGGGTAAACAGTTCTTCTCACTAAGCTAGGTACCCTAGATTTTGGGGTGTCTAGAAAAAGTATTTCTGGAATGTTTTATAAAAAACAAACAGAATCTAGCTAAATGGGTCCTGTTCATCTAAGTTCAGGTATTTGTTTTTTTTAATATATTATTTTGCTGCATTTTCAATGTTTGTGAGTTGACAATGAGAAAACAAAATGGCAGCCAACACGATTGGTATTTTTGTCAGCATGGGAGGTAAATCATGGAAATAAGCAGTTGTGATTTTTTTTTTTACCATTCAAGAGGTAAATCATGAAAATAAGCAATCACAGTTTTTTTTTTTCACTGTTCATATCAGGACATTACATAGAAACATAGATTTTGACGGCAGATAAGGACCACTTGGCCCACCCAATCTGCCCATTTCCCTACCTAATGGATAAGCCGCAGATCCTAGTTAACCAGCAGTCTACTTCTTCCTACCCCCACCCCTAGAATTGCCTTATGACTGTCCCATGCATGCTTGAATTCCACCACTGTTTTTGACTCCACAACCTCCTCCGGAAGGCCATTCCATGCATCCACAACCCTCTCTGTGAAAAAATACTTCCTTAAATTACCTCTGAGCAGCCCCCTTCTATCTTCAAATTGTGCCCCTTTGTTCTTGCACACCTCTTTTTTTGAAAGATGCTACCCTCTTGGACTTTGTTGATTCCCTTGAGGTACTTGAAAGTTTCTATCATGCCCCCCCCCTTTCCTCGAAGCTATACATATTCAGCTCCTTAAGTCATTAATTCTAAAATCATTGTAACTCTGGAACCATATAATATTTTTTCCTGAAACCTGCCAATGGCATAACCTTGGTATCGGCCCCTTCAACCATGAAAATTTCAAAAAAAAAACCATCTAGGCTGTAGGTGAGAGCACAAAATACCCAATGTTAAGTATAGGGAAGCCAAATGTGGTTTATATTTTCTATTATTTGGTATTCCATATTTTGAGAACAGATCACGGGCTTTGGGAATTACTTGTCCTAGAATTTAGAGATCAGATATATAACACACATGCTCATCCATTACAGCTAAAAGGAGCAAGCTTTAATACCTGAGCTAGAAAACATTGGTTCTCTGTAAGACTGGTGGGTACTTGGAATGTACTGCCAATTGAAGTGGTGGGAAGCAAGACAATGACGGACTTTAAGCACTCCCTGGACAGTTATATTCATACAAATAATATAACAGGGTATTATTAGGTAAACTTGACAAGCCAAATGGACCTCAGTCTTTATTAGTGCTCCAAATATCTCTGACCTGTGACCTATGAACAAGATCCCATCACAAAACTTTTCAGATCTTGGGACTCTGGCAGTCTGACCATGCATGTCATATTTTGGGCTATTTCATCAAATTATGCCAAAGTTATTAAGGTGCAAAAATTGGGGTTTAACATTAAACAGCCTACGGAACCATAACTATAGGGACTCTACTGTGCCTATATATATATATATATATATATATTATGAGAGTCAGGCCCCTATAGTTAGGGTTGAGTAGGCACTTTAATGTTAAACCCCAATTTACGTATGTTAATAACTTAGCAACCATTCAATGGATTTGCATGAAATTTGGAATGCTTGGTCTTATGTGGTAGATCTCTTGATTTATCAAAAGCATTTTGGTTGGACTTATGGTGTGTGTGCAGCAAAGTGCTGAAAAATGCATTTTTCACCATGTTTGACTGTTTTTTGCCTATCACACTGTGACCACACTGCGTGTTCTTTTGGTCTGAAATTTGGAATGTAGAAAGAGTGTGGATCAATACATATACCAGCATTGGTTTGGTTAAAAAATATTAATCCATTCTAAAGTTATTTCATTTTACATTTGTGGGTTCTGAGCATGCTTAGTTCACTCCAAGATTTATATGTATGTATTGTGAAAGAGGATTGGGCTCATGGTCAAAGATTTTGTCAGCTCACAAATAAGAATTAAAGAAATCCTTGTCCGTCAGCAAAAATTCTTTGTCCGTGAGCCACCATCTTGTTTTCATTTTTACCCAAAGCAAAATGTCATAGCTTCCTCCATGGGTGACTTCTTGTTGTAATAAGGCATGGGTTTGTTCAGGGTGGCACCCTCTACAAATCCATACCTTCAGTTTGCTTCATTGTGTTCAAAAAACAGCAGTTTCAAATAAAAAAATTATTTGTCTGCGACTCGCTTCCAATCCTCTTTTGCGAGCTGACAAAATCCCAGTCCATGAACTGATCTTTTGCAAGGTAGCAAAATCCTTGACCATCACTTACGGTCCAGATGGCCCTTCTTGTGGACAAAGACTGACTGATGGTCAAGGATTTTGCTGCCTCATGAAAGAGGATTGGCTGGCAGATTGGGATTTTTTAGCTCATGAGAGAGGATTCGTTTTTTGAATCCTCTTTCATGAGTTGACAAAATCACAGTCCACGAGCTGTCAAATCCAGTCCGCCACCTGATCCTCTTTAACGAGGTAACAAAATCCTTTACCGTCACTTAGGGATCAGATGGCCAAAAGCTTACAGTCAAGGATTTCTCACAGATAGTGATTTTGACAGCTCATGAACAGGGATCAATCTGACAGTTGGGGATTTTGCTACCTCATGAACTAGGAATTTTTAAACTTTTAAAAACTTTCCTACTGCACTGTAAATTAACAGTTTGGTCTTTTGACTTGAAATTTGCAGAATGTTAAGGGGTTGCTGTAGAGATGTGAATTATTTCTTTAGGTGTTCCATAGATATGCCATCACGAGGTTGAGATTTTTTCCATAGGATAACATTGTGGCACCCATAGCACTTCTCAGCACCCATATCTCATAACCAAGGCAAGATATGGATTTGGTCAGTTATCTCGTATAGGCGTTTCACTGTCATGACTATAATGACACTTGAATTTTTTTCCTAGCTGCTACAGTTCCCAAGATATTGACAAATTAGTGTTACAAGGGTTTCTTGCCCTAGAGGGCTGCTGTATGGCTCTGTAGCTATGTGTAAGTGGGAGTGCAGGGCCCAGAGGGCCAGTGCTCCTACAGACACATATTGTTATTCAGAAATGGGCAGCTTGGTGGGAGCGCGGGGCCCTCCCATCTACACGTGCTGTTTACTAATTATATTACACTTTTTCAAAAAGTAAGGAAATTCATTGCAAAAAACTTCATTTAATGCATCAGTTAGGGTTAGGGTTAAAGTGACAAAAATGGATAAATGAGGTGTTAGGGTTGAGCCCCTAACCCACCAGCACCCCAACCCACCAATCCTCCACATACCGATAGACACTGGGGTGTGCCATGGGATTGTGAGGCCTAACTCTCACCCCATTCTCCTTTGCTGTAGCATGTTAACCTGTTTACACATGGAATGGGGTGAGAGTTGTACCTTGTTACCCCATGGCACACTCTGGCGTCAGTCTGTCTGTAGAGGATGAGGGGGTTGGGTGGTTGGGGGGTTAGGGGCTCAACTCTAACATCTCATTACCCCACTTTTGTCACTTTAACCCTAACCAATGCATTAAATTAAGTTTTTTGCTTGCTATATATATAAAATTTTGTTGACCGGATAAGTGCACTAGACAAATCCTGCCTATTTTCAGGCACGACCCGGAGGAGGGGGAATACAGATGAATGCTAACTGACCTTGAACCAGATTAAGCTGTTGGTGGTATTTTTAGTGAATGAGGGAAATTTGGCCAGGACACCGGGGAAATTCCCCTACTCAAGCTGTGAGGGTGCTGCTACCATGGAGGCTGATGTGATGGATGCTCATTCTGTTGGTGTACTTGTTTGAGAGCAGGTCTCCCTGCCCTCAGGTCCAGCACAGGAGACTAAAGTTGTTATACAGGGCCTGCATAGAAATGAAGGAAACTACACCAGAACTTGACTCAACGACACTATGTGCACTGAAAGGTCTATTTGGATCAGATGCAGTGTGGTTGGAGAATATTTTACAACAAAATAAAACTTTGCATTTACAAACTGAAGAAATTCTTACGGGAAATGTATTGCTAGATGAAGTGATTTCCGATACTGTTGCTGTACAGAGTGATATTATAGATACAGCCTTTGTTCGTGATGCTGCTAGGATGGTTCAGGCCGAGCTGATGAAAGAGGCGGCTGAAGGAATTCAAATGGAGTGCAGTATGAGTCAGCTTGATGATGCACGAGCATCAAAGAGCAGCAGTTTGACAGAGCCAATCTTTGAAACGCTGAAACTGACAACTGAGTTACGGCCTGATACAGCAGACTTTTCCGTTTCTCCTTCAGAGCAGTTACCAACTTCTGTGAGTATTCCTAAGTCTCCCTTGAAAGAACCTGAAGTAGTACAAAATCCGAACTTTAGTTTGAGGAATGGTGGAGCAGAGGACAATCCTCCCCTACCTACTAGCAAACACTCGTTGTCCTTGCTAGAGCATTCACTGCTAGGTGCAAGGTGGAAATGAGGGGAATTAGGCATCTGGGTCCCTGACCCAGCCCACAGCCCTATACTGGGACAACAGACTGTCTCTACAGACATGCCGACTGGACTAGAGGCTTCGGGTTCCTGGCAGGAGATTCAAGAAGAACTGAAAACTGTAGCACACAATAGACTCACTGGACACAGCTTGGCCCACTTGGATTCTTCTTCTTCTGAGTCAGAAGGGTCAGTCAATACACACGCAGAGTGGGGAGGTGTTGTTGAAAAAGCTTTACAGCTGACAGAAACATTACCTGATTTTCCCGAACAGGCAAAAGCTGCATGGGAATCCTTTCGACGCAAAGATACTTTTTCAGTTTCCCCCCCTACAAAGGAGGAACTCTGTACATTTCGAGTACCGGGGAGTCTAGACATAGCTCCAGATCCTGTCCACATGGGGAGAATATTATTGAAAAGTTCAATGCTTTTTTTTTCCGAATGAAATACATGCTGTTATACATGTCTCAGGATCTGTAATATATGGTGTCAGTTTTGTCACTCCACAGGGCCTAGATCGTTTCTGGACAAAATGAGACACTCTTAAATATACTGAATTGTGGATGCCTTTTAAAGTGATTCCTTTAACAAAACCATCCATTAAGACTGTAACTGTATTGTTTCAAAATGAATCAGTTTCAGTCCATGATATAGTGTACTGGTTACAAAAAAAATGTGAAGTGCTTGGTTTTCCCTCCCCCAATTTTGACAAGGAATGCATATGGAATGGGGGGTGGTTATTTAAAGTACGTTTAAGGAATAACAGTCTGGGCCCAGTTCATTTGCCAAATAGTATATTCTTAGGTAGTGAAAGAGGACATTTCTTTTATCCAGGTCAACCAAAGGCATATTTTAAATTTGGGGCCCTTACTCATTTGGGCTCAGCGTGTGATAGGTTGAGGTGTAACCTCTGTTTGTAGTTTGGTCACCACAGTTCAGAGTGTCAGGCAAAGTTAAAATGCAATTTGTGTTTTGAATCAGGACATGCATACAGATCCTGCACATGGGCTACACACAACCGCATGGATAGGAAGAGTCAGGATGTTATTATTCAAGAGGCACCAAAATGAGAAATGTCTAAAAAAAAAAAACTCAGTCCCAAAAATCTCCTCCCGGACCCAGCACTGATTAACCCCCCTCCTCCTTCTGCTCCTGTGCTGGTTGCAAACCCTGAGGAACTAACCACCATACTATCAGATGAACCAGAAATTACGGAAGCTCAGACTCCCCAGTTTCCTGTGGAAAAGCCCCCTATAGTTCAGGACCACAATGTACTTGAGATGCACCCCCCCCCGAGTTGTCAAAAGTGTGGCAAAAAAAGCAGAGTTTAAAGCAAACCAAACCGAGATCCAAGGTTGCCAAGGATGAGAACATGGTGTTCTCAAATAAATATGAGCTTTTGTTGTTCCATTCTCAGGAATCAGAACCAGGTGGGGATTCAGAGGCCTCTTCCTTAGCCCCTCCTTCTTCTGACATAGATGGAGAGTCACATGGCAAGTGCAATGTGGTTGTCATTGAACCTAGGGTTAAAACAAGAGTGCGTAGAAGTACTAGAGTAAATAAGCCCCCCTGAATCCTTTAAATAAGTTTAATGCTGACAACCTTTACCCCCCCAGTTGAGGATAGCTACCATCAATGTAAATAGCATAAAAAATGCTAAGAGAAAATTGGTAGCACTCTCCATTTTAAAAGAGTTAGGATGTGATATCTGTGTTTTACAGGATACTAGGTTAAATACTAATTCTTTAGCCAGATCAGCCCAGCAACTGTGATGTTGGGGACCGTCCTTTTTCTCCTTTGGTATGAAGGTTTGTGAAGGGGTAGGCAACTTGTTTAAAGGGGATAAATTTAGAATTTCTAGGCTAGTAGAGATTTCGTTGGTGAGAGCATTATTGGTAGATTTCAGATATGAAGGAGTAGGGTGGAGGTTGATAAATGTGTATGTCCCTCTTACCAAGAAGGGACAGACGGAATTGTTTAGTTTAATTAAACCTTTTTTAATGACCACAAAATCAGTAATATTGGGGGGTGACTTTAATTGTGTAGTAGATGTGGGAGATAGAGGTGCAAAAACAATGAAACTATATTGTGACTCAAATCATCTCCTTACTATATTGTCTCAAAGTCAATTACAAGATACATATAGAATGGTTCATGAGAAGGGAGGGCATACATATTTTTGACTTTATTTTCACAAACTCTAATGTTGGGGTGGAAAAAGCAATGCTGATTCCCTTGGAGATTTTGTACCATGTTATTTTACAGGTTTCCTTGGGCACCATTATTGGTCCTACATATGGGAGGGGGTATTGGAAACTGAATACAGCAGTACTAACAGAGAAACAGTTGCAGGTTCAGATAACAGAATTATTTAGATCTCGAATGTCTGTAGCTGATTTGATGAATAATATGAGTATGTGGTGGGAAATCACTAAATCCTGTTTAAGGAGACTTTTTCAAATGTATTCTACAAAGAAATGACAGGATCAATTCAAACAATATCTGAAGTTACGTTTGCAGTTAAACAAAATATATTCAAGTATTAATCTATACCACCTTCCTTTAACAACACAGGCCTTGAATGTTAAAAAAAACTATGTTTGCCTTACAATATAATAGAGCCACAGCCATGCTGCATGAACATAAGATATGATCTCCAGGGAAAACAGGTTTTGGGGATGCTTTTAAAAGCTGTTCTCAGAGGATAACTGCCTGTTTTATGACCTCTCTTACAACAAGTACTGGTTTAGTAGTTCAGGATGGACCTTGTATTCTAGACACAGTGTTGAAGTATTTGGCAGCTATGTACACTGCCTCTCCAATTGAAGTGGGAGTGTCTAATGGTTTTCTGTCACACCTTGAAATACAGTACCTACTGTACCACCATACTTGTTGTTGGCACTTAAAATGTCTTTTTCTGTTAAAGAAATTGAGCAGGCAATTGGTTGTCTTAAAAAGAGTACTGCCCCTGGCATAGATGGTCTACTGGCAGAATTTTATCAAACATTTAAAGATTTGATGGCACAAATTCTGGTAGTTGATTTTAACTGGGCATTATCAACCTTACAAATAGACTTTCATTTTTGGATAGCAGTACAAATTATGGTATATAAACAAGGTGATAGATCCAATCTTGATAATTGGAGATCACTTAGTCTATTAAATTTGGATTATAAAATTTTGATGAAAATGCTGCACTTTAGGCTACTGACCCTGACATCCTATCTAATTACATCAGCTCAAACATGTACAGTCCCAAATCGCTCCATACAGCATAATTTATTGTTGATTAGAGAATTAGTAGAGCATGGTAAGGAGGAACAGCTTACAGGTTATCTAATGTCATTACACCTGGAGAAAGCCTTCAATAGGGTTCCACATTCTTTTATTGCACAGGTTATTTTGGCTTATGGCTTTCCAGAGAATTTTATTCAATGGATAACTGTATTGTATAACCATGCACGAGCAATTCCCATGGTAAATGGACACCTAGGAACATACATCACTGTCTCTATGGGAGTGCGTCAGGGATGTCCACTAAGCCCTCTGTTTTACGTGTTTTGTTTGGACCCATTGTTACGTCTAATACAGCAAGATGCAAATATCAGAAGCATAAGGCCGCAAAGGGGGGGAAGAGATGCGTGTCACTACTAATGCGGATGGTGTATGTGTTATTGTAGCTGATGAACAGCCGGGAGATAGAGTATTGAATTTGATCGACAACATTTCCCAATCTACAGGGGCATGTTTAAGTAAAAGGAAGAGTATAATTTATCCTTTGAGAGGGTCAATCCCTGGAAAAAAGTCTTGGCAAGATATTATAGTTTCACATGACCCATTTAAATACTTAGGGGTTTGGTTTGGGAATGGAGATAATAGTGTTTTAAACTGGAACAAAAAGTTAGAATTAGCTTCTACCAAAGTAGCTATTTGGAAGTCATTGAACCAAACAAAAAAAAAAAAAAATGATGGTGGTCAAAACTTATTTTATACCAATATTTTTATTTATTGGTACAGTCTACCCCCTGCCTAGTATGTTAGAAACATGCCTTTTAGGACTAGTATTTCAGATTATATGGGTTAGTCAGCTGAATCCCAATAGGAAGGATATTTTATATCTTCCAATAGATAAAGGTGGATTGAATTTATTAAACCCGATAGTGTTTTCCTTCACTATATTTTTTCGAAAGAACTTACTAGATTTGTCCAAACCTCAAACAGCATTATGGATCCCATTTGCTGAACATTGGTTAAGGCCTTTATAACAAACATGGGGAGAACAGGGAGTATTGAATGCCCAGGTTAAAACTAAATGTGTATTTTTTAGACCAGCCTGGGAAAGTTGAAACTGTGGAGACTGGTATTAAGCATACTGGCCTCCTCCACAGGTAGAATTCAAGAGAGCTGATTCGAAGTATATTCCGACATTGTTGGAAACTTTGAAGATCCAGGCATCCTGCCTAGACTGTGGTATGTTACTTGGCTTAGTGCAAATGGTCGTTTAAATGTTAAGGGGAATGCAAAGCATAAAAAATGGGAAGAAAGAATGTGTCCAAGACAGAGCTATGTGGAACTGGAAGAATCTATGATACATTTTTTGATCCTCTGTCCATTTGTGCAAGAAATGTGGGGATTGTTGACAAAGGACTGGAATCATCCCCATTGGGGTAGCCTTACTTATGCTGAAGTGGTGGGAGGTTTTAGTACAGCAGATTTGGGTCTACCAATTAATATGGTTCGAGTAGTACTTTCCTTTATAAAGTTTATTTTATGGCACGTCAGATGTAAATTTGTATTACAGATATTTCAGGATCCAGGGATGGTTGTAAGAATTATTGAAACTGAAATTAGTAAACAATGTCAGTTTGAACAACAATATATGCCAGAAACTGCGTGGAAAATTAAATGGTTAGTAGTTCCTTTTTTGAAAGATAAAATTGGATGATTTGTTTGATATACATATGATAATATTGATTTTTGTACCTTGATTCTGTTGGTTATGTTGGTACTCGTACATGTATCTACTGTTTTACCTTTTGTTATGACACTTTCAGTTTTCTTCTATAAAATTTTCCCCTACTCTTTTTTCAATAAGTGCCATGGGATCTTTAACATCCTCCTGAACTACCACCAATCCAGGCAGATGGGACCTCGGTTTAACGTCTCATCTGAAAGATGGCCCCTCAGAAGTGCAGCACCCCTCTCATGCTGCACTACAGTGTCATTACTGGGATATTAACCCAAGTGGCAGGTGTGGGAACTAAACCCACAGCCCTCTGATCTATATATCTTTCTCAGGCATGGTTGTGCCTGTATATTATGGTTCAATGATCAGTTCTATGTTAAACCTCAAATTTTGAACTTTAATAACTTCACAACTGTTTGACCAGTTCACAGGAAATTGTGCATGCTCTTTCAGGAACCTGGAGATCAAAGATCTCTTATGTGGAAAATTTTGTTCTGATCTGATGTGTGGGTGGGGAGATACCCAGTGTCAAAACATATGAAAATTAACACTTTTTTTGTCAAATCTTCTGTCGTGCCACTGTACAAAACTGGCTTGGGGTTTGGTCTGAAATTTTCAGGGTATGTATGACTTGGGTCTCAGATATACCTTTTGAAGGTTTGGTGAAAAATATTAATATGCTCAAAAGGTATTAAATTTCAAAGTTTCCCATTATTTCCTATAGGAAAAGTGAGTTGTGCTGTGCGAAGTAAGATTTCTTGATGGTGAAAAAAGGATTTGATTTCACTTCGTGCTTTAATAACATTGCAGCTGTTCTTGCAATTTGCAGGAAGTCAGCAAACTCCATCAAGAACTTAAAGTCTCATGATGTGGCAAGTTTTGTTTCAGTTGGATGTGTGGTTATTCAGAGATTTATTTATTAGCTTTCAATGACCAGGTAAGTACATTAGGCAATAATTCTGCCTATTTTCAGGCATGACCCAGTATAAGGAGTCCCAAAATGTGCAATTCACCATTTTTGTCAAATTCTTTCTTCACTTTTATGTTAAACGGAATATTTTGTGCTTTAATAACTTTGCAACATTTGAGGCAAGTTACATAAAATTTGGTATGACCCATCAAAGGTTAAAGATCTCTTCATATGGCAAGTTTTGTTTCAGTTTGATTTGCAGATATGGAGATATAGCATTCCAAAAAGTTTAAATCATTTATTGACAAATTCTTTCATTTCTATGTTAAACTGAAATTATGGGCTTTAATAACTTTGTAACCGTTCAGGCAGTGTGCATGAAATTTAGTATGCCTCATTGGGAACCAAGGATCCCTTGATATGGCAAGTTTATTTATGGTCAGATGTGGGGTTGTGGAGATATGTAGTCCTAAAATGTGTAAATCACAGCTTTTTGTCAAATTATTTCTTCACTTCTATGATAAACTGAATAATTTGTGCTTTAATAACTTTAAAACCATTCAGGTGAGTTGCATAAAATTTATTATGTCCCTTTATAAATTTAAGATCTCATAATGTAGCAAGCTTCGTTTTAGTTGGATGCACAGATGTGAAGATATAGAGTCCCAAAATGTGTAAATCATCATTTTTTGTCAACTTTTTTTTCCGGTTGTTTAACCAGTAGAGACACACTAAGCTGAAAGCTTGTTTACAAGTGCGACCTGGGAGCACAGGGAAGTTACTGTAAGTAACTTGTTCAGGGTCACACAGTATGCAACTGGGGGCTGTGGGATTCAAACCCAGGTCTCCAGATTTGCAGCTGAGAGCCTTAAACTACTGTGCCATACTTAATTTCTTTGTTAAACTGAATATTATGTGCTTTAATAACTTTACAACTATTCAGGTGATTTGCATGACATTTGGCATGCCCCATCAAGGACCAAAGATCTCTTGATGTGGAAAGCTTTGTTCCAGTAGGATGTGCAGTTATGGAGATGTGTAATCCCAAAATGTGTAAATCACAGCTTTTTGTCAGATTCTTTCTTCACTTGTATGTTAAACTGAATATTTTGCGCTTTGCTAAGTTTGCTACTGTTCAGGCGAATTGCATGAAATTTGGCATGCCTTATTAGAAAGCAATGATCTCTTGATGTAGCAACCTTCATTTTAGTTGGATTTGTGGGTGTGAAGATATGGAGTCCCAACGTGTGTAAATCATTGCTTTTTGTCAAATTCTTTCTTCACTTCTACAGTATGTTAAACTGAATATTTTATGCTTGAATAACTTTGCAATCGTTCAGGAGATTTGCATGACATTTGGCATTTCCCATCAGGGACCAAAGGTCTTTTGATTTCAAAAGCCTTGTTTCAGTTGGATGTGCAGTGGTGGAGCTATAGAGTTCCAAAATGTGTAATCCCTATTTTTTGTCAAATTCTTTCTTCACTTGTATGTTAAACTGAAACTTTTGTGCTTTAATAATTTTGCAACTGTTTAAGTGATTTTCATGAAATTTTGAATACACCACCAGAGACCAACAATCTTGTGATGTAGAAAGTTTCATTTCAGTTGGATGTGTGGGTGTGGAGATATGGAGTCTCAAAAAAGGTGTAAACTATTGGTTTTGTCAAATTCTTTTGTCACCATGTTGCACAAAAATGGTGTGGAATTTTGGTCTGAAATGTTTATAGTGTATAGTAGAGCATTGTTCTATATAGAAATTCATCCTTTTCAAAATGCTGTTCTACCACAGTTCAAATGTCATTGAATGTGATTCTACCTTTCTGTGTTAGAACGGCATTCTAGAACCTCTAGAAACTGCACAAGCCAGTTTCATTGTGAAAGAGGAAAAAAATGCACACATTTCACGTAATACTATACATTATAAAAATACAGG
Source organism: Neoceratodus forsteri (assembly GCA_016271365.2). Lineage (NCBI taxonomy): Eukaryota > Metazoa > Chordata > Ceratodontiformes > Ceratodontidae > Neoceratodus > Neoceratodus forsteri. The sequence goes on along the minus strand of CM057452.1, from coordinate 558,784,276 downwards.
ATGAGTAACTTTATAAATAATCGATGTGTTCTGCCACCTTGGGGCTCTGATTCCTACAGACCTCTCAAGCTTCAATCTCAAGGTCAGAGGGAATCAGAACCCCTCTGTGGCAGAACACACTGGTTGGGCATAGTTGCCCATCCAGTATTCTCTATGGGGTATATAAGTCTTGGATCATAGTGGTGCCTTTTGAAGGTATGTTGAAAAAATATGAATCTGTTCCAAAGTGATTTCCTATGGGAAAAGTTAGATGTCAGGCTCAAAACAGGATTCTTGTGTGCGAAACAAGATTCTTGATTGCAATTTGCACTTTAATGACTTTGCAGCCGTTCACATGATGTATATGAAATTTGGCAAGTACCATCAGGAACCAAAGATCCCTTGATGTGGTAAGTGTTTTTCCAGTTGGATGTGTGGGAGCAAAGATATGAAGTCTTAACAAATGTGTAAATTACAGTTTTTGTCAAATTCTTTGTCACCGCATTGCACAAAAAATGGTGTGGAATTTTGGACTGAAATGATTAGGGTATATGCAGTAGGTCTTCAGTCACAGTGGTGCCTTTTGAAGGTTTGGTGAAAAAATATTAATCTGTTCCAAAGTTATTAAATTTTAAAGTTTCCATTATTTCCTATGTGAAAAATTAGATGTGAGTCTCAAAACAGAATTCTTGATCATGAAACAAAATTCTTGATCACCATTTGCACTTTAATAACTTCAAAACTGTTCAAACGATTTCCATGAAATGTGGCATGCACCATCAGCAACCAAAGATTTCATTCTGGTTGGAAGTGCAGGTGCGGAGATATGGAGTCTCAAAGAATGTGTAAATTACTGTTTTTTTGTCAAATTCTTTGTCACCACATTGCACAAAAATGGTGTGAATTTTTGTTCTGTGAAATTTTTAGGTGTATATAGGTTTTCGGTCACAGTGGTGTCTTTTGAAGGTTTGGTGAAAAAATATTAATCTGTTCCAAAGTTATTAAATTTCAGTTTCCCATTATATCCTATAGGAAAATTTATATGTGAGGCTCAAAACAGGATTCCTTGATCGTGAAACAGGGTTCTTGATTGCAATTTGCGTAAAAAGAAATTTTATATAACTGCTTCTTTGTCACCTCATAGCAGAGAAATGCTTTGGAATTTTGGACTTACATTTTCTAGGTAGAAAGGGCTTACTCCACAGATGTGCCTTTTGCTAGTTTTGTGAAAATATATGACTTTGACTTGGAGTTCTGTGGATTTGAATTTTGGTTTATTTCCCATAGGATAACATTATAGTGGGAGGTTTACAGAGCCATTTATTTGTCACTACAGTATTAAGAAATGATTTGAAATTTTGATCTGAAATTTTCAGGGTACTGAAGGCTTGCCTCACAGATGTGCCTTTTGCTGATTTGGTGAAAATATATTACTTTGCTCTGGAGTTCTGCTGCTTTACCTTTTGCTTAATTTCCCATAGAATAATATTGTATTGAGAGGTGTACACAAGTGTTTCTTTGTCACTTCGTGCACGGTAGTGCAGGGCCCAGAGGTCCCTGCTCTCCCACACAGCAATATGGATACTATTAAGGACTGATACATGGATGTGCGCACAGGGCTCAGAGGGACCTGTGTTCCCATACACAAATACTGGATACAACTAAGGAATAATGCATGGATGGCATTGCAGGGCCCTCCTGGATGATACTACTAGGGACTGATGGATGGATAGCACTGCATTGTGCTCCCACACATAAATATGCAGAGGAGTATGGAGAGATGGGAGTGCAGAACCCTGCAATCCCACAGGGAAAAAAGGATACAATTACATTCTCTTAAAAACAATATGGAGGGTTAAGGGAAATGTGTACATTCAGGAAAGCTTAAGAGGGGGATTTGCCCCCCCTCCACTTTATGCGACTTGATGCACAGAGTAACATATATGTTGACTGACACTTAACACCTGGTAGTTTAGGAATTAGGTTTAGGATTAGGGTTACTGTTATGGTTAAGGGAAATGTGTACATTCAGAAAAGGGTAGGGTGGGGGCTTTGTCCTCTCCAGTATATGGGGCTCACCCCAAAGAGTAACATAAATTTAGGTTTACAATTAACTCATGGCAGTTTAGTAATTATGGGTAAAAACCTGGCTTTGGGTTTTAGGACATGCCTCCATCAATTTTCCAGGGAGTTGTCTGAATCGTAGTGAGCATGTAGTCCAAGTAGAGGTACACATGTGTGTGAAGTTTGGTGAAGATTGGCCTTGAATTCTGTATTTGGCACCATGTTTAATTTTGGTGGACATATTGGGGTGCTGTGGGTACCCTGTGATGACTGTCCTTGGTATGATGATGAATGTTGCAGTATTGAGATCTTCCATTTCATATATAGTGTTACAGTTAACTCCAAATATTGAATGAGCTATGACCTGTGAAAGTTCTAATGTTATTCTGTAGTAACTTTTGCATTTATGCAGGATTGAGTTAGGGTTAGGTTACATATCTGTTGGAGTTAATGGGGGCACATATATGATATTGTTCAGGGTATTGAGGTATACTTTATGTGTGCCCCCATTAAATATTACTTTTTCTGGAGTTAAGGTTAGAGAGGGTTGTTTGGGTTACTGATACAAAGACGTTTGTGACTTAGGGTACAAACACTGCTAAGGACTGATGCATGGATGGGATTGCAGGGCCCAGAGAGCTCTGCACTCTGAAAGAGAAATACAGATACTATTAGGGACTGATGCCTGGATAGCACTGTAGGGCCTGGTGGGCCCTGCCTTCCAACACACAGATATGGAGAGGAGCATGGCATGATGGGCCCCGTGCTCCCACAGAGAAATAAGGATACAATTACAATTTCTTAAAAAAAAATTATGGATGGTTGGGAGCACAGGGCCTGAAGGGACCTGCGCTCCCACAAGCCAATAAGCCTGTGATTATATTTTCTTAAAAAGTAAGGAAATTCTCAGCAAAAAAACACTGTTAATGCACCATTAGGGTCCCTTATGATTATACTTTCTCAAAATGTAGAGATATTCTCTGCAAAAAGAACTTTCATTAATGGACCATTAGGGTTTCAGCATAAAAATTAGGGAAATGGCAGCTTAGGGTCCCCAACCTAAGGCCCTACCCCCACCCTGCATGCAGGAACAAGTGTGAGATGTGTGCCTTGGGGTTGCAAACCTTAATGCTCAACCCATTCTCTTATTCTGTACCCATCTTAGCTTACTCCTGGAATGGGGTGAGCATTAGGGTTCACAACCCCAAGGCACACTCCTCACACCTGTTCCTGCATTCAGGGTAGAAATGGGGTGTTAGGCACCACCATAGAAACATAAATCCCTGTGCTTCTACAGCTACACACACATAGACATCTATGGAGGTATGGGAGCACAGGTCCTGGAGGGACATGTACTCCCACAGGCAAATAAGGATATGATTATACTATCTCAAAAAGTAAGGAAATAAATTGCAAAAAAAAAATTGTTAATGCTCTAGTTACTGTTAATCTGACAAAAGTAGGAAAATGTGGCATTACGGTTTCCAGCCATAACACTCCACCCCCACCATGCAACCACCAACAGGCATTGGGGGTGTGCCTTGGGGTCATCAGCCCTAACTCTCACCCCATTCTCCTACAGTATGCTCTACACGTCTCAGCTTATTTACATATGGAATGGGGTGAGCACCTTGGGGTGCCTTGGGGTCATCATCCCTAACTCTCACTCCATTCTCCTATACTGTACCCATCTCAGCTTATTTAGTTATGGAATGGGGTGAGCATTAGGGCTGATGACCCCTGATGCCTGTTGGTGGGTGCAGAGTGGGGTTGGGTGTTAGGGTTGGAAATGCTAACACCACATTTCCCTACTTTTGTTGCTTTAATCTTAACTAGAGTATTAGCAAAGTTTTTTGCAATTTATATATATAAAGAACAGGTAAAATAACACAAAGACATTTTTCCTTTTAAAGGTTGACACAAAGGAAAACTTCAGGGTAAGATAAGATAGCTAAGGTTGTCACCATCAGGTCTGAGATTAGCCAGATCACCTCCAAAGGGTGTTGCGGTGGTCAGCGTGAGGTCACAAATGCCTGGTTTGTTTGGACAGACTTTAGCCAGCTAGAATTCATAGACACTGTGAGGGTCATCCAGACTCTGTGGCCAACCAGCTGTAGTTTGGATCTGGGCCCCATGTGACTCCTAGTGGGTTGCGTGGATGAGAGCAGCCCAATCCTTGCAGAAATAGTCTGGAGTTTATTGGAGAGGAGAATATTTCCAGATCCCCTAAAGAAGACGGTCATGTGACCGCTCCTGAAAAAAAACTCCCTTGACCTGGATTGTCCTGTTAACTACAAACCCATCTCTAACCTGCCCTTTGTGGGTAAAGTTACTGAGAAGGTGATTGTTCTGCAACTGGATGACCACCTTACCATCCACGATGTCTACGATTCTCTCCAGTCCAGATTTAGGAAGAGACATAGTACCGAAACTGCTCTTGTCCGGGTGCTAAATGATCTCCTAATAGAGAAAGATTGGAGGTCTCATTCCATCTTGGTCCTCCTTGATCTCTCTGTGGCATTTGATACTGTGGACCATGGTGTGCTATTGGAGCACCTATGGTTCATCTGTGGACTATCTGGTATGGTCCTCAGATGGTTTAGATCCTTCCTCCAGGGTAGGACTCAGAAAGTGGTCACTGGAATTTATTCCTCTGATGCTCTTTCCCATCCTGTGGGGTTCCGCACAGCTCCATTTTGGCACCCATGTTGTTCACAGTGTAAATGCTGCCATTGGGAGACATTGTCAGGTGGTACAGCTTGAGTTTTCACTGCTATGCAGATGATACTCTGCTGTATCTGTCCTTTGTACCCCGGCATAAGGATGCAATCTCGGTATTCAACAACTGTTTCTCCGAGATTCAGGACTGGATGAGTGCCAGCTGGCTGAGCCCTAATCTGGATAAGACTGAGGTGTTGGTGGTGGACCCAGATCATTGGGTGGTGGGTATGTTGGCTGGCCAATCATCAGGGCTATGGCTCGGAGATGCTCAGCTGGCTGCCTCACATCAGGTGTGAAACCTGGGTGTTATTTTTGACAGTGAGCTGACCCTGAAATCTCGGGTGTCGGCGGTTGCCAAGACCTCATTTTTTCATCTGAGGAATATCACCCAGGTGAAGCACCTGGTTCCTCCCGATGATCTTTCTACCTTGGTCCCCGACTTTGTGACCACCAACCTTGACTAATGCAATGCCCTATACCTAGGGCTTCTGGGGGTTGATATCCGCCGCTTGCAGCTGATGCAGAATGCGGTGGCCAGGCTCGTGACTGGTACTTCTAGGACCAGTCACATTTCACCTGTGCTCCATGGTCTGCACTGGCTGCCTGTACAGTGGTGGATCACCTTCAAGGTCAGTTTGATGACCTATAAAGCCCTACATGAACAAGGACCCAACTACCTGAAAGATTTCCTTTGCCTCTACTGCCCCTCCTGTCCACTCTGATCCACTGATGAGGGATTGCTAGAGATTCCCAGGGTGTGTCTGAAGACATCTGGGGCTTGTTCTTTTGGTTATGTAGCCCCTACCCTGTGGAATTCTCTACCTCGTCTGGTGAGGGAGTGCCTGACCATCCAAAGTTTTAAGTCAGATTTAAAGACATATTTATTTATGTTAGCTTTCCCTGACAGTGCCAGCTGATGGTTACATGTTAAAATAGCGACTTCAAAATTGTGAATCAAAAATAGTGATTACAGAATAGCGACTGTCACTTTAGTGAGTGCATCAATACAGTGTGAGTACAAAAATGGTGACTATACCACAATTTTAGAGTCAATTAGGTGACTCCACATAACAGTGACTAATACTTGCTAGCCAAAAGGATTATTGAATTTTGCACTCCATTACAGATAGTTTAATTTAACTGTAGTGGACCTGCAAATTCTGAATTTCTTTTTTCTCCTTTCTGCCTATGTGTCCTGCCTTTGACCGTATGCAAATGGATTGCATCTGTTTCTCTCCCCAATTCTTTTTTTCTCTGTCCTTGTTCTTTCCATTTAATCTGCTGTCCTTTTCCCCCCCTCCAGCCACTTAGGCTTCTCTTGTCTGCTTTCCCCAAACTCTCTTGCTTCCCGGCTCCCTGCCACTTACTCCACCACATCTGCTCCATGTTTCTTCAACCACCCACCATTTTCTTTCTTTTCTCTCCCCTCAAACACTCACTCCTTGCCCTCTATTCTTCCCCCTCTCTTACACGTAGCCAAACTGCAGCTCACTCTTTTGTCTGTCTTGTGCTTAATAATCTCTCCTTTTCCTCCTTTCCCCAGGTAGCTCCTAAAGGCCCCTCAAACACTGATTGCAGCCCCGGGACCCTGCAGCCTTAAAACCAACTCACCCACAAACTAAGGTATGGACCTCACAGTGAGGCCAGCCAGCTTCTGTCCTGCAGACTATTTTAAAAATCAGGACTGTACTGGAGATCTGACCCTTGGACTGCTTCAAAACTGTGGCTGTTCTTAGCATTTTTGCTTGGATTGCAGTCCTTCCTCTGCTGCCTGCTTTTTGAATCAATTTTGAATTTTTTAGCCTGTCCACCTACCCCAACACTCTTATAGCCCCTATAGCCTCCAACTCACCCTGCTCCTATCAAATGTGACCACGATTATTACATGGGCCCTGTATATATAGTCGCTACATTTTGGGGTTGCTATGTTGAATGTCACCAATATATACTCACTAATTTCACAGTCGCGATTTTGTCAGCACTATTTTTACATGGAACCCCAGTTGATAGTCTTAGTTATTAATTTTATGCTGATGTTGTTTGTATTATGGGAAATTTATTTCAATTGGATTGTATGGAATGTTAAAGGTGTAATTTGTATGTGTTTGAAATTTTTTCTTCAGCTCCTTGGTTTCTGGAAAGGTGTTTTATAAATAAGGGATATGTGGGGGGTGCCTGTTGGATACCGAAGTTATTTGTATAGTAGCCTGTGACCTTGAGTAACCACACGAGTGGCAAAGCCATGAGTGAGGTTTACGAGAGGTGACAGACTACTGTACAAATAACTTCGGTATCCAACAGGCACCCCCCGCATATTGGATTTATGCAACAGGTATCATTTATTTTGTATGGTAGCAGTTCTTTCTAGATTGTGTTAGAACTGTAGTGTATTTTTGTGGTGTTTACACTTTTTGTAGCCCCCGTTTCTGCATTCTGTATGCTCAGTTCATGCCACGTTAATGATGTGGCAATGTCTTTGGTGATTGGAAAGGTTTAAACATTTTTTTTTTTTTTAAATGGCAGATGCGCTAAGTGGTAGCTAGTGAGAGTGGCCATGTAGGAGTTGTATGGGTAGTTTTTTTCCATGGCATTGGTTTCCTTTATTTTTTTTTGTTTATAAAAAGACGTTTTTGATTTTGTGGGAGAATGCAGAGGGAGTGTTGCCGTTTGAGTAGGAGGAGCTGTTTCTAACACTCTGGTACGGTGTACAGAAGGATACCATTGGAGCAGGAGGAGGTGGTTCTCACATGCTGCTGCAGAGTACAGAAGGTATACATGTTTGTGTGCAAATGGAAGGAAATGGAGAGAGAAATGTTGTTTGGGAAGTTTCAAAGTGGTGAAGGAAGTGCTGTTGGTGTGAGGTTGGTGGGGTCGGCTTGAAGGATGTAACATGTCTGTTGAGGGAAATGGTGAGCACTGGAGAGGGAGCGGGGTACAAGGGTAGTTGTTCCTGTTGAAGGTGCTTTTATAAGGTATGTTGGGGAGAAAAAAAATGTTTGATGCAGAAGAAAAAAGAATAAGTGTACAGGAATTTGTTGGTTTCTTGCATTTTGGGAGTGGTGTGGGGTAACTGAAGTTGTGCAGTTCTGTTTTGTGGTACAGTGGGAAAAGGTAGCACTGGCAGGTGAGGGGTAGTGATGTAGTCACTGTACAGATAAATGAGCTGTGACATAATCAGTATGGGAATAACTTCAAGTTATTCTCATAGTGATTACGTCATGGTGATTTATTTGTTTGTTTGTTTGTTGAATTTTGTTGACCCAGTAAGCCCACTGGGCCTAGAAGTCCCTTTTTCAGGGGTGACCGGGGGGATGGGGGATACAGATGGTAAGCAACTGAATTTGAACCAGATTAAGCTGTTGGTGGTATTTTTAGTGAATGAGGGAAATTTGGCCAGGACACCGGGGAAATTCCCCTACTCTTTTCAATAAGTGCCATGGGATCTTTAACATCCACCTGAACTACCACCAATCCAGGCAGATGGGACCTCGGTTTAATGTCTTATCTGAAAGATGGCACCTTAGAAGTGCAGCACCCCTCTCATGCTGCACTACAGTGTCAGTATTGGGATATTAACCCAAGTGCCAGATGTGGGAACTGAACCCACAGACCTCTGATCTCCCGGCCTCAGAGGCGAGTGTGCTACCTACTGAGCCACTGACACTGCTACAGTATTTGTACAGTGTGTTAAATAAACATGTTTATGCAACAGTTTTTATCCTGATGCCTGTTGCATAAATAAATTTATTATTATAAAGTTATTAACTTTTGAATTTGATGAAAGTTAAGGATGGCAGTTTAGTGTTTGTAAGGGATGGTTAGTGCAAGTCAGACAATATATATATTTTTTTTAATTCAACAGTAATTAGCTATCTTTGATTAAAAGTAAAGGAATCCTTTTCAAATTTTATTTTGTTTTCTGTAAAATTTACATGTACCAGGAATATGTATTTATATATTTAGTTTTTGCTAACTGGTTAAGACACTTTAGGTTGAGGGCCTATTTTCAGGTGTGACCAAGATGCATAACATACAAATAACTAAAAGCATACAGTAATACAACATTGTGTGCAACATGCAACTAATAGTAATACTGTAAATCATACCAAACAAATTATGTACATATATGTGCAATTATTTACACAGGCATAGTTGTCTATAAAAAATATATCTGAGTCAAAGCAAGTACAGCATGATTGTTCAAGTAAGTATGTTTTTAACCTTGTTCTAAAATGTGCTTTAGTTTTTGACCTACGTACATCAAAGGGAAAGGTCTTCCACATTTTGGGTCCTAAACTGGCGAAAGATCTTTGCCCGTGCTGAGTTTTAACAGATGGCAAAATCATGTATTTGGATTTGATAGATGTAAAAGACCCAGTCCTAACAGTGTCAGAGGCAATAAACAATTGCCTAGGACTCTGTGGCTTGCCAGAGCATATTATATTAATAAAAACTTCTAAGCTGAAAGTTATTTTATTTCTCGGATATAACCAATTATATTTGTTATATAAATTGCACTAGTGTGTCAGTTGAGCATACTGTGATGCAAACCTATGAATACCATTATAAGCAATATCACTTTTATGTAGGTCAGCATCAGAAGCATTCAAGTAAACAACAGTGCAATAGTTTAACCTAGACATCAGTAAACTTCTTGTAATGGACAGTCTTGCTTCCTTAATTAAATGTTGTTGTACTCGATATGATATGCCAAGCATACAATTTACAGTGCAGCAAACGCTGTCTAGTTGAGAGAAAAATGTTACTGAAGAATCTAAAAAGACCCTAAGGTACTTAAAGATCAACTCTCTAGTATAATAAAAAGCTTATAAACATTAGATTTACAATAATTGTCCTTTAACTTTATTGTTTTCTTGTTGTTATTTTTTATTTTCCCCTGTTGTTGGTCTACTAAATATTATAGATAATGCAGCAATTATTTCACTGAGTCTTTCAAAATGTATCTGACCTCACAATTGCTATTTGTGACATCACAACATGTTGTCATGGTGAGCACTATGATGTAATAAAAAAGGCACTATAAGGTAAATAGGGCACAGGCACATGATTTCAAATGTTTTCTATATAGACTTTTTAGATGGACTACTAAGATGTGCTGAAAATCTTGGAAAGAAACAGATTGAACATGAACAAAATTAATTCTCTGTTAAAATTGTTTCAGTTGAAATCTCTTATTTATGAAAGCACATATAGAAGTGAGAGTTGCTCTTTAAAAGGCAGCACATTCTCAATAGGGGCTCTTTTCACACTTAAAACTTTTGAGCTCTTCAACTGAGTGAAGTTATTTCTGCTTTGTTCAAAGCAACATAGCTTTAGTTTTATCTATGTTCATAATAAGTTTACTTCCTAGAAACCAATTCGATATAGTAGTAAAATCAGCATTTAATGCACAGCTCAGTTCACTGAGATTTGTAGAATGTTTATAAGTGATAATATCAGCTGCATAAAACAGAAGAGTACAACTCAAGGATAATTGAAGAAGAACATTAACAAAAATAGAAAACAAAACTGGTCCTGGGGTAAAGCCTTGTAGCAAACCCGAGGGCAATGGAAGCAAGCCAAATTTGGTACTGTGTCATTTTACAATTAGTGCCCAGTTCATTAAGTAATTTGTAAACCATTTTAGGACAACCTGAGAAATTTCCACTCAGGATAACCTGTTCAATAGTAGGTCATAGCTGACCAGATCAAAGGCCTTAGTCAGGTTTATGAAGATGGTACCAGTAAGATTACCTTTATTCATAGCCAGGTGCACATCATTTATGCACCTGGCTAAGGCTGTTGAGGTGCCATGACATGGTCTAAACCCATGTTGCTCAGCACAAAGCCAATCACATTTTCCCATATGACCCAGAATCTGTTCATAAACAAATTTATCTAACATTTTTTCAGATGTGATTAATATAGAGATAGACCAATAATTGTCCAATTCTGAAAATATAACCTTTTTTTATAACCTAACACAATTACAGTTACCTTCCATTTCCTAGGAACAGTGCCTATGATCAAACAGTTATTAAACATATAGACCAGTGGAGCAGGAATGAAATCAGCAGCTAATCTTCACAATTTAGGCTCCAATTCATTGTAACCACTACTTTTATTGGAATCCAGTTTTTTTTAGCTGCAGCAGTACCTCAGAAACTCTTAGCAAAAATAAAAACTTGGTTTGGCAGTGTCCTTAGGGAAGAGGGTGCCATCAGAAATGCAAGAATCAGAGAAAAAATCTCTCTAGTTTGATGCCTTAGTCTTATAAATAGACAGATCTAAAAATTTCCTGTTAAAAGCATGAACTATGCTAATAGTGTCAGAGTCCAACTTTCCATCAATCAAGATCTCATTCATATCACTTTTCCTTTCAGTTCCAATATACTTTATAGGGACTTCCAGAAATGCCTAGGGTCAATAAGATTGGTTTCAAAATATTTCTTACAACACTCACTCTTAGATTTATGTACCTCTTACTTGCATTTATTTCTAAATTCCTGATACTTATTGAAATTAACTGGGTTTTTAATAACCTTAAAAAGGGCCCCTAATTTATCTCTAGTTTTCATAAAGTTGAGCAAATCACTAATTAGGAAAAAAGTCTCTATACAAAAGAGTCATTTGGGGGCGCAATAGAATAACAGCGGACAGAACTGTAATTCTTCTCCAAAATAAACTTTTTTTGTATTTCTTTAGGGCCCATTTCTCGACGTTTTACCTACACCATGTAGGCTTCATCAGGAGTGCTTCTTAATATCCTATTAAATATACAAATCAACAATACTGTCCATGATACATTTTATACAATCTATTATTTATTTTTATTTTTTTTTATGTGGTACCTCTCACTTCATAAAGAGCTCCTCTAATACTTACTCTCATACAGTTTTTTACTTAATAGAATACCTAAAAATTATACACACTATTTGTAAGAAGAAAACATTCCTTAAACAAGCTCTGGCAGAGCCACTACAACTGTGAATGCATTAATTAGATAAGGGTATTTCATGTACTTAAACATAAACATTTATTTATTTAAAAAATATCAGATTTACAAACCTTTGAGTCAGAGACTCATTTACAAAGGCACCTCATCAAAACTAATACAAAGACAGTAGGTTAACAAGTCAAAAAACAATGGCTCGGAGAGTAGACAGTTATAACAGTCATTCACTGGAGATACATGGGTAGCAGCAGATAAACAGAATACATAGTTTAGGCACACATGCACCACATTAAGAACATCAAAGCAGTTTGAACAATACAATAGCTAAAGCAAATAGACATCAGGAGTCAAAGAGAAGCCCAGAGTGTTTTCATGAAGGTTGTTGCATACACTAACTGAATCAAAGTATAGTACATTGAGAAAGGGCATATTTAAGCAATAAGGCATGCCAGGGTGTGTGTTATCATGTAATAATGTCACTCCTGGGGTGGGTTGAAGCACGAGGTGAAGCCGAGTATTTATTTATTTGCACATATTTATTTGATCCACTGGATCAGCACTATTTGCACAAGCTGGTCCACTCTGGTGATCTGGGTTTTACCCATACCACACTGCATATGGCTTAGTTATATACTGTACAGATGGCTGCAGAGTCTAACCCATTGAAGTTTTAAGTTTCAGAAAACCATTATGCTACAAATACCAAGACTCACTCCCTCCCTCACCCCCAGTCACAATTAATCCTCTACCAAAGTCATGCTTAAATACTAGTGCCTCAACATCCACACCACTAAGATTTTAATGCCAACATGCTTCTTCTGCTGCTGTGAGTTAAACTCTTTATTTAAAAACATTTTGTTGAGAAATTTTTGTTTTATTATATCCATGGTCAGGAAAAATGAATTTGTAAAAGAAATCCAAATCCCCATTTATCAGTTCATTGAATCACAATGCAGCAAGTTATGAATTTTTCAGATTCTATGTGTAACCTACAGTAAGTCAAACAGAAATTAGACACAAATGCCAACCTATAAAACTAAACAAGGTAGACAGTTATGTGGGGAGTAGTGCAATGTAATGGCTGTGGGGCAGCAGTCTTCCGGGAGTCTTTCTGTAGGCTGAGATGCTGCCCTGTTTGCAGACAACTATCTGCCTGAGGGAGGAAGTTGCCAGTTTTCAGGCCGCACTGGACAGTAGCAAGGGAACCTCCCCCATCCAGGGAGCACCAGAGCCACCACCACTACCTCAGAGGTTGTGAAGAAAGCACAGCAGTTGGACCACAGTGGACTCAGGGAGGGTAAGGGTGGTGGAACAGAGGCACACCCAGTCAGTTTTTCCACTCCACAATCCATATACCATTCTGGGGGAGCATAGTTCCCCTATGGATGCACCCACAGAGGAGACTAAGGAGGGTGCAGACAACTGTCACAAGGGAGGCCCTCAGGAAGGAGGCAGAGGGCACCACAGGGAAAGGAAGCAGCTCCTGGAGTGGGACTCAATTATTAGGGGGATAGAACTGGGGGGAGCAGGGAAAACTGAAGTAAGGTGCCTGCCTGGTGCCATGGCTTGGAGGGACAGGAAGCGCATCCTTAGGATCACGAGAACAGTTGCACGGAAGTCTAAGCTGGACATCATTGTCCACCTAGGGACAAATGACTTGGCTTATCATGAGACTGGAGCAGTGCAGAAGGACTTTGTAGAGTTGGGGAGGGACTTAAGACAAGTAGCACATACAGTATCCTTCTCAGAGGTGCTGCCTGTCAGTGGCATGGGTGAGGCGAGGGTACTTTGCACCATGCAGTTTAACAAATGGTTGAAAAAATGGTGTGGAGCACAGGGGTTTGGCTTCACTGGGGACTGGGGTTCCACCTGAAGGGACACCAGCCTATACTGGCAGGATGGTCTGCATCTGTCCAGGAAGGGAACAAGTCTTTTGGGCAATTGGTTTAAATGTTTCATTGGCAAGCTTTTAAACTAGTCAAGGGGGGAGGCACTGATAAGCAGCAGGAAAATCCCAGCCTCCCCCTACAAAACAGGGCACTAAATGAGAAAAAGACCAAGGTAGAAAGGTCAGTGGGGGATGCTGCTACAGAAGGTAAAGCCATCAAAAAATGGAGAGCAATGAGTACCAATGCCTGTAGTCTGGGTAACAAGCTTCCTGAATTAGTGGCCTTGATGGAGGAGGAACATCTGGATATCGTGGCAGTCACAGAAACATGGTACGCACAAAACCATGACTGGGACATAAACATACCAGGATACACTATCTACAGGAGGGACAAGGAGGGTAAAAGAGGAGGAGGAGTAGCTCTCTACATAAGAGAAGGAATCAAAGGAACAGAACGAAAGGTTAACACGGAAGTGAAGGAGCACTGTGGGTCAGTTTGGAGGCAGGCAATGGCACCACAATCTGCACAGGGGTTGTATACAGACCCCCCTCTCAGGGGGAGGAAATGGACAAGGAAATGATAGAAAGTATACTTAGAATGTCAGATAAAGGGGAGATATTGATGATGGGTGATCTGAATATGCCAGAGGTTAACTGGAGTGCAGTTGCAGCAGCCACTTCTAAGAGTGGGGTTATTCTAGATGCCCTACAGGGGGCATGCCTTAGACAACAAGTATTGGAGCCCACTCGAGAGGGAGCAATCTTAGACCTGGTCCTCTCAAATGGAGATGGAGAGAGGATCACAGATGTAGAAGTGGGTAGCCATCTGGGAACTAGCGACCATCGAACAGTATGGGTCACAATAAACACAGCAATAGAGTCAAACCATACAAAGGCAAAATACTGGACTTCAGGAGGGCTGACTTTGCCAAAATGGGTGAGTGCCTAAGGAATGCACTAGCAAATGGGCAGGAAGGAGGGTGGAAGAACAATGGGAATAATAAAACTGCCATCACAGAGGTAACAAGCCTTGTGTGAAGCAAATAAACAAAACAAAACGATGTAAGAAACCATTATGGTTCTCAAAGGAGGTGGCAGTGAAGGTTCAAGAGAAAAAGAAAGCATTCAGAAAGTACAAGGAATCACAGAAGGAGCAGGACAGAGAATTGTATCAGTTAAAGCAAAAGGAAACTGGGAAGGTAGTCAGAACAGCAAAGGCCTGAACTGAAGAAAAGATAGCCAACTCAGTTAAGAAGGGGGATAAAACCTTTTTTAGGTACATCAGGGAGCGAAGAAAGACTAAGGGAGGGATAGTGAGGCTTAATAAAGGGGAAGGGTGGGCAGAGGGTGACTGTGAAAAGGCAGAGATACTAAACAAATATTTTTGCTCAGTATTTACAAATGAGGAGGGGGAGATACCTAAAACAAACAATAGAAATGTTCTGGATACAGAAGTTGATACCAGCCCATTTACAGAAGAAAGGGTTCTGAAAGAACTCTTAAAACTGAAGGTAGGCAAAGCAATGGGTCTGATGGGATTCATCCTGTAAAGGTGTAAAAAAAATTACCCATTAATAAATTATCCATTACTGATACTTAGAAAGGAGACGAACGGAGATGATGCTGATGGCAGAAGTATTTAATGATTAATATAATAATCATAGCAAGAGATTACAAGTGGTGCATTCTTCATTCTTAATTCTTAATTCTTAATTCCTAATTCTTCAAACTAACAGTGTATTCTGGCTTGCTTATATAGTGGATAACAGTACTGTGGTTGTCCATGATTGGTACAGACAAATATAAACATCATCTTACAAGGCAATTTTCTTCTTTTAGTTCATGCATGACAAGGCAATTCTCCTTTTAGTTCTTGCATGACCTAATCCTTACTTAGCACAAATGTATTGATAGTGTAAATTATACTACTATATAAGGATAATAATAATGGTCATTACCAGTTATCAAGATCTAAAGGAAGGAATAGGTTTGCACTTAGGAATGTGCACTCAGGCATTTATTCTGGCCTGTCCTCCTGATAATAATAGTCAAAAGGGTAACTTGAACACTATCCCTGTATTTCTGTCTTGCAGACACTTAAAACACCTGTTTGCCATTACTCACATGGTCAGTACAGATATCAAAAAACACTTGAATATTACAACTTGTGGTTTTAGTTAAACCTGTAGCTTTTACAAGTTTTGATATAATTCAGCTTCATAGATCAATATTAGTTACACAAGCACATTATGTTTTAGACCAAAATGAAGTTTACCTGCATTATTGAGACACATTTCTTTATCCCCTATTACACATCCCAGAATTCTAAAGGAACTAAGGGTAGAACTAGTGACACCACTGACTACCCTTTTTAACAAATCATGGGAGGATGGGGTGGTACCTGAGGACTGGAGCAGGGCAGATGTGATTCCCCTGTACAAAAGTGGGAGCAGGGCAGAAGCAGGGAACTACAGACCTGTTAGTTTAACCTCAGTGATAGGGAAAATGATGGAATCACTTCTGAAGGAAAGAATTGTCAAGTACCTAGAGGTCAGAGGGGCACAAGACCCAAGGCAGCATGGATTCACAGCAGGAAGGTCATGCCAGATGAATCTAATAGATTTCTTTGACTGGGTGACCAAAGTAGTAGATCAGGGGAGGGCTGTGGACATGGTCTACCTAGACTTTAGCAAGGCATTTGACTCCAGTCCCACACAAAAGATTAATATACAAGTTAGCCAGCCTGGGAGTGGGTCCCAAGATGATAGCCTGGGTAAAAGAATTGGCTGGAGAATAGGACACAGAGGGTAATAGTAAATGGAGTCCACTCTGAAGAAATGGGGGTTACTAGTGGGGTGCCGCAGGGTTCAGTATTAGGACTGGTCCTCTTCAATGTCTTTGTAAGTGACATTGCAGAGGGACTGGAAGGAAAAGTATGTCTCTTTGCAGATGACACAGAGATCTGCAACACAGTTGATGCACAAGGCGGGGTGGAAAGGATGAGAAGGGACTTGGCAAGGTTAAAGGAATGGTCAAATGTATGGCAGCTTAGATTTAATGCTAAGAAGTGCAAGGTAATGCACCTGGGAAACAAAAACCCAGGGGAAGAGTACACAATGGGGGGTGAGATACTAACAACAACAAAATGGAAAGGACCTGGGTTATTGCATCAGATGACTTAAAGGTGGGCAAGCAATGGAGAGGGCAGTAAGGAGGGCTGGGGGATACTGGGATGCATAGGGAGAGGCATCACCAGTAGAAACAGGAAGTTGTTATCCTCTGTACAGACAGCTGGTGAGAACCCATCTGGAGTACTTGTGCAGTTCTGAGACCTAGTCTCTGCAAGGACATAGACAAGATGGAAGCTGTCCAGAGGAGGGCAACTAAAATGGTGCAGGGTCTGCACCAGAAGACATATGAAGAGAGACTAAAGGAGCTTAATATGTATAGCCTCGAGGAAAGGAGGGGGGGACATGATAGAAATGTTCAAGTACCTCAAGGGAATCAACAAAGTCCAAGAGGGTAGCATCTTTCAAAAAGAGGTGTGCAAGAACAAGGGGACAATTTGAAGATGGGGGTGGCCTGAGGTAATATAAGAAGTATTTTTTCTAGAGAGGGTTGTGGATGCATTGAACGGCCTTCCAGAGGAGGTTGTGGAGTCAAAAACAGTGGTTGAATTCAAGCATGCATGGGACAGCCATAAGGCAATTCTAGGGGGTAGGGGTAGAAAGAAGTAGGCTGCTGGTTAACTAGAATCTGCAGCTTATCCATTAGGTAGGGACATAGGCAGACTGGGTGGGCCAAGTGGTCCTTATCTGCCATCAAATTCTATGTTTCTATGTTTCTATGTATTTGCAAGTGAAGCAAATGTGGTTATTATCATTCAGTTGTAAACACCTATAGTCACAGCCAGGATTCACATTGCTATACTCTGGGTAAGTATGATAATTTTCCTAAATACTGGTATCTTATCCAGCTGTGTTCTGCTTCGGGTGTGTGTGTGTGTGTGTGTGTGTGTGTGTGTGTGTGTATGTGTTTAAACATGTAATGTTCTATAGTATATTTTAATACATGGACCATGAAAATAATATAGTAGAAATGCGTACAAAAAATTCTCCAAAATAGTATAATTCCCAAAGTGATAATACTACTCATTTGGGACCTGAACGATAGTATTGTCACCAAATCACAACAGCGCATGTGCTAGTCTAGCTCCCAACGTCTTTCAAAAAGTGCATTCCAATTGGCCGCTTTTCCTGTTAAGGTGGGCAGAACAGTTCAAAAAACATGGTGGCCACTGTCTCGCTTACCGAGAGTGTTTCTGAACTTGAACATTTTGGAGCTTTTTTGTTTTAAAAAGATGAAAAATAAAGATATCCAGTTGATCCTGCATTCCCCAGACATGGAAAAGGTAGGCTGTCCATAGTAAAACAAACAAAAAAAAACACCGAGCAGTGAGACAGTGTGGCGCGTGGCCAGAACAGAGAGACTTGCTTGCTGCAGCGGCCAACGCCTGAGAGAAAAGAACAAAAATCAGAAAATCACATCCATATATTAAAAAAAAATAAAAAATAGGTTACTATGCATCACAAGGCAGTAATTCCATCACGAGGTAATGGGGACATGGAACCTCTCGAGCTTCACTCTCGAGGTTCCCAATGTCCCCAGAACCTCTTGATGGAATTACTACCTTGTAATGCACAGGAACCTATCTATTATTCTATTTGTATAGCACTGTGAATCCTGGCTGCAGTGTTCTTTCTCTGCTGTGGCTAAACAAGACACTGTAACAAGACACTGGCCTGCTGTAGGGGCTATTAGACATCAAACCAAAGGGTACTCTGTGAAGACTAACTTGGAGAAGATGCAATAAAACAAACTTGAATGACAGCTCCCAGATGTCATAAAACACCCAGGGAAAATTAGAAAAAAATCCTCTCATAGCCTAGGCAGAAACAAAATACTGGATTGAAGTGAGAACTCAAAACTGGTAGTAATACATATATTCCTGATTTTAACATACAGTTTTCCTTTAAGAAGATTCAGTAGAATATAAACAGTAGCCCAGAACTGCCTGCCTGAGAATGAAGTTGGTATATTATTTGGAAAAAGGCAAGGTTGGCTCTCTTGCTATGCAATGTCCTACAAAGTAGCACACTGACTGCCTTTAGGATGGTGGTGTCAAATGCTGTGAAGTGCCATGGAGAACTTGTTATGCAGAAAGTTCCAGGAAGTGTTTAACCCATTCTACTTCTAATAGCTTTCTATGATGTCTGTACTATGCATTTGTTCAAGTCAACTCTACTTCTCAAACTTAAAAAGACAAATACACTTCATCACAGACTGTGTTTACCAAGTACTGTGCCCATGATTAAAATAATTTTAACCCCATCCCCCCCAAAATGTGCCCGCACATGAACATGCATGATTTATCTGTAAAGACAATTAAAAATGTATTTCTAAATGCATTACTAACATCAGTGCTTTCAAGGTTTTGAAACTACTAAAAAGACAAGCTATCTATATCTATATCTATATCTATATCTATATCTATATCTATATCTATATCTATATATATCTATATCTATAGAGAGAGAGAGAGATAGATAGAATATGGTTAACAAATATTGTTAATCCCAAAAGCTGAACTTGGTTTTTAGTATATAAATGTTTAAGAAATACCTGAAAGCTGTCTATTTTCCTTAGTTTTTAGACACTTCTTAGTCTTTCCTTTCGAGACACCATGTGACTCTGATAATCATTTGTTCCAAGGGTTTTTAAGTCAGTTTGAAGGCATTTTAAGTATCTTCTGTTCTCCTAGTCCTTGCCAAAATGCAGGAACTCCATAGACTTGTTGTTCCTTGGTCCACACCACAAACTAGTGAGTCTTCTTTCAGCATGATAGATCCACCTCATACCCCTCCCACATGAATAAAACAAAAGGTGGGATGGACCTTTTGGAGCTTCTTGGATGGAGGTGGGGTGGACGTTACTTCCCCGCAAAAAACAATGCTGACTCCCACTATTCAGGTTCCAGTTCTTGTACCACCCATTTAAGAAAGAAAATAGTACTCTGTAACCATTGAGTAACATGAAAGTGTATTTATTTGAGGGCAGAAAACATTTCTTTGAGGAGGGTAAGGCGGAAGAGACTATTTACACCTTCAGTACGTTCCATGGACAGAAAACATGACATCACTTTTTTTGTACATGCAATACTCCTGTTGGCTCCACCCACAGTCGTAAAAACTACTGAGAACACCTATTTTTCTTTTACTACTGACACACAACAGTACTTAATGCAATCTATCAAAAGATAAGATGCTACCTATTATTTACACATTCATTACAGTCATAGTGTGTTTTAAATAACTAAAAAAATGTGAAACAGTTTCTAAATGTATTACCACCAACATCTATCCATTTAAAAAATTGAGACTAACATTACATTCATAATGATCTCAGATAACCTAGAGACTTGTGTGCAAAACATAGCAAATATAATCTGAGAGAAGCACTTCTGACTCTTATTCAAGGAAACATACCCCACTAACAAAAAAACTCATGATATCCTGACATTATGGTTATTTAAATGCCTGATGAAACTACACACAACTTCCGTTGAACAAAATACGGGACCTTAGAATACTTACCGTTTCAAAAGCACGGCTTCCCTTTGTACCATAGAAATTTTCTTCTGAATGGGGTAGATCAATCCTGGTTGTTATTTTAATAAAGACTTCCCTGTAAACACATATCATAGTTCTTTTATTTTAGCATTCATTTACTAATTTTAATATATAATTTGCCTCTTCTTTTATATTTATATTATTCTATTCATATGTGACTTTACTAACTCACATATTATAACAATCACACTCATGTTATGGATCCCTTAGATTAACTTTATTCTTATATAAAATGTATTAAATTTGAACACCATTTTACCATCGTTAACCTCATGTACATTTTCATATATACAGTACCAATGTTCTGGTACTAAATACTTTTGAAATATAGCCTGCCCACTAAATTCAAAATAAGATCTTTATAGTAACTTTATATTTGCTGTTTCATTTTCCTGATTTAGCGTTTTTACCATTCAAGGGCTTCTTTCAAAACAAACCTGTATTAAAACAAGATTCTCAATAAATATCTATGAGCTAATGACACTAGCCAACTCATAAGAGCTAGAGAAAAACCCAGCAACCATCTAAAAAGCAACAACTTTAAGGTGCTTACCCTTACTGTTTGTTTCAGAATGCCACTCTAATTCTTTTACATGTTCTATCAAAGCTTCACGGGACATACTATTTTGGCTGCCAGCATGATACGAACTGCTTGTATATGATAATCACTTATCCATGTTTTTCTTAACAGGATCCATGTGAAAATGTACTCCTAATTTGCTAAATTAGCCAAAAACAAGATTTTTAACTATATCCCTGACTCAAAACAATAAAATGTAATGGGGGGGGGGTTACCTACTTATGCTATTTAGGCATTTTTTAATACCTGTGATTGGTACTATACTTTCTGCTGATATTCCTTTGAACTCATTTAGTCTTTTTACTTTATCCTCTATTAACCAAACAAGCTCTAATATAAATTCCTTCAAGGATCTCTAACCTAGACTAAACATTGTTTTCACTCATACTTGGTCCAATAAACCTAAGCCATTAAGATATATTAAATGTGTCCTTTTTTGTTCTATTGTTGCTGATAAGCAACAATTGATGGCCCCACACCAGGAAATTCTCATGTTTTGTCAAAAAGATTCATACTATAAAACTTACTGTCCCAATATTTGCAATAGCATCGACGCAGTGACTCAAACATTCTTCTGTGCATTATTTAAATCAATCTCCATAATTTAGACAGATGCGGGATATTTGGACTGCGCCAAAAAAATGCACAATAGCAGGAGCAGGCGCAAGTGAAGTGCGCCCCTGTGCAGCACGTGCAATATTCAAACAAAGCGCAGGCCAAGGTGCACTTGTGTAACACAGCTGAATATCACACCAACTGTGCCATGGCGCAACCAGAGATGTGCAGTGGAGCAAGGCCCATGTGCACTAGCGCAACCAGGGATGCACAGTGGAGCAGGGCTGATGTGCAGTAGCACAACCAGTGATGCGCAGGGATGGAGACAGGATGCAGGGGTGCACCACCCATGGAAGCCATGGGTGGAGGAGTACACAGCAGGCCAGATAGACCCACCCCCTCCCAGGCACCCCATGAACTACACAACCAGGGGTGAGCTGGATGGACCACCAGCCCATGAACACCAGCACCGAATCAACAACCGGGACATGGTGCCCCAGTACACCCCTCAGGCAAGCAGTGACCACACCACAAGGAGGGCCAGCCCCCCAGTACCACCCCACCCCACCAGTGCAGAGCATACCCTGTACAGTGATCCCCAGACACAAGGCCCAGAAGCAGCGCCCAACAGTGCATGGCACCAAATGCATGCCACCAGCAACGCCATGACAATGTAACCCTGTGCACCATGAAGCCATGCAAGGCAGCACCACTGTGAGTGCCCTGCAGTGGGTGATACCAGCCACTGACACAACAACTGCATACACAATGCCCCCCTGCATGGCCCCCCTGTGATGCAGCAGAGAGGTCGACCATATGTCAGTACCCGAGGGACCCCGTATGTGACAAGGCCTGTCCTGCACATCACCATCAGCAGGACAGCAGTCTACACACCCACCTATGCACACACCCTGTCCCAGCACTGGCGTCAACAGACAGCACATCTGCCTACTGTGGTGCATGGAGGCATGCACCACACAGGATGCAACACAGGGCACGGACAAACCCCCACCCTGTCCCAAGGGTACCCCAACACAGGGCCACAAAAGCAGGGCAACAGATGCTGCTGGTGTGTGTCCACTGATGCCGTGTACCCACTGCCTGCACCCCACCATGGTATAGGTGAACCAGCCATCCGGCGCATGCACCATGAAGCCGTCCGCTGCCAGCATGTGCCCAGAGCACAAGTGACAGACAGTAGAACACAGACACCACACAGACATCAGTGACAGCATGGGGAGACAACAACAGCATAGCCCACAGTGTCACCCGAGGCAGACGTGCACCATACTGGCAACAGGACACAAGCTGCCATGGCGCCATGCCCAGAGTGTGTCTGGCATGGACAGCCACCAATGACACACCAGCAGAACATGCATACCACAGACATGCAAGGGGCCCAGCTGCACGGGTCATGGACAGACAGACAGGGGCTTCAGGGACACAGTGCATGCACCAGGGACCACTGCACACAGGCATTCATTGCATAGGGAACAACACACATACCACAGACAGGGACCGAGTCCCCCACACACACCATTAATGGAGCCCTGCAGGACACACACACATGCCCAGTCCTGCATCACCCCAAATGCCATGCACACCACTGCAGCAAGGCACCATATGCCCACAGCAAATCAGAGACCACAACAGTTGTCATATCAAAATTAGAATGTATTGGAAAGGTAAACTGTACAAACTACATATCAAACAAAACTATGTACAAAGTGGGGAGGAGGGTCACAAACCAGGTTGGGGTGGGCATGGGGCAAGGGGGTAGAACAGGGAGTGGGACAAAGGTGTGTGATAGATAGTCCAGGATGGGGAATGCACATAACGTGTGCCACAGGCCCTAGTGGCAGCCCCTCTCTGCACTCCAGTCCCTGTGTCGCCGACGGTGCCTTCTACATCTGCCATGCTCCATTCCCTGCAGCAGCTCCAGAGTAACTCAGGCCACCTGCAGTAGCTCCTGTATGTGCCGCTCCAGGTTAGTCCAGCGTTGTCCATCTAGGACAAGGGAGCAGAGTCAGTACACGTGACTGACCAGACCCCTGCAGCCCACCCAATGTGCACGGCATACAGCCATGGGCCACACCCCTGTGATGGCATGGGACCACCCACAGTGTCCGCTCCCACATGACCCACCTACCCAGGCACCCATAGCCATTTGGAATGCTGCACACACCCACCGCCCATGTCCTGCACAGTACCAACTTGGCTACACAGTGACATGGCTATGCAGTGCAAAGGCAGCATCACAGCCATGGACCCAGTGCATGCACAGTCCACCCATGACACCCACCCACACATGCAGTGCCACACAGTGCTGAGTGCACCGTGTGGCATGCACGGCTAAGTGGGGCCAAGTGCAGGTGGCCGTGCACCACCACCACCTCTGCAACCCACCATGCACAGATGTAAGGGGAAACATGGCACTCAACTGCATCCTGGCCATCAGGGTGCTTCTGACCCATGGCACCACTGACTTGCCCCAGCTGCATTGCCATGACTCCCACTTCGACCTGCTGTCCCTGTTCTCTGGTCAAATGTGCCCTACGGCGATCCTCCAGGCCTAGGGTGCAAACATGGAGAGGGAAACATCAGTACAGGTCAGTAACACAGCCCCCCCCACTGTGTGCTTGCCCGCACAGCCCAGCCATGCTGCACCTCTCCACCACCACCACCCCCACAGGATGGCCACCACCCCCTGTGGCATGGCCTGATGCACACTACAAAACCAGGACAGACAGACACAACCAGTGATGGGATGGAGCACCTACCTGACCGTGGCACAGCGCCCCACTGGGCACTTGCCTGCAGTCATCCCAGGCAGTCAGGGTCCTGCCACTGGAGGTTGCCATAGCCGTGGCTACACTGCTTCACTGACCTGCTGCTCCCTGTCACCTTCTCCAGGCCCTCCATGACGTCCTGCCACACTGCAGTCCATGGCCTCTGGAGGGGTTCCTGCCCAAAGAGGGCACCAGCATGTGGCTCCACCAAGGCCACCAGGTTAGCCAATTCTATGGCATTCCAGACTGGCACTCTGGTCCTAGGCATAGTGCTTTCTCAAACGGAATCAAAATGGCGCTCTGTAGCACACGTGCCCCACGTGCAGAGGCAGCATGGTACTGCACTGCCAGTCCCTATCGTGCTGTCACCGGACTGCACAATAGTGGTGCAGCCATGCAGACACATGGTGCTTAGGGGCAAAGGTCGACCACAGGGTCAAGGGTCTGTCCACGGATGTGCCCCGCCTTGTGCTGCAGGAGGAGCGGGTGGCCAGCAGCATGCGGTGTAGTGCCATTGAGGGCATTCCTGGTGGTGGCTTCCAGATGGATGGCAGCCCATCACTGCATGGTAGGTCCTGTGTTGTCAGTGTGTGGGTGGTGAAGGGCATGCCACAGGGCAGGGCGTAGCCACTGACACAACTATTTTCCTTTACAGCTCCTGAGCATCTACATGGGGCAGCGGTGGTGGGTGTGTCCACTGAGGGGGAGGTCCTGGACATGGATGATTGCCCATTCACCTCCACAGGTGTCCAAGGAACAGGCCAAGTGCATACCTGCATGTCTTTCCAGACTGATGTGGGTGGTGCAGGTGCGGATGAGGCCCTGCCTGTGTCCCAGCATGACATCACCCCCAGTGTCCAGTGCGCTGGGCCACTGATTGTGGCTGGATCCAGCACCAATGAAGTTGGGCCGCATGACCCAGACAGTGATACTTGTGGGACACAGGATGGTCCCACAGCAGGCAACTGCATGGGTGATACCATGGGTGCTGTTTCCATGACTGCCTGTGTAACAACCCAGTCCCAGCCTGTGTCTGTATACCCCAGTGGGGAACACTGGTGTGCATCCAGGATGGTGGGACTGTTGCAGCTGCTGCAGTGGCACCGGTAGACCCTGGCGATCGGTAGCCAGAGGGGCAGTGCCAGCAGTCGGACAATGGCAATGGGGGATAGTGTCGGGGGGTGGTGGCAGTGCACTGCGTTTGGACATGCCCCAGCATGGCTCTGGTGTGCAGTGCCCAATGTCATGGGGTGCTGTCCAGCAGGGCCAGAAACACAATGAGGAATAGCATGCTGGACCAGCAGATGACCCTTTGGACGACCACACCCATCTTCTCCAGGCCTCAGTTGACCAGCAGATGTGGCTTGTGATGACGGTGGATGCACACAGTGCGGTTCTGCGCCAGGCAGATGAGTGGTGCAGCAGGGACCAAGGCTTGCTCCTGGCAGAGTTGGCCCGGCAGCGGGCGGATGTAACCGCTGCCATTGACAGGCAGACCACTGCAATGACTACTGTCATAGCTGCACTGGCCACCCAGTCTGGTTCCCAGCCGCTGCAGATACCACACAGTGTCATGTCCACCCCCCATTCCTGATGTCGTGTGACACCTGCTATGTCAACACTGGGTTCAGCTGTGGGCATACCGAGCATGCCTGGCACAGGCATGTTCGGTGGGCTGTAGACCCCAGCGTGAACACAGTCATGTTCATGCAGCATCACCCCTGGAGGCCTGTCGGTGCCACCCCATGAGGCCACTGGTCAGTCTTGCATGGCTGGCAGGTCTCAGCGGGGCCACCCACGCATCTGTAGTGGCCGTTGCACTGTGCCACATGACTGACCTGTCTCCCACCATGGCCACTGTCTGCCACTGCCCTGTGTGCACTGTGGTGTGCATTGTGCGATGCACAGGTGGGGTACCCAGCCCTGCACACACATGGTCCCTGTACATACAGGCTGCTGGCCACTGTGGCATGTACATGATGATGCCTGCATAGCGCTGTCTGCCACTGTGCAATGGTGCCCAGTGTCTGAGGCATGCACAGTGTCAGCCACTGGGCATGGTCATGTGTGGTCCCATGAGGGTATGGGGGTGGCTGTTGGGGTGGGCATGATGTTTGCCCTTCAGGCATGTGTTGTGGTGTGTGTGCATGTGTGTGCATGTATCGTGTTCAGCCCTGGCCATCCCTGCCGTGGTGTGCGGTCCCCCACTCAGACCCAGTCCCTTACCACCGTCTGCCCCTGGTGTCCAGCCCTGCTTGTCTGTGGGCTGTGCCCTTGACCCTGGTAGTTGCACATGGCCCTGTGACCTGCCTGTGTTGTCTGAAGTGCTCCTCTGCAGTGGTGTCCCGGTGCTGCTATGCCATCTGGAACAGACGGGGGTCTCATCGCCCAGGGGGTGGCTGCCCTACACCAGCTGGACTGGTGTCCTCATCGTCCCCACTGCAGTCCCCCTCTTTGACCTCTATGGCTATCCCACAGTCAGTGGCCATGTTGTGCAGGATACAGCTGGCCAGGAATAGCCTGCAGGCCTTCAAGGGGCTGTACTGTAGGGCACTGCCCGATGTGTCCAGGCACTGGAATCATGCCTTCAGCAGCCTGAACACACACTCGATGACATTCCATGTTGTGGCGTGTCTCTCATTGTACCGTAGCTGCAATGGTGTTGTGGGGCGCTGTTATGGTGTGAGCAGCCAGGGCTGTAGCGGGTAACCACTGTCACCTGTGTGTAGAGGGGAGGCATTAGCATGGTGGTCTGTGTCGCTATGCCGTGGGCCATCATGGCCGGTGCCCATGGCACCTCTGACTATGCACCCCCCCACGTCTGCTTATGTCATCCTGTGTGATATGCATACTCACCTACTAGATGGCCAGTGGGAATGTCCTCACTCTCAAACCTGTGGTACAGTGCTGACTGGTGCCAGATGAATGCATCATGTGCTCCCCCAGGGTGCGTGGCACAGACATTGGTTATGCACCCCCTGGCATCGCACACCACCTGGCAGTTTATGCTTGGGTAGCCCTTGCAGTTTATGTATGCCACACCCTCCGGGCCAGGTGGCATGCGGATGCCTACATGGGTGCAGTCAATGATCCTGAGCACTCCAGGCAACCGTGCTACCCTGTTCAACTCCTGTATGTGTGCTGTGTGCTCCACCTGTGTGCTGGGGAAATGGGTGTACTCCGCAGCATGTGGCAGCAGTGCATTGAGGAATTGTGTGAGTAGGAGTGACGCGGCCGACTGGGTTATGCCTGTCATGTCCCCTGTTGGTCTCTGGAAGGTGCCCGTGGTGAGCAGGCACATGACGGCTGTCAACTTTGTCTCCACTGACAGTGCATGGCTCTGTCATGTGGGTGCCTGCATCTCTTCACTGCACAGCTCACAGAGCTGCCTCACAATCATCCAGTTCAGGTGGTACCAGCCCACTATCTCTGTGTCAGAGTACTGTTCGAAGCTGATGCGGGCTCGGTACTGCCTGTTCTGGGTGTACCACTGATAGGCCCTTCCACGGCTATACCTCCCTGCTGCCTGCCTTCTCACACCCCTCATTACCGCCTCCATCTGGAAGGTGGCACTGGCCATGTCCCTGACTGGTGTTCCCTTCCCCCCCGGGCGGATATTCTTCTCTACCCCTCCTCTGTCTGTTGTTGGTACTTCCTCTGCACCAGGTTCACCTCTAGCTGATTGCCTGTGGCTGCCCTGCCCCTTGCCACTGCCCTCAGTCCACTGTGGCACTCACACGCACTTTGTCACACACTGGCATGGGCACACCCACTCCTACCCTCACTCTGGCACACTTCTGGTGGGCCCTGTCCTAGTCCTGGCCACTCCTGCGCCTTGCTTCCTGTCTTTCCTCTCTGGCACTCTGTCTCCACGCTCTCACCTGTGGCTTCCCTGTGGCATGTTCTTCCTCCCCTCTCTTGCTCCTTTTTAGTTTGGCTCATTTCCACTGTCGCACAACTTCCGCTTGTTCCGCTATTGCGCACATCGCATGCTGTTGAATATTGCACTGCACATGTTATTTATGGTTCCACCCCCTGCGGTTGCACATGCATTCATTACTGTTGCGCTCTGGTGCATTGCTTATTGCACTACGCAGCCGGCTCCCACTGAATATCACACAATGGCACATTTCCGCACTTGCGCTGGCGCATCCCTGTTGAGCATGGTGCATCCACTCTGAATATCCCGCCCAGAATATGCTAACATGGAAAACACGATAGACAGTCACCTTACACAATTCTAATCCACTTTAAAGTATAAATGTAACATTAAAGTGTCTGACCCATTATCAACATAATCACAATAAGCAAATACAATCAAATGTATTTATGTACTTATAAATATTATATGACTACAAATATGTGAGGTATGCTTCAACAAAGACATATTGAACTACTGTATAAATGTAGTCAGCAAAAAAATCAAAAACACTACACTATAATCATGCAGAAATTACCTACAAGCAATGTAAGAAACAGAAGTGGAGGGGGGTTGGGAGGGGAAGAATTGAAAAAAGTAGAAAACATAAATGGCAATGAACCAAACATACAATGTTTTAGTGGCTATAAGTGGGCTCATTTGTTTGATGTTTCACTGTGTAGCAAGCTGCATTTGTAGATGCCTATTTCTTCTGATTTAAAACCTTTTTGGGGTGATTTAACTGGGGCTGTTTCTTTAAATCGAAGACCTATATCTTCTAATTTGTTGGTGAAGCTGTTTGAACTGGAGACCTGTTTCTTTTGGTAGAAAACCTATTTTGGGGGCTTTAAGTAGAATTGTGATTCATTTTTGCTGGCTTCACTAGCTGCAAAGGTTAGTGCATAGTGGGGGAAGGGTGCTAATGGTCTGACCAGGGGCCTCAGCTTCCTGATTGTTTCTGGAAGACTTGGGTTGGTCCAACCCCCAACCCCTCACCCCACCCGTCCCTGGTCCATGATTTCCTTTATACCAGGGGTTCTGACATCACTTCCTCAAATGGGCAAAGGATATGCACCTGTCATAGCTGAAGAAGACATCCAGGAAAGGAACAGCAGTGAGTGAAGAGGTGACTGCTATCTCAGTGGAAGGGAAGTAACTGCAAATCTAAGAGCGTTCATTGTTACTTCTTTGCATTGCTATTGCATTGTGGAAAGGAGGAGTAGGAGTTTGAAGAAGGTTGTGCAATAGTTACTTAGAGTCTCTTTTTGATTGTGGATAGGAAGGTTAGAAATATAAAAAGCAGTTGCTCAGTCTATCTAAATGTGTACAACAAAGGAGGTAAGGGAAATTAAGAAAATAATATTTTGTACTGATAGAGAGGGGAGAGGGGAGACTTGGGGGAGTGTTTGGTATCCTGCATCTGGAAGGGTAGGGGGTCTCTGGTGGGCAATGACAGCAATGGGTAGGGTGGTAGGCTGCAACAACTGTGGTGCACCAATCTTTCTAAAAAATTGCCTGGAGTGTGGGAGGATGTTTAGTGTGCAACCACATAGAGAAATTTAGAAAGGAAATCAAGGATCTGCAAGAGGAACTAAGACAGGCAAGGTAGACTAGGGGTGGGTTTAGCCCAATACTGGAGGGAGGAAGAATGGGAGAAGAGGGAGGGTGATTTAATCCAACAGTCATGAGGAGAGGGTCAGAAGAAGGGAAGCAGAGTCAAGGGGGCCCAGGCCAGGAAGAAGAAAGTTTGCCAGGGAAACCAGGTCAGGAGACAAAAGACAAATGGAAGGAGGAGATAGGGACTTGTGAGGGGAGGCGAAGAAGTGGCAAAAGTCATGCAGTGGAAAGGAGAGAACAGGTTACTATGAAGAGAGAGGGAGCGGGCATTTGTGAAGGGTCTTCAGAAAATAGTTTTGCACTGCTAGAGAGGAAGAAGGTGGAGGAGGGAAATAATGAAATTAGAGGAGTAATTAATAAATGCCTGGACCAAACCGGAGTGGGGGGAAGTTCTGCTGGGAGAATGGCAACAGGGACAAAAGGGGGAAATAATGTACAGGAGGAAGAAGAGGAGCTGGAAATGAGAGAGGGAGATGAATGGAAGCAAGCAGGGAGTAAGAGTGGTGGAATCTTAGTGCTGGGGGAGTCAATACTAAGAGGAGTCAGGTCAGGTGGGGTAGCAAGGGGGAGAGGCATAGTCGCATTTGGGTGGAGGTCATGCCAGGAATGACAGCTGTAAGGGTGGGACAATCTGTTCTGAAATATGCTAGAAGGGGTAAGGACAAGCCTCATTTAATTATACATCTTGGGACGAATGACCTGGCTGACAAGACAGTAGATATAGTCCACAGGAGGTTTAAGGAACTAGGACAATTATGTGAGGGGGCAGGAAAATCAGTAACTTTTTCGGAGATACTTCCAATGCCCAAGGCAAGCACAACAAGAAAGCTGAGAATAGAGGAATTTAATGGGTGACTAAGAACCTGGTATTGTGCTAAAGGGTATGGGCTGTTGGGGGGTTGGGAGGGACCTGGGAGGACAGTAGTCTCTATGGCAAGGACAGACTACACTTGAGTGAGGAGGGAAAGAAAGTGTTGAAACAGAGGATGGAGGAGTACAAAGAGGAAGTAGGGAATTTAAACTAGGAGTGGGGGGTGGCAATTGGGCAAGAGACAGGCAGAGACCACGGGGTCCATACTAAATTCCGACATCCAAATGCCCATCGGTTATGTTCCCGACACCGAAATCCCGACTACATTGCATGCCCGAATACAAAAATCCCATTCGCCGAAAAGCCAACAAATCATTTTCTCAACTGCAGGGACTGCCACCTTGCAGAGGCCAGCAACAGTGCTGCACAAGTTCACAGAAGTTAAAAGGTAGGGCTGGAGTGTGATGTGATGTCTCAATGGTCCTGTTCTGCCATATTGCTCCTAGCCAGCACTCTCCCCCCCACTCCTGACTGACAGGACTGGACATCCATCCATGGTGTCCAATGTGCCAGTGCAGTCAGTGAACATGAAGCAGTTATTGCTTGTCAACATAAAAAATAAAGTTACTAGAAACTGATGCATAGAGAAAGAAATTAAGTTGCTTAACGGGAAGGGGAACAGGAACTTGAGTTCAAGGGGCTTATATAGAACTCTAGCTGAAAACATGACAAACACCATATCCTTGAGTACTGTCATCTCTGTACCTTACTATAAAAACAGCCTAGAAACACTTGAACAGAAAAAGAAGAAAGTTGAAAAATGCTGACTGCGTAATAGCTGAGTATTCATGGTGGGTGTAGAACATGAAAGGTTACAATATGAATCTGTGCCTATGCGCGTCTTTTCTGCTCAGGTGGCATTCTCCTGCTTCTGCTAACTCGGCAATCACACAGCCAACAGATTTCAGGGTTTCCTAAATAATGCATGGGATTTTCTTTTAACATGTCAGTGTAAAATTATTTATTCTGCTCCTGTGTCCTTTGTGAGACTGATTTTCCCTGACAGCACTCCATTAAACCAATGAGCGTTGCCTCTTATTCTACTTGCCTGCTTACTTGTCGGGATTCTGTTGTTCGGTATTCTATGTATGTCGGTATTTTGAATTACGGGAAAAAAAATGGGCGCTTGATAGTTGGGATTTCAACAGTCGGGATTTAGACCCTAACTCAGAGACCACAGGTAGGGAAACTATATGAACTTACCCCCATAACAGTGACAAAGGACAAATGGCAACTACTATTGGTGATGCTAGTAAGTGAGGGCAGGATGGAAGGGGGGGAAGGGTGGAAGGTGGTTATCCTTAATGATAGGAGCCTTGAGAGGAAAACTGCAGAGTTACAGGTGCTCATGGCAGAGGGAGAGGTGGACATTGCAGCCATCACAGAAACATGGACCACCCAATACACTGACTGGGACCTGTCTTTACCAGGGTACAGGTTATTTTGTAGGGACAGGGTGATTGGGAAAGGAGTGGGTGTGGCACTATACATGAAGGAAGGACTGAAGTGTGTAAGGGAGGAAGGGGAGGAGGGTAGGACGGAGTCTCTTTGGATGCAAATCCAGGATTCCAAGAATGGGATTCTTAGAATGGGACTGGTGTACAGGCTGCCATCTCAGACGGAGGACTTAGACAGGAAACTAGTGGGACAGATCAGGAGGACCTGCGAGAAGGGTAGTGTGGTGATTGTGGAGACTTCAACATGCCAGGAGTGGACTGGAGTACCCCAACAACCAGGAACAGAAGGGAGCAGTTACTGCTGGATGCCTTCCAGGACAGTTTCCTGCTGCAAATGGTCAGTGAACCAACTAGGTTAGGGAATATCCTTGACCTTGTGCTGACAAATGGGGACTTTGTGAGAGAACTTACAGTGGAGGAACCGCTGTCAGGGAGTGACCACCACTCAGTATGGCTCACATTGGATATGGGCAAGGAAGGAGTAGAATCTGGCACAAAAGTGCCGGACTTTAGGAGAGCCAACTTTGGGAGGATGGGGGAAGTGGTAAAAGGGTACCTGGCCAGAATTCAATCTAGTATGGACACTAACCAGAGGTGGGAGCTCATAAAGCTGGGGCTAGTGGAGACAACCACAACCTGCTGCAAGGCCCAGATCAAGAAGGCTAGGGCTAAGAAACTGAACTGGTTGAGCAAGGAGGTCATGGAAAAGATAAGGAGGAAAAGAGCTTCCTTTAGGAAGTACAAGAAGACAGGGAGGGGGGAGGACAGGGAGGAGTACTTGATGGAATTGAAGGAAGTGACAAGAGCAGTAAGGGGAGCCAAGGCATCTAAGGAACTCAGGTTGGCACAAGACATTAAGAGGGGGGAGAAGGGGGAGAAGGACTTCTTTAAGTACATCAGGGAGAAAAGAAGTGGTTAGGACCACATTGTAAGGATTAGGAAGGAGGGGGTTGGGTGGAAGCAGGGTGCAATAAGGCAGAAGCACTAAATGAGTACTTTTGCTCAGTATTTACTAAAGAGAAGAAGGGGTGACACCCAAGGGGGAGAAATGGCAGAAATGGGGGGAGGGGTGACAGATGGAGAAATCATGGAGGGCAGAGTTTGGGAGGGTTTGAAGGCACTGAGGGTGGATAAGGCACCAGGCCCAGATGGCATCCACCCCAGGGTACTGAAGGAGCTGGCAGAGGTCCTTGCAGGACCTTTGGCAGACCTATTTAATGCCTCACTACATTCAGGGTGTGTACCTCAGGACTAGAGCATGGCTCATGTGGTGCCCCTCCACAAGAGTTGCCCCAAGGATGAACCGGGAAACTACAGACCAGTGAGCCTCACATCCATCGTGGGTAAGCTAATGGAGACTATCCTGAAGGAAAGGCTGGTGGCCCTCCTAGAGGCCAAAGGACTACAGGACAGGAGACAGCATGGCTTCATATGGGGTAGATCCTGCCAAACCAGTCTGGTGGAGTTCTATGACTGAGTAACTAGGCAACTGGACAGGGGCCATGCAGTTGATGTCCTGTATCTGGACTTCAGTAAGGCATTCGACTCAGTGCTGCATGGAAGGCTGGGAAGTAAGTTAGTAGGCACAGGGGCAGGTGCAAAGCTGGTGAGATAGGGAACTGGCTTCAGGGAAGGCAACAGAGGGTGGTGGTGGGTGGGGCACTCTCACACCCAAGGGTAGTGACGAGCGGTGTTCCACAGGGCTCAGTGTTGGGACCAGTGTTGTTTGGGATATTTATTGCAGACATATCATTGGACATCAAGAGCAAGATCAGTCTGTTTGCTGATGATACCAAGGTAGGAGCAGTGGTGGATGACCTAGGGGGATGGCAGGGGTTGCAGGATGATCTGGCAAAGCTTGAAACCTGGTCAGACACCTGGTGAATGGGGTTTAATGCTAAAAAGTGCAAGGTGCTGCATTTTGGGATGAAGAACCTAAGGAGGCGTTATCAGCTGGGGGGAGTGCAGCTAGCCCAGACAGAGGAGGAGAAGGATCTGGGGGTGCTCATTACAGGGTCAATGAACAACTCGGCACAATGTAGGAAAGCAGCTGCAAAGGCCAACAAAATGCTGGGTTATATTGTAAGGGGTATATCCTCGAGGAGGGAGGAGGTGATTCTGCTACTGTATAGGTCATTAGTTAAACCGCACCTGGAGTACTGCATGCAGTACTGGCGCCCATATCTGAAGAGGGACATTTAGTTACTGGAGGGGGTGCAGCACTGGGTGACACAGATGACCAAGGGGTTGGGGGACTTATCATACGAGAGGAGGCTGAGGGAGTTGAACACGTACTCACTGGAGGAGAGGAGAGGAGAGGAGGGACGGGGGTACATGATTGAAACCTTTAAGTACATGAAAGGAATAAACAAGACAGGTACAGAGGGGCTGTTCAAAGTAAGGGAAGGGAGGGACACCAAGGGCCATGATATGAGACTGGAGGGAGGAGGGTTCAGGAGCGAGATGAGGAGACACTTTTTTACAGAGAGGGTGGTGGCTGGGTGGAATGCGTTACCTGCAGAAGTGGTATCCAGTAGAACAGTGGACTGCTTCAAAAGGGGATGGGACAAGACAAGGGGGAGGGTCAATGAAGGGGAAGGGTGGAAGGGAGAGACAGCTGTAGAGTAAGGGGTGCTAGCTGGACATTTGAGCAGACTTGATAGACCTCTAGATCTTTATCTGCTGGCAAATTTTGTATGTTCGTATGTTCATAACCAATAAGAATATAAATATCAGAATACAAACACCAAAACTATTTCATTTTACTTTAAATAAGGAATAATACTGAACATGGCATTCAAACCCTTAGCCCTGTGTGCTCCCAACTTACATTGCCATTTAATCTCCATCTTTAGGATCTGATTATTAAGATCACTCTATCGAATGTTTAATTTAATTTTCTCAAGGCCCTGAAATTTAAAGCAATGTCCCGTGCCTCTCTGTTTTACATGCATAGCCAATACAATAGTAGCATCTACATTTTGAATACTTCTTAAATGCTCCGCTATTCTGTTTTTAAAGAGTCTCCGTGTTTTGCCAATGTAGAAGTCTTTACAAGTACATTGTGCCAAATATGTAACATTAGAGCTGGAACAGTTAATAAAATCACAATTGTTATATTCCTTTCCTGTTATTGGATGTTGAAATGCAGTACCTGTTTGCACATGACAGCAAAATGTGCATTTTCCACAATGAAAAGTCCCACCTGGCAATTCTGGGATATTCAGACTACTAGAAGAGACAGAAAGGCTACTGGTCACCAAATCACCAATGTTCTTTCCTCATCTGTAAATCATCCTAGGAGGCACGGCCACTTGTTTCAACAGTCTTGGTTCTAATAAGAGTATGTTCCAATGCTTATTAAGGATCTTAGAAATCACAAAACTCTGAGGTGTATAATCTATAATAAAATTAACAGATGTGAAATCATCTTGTTTGGTCTTATTACTATTACCTGCTAATAAACTATCTCTATCCATTTCATCCACAGTACTCTTTGTTTTCAGCAAATCACATCTATTGTATCCTCTCTGCTCAAATTTATCTATAAGCATATTAACATCTAGTTTATATTGTTCTGGTACAGATGTGTTTCTTTTGAGACACATCATTTGACCTTTAGGTGCATTCTTAGGGATATGTCTAGGATGACAGCTGTTAAACAATAGCAGGGAATTCCTAGCCGTGGGTTTAGTGGAAAGTTTTGTCTCCAGCCCATTGAATTCATTTTTAAAAATGCTCAAATCAAGAAATTCAATTTCTGATACACCCGGTTTTTTAGAACAGGACAAATTGCTATTGGTGGATTCCAAATAGCAAACAAATTGATCCATTAAGTCTAGAGTACCTCTCCAGACTATAAGAATGTCATCAATAAAGTGCACAAAAAAAATCAAATTTTGTGCAAAAGGGTTCTTTTCAGTTATAACAAATTCCTTTTCCCATTGCATCAAATAAATGTTTGCGTAATTGGGGGCAGAAGAAGCCCCCATGGCAGTGCCTTTTATTTATAAATTTATTATGTATTATTATTTATTGAATTTTGATGACCGGGTAGGCCTGCTGGGCCCCTAAAGGTCCCTTTTTCATGGGCGACCTGGGTGAAACAACAACATACAGGTAACAGATCAGTACAGTCAGGAGATTGAATAGTTTTTAACAGTAAGAATACATATGTTCACGGGCAGCAGGTAGTGGAAGACATGCAGGCTGTAAGGACATAGAATTTACAAATAATGAGACCATTAAACATTAAACATCACTAATTATTGATTAGATTAAAAGTGCTCTGGAATAGTGAGCAGCAGCTAAAGACCTAAGGTTAACTGCTGCGTGGACAAGTTGGAAGGGGGATAGATTTGGGACCTAAGTGCCCGTCTGAAGGGGAGGACTGTTATACTGCCAGGATGGAGGTAGGGAGGGTCTATTGAGCTACCCAGGTGGCAGTATGTGGTCAGGTACTGTAGCAAAGACATATGCTCCTGTTGAGCAGGTGTCCCTTAAGCTTAGTCCGGAAGCTGGTAACGGTCTCAGCCTCCCATACCTCCAAGGGGAGGTTGTTCCAGGTGGAAGGGGCTGTGTACGTAAAGGACCTAGACCCGGCTTTAGTCCTAATCCTGGGAACCGTGAGGAGAGTTTGGCCTGATGAGCGCAGGCACCGTGGGTTGGGTTTCACCCTGACGAGCCCATCCAGGCTGGGGGGAGGTGAGGGACCCAGTAGCTTGAATGTAAGGCAGAGGGTTGGGTAGGAGAGGCGAGCATCCAGAGACGGCCACCTGAGCCTAGATTGGGCCTCACAGTGGTGAGTCCTCGGGTGAGACATGGTGGCATAGCAGACTATCTTATTGTACAAGGTCTGCAGCCTTCCTAACTCCATCACGGCCACGCCCTGGAGGATCGGGGCCGCGTATGTGAGCTTTGATAATAAATAAAATGATTAATCAAATACAAACACATTGTTAGTAAGAACTAGCTCAGTAAGATTTACAAGACATTCTATAAATGGATGGGAAAAATCTGTACCCTCACAAAGTGCCGTCCATAAGGCCTCAAGGCCACCCCTCATTGGGAATGTTAGTGTGAAGTGCCGCAATGTCTAAAGTGACCAGTAAATCATTTTTTCTGTACTTCCAAACCTTTTAGCCTCAAAATAACATCTCTTGTGTCTCTCACATGTGGAGACCACAAAGGAAGTAGTTGTTTAATATGCTGATCTGCATATTTAGCAAATGGCTCAGTATCGTGTGTCGCTGTATGAGTGCTAGCTGTTTCACTATTGTTTTTGCATGTTACAAATAAATAGTTTTTAACAGAACCTAGCTTAAAGTAATTCTTTTGGTCATTACTGTGATGCCCGACTACACAGTTTGTCAGTTTTCCTAGAGTAGCCATGCTGTGCAACTCTATTAGCAGCTGCCTGTAACTTAGTTTGGTAATCCTGTTCAGTACTGCAATTTCTATGCACTCTAAGAAACTGTGAGTATGGAATGCTTTCAACTAGCTGGCAAGAATGACAGCTTTGTGTATGCAGTATGGTATTCCTTGTAGTTTCTTTTCTGTACAGGGATGTAATAAGTCCCTGTTCACCAAACTTAATCACAACATCCAGGTATGGTACAGACACAGCACTACTATTTAATGTGAACCTTAGATGTTTTGTACAACTATTTCAGTGTTGATGACAACCTTCCGGGTCCCTCTCTGTTCCCATCCATACCAAAAACAAATCATTTATATACCTTCTCTAAAATTTTATATGATGGAAATATGGGTTTCCAGCAACATCTAGTATGGACATATATAGATATCTGATGCATCAAGGGTGACTAAAAGAAGATTCTGTTTTTCTGCTTCACTAATCTGTAAATTATGTATAGTTCTAATAAAATGAGATGTATCTCTAATATACGTGGAAGTGTTTTCAACTAGGGGTTGCAAGTGAAAATTGATGTAACTGGACACTGGTTCAAATAAGCTAGATATTCCTGAGACTATGGGATGGCCTGGAGGGTTATTTGAATCTTTATGAATTTTTGGAATAGATTAAAAAACTGGAATTCTGGAATGTTTCTGCTGTAAAAATTCTTCTTCCTATTCTTTTATGCTATTTGAAAGTACTAGATCTTCTATGATGTATAACAGTACTCTTTGTAATACCTCTGTGGGATCCGAGTTTAGTTTCTTATAATGTTTTTCATTTGTCAACAGTTTTAAACACATATTCCTATATTGGACATAGTCCATAATTACAATACCCCCTTCCTTGCCTGCTGGCTTGATAATGATTGTTTCATCTTTCTGAAGTGCATTAAGAACCCTTCTCTCATGTGAGGTAAGATTGTCTATAGGCAGTCTCCTGTCCTGTTCTGAAGTGAATAGTTCCTGTACTTCTTTCCTAACCAGGTCTGAATATATTTCTATGACTGGAGTTAAACCTGTTGGTGGATCCTAAGAGGATTTGACATGTATTGCTTTCATTAAATCCTATTTATACTTATCTCCCTGCTCTTGGTCACCAAATTGAGCTTTAAAGCTTAAAGATCTAAAAAAAATGTTGTAGGTCTCCTTCTAATTCGAAGTTACTGAATGAACAAGTGGGTGCAAATGACAGTCCTTTAGACAAGATACCTTTCTCCACCTCCTTGAGTTGTCAGTTACTAATATTGAATATTGGAATTATCTCTAATAATTCCTCTGTTTGAGGCACATGTCTGCCCACCCTCTGCCTCATCCTGGTCCTCCCCCCACTGCCCCTACCCCCTCTATATCTCCTTCTGTGTGTGTTTTTCCTCTGATGTTGTATCTCTGCTCTCTGTATTCCATTCTGTCTTCCATTATCAAAGTACCTGGAGATTCTCTGTTTTTCATTGCCTGTTTGAAAAAATACTCCCTATTTTGTTCTTGTTCTTGTCTAGAATGTGGCATGGGTTTCTGACTCATCCTACTGTAACTGTTATTGCTTTCAGATCCACTATCAGTGGATCTATTCATCATGTTATGATTATTGTGTGTATTTTTTGAATGTGTATATATCTTCTGTGCCTTATAATCATTGGTGTCTCTGTTAAACTTTTTTATTTTCTGCTGCCTAAGGTTCTTTTCATATTCAGCCAACTTTCTTTTTATCTGTTCTAAGGTGTTATTGAATTCTTCCAGCTGTAGTTTAAGTTTCTATGCCTCCTTTTCCTGATTCAAAGTTTCTACTATCTTCCCTGTCTCCTCAATGATTGCCTCAATCAGGGCATACAGTACATAAATTCCACTGAACACCTAGTCCTTATGCCATCCCATTTTTTATCTAATTTGGCAGACTGTATGCCTATACTGTGCTCTATATATACCCTTAAGCCCATAGGTATCAAATTATGTTTGAGATATTGTCCCAAAGTGATAGCATGCCATTCTAATTTGCAGTCTTTATAGCATACATTTTTCACTTTCTGAGCCATATATTTGGCATCGTCAAAAGAGGCATTTGTAAAATCCCCATCACCTCTAAGTTGTCCCAGCAAACATTCTTTTTCTGCTTCAGAAAATAATGCAAACTGAAATGCCTCCATAATGGAAAATTTCTATAAATGCCTCCCTGAGTCCCTTGTATTGTAATCCCAGAATGGCACACCATGAATGGAATATAAATCTTGGTGTGTGTAAGAAGGAAAAATGATTTATATTTCTACCTTACATAAAAAACAACGAATACAAAAAAGAGCTATTATATGATGTGACGGTTACTGAATATTAATTTAAAAGCCTAATGTACCATTATTAAGTACTACATGGATTATAACATCAAACCTGATATTCATGCAGTTCTTAGATATTTTCTCTTTTACATTCGTCTTTCTTCAATGATGCAGTTTCCGTGGCTTAGGTGTCTCACACAACACACCTGTGAATAAGAAAATGTCCAAGCATCTTGAAAAAACCAAGATGTCTGATGGGAAATGCTTTTCTCAAGCTTGACCTATGCTGCCACCCATATGTGAGTAATCAGCTGGAAAAAAGTCTCTACACAAAAAAGTCATTTGGGGGTGCAATCGAATAACGGTGGACAGCACTGTAATTCTTCTCCAAAATAAACTTTATTCATATTTCGTTAAGGCCCATTACTCAACGTTTTACCTACACCATGTAGGCTTCATTGGGAAGTGCCTCTTAATATTCTATTAAATATACAAATATACAAATCGCTAGTTAAACAGCTGGCACTGGCTCTCCTCATCCTATATTCTGTAATAGGCATATGCTTGTTTGAAACAAAAAAAATTTGGAAGGAAAATAGTCAAAGATTTCTTCAGCATTAGCTAATATATATGGGGTACCCAGTCCCTATATTTTAAATAGTTATTTTTTTTAAAGTTGTGCTGCATGCTGGCTTTTGTCCTGCGTAAAGATTTTCAGAGTGTTCATGAGGTTATAAACTGTTAAATATTTATGCTACACAATGATTTTTGTGCATAGTGACAGTTTTCAAAATATTCATGAGGTATAAAGTATTTCTTAAAATCTTCATGCTGCACTGTGGTTATCTTGCTTTGTGCCAATTTTTGCAATCTTCATGAGGACATAAAGTATTTGCTAGAATCTTCATGCTGCAAGATGCTTCAAAAGTCTACATGCTGTTCAACAGTTTTCAAAATCTACGTGCTGCACACTGGTTTTTAATATTCACATATCAATCCTTTATGAAGGTTTTGAAAATATATGTGTTGTGAGGAGATTTTGACAATCTGTGTGCTTCCTGAAGGTTTTCAAAATCTACGTGCTGTAGAAAGATATTCATTTTGAAAACATACGCGCTGTGCAAAGTGCTTTAATCATCTAGCAGAAACTCTAATGTGATATAATGTTTTAAGTACTTAAATGTTAAGGATGATATTTTATTGTTTGTGACAGAGGGTATCACTGGATACACAATGGACCCTGTGCATCACCAGGCTCAATATGCACTACAAAGGGTGTGTGCCAAGATGCCCAAGTCCATGTCATGCACCCTTCACCAGCTGGATATGCAGGACTGGGATTCACTATCTGTGGCTGGACTGATGTGTGGCTCTGTACTTCTGTGCAAGGTGTGTTGCCGCCTGGGGGGAGGGTGGCTGAACTCGGTTGAATTACCAGCTTTCAGTGCAAAGGCACAAATGGTCCCATGGCCTGTGGGAGCAGGGGGTTATGGTACAGTTCACAGAAGAATTGCTGTGTCCTCCTCAGCAGAAGTACTTCTGGCTTTTCATGGAATAGTAAGGACCCTATGAGAAGTATGTTAGGAGTCATACCCTGCTTTCTGTATGGTTTTGAAGACCATGTGTAAATGAAGTTACTACACAAACTTCTTCAAAAGTAAAAAAAAAATAATGGCTAAAAACTATGTTAATGCTCATTAAGATTGCTACCACATGACACTCAAACTCCAAAATGGTTGGAAGCAAACTTTCAGTGTTGTGAACACAATGCCAACAAAGTTTGGAAATGTAATATTAGGGTTGTCATGCCTAGTCCCACCCACCCTACCATGTCTACTGCCCTTATGAACCAAAGAAAGTCTACAGGTACAGAACCAAGTATCAAGGGTATGGTACCTCATACAGGGTCAACTTATTCAAAATTGTTATATAGCAACCCTAATCCCCCCCACCCCCTCTTAAATTAAAATTCTTAACATAAAACTGCATACTCAGCCCTAATAATAGTTAATACACCAGTTAGGGTTCAACTTAAAGCAACAAAAGTAGGGAAATGTGACATTAGGGTTACCAACACTAACCCCCCCAAGAAGCAAAATGACAAGCCCACACAGAACTGTTTCCAGGTGACACAAATACAATAGCACTAATGTGCTACCTGTGTGGATTTATGTCTGCAGCATATCTTGCTGCTGCAAATAAAAATCCAGGATACTCAAGTCACAAAAGTACTTCTGTGTGCAGATTCACAGGCCCCTGCAGCCACAGATATACATCAGTAATACCCAAATTACAAGAGGTTTTTTATTTGCAGAAGTGCAGACCTGTAAGGGGCCAGCACTTTTGTAGCCACAGGTACTCATGCACACTGTAAGACATACACACACTTGATGGGCCTGTACTTCTGCAGCTACAGGTATAAGACACATACACTGACATCTGGCTGTAGAAGCATGGGAGTCATAAAATCCATGATACCAAAATTGCAACTGTATTTCTGTCTGCAAAATCCCAGGCCCCTGAGTGACTTGCACCTCTTCAGCCTCAAGTGTAAGACATACACACTGACTTCTGGCTCCAAAAGGGCAGACCCCTGTGGGGGCTGCCACTACAAAGATGGAAGTACTGTTACAATGTGGGTATCATGGTTTCAACACTGGATGTAGAAACTGATCACAGGAGTTGCAGGTTTCCAGATGCAAAAATTGCAGCAGTACTTCTGTCTGCAGATGCGCATGCCATTGAAGGGCCTACTCCTCTTTAGCCACAGGTATAAGACATACACACTGACTTGGGCCTGCAGAGGCACAAGCCCCCTGTGGGGCCTGCAGCTATGTAGACAGAAGTAGTGTTGCAATGTGGGTATCATGGTTTCAGCAGCAGATCTAGAAATTGTTTGAGGTGGTAGCAGAGTTTCAGAGACACAGCTACATGTAGAAAGTACGTTGTAGTGGACCATGCTATGTAGTGAGGTACCTCATACAGTGTGCATGAGTACCTCTTTCTGCAGAAATGCAGACCCCATGGGGCCTTCTGTCTGCAAAGCATATTGTATGACATACACATAAAAGTATGACTGCATAAGCACTGACCCCCTGCAGCTGCAGATAGCACTCCATGAAGGTAGCACCTCAGTGCTACTACATTTTTGTCCTCTGGAAACACTTACATGTTGTTTTTCTTACCTGATGATGGCTGCCTGTGGTTGGTTGTGTGGGCTTGTCCTTTTGCTGCTTGAGGTTGGGGAGCTGGGTTTGAAACCCTAATGCCACATTTCTCTACTTTTGTTGCTGTAAGTCGAACTCTAACTATTGCATTAATGCAGTTTTTTTGCAAATAAATTCCTTTCTTTTTGAGATAGTGGAATTGTATCCTCATTCACGCAGGTCCCTTTGAGATCTGCATTAACAGATCTGTCTGGCTTCCATGCTTCTACAGATGCAGACGTGCAGGGCCCTTTGAACCCTGCAGCAAATGTAGAGTCCATTGGAATGTGGAAGCATAGAACCCTCTGGGCCCTGCACTTCCATGTAGCTACAGATGTAGGCACACCAAGTGAGGAGTGTGTCTAGGTGCAGAAGTGCATGTCCCTGTGAGCCCTGCATTTCTGTGCCAAGTGAGGAGTTCATCAGTTGTGGAAGCAAATGGCTTTCCAGGTCATTGACTTCTGTGTGTCTGCAGATGTGCAGATGTGGATGCATAGGGCCCATATGTTGAGTCTATTAGGATGCAGAAGCACAAAAAATATTTTAACTTTCAGTCATAACTTGGTCATTTCACCATATTTTCACACCAAATCTTCACCACCTTCTTACAACCCCTCCTCATGAACCCGGTGTATGGAAATGTTCAAATCCCCACTGAAATGTCATTTTGTGCCATAGGTGCAAAATCACGTTTTGGCCAGGATTTGAAAAATGACAGCTGTCATATTCATGAGGTGGTGTGTAAAAATAGATATGTTGAAAATTTGGAGTAAAACTATTGAAAATTACCAAACTTATGAATGAGCATAGAAAAATTCCATTGCATGTTCATAACTTTGTTGTCTTTTATTC
The DNA here is from genome assembly GCA_016271365.2 of Neoceratodus forsteri. Lineage (NCBI taxonomy): Eukaryota > Metazoa > Chordata > Ceratodontiformes > Ceratodontidae > Neoceratodus > Neoceratodus forsteri. The sequence continues at coordinate 558,740,449 of CM057452.1, read as the reverse complement.
TCTCCTCTCTGACCAGGCCCTCCTTCACACCTGCTCCCCCAACCCCATCACCTGGCTTCTCATGGACTTACCATCTGCTCCATCTTTCACTTGTCTCACCCCTCCGAGGCTTGGAGCGGTGGCAGGCCAAGCCTCTCACCACATGAACCAGGTCCCAGATTGGATGAGTGCCACATCACTGGTGCAGGGCCTACAGAGAGCCAGTGCTCATCCTGCTTGGATGAGGCATTTTTCCATTTTCTGATTCTCCTTCCCTCAGGATACAGGCAGTGTGGTGTACATGCACATGCACACAACCAGGCTTAGTGTGTGGCACCAGTCTGCATCCTTCCCCCTGCTACACTTGTCTGACTGCACTACCACCTTTGATCACCCAGGTGGCAGTGCAGCAGCAGAGCTGGCTCCCACCCTCCCCAAAGGAGGAGAATGTCCTCTTCAACACTCGATGCTCCTCCCATCTGGCCATCCCCCGACACCCTGTGCTCGTTTATGAACATGGGTCACCATCATTGTGAGCAGCAGCATTACCACTCCACCAGTGGGCCAGCTGAACTTTGTTGTTGTTTAATATTTTGACCCCACGTTTTTAACATAGCCATGTTATTACCCCATCTCATGAACTGGGTAGATGAAAATTCTCAAATCCTGACCAAAACATAATTTTATGCCACAATTGTGAAAACACAGTTTGGCCTGGATTTGAAAAATCAGAGCTGTCATGTTCATGAGGTGGTATGAAAAAAACTGCTATGTTGAAAATCTGGGGTCAAAATATTGAAAATTACCAAAGCTATGAGTGTGGATTAAAAAATATCAGTGTACTATACTAACTTTGTTGTATTTTAATATTTTTGCCCCATATTTTCAACACAATCTTCTTATGAACCCACCTCATGAACAAGGTGGATGTCATTTTCTAATCCAGCCAAAAAGGTGATTTTGTGCAGAAACCACAAAATCACCTTTTGTGATGGATTTGCTTAATTTCACTGCCATTTGTTATGAGGTGGGGTCCCAAAAAGGTCATGTTGAAAATGTTGTGTACAAATGTCAAAAACGACAAAGTTATGAATAAAAGTTCAAACCCCATTGAAATATAATAAACCACACTTACCTTTCATTCTCATATTGCAGTCTCTGGTTCCATCAGCAAGACATGTCTTCCATTGGAGAGTGGATCTACATTGTGGGACATATTTAGGTGAGTGAGGGTGTGTGTGTGGGGTAGTGGATGCAAAGTGGGATGGGTGGGGTGCTGGGGTCAGATCCCTGATGGACTGTTTTCTTTTTTTCATGTTACAAAAAAAAGATCAATGAGGGGCAGTTGTCTTTATTGTAGGGGAATAGAAGCTGACACTGGGGGCTAGGCACCCCAGTGTTGGTATGATCTTTGGTGGAACTGGGGGTGGGCACCCTGGTGCCATCAACTATTTTTGGGGGAGGGGTGATCTGGAGGAAAGGGGGTTGAAAGAAGCAGTACTGGGGATGAGAACCCAGTCTGTTATTATTTTATTATATTAAGAAGGAGGAGGAGCAGGTGACCTTGAGGGGAGGGGGAAGAGAAGTGGTACTGGGGGTGGGCACCCCACTCGGCTTACTAGTTAAAAAAGGCATGGGGGCAGTGGCCTGGAGGGGAGGCTGGAGAAAAATCATTACAGTTAGTGGACACACTGTCTGCTAAAAAAACAGAAAAAATAGATAGATAGATAGATAGATAGATAGATAGATAGATAGATAGATAGACAGACAGACAGACAGACAGACAGACAGAAAGACAGACAGACAGATAGATAGATAAAGATAAACAGAAAGCTCGACATATAGATAGATAGACAGAGAGAAAGATTAGATAGACATAAAGATAGACAGGCACAGTTAGATAGATAGATAGATAGATAGATAGATAGATAGATAGATAGATAGACCGACAGACAGACAGACAGACAGACAGACAGACAGATAGATAGATAGATAGATAGATAGATAGATAGCTAGATAGATAGATAGATAGTTTAGATAGATTAGATTCATAGACAGACCGACAAACAGATAGATATAGATAAAGTGAGAGATAGAGAGAGAGAGACAGATCAGAGCATCGGTGGCTCACTGCTCTAATTTAATTTATCTATCTATCTATCTATCTATCTATCTATCTGTCTGTCTGTCTGTCTATCTATCTATCTATCTATTTTTCTTAAATGAACTGGCGTGCCTACCCCCAGTACTGCTTCTTTCACCCCTCCCATCCAGGTTGTCTACCCCAATGTTTTTTTCTTAAACTAGTAAGCAGACTGGGGTGCCCAATCCCAGCATTGCTTCTCTTGTCCCACTCCCCTCCAGGTCACTCACACCTTTCCTTTAACTCTATTTACATGGCAGCACCGGGCTGCTCACCCCTTGGGCCACTGAAGATCATCCTGGCACTGGGTTGCCCAGTCCCCATTGTCAGCTATGGTCCCCCAACATTAAAGAAAACAATGTCTTATTGATCTTTTTTCTTCTAACCTGAAAATAAAAAATAAAATGGTCCATCAGAGATCTTCCCCCACACCCACACACACCCCACCCTGACACCCCACTCAGTATCCACCAGCCCACACACACACACACACACATACCCTCACTCACCTGAACATGCCCCACAATGTAGATCCATTCTTTAATGGAAGACACATCTTGCTGCTGGAACCAGCAACTGTGATAGGAGAAAATAAGGTAAGTGCATTATGAATAAAAGTTCAAACTCCATTGAAATACAGTAAACCCCACATAAATTATTTTCTCATATCACAGCTGCTGGTTCCAGCAGCAAGATGTGTTTTAGTTAGAAGCAGATGTATGTCATGGGATATGTTCAGATGAGTGAGGTGTGTGGGGAGTGTGTAAGGTGGTGGTGCTGACTGGGGGAGGGCAGGTGGGTGTATGGGGAGATCACTTATGGACCAGTTTCTTTTCAGGTTAGAAAAAGATCAATGAGGCTTGATTTTTTATTGTAGGGGCCATATAAGACAATGGGGATTACATAGAAACATAGAAACATAGACTTTGACGGCAGATAAAGACTGCTTGGCCCATCTAGTCTACCCATTTCCCTACCTACAGGATAGGCCACAGATTCCTAGTTAACCAACAGCCTATTTCTTCCTACCCCCCACAAGAATTGCCTTATGTCTGTCCCATGCATTCTTGAATTCTCCCACAGTTTTAGACCCCACAACCTCCTCAGGAAGGCTGTTCCATGCATCCACTACCCTCTCGGTGAAATAATACTTCCTCACATTGCCCCTGAACCGCCCCTCCTCTATCTTTAAATTGTGTCACCTTGTTCTTGCATGTCTCTTTTTCTGAAAGATGCTACCCTCTTGGACTTTGTTGATTCCACTGAGGTACTTAAAAGTTTCTATCATGTCCCCCCTTCCTTCTTTCCTCAAGGGTATACATATTAAGCTCCTTTAGTCTCTCCTCATATGGCTTCTCTTGCAGACCCTGGGCACCTCACTGTCAGGATGATCTTTAGTGGCACCAGGGGTGAGCAATCCAGTGCTGGCACATATATAAAATTATTGGAAGGGGAGGCAGGTGACCTGGAGGGGAAAATACATTTTACTGGGGTGGGCACCCCAGTCTGTTTAAGACAAACATAACAATATATAGATTAGATAGATAGATAGATAGATAGATAGATAGATAGATAGATAGACAGATAGACAGACAGACAGACAGACAGACAGACAGACAGACAGACAGATAGATAGATAGATAGATAGATAGATAGATAGATAGATAGATAGATAGATAGATAGATAGATAGATAGATTTGTGATGAGTGGAGGCCAAGAGGGTATGTGGAGGGGGGTGGTCAGATCAATGATGGACCATTTCCTTTTTTTAGCTTAAAATGATCAACAAGGGATGATTTTCTTTATTGTAGGGTGCCAGAAGCTGACACTAGGGATAGGGCACCCCATTATTGAGATGAGTTTCAGCAGCACCAGGGTGGGCATCCTGGTGGCACCACATATATTAAACAATAGGGATTGGGTGACCTGGAAGGGAAGGGACAAGGGAAGTGGTACTGGGAGTGGGCATCCTTGTCTGATTACTATTTAAAAAAATAACTTTGGATGGCAGGTTACCTGGGGTGGAGGGGGGAAAGAAGAAGTACTCGGGTGGGCACCTCAGCCTGCAAAACAAAATGATAGGATAGATAGCTAGCTAGATAGATAGATAGATAGATAGATAGACAGACAGACAGACAGATAGATAGCCAGCCAGATAGAGATAGCTAGCTAGATAGATAGATAGATAGAGAATGAGTGAGTGAGAGACAGAGAGTCAGACAGATCAGGGGATCGGTGACTCACTGTTCTGATTGAAGTTGGTATCACGACTTCAGCTTCAACTTCACATTTCAAGAAAGTCCCGATGTTCTCATACTGAGAATGTTGATGAACATGTTGTGGGATATGTTCAGGTGAGTGAGCATATATATATATATATATGTGTGTGTGTGTGTGTGGTGGTGGTGCTGAGTGGGGGGTTGGGTGGGGTGTGTGGGGGGTCAGATTGCCAATGGACCATTTTTTTCAGCTTAAAAAAGATCAGTGAGGGATTGTTTTCTTTATTGTATGGGGACAGAAGTTGACACTAAGGATTGAGCACCCCACTGCCAGGGTGCTCTTCGGAGGCACCACATAAATTAAACAAAGGGGGCAGGTGACCTGGAGAGGAGGGGGCAAGAGGAGTGGTCCTGTGAGTGGGCACCTGGTCCACTTATACTTAAAACATAGAGGAGGGAAGTGACCTGTAGGGGAGTGGGGAGAAAGAAGTGGTACTAGGAGTGGGCACCCAGGTCAGCTTATGAAAAAAACCCTAAATTGATTAGATAGATAGATAGATAGATAGACAGGCAGACAGGCAGATGGACAGACACTGGACAGTTCTTTTATGAGATCTCAGGAAAGAACAATAGTTATTTTATATGACCTCACAACAGAACTGTGAAAAAAATTAAGTCCCACCATCTTCTTTCATGAACTGACCTTCTTTCATGAGTTCTTTTATGACACATGAAAGAAGAAGGTTGGATCATTAAAAAGATGGTGGAACTTAAGGTTATTTTCATAGTTCTTTCTTGAGCAGAACTTCATCTTTCATGAGTCAAGAAAGAACTCATGAAAGAAGGTCAGCTCGTGAAAGAAGATGATGGGACATTGTTTTTTTATAGCTCTTTCATCAGCTGACCTTTTTGTTTCACGAATCACAAAAGAAGTCATGAAAGAAGAAGGTTGGCTCACAAAAGAAGATGGTGGGATTTAGTTTTTTTTCATAGTTCTTTTATGAGTCAACCTTCATCTTTCATGACTCACAAAAGAAGGTTGGCTCACAAAAGAACTATGAAAAAGAAAACTAACCTCTACCATCTTATTTTGTGAGCTGAGATTCTTCTTTCATGAGACCCACAAAAGAAGAATTTTGGCTCATGAAAGAAGGATTGAGACCCCCTCACAAAACCTTCCAGCTAGGATTTTAGGGATGTCTCAGAATGACATTTCAGGGTCTTTAAAAAAAACAAACACCAAATTCTAGCTAAACGGGCCCATTTAGCTAGAGTCATGTGTTTGTTTCTCTCCAGGGCATCATTTTTATGGGTTTTGAATTTTTGTTTTATTTGCCATATGAAAGAATAATTTTTTCTCATAAAAGAAGAATTTTGGATCATGAAAGAAGATTCTTCTTTCATGAGAAAAAAACTAAGGGTGGGATATTCAGACTGCTCCAGGCAGGGGCGCAAGCCTGGGTGCAGTGCAACTGGGATGCACCATGGCATGGGCTGGGCGATATTCAATGGTGCTGCACCATGGCCCAGCATCATTGAATATGGCACTGGAGGCACCTGCACTGCACACGGTGCAATGGCACTGAGCCAGCACAAATGGCAGGTGAGGAGCAAGAGGCTGCACCAGCGTAAGTGCTAGGTGCAGCAAGAGCAATATTCAGACTTGAGCATGCAAATGAGGCCATTATGTATGCAAGGCACAAATGGGGCCATTTGCATGTCATTATGGCCCCATTTGCCTGCGGTACACCGATCCCCGGTGACTTGTGCCTGGTGCCCTGCCAGGCTGCAGCTGTCAGGGATTGACACCCCCTGCCCCTCGGCGGGCAACATGCCCCAACGCTCGATCATGGGCATAGTGGTAAAATATCCCAGGTGGTCCAGTGGACCCTTCCCCATCACCTGATCATGGGCATAATACATATATATCCCTGGTGGTCCAGTGGACCTGCTCCCCTGCTTGATCGTGGGCATAATATACATATATCCCTGGTGGTCCAGTGGACCTTACCACATCGCCCGATCACGGGCATAGTTAGAACAATCCCTGGTGGTCCAGTGGACCCGATTCCCTGCCTGATCATGGGCATTAAATGGAATTAAATTCCCTGGTGGTCCAGTGGACCCAATCCCCCTGCCAGATTGCGGGCATATGGTTAGAATTCCTGGTAGTCCAGTGGTACTCCCACCCCACCCTCCCACTGAGACCTTCCACCCTGCACCCCCACAGTCAGCGGCATGTGGCAGCTCCCTACATGCAAGCCGCCCAGCTGCCCACCGACTGACAGCATACAGTACAGCTGTATGCCTATTGGTCCACTGCATGGGCCAAAGGGAGTGCAGACCGTACTGTACTACACAGTCCTGAAATGTGAATGAACGGCCCTTTCTTTCTAAGCAGCCATGGATGCAGACATGCAGAACTCTCTGGGTGATGTGCCAGAAGAAGAATCCTCTTCACTACATGGTTACTTTTGTTTGACTATCATACTTCACTGTTGGCACGCTCTTAGATTTCACTACAACATCACAAAAGTGATTCTCAACAAAGTGAAAACGTTCATTAGCGGCAACACTTGAAAGTGAAATATTTGGTAGCAAAAAATGCAAACTTGAATATAATATCTAATAACTTCTAAGTGGCAGGGCAGTGTGATAAAGCAGTAGGTAAGGCCAGTGGGATGCTGGGATACATAGGGAGAGGTATCTCCAGCAGGAGGAGGGAGGTGATGTTGCCACCATATCACTTACTGTGAATGGAACCACACCTGGACTATTTTGTCCCATTCTGGAGGCTGAACCTCATAAAGACATAGACAGGGTAGAGCCAGTCCAGAGAAGGGCAACTAAAATGGTGCAGGGGTTGCACCAAAAGCCCTATGATGGGAGACTGATGTATCTCAACATGCACATCCTGGAAGACAGGAGAGTGAGAGGGAACATGATGGACCACAAGTACCTAATGAGGGTGAACTGGGTGCAGGAGGGGAGCCTCTTTCAAATGAGTAAGAGAACCAGAACCAGGGGATATGCAATGAAGCTGGATGGGGGACGTTTAGGAGGAATGTGAGGAAATACTACTTCACCATAAGTGTGGTGGATACCTGGAATGGATATAGTACAAGATCCGGACACACAAAATGCAGATACCCCAAATCCCTATGGTCACAATCCCAGAGGTATGACACTACCACCAGCTCAGCTCCTGATACTGTTCTGCAGGGCACTCTGCTCCCCACACACCACATAAAATATATATCAGCACTTCAGGGTTCCCATACTGTGGGGAATGCAGCTGTCAGAAGGTCTGCCGTACCACTGGGATTAGGTTTTATGTGATAATGGTGAAAGTCTAAAGGCGATTGCCATTATCAAGAAGTCAAGCATGGCGAAAACATTTTCGGCAGTCTGACACCTCAGCACACAGCCAAACGGCACCAGGGACTTAGTTTTTCACGTTTTCAGAAGGTGCCTCTACACCTTCAGCCTCCACATCCCCATTAAAGAATTCTCAACTCCAGGGGTGCATGTCGGGGTAAAAATATAAAAATAAAAGGTTCGGGCCAGGTGCAATAAAAATGCAACAGCTAGGCTGGCCCAGTGGCGCTGAGGGTTGAGGCACTGGATGCCATACCTCGCGCTGAGCTGGTGACCGGGGTTCTGGAATGAGCCCGGGCCACTGGGGGTCAGCAGGGGAAGGAGAGGATTGAGCATCCATTGGACAGCTCTTCTCTCCCAGGAGGGAGGGGGGTCTGTGCTTGGCGCTTGACTGGCCTCTGTTGGAAGCTGGGGGCTGGGCAAGCATAGAGCAATACTTGGGGATGGGGAGTGGTGATGTCGGTGGTGATGCCATGATGTCAGGGTGCGTGCCACTCCTCCAGGAAAAAGGGAAAATTGGTGACTGGTCTCCTAGATGACGGAGCACCAATAGAGACCCTGATTGCCTTCACCTGCTTGTTGACCCAACGAGTCCAATGATAAGTTGATTGTCTCGGGGTGAATCTGTGCTGCCCCGTACCAACCTGGGGGGTACAGCCATGGCTCCATGGGGACTCGATGGAGAACCGGGTAGGTTGTGGTGTGGGGACAATGTGTGTGTCTCCTGAAGGAGTGGAGACTGGTCGCTGGGTAAAGGAGCATAAAGTGTATAAAAAAAAAAATGCAGCAGCACCTGCACCTGAACCCTGTACCTTGCAGACTGGTGAAAGCAATGCACCCACCTCACCATGGGGTTGGCTCAGCAGCCACTGCAGCACAACCACTCACATCCCCTCACTATGCATGCTTGCTTCCCCCCTGTGTGCGTATGTATAGTGACATCCTGTCGCTATACTCACTGACCCCCCCAACCAGCCACCCCACCCTACCATGAGGGATTTGCTGGGGGAGTGGGTCGCCATTATTCCTTTCCCCATTGAGTTCCCCAATTAGACCAAAGTAGTAGACCAGGGAGGGGCTGTGGACATGGCCTACCTAGACTTTAGCAAGGCATTTGACACAGTCCCACACAAAAGATTAATAGTCAAATTAACCAGCCTGGGAGTGGGTCCCAGGGTGGTAGCCTGGGTAAAACATTGGCTGCACAACAGGACACAGAAGGTAATTATAAATGGAGTCCACTCTGAAGAAAGAGAGGTTACTAGTGGGGTACCGCAGGGTTCAGTATTGGGTCCAGTCCTTTTTAATGTCTTCATCAGTGACATTGCAGAGGGACTGGAAGGAAAAGTATGCCTTTTTTTGCAGATGACACAAAGATCTGCAACAGGGTTGATACACAAGGAGGCATGGAAAGGATGAAAAGGGACTTGGCAAGGTTGGAGGAATGGTCAGAAGTATGGCAGCTAGGATTCAATGCAAAGAAGTGCAAAATAATGCACCTGGGAAACAAGAACCCAGGGGAAGAATACACAATGGGTGGGGAGGTAGTAACAACAACAAAAAAGGAAAGGGACCTGGGGGTAATCATATCAGATGACCTTAAGGTTAGCAAGCAATGTGAGAAGGCAGTAGGGAGGGCTGGGGTATACTGGGATGTATAGGGAGAGGCATCAGCAGCAGAAAACAGGAAGTTGTTATCCCTCTGTACAGACAGTTGGTGAGACCCCATCTGGAGTACTGTGTCCAGTTCTGGAGACCCCATCTCCGCAAGGACATGGACAGGATAGAGGTAGTCCAGAGGAGGGCAACTAAAATGGTGCAGGGTCTGCAAGAGAAGCCGTATGAGGAGAGACTAAAGGAGCTTAATATGTATACCCTTGAGGAAAGAAGGGAGGGGGGGACATGATAGAAACTTTTAAGTACCTCAGTGGAATCAACAAAGTCCAAGAGGGTAGCATCTTTCAGAAAAAAGAGACTTGCAAGAACAAGGGGACACAATTTAAAGATAGAAGGAGGGCGGTTCAGGGGCAATGTGAGGAAGTATTATTTCACAGAGAGGGTAGTGGATGCATGGAACAGCCTTTCTGAGGAGGTTGTGGGGTCTAAAACTGTGGGAGAATTCAAGAATGCATGGGACATATATAAGGCAATTCTTGTAGGGGGTAGGAAGAAATAGGCTGTTGGTTAACTAGGATCTACGGCCTATCCTGTAGGTAGGGAAATGGGCAGACTAGATGGGCCAAGTGGTCCTTATCTGCCATCAAAGTCTATGTTTCTATGTTTATATGTTTCAGTGCCCTCATCATGGGATACCTTGGGATTGTGGCCATTGGAATTTTGGTGTCAGGATTCTGGGTGTTGGGATTTTGCGTGCCAAGATCTTGTGTGGATACCAACTGGGATAGACCGCCAGAGGAAATGGTGGAGGAAAAACCAGTAGGGGACTTCAAGCGCACATTGGATAGACTTGGGAAATATTAGAAAATGGCCAGGGAGGAGGAAGAGTTACTAGAAACCAGCTAGGGTCCGTGGAGACAGACTAGGCAAGGACCATTTGGGCAGACTGGGTGAGCTAAGTGGTCCCTCTCTGTCAACAAATTCTATGTTTTTATGTTTCTGTTTCTAGTGTTAAACACAGAAACACAGACACACAGAATTTGACAGCAGATAAGGACCACTTGGCCCATCCAGTCTGTCCATTTCTCCTTACCTGCACTATTACATTGGACACACCTGATCTACAGCTCTTTCTCCCTTCCCCTTCCTTTCCCCTATGATTTCATTGTACTTATCCCATGTTTTCTTGAGCCCCATGACTGTTTTTGTCCCCACCACCTCTGCTGGAAGGCTGTTCCAGGAATCCACTACTCTTTCTGTGAAGAAGTACTTCCTCTCATCTCTCCTGAATCAGCCCCTCTCCAGCTTCATAGCATGTTCCCTTGTTCATGGGCACCTTTTCTTCTGCAAAATACTCCCCTCCAATACCATATTTACCCCCATGAGATATTTAAAGGTATCTATCATATTTCCCCTCTCGCTCTCCTCTGTTCCAGGGTGTACATATTGAGGTTCTTTAGTCTCTCCTCATAGGGCTTTTGATTCAGACCCTGCACCATTTTAGTTGCCCTCCTCTTGATCTCCTTCACTCTATGTCCTTTTGGAGATATGGTCTCCAGAACTGGACACTATACTCTAGGTGGGGTCTTACTGGGATCTATAGAGAGGTAACACTACCTCCCTCTTTCTGCTAGTAATATCCTACACTTCCATGGGCCCATGGACAGCCCCACAGAGTCTTGTCTTGGGGTCCTGTGCAACTGCATCAGTAGCTGCTACATAGCCAGATGGACTCTTCTCTTGGTGCAGGGTCCTGAGGGCCCTGCTTATCTGCATCTGTAGTTGCACCAAAGTACAGGACCCATAGACAGCCAAGGTACTGTACGTGCTTTAGTAAGTTTGAAGTTTCAAAATTATATAGGTTTTCAGTAACATGAGTTTCACTTGTATTTTTCACTACCAAATTTTTCACTACCACATCACAAAAATGATTATTTTTTTAAAGATTTAGTTCTTGTTTTTGTGTGTGTGACTTTTTAGTGCTCGTGAAAGGTGCTGGATTGATAGCACTGCCACCTGAAGTCCTCTATTGATCCACCTGACAGATACAGCACAGGCAACCACAGTGCAAGCTTCCCTACATCCCTACACAGACAAAAGCAATTCTGATTAAAGCGATTCTCACATTAGTGAAAGTATTTGTTAGTGAAAATTCTCTAAAGTGATTTTTGAGTGATGAAAGCAATTCGTGTTCATTGGTTTTCACTAACACAAAAATCCAGCTAACCTTAGAATGTTCATTTTTTGAACTGAACATACTCATTGAATGGAACAGTTTTTAACGGATATTCTAAAAACTATTTAATTTTGAAACTTCTGATTTGCAAAAGCATGTACATTGGAAAAAAAAGTAAGTTTCAGGTTTTAAGAAAAGAACATTTTACAGCTACAGGAGAGCCACTCCCCCCCAAAACAAAGCATGATTTAGGTGAATTTTAGCGTTTTACACTTCTGTAACTATGCCCCCAAACTGATTGACACAACATTTTCAGGATTTAGAGACCCTAGCCCAGACTCCACACCTACCAACTTTGGGGCAGATCCGTTGAATGGGTGCACAGTTATTAAGGTGCAAAAACTAAGGGTTAACATAGAAGTGCTTATTCAACCCTACTGTGCCAATAGCCTGTCTATTAGAGTTGAGAAAACACCTTAATGTTAAACTCCAATATTTGCACCTTAATAACTTTGCCTTCGTTCAACCAATTTACTTGAAATTTGGAAAGCACGGAGATGGTGATGGGATCTGTGGATTCTGAACATTTTATGACAATTGGTTCATGGGTTGGCAAAGTTACAGAGGGGCAAAACAAATCCCAAGTAACATAAATTAAGAACTTTTTTGCTCATTCATTACTCACTGGGGTATGTACTCATTCATCCCTTAGTCAGTGGCCAGCCACAGAAGTGAGCAGTGGGTTGAGACAGTCACCGGCTCCATTCAGGGATGGTTGGGGGGCGAGGGGTAGCACACTGCCGGGTGGGGTGGTGGGCCACTGGGCTATCAGGGTAATGGGTTGCATTGGGTAATATGGGGTTGAGGATCATGATGGGGGGTTGGGGGCCACTAGACTACCAGGGATATTTACAAACATTATGGAATAGGAGTCGGGGATCATGATGGGGGCACTAGACAACCAGGGGTACAATTCAACTCATTTTGACCTTGCATTTCTCCAGGAGGGGAGCACCGCATTACCATATGCTTTTTGTAAATGTCATTTAGCACCACACTACAGGTGGGGCATAAACCTGAAGTGTGGCGCTATTATTTTGAATATGCCGGTGCACTGGCATTCATTGCCACTCCCCTCACTCCCTCCCCTGAATTCACTAACTTTTAGCATTGGTGCTATCACACAGTGCCAACGTTATTAGGGCTTCTGAACATTGCAGCCTGGCACAAATTTGGCACTATTCCGGTGCAACAAATTTGCACCAGGTGCAAGGCTTCAAATATATGGCCCCAAATGTTCAACATAGCTATTTTTCAAACTACCTCATGAATGTGACAGCTATTGTTTTTCAAATCCTGGTTAACATGAGATTTCATACTTCTGGCACAAAATTACATTTTGTCCAGTACATAGATATATAGACAGTGTCAGCAGATAAGGGCCTATGGCCCACCCAGTCTGCCCATTTGAGCTTGTAAGTTCTCTTTATGTTTTCCTATAAGTCTGTTGCCCCTTACCCCCGACCTCCAGAATTCCTCTATGTCTATCCTATGCATTCTTAAATCCAGTGATTGTTTCAGCCCCCAACAATTCCTCTGGTAGGGTGTTCCACTTGTCCACCACCCGTTCTGTGAAGAAATTCTTCCTCACGTTTCCTCTGAATCGTCCTTCCTCCAGTATGTTATTAAATGACATCTGCCAGGTTCAGAAGGAGGGGTCATAAAATATCTCTGTTGAAAATGTGGGGTCAAATGACACAAAAAAATTATGATGCAATTTTGTTTGCAGAGATGTCCCTTGGCCCAGTGGGGATCTCATTGCCTTCCCATGCCAGTGACCTGAGTTCGGGTGTGAGCTCAGTGAGCCTGCTTAATGGGCCAAGGCTGATGGGGGAAGGTTCTGCAGCATGTGGCACTAGCCCCAGCCTGGGGAGGGATGGAGCAGTGTTCTGGCATGCACATGACACCCTGTGGTGGGCTGGGAATCCTTCATTCACAAGCATGTCGAGGTCTGATGGGCCTATGCACTGGGTCAGGACTATCTTCAGTATTCTATTTATTTCAGTTTGTGTAGGTCCCAAAGGAACTTGCACAAATGAGGTTAGGATTCCACTATCAGAGAAAAATGGAAATTAATTGCAAAAAATTATGTTAATGCAAATATTAGGGTTACAGAACACAAAACACACAAAGTACGGAAAATAAAAATATTAGGGAATTGAGTCTCCAGAGTATTGATGAATCAGTGGTGGAGTCTTACTTGGGGTTGTCTACCCTAATGCCAACCCCTCACCACCCCTTCCCATTGCCTCCTGTCTGAATCACAAAGTACAACTCCAAGCCAGTGCCTCAGAGTCATACACTCTTCAAAGGTACAGTAGATAAGTATGGCTCGCCACATATTTGCAAGCAGAATCTGTCATTGCTTTCTTCAGACAGGGCCCTGTGTGAAGAAAAGGGATCACATATGACCTTGTTTGCTATGGTTAGGGGGTGGGAATTAGGGCTGACACCCCCAAGGATGACCTCACCAATGATTTGTCAATACTCCAGAGACTCAATACCCTAATGTTTTTCACTTCCCAACTCTATGTGCAATGCATTCTTCAACCCTAATGTCTGCGTTAACATAGTTTTTTGCAATCAATGTATATCAAATGGGAATAGGAGTGCAGAAGCACCTCTGTAGCTAGGATTGAGTAGGATGTTTAATGTTAAGCCCCTAACTTTGCACCTTAATAGTTTCACCCCCATTCGATGGAATTGCACAAAATTTTTGCTTGTGCTGTCTGGGGGGCAATGTCTCTTTATTTGGCAAGTTTTGTGATGTCTGCTTGTCCAGAATCTGACATCTGAATAAGGCAAAAAGCGGAAAAATCAGGGATTTTTGTTGCTTTTTTACTCTAACCTACAGTCCAGACAGTTGGAATTTTGTTCTGAAATTCTCAGCGTAGAAGCGGCTTGCCCCCAAATGCCTTATTTTGGTTTGGTGAAAAAATATGAATCTGTTCCTGAGTTATAAGGATTTGAACTTTCAGTTCTGAGTATCTAAAAAAGGGCGTTTTATTTATATGTCTGGTATATGTATCAATTAACCCTTAAGCTGCTGACAGAATTAGAACCTTTAGGAATTCTGGACTGATATATCAGTCCACGGCACAGCAAGGGTTAACAAACCCCTTTTCCCATCACTATTCTCTGCTCTCATGCCCTATGTACAATTAGCATTTTGGTTCTGTTGCCACACGTATCAATTAACAAACCCTATTTCCCATCACAAACCTCTGCTTTCATGCCCCTAATGCTACAGTTTCCATAAATATGTTGAGCAATCATACCTTTCTACCAAAAGCTGCAGATCGATCAATCTATCTAATCTATCTATCTATCTATCTAATATAAAATGCTGTAAAATTTATATTCATGTTGATCACAAAAGCTTCAGAGCTGACAATGGAGAAGGGGAGAGGGTTCAACAAAAGGGAAGATGATAAAGAAAAAAAAACATGGTGGATTACAAAGTTTCAGGGTCAGCCTTTAGGCAAGGGGATGGGTGGAATCAGTGCAAGTTACATTCAGTTTTTAGGTTCCTACTTAATAAAACTCTTTCAGCACCAGTGACATGATTTATATAGGTGGGCATTTTCATCTCAGCTCTGCAGTGAAGGATGGCCAGTCTCTCCAATGATTTTTATGGCTTGGAATGTTACTGTCTGAGCAGCATTTTTGTTTGACTGTGGATCAAATGCCAAGCTACACTGCACCAGGTTCCCAGATCATATTTGATATTGGTTGTCAAGTGCCAGGCACCTATGGCAATCCTCTTCCCATGCAACATTCACCCGCAACCATGTCAGGTCATCATGCTTCCCCCCCCCGCAGGGGACACATTGCCCACCTATTGCCATCAGAAATATAAATTCACACAACACTGCCATGGCTCAGCAGCGTTCTACTACATCAGCTCTTAACAACACAAACACAGCTGCAGATCGGAAATGAGCACCCCTGAAAGGGACAGACACAACAGAGATGTAGCTTGGCAGCTATATCCTTAATTCTGAGGGGAACAGAAACAACACAGCCACAGTGATCTAATGCCCCCCCCCCCATAAACCAGATACTGCTGCCAGGATGGCCACTCCTCCCTCCCACACCATATGGCCTGCTCAGCGCTACAGCTATCCCCCACAAACCATACAGCTGTGGCTCAGCAGTGATCTCTTCCACTCCTCCATAGCAAAGAAAGAGGAAGTAAAACCAGTCTACCAGCGTTCAAAACTGAAGGCTTTGTATGAGAGTAGGGTCACTCTTTGAGCTACCAGTTCAGTAGCACAACAGTTTGGAGGGCAGTGCATGACAAGCCATACAGTGCCTCATTTGTGAAATCAATTTTCTGCTTGAAATTGGCATTGGCCAGCAGCAGAATGTCCTCCTGATAAATGCATACCTCTCAACCGTCCCACATTACGAGGAACAGTTCCTCATTTTACTTCACAAAAGCTCACTGTTCCACATTGTGAGGCCTTGTTCCACATTCAGTGCTATGAGTTTAAAGCAAAAATCCATAGTAAAAGATGCAAAAAATATATTATTCAATTAATAATAGACATTCTGAACATAAAGGAAATCATTTTAATAGTGTTCTGAGCCTCTTAGGTGAAGATCTGATTAAGTGTTCCACATTTGGGGACAAAAGGTTGAGAGGTATGGATAAGTGATATCACAGCTGCATCAGGGCACCAGAGTGTGTGAGTGCTTCTCAGCTCAAATAAGTAAGAAGATAATGTTTCTGTTTAGTATACTAAGTATTCTGTCACCTAGCCTCCACCCCCCAACATCCATTTGGGCCTTTACAAACATGCCAGCATAGTCTCTACTCTCTTCTAAAATTAGCTGCCCTTGATGAAACCTACCATTGCAGCATGTTTT
The DNA here is from genome assembly GCA_016271365.2 of Neoceratodus forsteri. Taxonomy (NCBI): domain Eukaryota; kingdom Metazoa; phylum Chordata; order Ceratodontiformes; family Ceratodontidae; genus Neoceratodus; species Neoceratodus forsteri. Next base: position 558,724,004 of record CM057452.1, on the reverse strand, counting down.
TAAAACTTGATTCACCCCATCTCTCTCTTTCTGTCTCTCTCCCCAGCCCGAACACTTGCATTGCCTGTTACTAAAATGAGAGTTGATCCCTGCATCTCACTATCCTAGTCCTAAAACATGCACATGTTTTTCTTATTTGTTAAGCATGACACTGCATGTGTTGTTGCTACTGAATGAAGATGGTCCCTTCTCATTAGCAGTTTTACCAGTTCTGTCAGTATTCATTTTTGCACTGCTGGTGTCCCACCCACCCCCACCGATACAGCACTAATACTGTGGATCCAATATTAATTTAGCATTTGTTTACATATAATAATGGTATGTACTCTAGCACAGACTATTTTAGGAGCTTGTTGCAACTTTACCACTTCCATGGTCAATAACATCACCACCGCATTCACAGTTTTATCATCTATGAAAATTTTTGTTTTATCAGACAGACATATTCAGTGCCATTCCAGTCACCCCTCCTCATTCATATGGATGCAGGTTTATTACTATACATGTGCCAATGGCCTGTAGCAATGACTAGGACAGTAGTAGTGCAAACAGTAAGGAATGTAATATAAAGTTAAATCATTTATACCCTCTCTGTTTCAGTGTCTCCTTGCTGTACGAAATGCCATTTTTTGGGGGTGCACCTGCACATTAATAATTTTGAATTAGCTAGATTTTTACTTGCTCTACAAAGGTAATTTAATAGAGACTTATTTCTTATTTGCGTCTCTATACAATATCCGTATAAGCTGTGTGTGCCTGTTTTTTGTAAATTGTTTGTGAATAAGTTCACTTTTCTTTGCTGGCAGTTTGTGTCTCCACACTCCACAGTAGGTACTGGGAGCCAACAATAAATGAACAGTTGCTATAGTGCTGAAGAGGGGAGGTAACAAGAGAAACACTGGCACCCAGGCACAAGCCATTGATTTTATGTCAAAATGGTGCTGACAAATGACAGCACTTTCAAAACAGCCTGAATCAAAAAAACTAAGTGCACTACAGTATGCTTCAAAATCAGCAATCATACATTTACTTTTTACTTGTTCTACAGGGGCTCCCACCACCCCACAACAATTTATAGAACTAACTTGGGGGGCTGATGTTGGGGAAAGTTGAAACTTTCGGAGGGGGGATATTCCACAGGGGGAGAGAGGTCAGGAGGGGGAGAACATTGGGGGGCAACTTGGGAGTGGAGGGGAACAAACTTAGGAGGGTGGGCACAACAAGACTTCAACAAACTAAAAAAAAAAGCATAATTACTACTAGCAGCCAGTCCCAAACCTGAGTAACTCAGATGTACGGGCAGTGACTGTAACCGCTACACTACTTGGCCAACTTGGAACTGGCCCAACAGACAAGTAGCTACATCCTCAACTACATCTATGGATCCCTGCTACAACAAATGCACTTTGCTATTCATAGTTACACCAAACCACTTAAAGCTATCAAGTAACAGTCACTCATTTACTAGTCACTAAATGCACTCGCTTTAATTGCCTCACTATATTCATGAACTACCCAAGCCATTCAACAGCCCACCTGCCTACACACTGCAGCCTGTAACCCACAGCTGGCTGAGGGGGGGTGTTCTGTCACAAGAGCAAACAGGGACACATCCTGGGATGTGGCACCTAGTGTAGAGCAGCACATACAAAAAAACTTCACACCAGACTGTTAGAAGATTGCATACAAAGACAAATAAATCTTCCAATAGTTAATGATTCCAGGAAGTCTCATTCTAGCTCCTGTTTTTAGTGTTAAAAACAAGTTATGAATTAACATATTTCACAGCTGCAGTGAGGGCTGTTATCAATTTTCCCTGGAATAGCAATGCCAGTGACTCTGGTGGAACTCATGCAATAGTATTCAACAAAATGTATTTGGCAGTGAAAGATATCCACAAGTGCAACATACTAGTGGAAATGATATGAAGGATACACTAAATATACAATATGAATATATATATAGTGTGTATATATATATATATATATATATGTATATATATACACTCAGTGTGTGTGCATGTGTATATCTATATCTATATCTATATCTATATCTATATCTATATCTATATCTATATCTATATCTATATATCACAAATACATAAACATGAAAAGAGCCAAATTGTGTGTGTGTGTGTATATATATATATATATATATATATATATATATATATATATATATATATAGTGTGCAGTACTCAGTTAGGTTGAGGAGTCATTTCTATGTTAAACCCCAAAACTTTGCACCTTAATAACTTTGCAACTGTTTGATGGATTTACCTGAAATTTGGAATGCATGATCAAGAACCATAGGCCTTGGGATCTGCCAAGTTTTATACCAGTCAGATATCTGACTGTGGAGTTGATAAGCATGATCTCTGTTCGCGCGTTTAGCTTTTCTGGAATTCTACAGTCATGCCTACAGGTCATACGGTTGGCGCGACCGGCCCGAAATCTTCAGGGAACGTGCGGCCGGGGTCCCCAATGTGCCTTTTGAAGATTTTGTGAAAAAATATTAAACGGTTCAAAAGTTATTCAAAAAACAATTTCCCATTATAAGTCAATGGGAAAAGTTAACAAAAAGTTCAACAGTGTCGCAAATGCACTTTTTACTGTTGCAAATGGCTCTGTTACTGTCGCAAATCCGCCATCTTATTTTCAGTTAGTGATCCGAAAAATGCTTGGCATTTAAAATTGAGACCCTCTAGCAACCTAATTCTTTTTGTATTCACCTAGTCGGGCCCTGAGGATGCTAGCCATGTCTTTATTTTGGGGTAAAACACCCCAGAAATATGTTTTTCAAATTTCTGGAAAAAGTACTTTCACAAAGTAGTGTCGCACTCATGAAAGTGTCGCAAAATTTTTTGTGACACTTTCGCAAATTGCGACACTACTTTGCGACACTATGCCCAAAATAACAGTAATTCTTTGGGACGCCGCTGCAAAAGAATGGTTGGGAGTTTTGGGCTGAAATTTGGAGGGAACGCAGATGACATCTCACAGATGTGCCTTTCAGTGTTGTATTGAAAAAATATTACATAGCGGCAAAGTTATGGCACTCCAAAGTTGACAGTTTTTCCCATAGGATAACATTACGGCGCCCGACATATTACAGGAATCCTTTGGCACCTTGCTGCAAAATAACGGTTTAGTCTTTTTTCCTGAAATTTGTAGGGAACACAGCCAACAACCCACAGATGTGCCTTTCAGTGGTTTGGTGAAAAAATATTACAAGGAGGCAAAGTTATGGTACTCCGAACTTCTCTTTTTTTCCCATAGGATAACATTACGACATTCGCCGCGCCTTTCAGGGCCCGTATCTCGGAAACGGTGCGAGATATTGACTTTTCGTCGGAAAAATACTTAGCCCCCAAGCAAAAAATTAGCCAGGACAGTTGTAAATCATACGACTTTTAAATTGTTTTTCTACGTCGTACGGTTCCTGAGATATAACGTATTTAGTATTCCAAGTTCTCATTTTATGCTCCGATACTCATTATCATGCATACATTATTTGTACTCACTGTCTTTCTCTATGCAGGTTTTGGGGAATACCAGCCTGTGCGCTTACATTACTGTTACTGTTGCCCTTTCCGCTTGAGGTTCTGTACCCGTTTCACTTACCGTTGACGTCTGCACCACCATGTGCTTAACCCTTTGCGTTTTCATTTGCGCTTGCGTTTCTGTTATTTTTTTCCATTTGTGTCTACAGTACTGTTTCTCTTTCTGTTTCACTTTGCGTCACCATGCCCATTGATATTTCCGTTTGTAGACACCACGTTACTATGTGACAACACATCACGTGGCAGACCGTTCCCGTCTATGCCACCATGTGCGTTACCCTTTCTGTTCTCATTCGCGCTTGTGTTACCATGTGCACCACTGTTAGTGCTTCTGTTTGCGTTGCTGTTCCTGTTACTATGCCACAAGGCGTCATGTGGCGGAGCGCAGGAGCCCCGCCGCTGTATTACATTCACTATTTCTCGTTATCATTCTCAAAAAGAAGGAAATTAGAGGCAAAAACTCCATTTAATGCATTAGTTAGGGTTGTTCCAAAGCAACAAAAGTGAGGAAATTCGGTGTTAGGGTTGAAAACCCCTTGGACCCCCACCCCCAATCGGCATGGGGTGCACATTGGGATCGTTGGTCCTAACTTTCACCCCATTCTCTATACTTCTGCTGCTTTACATGTCATGGGGTGAGAGTTAGGGCTTTATCCCAATGCGCACCCCAATGCCGATTGGGGGTGGGCAGGGGATCCAAGGGGTTTTCAACCCTAACGCCGAATTTCTCACTTTCTCACTCAGGAACAACCCTAACTAATGCATTAAACAGAGTTTTTGCCTCATATATATATATATATTTATATATATATATATATATATATATATATATATATATATACACACACAGTATATATTAATTGCAAAAACTTCATTAATGCACCAGTTAGGTTAAACTGACAAACCATCTTGGGAATGGCAGAAGGCTTCTCACCACAACTACGCATGCGTGAATGCTGCGCATGCGCAGTTGCATTACCCCCACCATCTTGCAGATGGCACTTGGCAGGGCTGGTGGCGCTAACTCTCCGGAGCTTGGAAGCTTGCCACAGCTATATAAGCTCTGGCTAGAACTTGTTTTTTGTATGGATGGACCATTTTCAGTTTTTATTTCTTAGGGGCTTAGTGTTGTAGTAGTCATTAAAGAGCTGGTGACACATTCAGGATAACTTTAACAAAACATAGGGCCAGATTTTAGAAGCAATGCTATGCATGTCGCAAGTTGTGACATGCGAGCTGTGCAGTTGCACCAAGGACCCTGCTCCTGATTCTATAAGGGGCAGGGTCCCCACGGCTAAGTCCTGCAACTTGTGCCAACCTCACAGGTACACCAAACAGAGGGCACACCTGAACGGTTGGCCGCATGCCTGCAGCATGCACACAGGAATGGCACAAATGCCAGCCGCAGTTCCCAAGCCTGAAAAGCCCCTCAGGGCTATGTGACCCCCTGCCCCTGATCCCCCAATAATGATTAAAAAAAAGGCCCTCAGAGCTATCAAACTCCCCTCCCTAAGTGCCACAATACTGTGTAAATAAAAGCCCCTCAGTGCTATGGGACCTCCCCTTCCCAAGTCTCTTAATACTGTGTTAAAAAAAAAAGCCCATCGGGGCTATAGGACTCCCCTCCCTGAGTCCCCCAATATTGTATAAAGAAAAGCTCCTCAAGTCTATAGAACCCCACCTACTGAGTCCCCCAGTACTGTGTTAAAAAAAGCCCCTCAGGGCTATTGGGCCCCCCCCAAGTCCCAATCCCCATAATGTATTAGTAAGAGCCCCGCAGGGATGATCGTGCCCCCAAGCCCCGACTTCTGATCCCTAAACCTAAGTCCTGCAATATTACAGACTGTAGTAGCTTGACAATTCCCATTATTCCTGGTAGTCTAGTGGCCCCCTACCCCATCTAGCAGTGCCAGACCACTCCACTCCCCCCACCCATTCCCAGCCAGTGACTGGCACAGCCCACTTCTCACCACCATGGCCAGCCACTGAAAGAGCTCTGTTTGAATGCGTACTACTGTACATAGTACATGCTCAATGAATGAGCTGTCAATCATTGAGCACGTACTATGTACAGTAGTACGCGCTCATATGGAGCTCAGTCGGTGGCTGGCCATGGTGGTAAGAGGTGGGCTGTGCCAGTCATTGGCTGGGGATGGATGGGGGAGCAGGTTGGTCTGGTAGTGTTGGATGGGGGCCACTGGACTACTAGGGATAATGGGAATTTTCATGCTATTATAGTCTGTAATACCACAGGACTTGGGTTCAGGGATTGGGGGTCAGGGCTTTTGGGGAGCGCAATCAGCCCTGTGGGGCTGTTTGCTAATATATTATGGGGATCGGGGTTCAGGGGGGTCCGATAGCCCTGAGGTGCTTTTTTAACACAGTTTTGGGAACCCAGGGAGGGGGTCCCATAGCCTGAGGGGCTTTTCTTCACAGTATTGGGGACCCAGGAAGGGGTCTGATAGCCCTGTGGGGCTTTTTTTTTCATTATTAGGGGATTGGGAGAAGGGGGTCCCATAGCCTGAGGGGCTATTATGATAGTTTTGGGAAACTGGGAGCAGGGGGAGATTCCATAGCCCTGTGGGGCTTATTCTACTAACTGGGGGATGGGGCTGAGGGGGTTTCATGTACTTGGGGATCAGGGCTGGCGGCACAGTGAAGCAACTTCCTGTGGATGCAAAGTACCCTTACACCAGCTATTATCTGGTGTAACTGTACTTTGACAGATGTCTTCCAGGGATTGTTTTAGAATAGCAATAGCGGGGACTTGGAGGCTGCCCTTCCAGAATAGGGTGCAACTGCTGCCATAAACCCCCTAGCACCATGTTGCAGGGGGTTTATGGTGTAACTGGTGGCGTAAGTCCACTTTGGTGCAAGCAGCCTGTGACATGCCGCAGGCTGCTTTGCAGAATACTGAATGTCGCATCTCCTGGCATAAACTGCTACTTGCACCATTTTTTTTGTGCAAGTCAGTTTATGCCAGGCATAACCCTTTGAGAATCGGGCCCATAATATTCAGCCACTGTTCAGCTTGTATTTCCAATTATTTCTGGATTCCTTCCCCCCATTATTTAGTAGTGAGGTAATGTGCATGAAAACAGGATCTTTTGCTCTTGAAGAGTTCATCTATTCTTGCTGCTTTCTCCCTACCTGAAGTAATAGAGCACTGTTTGGTGACCTCACAATTACTCCCATGGCAACAGATCATGATGTCACAATAGAGGATTATGACTTGAAGTAGGCAGTAAGCTATAGAGGCAGATGCACTCAAAATGAGCTCTAAGGGGTAAAACTCATATAGTCATACACATTTCCTTGGTAATAAATTATGAACAGGAGAAATATATAATATATAAATGGAATGCAAGTCAAAGATAGGTGTAGCCCAGTGGAAATGGCAGGAGAAACTGACCTAACTTGCTGTCCTCCAGAGCTGGGGGCAAGAGAAGCCAGAAAGGGGGGAAGGGAGAGGAGCAGGACTGGTGGAGGGGTTTGCTAACTAATGCCAGGAGTCCAGGTAATAAGATGGGAGAACTGCAGGCAGTGGTGGTGGAGGATGACCTGGACCTAACTGCAGTTACAGAGACCTGGTGACTGAAAACCACAGCTGGGAATTGGAAATACCAGGATATGTACTCTACAGGAGGAACAGAATAGAGTAACACATTATGTAAAATATGGGATTAGAGCAATGGTGTGTGGGGTGGGGATGGACCAGCAGAGACCCTATGGGTCACTTTAAGCAGAACGGGGGGAAGGCAGTGAAGGTAGGAGTGGTCTACAGACCACCAAATCAGGGGGAGGAAATAGATAAACAGATGGGTAGGGAGATACAGGAGATGACCCACAAAGGGGAAGTCATGGTGGTGGGAGATCTAAATCTACTGGACGTGTACTGGGAAATCCCGGTAGCATCCACAGTAAGGGGTAGGGAGTTGTTGGGGGCCTTGCAGGAAATGTTCATCAATCAGCTGGTCAGGGAACCTACTGGGGGGTTGCCGTACTAGACCTGGTTATGATGAATGGGGACAGTGTCAAGGGGGTGGAGGTTGGGGAAAATTTGGGTGACAGTGACCGTAGGACAGTAAGATTTAAAATTAGAAGGGGGCCGGTTAAGAGCAGTTCCAGTACTAAGGTGCTAGACTTTAGAAAGGCAGATTTTAGGAGGATGAGGGCAATGGTGTAAGAGGAGCTAGTAGTGAAGGAGGACATGGAAGATGTGCAGGAGCTATGAGGGGAATTAAAAGAGGAATATCAATCAAACAGCAATTTTATTATATGGCACATTAGCCTTTACAATATATACAAAAACACAATAATAAGTTACAATAATTATAAAATCCACTCATAGACAATACAAGAGAATATATCACCAGACATGTTACAGTACAAAGTGCCAAAAATGTACATATTACTAAATAAGTTCTAATTAGTACAATGGGCCTAACTCATTCCCAATAGTTGTTTTCTTATCTTGCCTATGGCTAAAAAGAATTTTGCTACTCTAGTAATAGTCTCATCTGCTGCATGTATCAAAATAGTTGTCAACATTTCCATACTGATATTATATAATGGACTGGTATACGGCCCAAGCCAGTACAATCTTTTTTTCTTGTACCAGGTACAGATCCATATTACATGTTGTAAATTTTCTCTACCCCCCTCCAGACAGCTACAATCCTCCAGTTCTTTAGCTAATTTATTGTACCTTGTGTGAAGGACATTACTCGAGAAACGATCAAATTTATAAATTATAACATTTTTTCATACTTCATAACTTTCTAAAATTTTCAAATAAATCTTAAAACCAAAGCCAACATTGCTCCCTGCGAACCATTTAGAATACACCAAATTCTTAATGGCCGCTTTGTCCATTTTAATCCAGTGTGTACTGATCCTTTTAGTAATGTGTTTTTTATACTTAGGACTAACTGAAATTCCCTTATCCAACCATCTCTCCAACACTGGAAGATTGTACATGTCCAGTTTTTTCAGCAATGAATCAGACCAGAGGTTATTTTTAAGACCTAGAACTTGCCATTTCTTTTTTTCTACCAAGTACTGATAAGAGGGAAAATCTTTGGAAATCTTGTGAAGTCTTATCCAGAAATAAATGTTCCTGTTATCTGCAAATGCAGCAATATTGGTCAGTCCCAGCTCAGACCGTAGAAATGCTGCTGGACAGGAATTCCCCAGACCCATTGCTTTTCTTAAGGTTTTGAACATTGATATGGATGTTTTCTGTATATTTTTTTATTCCCATATTTCCATACCATATAGGACCTGAGTCCTATACTTAACCTTCATGGCTTGTAACTAAGGTTCTATTGTTTTACCTCCATATTTGTAATTGAAGGTCTCTAAACCTACCATTGTTTTTTCACTTTTTCTTGTACAGCTATAAGCTGTTCATTCCAGCTGCCGTTTCTGTGAAAAAGGATCCCTAAATAAGTATACAAGTCCACAGTTTCAATTTTATTTTGGCCTATACACCAATATTTTGATGATTTAGATTTCTGCCCAAACACTACTACTGTTGTCTTTTTTACATTAACAGTCAGATCTACTGTAAGATATTTGGTTCCTTTTGAACAAGGTCAAGTTTATTTTGGAGGCCTCCTTTAGAAAAGGAAAAGATGACAATATTGTCAGCATAAGCTAAGGCTGCACAAGTATTGTTAATAATTTTCGGTGAATCCGAATTAAAATTATTCAACTGTACTAAAAGATTATCTATCTAAAGGGAGAATAAGATAGGAGCTAACATACATCCTTGACAGACCCCTTTATTGGTCAAGAATGGTGTTGATATTTTCCCACTGGTCCCAATCCTTACTGTAGCCCAGGTATTAGAATACAGGCTAAGGATTACATGTACTAAATTTTCATTGATTCCTGTATCCAGTAGAATTTTCCATAGTTTAATTCTAGATATTGAATCAAATGCCAGAGAATAATCTATAAATACTGCATACAGTGTTTATTTCCTAACTATTGTGTATTTTTCCATACAATGTCTTAGTATAAAGATGTTATCGCATGCTGAATAATTTTCTCAAAACCCCATTTGGTATTTCGAAATTCTTCCTGTTCTTTCTATTTCTACCATGAGTCTCTGTTGTTAAGTCTTAAATGGGATCTTCAGATTTATGTCAAGGAGACTTATTGGGTGATACATTGCGGGATCTGACAGGGTCCCTTTCTTATGGATCGAGACAATGTTTGACCCTCTCCAAGTCTCTGAAAAATGATTCTCCTTTATATAACTATTATTATAATAATAATAATAATACATTTTATTTATAAGGTACCTTATCCATAACCAAGGTGCCTAACACTTTTAAAAACAGAACAAACACCAATACAATTAACATTAAAATAGCAGTGTACCAAAAAGTAAGATCAGTCACTGAATGCGTGGTGCCACAAAAAAGGTTTTAAAGTTTGCTTGAATCCCCCCACAGTTGAGCACTCCCATAACTGATGAAGTAGAGAATTCAAAAGGGTAGGGGCTGCATACATAAATGCTCTCACCCCAGATGATTTCAAGCACACCCTTGGAATCTCTAGCAACCCCTCGCTGGCTGAGTGGAGTGATCATCCAGGGCAGTAAGGAACCAGGAGCTCTTTCAGGTAATCCAGGCCCAGTCCATGTGGGGCTTTAAAAGTCAGCAAACTGACTTTGAAGGTGATCTGCCAGTGTACTGGCTGCCAGTGCAGTTTGCACAGCACCAGCGAAATATGACAGGACCGAGCATATCCCATCAAAAGCTGGGCTGCCGTGTACTGCACCAGCTGCAGGTGGCAGATTTCCACCCCAGGAAGCCCTAGGTAGAGGGAATTGCAATAATCTAAGTGCAAGAACACAAATGCATGGACCAAAGTAGGAAGGTCACCAGACAGAATCAGATGCTTAATCCTGGTGATATTCCTGAGATGATAAAAGGAAGATTTGACGACAGCCGACATCTGCGAATGCAGGGTCAGCCCTTCATTAAAAATTATCCCCAGGTTACGCACCCGTTCAGAGGTTGGGAGTGAGACACCACCGAGAAAAAGTCCCGAGGGTAAACCAACCCCCAACCCCCTTATCCGGCCACCTGGGTCCACAACCAGCACCTCTGTTTTTTCCGAGTTCAGCTTCAACCAGCTGGAATCCATCCACTCCTGGATTTCTTTCAGACAGTTGTTAAAGACTGAGAGAGCTCCATCCTGGTTGGGTGCAAAAGAAAGGTAGAGCTGAGTGTCATCAGCATAGCAGTGAAACATCAGCCCATACTGTCTTACAATGTCTCCGAGGGGTAGCATGTACACTGTAAACAACATGGATGACAGCACTGAATCCTGAGGAACCCCACACAACAAAGAAATAGGGCCTGAGGAAAAGACCCCAGACACCACTCCCTGTGTTCTACCCATAAGGAACGATATAAACCACCTGAGGACTGTTCTCAACAGTCCACAGATGTACCTCAGGTGACCAAGCAACACCACATGGTCCACGGTGTCAAATGCTAATGAGAGATCCAGAAGAGCCAAGATGGAATGGCTCTTCCAATCTCTAGCCATCAGGAGATCATTGAGCACCCGAACCAACCAACGCTGTCTCAGTACTATGTCTCTTTCCAAAACTGGACTGGAATGGTTCTTAGATGTTATGGATGGTCAAATGGTCCTCCAGTTGTGCAGCCACTACTTTCTCAATCACCTTCCCTAAAAAGGGGAGGTTAGAGATAGGTCTGTAGTTTGCATGGCAGTCTGGATCCAAGGTAGCTTTCTTCAAGAGTGGTGTCACCACTGCCTCTTTCAGGGAGCTAGAAAACTCTTCAGATTCCAAGGAGCACTAGACTATCCACACAAGGACCAGACCGATGAGATAAATACAACCCAAAATTAGGGAAGTTGGTCCAGGGTCCAAACTACAGCACGTAGGGTGCACACCCTGGATGATCCGCATGACATCCATGAACTCTGGTCAGCCGAATGTACTACAAGAAGGCTGAGGTGCAATGACCTCGTACTGATCAAAAGCAATGCCCATAGAGTGTGCTGGCTAGAGTACCGCCCTGATGTCAGCCACCTTATTAGCAAAGAATCGAGCAAGTTCCTCACACTCTAACTGTGAAAAGTCTTTCTGAACATGTAGACAAGCTGGATTGCACAGTCTGTCCACAGTTTGGAAAAGCTGAGCTGGTCAATTCTGAGCAGCTGCAATCTTCCCGGACAGGAATTCTGCCTTCTTACGGGTGATTGCAGATTGATAGACTTGATAATGGTCCATCAATCTAAGGCGGTCAGTATCAAGAGTGAACTTTCACCAGCAATTCTCTAACCTTCGTTCTTGTCTCCCCATCTCCCTCACAGTCCCATCAAACCAAGGGGCTTGAGGGTGAAGGGAGAGAAGATGAACACGGACTGGAGCAATAGAATCCAGAGCCATCGAGATGGCTGAATTATAGGCTATTATGAGGGTCTCTGGATCACTGCTTGCTGATGAGAGGGATAAGAGGTCAAGCACCGCCACTAGGCTATGAGAACTTATATCTTGTAAAGGACGGTACCGAACCATCTCCACAGGGGTAGGCCTACAAAGGGGGGTGCTAAAACTAAACCCCACTGTGTAGTGATCTTACCACCTAACTGGTTCCACCCCCAAGTCAGATGTTTCAATCCCAAGGAGGAAGACTAAGTCAAGGGAGTGTCCATGTTTATGAGTAGCAGTGGTTACCACTTGGGTAAGACCCAGAGATGTCATCAATAGGAGGAAGTGCTGACCAAATTGCAAGAGTTTGTCATTGACCCAGGCGTTGAAGTCACCCAGAACCATCAGTCTGGGTTACTCAAATGCCATGTTGCTGACGAAGTCCGCCACTTCCTGAAGGAATCGCTTCTCATCACCGGGTGGAAGATAAATGTGGGTGATCTGATAACCTACACCTGCTACTATGGCACACTCGAATGACTCCACCTCCTCAACTAGTACACTAGTGAGGTTAAATTTGGTCTTGAAACAGACCTCACCCCCCCACGGTCCAATCTCGGGCCGTGTATCACCGAGTACCCAGCTGGAGTTAAAGCCTCCAAAATGGGGCCAGAGTTCTCATTCAGCCAGGTCTTGGTAATGCATGACAGGTCCAGTGTTTCAACAAGATCTGCAATAATTGCAGTCTTGTGCTTGATAGACCTGGCATTGCACAACACCGCCTGAGTTGGACGAACCTCCCGGGCCGCCCAAACCACCTGCTCACCACAATTGGTAGTGCCCTTGAGTATGGAAACCAGACATGGAGAACCACATTCTGGGTTCCATATTGCCCCAGGGCATCTCTTAGATCTTACCACCCCGATACGATGACCCCCTCATTCATCTTCCACTGTTCATAGCCCCCCACCCCCTTCATCTCCTACGCACAATACCCAGTGCTCTACAGTGCTGGTAAGTTGTAAACTGAAGGAATGGGGTGATGAAAGGGTGGAGGGCACAGACAGCAGAGGGTGAATAGCTCACAACTGCAGGGGCTGGCATCCAACACATTCCACATGACTCAAAAAATAAACACAATCTTCCTTAAACCAAATAAATACCCTCCAAACCCAGCCCTGACCAAAGCAATATTACACTAGAATAAAAACCAAAACTATAAAATCAGAAATCCCTACCCCAACAACAAAATAAAATCATCTATATAATAGGGTGTAAAAGGTTTCCAGGTAGCAGTCCCAAACAAAAAATACCCACCCTAATACAAACACACCCGATCCCACACTTGCTTGGATAAATCACTCCCCAATACTTGACTTGGGAGCTACTGCCAACCACTCTCACAAAATTATGAAATATGTGTTTTACCCCCCCAAGCCCTCTCACAGCCAGGGAGGCAGGGAAATCCAGGCACTCTCACTCCCAAATGAAAGTCACAGGCTGTTCAGATAATATGCAAAACACAGAATATGGGTTATAAGATTGCCCCCCAAGCCCTCTCATGGCTAGTGAAGCAGGGACATCCAGGCATTCTCACTGCCTGGCTAAAAGTCAGTCAATTCAACTGATGTCCACAATAGAATGAAACTGCAAAATGTTCATCAGAATAAGATAAATAAAATAAATAAATGAAAAATTAAATATATGGACGCCCAGGTCCTCTTACCACCAGGGAGACCACACAAGAGAGTTTAGGCCTTAGGTCCTGAGCAAAGCAGGATAATCCAAAGTATCAATCGTCCATAAAATGGGAACTGTAGAAAGAATCCAAAGAAGGGGAGAATCCAGGGTGTTACTTGGCCTTAAAATAAGGAAACCACAAGAAAGTTTGATCAGATCAAAGGCAGTTGAAAACTCAGAAGTAGCAGCCAGCAACAGATCAGGGCCCCTCCAACTCCATATCAAAATTCAGCCCAAAACAATTACAGCCCCACCACGACACCCAGGTAATGGTCACACTGTAGCCAATCCCACTAATCTAGGGGAACCATGGTACCCCAGCCAGCTACCTGACTGAGAAACTGCCGTGATCCCCTGTCAAGCTACAAATTCAGCTGGTGATCGACAAATGGAGTAGGGCCCACACCTGTCGCTAACCGATAATTACTCCAGGTAGAAAATCCAGGGGTTCCAAGGCTGCAAAACACAATCCAGGCCAGTACATGGCTTCAGAACCAACTCGCATCCAAAGTCCAAGATATCGACCAAAAATCCAAGATATCGGACAAAAGTAAACAGCTTTCCAAGTTTCAGCTTTCCACTCAGGCTATCCTTAAAGCAGACCAGTGCCCTCTCTTCAACTCCCCTTGACCACAAAAGTTCCTCACGTCTCTTCTTTGGTCCCCCTCATCCCACAAAAACTCCTCACGACTCCTCGCTCCTCAACTCCCAAAATGACTCGATTAAACAAGGAGGTTCAGTGAAATTCAATACAGGAGTTCATAGATAAAGATAGAAATCACCACTTTCACCGAGTGAAGATAGCACTAGTGGGAATCATTCAAATCAAGTTGCATGGACTACGAACTGTAAAAACGAACAACGTCACAAAAAGCCGCTCTATGCCATTCTATGCCAACTGCCACTATCATGTTACAGCCCCTATAAATTAAAATAAGATAAAAGTAAATAAAACTAATGAAAATGAATAAAATAAGACAAAAATAAGGCAAAAATGAAAGATGAAACAGGAGCAGATTACAGCACGCCCAGCCTGGAGGCCATCTTAATTATAGCTTTATATTATAAAAATGAGTCAAACATTTACACCATAATTGCGGATAGGCCAGATATATTTCTGCAGGTATCCTGTCAGGACCCAGTGCCTTTTTAGGTTGAAGTGAAATAATTGCCATCAAAACCCTCATTGTAACTGAGCTGTACATAAGACGAGCCTGACTGGGCAAACCCCACTAGGTTATTATTTAAGTTCCAAAAAAAATTTGTAAAATGTTCTTCCCATTTATCTTCAGTTATATATGTATCAATATTATTTTTACTATAGTCTGTGCCCTTAGCTACTAACATCCAGAATTTTTTTGAATCTTTCTTTTCCATTGCATCTATCATTTGGTCCCATAGTTTTAGTTTTTGTGACTTCTTTTTTCCTTTGAATAAGATTTTATACCCTATTTTTACATTGGTTAAATTCACCCAATTTTTGTTTAGAGGGATTTACCAAATATATTCTATTATGTTTCCTTATAACACTTTTTGCCCTTTTACACTCCATATCAAACCATCCTTCCTTAAAATCATTTTTTGTTCTTGATTTGACTGAACTCCCCAATCTATTTTTTATGCTGTCAAATATTATCCTCAATTTTTCTTTTAACACCTCACTGCTCCCACCCTTGAAATTGTTTTCCGGCATATTCCCAATGGAGTCCTGAATCAGATTTCCAAGCTTCTCCTGGGAATTATTATGCCAAATGATTCTTTTATTTGTTCTAAGTTCAGTAAAGGGGAGTCTCTCAACAGGAATTACATCCTCAAGGTTAGGTTGTTTATTCCATATAGTTGCAGGGAAATGGTCACTATCAGCATGATTAGTGACCTGTATTTTGTCCCAAATATCGGGGGGTCCTGACCATAATATTAGGTCAACAATTGAAGCCTCTCTGGAGTTTAAGTATGTCTGTTCTCCTTGTGCATCTCCTTGCAACCTACCATTTAGTGGATACAAATTGTGTGCTCTCATTGTTTCTGTCAGGTTTTGTCCTGAATCATTAACTTTCTGGTCCTTTGTTTTCCTTATTTTTATATTCTCTACATAATTGTAGATATAAAAAGGGTTGTCCGCCAAACCATCAAAAGCTCCAATATGGGTGTTTAGGTCACGTAAGCAATAAGATACGAAGGGGTGTGCGTGCAGTTGTGATAACCACACTCCTAGGAGTGTAGTTAGAGCACGAGGGCCAGGCGCTGGAGGCCGTCGTCCCTAGAGTGCAGCATTGCCAATCGAATGCACAACCCTGGAGTGTCTTATTGCACTTATAAATGTCCCTTTATTTTTAGAAGCAGTTTTTTATTTTTAAACACATTTTTAAATACGTAAAAACGTAAGTGAATCTGTGCTTTTAACATAAAATAGTCCTTCCGCCTATTGGTGCTAGAATAAAGCAGTGTTATACAGTGTGTGCCTCCCTGCCCACTTAAGTTTCATAATCCCCTGCCAGCCACAACAATTCACAAATGCTGTTTTTCTCATTCTAAGTGTGACACATAGCCCCTTATTTTATTTCATTCTCCTCACTCTGTAGACAAAACTAAAAGGAAGCCATAACAGAGGCTTCTCAGTTCCCCAGTGCTGCAAGCATGAGCATGGTTCAAAATTGCCACACTCACTGACAGCATCATGAACTGCTCGCTCTGTCCTAAAAGATAAACAGCAGGGTGAGTCATTTACCACCTTTTCTCTTTGTTTATATAGTATTATTTCTTACTTTCTTCATTCTGTTTTTTTTTCCCTCTGTGTTTCCCCATATTCAATAAATGGAATGTTTATCATGGAATGTTTACCATGGAATACAGGGATTCAAAATTCTGCTCAGTTCTACTAGCAGAATGTTCCTCTACTAACATACTGTACACACAGACAACAAAGGCCTGTTTTAGAGCCAGATACTCAATTGTCTCACTTGTCAGGAAAAGCAGAACAGATTTCCCTGATGAGCAGGTAAAGATAGAAGGGGGATTTTTCACTGTTAGCAAAAAAACAGTTGTAATGAAAACTAAAAAAAAAATACTTAATGTTTCTAATTTGTTTATGTGTGTAAGGAGAGTGTGACAATCTGGTAAACAACATTTAATTAATTTGTTTTATTTTATATTTAAGATAATTTTAATTTTAGGGCCCAGTTGAAGGTTTCTACAGTGTAAAGGTAGTGGCCATGCTTGTGGTGGAAGATCAGTTCTGGTTGTACGGAGACCGATGGAAGATAGTTCTGGTTGTAGGAGGACTGATCTGCTCATAGCGTAATGTGGTCTAGGACCAAGATGACTGTGCGTATACAGAGAATTAATTTATGTGCAGCTGATCTGTCTTGGCCAATGAGATTTCTAGATTTTTTCTTACCATTTTATAACACCAATTAATATATATTCCATTGGGTATATTTCCTTAATAGTATCAAACATTCCCTCTAGTTGGATCCAAAATTCATTGCTGAAAAACCTCAAATTTACTGGAGGACAATAGCAATTAATACACATGAATTTTATATTTCCAGTATCCACATAATTAACCAACATAGACTCTTCTTGTTTTATACAAGATACTGCCTTGATAGGGCCAACCTTAAAGTATGATACAATGCCTCCTGAACATCTACCTGATTTTCCCTTCTTCTGCCTGGAGAGTAAAAAGCTTCATACCCATTCAGGTCAATTTTTTCATCCCTCCCCTGCCAGGTTTCTTGGAACAATAACACATCAGATTTTCCAATAAGGGCCATCCAATCTTTGTCACCTATTTTATTCTTTAACCCTGACCCATTCCATGAAGTAATAGAGAGGCTCTTGTTAACAAGCTTCTCAAAATACTCTGACTCATCCACACTAGTGGCCTCATCTGATACATTTAACTGTCAATCATAATAACCTGCCATTGTTTGATATGTATTGAGGTTATTATGTTTCTCAGTCTGACCTATAAAACTTTCATATGGTCTAGTATCAGTGGTCCCCAATACCTCGGATTCCACCATAAACAGACCCATACTCTCTAAGATGTATTCTTTGTGTTTGATCTCTCTTAATAAGTGTTCACCTTTTATTAGAAGTTCAATCTGACTATCGCATCCCACTCTACTAACTGACAACACGTGCCCTGTTTCCAATGGAATCTGCAAGATATTCTTTAAAAATCTAGTAATAGATTCAGTCAATATTTGATTACTTTCACTCTTTATTTTATTAATTCCAAAAAGACTTAATGAAATCCAGTCTTTCTTTATCCCCTACTAAGTCTTCTTTATACTTATTGAACACACGCCTATTGGGGAAGCTAATACAAAGGTCCATGTTTTTAACATTCAAGCTATTAAGCCAGATGTAATTAGCTACTCTGGCTGAAGTGAAGAATACTTCCACAAGACTGGCAAAGTTCAGTGGAATTTCTTTAACATCTACTATGTCATCTTCTAGAAGGTCTATATCTTTTGTTTGTGTTATATTTTTATTGTTTTTTCTCAAGTACAGTACATACAGATCTTATGAGAACTGTGATATAGCAGCTAATTATACAATAAGCATACATGGCTGTTTCATCCTTAGTCATCACAGTCCAAAATACATTGTAAAGTGGCACATGGCTCCCACGTACTGTAAATGTAAAAAATAAGAAACTCCAAATTTAGAAAGGAGGTGTCTTGATGCCTGTGTTACATATTAATTACCACACCCCTTTGTCAGAAATAATATCCTAATTTAAGATTTTATACTAACAAGAAGAACATTAAAACCATCTAACTATGCCTTGTTCTGAATGTTCCTATTAAAAATAATCAGTTTATCCTATATTCTATTGTTTTCTGGGAAAGATTTATCCAGTAACATAAGCAGCATTGTTGGGTCAAACAAGGTGGAGTGAGCCAATGAGTGATCTATGGTTAGGCTAGCCAACCCTCTCTCAAGATTGTTGCCTCTCTCATCGATAATGTCCCCAAGAGGGCATCCCAGAATTGTAAGAATCTCTCTTCTTCCCCTTTAAGGACATATGTCAGCCTGTCCACCGCTAATGCTCAAAGGGCCAAGGTTTTCCACTGCTCCACTGTGGGTACACTCTGGGAAATCCACACGTTTTGTATTCCCTGTCAGGCAACCACCAGCAGGACCCTAGTTCACCTGTAGTAGAGATCCCAGTCCTCCCCTTCCAAGGATGCAACCCCAAGGAATAAGGAACAGGAAGAGAACTCCACCGACTGGCCCTCTATTTTAGCTATCTCAGTAGCAACTCCTTTCCAATACTTCTGAATCCCCAGGCAGTACCAATAATAGTGCATCAGTGTACCCCTAGCTGTACCACATTTTGTACAAGTGGGGGAGATTCCAGGATGAAACTTGCTCACTACACTCGGTGGATAGTATAGCCTATGAAGAAACTTGAAT
Organism: Neoceratodus forsteri; assembly: GCA_016271365.2. Taxonomy (NCBI): domain Eukaryota; kingdom Metazoa; phylum Chordata; order Ceratodontiformes; family Ceratodontidae; genus Neoceratodus; species Neoceratodus forsteri. The sequence continues at coordinate 558,704,850 of CM057452.1, read as the reverse complement.
TGCATTTCCTTGAATTTATTGCAAGTTAATAAACCCATGTGGGACCACAACAGTAATTCCCAGTTAGGATCTGTAATGTCCATCCCAAGATCTTGTTCCCATCAAGTTTTAACTTTCTGAGTTTCATCCTGAAACTATGCCCCTATCCAATTTTGCTGCCCTGCCTAGTAACCCCTTTTCTTGTACTCTTGCCCCCAAAATCTCTTTTGCAACAGGGGAGATGCTTGATGGATTAGTTTCCCCTCTGTTGAGGCTTTTCCAGTAGTTATGGACCTGTAGGTATCTGTAATGGTGTGATGCTGGAAGGCCCAGACTTCTCTGTAAGTCTTAGAATGTGTATATTCCCTCTCTATTAGTAAGGTCTCCAATACATCTTACTCCCCTCTCCTGCCATATCCCAAAGCCTGCTTCCTCTAAGCCTGGTAAAAATTCTGGGTTTCCTACCACCGGGACCAGAATGGTGTTATCCCCTTGCCCCCCCCGTCTCTCCTTGGGAATACTCCATGCTTCTAGACTATTAGTAACCATGGGGTTAGGATGTCACAGGTGTTTGTAGGCTTGCAAACATAATGGACCTAGATAGGCTGAGAAGTGGCTTCTACTTCCCTTCTCTTCCAGGTCCAGCCTCTGAACAGCTGTCCCTTTGTTGATCCAGTTGTGGACAAACCTGTACTGGGTTGCTAAATAGTATCCTTTGATGTCAGGGAAATTCAGCCCCCTCCCCAATTCATTTGTGGCTTTCAACTTTGTAAGGCTAATTCTCGGCTTTTTTCCCTTGCCAGATGAACTGCCCGAACCTCTTTTCCAAGTTTTTAATATCCCTGTTCTTTAAGCCCATGGGCATCATCTGTAGGCATATAATATTCTGGGGAGTACATTCATCTTCAGGACATTTATCCTACCCAGCCATGAAAGTGAGAGGGCCTTCCATCTTTGTAAATCTTTCATAATGGTATCTAGTAGGGGTGTATAGTTCAGCTCGTACATTTTCCTGATATCTTGGTCTACTTTTATTCCTAAGTATGTTATGGCTTTTTGAACCTTCCGAAGCCCCCATATTTTTTGCTCACTCCCATCCACCCCCTTTACCAGGTACATGATTTCAGATTTATTGATATTCAGTATAACCTGAGAAGGCAGCAAAGGACTTCACTATACTCAGCAATGCAGGAATGGACTGGTTCAGTTTTGTTAAAAAAAGAAAAGGATATCATCCGCATATGAGGTAATGGTGTGTCTTTGACCCCTCCCACCCTGTATGCCTTGTATTTGTTGTTCTTCCCTGACTTTAATTGCTAGAGGTTCAATGGCTATAGCAAACAAGAGAGGGGAGAGAGGGCATTCCCTGCCACACACCCTGTTCTAATCGGAATTCCTCTGATGGCATTCCATTAATTAGAATCCTTACCATAGAGGTCCTGTAAAAGGCTTTCACTAATTGAATGTATTTGTCCCCCAGACCAAATTTCCCCATAATTTTTAACATATAGTCCCATTTGATTCAGTCAAATGCTTTTTCTGCATCCATGGAGAGGACGCATGCCTGCCCTGGGTTCCTAAATCCACACCATACCACATTTAGTAGCCTCCTCATTTTGTGGTAGGACATTCTGCCTAGTACAAACCCCGTTTGGTCTGGATTAATGATATTGGGCAGCAAGCTGTCCAATATCTGGGCCAGAACTTTTGTCATAATTTTACAGTCCATATTCAATAAAGAGATGGGCCTGTATGAGGAACATTCCTGTGGATCCTTATTTGGTTTGGGGAGCACACAGATAGTAGCTTCACAGCATGACCTGGGGAGTCCTCTCTCCCCTCTAGCTTGTTCCAACACCTGATGCAAGGACTCTGCCACTTCCCGCCTAAGTTCTTTATAATATTCTGCCCCAAATCCATCAGGGCCTGTGGCTTTACCCCTCTTCAAGGAGCCGATTGCTTTAAGAATCTCCTCCTTACTAACAGTATCCCCTAGAAAGATTCTTTGCTCATCTATTAGGGTCAGGAATGGAAGACCCTCTATAAAGCTGTACATTAAATGATCAGTCCCCTTACATTCAGCTGAGTATAGTGTATTGTACAATTCCTGGAATTGTTTCCTAATGAGTGTTTCTGCCTGAAGGGCCATTCCCCCTTTATCTTTTATGCTCAATATTTTTTTAGTTGTTTTGCCCCCTTTCATTAAATTTGCTAGTAGTGGACCAGGCTTATTGTCCCACTCGTAAATCCGTTGCCTCGCATACATGTATCTTGATCTGGCTTCCACCGTAAGATAGTCGTGTAATGTCTCCCCTGCTGTTTGTTGCTCCTTGAGGGCTTGACCCCACCCCTTCTTTAATGACCCTCTGTTCTAACAGTTTTATTTTCCCTTCTAGGGCCTCCCTACATTTTTGTTTCTCTTTTTTCAATTTTGCCATATAGCCACTTATTACCCCCCCATGTATGCCTTGCTTGCCTCCCAGTATATTCCGTCATCCTCCACTGTGCCCTGATTCATTTCCTGATAAATTTTCCATTGATCTTTTAGAAATTTTTTAAATTCCTTCTTGGCCAGGAGGTAGCTTGGGAATCTCCACACTCCCCTCCTACCCTCCTGTTGACCCAATTCTATTTCTAGGCATACTATCACATGGTCTGATAAAAAAATGGGACTATGTTCCACCTTAGTCACCTGAGCATATCCACACCTTGGCATGTATATATAATCTAATCAGGACCATGTGGCATGTGGGTTGGAGAAGAACATGTATTCACAGGCTCCCAGGTTGGCTGTATGCCACACATCTACTAGGTCTAAATTCGCTAGCCCCAAGAGCCATTGTTGAACCGCTACCACCTCCCTACTCCTGATTCCAGAATAATCCAGTTTTGGGTCTGCAATGCAGTTAAAGTCCCCCCATAGTATGAGATGGGGAAACTGCTCCCTTACCAAAACATCTACAATTTGTTGGTAGAAGGCTGGGTCCAGTACCAACGGTGCATGTATGTACCCCAGGGTTATAGTTTGGCCATGTACCTCTCCTACCACAAAAATATAATGCCCCTCTAAAGGATCTTTAACCATGCAGTACACCACAAATGGGAAACCCTTTTTAATAAGGATCACCACCCCCCTCTTGTGGGATCTGTAGGAGGAGGCATAACACGCCCACACCCACCTCCCACTAACTTGGTATGTTCTTTTGGTGTCAAATGGGTCTCTTGTAACATGGCAACATCTGCGCCTTTGTTTTTGAGTGCTGTGAGAACCTTAGCTCTTTTAGCTGGGGAGGAAAAACCCTTAATATTCTAGGATATAATCACTTTCTGAGGTGTCTTATCCATGCTGATTTCTCAGTATTCTCCCTTTTTTTCCCCTTTGCTGCTTCCAATGCATTCCTTTATATAGGTATCTCTTTTCCTTAAATTCTCCAACAAGGCATAAAGAACAACATACAACAACTGCACATTGAAACTTGTGCTCAGAATAAAAACAATGAACATGACCAAATAAAACAATCCTTACCCAGTCCCCCCTCCCCAACTCATCCCGCCCTCTGTCTTTTAATTTTCTTATACAACTAACTACTCCTCCCTCCAGTTTCTCTCTTTTCCTCATCCTTCTTTTGAAAATTATCCCTATGCCCCCCTCCCTCCACATCATCTTTAACATGTAAATTATTTTCCTGTTAATTATACCCACTTTTCAAATGCTGTCTCAAGAGCAGTTAACACGACGAGGCCCATCACCCTCATGCAATCCCAGCAAGTGTTCCGCCACACATGGTCTTCATGGATGGCAGCGATTAGTCACTTCTCCAGGCATCAAGCTTCCTTGTCCCCCCCATGGCCATGGCAGACCACCATTTTAACCCCAAACCTTTTCCCTCCCCCTTCCCCCAACTGTGCATGCTAACACCTTAGCCCCCAACCCAAAAAACTTTTCAGACCCTCCAGAGGTACCCACAAAGCAAGGTGTGCACTGCCCCTATTCCCATTAGCATCCAAGAGCATCCAGAGAAGGTCTATATCTATTAATGATTTAATACACTGTCTCGTTAACAGATTCAATGATTCCACATTACTATTCAGCCAATTCTGAGGATCTAGGAATCTTATGAAAGGCTGTGTTATATTCTCTTCAGTTTCTACTAACACTGACCCCTTTTTCTGTGATGTTACTCCTATTTCTTGGTTCTCCTCTATTAAATATAGTTCAGACCTTTGTATTTTGAGTTCCTGATTGAGGTGTTTTATTTCTGCTTCCAGCATTTCCAGTTGTAATGTTAAAGTGTTAAAATTCAAAAACGCTATGCTAGGGATCACTAGATCTTCTTTCCTCACAACAGCTTTTTCCTCAAGGGCATTATTGGGGCAGGTTCTGTGACTAATATTATTTCCTATCTCAATACTACTACTAACTATTTCTACTTTCCCCCTGTTTCCTTTCCTGATTTAATCCTTTTTGTCATTTTCATTTTTTTTTGTCATTTTAGAATGTTTGCTTTTCCTGTTTCTTCTTTTATTTCCTTTCTTCTTTTTTTGTTTATTTTTTTATGGATTGGGGAATCAGGTATTACAATCATACTGAAATCAGGTCTCTGGTTGTCAGTCTCAGGGATGTCTTGCTCTACCTTCCTGTTATTCTGCTGTGAATGACTCCAATTATCAAAACTTTTAACTAATTGCTCAGTTTTGATATCTAATTGGGCCACATCTTCTCTTGTTTGTTCCATCATATTCTTGTTAATTATTAGCTGCTCCATTAATAGTACGGTAGCAGTAGGCTAATGGCCTAAAGATTTTATTAAATCTTCACTGAAAAAATCTGGCTTATTTAGTGGTTTCTTTATAAATTTATCAGTTTCTGATTCAATATTTAAATTACAAATACAATTTCCCATTTGTGAAGTTTGTCTCTCTAAATGTTTCAACCCTTCCGTGGTATTTTGCAAGTTGGACATAATCTTCTCCAATGCTGTATTCTACCCCTTACAGGCTCTTCCCCCTGAGCTGCAGCTATTTAAACAGTATCTCTCACTACTGGGTGGGAGTGAGAAAATCAGTTCTGGAGATTTTTCCAAATTCACAGACACAAATAAGTTTTGTACCCTTGTAACATTACCCCACTATGTAGTTTGCAGTGGGTTGTAGATCCGATATGGCTGAAATCTCTTTTTACAAAACAATGGAAGATACCGCAAATCGCAGTCTGAAATGGCAACTCTGCAACATGAAGAAAAAGGAAGCCAAATTTGACAGTGACATCTACTTCCTAACTGCATGCAAAAAATAGAATATTATTCCTAAAGGACTTCGGATCTACAACCCACTGCAAACTACATACAGTTCAAGGTATGCAGAACAACTTTGTCGCAGGACATCTGAGAAACTCAGGAATCACCTTATTCATTAGATTTATGCTAGAAAAGCTCACCTTAAAAACAGATTTTCTGAACTTTCACACACCCTTCAAGGAAACAACAGCAATATATTACCAGGATTTACTTGTGATCTCCAAACACATTATCAAAAAGATCTCCAGGCAGCCCTATCAGAGAAAAGGAGGAAACTCAGAGAACTACAAGACAGCAGCTACAACAACATCTTGACTCATCCAGGGGAAGTAAACCACAGCACTAACACTGGTGAACAAGATAATACACTGCAACAACCACCAGTGGTCAACCAATCTAATTAAGAACTTACATGGGCTGAAACATCTGTTCTATCCAAGGGCTTAACTTTCTGCCCCACACAGGAATTTGATAACATTAGATTCTGTGGGGAGATAGAAGAATTTTTTAGACAGCTTCGTCTAAAAGAATATTTCTTTGAGAAAAATGACACTCAAACAACACATTATGACAGCACAAAGAAAACAGACTGGACCCCTCGGAGTGGACGCAACTCCAAGTTGGATGCCTACATCAGCTGCTTCTGTGGAAGAATAAACTCCCAAATCCTTAGCAAACAGCAGAAACTCCTGTACAATATTACACCACTAGAAAAGAGGGCAATACAAATTCTCAATAACAACCACAACATTGTAATAAAACAAGGTGAGAAGAGTGGAGCTGTGGTTGTGATGAACACAGAGGATTACAATTAAAGAGGCACACAGACAGCTGTCAGATACAGCTTACTATAGAGAACTCACCGAAAACCCTACTATACAATATACAGAAGAACTTAAATAAATCATCATATTTCTACCAAACAACATCCAAGAACAGTTAAACATACTAATTCCAAACAAACCTACTCCAGGGACATTTTATATGCTACCCAAGATACACAAATCAGGGAATCCAGGATGACCCATCATCTCAGGCATTGGCACACTCACTGAAAACATTTCAGGATTTATTGAATCCATGTTAAAACCACTAGTAAGAGCTACTAACAGTTTTATTCAGGACACCACCGATTTCCTCAGGAAACTGAAACAAACTGGACAACTGCCACCGAACACTATCCTAGCCACAATGGATGTCATTGCCCTGTACACCAACATCCCACATGAAGATGGCGTAGCAGCATGTCAGAAATCTTTAAAGGAAAACACATCCAAAGGAGAAATTCCAGATACCACCATCAGCACCCTAATAAACTTCATTTTGACACACAACAACTTCACTTTTAATGGCAGGCACTTTTTACAGGTCATGCGGACAGCCATGGGCACTAAAATGACACCACAATGTGCCAATCTTTTCATGGCCTGCTTAGATGATAAATTTTTTAAACACCACCCTTATAATCCACCTGTCAACCTCCATTTTGTTGATGACATATTCCTGATTTGGACAGAAGGTGAAGATTCTCTCAAAAAATTCTATCATGATTTTAATAATTTTCATCATTCCATAAATCTCACTATTGAATACTCCACCACCAGCATACATTTTCTTGACACCACAGTCAATATCACTAAAAATAGATATATACAAACTGCTCTTTACAGAAAACCCACTGACAGACACCGCTACCTGCATAATTCCAGCTTCCACCCTAATCATACAAAAAAATCTGTAATTTACAATCAGGTGATTCGATACCATCGAATCTGCTCTGATGTGAGAACAAGAGACAGACAGCTCTCCACACTTTGGAATTCCCTAATTCAGCAGGGCCATTCTCCAAGACAAATTGACAGAGAATTTGAATGGGCCATACAAATACGAGACAATCTGCTGGAATACAGGCAAAGACATCAAACTGACTGCACACCCCTAGTGGTCACTTACAGCCCCATGGTAAAACCCCTTCAGGAAATTATCAAAGAGCTACAACCCATGCTGAGAGAAGATGAAACACTGAAAGATATCTTCCCTGAACCAGCTGTCATTGCCTATAAGCAACCCCCCAGCCTCTCAAACATAATGGTTCATAGCAAACTCCCAACAGATCAAAATAACCAGAAAACAAGAGGGACAACACCATGCAACATGGCAAGATGTAAGACTTGCACCCACATATGCACACAGGCCACCATTAAGACAAGCCAGAACAACATAATACAAATTAATGGATCCTTCACATGTCAATCCAGCAATGTGGTTTACCTAATTCAATGCAAGAAGTGCACTAATGGTGGCTATATTGGGGAAACTAGCCAACCACTGAAAACCAGGATGAATCACCACCGTCACACTATAGTAAACCAGATTATCAGCACTCCAGTAGGAAACCATTTTTCACACACAGATCACACTCTCCTGGATTTATCTGTCTTGATACTTAGAGGCAACTTCAGAAACACACAGGACAGAGGGACATCGGAATTGAAATATATAAAACAATTTAAATCTAACATTTCTGGACTGAATCGGGACATTGGTTTCATGACTCACTATGGTAAACTGTAATTCTTTTTTATGGTGTACTAAATCATGTCTCTATTATCACACTTTGGTTTTGTATCTCTGGCTATTATATTTTTTTCTCTGAGTACTGCCTGTTCTGTTTTTTTACCTATACCTCACTTTCTTCCTGCCTCTCCTATTAACTCCTGAGCTCAGTCCCACCTACTCCCTCTTGTTTTCACACCTCTGTTTAGCTAGGCCTTTGTTCTTTTCTTTCTCCTAATTTCTTGATTTCCTTACATCTTTAGGCATCTTTTGTCCATTCTACCCGTTCAGCCATCCTCTTATCTCAGATCCTATCTGCATGCTTTTGTTTTCTCTCTAGCTTCCTTTGATCTCCTTCTGACCTGTTTCTACTATGGCCCCTTCCTATTTCTTCTCATATTTTTATTTTTTGCATCTTATACTTTTATCTCTAGTCCCCTTTATTACCTTCCTACTTCACTTCCTGATTTTCAATTGCTCCACAGTGGATATAAATATTGCTTGTTGTTCAGTTTTGCTATCCACCTGAAGAAGGGACTTGTGTGGCCCCGAAAGCTTGTGTATAATTTCATCTTTGTACAAGACACTTGTTGGTCCAATAAAAGGTATCAAACCTTCCATCTTCTCTAGTATCTTGTTCCCAAACCAGCTGTACCCAATATGTCTGTTACTCTATCTGTCTTTTTTTATATACTGATTAGTGTCTGTTCAAAATCCACACAAGTCCTATAGCAGACTCAGACAGTTTTCTTTTTTTTACTCTGTGCTCTTTGCAATAAGTTTCACTGTTTATTAAAATCAATATCTCTTTCTTTAACATTTTCAGATCTTTTTATTTATACTTTTTCTGGATCCAAACAAGCCCATGTCCTTTGAAGGCTCTCCTCTCTAATCAGATAAATCTACTTCAAAATGCTTAGGCCCCTGCTGTTCATCCCCTACTCCTTGGACCAGGCGTGTAACAAGCGTGTAGCAATTTTTTCTTCAAAGGCACTCTACACAGGCACTTAGGCCCTTTCTCCAGTTTCCTCACTGTTTTCCTATCCAATCCTGCTCGCTTTACTCTCTAGCACACACCCACTTTTTCCCACTTGGGAGTATGTGGTATCAGCATACAACATACATGAGTAGAAGAAATAGGGGAGTAAAACTGAATACATACAACCGAGCAGCAACAATAAAAAAGGAAAATGGAGGAACACCAAAGACAGAGCTCCAAGAGGAATATTGAAGGCAACAGAACTGTGCATTAGGATGGTGAGCAAGAATAAGAGGGGGAATAAATCACTTTGGTTCATAACTGAAGTGAGGCATGCAGTTAGGAAGAAAAGGAGGGTGTTCATGGCATATAAAGCATCTCAGAGGGAGGCAGACAGAGAAGTATATAAGGAAAAACTGAGGGACACAGGGAAGGTGATCAGACAGGTGAAGGTGGAATGGGAAGAGCACATAGCAAAGGAGGCAAGAAGGGGAGACAAGAAGTTTTTCAGATTTGTTAGTGACAGGAGGAAGGGGAAGTGCAGGGTTATGAAGCCCAAGGGGAAAGGGGGGCACTGGTTGAGGGAGATATAGAAAAAGCCAGTGTCCTGAATAAATACTTCACATCAGTCTTCACGGTTGAGGAAGGGAAAGGGCTGAAGTTGGAAAACAGGGGAAGGACGGGTAGTGAGATGGAGTCAAGTTCCTTCATGGAGGCCAGGGTATTAGAAGAAATAGGAAAGCTGTGGATGGATAAGGTGATGGGTCCTGATGGGATTCACTTGAGGGTACTTAAAAAATTAAAACAGGAGTTGGCAACACCACTCATTAGGTTATTTAACCTGTCACTGTACATGGGAAGGGTTCCTGGGGACTGGAAAAGGGCTGAGATAGTGCCCCTACATAAAGGGGGAGGACAGGAGGAACTGGCAAACTACCACCCTGTTAGCCTTACTTCTGTGGTTGGTAAACTAATGGAGTCACCTATTAAGGAAAGGCTGATAATATATCTAGAAGGTGAAGGCCTCCTAAATGACAATCAACATGGATTCACAGGTGATAGGTCCTGCCAGACCAACCTGATTGAATTCTTTGACAGAGTGAAGGAGATATGGGACCAGGGCGGGGTGGTGGACATGGCCTACCTGGACTTCAGGAAGGCCTTCGACACCATCCCCACAGGGGGCTGATAAGCAAGGTAGACAGCTTAGGAGTGGGGAGCAAACTCACAAACTGGATGGAATATTGGCTGGAGGGGAGGACACAGAGAATTGTGGTGAATGGAGTGCACTTAAAGGATGAAAAGGTGATTGGTGGGGTTTCACAGGGGTTTGTGTTGGGACCCATACTTTTCAAGATATACATTGGGAACATCACAGAGGATCTATGAGGGAAGGCATGTCTGTTTGCAGATGACATGAAGATATGTAGTAATAGGGTTGATACAGAGGAAGGGGTGGAGGGTATGAGGGAAGATCTGGCTAGGCTGGAGGAGTGGTCAGAAAGGTGGCAGCTGCAGTTCAATACAAAAAAGTGCAGAATTATGCACATTGGGAGTAACAAACCAAAGGCAAAATACTGGCTTGGGGGGAGGAACTAGAGGTAACAGAACAGGAAAGAGACTTGGGGATCACTGTTTCAGAGAACATGAAAGTACGGAGTCAGTGCAACAGAACAGCAGGAAGTGCACTCAGAATGCTGGGTCATGCCTGAAAATAGTCATTTCTTGGCTAGTGCACCTACTCGGTTAACAAAAAGCTAAATAAATAAAATATAAATAAATAAATAAATGCTGGCATGCATAGGGAGGGGATTCATAAGCAGGAGGAGGGAGGTGATCATGCCACTATAAAAAACTATGGTCAGACCACACATGGAATATGGGGTCCAGTTCTAGAGGCCATACCAGCAAGGGGACAAGGACAAGCTGGAAAGGGTCCAGAGAAGAGCAACCAAAATTGTAAAGGGGCTGCAGGGGAAGTCATATGAGGAGAGACTGGGGGAGCTCAGCCTGTACAATCTGGAGGAGAGGAAGGAGGGGGGATATGGTGGAGATATTCAAGTACTTGAAGGGCATAAACAGGGTGAGGGTCAACAGCATCTTCAGAATGAGTAAGAACAATTCCACTAGACAGCATACCTACAAACTGGAGGGGGGGACAATTCAGGGGGGACATCAGGGGACGTTCTTCACAGAGAGGGTGGTACAGCCATGGAACTAACTGCCAGAATGGGTGGTGGGGGTGGATACGTGGATAAATTCACAAAAAAACTGGGATATGCACATGGGACTAACCAACAGAGGGTAGGCTGGGAATGGAAGGCGGGGGTCTTCATAGAGGGGGTGGTTTTGGGCAGACTGGATGGGCTGTGGGGACCTATTCTGCCAACAGATTTCTATGATTCTATGAATTGTACTTAATTATTATGTTTTTTAAAGTTTCCTTTGAGGCATCAGTAACTCTTTAAGACCCTTGCATTGACATATCCATTGTCCCTTAACTTCAAAGATTGCCAGAGTTACAGCTGTTAAAGTTGCAATGTTATCCTATGGGAATTGTATTCTTTTAATTTTTTATGCTTTTTATATGGGTCCTAATTTTGGGGGGGGGGGTTATGTATCAGTGTTGTAGTACCCATTATGACCTTTATTTTGATATATATGTTGTCCCTTAATTCAAAATATTGATGGAGTTATGGCTTGTTAAAGTTGAAATGTAGGAAAAAATCTAAGTTCAAATTATTTTTTCGTATGACGGGATCTTTTTTTTGTGAGGTTGTGTTGTTCATTCAAAAAAGATTCCTTCATACGAAAAAGTATATAAAAAAAAACTAAGTCCAAATTCTTTTTTTGTATGAAGAAAATCTTTTTTCACATGGCCCTATTAATTTTTTGTATGGCCATATGAAAAAAATCAATTTGGGTCACATAAAAAGATTTTAAAATGTGTTAAAAACACATTTCTGGCTGATTTTTCCAAAAACAAACTGCAAAATCCACCTAATGGGGCCCAGTTAGCAAGATACATGTGTTGATGTCTCTGCAGGATATTATTTTTATGGGTTTTAAAAAGAATAAAAAAAAACAGAAACAAGATGGCGGCCATGCAAAAAAATATTTTTTTCTCATGTAAAAAAGATTGTCCCCATGTGAAACAGAATCTTTTATCATATGGGCCAAATTCTTTTTTCATATGAAACAGCTACTCAAAAGACTGCATTGAGCTTGCTCAGATCTGAAACTCAAATCCTATTAACTCTGGAATGGATAATATTTTTTCACCAAACCAGTGAAAGGCACCACTCTGGCCCAACTTCACCACCAGGTGAAACTTTGCCTAGGTAATGATGTGATGTAGGTTATGGGTGTGTTACTAAATGATTCCATAGAGACCAAGATCTAACCATACTCAAGAGCTAAGTGAAGATGAGGAGTGGCCACAAACTGCATAGCAGAACAAGTTCCATGTTGCAAAAATGCAAGATTTAATGGAAACTCAAAGGGCCATTCAAAACTTCAGAAAAGTAACAGAGAGCCAAGCACTACACACTCAGCAACCCCAGCACTTCACTTGGTGGCGCTTCCTCAGGGGGCGCTATACTGAGGCACTGACCACACATTTATACCCAAGGCATGCAATGTTGTTATGACATCATAATTACCTGACTTTAATGTTCAAGTCCAGTGCTAAAAATGCCAGGTTCCTTTTAGTATGGTCAAAACCAAAAAGAAGAAAAAAAACAACATTAATAATAACAAATATACAAAATGGATAGTTTGAATCACTAACAAAGAAAATATAATGCAAAAGGTATGTCAAAATTAGAGCTGAAAATTACATCACACAAATAGCCAGTGGTGATCCAAGGGCATGTAAAAAAGGCAGACAATATGGCAGGGTGAGAATAGTCAACCAGAGCAGGGAACTTTTAACAACTTAATTATTGCTAAAACAGGACTCTCCTGTGTTCTACCACATCTCCAGTCTGTAAAGTAAAACAGAGAGAGAGAGAGAGAGAGAGACAGAGAGAGAGAGAAAGAGAGAAAAGAGGACAGTGTTAAAACCATTTGCAAACAAAAACAATAATATATGATCTAAAGCACATAAAATGCATTTACTATGTCACAGAATGATTGCTAGGAAAACAAACTAGGAAGGGATCAAGGGTTGGGGAGAAGGAAATGTTACAGAGATCCTGCAGAAGAGGAAGGGGTGGAGAGGTTTTGGGGGTGGGGGGACAATAGTGTGCCTAAAACATTATAAATACATTGATATCCATAACAGACTGACCGCTGGGGTCAGGGAGCAGACCATGTTTGATACACCAGTGAGCTAGACAAAACTTTTTGGGGTGTTACAGATAAGGCTTGAAATCAGTCTCTGTGCTGAGACCATCAGGAGTGAGTGCATCTAATGTAAATATCCAAAATGTTTCATGCTGTAATAAGCGTTGCGACCTGTCCCCACCTCTCCTCCTAATGCATACTTGTTCCAAGCCCATAAATCTGAAACCAGTGACATCACTATTATGGTGGTGAGAAAAGTGTTCAGATACAGAATTTTCTAGATTAAAGTTTTTAGCATCCCTAATGTGTTCCTGTATCCTTACTTTCAGTTGGCGTGTTGTGCAGCCCACATACAGAGGCTTGCAGTGGCACCAGATATCATACACCACAAAAGTAGTTACACATTAAATAAAGTGGTGAATTATAACAGATCTATCCCCTTTGAGGTGGTCAAATTTATTACCTTGTTTGCAAAAACAACAGGTATTATAAATGCCACATTGAATCATGCAAGGTGCAGGAAGACCTGACTAAACTACTGGAGTGATCGGAAACATGGCAGATGGGGTTCAATGCCAAGACATACAAAGTGCTGCACTTTCAGAACTAAGAACCAGAGGAGGAGCTATCAGCTAGAAGGGATACAGTTGGGGAGCACAGAGGAGGAAAAGGACCTGGGGGTGATTAAAATGGAGAATATGAACAACTTGGCTCAGTGTAAGAAGGCAGGAGCGAAAGCCAACAAGATGCTGGGCTATATAGCAAGAGGAATCTCCTCTAGAAGTAGTGAGGTGATCCTTCATCTGTACAGGTCACTGGTCAGGCCGCACCTGGAATACTGCGTGCAGTACTGGTGCCCATTCCTGAAAAAGGACATCAGATTGTTGGAGGGGGTGCAGCCCAGAGTGACTAAGATGATCCAGGGTTTGGAGGGGAAATCCTATAAGGAAAGGTTGAAATGCTTAAGATGTATTCCCTGGAGGAAAGAAGGGATAGGGGAGGTATGATTGAGACCTTTTAGTACCTGAATGTGGATAAACAAGACTAATACAGGAGAGATATTCCGGATCAGAAGAGGGAGAGATACAAGAGGGCATCAACTGAGGTTGGAGGGGGAAAAATTCAGGAGGAAAATCAGGAGACCTTTTTTCACTGAACGGATGGTAGGCAAGTGGAACACTTTACCTGAGGAGGTGGTTTTCTGTAGGATGGTGGGCTGTTTCAAGAGGGGATGGAACAGACTGAGGGAGGGATAACTGTCAGGGGGAAGGAAAGGGTGGGGCAGCTGCAAGTTGAGGAGTTAGCTGCACAATTGAGTAGACTCAATAGACTGTGAGGCCTGTTTCTGCTGGCATGTTCCTATGTCTGTAAGGTGGTTTGATAGGAAGCCATGTTCTTGTCCCACTGGTATCTCTTTCAAACTGACTCTTAACCAATTTGTCCACAGGTTATTCCCCCCTCCTAAGTGTAACCCGTGGTTTGAGACCAATATTGTTTCCTAGCATGGGATCGTTTAAGAGTATGGTCCAGTACTTGTGAATTATACCACCAATTCTACCTGAAAGATAATTATACCGAGTGCTGAAACATACAGGTTTAGGTAACTCCTGATTGCTCAGTTTTGGTGTCAGTAATGAGCTGCATTCTATATTGGTGGCCTTTATTATAACATTTTCCTGTACTGTGTTTGAGTAACCCCTTGTGAGAAACATTTTTTTTAGTTCCTCAGCTTATGTTTTAAATTCTTCTAACTCAGAACAGTTGCATCACAGTCGTAAAAACTGACTGAATGAAATAGAGTTTTTTAGTTTCTTTGGGTGACTACTACTAGCGAGCAGAAAATTATTCACGGCAGTACTTTTCCTAAATCCCTTTGTTGTCACTTTAGAACTTGATTCTAATGTCATCAAGGTGATGTCTAAAAAACCAGTGTTGTGTGGATGAAAATTACTAGTGAATTGTAAATTAAAATTGTTATGGTTGATCCACTGCAGAGACTGTTCTACCTCCTGATTGGTACCATCCCAAACACAAAGCATGTAATCTATAAAGCAGAACCATGCTACTATGTTTCTGTGGAATGGATTAAGTGTAGCATAATACATGTAGTCCTCCTCCTATGATGTCCCCCTGCCCTGGGGGGTAAGACGGAGGAATACAAGATAGGAGTGGCACGGCACCAGCCTTGTGACCCAAATCTGGGTTCACCAGGTTGCAAGGGGGCTTGTGCTATGGTGGGGTTGCAACATCCCCTTTTTTGTGATTTTGTGAGCCCCACCATGGATGCAGCAAGGGGCTGCACTTAGACCAGCCAGGAGGTGGTCTAAGGGATGTGTGCCAGTGCCACACACACTGTGGCAAAGGAGGACAGGTTCTGATAGGGGCAGAAGGGACATGTGGGGTGTCATAGTGGGGTTGGAGGGAATGCGGGCATAGCAGCTTATAATGTGGCACCCAGCGGGGGTACCATTTGCTGAGCCATACTGCCCAGGGGATGGGACCACTTGAGGAGGTCCAGGGAAAGACAATGCAATGGCCTCAGGTGGACACAGCCCTGGCAGCTGACCCATAGGTAGCCAGCTTGCACATGCCTGTAAATGGTAAGCTGGAGGTGCAGGTTGAGGGATGCCAGTGGTGGGGTTAACATCTTGGGGCACTGCCACAGTCTCCCCCCACTTTGAGGCAGGCTGCCTCCTGCCTACAGACTTATGTAAACAGTCTACCTATTGGGCAGCTGCCAGGGCTGTGCCCTCATGGGGCCATTGCAATGTCTGTCCCTGGATCCCTCCAAGCAGTCCCATCCAGGGTCAGTATGGTTCAGCAAACAGCACACCTGTTGGGTGCCACATCACAGTGTGTCATGCCCACAGTCCCTCCTATACTTCTATGGCACCACCTGTGTCCCATTGCCCCTGGACCCCTCCTGGCATGCAGATTCACCACCCCCAACCATCCTGGACCCTCTAGTGTTGCACCAGGCAGGGGGCCGGATCCCTGTGGCAATTCCCCCAGGTTTGTCATATATTTGCCACTAGCCTGCTGCTGCAGTAACTTCTGAGTTTTTGGCACAGGAACCCCCCATTATAAAATTGGGCACAGGGTCCCTGACGCACCCAGAGTTTGCCACAGCCCTAGAGTGACACAACTTGTATCACTGTAAAGGATCTTTTAAACTTGGGCCCCAGATATCTAGTTTTAGTATGATGTTTCAAAATTTGGTAGACTGCCTCAATATATATGTATATTTATTTTACTTTACACTCTTTGCAAAAAACTTCAAATGAAAGAAAGCCTAGGGTGAATAGACAGCAAAGACACAAAGGAACTCCATCAAATAAAAGGGAAACTTAACTGATACTCTGGCCTTGGAGGTTTCAGGACTATCTCCAATCATTTGCACTTTTGTCTTAGAATCAGGGTATGAAATTCATGAAAAACATTATCTGCCCACTGGAGCATTTACTTTTTAAAAATACATGTCTAAAACATTATTTTAAATGCCACCCATCAGTTGTTGCCTGTTTGTCCTGTTCTGTCTTAAGTACTCAAAAGAACTTAACTGGCAGCCCTAAGCCCTTAAAGAACAAACAAAATCTACATAGAAGTTTGCAGTTTGTGTAAAATCTTTTTTTTTTATTTCACATTCTGACACTGAGTCATCTACATAAGTGTTTCAGTAGACACATTGTGAATGTTTCTGAATTATGCAATGCATGTGTCAGAAAAATTGCAGTATAAATAATTATCTGTCCAGGCTTTACATTCTAAATGAGAATAGTTTATTGTGCCACTGTAAATTTATCAACACACTCTACAGATCACTATTCTCTTTTCACTGATGCATCCTGTATGTGTAACTCTAGATTACATAGTTTGAAATCTAATAGCAATTCGTGATCACTTACAAGGTTTGTATACTGCATTACTCTGCATTGTTAAATTAGAGCTGAATCAGGTTGAGGTGTTGGCTGCTTTGTCTTCTCAGAAAGAACTGGAAGGGGACAGGATCAGTTGTGTTCCAGGACAGCAGCTGCTGCTGTTGTTTTCACAGGGTTCTTGTGGATTTTACTCGGTAGGTTAGTTCTTTTCTTTCTTATTTCTAAGGGGCTAGCAGGGTATTGTTTTGGGGGCTGCTGGATGTTTGTAAACTGATTTGGTGGCTGTAAGTGGGGCTCATTTTGTGGATGTTTCACTGTGTAACAGGCTGCGCTGGTAGAGGCCTATTTCTTCTGATTTAAAACCTATTTGGTGGGATTTGCTTGGGCCTGGTTCTTTGGCTGCTGGGCTTGGAGGGGAGACACAGAGCTGATACACTCTCTCGAGTCAGGTGTCTGCCCAGTACTGCCCTCCCACCTCCCTCCCCAGAAGTCTGCAAATTTATAGGGGAACACCTGCCCTGCAATTGAGGAAAAGGCTGCAGGTGCAGCTCATGTAGTTCTAGCCACTGGGGTTGGATTTAAAGGCTGGGAGAGGAGCTTAGGGAGTTCATTTCCCTATAAGTTTAATGTGTTGTACTGCACCTAGTAACAGGGTTACTGTGTACAGTGAACTGTCTCTAAGATTAGTGGGTGACCTGATTAAGCAGTAGGGTATCTTGGACTAGGGGGAACCTGGTGGCTCACCCAAGGAAACCTATTTGGAAGGGGATGGAACCACATCATTAGGGCCGGCATCTTTGGGAGGGTGGTGGGGTGCACAGGTGTGGAGCAGCCATGATACTGGACTGGGCTTGGAAGTTCGGTGGTTGCCCAGAGTGCTACCAGCTAGCACAGCTTAGGGAGGAGGCTAGGGATTAGGAGAAAGCTGGGGAAGGGGTGGTATGGTTGGGGAAGGGGCTGGGAATCTCTCACAGGTTGCACAAAGCACTGGGGTGGGGCATAGGGAAAGGAGTGCAGGAGAATACTCAGGGGCCATAGGGACCCTGGCAGAGGGGTCCAAAGGACACTACCAAGGAAGCAGGCAGGTAACTGGGACCCTCACAAAGGGGATGGAGGGACAACATTCTCAGGGAAGTAGGCAGATGGCCAGGGCTGGACAGAAGGAAGCAAGGCGGGAGGTGGATCAGACCTTACACTCAGTAACCCTCATTC
The DNA here is from genome assembly GCA_016271365.2 of Neoceratodus forsteri. NCBI lineage: Eukaryota > Metazoa > Chordata > Ceratodontiformes > Ceratodontidae > Neoceratodus > Neoceratodus forsteri. Next base: position 558,686,662 of record CM057452.1, on the reverse strand, counting down.
TCTTCTTCTGCTAAGGATGAGGGGGTGATGTAGCCACAACAGTGGTGGTTAGAGATGGAAAGGGAGGGAGTGGGAGGCAGGAGGCAGAGGCCAGATAGCAGGAAGAACAGGGGGGACCTGGAATGCAGGAGAATGGGGAGCAGTGAATCAAGCAGTAGGGGCAGGGGAAGGAGAAAAGCAGGAGAAGGACCAGTTGGGAGGAAGGTAGGGAGAAGGACCAGAAGTACAAGGAGGATTCAGGCAAGGGAGCTGAGGGTTTAGGCCAGGAGACGACGAGCAAGGAGGAACTAAATGGAGACAGGAAGGAAGGGAGGATGAGCCAGGCTAGTTTTAGCAGATGGGGAGAAGGACCAGTTGCATGAGCAGTGAGGGGGATTAGCAGGTACAGAAGGATACTCAGGAGGGAGGAGGCATAGGATTGGATGGGAGGGGTGGCCATGGTAATAAGGAGGGGTGGCATGTGGCACCCAGATAGGGGAGGAACAAGGAGCCGGCTGGGTGGAGGGGCCTGTAGAAAGGATGAGGACATGGAGGGGGAATGGAGGAAAGGGTGGTCAGAGTGCTCCTGCTGGGGATTCTATGATCAGGGTATCAAATGGGATAGGAGGAGAAGCCTGGTCAGTTAGAACAAGATGCTTCCCTGGACTAACGGTTGCACAGGACTAAGCACGAGGTATATCAGCTGGCAAAGGATTGTGGGGTTCTCCAGACATACTGGTCCACCTGGGTACAAATGACATTGAGGAAATAGCGAGCTAGAGATACAGGCAAGATTCAGGAGCTCTGCCAGGGTCTGTCATGACATAGGATGCACAGTTTTCTTCTCAGAAATCCTGCCAGTGCCAAGGGCTAGTGGGGAACACAAAAGGAAAATTAGGAGATAAACCAGTGGCTCAGGGAGTGGTGAGGCCAGAGGATGGGTTGATGGGGATTGGGGAGACCTGGGAGGATAGGAGCTGTATGCTAGAGATAGACTACATCTCAATTTGGAGGAGGGAAGCCTTAAGTTGAAAATAGAGGGTTCATTGGTGAAAAGTGGGGTTTAAACTTGTGAAGGGGTGGGATGGGAGAAAGGCTGTCAAGGGTGCCGATAAAGGAGGACTCTGTCTCCACCCCTGGGGACCAGGAAGATTGCAGGAAAGGCCAACTGGCAAAGTGCAGACCAGGGGAAAACAGAATCCCATAGGAACACAAGCAGGGAAATGGAACTATAGAGAAGGGTGGAAGGTAGTCTCACAATGCCAGGAGTTTGGCAATAAAATGCCTGAGCTCCAGGCAATGCTAACTGAGGGAGCGTGGATGTGGCAGTGGTCACTGAGATTTGGGCCACTGCAAGAACATGACTGGGACCTGAACCTGGAGGGATACACTATGTTCAGGAAGGACAGGGGAGGGAAGGGGAGGAGGGGTAGCAATGATAGTCAAAACTGCATTGGCATAGGGGGAGTAGAGGAGGCGGAGGGAACCGTGGAGATTTGGGTCACCTTGATAATGAGGGGGCAAGAGGTAAAATAGGAGTGGTGTATAGACCCCCTGCCCTGGCGGAGGAGCTGGAGGACAGTCTGGTGGCAGATGTTAGGAGACACTGCAGACTGGGCAGAGGAACGGTGGTGGTGTTGGGGGACTTAAACATGCCAGGAACAGACTGGGAGACTATGACATCCTCTGTGACCAGGGAACAGAGGTTGTTGGATGTCTTTCAAGACGCATTCCTAACAGCAGGTGAGGGAACCGACCAGGGAGGTACGGGTACTGGATGTGTTCCTGGCAGACAGTGACCAGATTGGGGGCCTGGAGGTAAGGGACCCATTGGCGGGGAGTGACCATGCCACGGTCTGGTTCTGCCTGGACCTAGGAGGGGTAGAAAGCTGCACAAAGACGGAAGTAACCGATTTCAGGGGCTGATTTTAAGAAATGGGAAGGATCCTTAGGGAGCATTTGGATGGGATTGGTCAGACATGGATGTTGATAGTAGGTGGGAAATCATCAGGAGAGGGGTGCAGGATGCTACCAGCACCTGTGCAAGAGTAAGACGAAATCTTGTAGGGCCCAAAACCCTGTTGTTGGTGGACCAGGGAGGTCCAGGAGGTGGTGTGGAAAGAAAGCAGCCTATAAGCAATTCAAGTGCTCAAGGAGTGAAAGGGATCGAGGGAGTACGAAATGATGGCTAGAAGGGCCACTAGAGTGGTGAGGGCGGCTAAGGCAAGGAAGGAGCAGAACCCGGCCAGGAAATTAGGAGAGGAACAAGGGGTTCTTTAGATACATTGGGGAAAACGAAGGGTAAAGGGCAGATTAGCAGGATTAAATCAGGAGAGATGGGCACAAGACCCGGGGAGCAGGCTGAGGTACTAAATGAGTACTTCCACCTCAGTTTTCACCAGGGAAAATAGAGGTGCTGCATCATACATGGAGAGAAGAGATACTGAGGGACAGGGGACCCTTACCAATCGGGCAGGTCTGGGGAGAGGGAGGCATCACTGGCAGGTGGGGGAGGGCTAGCAGGAGAAGAGGTACCAGAAGTGGAAATCACAGCAGAGAGTGAGGGAGCCCTCAGCTCCCTTAAGATGGAGAAAGCACCGGGCCGGATAAATTACATCCCAGAGTGCTGAAGGAACTTGCAGATGTCCTGGCAAACCCCTGGCAGAGCTTTTCACCATCTCTGAGGACAGGGTGGTGCCCCAAGACTGGAAGGTGGCGCATATAGCGCCTATCCTGCAGGGGGATCAAGGGAGGTGGCAGGGAACTGGAGGCCTGTCAGCCTGACATCGGTGGTGGCAAGGTGATGGAGGGCATTGTCAAGGAGAGGCTGGGGACCTGGATAAGTCAGGGTGCCTGGATGATAGACAGCATGGATTCATCCTGGGAAATCGTGTCAGACAAACCTGGTTGAGTTCTATGACTGGGTGACAAGTGCCTTGAACCGGTGCAGACCAGTGGATGTCCTCTTCTAGACTTCAGCAAGGCATTTGACTCTGTTCCTCACGTGGGCCTGTTGGATAAGCTGGGAGAAATGGGGTGGGGAACCAGATGATCAGATGGATAGGCAATTGGCTCCAGGACTGGACCCAGAGGGTCGAGTTGGTGGATAGTCTCATCCCAAGGAGGGTCATTAGTGGGGTCCCACAGGATTAGTCCTGGGCCCCTTCTGTTCAACGCCTACGTTATCTGACATAAGGACAGGAATCAGGAGTGAGATGAGTCTCTTTGCAGATGACTCGAAACTGGGGTGGTGGTGGATGGGAGGGGGGAATTTGGCCGTACAGGGGACCTGAAGGCTCTGGAAGATGGTCTAGAAAGTGGAAGCTGAGGTTCAATGCAGGGAAATGAAGGTACTCCACACTGGGGCCAGAAACCCAGGCCAAGTGACACCATGGGGGGAATGCTACAAGTCTCGGATGGCTGAGAGGGACCTGGGGGTGGTGGTGGATGTCAAGATGAACAACTCTGAGACTTGTAGGAGGGCAGCAGCCAAGGCCAACAGGATGCTGGGATGCATCGCTGGGGAATCACCTCCAGAAGGAGGGAAGTGATACTCCTCTGTATAACTGCTTGGTGAGGCCGCACCTTGAGTACTGCGTGAGTTTTGGAGGCCACACTTAAGAGGGACATTAACCTCCTGGAGAGGGTCCAGAGGAGGGCAACCAAAATGATTTGGGGCTTGGGGGATAGGACCTATGAGGAGGCTCAAGAGCTAAATATGTACACATTGGAAGAGAGAAGGACCGGGGACATGATAGAGGTCTTCAGGTACATGAAGAGGGTAAATAGGAGGAACAGTCAGGGTGTTGAAGGAAGGAGGAAGGGCCACTGAGGGCATGGGTGGAAGCTGGAGGGGAAGATTCAGGGAGAAAGGAGGAGGTGCTACTTCACTGAGAGGGTGGTGGAGCCATGGAATGCACTGCCTAGGGGGTGGTGGAGGCGAGACAGTGGAGGGGTTCAAGAGGGGGTGGGACAGGTACAGGGGAAGGGTTCTGGAAGCAAAATCCAATTCAGCAAGAATATCCGGAACTGGGAAGGGAGAAGCCAGAGAAGGTGAGGGGGACAGCAAGGTCAGCACCCAGGGTGGGGGCTGACCAAACGAGCAGACACGAAAGACCGTTGGGCCTATTCTGCTGGCATTTTAGTATGTTAGTATGTTAGTATGTAATTATGAAAGTTCTGCATACTTTAGCTACCACGACAATGTTAATTAAAGCCTGTATCAAAGGAGCTACTGCTACACTAATATATGAAGACAAATATAAATATGTTCGTGTCCACACTAGAAATCCAGACGTGCACGTTTTTCCTCATTAGCTTGTCAGAATGTTGGAAATCTTAATAATGGATTTGAACATTGGCATTACAGATGAAGTACAGTATGTTATCACTGCATGTAAACACATTCGACGTAATAGGCAACTCCACACAGTTGCAAATAGCTATATCTATTTTATGTATTTTTGGTATATTTCACAAAATATCAACTACTTGATGATACATGCTATTAATTTATACTGAAGCATTCATTTAGGTGACTTACTATTGAGTGACTCCCATTATACAATGGCAAGAAAAAATCCTGGACTCTGATTGGTCAGTCTTGGGCTGGACCAGTGATGTTATCCCAGTATAACATCACGGGTCTAGTCTCAGCCTCACTGTAAACCTGTAGATGATTTTTTTGCTTTTATTATGTGCTGATGATGTGCTTGATTGTTTCCATTGTCTTTAAAAAAACAAAAATATTTTTCCACACAAAAACATCTTTAAAATGATTTTTTTTATTCTGTATAACAACGAGCCATTGTATAATAGCAATAATGCCCTCCAGAGTGTGCGTCATTTGGGATAACATCACAACTCAGTTGTTGGATGCACTTGGCCTGTGGCCTTGTGCCCAACCACCTGAGGCATGACATTATCCCAGCATGACACATACCCTGTCGGGCATTATTGCTTAATTAGAAGCCACTGGTATCAGCATTCCATTACTAAATGCATAAGAACATTCTATGTGGCAGTAAAACATGTCACTTTCTATCTTGTGACACTGAATAAAAAAAATACGTATTCTTGTACTTTATTACATTTTGAGCTAATCTATCATTGGATCATTCATTAAATTGAAAATATTGAAATGAAATGGGTTATTGCACCACAAAATCATTGTATGGAAAACCAGGCTGTAATGACAGAAAAACTGTATTGGAACAAAATTTTGCCAATGAAAAATGTAACAATCAGAGATAGCACCACTAGAAAAGACTTTAAAAAAACCTGATAAAAAACAACAATGCAGAAGTGTACTATACCTGGTGCTCTGGTGGGAGTCTAGTGTAATGAGGGCTGTTTAATAATTCTTGCCTGTCAACATTCAGCTCATCTTATAGGTGAAGTGGGTGTGCATAGGTAAATGCAGAAAGACTAGGAAACTGACGGACTCAGAATCAAAGAAAAGTCAAGTGACCAGTCCCTTATGGCTAGCACATCTTGAATCCATGTAGCACTGGTACACATGCTAGTCTGCCCAGAACTAAAAAGGTCTCTACATATGTAAAAATCAGCACAATTGGCAATGTTCATAAATACATCTGCCACACATAAGGAATACTAAGTCTTGAGTGAAGGATGGATCTGTACCACAAATTAACAATATTGTAAAGAAGGCAAAATTATGACAACCACAAAATTTGCTGCCAGAAATTAAATGTGGACAAAAAATTGGTTTGTCAGATGTGTTAAGGAAGTGAAGCATAATTGGCCATATAAAGCTAGTGGCCCATTTTCATACACAAACCCATGTAGTGCAAAATCATACAGAAGTGAGTTCATTAAGACCTCCATCACAGATTTAGTTACAAAAAGACCCAAGACAAGTCACCAGCCCCATATTTCTAATGTTTGTCATATGACTACTACTGTGACTCTGTGCTAATGCAGTTTACTGTCTGAATATGTAGTGACAGAAGATCTTGAAATAACTCACTGGATGATTAGTGTACCACTGTAACCTGTAACAATAATTCAAGGGCAAAAATCAAGTAAAAGGTGAGGTGAGAATTAAAGTGAAAAAGGAAAAATTAAAAAACAAGTTTTAAAGTGAAAAAGAAGGGAAATAAAAAGGTGCTAGGACTGAAAAGTGACTAAGGAAGTGTTATATAATATACTGAAAGAGTGTTTGTGAGAACAATTGAATCTCAGAGATCACTGTGACTCAATTAAGCAATAAGGCATGACAGGGTGTGGTATATCATGGGATATCATCACGCCTTGGGTGGTTGGGCATGAGGCCACAGGTCGAGTGCATCCAATGACCCGAGAAGTGATGATATCCCATGATATACCACACTCTGGAGTGACTTATTGCTATTATGAACCGAGTTTGAAGTTTTATGAAAAAAAAATATTAAAAAACAGGTTTTAAAACATTTTATGAATGAGTTTTTGGGTGGTGTAGGAGTACATTTTGAAAAAAATAGTTCTCAGACAGTAGAGATCAAGAAGGCTAGTGGTGCCAGAACTTTTTTGAAGCTGTGATGATGTAACCCGATATCATCACAGCTTCAAAGACCTCTCAGCCAATCAGATTCCTCTATTTACGATTCCCAGTTCATAATGCACCATATATAACAATTGGTCTTTTTATTCATACTATACGTCTTTGCGAGTTGTTGTCTTAACATTACCTATTGTATGTATCAGGTATGTTTCATGTCATATTCACTATTTGGTGAGTCTTGTGGATGTTTTTACTTCCTGTTGCATTGTACCATTATACGATTCCCACCAGAGCCACTCACATATACAGTATAAAACAATTTATAACAGTATTCAATGTGGCTGTAATTAATGCCACTGTTTATACTGTTCAGCATTAAAAATGAAACTGGGCTGTGGCACCCTGTACATTGCATACCAGACACATTTTTGTATGTAATCATCTGTTAGCATCCAGGTGTGAAGTTCTGTATGGGTTTTGCTTTATTATATATACCACATCATATAGGATAACACTCAATTTTGATTTTTGTGGGGTGGATCCTAATTTATTTTTAGTTTCCACATCACATATTCACACACAGTTTACAGTGAAGATTATCTGTGTACTGAGGTGATTAATGTGCAACATCCCATCAATGAAAACCGAGATCTGGGAAAATGAGGTAAGTTCACTTTAATGTATTTCAGTGGGTTTTGAACTTTTACTCATTACTGTCATTCTTCAATATTTTTACACCAAATTCTCAATGTAGCCTTTTTGGGACCCCACCTCATTAGGAGAAATTATCCAAATCTGTCCCAAAAAAGTGATTTTGTGGTTGCTTCATGAAATCATCTTTCAGGTGAGATTGGGGAATTTTCACTTACTGGGTTCGTGAGGTAGCGTTATAAGAACACTACACTGAAAATCTGGTGGAAAAATATGGTGAAATGGCCATGTTTTGAGTGAGTATTAAGATATTTCAATGGTCACTGATAACTTTTCAATATTTTGACTCCAAACTTTCAAAATGGCTATTTTTTTCACACCACCTCATAAAAGTGACAGCTGTTATTTTTCAAATCCTGGACAAAACGTATTTTTGCACTTGTGTGAGTTGACATTTTGGTCAGTATTCAATAAATGGCACATGTCATGTTTATAAGAGGCAGTCATAAAATGACTATCTTGAAAGTCTGAGGTAAAAAAAAATCATTATTAAAAAACATTGCATATAGTGCCAGCCCTTTCCTCAGCAGGTAGTACTTTGTGATACCGTGCTAAGGAGCACAGTTCAAGGGCAACCTCAGTGAGCCAGTGGGATGGGCTGAGGGGATGGCATTGTCATGTGACACTATCCTCCAGCCTGGGAAGGGGAGGTGCAGAGTTGCCCACACAGACCAAGTACCATATAGTGAAAAGAACTCTTCTCTTGGCATAGGGCCCTGCACCTCTGCACCCATGGGTACCAGAGGGCCCTGTGCTTTGGCTGAGTGATAGACTGTATGCCCAGTGCATCTGTTTCTGTGGCCATATGGAATTGTAGGGCCCAGAGGGCTCAGTTTTTCTGCAGCACACCAGACGGCCCCATGAATTTTGAAAATTCATTACTGCATAGAAGTGCAGGGCACCACACAAGAGAAGCTGCAAACAGCTGTGATTTAAAATGTAGCCTTTCAGGGCACTGGAGAACCCACAAAAAGTGTGGATTTTAAAAAATAGCTCTTCGGGGTGGGAGAGGACCCACAAGCAGTGGAAATGAAAAAGGCAGCCATTTGGGGGCAGGAGAGGACCTGCAAAGCAAAAAGCCTCTATGGGTTCTAATGCAGACAAAATACCAAATATTGAACCATCCACAAATATTGTACAATTTTAGCCCATAAAAATACATAGTGCTCTTACTAAAAAATGGAACCAGAAAATAGCTGAAAATTATTTGTTATAGTCTGCTTGTTTCTACATACGTTTTGCACAGTCAATTCATGTACATGCAATGTAAAACAGTAGATATATTGATTTTGTTAATTCTAGTATTTTGTGAAGAAAACACTTATTAAATAAGTCCACTCCAGCAATTCATACAAAATAGCACTTTTGTATGAGGCAGCCTCAGTTCTTATTGTAGAAATCATCAAAGTCACAATATGCAGAGTTCAGGTTTTAGCTGTATCACAGCTGGCCAAAAATCCACTAACACGGTTGGATCTTTTAGCTGTATAACATTTTTTTTTAAAAACTCAGTTTTTACTTTAAACAGTTAAGGAAGGTGCCAGTACCTGATTGTGGAGGACTCCTGAGCCTGCCAGTCAGTCCTTTGCTTCTGCCACAACTGAGACAGATTGAAATGACATTAATATTTGCAGCAACGGAGACAGTTTGAGATGGCATTAACATTAGCCTTCAATTACATCAACCTTGTGCTTTGATCGGGGGAAAGAAGAGACTGGGAAATGAACTGACAGATGGGGCAGCAGGAGGTGAAAACATATCACCATTTGCTACATTGAAATGCTGAGCAACTACCTGATGGTAGAATAAACTAGGACCTGTAAGGTAACTATGCTTTACCAGCTGAACTTTTCTCTCTTCTCAGAGCTATGGGTACAGGTCACATAGCTTTAGAGGTGCTCTGTTTGGCTAGTATAGGATATTTTTTGTGGGCTTGAATTCAAAAGAGTCTGTGAACTACAGTCATTAACGTACAAGAACAACCACAGTAACAGCCAGTTATGGCAGATAGCAGGCTTGTTGCTGACCCCCCCAACACACACACATCAACATCTGCTCACAGAGTGTCCCATGCCATGGATCTGCATAAATTCAAACTACGTAAATTGACTGAATACATTAGGTACAGTACACCACCCACAACATTTCACCAGCCCACCACACACTCACACAGCTCACCCATCGGCTCTCCTCACTGCCCACCTGCCCACCACACAGCTCATCCACAGCTTGTCTGTCAGCTCTACTCACAACCCACCTGCCCTCCTTATAGCACTCTTATAGCCTGCCTAGTGGCACTCACAAATGATAAAGATTATTACAATTAACAGTTTGGGAGCATCACTTTATTGAAATACCTTTAAATTCCATATTTCTACTGACTGCCTAATACCACACTGCTTGTTCTTATAGACCTTGGATTACCTGATATAACAACAATATTGGGAATGTTAAAAGACATATACACTACCGGTCAAAAGTTTTAGAACACCCCCATTTTACCAGTTTTTATTGAAATTTACGCAGGTTAATGTCTCAATGTACTCTAAAATTAAAGCATAGAACAAATAAACAATTGGAGATAAAAAAGAAATCATAGAATCATTTTGTTTAACAAAATTTAATCTAAATTTTTGACTCATCAAAGTAGCCACCTTTTGCAGATATACTGTAACCGCCGAACACATTCGTGGCATTCTTCCTACAATGGACATCAAATATTGTTTGGGAAGTTCTTCCCAACACTGTTACAGAAGTTCCCACAAATGTGTTGCACTTGTAGGTTGCTTTGCTTTCACCCTTCTGTCCAGTTCATCCCAAACCAGCTCGATGGGGTTTAAGTCTGGAGACTGTGCTGGCCATTCCATGATTTGAAGCCTACTGTCTTGTTCTTTTCCTCGAAGGTAGTTCTGACAGCCTGGAGGTATGTTTTGGGTCATTATCTTGCTGTAGGATGAACCCCTGACCAACTAGGTGTAGATCAGAGGGTATTGCATGGCGCTGCAAAATGCTGTGGTAGCCCTTTTGGTTCAGGGTGCCAGTCACTCTGTGCTGTTGTCCTGTGAGCCGTCTATCACGCAAGCTGTTGACTGTCAGAAACTTGTCTTCTCATTCTGTTGTAGCTTTGGGTCTGCCAGACCTCTTCCTGTCAGAGTTTCCTCCAGTTTCCAAGTGCCTTTTGATGGTGTAGGAAACTGTACTCACTGGCACCTTGGCTTTCTTTGCAATTTCTCTAAAGCAGTTTTTGCTAACGTAAATTTTTTTTAACCTCTAGCGGTTTACCGCTTACCTTTGTACCATTTCAGGTTATTCACTGGACTGGAATTGCTTAAATTTCAATAAAAGCTGGAAAAATGGGGGTGTTCTAAAACTTTTGACCGGTAGTGTATTTTGATTTACTCTGTTCTTCATTATACTCTTTTCATCCTGTATGTGAGTAAAGAGGCAGGGTTCTGTAAGACCATATCTAGCGTGACAAATAATTTATTGTGTTGTTGCAGATACAAGAGAAGTGCAAACAATGCCATAATGTTAACTTTGTTGGAACAAGGTTGACACATGATGAAAACCCACTACTGACACAGAGATGTGCATGCCCTGATGTAGGTTTACTGTTCTTGTTAAATATAGTATGTGAACGGTCTCTCTTTTGAATATTAAAATGTACAATGCCAGTATACTGTTTGGTTGTATAAGTAAGCAATAAGACACTCCATGGTGTGCATTAGACATTTCTAATACATGACCAGGGGAGTAGTAAGGAATGAGGCTGCAGAATGAGTGCCTTCAGCCCCTGGCCATTCATTAGAAGTGTTTAATGTATACATCCCTGGAATGTCTTACTGCACTTATAAAATGGGAGTGTGTATTTTATATGCATATAAATATTAAAACTGATTGGTTTAAATACCAAAAAAGGTTTTTGTTAATGTATTTTGACATAAAATAGTTCCTTCACCTGCATGAGCATAATACATTTATTGTTTTGACTTCAGGACTTTTGTCTTGCTGTGGCCCCCATAGCTGTAGTTTTTTTAGAGTGGTTGTTATGCATCCCTTATATTCCCAAATTAAAATGATGGTATTATACAGTGCCTTTACACAAAATGTAACTTAAATGTAAATGTTAACTGTAAATGCAATGTATGGGATGTTATTGTTGCAGTAGGTGACAGGTACAGAGACAGTAAGCGGAGTAGCAGTGATCGCTCCAGCTGCTAGACTGAGGAACAGTCGACGCCACTGCTGGTCAGGGTGTTTCATCTTCTAGTAGGAAGCAAAAGTAGTTATGTTTCATTGTCTATCACAAATTTGAACACTAAGCAAGACTCTGATAAACCTACCACAGTACTTATTTAATTTGCATTAGAAAGAGACCATGATTTCATAATTTAAAGGGCTCATCAAGAAGGGTGTTCTGACTACTAGAAATAGCAAAGTTTATGTTTATCTAGATGTGAGCCTACAGACTCACACTCAAAGATGGCACTTTCTACAGTTTAGATCAGACATAAATAATGGCAGCGTATCTGATGTTATATACACGTAAAACCAGAATCATACTAAGTGCAACAAAATACATCTTCTTTCATCTTCTGGACCATCTGACAGATTTTATTAAAAACAGACAGGCTGTACCTGATAGGCTTGAATCTTCCTTGGATGATAAGGATGAATCTGATTTCGATGCGCTGAAAGAAGTTGGTGCTATGGTTGACAGCACTGCTGTAGAAGAAAATAGACTGAGTAACTGACAAATCTTGATATTCAGAAGGGAAACAAAATATATAATGTAGGTACTTGATATATGGTTGTTGGGGTTGGGAGCGTGCAAACAATTGGTGGCTGGTGGGCGAAGGGGCAGACATTCCAGTACAAATATGAAAAAAGGAAAAATTAAACTCCACATTTGGCTGACTGTTTAAACAGTGTGCCTGCCTGGTGACCTGATGATTTAACTGAAGGGCTGCAACTGAGGGCCTTGGCAGGGGGTGGTGGATTTCTTGTTCGATTCAATTGATGCATTTTAGCTGGAGAGTTGAGGGGGTGAGTGGGCAAGGAAGTGAGGTGGAATCATTGTAGCTACAATTTTTTTTTTAATTCTACTGGCCCACAGATTTCAATGTAGCCCTGCATCTAGCTGGCCAGCACTAGTTTTTAGCTATGCATTACACACTTCTAATGCACTGCTAACAACCAATCAGTATGCAGGATTTTCTTTCCCCATTTAACAAACACAATTCATTGCTGAAAACAGTAATTAACACTGCTCTTTATTTTCACTAAGTCATGCTTGATAAACAGCAAATAATCATATATTGAAAATATGTAGATGTAAATGAATGAACTGAAACAATGTTGCCTAAGAATCCCTAATTAACAAGGACAGGAAATAAAAAACAGTCTTACACTAACAGATGTGTCATGTCATTTTTGATAAAACTATATTTGGGATTCATAGTACAAAATGACACTGAATAAGTTATCTTTTCTTAAATTGTATTCATTTGTGGATTTTCACAATATGGCTAATACTGGATCAGCTTCATTCTCTGTTTCCATGTTTTCCTTGAACATGTGAGTGAGTAGAGCTGGGCAAAAGTTGCAAATTCTGCTATAGTGGAACTTTTGTGAAAGTTCACCAACTTTCTCAGAATTTTCCAAATTTCTGCCTTTGGCGAAATTGGAAATTTTTTGAATCTGTGTGGTGAATTAATGCCTTGTTCCGTGGAATTTTCTCACTGAACTGCAGAATAATACACATGAACTGCAGAACTAATACTTTTATCCACAATTCAAGAAATTATTCTGCAGTTCTTTTCTGCACCTCACCATCCTGTAGTAGAAAAAAAAGCTTTCCCAGGTGTTCAGTGGTACCCCTACCCTCCAATTGCTGGTCCTGTACCATTAATGTCTCCCTTGGGTCTAGTGGCACCCCCCCACCCTCCAGTCTCCAACCCCATACCATTAAGGTTTCCTTGGTGTCTAGTGGCACCCTCCACCCTCTGATCACTTGCCACCTCATGCATTTAATGTTTCCCTGGTGTCTAGGGTACCCCGTCCCTCCAATCATTGGCCCTGCATGTCCTGATTTCTGGGCCTCATGACCAAATCTTAATGAAGGTGACTGACAGTTCTGTGCATGCTCCTGTCCCATTTCTTAATCTTTACATTGCAGTGTAAGAGAAGGGATGGGAGTGAGCGCAGAGCTGTCAATCACTTTTATTCAGATGAAAATCAGGAAATATGGGGGGCAGTGAGTGGAGGGTGGGGTGTGCCACTAGACACCAGGGAAACATTAATGGTGTGTGGCAGCCAACAATCAGAGGGTGGAAGGTGCCACTAGATACCAAGGAAACATTATTTGTATTGGGCTGGCAAGTGGAGGGCAGGGGTGCAGTATGCACCAGGGAAATATTAATTTTATGGAGCTGATCATCAGAGGATGGAGGGTGCCACGAGACACCAGGGAAGCCAAAGCTAACTATCACAAGGCCCAGCTTTGCAATTCTTGGGGTGATGGGAAAAGATTCTGGGATAACATCGAAAGCATCCTTGGAAAGGAGGACGGGAAACACCCTCAGCTGCTCAGTATCAGTAATACCCCCACTACAGACCCTCTAGCTATTGCAGAAGCCTTCAATAAGGCCTTCACTAATCTTATGCCAGTGCTACCACCTGCCTATTTTCAGCCTGGCTTGAAGTACTCCAATAACGTATCTACCCAGTGTTTTCATCTGACCTTCTACTTTAAAAGGGTGATGGTGAAGGAGGTCCTTACTGTGGTCAAGAAAATACTAGGTAAGACCAGACTGGGTAGTGATGGGATAGACATGAAACTTCTATCCCTCACCCTGGACGTTCTCATAGTGCCTATTACTATGCTGTACAATAAGTCCCTGGCCCTGGCTTAATTCCCAGCAGTTTGGAAGCAGGCCCTAGTTACACCAGTACATAAAGGAGGTGGCAAGCCTCTGGTAGCCAACTACAGACCCATCTCAATCCTCTTCCCCCTGTCCAAGGCACTGGAAAAGATTGTGGTGGGTCAACTCCTCGACTACCTCAATAAGTATAATCTGCTATGCCCCAACTGGCATGGCTTCAGACAAAATCATAGTACCACTACAGCCCTGCTGGACTACACAAACTATGCACATAAGGCTCTGGATGAAGGTAAACTGGTGGGGTCTGTCTTTATTGACCTCACCAAAGCCTTTGATACAGTCAACCACCCCTTGTTGCCGACCCAACTGCGAAACATGAGTGTGGCGCCCAATGCCCTTTGCTGGTTCCAAGACTACCTGATACGGAGAAATCAATGTGCCAAAATTGGGCAAACAGTATTCAGCGAAAGAGAGGTATCATTAGGAGTACCCCAGAGATCAATACTGGGACCCCTACATGTCAACCTCTTCTTAAATGACCTTCCCACAGCCTGTGACACCAAACTCATACTGTATGCAGATGATGCTGTGCTCCTGAGCAGCAATACATGTCAGACTGCCCTACAATCTGAGCTGCAGAGATCCTTCTCCAAACTCAAGGACTGGTTCAGTAGTCATAAGTTGCTACTAAACTACAAGAAGACCAAGGCCTTGCTTATGTCCAGCCCCCACAACAAAAATAAGCACCACCCTCTCATCATCTCCAACTCATGTAGTGAGCCACTGGAACAAGTTCACTTGTTCAAGTATCTGGGGGGTCATAATAGATGATACCCTCATGTTTGCGCACCATATTGACCCTCTGGTCAAGACAGTCAATACCAAGATTGGTGTCCCTCTTTCCGGGGGCCCTCCACCTCTCAGTCCACAGTTCAATTATATCTACTATTGACTATGGACTAGTGGTCTATGGGGGGCGGCAAAAGATACAGTGCTCAAGAGGGTTCAGACTGTGCTCAACAAAGCCTACAGACTCACCCTGGATGCTGAGCATGGCACTCACACCTGTACACTGTATGAACGTGCAAATTGGCTGTCATTAAGAAATAGGGTCAAATTCCACACTTGCATCCTAGGGAAGAAGGCTCTATTGTGTAGGTAATTTGATCAAGAAAACCAACTCATTACAGGCCACCAGAGGAAGGACTAGAGGGATTTTGGCCATCCCCTTCCATCGTACCTCATTTGGGCAATGTGCATTTGCCTACTGGGCCCCCCTATGGACGAATCAACTTCCTGGGAACCTCTTGGCTACCAGTTATTTGGCACAATTCAAAACTGACCTCAAACAGCACCTAATAACACTGTCTAAGTGCACTTGCCCCTGAGTCCAGCCAACCTGCTCTCTCTTCCCCCCAGCAAGCACTAGGCAGGCCTCAGGTACCCCCTCCTTCTGTCCCATCTCATGACTTGCCCCAACAATCAGTTTGCATCATGCTCCTTCAGCATCTGCCTCTCCCTCCCCCTTCCCCAATACTCCCATGAGTTTCCCAAACAGTCACTACTAATGCTGGCTGCCTGACCATGCCCACTCACCTCACACCCCACCATTTTACTCTAACATGTCATCTCCACTCAGACTCCCCTCGCCCCACCATTTCTCCCTATACCTTATTGTCCCTCTTCCCCACCCTCTCACCTCCACCACAGTACTTACTTCTCTCTCTCTCTCTCTCATACCTTCCTTCTTCACCCCTCTACCAGCTATCCCTGTCCCTCTGAACTACTGACAAGGCACTTTGTGGCTGCTTACCCCCCCCCTATAAAGTGTTTTTTCTTGTTATTTAACTTGTACCTATGTTTTTGACTTATTCTGTAAGTTCTGAATCCAAGTTGTATCGTTCATTGTAATGTATCTTTTCTTTCTTCTACTGTACTTTGTTTTGCAATCTATGATGTGGAACCTTTGTAAAAGAGCTTGTGCTCAAAGGTTTTTTTCTGAATAACTAAATAAATAAATAAAATTAATAAATGTATGGGGCCAGTGATTGGATGATGGGGTCTGTCACTAGACACCAGGGAAACATTAAATGTATGGGGCAGCTGGCAATCAGAGGGTAGAAGTGCCACTAGACACCAGGAAAACATTAAATCTATGGGACAGCTGTCAATCAGAGGGTAGAGGTGCCATTAGACACCAGGGACTCATTAAATGTATGGGGTGGACAGTGATTAGAGGGTGAGCAGTACCACTAGACACCAGAGAAACATTAATGGCATGGGGCCAGCAATCATAGGGTGGGGGTGCCACTAAACATCAGGGAAACATTAATTGTATGGGGTGGCTGGCAATCGGAGGGTGAGGCGTGTGTTACCAGACACCAGGGAAACATTAAATTGTGTGAGGCTGGTGAATGGAGGGTAGGGGGTGCCACTAGACACCAGAGAAACATTAAATCAGTAGTGTGATAGTGATTAGAAGGTGGGGGCACCATGGACACCAGAGACTGGAAATTATTATTTATTATTTATTATTTATTAATACAGGGCTGGTGATACACACTGACAATTCATACATTTATTCTTCAGTTCAGTGATGCATTGAACTGTGGAATGAATGTGTGAATTGTGTATTAATGTATTAAGCTGCCAAAAGAAATTCCTCAGAACTGACCTATGACAGTGATCAGTTCTGCGGAATTTTGTTCTGCAGTTTAATACATTAATCTGCAGTTCATACATTTATTCCATTGTTCTAAGTCAGAATTTCTGCAAAAGTTGCCAAAAGAATTTCTAAACTTTTGCAGAGGCAAAAGTCTGATTTTCACATAAATTCTACTGGTGGAAGATTTTTTCGAACAACACTTTGAGTGAGCCAGTTTAGATGTGAGGTCTCAGTTGTGCTTTGGTGTCACTTCAGTTCTGTCCACGAGCACTGAACTGATTCATTTTACTGAGAACATCTGGTGATGATTCAGTGACCAGGAAGTTTAAAATGTGATGTCTTCTGCTACTTTCAAAAAGGCATCTGTTCTGCATTCAGCTTGCGCTTTACTGATGAATTTTTTCTAAAGTAAGGATTTGGTCAAGTGTACTAACTGTTTATATTTAATCTAGTCTATATTTTTTCTGATTGGTCATTTTTTACATTCGACGACTTGACTTCTAAAATATTGGTGCACTTTATTCCTTGCAAAGATACATCATGCTCCTTATT
Organism: Neoceratodus forsteri; assembly: GCA_016271365.2. NCBI lineage: Eukaryota > Metazoa > Chordata > Ceratodontiformes > Ceratodontidae > Neoceratodus > Neoceratodus forsteri. The sequence goes on along the minus strand of CM057452.1, from coordinate 558,669,369 downwards.
TGGTTGTATCACACACGCATGTTTGTTTAACATGACAGTGATCAATATACATTAAAAAGCATAGAAAGATCATAATTTGGTCAGACTAACACAGATTTTGTATACGAGGGAGGGGGTTTCATTCAATACATGCTTTTGTATCTACACAATTTATTATTTGAGTCACAGGCCCAGATATTTAAAGGGGTTGCACAAGGCTCAACAGAGTTGCACAGGTGCAACCACACATTGTGCCCCAGTGGGATATTGAAAGTGCTGCCTGACACAGTCCCTATGCACCAGGGCACAATGTAATTGTTTGTATGCAGCTGTGGGGGTGGCCATGCATATGAGGCACATCCCGATATTCAGCCTGGGATGTGCGGCACATATGCTGATGCAGCCCTGCATTGCACCGCATAGCGGGGCTCAAAGTTGAGGTTGTGAATAATGGGAACAAATCTCGGCCACCTACAGGTGGGCTGTTGTATTGCAGGTGCAACACAGCAGCCGCCAGCTGTGGGTGGCCACCTGCCCACCCAGACCACCGTCCACAAGCACCCAAATCACCCTGGTAGTCTAATGGTACCCCCCCGAGTCCCTGAGAAATATCTAAGAGCATACTCCCTGGTGGTCTAGTGGACCCCCCCCTCCTGATTCCCTGAGAAATGTCTTTAAGTAATTCCCTGGTGGTCTAGTGGACCCCCTCCCTCCCTCCCGTTTCCCGATCGTGGTAAAACACCATAATATCCTACCCTGCTAATCCAGTGGCACCCCCTCCCACCCACACAGGACCCTTGCCCACCCCCCCCCCTCCATCATTGGCGGGTGGCTGCAACCCACTAGACAACCAGGAAATGACTTAAAAGACATTTCTTGGGGAATCGGGGGGGGGTCCACTAAACCACTAGGGAGTATGCTCTTAGACATTTCTTGGGGACTTGGGAGGGAGTGCCATCTACAACACCACCAAGGAGTATACCCTTAGCCATCTATTGGGGAATCAGGAGGGAGGGGGTCCACTGGACTACCAGGGAATATGCTCTTAGTCATATATCTGGGATTCAGGCAGATGGGGGGGTGCCACTAGCCCACCAGGGAGTCATGCTATGGCAGTTTACTTTGATTGTGGCTACTGGGTTGGGGATGCCCCAGGACCCCCTCAATGCACATGTCATGCTGTGCAGGGTACCCGGTGCAAGTTGTCGGGCTGCCTTGTGCAAGGCATGCAAATGTGGCCATAATGACATGCAAATGGCCCCATTTATGCCTTGCATATATTATGGCCTCGTTTGCATGCCCTTAGCTGAATATCACGGGTGTTGTGCCTAGCACAACTGCATTTGAGCTGACGCATTCCTATGCTCCCTATCCATGGCTTGCACCAGTGCAGTGCCACTGCACCATGTGCAGTCCATGCCATATTCAACAGTGCTGCGTCATGGCACATCACCGTTGAATATCACCTGGTCGTGGTCCTGGCACATCCCAGTTGCGCTGCACCCAGGCTTGTGCCACTGCCCGGTGCAGTCTGAATATCCGGGCTATTAATGACAGAGAATTAATTAAACTGTTCAGCACAAGGACCATTTAATTCAAAAAATGATAACAATCCTTATGTAAAAATAATGCACAGATCATGTGGTGCTCATTCATGATCAATCACATGTCACTTTTCATCTAAACTGCCTGCAAGAAAATTACATTTTAACTTATTAGAGATTCATGAGACCATGCTGTAAGAAAAAAAAGATTTTATTTATTAAGCAGACAGGTTTGATCTGTTTAAGTCATTTTCCAACAAAAAAAAAATAGCTTGAAGAGATCTCTACTGTCAGAGCACCTATCCTCTTGCAAATGCCACCAGCAGCTTTCTATAGCATACATTGATTTTCTGATGTTTTACAAAATCTTTGTTGTACAGAATTTTCATTAGAAGAATAAATACTTGTGTCGAATACTGTTAATATTTTGGGAAAGTTTGTGCATGGTTTCTGTAGTTGCTCAAATACTTACTAATTTAGTACAGAACACATTTACAGTAATTATTCTGTCAAAAATGTCTCCATTTCCAAAGTTATTGATGAGACTTGTGCTGCTTAAGACAGTGTGCACAATGCCCCTGCAAGTTCAAAGCATCCACATAAGCAACAAAACGTGATGAGGTATGAGTTGTTGCCTGATAAGAACATGTCCCAGGTGTGTAGTGAGGCATGAGGTGCTTGCATGAAGTGCCTTCAGCACCTGGGAAGCCAATGTATGGTAAACAATTCTAAGGTAAACTGGTAAAAATTTTAGGTAAGCCGATTTCTGCAGAAACCTGATTAATGCATTTACCTGTAAAAATTGTGACTGTGGGAAAATAAAATCAACATGTGGGACATGTTGCCATATCCTGAAAATGGCTCAAGTAAGTACTTGCAGATGCTTGAAGTTTTCAATTAGTAAGAAACTGGGCTACACATTTCTGATATAACCTCATTTACAATGCAGGACAGGCCAGCAGCATCATCTCCATGTGTGGTATGCATTTTCTGACTGGTAGTCCTTGGGAGCAGTAGCATAAATCATTGACACTGGTTGCCACACAGAAGTGCAGGACCCAGAAGGGCCCTGCCCCTCTACAGGCAGATGGACTCATTCCTTGGTGCAGGGCCCAGAGGGCACTGCACATGAATTTGTTCACACTGGTCCTGAATGAACCTGCACAAATGAGGATGCGATTCCACTATCTCAAAAAATAAATTCTCTGTAAAAAGCTGTGCTGCTGCACAAGTTGGGGTTCAACATAATGCAACAAAAGCAGGGAAATGTGACATTAGGATTTGTAATCCTAATTCCCCACCCCACCTGCTAGGCAGCAAAAGAAAAAAAAAAGGTTTTGGGTCTCCGGAATCTTGGCGAATCAGTGGTGAGGCTGTCCTTGGGGTTGTCAACCCTAACACTCCCTCATCCCCCCACCACATAGCCTCCCGTTGAAAGCACAGGGTACAACTCCAAGCCAGTACTTCATAGTGATACACTCTTCAACGGTAGAGATGTATGTTTCACCACATGTTGCCAACAGAATCTGTTGTAGCTTTCTTTACACATGATCACATCTGCCCTTGCTTGCTCAGGGGGAGGTGGTGGGCATTAGGGCTTATAACCCCAAGGAAGACTCCACCTGATTTGCCAAGACTTCAGAGACCCAAAACCCTAATATTTTTTTTCCTTTTGCTGTTTGAGGGGTTGGGAGATAGGGTAGGAAACCATAATGCCACATTTCCCACTTCTGTTGTGTTAATTTGAACCCTAACTATCTATTTTTTGCAAAAAAATGCATTAATGCATCATTTAGGGAAACAATGCCACAAAAGTATGGAAAAGTAGTGTTAGGGTTTCCAACCATAATAAACCCTCCACACCCCCAAGCAGCAAAAGGAAAAAACACATGTGTTTGGGGTCTCTGGCGTCTTGGTGAATCAGTGGTGGGGTCTTCCTTGAGGATTGTCATTCCTAATGCCTACCCCATTCTGTGAGCAAACACCATCACACATGATCTCCTTTCTTCACGCAGGGCCCACAGGGCCCCACATAAAGAAAGGTATAACAAATTGTATTGGCAACTTGTGGTGAGACATACTTCTCTTCCTTTGAAGAGTGTATCTCATGAGGTAATGGATTGGAGCTGTACCTTTTGCTTCAGACTGGAGGCTAGGGGTTTGGGGAGGGGTGAGCATTACGGTTGACAATCCCCAAGGAAGACCTCACCACTGAGTCACCAAGACTCTGGCGACCCAAAACCTAATGTTTTATTCCTTGTGCTGCTAAGGGGTGGGGTTGGGGTGTTAGGGTTGGAAACCCTAATGCCACATTTCCCTACTTTTGTGGCTTTAAGTTACCCTAACTGATCTTTCTACTCTCTTGTTTGTGAATTTTGCTCAACTTCCTGCTGACTTATGATCTATCCCCTTGGGGTGGTTCCTCAAAGCTAAGGCACAGCTTGAATGCTGTTTTCAGTGGCAGTGGACAAGAGCTTCAGTACAACCACTATTAAGAAATTTGAACTTTAGAATTGCAGGATGCCCTATCCCGCACTCATTCTGTCCATAACTGAAATGAGCGGGTCTCTCTGGATTGCTAGAGGGAGACAATATTCTACCATTTGGATCAGCCCAGCAGCATTACTTTCTTGCTGATAGGCACTGTTTTAAGTTTCTGCAACTTGCTCAGGCTCTTCATTGCATGTTAGGCCCTAAACCTTGGATCTTGTGTGATGGACTGTGCTATATTAGAGAAGTGCCTGCGAATAGCTGCCCAACCCCACCAAGTTTCTGCTTTTTATAAATTTTTTCAATCTTCTGACACCCCCCCCAGAGTCTGCTTTTATTGGACCCAAGCATTTGACATCTTTGATGCACCTCAGATATTGCTCAAAGTTTGGAAGAACCTTTGTAAATATGTAAAGCAGGACAGATTAAGATTAGTTCAGTTTCAAATTTTGCACAACCTTTATTACACTCCTGCTAGGTTATTTAAAATGGGAAGGATTGAGTCTTCACTGCAGCCAGGAGGAGGGGCATCTTCGTCATATGTTGTAGGACTGTGTAAAACTCCAACCATTTTGGACAGCAATCAGATCTTCTCTGGATCTGTTAATAGGATTGGAGGATCTTTTTCTTCCCAATATTTGATTAGTTGGTCTTTTTCCACAAGAGTTAATTGGTATTAGAAAAGCTCATATGGCCCTTATCTCTAGGTCACCAAGACTGTGATCTTGCGACATTGGCTGGAAGATTCTACCCCCTCCTGGCAGGAGTGGCATAAGGAGATGATGTGTGCCTTAATGTTGGAGAAACATATTGCTGGTTGTAGGAAATGCCCTCATGCATTTATATTAGATGGGAGCCCCTACTTACCCTCTTGTCATTGAAGTCAGTGAATTAATTACTTCCTTCATTTTTTTCAGCATCTCCCCCCCCGGGAAGTAATATAGTGACCTTGTGGCTGTCATGGCGATTTTTTGTACTCGGAGGGTTTTTGCTGAACTGGGAGGGGTCGGTTGAATAAGTTGGGGGATCAACTTGCATTTTACCTTTTCTTGTGATGTTATTAGAGGTTTATTTTATTGTTGAAGTGTGGATCATTTGTTCTAATGCTTCATTGTACTGTATTTTTTGATGTTTCTATTGTATTATTGATGTCATCCTTCTGATGTATTTATTTTCTTGAAAATTTTAATAAAGTATATTAAATTAAAAAAGAAAATGTTACCCTAACATGTGCATTAATGGAGTTTTTCCAAAGAATTTCCTTACTTTTTGTGATACTATGATCATATCCTCATTTCCCTTTGGGATACATATATGTTGCTGTGGAAGCACAGGCCCTGGAGGACCCTGCACTTGCATTTCTGCCAAAACAGCAACTAAATTGTCAACATAGCCTTGCTATTACCCCAGCTCATGAACATTATGCTGAGAATAATCAAATCCCCATTGAAACATCATATCATGACATTGAAATGTCATTCTATTCCACAGGTGCAAAAACACATTTTCATGTTCATGAGGTGATGTAAAAAAATGTCTATGTTGAGCAAAGTAAAATTTCAATGTATGTGTATGCCTTTGCATTTTTGCATATTTTGACCCCAAATTTTCAACATAGCCTTTTTATGACCCCACCTTATGATCAAGGGTGGTGAAAATGTTTAAATCCTGCCTGAAAAGTGATTTCTCTAAGTGACAATGAAATCACCATTTGGGCCAGATTTGTGGAATTTCACACCATTGTTCATGAGGTGGAGTTCCCAAAAGGCCATGTTAAAAATTTGGTGTAAAAATATGCAACAATGGCTAGGCTATGCATTAATGTTGAAAACCCCTTTGAAATATATTGATCTGCACTTACGTTAATTTTTCATATTGCAGTCGGCGGTTCCAGCAGTAAGAAGTGTCTTCAATCAGAAAGTGGATCTTTGCACTGTGATCTGTTAAGGTGAGTGAGGGTCTGTGGGGGTGTACTGGGGGAGCAGAGTGGTGGGTGCTGAGTGGAAGGTGGGGGTGGAGGGGGTCAGATTAGTGAAGGATCTTATTTTTCAGACCACAAAATAAAAAAAACACATTAAGGGATGATTTTCAAAACAGGACAGTAAAGCGAGAGTGTAGATTGCCACTAGACACTAGGGAAAGGTCAATAACAAACAGGAATGGTGATCGGAGGTTGGGGGTGCCACTAGACAGCAGGAAAAGACCAACAACTAATTGGGATGGTGATTAGAGGGTGGGGGATGCTACTAGACACCAGGGAAAGACAAAAACATGATGGCAATAGTGATCGGGGGTGCCACTAGACACCAGGAAAAGAAAGAAACAGGGAAACAATAAATTAATATAGGGATTGTGATCAGATAATGAGGGTTGCCACTAGACACCAGGGCAATAGTACCAACATAAGGGAACAGCAATGGGGGTGCCAGTAGACACCAGGGAAATAGCGTTTCCCTACTGTCACTGCAGTCCACAGCATCGGTTCTAGCTGTGGCTGCAGAAGTCAAGAAAGTTGCATTGTTCTCATACAGAGAACATGGGTGAACAGCTCTTCTCACTAAGCTGGCACCCTGGATTTTGGGTGCCCAAAAAAGGTATTTCTGGCAAACTTAAAAACAAACAAACACCAAAACAGGTCCCGTTTAGCTAGGTTCAGGTATTTGTTTTGTAAATGCATAATCTGATTGTACTTTTACTGTTTGTAAGTTTAAAACAGTAAAAAGAAAATGGTGTCCATCTTGAGAGACAGTCTCCATCCCTTTAGCTGTCCATTCATCTGTCCACCATTGTCAGCTGAAGTCCATGGACAATGCAGGGCTCTGGGGCTAGCTTGCAAGGGAAAAAAATGGAAGCTGGTGGGGTCTATGGGGAGAGATGGGCAGATTGGGGTGGTGAAAACCAGGAGGTGCCCTTGGATGAAATGGACCCAGGAAAGGGGTTCCCCCTACCTTGTGCTCATACCCAAGGGCTCCTTGGTTAGTGGGCTGGTATCTGGACCAGTCCCATCTGCCTATCCTTCTTGGGCAGTTATGTGCAATGCCAGATCTATTAAAAACAAGATGGCAATTATTGCCAGTCTTGTTTCAACAGCTGATCTGGCATGCATCAATGAGATCTGGCTTGGTGAAAATGCTGGCCCAGTTTTGGAATCAGCTATTCCAGCTGGGTACTCAGTGGTTCACTGCCCGAGAAAGAATCGTGGTGGGGGGGAAGGTTGCAATTTGTTTTAAATCATGCTGGAACCTCACAGCCCTCCCAGGAGGAACAATGAGATCCTTCAAATGTGTAGCTGCTCAATGGGCTGCAGGTGTAGGCTGCAAGATCTTTTTCATCTATTGGCCTGTGAGGGATGGGAGGGAATTCTTGTAGGAAGTCATGGTCTTCATCATTGAACAGATGCTGGAGTCACCCAGATGGATTATTATGGGTGACTTTAATGCTTGGGTTGACAATGAACTCTGGCAATTTGGTCAGGACTTCCTCCAACTGATGTCTTTAATGGACCTCATACAGGTTGTTACCTCTGCTACCCATATTTATTTATTTCATTTTTGCTAACTGGGTAGGCACACTAGCCATGAAATTACTATTTTCTGGCATGACCCCAGAGAGTACAGCAATCAAAGACAAGTACAATAACATTGGTACAGGAGGATTACATATAGTGTTGGTCAGTACAGTCAAAGCAGTCAGTACTTAGAAACACAACAGCCAAGAAACATAATACTATAACAGATTCATGTAGGATCAGGGTAAAATTACCTGCGCAGTTCAGGAGAAAATTAAAAAAAGTAAGATAATTTAATTCAGCAACTAAGAAAATATTGGTTAAATTGATCAATAAATTGAAAATTCATGAGGAAGTTAAGCAAGGCAAGGGGTGAGTAGCACTGTGGGGTGGGGTGGAATGTGAATGATGAGCAGCTGAAGGATAGAGGGGATTAGGGCAGATTAAAGCATGTGCAGGGATCAGCAAGAGATAGGTAAAGGCACGGCTCCCTTTTGAAGCTGTCATGGGATCGTGATAATTTTAAGTGCTTGGGTAAGGGAGTTCCAAAGCTTAGGAGCCGAGATAGAAAGCACTGGAGCCTTTTGATGTTTTACCTCTGGGTACATTCAGTAAGGACTTATCAACCGAGCGTAGCCCATAGGTGGAAGTTTGAGTTACCAGCAATATTGCAAGTGCTGAAGGGGTTTGGTTTCTAAGTACTGAGTCCATCAGGGAGCAAAGAGAGTATTGCCAGCGGGCACAGGGGGATAACCAGCCCAGGTCTCTATACAGTTGACAATGGTGCTTAAGCCAAGGTGACGAGGAGGCATACCTACAGATATTATTGTAGGTGACATCCTACTTATGAAGGGTGGTTTTGTGTGCAGCAGCAAAGGTGGGCACACCATAAGTGAGGGCAAGGAGTAATATGCTTCTAGCAATAGCAAGTTAGCATAAAGCTGTTCTTATAAGCGATCCCCAGTTTGGCATTAACTGCCTTGCAAGTGGATTGTATATGTTGGTTGAAATCCAGGGATTGGTTCAGGAGAACTCCCAGGTACTCAAATGATGTTACACACTTTATTTGTGCACCAGAGAGGTCTTTCACAAGCAGGGGAGTTTGACATGTCTTACGTTTAGGGGCAGATCCATGTAACATGGCTTGGGTTTTCTTAGCATTGAGTACAAGCTTATGGGCAGACAGCCAACAGTGGACACTTGCAAAATCTGAGGAGAGGGATGCATTAATGCTGGCAACATTGTCAGGGCTTGAACGGGAGTACAAGATCATCCACATAGAGTATAGATGAGCACAAACGAAGGACCTCAGCTGTATTATTGATAGAGAGTGAGAAAAGAAGGGGTCCCAGAATGGAGCCCTAGGGGACCACAATATTTATAATAACACCCTCAGATAAGGAGGAGTTGAATTTCACAATTTGAGTTCTGTTTGATAGATAGCTTCCATACCAGGCAACAATTGAGGGGGAGAAGCACAGATTGCAAAGAGTGGAGAGGAGCAGGGGTGATCAATGAGATCAAAGGCCTTAGTAAGGTCTAGAAATACTTTCCCTGTCAGTAGACCAGCATCCATGTTGGTAAGCACATCAGAAGTGAATTTGAGAAGAGCTGTGGTGGTACTGTGACCCTTCCAGAAACCATGCTGAGTGGCAGAGAGCAGGCTGTACTTTGTTAGATAGTCAATGGTTCAATTTGGAACAATTTTTTCTAAGATTTTACTTAGGACCAACAGGATAGCTATAGGTCCATAGTTCATAATCACCTTGGGATCACCATTTTTGAAAACAGGCATTACATGGGCTATATTCCAGAGGTTGGGAACTTGACCAGTGAAGAGGGACAACATGAAAATTCATTGGACCTCGTCTTCCTGCTGGGACTGGAGATCACCGACGTTATGGTGGAACCGGTCTCTTGGTTGGACCACCATACCATGAGGTTCTCATTTGAGGCACCCACCCTAATAGATCCTCCCCTACAGAGATGGTCCAGTATCACCCCTTATGGGGTTTGACCCCAATGGGTCTGATGGTGGGACTGGACCTATCAGGTATGATGGGTGCATGTGAGGAGCTGGGGGAATAATTTCTAGCTTATAACAAGGATGTTACTCAGGCCTTCAACTCCATCACACCTGTTCATGTTCAACTCCTCACTTCACTCCAGAGGACTCCCTGGTTTGATGGGACACTAAGGGAGATGAAGATGAGGGGTTGAAGATTGAAGTGATGCTGATGATAATCCGTATTGGTGGATGGCAAACTTGTATTGATGTCCCATTACAGGGATTATTAATCAGCAGTCTCCTGTAAGAATGATGAGTTCCTGTCCAAGGAGATTGCTGCAGCAATTAACAGACCAGCTCAGCTCTTCCACACTGTTGACAGGCTGTGTAACCTGTCTGTCTTCAGTCCAGAGGAGCTTTTTCACAATTAAGGTGTGATGAGTTCACTCTGTTTTTTGCTGATAAGGTTGCCGCCATTAGATCTGAGATCCAGTCAGTACTGTCCAAAGGAGCGTGCAGTGATTGGCCTGAAGACCTGAGCAATCAGCTTGTCTGGTCTGACTTCAGCCAGTTGACTGTCGTAGATGTCATTAGGGTCATCCAGGAGATGAGGCCAACCTAATGTAAGTTGGAGCTGGGTCCAACGTGCCTCTTTGTGGGGTATCCTAGTCAGGATAGTCCAGTGTTCTCTGGTGACTGCGGACTTTCTGGAGCCCCTAGAGAAGGCAGTGGTGAGACCTCTTTTGGAAAAAAATTCACTGGACCCGGACTGCCTGGCTAATTACAGACCTGTCTCTAACCTTCCCTTTATGGGGAAGGTTATTGAGAAGGTGGTGACCAGTCAACTGGAGACCTACTTGTCAACCCAAGACATCCACAGCTCTCTCCAGGAAGGGGCGTAGCACCAAAACTGTCCTTGTTCAGTTGTGAATGATCTCCTGGTGGCGAGGGATCAAGGAAGTCATCCTATTCTTATTCTCTTTGATCTCTCTGCTGCATTTGACAATGTGGACCATGGGGTGCTTTTGGAGCACCTGTGGGTCTGTGGCGGACTGACTGGTACAGTCCTCAACTGGTTTTGATCTTTTCTCACTGGCAGGATGCAAAGGGTGGAGTAGGGGAATTTTCCTCAGTCCTCGTGCCTCTGCCATGTTGGGTCCCGCAGGGCTCCATTTTGTCTCCCGTGTTGTTCGCGGTGTATATGCGGCCACTGGGGGAGTATATAGGATGGCATGGGATGAGTTTTCACTGCTATTCAGATGATACTCAGCTAAACCTCTCTTTTGTGCTTGAACAGCAGGAGGTGGTGTTGGTGTTTAATCAGTGCCTTTCTGAGATCCAAGGTTGGATGAAAGCTACCTGACTGAAGTTGAACTCAGACTAGACTGAGGTCCTGGTGGTGGGACCTAATCATCCGGGGGTGAGGTTACAATCTTGTCAGGTCTCCAGGCTGGTGCTTGGGGACTCACAGTTGTTTACCTCTGCCAGAGCAAGAAATCTTGGCATCATTATGGACTGCAGTTTGACACTTAAGTCTCAGGTGTTGGCTGTGGTCCAGAGTGCATATTGCCATCTAAGAAATTTTGCCTGCATTAAACATCTTGTTCCCGCAACTGACCTCCCATTACTGGCCCAAGCTTTTGTGACTTCAAGGCTGGATTACTGTAATGCTCTCTACATAGGGCTACTGGGGGTTGATCTCCACCACCTGCAGCTAGTGCAGAATGTGGTGGCCAAGTTGTTGACAGGTCTTCCTAGATCATGTCATGTTACACCTGTGCTGCACTCTCTGCCTGTTAGGTGGCAGATCACCTTCAAGGTCAGTTTGCTGACCTATAAACCCTACATGGTCAGGGGCCTGGTTACTTGAAAGACCTCCTGTGTTTTCACCACTCTACTCATCCACACTGCTCCCCCGAGGAGAGACTTTTGGAGATCCTGAGGGTTTGCTTAAAGACCTCTGGTGCTCAGGCTTTTTCATCCCTGAAAATTTAATGAAGAAATTCCATACTGTCTAGGCTGTAGGTAAAAAAAAAAACACTGTTACACAAACTTATATAGAAACATAAACTTTGATGGCAGATAAGGACCACTTGGCCCAGCTAGTCTACCCATTTCCATACCTACAAGATAAGCTGCAGATCCTAGTTAACCAACAGCCTATTTCTTCCTACCCCCCACAAGTATTGCCTTATGCCTGTCCCATGCATTCTTGAATTCTCCCACAGTTTTATACCCCACTACCTCCTCAGAAAGGCTGTTCCATGCGTCCACCACCCTCTCTTTGAAAAAATACTTCCTCACATTGCCCCTGAGCCACCCCCCCTCTTTCTTCAAAGTGTGCTCCCTTGTTCTTGCACATCTCTTTTTCTGAAAGATGCTACCCTCTTGGACTTTGTTGATTCCACTGAGGTACTTAAAAGTTTCTATCATGTCCCCCCTCTCCCTCCTTTCCTCAGGGGAAAGTACTGTATAGGGAAACAAAATGCAGTTTTTTTCCACTTTTTTGATGCTATGTATCTCAAAAATAAGGAAATAAAATGCAGATTTTTCCACTTTTTTGACGCTACATATCTCAAAAATTGTACAGGATGCAATCATGAAACTGTTCACATCTTGAGACTCTGACAGCCTGACAGACTGACTTTGCCGCATGCCAAATTTTGTGCTAATTCATCAAAAGATGGCAAAGTTATTAAGTTGCAGATGTAGATTATAGGGGTGCAGTAGAGCCCCTATGGTTAGGGTTGAACAGCCTATTTAATGTTAATCCTCAAATTTTGCACATTGATATCTGGCTCCCTTTGATGAAGTGAGCTGAAAGTTTGTATGTGTTGTCTATGAGGCAAGGTCTTGATGTGTGGACATTTTTGTGACAGCAGCTTATGCGGGTTCTGAGATCTGCATGTGTCATTTTTGGTATAAAACTAAGTTTTTTCCTATACTTAACATATTTTTCCCCTCGCCCCTACAGCCTATATGGAATGGAATTTTTGCCCAAAACTTGCAGGAGACATGTCATGTCCCAAGGTAGTGCCTTTGACAGGTCTGGTGAAAACTTATTTAAGGGTTCCTGAGTTATAAGGCTTTTAAATGCACTTGCATATTTCATCAATACCTTTAATACAGTCTGTGATACCTTCACCCCTCTCAGGAAAAGAAAAACCAAAGGTGCCTGCAACCCTTGGATCTCCTACTATTTACTTAATCTATTTGCAGCTCCCATTTATGGCACATTGTCCATGCCACTGGAAACTCTTCTGACTGGCAAAAGTACAAGGCTGCCAGGAACAACTGCACCTGGGCTATTCCCCTTGCTAAATCTGAATATTACAAAAAAGTACTCTCAAACTCTTGGGGAAACAACAAGATCTACAGGGATAATAACAAAGACCTAATGGGTAAGCCCAATAAATCTGCCCCTTCCCTGCTCAACATAAATGGATTTCCCACTCAGGATCCACAACTAATTGCTGACACCTTCAATGATGTGTTCACAGATCTTAGTGGGGTTCTTCCACCAGATTTTTTCAATACTGGCCCCCCCCCATACCTTTAACAGCCCCTACTGTCTGGCACCTCTCCCCACCCCCACTGTTTCTACTTTAAGGCAATCACACCTAGTGATGGGTGAAGTGGCCCCAATTTGTTCTGTGAAGTGATTCGTGGAGTGAAGGTGAATTCGCGGAGTGCTCTGCAATGCGAAGTGGAGTACTTCACGTTATAATGGGTAACACAAAGTCCATTGAAAACAATGACTTCGCGTTACTCTGCCTTCCTAAACCACTATTCCATCAATTCTTAAGGCGAAGTACATTGAAAACAATGTACTTCGCCTCACTTCGCCTTGTTTTTAAGCTCTAAAGGCAAATTTTGCAGTTATTCATGAGGTTTCAGGTCACACAGGCTCTACATTGTTCTGCACAGCCTTGGTTTGGGGTAGTGTGTGTAGGAAACTGTAGGAGACAATCTGTTCTGAGAGCTCTCTGCGATTCAAACCTTCAAAAAGCTGTTAAAAAAGCCTTTTTGAGTCATTTTTTTTTGCTGAAACTTTAGTTCATCGATTATAGGAAACCCTCCTGTGCGCATATCATTGAGCGTTTATTGTTTGTGTATGGATTTTGAATGTTAATGTACAACATTCAGTATGTGTACTGAGAGAGAATGGAAATGTGCTTTGGGGGAAGGGTGTATCTGTGGTGTAGATAGATTAACTTGGAGAAAAAGACAGTTCTTCCTGTTTTGGTGATATTTTTCTTGTATTACTGTGTTAATGTGCACACAGTTATATTTTCAATATTTCTGGCCATTTTTTGCTGATTTTTGTGGTGCAGCAGTGCATAATTTTAGTTTGTTTAAAATATGTGGCTATATTACTGAAGTTTTCAATTTGTTATGCATTACTTAGTGTGTGTGTGAGTATGTGTGTGATGCGTGTCATCAAATCAGACACCTTTTGTTGTGCCACATAATAATTTCAGCAATGTGAAGCTGCTATCCACTGTAGCTGTGTGATTTTTGTACATCTTTGTGGTATCTTTACTGGTACTAGTACTAGTGACTGTTACTGCAGCAGTGCAGTACACTGCCCCCCGCCGCGGCCCACCCCAACCGGCAAAGGTATTTTTTCAAGATTTGAACTTCTGATAGTGAACACTGGTTAGGTGTTGTGCCTTTGTGTCTGCATCTCTTCAGTGCACAGAGCAATCTTAATCTGTCTGTACATTTGCATCTCTTTAGGGCCTAATCTCCATCTGTAACTTAAGTCACAGTTGATTCTTTGGCATCCCTTCAGAGTCCTGGACAGGTGTGGTGCTTAATTCTGCATGAACATTGCACTCATTGATATGCGTTTTTAAGTCAAGACCATCATCATGAGTCACTCGTGATACAAATCAAGTTCTTCATCATCACGGTCACAAATGCAGTCACAAATCACAATTCACGATCATTCACGTTACGAATCACAACATTCATTTTTTCTAGTTACTTGGATGTATTGTAAGCCTGTTTTGTAGTATCTCTCCAGTCTTCACCACCCCACCATTGTACTCAGTGATATGTGTTTTTAAGTCTGGGAGTTTTAAGCTACAGTTCATCAGGGAAGTACAGCCATAGGCATTCGCATTCCAAACACAGTTTCATACTGGTTATCTCACACCATCGACAGTGAATAATGTTCTTCATTATCACAGTCACAAATGCAGTCACAAATCACAATTAATGATCATGTCACAAATCACAACATAAACTTCTTTTTAATAGCTACTTGGATGTGTTGTAAGCCTGTTTTGTAGCAGCTCTCCATGCTTCACCACCCCACCATTGTACTCATTAACATTTGTTTTTAAGTCAGGGAGTTGGACAGTGTCTGCAGTACATACACAGACTGGAAAGAAGACTGACTGCACACATGCAGTTTAGCACAGTATACTTGCACTGCTTTGAACACAAAGTGTCATGCATATGGAAGACAACAAAAAAGGGCATAATTACATACAAGGGTTGGGAATGGTAGAGGAATACATTTTATAACACAGCAAGGAAGGTGTGGGGGGTACATGGTGTGAGGAAAAAAAAAAACTCATGTGGGATCCCATGGTGATCCAGCAGCAGTTCCAGCATGGACATAATTTGCAACTGATGTTCCTCTATGTGATCCAGCCACTGCTCCACAGCACTCAGCCTCTCGTTGTTCTCCTCGACAGCACTCCAGAGAACTGCCAAGTCAGCCTGTGTTACATGCAATTCTCTGGGGTCCACACATTCTACAGGCTGACCTGCTGTTAGTGGTGGTGGTGGTGGTGGGAGTACTGGTAGAGCAGTAGGTGCTGATGTGGCCCTCTCTTCTTAGGGATGCTGCAAAGCATAGCTGCACCCTCTGCCACAGAATGGCCAGCAGGTGCAGACATGGTCCGTTCTTTGGCAGCCTGCCACTCCAACTGGTGGTGATTGAGCTTATGGGTGTGCTGGCCCTCAGTCCCCAGGTGAGTCCCTCAGTGGCCACTGCGCACCTCTACCTCACATAGGTGGCACTTGACCACACTGCTGTCCCCTCTAACACAATCAAAAAACTGCAAAACAATGGAGGGGCCGGGAGGACCAGGCACAGGTAGGGGATGGCCAAATGAACTGGCAGTCAGCTGGTCATGGTGCTGAACAGGGATGGGATCCACACCTAGGACCGGGGGAACAGACACATCCTGCTCCAGAGGACCTGGTGCTGGACTTGGTGTTGGTGGTGGTGGTGGTGGTTCAACCGCCTCAGAGTCAGGACAGGAGGCGGTGCTGGTCCTGCTTCTGGGGGGGGACACTTACAAGTTCTGAGCAGTCCAACAGGAATGGGCACCCATGCCCTCCACACATGCGCATGGTATGACGCTTACCACTACCACGCTCTCCCAGAGCTTCCCCCACCCCAGACATTCCACCAGCATGGTCCATCTCTCCTACTGAGCTCCCTCAGTCCAAGCAATCACTCCTCACACTGTCATACAACACACACACACACACACACACAGTCGTACAGACACAGACAAACAACTAACTACTTATAAAGGTAAGAAAAATAAAATTTACAGAAAGAACAAATTAAGCAAAAAAAGAGTACAGAAAAGACAAAACAATGTAGCTTTTAAAAAAGCTGTTGGGTCTAAATCAAAGTTTAAATCTCCTCGCTCTGATCTCAAAGTATCAGCAGTCACAAAACACACTTCTCTCTCCGTCTGCACAGGAGAAAATAAAAGTATCTGCTTGTATGACTCACTTTCTTACTGCCTAGCTAAAGAGCATGTAGCTTACAGTACTGTAAGCCATGTGATGTGTGGGGGGGCTGCCAAGTGTGAAACACCAAGTGGATCACTTAGAATCATAATGAGGAATGCAAAATCCATTAAAAACAATGACTTCACCTTACTTTGCATTGCTATTCCACCTTAAGGCGAAGTGGTAATGATAAGCCAGAGTGAGCACTTTGCATTGCCCACTCCACGTAGTGGAGTAGCAATGTGAAGTGCTCATTTCTCATTCACTTTGCCAATGGAATTTAAATTCGCTGCATCTCTAATCACACCTTTGGCTGCAAAAAAGTACTTACTCCCGGTCGTCAACAAGCCGAGACACAGCAGCGTCTCTCTTGATTTAAAACTACTCCGTCTTATTTTGGATGACGTTCTGCTCCCCCTCACCAAGATCTTAAAGCTGTCCTTATGCCTAAATCGCTTTCCCAGTCTCCAGAAAGTGGTCATTGTGAACTCAGTCTTCAAGCGCGAAGATAGGGCCTCACATTCTAGCTACTACCACATCTCTATTCTTCCCCCCGTCCAAAGCACTTGAAAGGATTGTTGCTGTCCAACTCACTGATTACTTAACGAAGTACAACATTCTCTGCCCTCAACAGCATGGTTTTAGGGCTAATCATAGCAACACCACTGCTCTTCTTGAATACACTTCTTTCATCCATCACGTGCTTGACCATGGTCACATAGTAGGGTCTGTTTACATTGACCTAACTAAGGCATTTGATACTGTCAGTCACTCTCTTCTAATTTTGACACTTCCTTCCCTAGGTCTCTCCCACAGTGCCACTACCTGGTTTCAGAATTACCTCGCTGGCAGATCAGAATAGGTGAAAATTCAGGGAACACTCTCTTCCAGCCGATCAGTCTTATCTGACGTACCTCAAGGGTTAATCCTTGGCCCAGTTCTCTTCAGCTTCTTCCTTAATGCCCTTCCCCAAGCCTGCCCCAGCCAACTTCTACTTTATGCAGACAATGCAGTCCTCTTCATGAACCACCCTGACCAATACCGCCTTATCTGTGCCCTGCAGCACAGCTTTTCCCAAGTTGAAATTTGGTTTACCCAACACAAGTTGATTGTAAACTACAAAAAGACTAAGGTGATACTGTTTGCCTGTCCTCACAGCAGGTTTAAATCTGCCCAACTAATGATCCTTAATAACAGAAGTGAACCACTGGAACAGGTACAAAACTTCAAATACCGCAGTATCACACTTGTACCATAACATATAATGATCACATTCACCTCATCTCTAAGGCTATTAATACCAGGTTAGGGCTCCTTTACAGGCACTGTCGCAGTCTCACTCCTGAAGCCCTCAATGCTGTGGTTTCTAGCTCAGTCCTTTCCTTGCTAGACTATGGTCTCTTAATCTATGGTGTGGCATCTGACACCTCTCTTAAATGTATCAGAGTTGCCCTCAATTCTGTTTTTGTCAACTTGTACTGGGTACCCACAGATACACCCACACTTGTGAACTCTTTGCACAAACCAGCTGGCTTTACCTCCAGGGCAGAATTATGCATCGTACTTGCCTCCTGGGTAAAAAAAAATCTGTCTTGGTCTAGCCCCACCATCCAGTCAGCACCTCCTTACTCCTGTATCTAACCCCTGAGGCACAAGAAGCATGGCCAAGCTCACCTTTCAAGTTCCCGTCTGCTGTACCTCACAAGTACAGTGTGCTTTTCTTTATCATGCTCCCTTCTGGCTCTCTGGGCTTCCTCAGTAGGTACTCAATAAACCCAGGTTGGGACTGTTTAAATCCATTTTTCTCTTACACTTCTCTCTCTCCCTGCTTCACCACTCTGACACCTTCTTTATCCCTACCTTCTCCTTTCCACTGCCCCCTCCTCCCTGGCCCACTTCTCGCTAGACTCCCACAGTTTTACTACCCTTCCTAATCTCAACCCCTCTTGATGTTATACTCCCTCTGCCTGCTCTCTTATTATTCTTGTCTCCCTTCTATTGTTAGTACCTTAAAGATCATGTGCAACGGTTTTTACATATTTTTAATAAAAGCTTAAAAAGTTGCAGTTCAAGTCCTTGTGTCATGATTAGTGTTTCCTGAAAATTTCACACTGTTTGATTTTGTGGTTTTCCTTAAATCAGCATTTGTTAACTTGCTCTGTAGTGGCTGAAAACAGTGGAGTTATTTCTGTCCTCTCAGTCAAACTTAGAGTGTGATGACATCATTTTGGAGTAGCTTGCTGTTTCAGATTCCCAATCAGAGCAGCACTCTGTAAAATTATGGTCTGCTGAGCTCTCAGGTTTCTTAACAACCCAGTCTCTGGTTTGTGTTTAGATAGATCAGTTTACAATATATAATATTCTTCCTTTAAAAGCTGTTCATTTTAGTTTCAATGCTAAATTGAAGTGGTGGAAATCTTTTCTGTGAGAAATCAGCATGTCTGTATCACAGCTCTGTTCATTCTAATCAAACCTCATTTTTTTCTAGCTATGTAACACAGGGCTGTTTAATGAATATAAAATAAATGTAAATTTTGTTCATTCACAGAAAGTTTGTTTTTGACATAGCCTTCATAAATACAATCATGTAAGAACATTTTTTTTTCATGTCAGATTAACAAACAGGTGCTTGTCACATTCTGCTACAGTATTTCAAGCACATGTCCTGTCAGAACTCACAAATTTCAGTTCTTTGGTGGTTTCTGTGTGAAAATACACCGTGTATGTGTATAACTAAAAACACTATGTGGCTTCCTGATGCACCATGTCTCTGCCCCACAGTTGAGGCAGCTGCAGTCTACTGCCACCAGTCCCCTGCTCCATAAGCCCCCTGCCTTCTGCTCCACATTCGAGGCTGCTGCACCCTGCTGCCCACTTTCTTCTCCCACGCAGTCAGGGATTGTGCACCCTGCTGCCTCCATCCCTTGCCTAAAAAATCAGGACTACTGCACCCTCCCACCCTACTGCCCTCTCTCCCCCACCCTCACAGTTAGGGATGCTGCACCTGTTGCCCCGTTCCTGTCTCCACAGTCAGGGTTTCAGTGCTGTGCTAAGCCCTAGAGTGCCAGATTCCTTGCCTCCACAGCTGGGTCTGCTGCACCATGCTCCCCTAACACCAGAGGTGGGGCTTTTGATGCACCCTGCTACCCACTTCCATTGCCTAAAATGGTCAGGGCACCATGCTGTCTTCTATCCACTGTCACCACTGACAGGGCTGCTGTACCATGCTCCTTTCTACACAGTTGGGGTTGCTGTGGCCTGCTGTACCCTAGAGCCCCATGCCTCTGCAGTTAGGGCTGCTGCACCATGCTGCCACTTGCCACAAGATTCAGGGCATTTGCTGCACCCTGTTGCATGCCTCCACAGTTGAGGCAGTTGCACCCTGCTGTCTCCCTGCCACCAGAGTCAGATCCTTTGCTACACCCCTACTGAGACAGGAACAGGGGGCAACATGTGCAGTGTCCCTGATTGTGAGGGAGGGAGAGAGAGAGGGTAGCAGGGTGCAGCAACCCCAGCTGTTTGGGAAGGGTGCAGCACAAGAGTAAGGGCATTTGCTGCACCCTGTCCGTGGAGGCAAGGGGCTCTGTGGTGCAGCAAGGCACAATGGTGGCAGGGGACAAAGGACAGCATGGGGAAGAAGCCCTGACTGTGGGTCAGGACACAGGTGTGCATCAGGGTACAGCAGCCCTGACAATAGCACAGGGTGCACATAGTGCAGCAACCCAGAACATTTGGGGCAATGGAAGTGCATAGCAGGGTTCAGCAGCCCCAACTGTGGATGAAGGCAGCATGAGACTCTAGGGTGTAGCACAGCACAGCAACCCTAACTGTGGAGATAGGAACAAGGGGCAACAGGGTGCCGTGGCCCTGACTGTGGATGTGGGGACAAAGGGCAGCATGGTGCAGCAGCCCTGAATGTTCAGGCAGGAGATGAGGGTGGCAACAGGATACAGCAGCCCAAACTGTGGGACAGGGTGCAGCAGTCATGCCTGTTTTGGGCAAGGGATATGGAAAGCAGGGTGTAGCAAAATATTTGACTCTGGTGGTAGGGGGACAGCAGGGTGCAACTGCCTCAACTGTGGAGGCATGCAACAGGGTGCAGCAAATGCCCTGAATCTTGTGGCAAGTGGCAGCATGGTGCAGCAGCCCTAATTGCAGAGGCATGGGTCTCTAGAGCACAGCAGGCCATAGCAACCCCAACTGTGTAGAAAGGAGCAGGGTGCAGCAGCCCTGTCTCTGGTGACATGGGATGAAGAACAGCATGGTGCAGAAGTTTTGACTGTGGTGCAGAACACAGGGGCATCAGGGTACAACAGCCTGACTGTGAGGATGGGGTACACGTGGTGCAGCAGCCCTGACCATTTGGGGCAACGGAAGTGAATAGCAGGGTGTAGCAAAAGCCCCACCTCTAGTGGCTAGGGCAGCATGGTACAGCAGTCCCAGCTGTGAAGGCAAGGAATATGGCACTCTAGGGCTTAGCACAGCACAGCAGCCCTGACTGTGGAGACAAGAACAAGGGGCAACAGGTTCAACTTCCCTAACTGTAAGGGTGGGGGGGGAGAGAGCAGCAGGATGCAGCAACCCCAATTGTTTGGGCAGGGGGAGGCAGGGTACAGCAGCCCTGATTCTTTAGGCAGGGGATGGAGGCAGCAGGGTGCACAATCCTTGACTGTGTGGGAGAAGATGGTGGAAAGCAGGATGCAGCAGCTTCAAATGTGGAGCAGAAGGAAGGGGGCTTGTGGGGCAGGGACAGGTGGCAGTAGGCTGCAGCTGCCTCAGCTTTGAGGTATAGACATGGTGCATCAAGATGCCACATAATGTTTCTAGTTACACCTAACAATGTATTTTCACACAGAAACCACCAAACAACTGAAATTTGTGAGTTCTGACAGGTGCCTGTCACACTCTGCTACAGTATTTCAAGCACATGTACTGTTTGTCAATCTGCGTGAAAAGAAAATGTTCTTACATGAAATCTATTTATGGAGGCTACATCAAAGACAAACTGTTTCTGTGAATGAACACAATTTAGATTTATTTTATATACATTTAATAGCCGTGTTATATAGTTAGAAAAACAATCTGAGTTTTGATTAGAAAGAACTGAGAGCTGTGATACAGACAAGCTAATTTCTCAGAGAAAGATTTCCACTACTTCAATTCAGCCTTGAAATTAAAATGATCAGCTTTTTATGAGAAGATAATGTTATATTTTAAACTGATCTATCTAAACAGAAGCCAGAGACTGTGATTGTAAGAAACTTGGAGAGCTCAGCAAACCATTAACTCTACAAACTACTGCTCTGATTGGGAATCTGAAACAGCAAGCTACTCTAAAAATGATGTCACTGCACTGTAAGTCTGACTGAGAGGACAGAAATAACTCCACTGTTTTCAGCTACTGTAGAGCAAGTCAACAAATGCTTATTTAAAGAAAACCACAAAACCAAATGGCATGAAATTCTCAGGAAACACTAATCATGACATAAGGACTTAAATTTCAGCTTTTCAAGCTTTTATAAAAAATATGTAAAAAACGTTGCACATGATCTTTAAACCTTTAGTCACGCCTGTTTTACCTCCTCAGTTCTAATTATGACTGAATTCAAATGGTCAGCTTTTATGCATTGTATTAGTTCATTTTCTATGACCCAGATACAAAAATTCCTCATTCATTGACAAGGTTTGTTTTCTAACAGCTCCTGTCTGCTGTAGAATTACTTTTCATCTTTTGTATTGTAATTTTATATTGAGTAACATGGTTTTTATACCAAGCAACATTTTGATATGACAAGATCGAATATCATCAACTGCTCCCTGCTGCTATTAATTCTTCCCTTCTATTTTTTGAAGTTGCTCATTTCGCTTTGTATTTTAATATTATTAATACTGTTCTTTCATTGTTTATATGGAACCCTTGTAAATGAGTCTCTGACTTAAAGGTTGTAATCCCGAGACCATAAATAAATAAATAAATTATAAATAAATTTAGTGTTTTCTGACCTGTGCATGTGCAGTAGGGGTTTTCAGATAATGTTCCATGTCGAAAGTAAAAATTTGATGCCGCAAATACTGGTTTTTGGTTTTGCACCACTGAATTGGCAGGACACCAAAATTTTTGGTGCTGTGCCAACTGACATCTTGTTCATTTTTTCCATGAACTGACAAATGTGGAAACTACATAAACGTGCTGGAATTTTTAAAAACAAACATCAAAACCTAGCTAAATGATAGCCATTTAAAGTAGCTAGATTCTGATGTTTGTTTTTTGTCATTATGACCAGCAATACTGTACATTTTCTGGCTACTCCAAATCCCTGGTACCCAGCTTAGTGAGAGGAGTGCTTCCCCCACGTTCTCTGAATGAAAGCAGTGGGAATTTCTTCACTGCTGCAGCTACAGCTGAACTCATGCTGCTGGCTGCAGAGTGAGCTGTGAACTGCCCTGTTCCCTGCCTTGTGATAGTATAATATGATTGATTTGTTCTAAACCTCCAAAGGCTGCAGTGTGTGGGATGCAGCAGTGTTAGGGCATAGGGAGTATGAAGGGATAATCTCCAGAACATCTAGAATCAGTCTGTACAGGGAAGTTATTGGGGGACACCCCCTCGAGGAACATCTCAATCATGGAAGGTCAACAGGAACCAGCAGTACAGTTGGGTGAACACAAGATGCTTTTGTGCAACCTCTTTGTTGGACTGGTGCCCAGAACCAATTGTACCTGATCTGATCAGAGCAGTGGGACACAAAGCAATTCCTGCTGTCTGACAGATAATCAATGGCTGTGTGGTTTTAATCATCCCTATCCCCAGCTTGCTTTCCTATTGGCCATTCAAGTATGGGTTTACACTAAAAAAAAAATTGAATCAAAATTCTATAGACAGTAACCGCATCCCTTCTTACTGCAACATGGGGGAGCAGTGGGGGGCAACCAATTTAAACACCTGTTTTACAGATATTGTATAAGCAGGAGTTACCACTTCAAATTTTAATTTCAGCCACAAGTGTTCTAGCAAGTGGCCTGCAGTCACAGAAAAGGCACAAGACACCAGTTCTTGCTATGAATATGTTTAAAGGCTGCAACTGAAATAGGATAACTCTTCCTATATTAACACCATCTTCAGTGCTGTAATTATAGAAAATGTATCATATTTTCATTTCTGCTGAGTTAACTTTGAGATTACATATACAGTGTAGTCCAGAGGATAGTGGGTAGCAAGCAGAACTGTGGCCAGGAGTCCCAGTTTACCGGCTCACTACCGACCCACTCAGTGCCCTAGAGCAAGTGACCTCACCTCCCTTAAAATGCTCCAGTCCACCCAACAGTAAAATGAAATGTTACATCTCATCTGGGCTGCACCTGGTAAATCAGTCATTAAAACGAAAGGAATAGGTACCCTAAGTCATTACAAAATGATCAGGATGGTCCCTATACAGCTCCCATTATGACTCTAGTGGATGTACATTGACAAAAAGCCAAAATGATTGCATCCTTCTCTACCTGTTAGGATGAACAGCTTCCTCTTGGCTGGGAGGTCTTGTTGCCTGATGTGTCCAGAATATCCAGCTGGTATTCATCCCCTTTGTTCTGGTAAACCTTCCAATGAAAGTCCTCGATAGATGACATGTATCCCTCCTTGAAACTGTCTTGCAGAAACATTCTCACTAAGGAGTTCTTCCCCACTCTGAGGGACCCCAGGATTACCAAACGCCTGCTCTTCTTAGGTTTCACCCTCTGGGAGCAGCCAGGGCAGGGCCCCTCAGTAAAGATGGTCTTCATGAAACCTGAGGAGGGACATCTGCTGTTTGTAGAACAGGAAGGACCAGTGGAGTTTGCTGATTTTTCTCTAAGTTGGCCTTGACCCTTGGAGATGAATTTTGGTGTGGCTGCCACCCCTTTATCCAAGTTAGCAGGCTAAGTGGTGCCAGTGTGCTTAGTGTCCCTGTGCAGGGTGCTGCGCCTCCCCAGACCTACTGTTTGCTGACTGTTAGGACAGCCGGGGCAAGTGAACATTTTCACATTCTGGTTGACCATCTGGAAGAGAGCATTTCAGGACCTCATCTTCTTGATTGACCTGATCACACTTTTCTTGTCTAGGGCCTGAAAGAGGTCATTCAGTGACCTTAAGCACTGATCTATGTCTCCTTCTCCAGACACCAAACCAGTGGCTTCACTCAACTTTGTCTTCAGGATCTCTTGCAACAAACACAATAAAAGAAGTTACAGCACAGAGAATGTGAGATCTGCTGGTGGTTTGCCTCTTCACTTTTAGCTGCACTTACCTATAACAGTATACACCCAGCAGTGCTGCTTGACCTTTTAGAAAGGAGAACAGTGCAATTCATGTAAGAGTACATTTACTGACTAGTACAATGGCCTTGTTCTTGGAAAATGTATTCTCTGCTATTAAACTAAACAATCTTATTATTATTACAAATCAATATAACTGAACCCTCTTTACAAGCATTTAGAACAACCCCATTGGTTTAGCCAGTTTGTTTGATAGCAGATATTTAAACTTATGCATAATGCTTCAATGAATGTGAGGGATTGGGCTCTTCACAGAGAGGTACTGTAGCTGGATGATGAGGAAAGTGAGTAGAAAAAAGGGGGGTTTGGCACAATAGGATGCTGATATTACTTCCTTCAGGGCTTCTCCACTGTCTGCAGCAATGGGAGCCCTGTCCTATCCATCATAGAATCCTTGTCTTGGTCAGGGAGGCCTTCATCAGTCAAACCCTGCTGTAGGGGAGGGAGAGTGTGTTGAAACTTGTAGAAAGATGTGATACCTCTATTTAATAAGTGTTCTGCAATGGTACTGAGATCATTAGCAGTAGGTTGTGGTGGACTTTAACTTACTGTAGGTGCTGGCAGATTTAGCAGCTGCTGCTTCTCTAAAGGGGCACTGTCAACCCCGAGTTATATAAAATTTAAGCAGTATGAATTTACTATGTATTTTAGTTAGTGCCCATTTGCAGAGTATCACTATGTAATTAGTTCTGAGAAATGAGACTTCATATTTTTTAATTAGCGATACCGGCAATTCAATGTTACCACACTGGCAGCAGACCTTTGTTTACATGTTCACTTGGTCCGAGCACTCGTGACTAACAGATGTGGAGCACCTGAGATAAATTGATGATCTGAAATGCAGAGTCATATCACAAAACAAGCTTGTATTTATCACTGAATGTTAATGTAAAAAAAAAACTCACACCTCACAGCAAGTGAACACTGTGTGCTTACTTAGTGCCTGAGGGATTATGACAGCGCTCATGCACATAAAAAAGAGCACATTCACAATAGACACTGCTCTTCTCTGGTGCATGAGCAGGTAAAAACAACCATTTCAGCACTAAGCAAATACCGGAGCCTACATTTTGGCACACAGTGGGGTTTTAGAGCGTAAAAAATATTTACTTTTAACAGCCTGCTAAGTTAACAGAAACACTAGCTACAAACGAGTCAAACTGAGTAATACCGCATTTTGAATATATGGTTGACAGTCTCAAACCTCCCTTGTGTGTCAAAATGTAGGCTCTGGTATTTACTTAGTGTTGAAATGGTTGTTTTTACCTGCTCGTGCACCGGAGAAGAACAGTGTCTATTGTGAATGTACTCTTTTTATGTGCATGACTGTTGTCATAATTCCACAGGCACTAAGTAGGCACGCAGTGTTCACTCACTTTCCATTAAAACAGGCAGCCATGGGAAATGAAGCCAGCATGGAGGGAGGGGAGGAGTGGGTCTGGCTGGATTTTCAGAGGGGATTATAGGGGATGGGAAAGGGGGTAGCATCAAGATGGAATGGAAGTGGATCTGAGCCAGCTGAGCAAAGAGGAAAAGAAGCAGAGCACTGCTGTAAAGTCAAGGGCACAAGGACTGCCAAGTGAAAAAGTAACAGATCCTCCCATTCAAAGGCAGGATGGTGTTTTTTTTTTTTGATGATGTAGCTACAGTTCATTCAGTGCATGTTTCCTTTGGATTATGTAGCTACAGTTCGTTCAGTGCACGTAGATGTGAAACATGCACATAGTCTCCTAAGCCATAATTATTTGAAGCTATAAATACTGTAAACAAACTCTGGCCAGAGCTGATATGGCTGTGGCGAGCTTCCAAAACTCCAGAGAGCTAGCACCGCTGAATGCTATCTACAAGATGGCGGTGGTGATGCAACTGCACAAGCATGGCATTCGCACATACATAGTTGTGGTGAATGGCATTCTGCCATTCCCAAGATGGCAGCAGTTGAAGATCATGACCTTGGCTGTTTTTTGGCCAGGTTGACAAATCAGTCTTGTGCACTGCATACAAGTGCACAATGCCAAACCCACAACACTGATAGTGCATGCCAGGTGGGCCAACACCAAGTGTCCCACACCTCTCAGTCCCAGCAGAACCATCACCAGGCCTATTGAAGTGCATACTTTCTAGATTCAGTGCAGATGATAAGAGTCTGTTGGAAAGAACCCCTCCTCTGATTTATGAGCAATGCAGAAGCATGCTGTGCAGCTTAAGGGCAGATTAGGTGGGCTGCATGGTCCACTTCTGCTGTCGTTTTCTACATTCCTAGTGCAAACATTTGTGAAAATAGATTCCCCTTCCCACTCCTGTACAGGGTACCTGGGGTTCCCTTGGCAAAGAAATATCTGTCCATGGTTAGATCACCCCCCTCTGGAAGAAAGCTTGCTGGTTTTAACCCCTAATTTAGATAATGTACCCTATTGAAAGATGGCAGTCCCAAGCCTCTTGGTGGATAGGCCAGTAGAGGAATTCTAAATTAATAGTGCAACCAGATAATCTCTAGCAACCCTCCCCACTCCCTGCCTCTGTTCTGCCATACCCCTGTGTTTCTCCCTCCCCCACACACACATACCGGAAGCCCTCCAATATCCACCATATTAGGCATTGTCCAGAGATTTACCAGGTGTCTGCATATCAGTGATTTCCCAATTGCAATACAGCCAACAATGAGGACAGAACCAGTCCCTGCAGCACCCAAAAGCCAGCAGATTGTGATGAAGTAGCCAACACAGCCAGCTTCAATCTACCCAATTACAGGTGGAGAAGAGTGCTACATATTACCACCAAAACCCCCATGATTCAGGTGAAATGCCAAGGAGGGGAATAACTAGAGCATTTCCTTCCCATCCTGGCAGGGGAAGCGCAAACTGGAGAGGTTCAGATGGTCTTGAAGTAAGCCTGGAGTTGCGTACTGCCTTCTGTCACCTTTAGATTACCAGATTGTTATGGTCCAAAGATGCTTCTAAGAGAGTCTCCAAATTCTTCAAGGTGAACGGAAAGCATCCTTCAAGGAAGCAGCAAATCACGACAAAATTCAAGACCTCCCAACAGCAAGCCCAGCAGGCCAGTTAGTTGTGGTTGGGGCAAATCACACCCCCTGCTCTGCTGTCATTAATGCCCTCATTCCATCCTTCTTCCTCATCATACATCCAAAAAGTGACAGCATGACAATTTTTTGCATTTGATGCTGATCTCTATACTCTACTTTAGTGCATCCCTTCTGTGTTGGTGACCCAAGCGGCAGCTTGGTTCACTTGTGCCCAACACTGCCTCTGCCCTCAGTAGGTACTAGCTCTATTGGCAGTGATCATCTTGCTTGTCCCACTTCAGTTCCTTTGGTTATGATAATTGGGTCCTTTCACTGAACTGCAGCAGAATGGTATGGCATCCTGCTTCTGGTAACATGGAATTTGACACTCCACATGTCAATAAAACCCCAAAGGCTCATTTCATTTCTTGGCTGACCTAGTGGAGGACCAAATTGTGTACTTGTGCCTTTCCCGGTTACCAAATTTTAAATAAATAATTAAATAAAAAATATTTGCCAATGCCCATTAATCACACCTATCTAAACTGGTCTCCTTGTTCAACTTCCTCTGTCTCTGTTCTCCACTGTCCTCCCGGAACTAACTATTGCATAATATATGACTATTTAAACTTGCTTTTGCTTGACTGAAGGTGCTATCAACATCTTTGCTTATTTGCCTTTAAATATTGTCTGGTCAAAATGGACAACTACTGAATCTGAATAATTAACATATCCCTGCTACCAACTCTGGCTATAACTTCCAAACTATTATATGTAGCTGGTTTTGGATCCATGACACCACAGTGACAGCAGGACTTATTGGGAGAGCTGGAATAAATTACACAAGGGTGAGCTACATTACACAAGGGTGAAGCAGACTAAACGTTGATGCTGCAATTTGATTTACCGTCCACATTCTGAGAGCCTTACATTAAGCAATAAGGCATGACCAGAGGTTGTTAATGGTCCATTAATCATGCTCCAGTTGTGTATTGTGGTAAAAGACGTAGCCAAGTGCCACATGCCTCTAGAGGATGATTAACCATTAACCCCTTGTCATGCCTTATTTTTATTATAATTAAAATGTGTTTTTAGTGTTAAATCTTGGCTTAGCATAGGATTATGTTCTGCAAATCAGAAAGCTCTATTTTGCAAACCCTTTTTATAATTTGTTGCACTAATGAACAGCCTTATCACCATAATGCATGAATTCTTTCCCTCAATTTTTCAATTCTGAGCCAGCATTCTAAGCAGTTGTATGAAGAGCTCCCTATCAATGAGGGAAACATTCAAAGGTACATTAAACACTATTCTTTTGGAATGAGTTTGTATACTACTCTTAAGGTACTCCTAGTAATCACCCCCAGGGGTCATATGGCACTCTGCTGCACCTCATACCACATTATGCACCTACCAGGGGTTATTTTCCTGGGAGTGGGAGTGCCTTATTGCTTAACACTGGGGAAACTTCCACACCCCAGTTGGTTCCCAAGCAACAGCATTCAGGGGTACACCACCATCACCTCCTTCCATGGGATACAGGCTACCATCTCAAAATCATGACTTACATCTTCGTCTTTGAGTTTAGCAACACTACACCCTCCTTCATAATTGGCCAAAAGCAAAGTCGCACTATCTTCTTTTGTAACCTTACACTTGCAGAGTTTGGCTGCTGGATCATACAGACCGTAAGACACATCTAGGGGAAAAGAGCACAGCCATGAGCCAATGGAGTGCAGGTATGAAAAATAGACTGTCATTGCCTGCTTTTATGTTAAACTGAAAATGCAACATGCATGCAGGAATAAAAGGTCTGCAATGTTGCAATGCACACAGTACCTGAAAATCTGCGTAGAAAGGATCTGATTTCCTGATCCCTGGTAACAGGAAACGTATGACTGCAGCTATGAAGTGTTCCTATCTTCATAAATGATATTTGTACCCCCAAAGGATCCACTGATTATTAGAACCGCTTTCCTACAGCTTCTGTAGAGTTCTCTGCATTTAGAAAATGCATGGAAATGGGATCTTACCAGTTAAATCAGCCATTACAGGGGTATTCCTCACTTGAGGTTAGAATCCTTTGTGACCTAGTCCGTTGCCATGGGGGGAAAAAGCAGAGTATTGACACCAGGTGGGGAATAAACAGGATCTGCTGAACAAGGAACAAACACCCTTTTTTCATGCATATGGCCCCAGTAATAGAACAGGGAAAATAACTCTGACTAATGTAAAATAAGCTAAATTGTGTCCAAATACTATGCTTTTCAAACTTCTCTTTGAGGCTTCGGGTTCTCTTTAAAGCAGTGGTGCACCACAAACCATTTTAAAAATTACTGTCAGCTGCTGTTAATGCATGTCAAAATCTACTTTCTAGGTATCACCTACAAGTGCACACCGAGTTTTTCCCTAGCACGGTTCAATGCTAAAAAGTGCAAAATAATGCACACGGGACATAGAAATCTGGGGGCAACATGCACCTGGACAGGGAGACAATAGCAGGCTCAAAACAGGAAAGGGACCTGGGGGTAGTTATCTCAGATGACCTGAATCCCTGGAGGACAGGAGGGAAAAGGGGATATGATTGAAATGTTCAGATACCTCAAAGGGAAGAACAAGGTACAGGAGGGTATCACCTTTCAGAGAAAAAAATACTCAAAGATGAGGGGGCACAATATGAAGTTGGGGGGGCTCAGAGATATGTGAGGAAGTAGTTCTTCATGGGGAGCATGGTGGCCAAATGGAACAGTCTACCAACTGAGGTGGTGGGGGCAGAAACAGTTACAGGATTCAAGAATGCATAGGATAGACACAAAGGGATCCTGGAAGTTATGGGGGGGCCTTAGGCTGATTAGGGCCTGCAGCATCACTATAGGTAGGGAAATGGAGCAGACTGGGTGGGCCTGGAGGCCCTTATCTGCCGTTAATTTCTATGTGCCTATGTTCCTAACCCCTGCCAGGTCTACAGTGCTACTGCCAAGCAAAATGTGGCAGTCATCTTGTTTTCTTGATAAAACTTTACATTACAAAACAAAGTATGTTGATTTTTTTTGGGGGGGGGAATAAGAAATTTTACCAAATAAAACTGAAAGATGCCTGGAATCTTTTATAGTGGAAAAGTAGGGTCAAATTGTTTGCTCCATTTAAGTTACAGCTTTTTGATCAGGTTTATATAAGATAGCTACACTGCAGAGTTCCAAGAGTCAAGTTTATATATAGACAATAATGGATAGGCAAGTGTATGTTATGACTTTTTTTTCACACCCGAGGTGTGTGATGACCCATAAAGCCGAGGCGAGCTCGGGGTTTAGTCATCACACACAGAAATGTGAAAAAAATCATAACATACATATTTGACTATCCGTTATTTTTTATAATTGCTGGTGCAAATAGCTAGCCCTGAAAACAGTTTTTGACGTGGTGCTATGCTCTCTCTGACATGCATGCACACAAACAGACACACTCACACAGTCTCTCTCGAGCTCTCTCAAACGGACTTTTTTTTACTCATTCCAGCCCTGTCATCCTTCCCCTATTTCAGATATAGACTGTTCTGGATCTTGCTAGATATTGTAGGCAGGATCAGCCAGATAAATAAAAAAGTAAAAGAAAGTTTGGGAGCGTGAAAAGAAAATAGAGGTTTGTCTATTGGCAGTGAGTGGAGCTGCAATGTTTTTCATTTTGTTTAGCCCACCCAAACACAGAGTTCTGGCCAATGAAGTGGCAACTACTATGAAGGCAAGGGGGTGAGATCAAGTCCTTAACATTATATGCCTCAGTTTGAGGTCAGTAAAGCAGGATCCCAGACAGCTTTGTAAGGCCAAAACTGATTGATCAGAAAGCTATCCCTTTTCCATCAATCAGCTTGCCTATCAGCATCACTTGAGAACCTATGGTGGTGGTGCTGGGGGAGGCTCCTTCTCTATTAGCTTATTCCCAATTAGTGTGTCTCAACATGATAATCCCCATCAGCTGGGGCCTGCTCCCCCCCCCCATGAATATAAGGGCTCCTTGTGGGGGGAAGGGGGATTACACTGATTGGAGTCAGAATAATGGGTTAGGTAGTAAGAGGGTGCTCTGTGGGATGTGGGCGGTACTGGTAGCGCTTTGGGGCTATGTTCTTGGGGCTGTTCTGAGGCTACAGGAAGGACATTCTTTGTGGGAATGACTACATGACCATCAAGGTGTACTCTTCTGAGTTTGTCGATATCTGATTTAGATTCGGAGATGAGTAGTATTTTCACAAACTAACAGGATATACAGTTTACAGTAAACCAAGGGGAGATGAATTTCTCTGTGAGGGGTGGTACCTAGAGCTCTCCTATATAACCGATATGGGTAGCCCCTCCTCTCCTGACTGACCCACACTTCCATGTCTGCACCCGAGCTGTTACAAAGTTATGAGCTGAATAAATGTCAGCTTTTCTGCTTGGTTTCTGAAAGGGCGTTATCCCAAGATTTTTTTTCTTCCCTCATAATTTTCTTGTGGCCATGCTGGGGTTCTCCTCCTCATCCCTAGCTCGGATGCAGTAGGTACAAGTGTATTTGATCTACTAAAAAAAGTCATTACAGTAACTTGTCTTGAGACCCAATTTGAAATGAGGTTCGACTTACTCTGGATTTTTCCTTTCAGAGTTGTTTATGAATTTATTAAAAAAAAAATCAATAAAGTTAATACTTTTTGGATGCATGAGCTGCCCACAGCCATCAACATGAGAACTGGGGCCATGGTTGCTCATGATGTTTACGTTTTCTATGGTATGGCTGTGTTTGGCGCTTTATGTTGTGACTCGTCCTTTGCATAGTGCACTGCATGCATTCCACACATCAGAAACAATTTCCGAGCGTAAGAGGTGTCACTTGAATAGTGTTGTGTTGTACCAGCTGAAACTGATTTTACATTGTTTTTGAAAGATTCAGCCTTTGTCATTTGAAAATAACTGCACAGTGGAGCTAGTAGTGATGATCTGAGACTATTGTAAAATGGCAGTTGGTGCTGGCAGTGTAATTTTGAACTAATTGTGCTTACATTGAGATCGCGCTTTTACTGAGTCAGCACTTATTGAGTTAAGCAGGCCTGCCCAAACAGGAAACTGTCTTCTGATAATGGACAAAATAATGCGGTAGACACGCAGTGATTGCCATCCACTTCCACTATTTAAAAGTCTGACCAGTATCCAGTAAGCTCCCTTTTACTCTACTGTGCTCACAAGATGTATGAAGGGCTACGCCCACTGCAGCCATAAAGAAGGGAATGCTAAAAGAATACAGAATTACTGACCAGTTGCAATCCTGCCCATTCTTAGCAAGTTGGTTGAAAAACTTGTGGCCTCCCACGTCATGGACCACCTCCATAAACACAGCCTGCTATCCCCTTCTCAGCATGGTTTCAGGCATGCTCACAGCTCTTCCAGTGCCCTTATCCAACTAACTAATGTTGTAAAATCTGCCATGGATAAAGGAAAGTTAAAGCGGGCCATTTTCATTGATGTTACCACAGCATTTGACCTGGTTAATCACACCCTGCTAAAACACAAACTATCCTCCCTTGGAGTATCCCCTACTGCCAGTAGTTGCTTCTCAAGTTACCAAAGCAGCAGGCAACAATTTGTTAAGTTTAGCAGGGCCTTAAAAACTATTAATGTTAGAGTCCCCAAGACTCCATTTTGGGCCCATTACTATTCTCCATCTTCATTAATGACATCCATAATACCTTTTCCCATTGTAACACTTTCCTATATGCAGATGACATGGTGTTCTTCTCAAGTTCCAAGTGTCTAAGGGTCATCAATATTAGGCTCAGTGCTGACTTCTGCATTGTTCAGAACCGAAGTAAGACTTTATTTATATTTTGGTGCCCAGTCCCAGAGGCTCTGGCGCATAATTACAGATAAAATCAGGGTTCAAGTCATCAAAAACAGTACAATTATAGTTTCTAAAACAATAACATACAGTATGTAAAATCAAGTTAAATACTTTGAGAAAAAACTTTGCTACAAAAGTAGGTCTTCAGGCCCCCTTTAAATGCCACCACTGTTGGAGCCTCCCTCAAAGATTTTGGTAGCGAGTTCCAGAGTGCCAGGCTGGCCACCTCAAAGGAACAATCCCCTGAGGTTTTCTGCCTGGACCTCAGAACCTCCAGGAGGCCCTCGCTGGAGAATCAGAGGGAATGTACCAGGGTGGCTGGAGTAAGGAGGTTAGGCAGGTAACTAAGGCCTAGGCCATATAGGGTCTTATTGGTGAGCAAGCCCACCTTAAAGATGATCCTCCACCTGACAGGCAGCCAGTGCAGATCTCATAGGACCGAATTCACATGGCAGGACTTTGGTAGGCCTGCCAGCAGCTTGTCAACTGCCTTCTGCTCTAGCTGCGGTCGGTAGAGGGTCCCTCCATTGGCCCAGAAGTACAGAGCATTGCAATAGTCCAGTCTAGAAGTCACAAAGACATGTACTACTGATGGCAAGTCTTCAGGTGGAATCAGGGGTTTAATTCGGGCAATATTCCTTAGATGATAGAACCCACTTTTGACGACAGATGACACCTGGTTTCCAGAGTCAGCCTGTCACAAGGATGACATCCCCATTTTTCACCCTGTGGGAAGCCATCAATGGGGTGGATCCCTGGACCAAACCTATTACCACTCCAGAGGCCTCCCCATCACATCGTTGACCAGGCTCAATCACCAGCACCACCGTCTTGTCAAGGTTCAGTCTCAACCAGTTTGAGGACATCCAGTCCTGAATCTCGGCCAGGCATTAATTTAGCACTTCAACAGCACTTTCAGCTGCAGGGGAAAATGACATATACAGCTGGGTATTGTCTACGTAGCAGTGGAGCCCAGACTGTATTGTCTAGTGAGCTCTCCCAGGGGCAGTATGTACACCACAAACAGCATCGGAGAGAGGATTGAACCTTGAGGCACTCCACATGACAGGGGCTTCGAGGAGGAGAAATTCCCCATCACTACTCTTTGCCTCCTGTCAGAGAGACAGGACTCAAACCATTTGATAACTGTTGCAGTGAGTCCACAGTATACTCTAAGGTGATCCAATAGCACAATGTGATCCACGGTGTTGAAAGCTGAGGAAAGATCGAGGAGGATGAGAATTGATCATTCTCCTCTATCCCTCTCCCTGAGGAGGTCATTTTGCACCCAAACTAGTGCCATCTATGTGCTATGACTAGCTCTGAAACTGAACTAGAAAGGCTCATAGATGTCAAAGGCCAAGCAGTGTGCCTTGAGCTGCAGAGCCACTACTTTCTTGACAACCTTCCCTAAAAATGGACAGTTGGAAATAGATCTATAGTTTGCCAGGACATCAGGATCAAGCAATAGTTTCTTCAGAAAGGGTCTCACCAATGCCTCCTTCAAGGCATCAGGGAAGCACCCCTCTGAGATCAAACACTGGACTATCCTGGTGAACACTTGACCATTGGCCTTGGCCCCTTCCACTAGGAGACAAGTCAGGCCAGGATCCAGTTCACAGCATGTGGGCCACAGCTTTGAAATCACCTCAATGACCTCAGCCACCTCAACCAGCTGAAACTCCTCCCAGACAATTGGAGTGCCTCTGCTCGGACCAGGAGTACTACTGCGGGACTGATTCTGTCCCACTAGGAAGATCCCTGCCAGAATGGAGGACACGCTGTCTGAGAAGAACAGAGCAAACTCTTCACATAGCATGATTGAAAATGCTCTCTTCGGCTGTAGACAGACTGGAAGTAACAGTCTATCCATAGTCTGAAATAGCTGAGCTGGTCTGTTCTTCTCAGCAGCAATCTCCCTGGACAGGAATTTTGCCTTCTTATGGTTGAGTGCCCCCCATAGTCATTGTAATGATTTCTCAGAGCCAGCCTGTACTCCATGGACTGGGTCCTCTGCCAATAACACTCCAAATTCTGACCCCTGGTCTTCTTCTCCTTGAGAGCCCCATCAAACCATGGGGATCTCAAGTAAGAAGGCCTGGGTCATATATGGACCAGTGTGATGTCATTGAATGACTTGGTAACAGCCCGATTATAGGCTGTCACCGCCTCACCCATGCCAATCACACATGCAGCATGTATGCCAGAAAAATCTACCACCACCAAGAGCCCCTCTGAGGACAATCCCCTTAAAGGGTGATGACGGATCATCTCAGCGGGGGGACTCTCGGGGGGGGGGCAAACAAGAACTCCATCATGCAGTGATTGGACCAAATGATCTGATTAATCTCAATGTTGATCACATCAAGCCCCAGGAAGAATATCAAGTTCAAGGTGTGACTGTGTTGATGGGTCACAGAGGTAATTACCTTCGTCAGCCCAGAGATGTCATTGTCTGGAGGAGGTAGTAACCAAAAAGTGAGGATTCATTTTTGATCTAGGCATTGAAATCCCCCAGAATTAACTATCTATGGGGCTCCAACACCCTATCTGTGACAAAGTCTGCTATCTCCTGCAGGAAATCCCCCCTTCCTGAACGGTAAATGAGGAGAATCCTGCAACCAGCACCTGGACCCCCATGCACTGCAACATGCTCAAACGATGAGGTAGAGCCCACTGGGTGCACAGAGAAGTGCAAGCTGGATCTAAAACAAATGCCACTCCCCACTCCTGCATTCTCTCTTCAGCAGTGCACCACACAATACCTGACAGGGATCGATGCCTCCAATACTAGCCCAGCATTGTCCTCCAGCCAGGTCTCAGTGATGCAACCCAGGTTGACTGAAGAATTCAACTCTGCCATAACAGCAGTTTTGTTCCTCATCTATCTAGCATTGCACAACACAGCACCACCTGAAGGGGACTACCAGAGACTACTGGCCCTCTAAGCTACCTGCCCACATGGTCTGGTGGGAGCCCTGGGGACAGAAACCAGACATGTTGGGCCCTCTCGAGGCTCAGTCTAGCTCCAGAGCACCTCCTATTTCAAACCACCTTGATATTATTCACTTCCACTGTACTAGCAGTACCCCACCGCACACCCCTCCATACCCTTGCAATACCCACCTTCTAGCAACATCTCACCACAACTGCTGGTAGGGTAAGATCCACAAAGGGGCAGAAGTCATGTAGTAGGGATGCAGTATAAGTTGTACAAGGGGGTCTGAGACCTACACACATTTTCTTCTCTCTCACTACTCAATAAATTACAATTTTAAATGCTCTGGAAATTATCAAAGAAAAACCTAACCTAAACATATATTCACCATCCACACTCTGAAAACAAAACCAAAATCCCTAACCACAATCACACCACAGCCACACAATAACTAAACCCTCTATCCCCCTACCCAAACTAAAATCCTATTACCCTCCCTACTGGCTCATACATAATCGCCTCATTGTGAACTCTGACAAAATTCAGGCAATGTTCTTTGGATCCAATCATAAGTTAAGGCTTGCTCCACTGTACTGGATATACACTGCCTTGATGGCTCCCTTGTTTCTGTGGCCAACTTCTTCAAATACTATTCTGTCATCCTTGATCCAGTCCTAGACTTCTTGCTGCATATCTCAAACATCTGCAAGTCCTCAAATGCCAAGCTTGGACTCACCAATAGGATAAATCATGCCCTGACTCCTGGAGTGAGGGTTGCTATTGCCCAGGTAGTCCTGCTTCCTAGCCCCTTGTATGGACTCACCTTTCTTTCAAGCACTTTGAGCAACCTAACTAAATGTAATGTCACCTACAATAACGTATATAAATTTTTCTTATTGGGCCCATGACTGACCCACCACTGCAAGCTTTACCTCAGCCTTGGCTGACTATCCTCTACCTTGGTGACTCTACACCATATGCTGTGTCCTTGACAATATTATCAGGTTGACCAAACCAACCAACTTGGCAGTTATTTTTTCACCCTTAGACCAAGCCTATGCCTTACGCCCAACTGATGTGTCTGTCCTGCCCCTTTGCTAGAGTTCCATGAAAATGGGTGAGCAGGCATTTGCCTCTTTTGCTCTGAGGGCTTTGAACTCCCTTCCTCCTCATCTTAGGGCTTGTCAGTCCCACCTTATATTCAAAAGAGAATTTTGCAACTTTCTAACTTCCATGGATGTACGGTCTTGCATCTGAATCTGTGTTGGTGCGAACTGCCTTATAAGTACATGTGAACTGCTGTACTTGTGATTTTTGACGCTATAACAGTGATTGTTTGATGGCTTGCCATGATGCATTATCTCCATTTATATTTGTATTGTTTCGATTTGATGAGCTCTTGCTTGTTCTTTGTGCTCCCTGTGGTATCTGACATATTCATATGTTTTACTGTCTCCTCTTCATATGAATTGTTATTTACCCTGCTGCATTTTTATCTTCCAATTGTCTTTGTAATCTTCTGGGTCCTGCTTGAAAATAGGCATTTTATTGTCTAGTGCACCTACCTGATCAACAAAAACTAAATAAATAAACGTCAAATAAAATGTTATGCTTGCTTGCTTCCTGTCATTGCTCGATATTCAAATAGGCAGTACAAGATGGACAGGGTGTGCTCTCTATCTGAGTATCACTCCCTGGCAGCAACGTGCTATTTTTAGTGCTGCATTGGGTTGGGGTGGCATAAATGACTATGAATGAATATGGAGACCAATGTTGTTGTTTTTTTAATTACTATTGTCATTCAAAAACCCAAATTCACACAGAAATCTTTTACAAATGTTCTAAGAATCTATGTGCTGCACGACCTTTTTCAAAATGTATGTGTAAACTCCCTTTTTTCTCTCTGGTTCTCCATCTGGTCCCCTCACTTCCTGGACTACATGGTATGCTGTCCAAGAATCCCACACAGCTGCAGCTGCTGCCACTGTTCTTTCAGCTAGGGATTGATATTATATGATAACCCTCTCTTGGCATCAGGCAGAAATTAGGGATGGGCATAGCTCCAGGTGTATCTTACATACCTAGGGGTAGGTAACAACTGCTCACCAGAGGCATCCTCTATTTCACTCAGTCCCTAGCTATTTACAGTCCCTTTCCATTCGCTCCTTGGGGAACTTTGCTCTGCACCCCTTCTGTCATGAGATGGTTCAGTGTCCCCTTACCTAACCCACCTGCTCCCAACCCACCTCCCCACACACACCCATACCTGGGTGGCCAGTGCTCTTCCAAGCTTGATACGATGACTGACACAGCCCTCCGCTCACTTCCACAGCTGGCTGCTGTATCCAGCTGTCCAGCGAGCATGTACGCCTTGTAAGTACTGTATGTGTGCTCACTGACAGCTCAACAGTGGCCAGCCATGGAGTGAGAGGGAGGGTGGCTCAATCATCATATCAGCTTGGAAGAGGCTGGCAATCCAGGAGTAGGGGGGGGCAAGGAGATGGGATGTAAGTGGATGTGTCAGGTAGGGGACACTGGACCACCAGTGCTTCCTTGTAATAGTGTAATTGGGCAATGAGGGGGAACACTAGACACCAGGGCATAGTTACTCTTTTGAAATGGGTGATCAGGGAGGGGGGTCACACTAGACCACCAGGGAATGACTACATATGCTCAGAGGAGAGATCGGGGGTGAGGGGTCATGCTAGACCACCAGAAAATTATTGCATATTCTTGGAGGAGTAATTCAGGATGGAGGGTCACACTAGATAAAAGGGCTTACATTTTATGTGGCAATGGCACTAAGGGACTGCTGTGCCCCATGCAGATTAGCTCATAATGGGTTTGCAAATGGACCCTTAATGCCTTGCATTCTCAATGGGCTCATTTGCTTGTTTATGCTGAATATAGCCAACAGGGGATCTTGGCGCTATCCTGTTTTGGGCAACACTGTTCCCTGAGGACTAGATACAGCCGAGGGTCATGTCAGTGCTATGCAGTTGCACTTAGCACTGCACCAACATGACCCAGTAATCAGTCTGATTGCACAGCTTGCTTTCTGACTGATTATTACAGCAGCCACGTCGAGTGCAGATGCAAGCACAGCATTAAGATTTGCGCTGTGCTTGCACTTTTACTTTATTATCTGGCCCTATGTTTCTATAAAGTACTTGAAGATACTCTGTGTGAGAAATGTGTTATGTAAATGTGATATTGTTCCATATTCTGCTCTACTATTTGTATCTTCTTGTTTCCCACAGTAAGGACAGACCCCGCTGCCGGTTCAGCTCCTATGAGCAAACAACAAGCACTAACCAATTCAGTCTGGCACTTCTGGTGGAAGAAGAGACCACCAATCCTATAGAATATGACTTTAACTTTCATCTTGAGATCCGAGGACCCTACTTACTTGCAGGTGTAGAAGATTCCACCCAGCATTAACTTTTGTTTCCATTTGAAATTTTAGGAACATAAAACTGAAGTTGCCTGACACATCTGCAGCATCCACTGGATCACTCCAAATTATGCCCACTTGGGCCAGATAGAATTGTCCAGACTGAATAATCAGGCATTTGGGTGATTAACCAAATTATAATTTATCTGGATATAATGGCTAATACTAGCATTGTCTGTGGAGCGTGAGTGGATCATCTCATGCACGGTTAAATTATCTCTAACTAAAAAATGTTCAGAAATTTATGTAAGCAATAACACACAAAAGAATGCACATTAAAATGCTTTATTATACATGTTGGAAAGGGTTATTGCACTTTTGAAATGTCTCACTGTATAAGAAATATTTTTTTACTATAAAATAAGATCAGCTCTCTGGATAGGCATTAAAGCATTTTAACATACGGTCGTGTGACATGTTTCAGTCAATCATGTTTGTGGATTTTCCAATGACATTTTATAAAGCAGTATACTGTTTACACAGACATATTTGCAAGAAATCAGCAAGGCTGCTGGTTTGACAAGAACTTATTGCCCTGAAGAGCATGAAACCTGAGGCCTTTTTTTATTGCCTGTACTTTTTCTGTTCTGGCCATGCCCAACTATCAGCCCAAGGCAACCACTCAGCCCTGTCACCCCTTCCTGAGGCCATACTTTTAACCTCCCCCAGACTTGCCCCCTGAAGTGGGGCTGAAAGAGGGCAGGTTCTGTCTCCAGAGCACATATAAGTGCAGGAATACTGGCAGCTGTGTGGGACCTGAGTATAACAGGCATCATCCCAGTAGATTAGTGGTGAGGGCACCAGTGCATGCATGTGCATGTACTTGTGCGGCATGGAACAGAGCCTGCCAACATCCTGTCTTCCACAAACCCTACAACCTGTACTTCCACCTGTTGTCACCCAGGTGGCAGTGCTGCAGCAGAGACTGGTGCTATCTCTCCTCAGAGAAGGACAGCATCTTCTCAGATGCCCCCCCCCCCCACCACCACCACCACCAACACCACTGACTGTCTGATGGTCCAGGCCTGAGGCACAAACCTGGATTGCTGGAGTCATGAGTGAGACCCATAGTCCTTTCACTCAGACTCATGTTCACTATTACACATAGTTTGTCCTCTGCCTCAACTGACTAGTTCCTTACTCATAATTTGTTGTAGCCACTTCCAGGCGGGTATGTAATTGTATACTGCTTTGTATTGCCTGATTGTTCATTTGTGCTTTGGTACATGAACAATGCTCTTTTACATTTATTGCTTTATAATAACTGGTGATTCCCTGTAATGACTGGATATCCAGTGCTGATAACTGCTGTAATAACCCAATGAATTCCATAATAACTCAGTAGTGGGTTTTTATGGCATTTTCCTCCTTGTGCTTTCACTTCACTAAAGCATGAAAGAAATCACGGTAGCTGGAGACCAGCTTTTTCATTCTCTGTCCCCACAACAAAGTGCACTACCGCACTTCCATTTCTGTCTTCCATCCTCAGGTAAACCATGTTAGTCGCAGCAGCCACCTAAAACACAATTTTTAATAAAAAGAAAAACTTGAAGCAAAAGTGGTTCCCTATGGCAGCTGCTCAGTGACATGCTCGCTCCCAACACAAATAAAGCTTACAGGTTTTGTCTTTATCAAAATCTTGCACCAGTTATTATAAAATATAATGCCTGTGCGAGCGTTGTGTTGAGAGTATTTCACACACCTGCACAGGCATTATTCTGTATATATTAAATGGAAACAGTCAATAATTCATGTTCATGTAGCATTTCCAAAGTGGATAATTTACTGTGAATCTTCTAATTCACGACTTGCCATGAATTATGAGATTTACTTGTCAATCAATTAAGGGACTTAAAAGTTTGTGCTTTTAAAACTATAGCTTTGGAGCAATCTCAGGCCTAAAATCTTTCCTCACCACTTCACAATCCCAACTAGTGAACAAGGCTAATTTTAAGTGTTTCTTAAGAGTTTCTTCAGCACTTTAGAATGCTGGTGGGGGCCAGCAGAACTTCTGGGTGTGCAGACAGGAATATGTGGCCATACAAAAGCACCACTGTGTTTACAGTGTAAACAGTTCGGAACAGCAAAGCAAGCCTGACACACACCATCTTCAATACAAGATATATGAGGGATCCAAAATTCATGCAACGTCTATTTATAAAAGTGCTTGAATAAAATGGAGCAGCATACACAAAGTGCACCCTCATCACAATTTCATGTTTTTTGCTAGTGCTTTTTCAAGATAAGTTGCCTCTGAGTGGCAGTTTCATTTATAGTCCAAATTATTAGGACACATGACAAATGAACCTAGGCAGGCACAAAATGTATATCACAAAGTAGTCCCACACATAAATACAATAAATAGCAACCACATGGTAACCATGTGTTCCACATAAAGATACAAAAGTGCTAAGTGCAGAAGGAGCAAAGCTGTGAGAAAAGAAGGGAAATGCCTGACTAGTGGCATGGAGGGCTGAGGTGCTGGACACCTTATCTTCGGCTATGCCGGCAACCTGTGTTTGGGAGTGAATGCGGGTCATCAGGGGTCGACTTAGGAGGGAGAGGATCAAGCATCCAGAGGACTGATCTCCTCTCCCGGGATGGGTGGTTCTTTGCTCTTGCCAACGACTGCCACCAGGTGGAGGCCTAGTGGTAGTGCAGGACTGAGGGTGACCAAGAAGGGAGGGTGCTGCAGGACTGCAATGTGCATGCTCCTCAACATGTGCATGTGAACGTGTGCTTCAGCAAGGGGAAAGGGAGAAAATCGAAAATGGAGCTAGCAGGCTCTGTGAAGCTCTGGTCACACACTCCTGACTCTGGCACACCTGAGCAATCTGGATTGTGTTCTGGGGGGGCAGCCGTCCCCTCCCTGGCCCTGCCATGCGAGGAGGGGAATCGATGGGGGAACCTGCCCAGCATGTGGGGGCTGGGTCGGGAGGTGTGCCAGGAGGAATCATACCCTCTGAGTGAGGGCTGGGGCCTACATCCTAGCTCCACAAAGAGAAAAAGGTTTATAAAAAAAAAAAAGAAAAGAAGGGAAAAAGAATGAAGGTAGGGGAAAGGGAGAGGAGGAAAAATGATAAGGAAAGAGATGAGAGAAAAAAAGATAAGCCCCAATTTTAAAACCCGGTAAATTTAAGTGTACAGAATGTCACCAGATACACACATTTGTAGCATAATTAAATGTCCCTTTGGTTTGAATTCAAAGTAAAAATCAGTGTTGGCATCTGAAAAAGTTTAGTTTTTATTTACCAGGTAGGTGCACTAGACAGCCATTTGCCTATTTTCAGGCATGACCTGGAAGATTATAACAGAGAATGGTATGGTAAAAGACAATGACAAGTACATACATTACAGAGTCCAAGGTACTAAATACAGCATAAAATGAATAAGTACAATGGGTAAAGAGAGTTTCAGAGACATTCAAGTTTACAAAGTGAGAAGTGAGAAAGGCATTCAATAAGAAAAAACTAATTGTTCATCATAAAATCAGTGGCATCCATACACTAATAGACTGCTAGAAACAGGATCACATTGCCAACTGTGCAGGTCGGAATAGCAGCAGTTAAGAAAGGCCTGGACTATGGCCGAAGTATTTAATACTTTTTTTTATAAGTGCGCACCAAAATCAAGGGGAGAAGGCAGAGAAGCTAGTAGTGTCCAACAAAACAAAAAATATCAATGTTACAGCACAGGAAGTTATGAGCAGGCTCCAGAGGCTGGATCTAAACAAGTCTTTGGGCCCTGATTGCCTACATCCTAGGTTCCTTAAGGAAATGGCTGAGGTGATAGCTGTACCCTTGGCAGTTATCTTTCAGAGATCATTGGATAGGGTAGGGTGGTTGATGATTGGAAGGTCGCACACGTAGTGCCTATTTATAAGAAGGGGAACAGGGCGGACTCTAGTAACCTCTGTGGTTAGCAAGATTTTGAAGGCTATAATTAAGGAGGAGTTGGAACAGTTTCTGGAGA
This sequence comes from Neoceratodus forsteri, assembly GCA_016271365.2. Lineage (NCBI taxonomy): Eukaryota > Metazoa > Chordata > Ceratodontiformes > Ceratodontidae > Neoceratodus > Neoceratodus forsteri. The sequence goes on along the minus strand of CM057452.1, from coordinate 558,625,514 downwards.
CATCAGGGCAAGGTGACAAACCACAGCACGGTTTTAGGAAAGGTAGGTTGTGTTTAATAAATCTGTTGAGCTTTTTGAACTGGTCAGTTCAGCTCTGGATGCTGGCATCCCAGCTGATGTAATATATTTAGATTTTGCCAAGGCTTGTGATACAGTCCCACATTATGAGTTGGCAGACACCCTAAAACATTTTGGGATCAGCTGTAACTTCAGGAGCTATATCTGTTCTTGGCTAGAACATAGGAGACAGAGTATGTGTTTGAGGGTGTTCTTTTCAAACTGGGCTATTGTGGAGAGTGGAGTTCCTCAGGGGTCCATTTTGGGCCTAGTCTTGTTTAATAGCTTTGTATCTTCAATGACTTGTTCAAACAGTGCATAGCTGAGCAAATTTGCCGATGATACCCAACTAGGGGCCATTGTTAATAATGAAGAGGGTATCAAGAACCTACAAGGGGAACTAAATAATATCACGGAATAGGCAGTTGCAAGGAAACTAAAATTTAATTTAGACAAATGCAGAATCATTCATTTTAGGAAGAATAATAAGAAAGCCACTTATCATCTTAAAGGAAAATAAATATTAGACACAAAAGAGGAAGTTGGTGTGGGGGTATTAGTAACAGATCAGCTTAAATTTGGCATTGTAAGAAGGTAGCCCATAAGGGAAATGGAATACTGGGTTGTGTTGCAAGAAATCTAAGAAATAGGGATAGGGAGGTGATTTTGCCTCTGTATACAGCTCTGGTAAGTCTGCACATGGAGTACTGTGTGCAGCTGTTGGCCCCTCAGGGAAAAGGGAGTGTGAAAATCTTGGAGGAGTCCAGAGGCAGGCTACTAGGTTAATCTCTGACATTAGTGGGAGGCTATATGGGGACAGACTAAGACAATTGGGTTTGTACTCTTTAAAGTACAGACAGTTGAGAGGTGATTTATGCATGGTCTACAGTGCTTTGGGAACTTTGGACCTATGGGAATGTATGGGCCTTAGTGCCAGAGAAAATATAGCAGAAACATTAGAAGGCATGGGTTTCTACTAAGAGGAGAATGATATAGAAGTAACAGAGGAGGATCATGGCTAAATCAGAGGGTGGTCTCTATATGGAATAATTTGCCAGGTAACATTGTTTACAGTACCAACATGACCCAGTTTAAAAAAAAATCATTGGATGAGGTCATGAACTTTAGGGGACTGGAAGACTATGACTAAAATTCATCACAAGTCAATATGGCTAGTGCTATTGGACTTGCAGCCATACTATGAATCCTATGAATCATATGGACTGAAAGGCATTGTTTGCACTGAGCTGGAATGGTATTCCCTAGTTGGGAGCATTAACAGAGAAGGTAAACTCATCGGCCCCAATATTCAAAAAGGAGCACAAGATCAGCACAAATATTTGTACTGCACTTGCACTAGTGTCCAATCTAGTGGATGCTATATTCATTCAAAGAGCCAATGGCATTATCTGATTGAATATTAGACTGTGTCAGCACAGCTCTAAGTGAAACTGTGCTGCCCCGACATGGACCTGGGTAGTACTGTATATAGCCCACATGGAATAGCACTGCCTGAAATAAATAGTGCCAAGACCCCCATGGGCTATATTCAGCCACAACATGAAAATTTGCCCATTGGGTATGCAAGGTGTGAAGGAGTCATTTGCATGCTCATTATTGGCTCATTTGCATTGTGCACAGCAGTTCATTAGTGCCCATCTTGAATATGACCTATGAATTATCTTTTGTCCAGTGGCATCCTCACCCCACTGAACACCCGTTACATTATATAATAGCTGTCCCTGGTGTCTAGGGGTACCCCTTACTCCAAACATCCATTTTCTAATACTGTACACCTGCTTACTGATAAATCATACAGAAGCCAGCTAAGGCAGTGAGGGGAAGGCTATGCTGCTCACTGTATCGGGCATTGTTGATCTATAGACATCCAGATAAGAGGGAGTGCAGGGCCATAGCCTGTGAGTGGGCAGGATGGGTTGGGGACACTGAACCACCACTGGTTAACTTTACTTTTGTTAAGAAATGACTGGGGGGATGGGGGAGTCACTGGACAACAGGTCATACTTAATCATTCTACATGGGTGACTGGGGAGGAACCACTAGGCACCAGAGATAGCTATCATAATATGAAATAGGAGTTTGAGGGTCGGAGGTGGTGCCACTAGCTACCAGGGATAACTATCATAGAATGAAATGGGTGTTTGGGGGTTGGGGGCTGCCACTAGGCACTAGGGGTATATATCATATAACAAAACATGTGTTTGGGGGTGCCACTAGACACCAGGTATATCTATCATTAAATGAAACTGGTAATTGGGGGTTGGCCACTGCAGTACAGCCACCCTGCCTTCAGAGGGGGTGGAGGCACCCCTTAAGAGGCATTTTTTGGGGGCGATAAATAGCACTGCTTTGGGGGCAGTTTACCACTGTAGCAAACCTTTGAAGATACTGCTGCATTGATATGCATGGAGGGGACCTCCTCATTTGCATAGGCACAGCAATATTATAGCATTTTGGTGCTGCGGAATTGTACTGGAACTCCTGGGTCTTCTGAGCATGGGACAACCCAGAGTGTCAGCGCAAATTTGGATTAACACACCGATGAACCCTTCTTGTGAGTGTGCTAGTCTTTGAATATCAGGGCCATCTAATTTAGTTCTAGCCTTAGGTATGGACAAATGGTCATGGTCTGTTAATCTTAGGAGATTTGAATTTCTACAGGACAGGAGAAGCAACACAAGAGGCAAAAGTGCCTGTTTCTGAACAGTAATGTAAATAACACCTCCCAGGGTGAGGTCTCATAGGGCAGAAGGCTGGAGCCAACAAGTATTGAGTAAAAGGTACAATAGTGGACATGTTGGTTAGTGTCCAGAATGAAATAACAAATATTATATGTCACATATCATTTTTTTAGAATGGATTTAGAGGCCATGGAAAAGACAGACAACCCATACATAAGTCTGGAATAGAATGCAATGGGCAATGGTAATTTGGGCTATAGGGGAAAGGTTTCAACTAGCCTTATAGGAGAGTCCTAATCTGGAGTTAACTAGTCCGCCTTACAAATGGAGGTCACATGTTGTGAGAAATCCAATGAGGGGTCAAGTGTGGCACCCAAGTATTAAACAAGGTATCAGAAGCAAGGGATGCTCCATCATTGCTTATGGCTGATAGTGCAGTTAAACAAATCTTTAACCTAGTGGCTGAACCAAAGATCATAGTCTGTGTCATTGATGTATTCAGAAGAAGTATATTTCCAACATCAACATCAGGATCAGGCACTGAAATCACAGAATTAGACACAGTGAAGAGAGAAAATAAAGCTAATTGATTAAGGAATGGACCCAACTGGAAAGCATAGTTTAAACCTGTGGGTGAGGTGGCCCCCAGTTTGAACAGCCAAAGGATTTCTCACTTGAGCAATCTTTTTTTGTCAAGGTCACCTCCCCCAGGGCCCATTGTGACCTTTTCAATGGCTTGACATCTATAAGTATGGGCAGTACCCTTGTCCTTACATCTGACCAGTTACCAGATTTACACTGACCAAGGTTGGTCACTGGTCTGATGTAAGGACCAGTGACCAACCTTGTACTGGCCAACCCCTTCCCCAGGAGGTTTTTCAGTGCTGGGCATGTAAGCTTGACAAGGTGATGCAGAAGGGTGATTCTATCATACACCCAGTGTCTGGTAAACAGTACCCATAAATGACTGCATAAATTGTATAACCTCTGCTGTGGTATACGGTGCTACAATATATGCAATTGTAATTCAATCTATGTTGGGAAAACCACATGCAAATTTAAAGTTTGTGTGATTGAACATTTTTATGCAATTGAAAAGAATGATGCAGAAAATTCCTGGCCCAACATGTGATGAAGAAAGGTACTAGTCATAATTTTAGCTTTCAAGCCATTGAAAAGATTACATTGATAAATAAGAAATCCAGCACTCCAGACCAAAATAAATTCAGGGAGAGTAATTTATTTAATGAAAATAAAAAATACTTACATAAGTAAGCAGTAATAAGTAATACACTATAGTTGTGCTTTTTGGGCTCCACACCCTGCTCCAGCCTTGGCTCTTCGGGGAAATGCTACCTCTTCATCAGGAGGTACAACCATGCATCCAGAACAAGTGTTTTATACAGCGACCCAGATATTCAAACTGCGCCAGGCTGTGGCGCAAGCCTGGGCACAGCTCAACTTGGCTGTGCAGGGGCGTGGACTGGGTGATATTTAACGGAGCTGTGCCATGGCTCAGCAGCGTTGAATATCGCACCCTTGCCACCCGCAGTGTGAATGGCACAGTGGCACTGTACCAGCGCCAGTGGCCAGAGTGGAGCATGTGGATGCGCTAGCACAAGTTCCATTATGCAAGGTGCAGCAACTGTGATATTCAAAAGTTGACATGCAAATGGGGCCATAATGTATGCAAGGTGCACATGGGGCCATTTGCTTATCATTATGGCCCCATTTGCATGCAGATGCGCCGATCCCTGATGACCTGCACCTGGCATCCTGCCAGGCAGCAGCCATCGGGGACCAATGCCCCTTGCAGCGCAGCAATGTGCCCCACAGCCTGATCATGGGCTGCAGTAAAAATAGAATAAATCCTACATCCCTGGTGGTCCAGTGGACCGCTGCCCACCCAATTGCAGGCTAAGTAAATAAAAGATATATCCCAAATCCCTGGTGGTCCAGTGGACCTATCTGCCCTATCACGGGCTCAGTAAAGTAATAATAAATCCAATATCCCTGGTGGTCCAGTAGACCTATCTGCCCGATCATGGGCTCAGTAAAGTAATGGTAAATCCAATATCCCTGGTGGGCCAGTGGACCTATCTGCCCGATCGCGGGCTGAAGTAGAATGAAATGAAACCTATCATCCCTGGTGGTCCATTGGACCCCCCTCCCCATCCCCCCACTGATCCCCACTGTCCTGCACCCCCCCACTGGTCAGCAGTGGATGGCAGCACCACCACCTGCCTTCGCTGACTGACACCACCGGTGAGGCCTGTCGCCCATTGGTTCACAGTGTGAGCCAATGGGCATGCAATATACCTACGACATTCCAGATATGTGAATGGATCCCATTCACATATCTGGAATGTGTAGTATGGTATGGGCTGCATGCCCATTGGCTCATGCTGTGGACCAATGGGCATACACCCGATGGTGTCAGTCGGCGGGTGGTGGGGCGGCAGGTGGGTGGGGTGCTGCCACCCACCGCTGACCGGGGGAAGTGGGGCAGTGGGGATCAGTGGGCAGGTGGGGAGGGGGTCCACTGGACCACCAGGGATGATAGATTTCAATTCATTCTACTTCAGCCTGCAATCGGGCAGACAGGTCCACTGGAGTACTAGGGATATTGGATTTACCATTACTTTACTAAGCCCATGATCATGCAGATAGGTCCACTGGACCACCAGGGATATTGGATTTACCATTACTTTACTAAGCCCATGATCATGCAGATAGGTCCACTGGACCACCAGGGATTTGGGAGATATCTTTCATTTACTTAGCCCGTGATCGGGCAGGCAGTGGTCCACTGGACCACTAGGGATTTCGGATAAATCATTTTCTACTGATGCCCGCAACTGGGCATGGGAGGGCACTGCCACGGAGGTGCAGCTGGAGCTCGGGTGGCCACCCACAGGTGGCAGCTGCCGTGTTGCGCCCTGCAATGGGGCAACTCACCTGTGGATGGCCATCCATTGTTCCTTTTTTTTTTTGGATCAACTTTGTGCTGGTGCAGGTAGGGGTTGCGCATGCATGGCTCCGAACATCCCGGGCTGAATATCGGGCTGTGCAGAGTATGCATGGGCATGCCCCCACTACCTGCGCCTGCATACATTACTGATGCGCTCCAGCACAGCGGGATTTGTGCCGTGCACTTTTCCCATTTGAATATCACGTCAGGGCACATCAGTGGGTTCCACATGGCACAACACCGTTGTGCCATGTGCAACCCTTTTGAATATCTGGGCCAGTAAGTCAACAGGTGTCTACAATAAAATATTTGAAACATACAAATTAGTGATCATTTAATTATTTCCCTTATATGAAGCATGGTTTAAAGTGGAAGATAAGCCGGCAGCAGATCAACTCTACTTAGTGTACAAGCCTTCTAATTAATTTAATTGGAATTCCAATATATAACAGCCTGAAAGATTACTGGTCTGCTGTGGATTCAGCTAACCACCTAAATACAAGTGCAAACCTTAATGTCAAATTGTGACAATTTAAATTGAAAACTAGGGTGGCATAGTTTAGTCTAGGCAAGGCAAGGCAAATTAAATTTTTCAGATGTCCAGTCCTGGAGGCTCTGGGCGCTGAACAACCATAAGAGACTACTGTATTGATACAATATAAATAAATATACAAAAGGTAAAATATCGATATACATACATGTAATTAATAAATATACATCTAAAAACTGAATGCTCAGACAGATATGTCTATGTTAAGACAAAGTGCTGCTTTGACAATTAATTGCATTTACTTAACAATACTTCATTTTTTTATTTATTTTGTATACCTCTTTCCAGTACATATATATTTTCATACATCAATATATACAGGCATCCCAGAACAAGTTAGTTTTTTTAGAAAGCATCCCTGATTTTTGTAAAAAAAATAATATTGGAAAAATAAGGATTTATGCTGGGGTCCAGGATTGACCCCCTTCCCAACAACCCATAAACAGATTGGTGTGGGTGGGCAACCTTGGACCCCATAGCTGTACCCATTACCTGTCGAAAGTAACACCCCTGGAACATAAAAAAAATTGGAATTGTGAATAAATTCCAAAGATAAAATAAATTCAACTGGGTATGTAAAAATCAATTTTTCTAACATGCATTTAATTGTTTCCAAACCCAAGTGGTGCTCTATATTTGAAAAGATTACACTGGATCACAAACAGCGTCTGACTGCTATGAGCAGGACTCAGCCTATTACATGGACAGCTTTTTGTTTTTTGTTAAGTTACATGATACTAAATATCTGTCCTAGTAGGAGGGTTCACCCCATCTTTATGAAGCAACTTGGACCAAATGTTATTGTAAATGTTACTTTTATTCTTTTTTTTATTATGTATTGTTCTTCTATTTTGATAAGTTAATAAGTTTCTCCTGTATAGGGATTTTAGTGTTTAGGACAAGGAGGAGCTCAGTTCTCTCAAGTATTTTTCAGATATTGCAATGTGAACTTGAAATTCACAAGGTGATACTTATATTAGCAATTATATACAATTCATTAGTCATGAGAATGGTAACTTATACTGTACAATGTGTTACAGGAATCAGTACTCACAGAATGACAAAGAGTCTTGAGGCCAGTAATTTTGTGCTGCCTATGTTTATTCAATCCACATATAAATTATACAAGTCCCAACTGCAAAATCAGTAATACAGGCAATATAAAATTTGTATCATGGATTGTTAAGGGACTAGGATCCCCATTAAGAGAAAACAAAAAATCCTGAACCATTTATTAAGTTAGTGGATGTAGCACTAATACAAGAAACCCATATGACACCTACAGAAGACACATCACAGATAATCTGGGTTGATAAAGTGTTTCATAACTCTGACAGAAGTAAAAGGAAAGTAATAGCCATTTTAGTTAATAAACGTGCTAATTTCATACTAAGGAGCTGTAAGATGGATAGAGAGAGAAGATGGCAAATACTACAAGGAAGTCTGGATGGAACAGACACAGAGATTTGAACATATGAAGAGAGACTTAAGGAGCTTAATATGTATAGCCTCGAGGAAAGGAGGGAGAGGGGGGACATGATAGAAACTTTCAAGTACCTCAAGGGAATCAACAAAGTCCAAGAGGGTAGCATCTTTCAAAAAAAGAGGTGTGCAAGAACAAGGGGGCACAATTTGAAGATGGGGGGGTGGCTCAGAGGTAATTTAAGGAAGTATTTTTTCACAGAGAGGGTTGTGGATGCATGGAATGGCCTTCCGAGAGAGGTCGTGGAGTCAAAAACAGTGGTGGAATTCAAGTATGCATGGGACAGTCATAAGGCAATTCTAGGGGGTGAGGGTAGGAAGAAGTAGGCTGCTGGTTAATAGGATCTGCAGCTTATCCAGTAGGCAGGGAAATGGGCAGGCTGGGTGGGCCAAGTGGTCCTTATCTGCTGTCAAATTCTATGTTTCTATGTTTCTATTTGCACTATTTATGCACCAATGGGGAATCAAGCAAACTCTTCCTTGACATATTTGCTGTACTAGCCAAAAGCAAACAACAACATTTTTTTAATGTTGAAAATTTATTGAGACAATAAAAAGAATCATTACAGCAATGAGCAGCAAGGTTGTACATCAAACAAGTTACTTCATAGTAAGTAGCCATTAACATTATTAGCTCTCATAGTACCCAGTGTTCAGTGTTCGGGTGTTCTCACATGCACTTCTGAGATAGACCAACTCTCTCTTATTTAGGATTATTAAGGTCTTTACATTTATTTTCCATAAAACTGCTCATCATCCCAGAAGACAAATGGCTGCTAAGATGCCCACACACCCAGAGGGTAAAGAAAGAAAATATTCTTTCCTTCCTACCGTCCTTTTTCAAGGTATGAGTCCATGTAATACTGTATCCAGGTTCTCCACTTTTATCGGGGAGAGTCCTGATAGCCTTGAAGAGCTACTGTGAGTCATTCCATTTAGTAACTCTCCAGTAGTATGGCCTACTAAGATTCTATCATGGAGGTGACACTTTTGTCTACAATTGGGTAATAACATTTTTTTTTTTGCAGCTAGTATATGCAAATAAGCTGAGAAATGTCTACCAATGCAGCAGCCAGTGTGTGTGTGTGTGTGTGTGTGTGGGGGTTACAGACAGTAAAACCATGGATGGAGAGACAAGATCTTGGGAAAAAGAAAGCATTGGAAACTGGTCAGCAATATCAGGCCAAAATGTCAACAAAACTGGACAAGTTCAAGAAATGTGTGTGTGTGTCTGTTCATTTGCAACATTAACATCAGCAAGCTCCGTATTTGGGAGACATACAGTATATCGGATTAAAACTGCTGCTGCTTGAAAAAATCTGTAGCAACATTTCCATGCAAATTCTCTTCATCTTGTAGAATGAGTCAATTTAATTGCCGGAGTACATGGCATAGTCAGAGCTCCTTATGAATCATTGTGCCCATTTCTATATTCCATCTGGTCAATATAGACTCAGTAGAGGCCCCCAGTAACTCCTGTAGACCCATGTAAAAGTGGCCAATTAAATGTCCTCAATCAGTTCCATGTATTGCCCTAGTCATCAAAGACAGTAGCAAAGGTAACGGATCTGGTAGTTGTCTGTGTTCTGGTATTTTATGTAAAAGATATGTTCGGACTTGGAGGTGTCTATATAAACTACAAAAATGTGTCCTATGATTTTAACATAGTTCAAGATCATCTTTAAGATAGAAACAATTCCACTGGAAAAAAAAACTATTGTCAAAGCTAGTAGTACACTTAAAGACAGTATAGTAGATTTGAATTTGTTGGACATATGGGGCCTGCTGCATCCCATGGGGAAAGACAGTACTTTTTATTCTACTATGCTCAATTTAACTCATACAGCAGAGCAGATGCTTTTCTGATCTCTAGTTTTCTAAACAACTGTGTGATGGGTACAGACATTGGAAATCACATAATTTCAGAACATGCTCCAATTTCACTATCTTTTGTACTATTATACTACTGTTGTAAAGACACACAATTTTAGCTTACGTAGATGACATGCTGCTGACTCTCACCAAACTTTAGTCTATCATAAACTCTCTTGTGCATACTCTGGACAAGTTCATGACACTCTCAGGCCTCAGTATAAACTTGAAGCCTGAGAGTGTCATGAATGCTGATAAATAAATGTTGATTGGTTGATTGATTGATTGTTCTAAAAAAACAAAGGCCCGTATCGGTTGAGACTTAGTTGTGCTCTACTCAAGGATGAGAAATTCCGAGCATGGCTGTAGGAAGAAACTAAATTTTTCTTTGAGATCACTGACAATGGGGAAACCTCTAAAGTCATTTTATGGGATGCTTATAAAGCACTCATAAGAAGAAGAATACCGGGGTATGTTACAACAAAAAAGAAAGAAAGGGGAAAACCTTATCATAAAATGAGAAGAAATGTAAATACATAGAGGTGATCTAGGAGTTAGGAAAGAGTCAAAATATAAAGCTACTTAAAAGAATAACTAGATTAAAGTTTGAAATTCATAAAGAATATACTGAAAAAGCAAAATTTGCCAGTTTTAGAAAAAAACAATCCTTATTTATTTATTGAAATGTTTCAATAAATAGCTCCTGGTTTCTCTGAAAAATAAAGCAATCTCTTTAGGTACAAGTTGATCAAGAAATGATCCACCCCTACTTCCTGATACATTTCGTCTTCCAAACCTCAATGACAACTAAGGACTCACACCCAGGTGTAACAACACTGACCAAGGTTATCCCCAAATGTAATGCTCTGTTAGGTCTGTCACATGCCCCTATTCATTTTATCCTTTATGAAGAACCCCACGAATTAAATATAATAATGAAACACTTATAAACAGAAAATGGGAGTTAAAGGAAATAAAACTACTAGAACATATGATAGACCCACAAAGCGGAATCTTATATTCTTTCCTAGAATTAAAAGAAAAAATATACATTGCCGGCAACACACTCTCAGAAATCCTTTCCAGCCATTAGAATGCTGGCACATCAGGGCACTGATTTTGGGATTCATGCCCTCTCCCCGCTGTCCACCCCTGCCTGGAGTTAGAATATTAATAAAAGAGAGGCATGGGGGCACAGCCCCCTTCAAAAATAAGGCCAGTGAAATCCCAGCTTGGTGCCCTGATGACTGGGTGCACTAATGCTGGTGCTCTGAATGGGTGGAACCACCAGAAATAGCTTCAGCTAAGATCAGCCCTAGAAGGAATTCTGAACAAGAACAGAACCAACTCTAATAATATAGAAGGGGACTATTTATTCACTTTAACCATGAGTAAAGGAGGGGCAAGAATAATCTATAAATTGGCCTCAAATACAGGCACTGACCCAGCCACCAAAGCTACAGAAAAATGGTAAGAAAACATCAGGGAAAAGATACCACAGGAGGCGTGGGATCAGATTTGGGCTAATGCATAAAAATGTAATATGGCTGTAGAAGGCAGAGTTATATAATTTAATCCATAACTGGTACTTTACACTGCAAATACTTCATTAAATGGTACTTGCAGATATAGATATATGCTGGAGATATAGAGCAGGTCAAGCAAATTTACATCATATGCTATGGGAATGTACAGTCATTGCCCCGAGCTGGGAATAACTTAAAGAGCTACTGATGCCTCAAAGAAAATTTTAAAAAGCTTAATAATTAGGTACAATTCTGGTTGCATTACTTTTATATTTATATATTTCTCCTCTCCATTATTTAATACTAAGGAAATTTGCATGACTATTTGATCTTTATCCCTTAGAGTCCTTTTAGAGTCCATGTGCCTCAGTAATTTACTCCCTACTTCAAGTCATAATCCTCTGTTGTGACATCACAATCTGTTGCCATGGGAATAACTGATATCACAGTCAGTGCTCTGTGACTTCAGGTAGGGAGAAAGCAGCAGGAATACACAAACTCTTCAGGAGCAAAAGTTCCTGTTTTCATGCAGATGACCTCAGTATTAAATAATGGAGAGGAAGAATACAACACTAATGAGAAATATAAGCTGAAGTGCGTCTAAATATCAGATTTTGTTAAAGTTCTCCGGAATGTGTCAACAGCTCTTTAAAAGGTTTGCAAAATGTCAAATCTGATCCAAGAACATTCATTCTGGGGAACTCAACTTTTTTATTTCATTTTAACAATAATAAGAAGTAGCTCATTTTAGCAGCTTTGGGTCTTAAAATAATTTTAAGCAAACGGAAGGAAAAAACACCACTTCAAATAGATGAGTGGATTAAATACATGTCTAACTTAGCTTTTAATGAAAGAATGTGTCACATAGTAAATTAATCCTATGATAAATTTGATAAAGTAAGGGGACCATTCTTGTTCTAGCTGGAAAATATTTAATTGAACTAACACTTTGGAACTCACTAAGAATGAAGGCTCTTGTTCATGGTAAATTTAGATAAATGGTCCTGTCTTATTTCATCTTAATGGTTACATTAAAAAAGTTATATTATATCACTCTCTAATGTTAAAACTGAGATTGAAATTGTCTGAAATTTGTATTCATCAAAACTGCTTTTATTATTGCTCAGTGGTTGTATCTTTATTTAAACAAGCATTTGTCAATGCCGAATGTTGTCTTGCTGGCATTGGCATTGGTAGTGAAGGAGTTAGAGAGATGCGTAATAGGAATGGCGGTGAAGTAATGAACTGATGCCAACCCCACTCCCACCCTGCAGAGACTGACAGGCATTGGGGTGTGCCTTTGGGTCATCAGCCATAATGCTCATGCCATTTCACCTCATCCTACCCTGCAGACACCAGCAAGTGTAACGGTGTGCCTTGGAGTCTTCAGGCCTTACGCTCATCCCATTTCATAAGGAAATATGCTGAGATGGGTGCAGTATAGGAGAATGGGGTGAACTTTGGGGTTGAAGACTCCAAGGCACACCTCGATGCCTATCACTGTCTGCAGGGTGGGGGTGAGGGTGGAATGGCATGAGCATTACAGCTGATGATCCTAAGTAACACCCTTGTCGCCTGTCAGTCTGTACAGGGTGGGGCGTTATGGTTGGAAACTCTAATGCCGCAGGCATTTGTTGGTATTTCAGCTCCAAATTTTCAACGTGGGCTTTTTGTGACTCCACCTCATGAACAGTGGCACTGTCAGTTCATTAACCAAAAGGTGATTTCACACAGCAACTGTGCCATTTGGCACCACAGGTGTGAAAACACATTTCAGGCAGGATGTGAAGAATGACAGCTGTACTATTCATGAGGAGGTGTAAAAAAATGGCAATGTTGAAAATCTGGAGTGAAAATATGAAAAAATTGGTGAAGTCACAAGCGTTCGTAGAGACTGCACAATGCATGCCCATAACACAATTATTTGTGGGATTTTTTTAACCAAATTTTCAACATAGGCATTTTGGGACCCCCACCTCATGAACAGTGGTACTGTCATTTTGTTAATCAGTCCCAAAAGGTGATTCCGCTCAGTGTCCGTGAAATCACCTTTCGAGACCGAGTAACGAGTTGACAGTGCATGTGTTTATGAGGTGGAGTCCCAAGAACCACATGTTGAGAATTTGGAGCCAAAATTCCAAAAAATGGCAGCCATTATAAAGCTTACCGTAATTTTCTTCATTTTGCGGCAGGCTTTTGAAGAGTTCGGATGTGTTCCTGGTTCACAGTTGATTGCAGCGCCGGACCTCCAGAGGTAAGTATGGGGTGAGAGGGTGTGCAGGGAGTTGGGGTGTGCAGAGGTTGGGTGCAGGCCAGGGGAAGGGGCACCGGGGACAATGAGGGACCATTTTGCTTTACAGGGACATTGTGTCTCTCTCTCTCTCTCTCTCTCTCTCTCTCTCTCTCTCTCTCTCTCACAGCAGACATCAGGGGATGGTTTTCTTTATTTACAGGTAAATTAAAAAAAAATGTTGGGCACACTGGGGTGGGCTTCCAGTGTGCCCCATGAGTTTGGGGGAAGGACTGATGCTGATGAGGATTGGGTCAACCGGTCGGCAATGAAATTGTGTGGGGTGGGGGAACATGATGCCGATGGAGACTGGGCCCCCATCGGCAAAGAAAGTGTTGGGAGGGTGACTGATGGCAATAGGAATTTGGCCCCTGTTGGGAAAGAAAGTGTGTGTAGGGGGGAACATGATGCTGACAGGGATTGGGCCCCCATCGGCAAAGAGACTGTGTGTGTGGAGGGGGAACATGCTGACATGGGGACTGGCCACCCCTGATGTCAGATCTGTGGGGATTATGTGTGGTGGGCTGCAGGATCCACCATATTTACTGAAATGTTTCACCAGGAAAGGCACATAATGGAGCCTTGTCATCTGACACTCCAACGAGGTAACTGCGCCTCATTGGAGTGGCAGATTTCTTTCAAGGTTTTGACACTGTTTGAAGGTTTGCATCAGTGCTAGCATGCTCACTAATTGGGGGCTGAGGGATGCACCCACTAAAGCATTCTGTGCATTGGCCAACACTGACACACCTCTGAAATGTGCTACTACCACAAGATGTTTCTTGCGCCTGCGCAAGACAACATAAAAACAAATAAAAAATGTAATAAAAAAAAGAAAAGATCACACTGTGTCAGGGGTGACCTTGGTCAAAAAAATTGCTCAAGTGAGAAACCTTTTGGCAGTTCAAACTGGGGGTCACCTCATCCCCTGGTTTTAAATGATAAGTTCCAGTTGGGTCCATCCCTTAACTGATCAGTTTTATTTGCTCTCTTTCCTGTGGCTGATACTGTCATTTTAGTGCCTGATCTGATATCTGATTGTTACTTTTTGAGATGTCAGCAATGGATTTCACTTTAAATTTAAAACAAAGGAACATTTAATTAAGCTAGAAATGTTTATCTGATTAAATGTTTCTGGTTTTAACACTGGGGCTTATCTTTTCTTCCCCTCTCTTTCTTGCCAGTTTTTCCTCTTGTCCTTCCCCTTCCTTTCTGTTTCCCTTTTTTGCTCTCAGCTTTGCTCTTTCTGCACTTAGCACTTTTGTATCTTTATGTGGAACATATGGTTACCACGTGACTGCTATTTATTGTATTTATATGTAGGGCTAGTTTGTGATATACATTTTGTGCCTGCCTAGGTTAATTTGTCATGTGTCCTAAATATTTGGACTATAAATTAAACTGCCACTAGGAGGCAATTCATCTTGAAAAGCTCCAGCAAGAAGCATGAAGCATTGGTGGTGAGGGAGTACTTCATGTATTATGCTGCATTTTATTGAATTTGTGTACTTTCAAGGACTTTAATAAACACTTTTTGCATGAATTTCAGATCCCTGGCAAGTATGTTATTAAGCATGGCATCTGCCAGGTTCCATTTTCTGTTCTGAAGAGTGTTTGGGTGGCAGACAGCACGAGATGGAATCAGAGTTAAAAAACACTTCAGTAATTTTCTTTAGCTTGCTATCCTTGCCTGCATCAGGGATGTCAGTCCTCTTCAATATCTTCACCAGTGACATTGCAGATGAACTGGAGGGTTAGGTTTGTCTGTTTGCAGATGACACCAAGATCTGTATCAGAGTAGATGATCCAGATGGGGTGGGCAGAATGAGAAGAGAGCTGGATAAACTAGCAAAATGGTTGGAAGAGTGGCAACTGGGGTTTAACGCAAAGAAGTGCAAGATCATGCACATAGGGAAGAGAAACCCTGAAGCCACCTATAGGCTGGGAGGGGAGTTGCTGGCAGTCACAAGGGAAGAAAGAGACTTGGGCATCATCGTCACCAATGACCTGAAATCATCCAAGCAGACCACTAAAGCAGTAGGTAAGGCTAGAGGGATGTTGGGGTGTATTAGTAGGGGTATCACAAGTTGGAAGAGGGAGGTAATAATCCCTCTTTACAAGACACTGGTCAGGCCCCATCTGAAGTACTGCGTGAAGTACTGGAGGTCACACCTTCACAAGGACATTACCCAAACTGAGACTGTCCAGAGAAGGGCAACCAAAATGGTGCAGGGACTGCACCAGAAAACATATGAGGACAGATTAATTAAGCTCAATATGCATACCCTAGAGCAAAGGAGGGGGAGAGGTGATTTGATTAAAACATTCAAACACCTTAATGGCATTAGCTAGGTAAAAGAGTCTAACATGTTTCAATATTAGAAAATTAGCAGGACAAGATGACACAGCATGAGATTAGAGGGAGGCCGATTAAGGTGTAATGTGAGGAAGTTCTTTTTCACAGAAAGGGTGGTGGATGCATGGAACGGCCTACCTCGGAAAGTGATTGATATGAATACAGTGCAGTGCTTCAAACAGGCATGGGATAGGCATAAGGGAGTAATACAGATGAGTATGAATAGATATGCCATTGACAGAGCAAAGGCCAATGGCACATTCACAAGGTAGAAAAAGAAATGGGCAGACTGGATGGGCCTTGCGGTCCTTATCTGCTGTCAACTTCTATGTTTCTATGTTTTTTTGGATGTCCAGATTAATGGATCATAAATAGATGTTGTGTTACACCACATGTGGCCTACAGGTAGTAGGTAAGGGGGAACTGGGAGCAGCCTAAGGTGATAGCATTGTGTACTGAGAGTAAATGCATGGCATAGAGCCAAGCAACTTGTGCTGCACCATAATCACTCCTCCATGGGTAGTACAGGCATGGGGTCATTCTGCCGAAAGCAAAAACCATGCAGCAACCAATGCCACAATCAAAGGGGTATGTGCTGCAATATCGTTGGGTAAAGCACAGACCTAAAACAAACAGTGCATGCCCTTAAAAAAAATGGGCTTCTTTGTGTTTTTAAGGGGGGCTTCCCCCCATACTCCCCAAAATGGGGGGCTTCACTCCCCATACCACCTGGAATTATTATAACAAATTAACAGGGGGGTGTGGACTTCGGGAGTGGGGAGTAACTTGGGAGGGGGGAAGTTTCTTTTTAAAAAAAAATAAAAGCTGCAAAAAGTTGCAGCACAGGGAGACCTGGTAGGAACTGAACTATGGTCCCAGGTCTCCATTTCCGCTGTGTGCTGGGTTCCTTAGCCACTCCACCATGGGAGTGGCTTGGCCAGCACCCCAGCACATGGCAGCCTGATACTTCTGTGTTTTCAGTATGCAGTGACACGGGTAGCGATAATTCCCTACCGCTGTTCTACCCCTGTCACTGTAATTCCAGGCACGCTGTACACAGTGTGGTTAATACCGCACTGTCTTTCTTGCATGATATTAACCCGGTACCATGGTACAGTCAGGTTTGTTGAGTGGCACAGAGTGTGTTTCCATCAAAAAACATCTGGGGGCCACATTTGCATTGGACCTTAATCACTGGGGAGATTCCTTCACCTGGGCAACTAATGCAACTCTTTTTGTATGACACATTTTAGGGGAGGTAGAAAAGGGAGTACGTCTGCCCCCCCAAAATGTTTCCACCACTACATGTGACTGTGCATAAACCCCCTGGTCATGTGCTCCCCATTTTCTCTGCAGGTGAGAGGGGCACAGGTTACATTTCTGAAAAGCACTTCCTGTTAGTGGTTCATGAGTAGAAATACAGTGAAATAAAATTTCACTGGCAAAATTGCAGCCAAATCGGCAGTGTCACCGTGCAAAATGTTCTGTGAAATTGTGGTGAAATTTCACCCACTGACCACCACAAATACTGGTGTCTATTGGTGTCCCCCCCCCCCACTGATCACTGACCGTAATTGAATTCACCCCCAGTTTACCTGGCCCCCTCATTTCCTTTTATTTAAAAAATTGAACTCCCACTCCCTGGTGTCTAGTGGATCCCCACTCCCTTCACCCCTGTCATCATGAGCTAACAGCACCTCCCGATCCCCAGTACCTGATGGGCCACTGCTTTGCAACTCTCCACTCACCTCCATTTGGCTGCCTGACTGAGCACTTGAATGGATGAGCATGTGCTTGTCATACACACGTTCATTCATTCAAGCACTCAGTTGCACTCAGTCAGGCTGCCAACTGTGGAAGTGAGTGGAGGGCTCTGCCGACGGCCAGATTGGGGTAACTCACAGTCTAGTATGTCCTTCCGCTTCTCTGAGATCAGTGATCTTTAATGCTTTATTTATGTGTTGGGAACACAATTGTTGATAAATGCCTCTAGAAAAATTTCTGACAGGTATGATATGATTTTTGGACTGAACAATTTATACATTTTACCCAATATCACATCAGGTCCTGGGGTTTTCTCTGTTGGCAGATCTGTAATGGCTTCAGTTATTTCTACAAGAGACATTGACTTATTTAGAGATGTCCTTTAGGATGGATAAATCAAAGGAAGCAGGGAAATTATCAGTTTTGCCTTCAAGAAGGTCACCAGTGCTTTTGTAAATGGACTATACGTTTTTGAATTCCTTATTAATGTCAGTATTATTAAAAGTCACTTTACCAGTTTCCTAGTATATTCCTGTTATCAGATTCTGACTTTGTTTTTTCCCAAACCTGTAGGCCACCAGTTTCCCTGCCTTTTCTCTAGAATCCCAAAAAGCCTGACAAGCCCAGAATAAGGCATAGTCAGCACTGGATAAAAATATTTTATTGATGTCAAATTTCAAAATAGTTATTTCATGCAGATGCTGTGGCATTGATTTTGGGATTTGTTTATATTGACATTCAAGGTGCCATAGCCTATCTTCTTTTTCTTTTTTTTTGGAAACTGAGTAACTAACTATTCTTCCCCTAATAAATACTTTGAATGTGTCCCATAAGCATGAATATGCTATCTCCAGCCTGAGAAAGCAGAAGGCTTTACAATCTCAGGAATAAGGGAGTTACAGTCAACACTTAATGCAGGAAATAGCAGGAACTTTAACAAGCAAGGGGAGAGCAAAGATAGATATAGGAGAATTTAAACTAAGGTGATATTCCTTTGCACCTTTGCTGGAACAAGTGGAGATAAATGTTGGTTTCATAAAGGGGAGAAAGTCAATCTGAATATGGGGACTCACATGGAAAACATTGCTCTAACAAGATTGTACCCTGTGCTCAAAGTCAGCTGAGATCTGCAAATGTACAAGGACTGGAATCAAATTGTGTAAATATAAAATAAAAAGATATTATTTTTATATAGCATCTGTGGTGTGTGAACTGAATTCCATTTCTAAGACAGTGACATCCACCAACTGAAGACATGACTATCGCATGCAGTATGGGACATCCAGAGGAAAAAAGTTGTGGGACTGCATTGGCAACCTTAAAGCAAGCATGTTTTACCCTGGAAAATGCAGAAGTAAGGTGACATACAGCTATCAGGCCAGAGTGAAGAGTCTGTAAATCATCCCTGTGGTCAGTCCCCTAAGGGTGGCAGTGGAACACTGCACAAAAGACTTGAGAGTGAGCATGACCATAACATATTGGTGACACAGTGACTGGGATGTGTCGCTGTGTGAAGGAAGACAACAGAAGACTCAATCCAGTTACAAGTGAACTGTTTGCAAAGCAGCAATATGGCACAGAAATATAAGAGGCTGACAGTGTTTGCATTGCAGAACTTGCATGGCTGAAAAGGAGTGACATTTGAAAAGTCACTCAAAGCAGACTTGGTACAGGCAGTGATGGAAGCTGACCAAATGGAAAAAAGGATGGCAAAGGGCGAATCATCAGATCAAAAGGAGGGACCAGGAGTTCAGGAAGGATCATACCAGATGGTACTGTAAAGGCAAGGGTAGACTACAAAAGGGAATCTGCATTATAAGACCTCAAAGAGAGTGTAACTGGAGAGGCTAAAGTTGTGACAGCATTTTGTGCTGAGGAAAATGAGGATAGAAATAGAGAGAGAGTGGGAGCAAGAAAGAGAGAAAGAACAGGAGGAGAGAAAGTGAGAAGAAAGGTAAAGGGAGGAAGAGATGTAGATGAAGGGAATGGAATTGGCAGAGAAAGTGAAGAAGCATCAGAATCAGCTGCAACATGTAAAGCTGTAACGGCCGGACATGGTGCGCAGTGGCAAAATTGAGTTAGCCTCAGGTTGTTTAGTCACTAAATTTAAAAACAATTTATTGGCACTGCTTAAAGATAAGGAAATGGATCATGTTGTCACATTTCTAAGGTCTTTCGAGAAAATGTGTCAGCAATATAAACTTGGTGAGGAGAACTATGTTACTCATCTGATGCCCTTACATGCAGAGAAGGTGTTAGAAGCTCATGCTAGGTTAAGTGATATTTATTTAGCTTTTGTTTACCGGGTAAGCACGCTAGACAGTCAAGTGCCTATTCTCAGGTGTGACCCGGGAGAATTACAAGTTACAAGCAATAGCAATTTAGAGTCAAGGTACAGCAAACAATCAGGTACATGTTTCAAGGTACAGGTAGTAACAGCTCAGAGTCAAGGCACAGCAAGCAACAAGGTACAATCAGGTACAGGCAGAGAATTGCAAGGTACAGACAATAAAAGTTAATAGTCACGGTACAGCAATCAATCAGGTACAGGTATCAAGGTACAGGTAATAGCTCAGAATCAAGGTACAGCAATCAACAAGGTACAGTCAGGGACAAACACAGTGGCAAGTACAGGGTTGAGGCATGGCAGCAACAGGAGGCAGTCAAGGAGGCAAAATCATAACTCAGCAAGGCAGAATTACTAGCCACATGCGGCAGATGCACATAGACAATTGGGACACAGGCCCACCATCTATGGTGAGGGCAGCTAAGGGCAAGGGCAGGAGGATACTTGTTATTAGGTGACCCCAGAGCTAAGAGCAAGGGCAGGAGGATGCTTGTTTTAAGTGGCCCCAGAGGGAGGACTTGAAGCAGGTGTGGGAGGGGGCTGTCCTTACATGAGCAGGAAGTAGGTTCCAGGCTCTGGGACTGAGGGCCACGAAGAAACGATCCCCTGTGAGGGAAAGAGTTTTGGGGACCCTAAGGGCCTGGGAGTCTCTGGACCTCAGATGGTAGGCAGAGGGGTAGGCTTGAGCAACTCAGCAAGTACCGGTGGGGTGGACATTCTGATGATGTTGTCTATGAAGTTGCCCATGACAAAGGATCGGTGGTTGTTGGGGGAGAGCCATCCTAGCCTGGAGTAGAGCTAACAGTGATGAGTGAGGCAGGGGGCTGACAGGGTGAAGCGACATATGTTATTGTACGCTGTGTCCCATTTTGTAAGCCAGGTTTTAGGGGTGTTCATGAAGGAGGTGAGCCCATAGCTGAGCATGGAGAGGTCTCCCTTTCCACCCCAGCAGCAGGAACCAAGCACATGGTGAAATGCGATGGAGCGGAGGCTCAGTCTCAGCCTTTACATCTAGGCTGAGCCAGGCGTCATGGCTGTTGAGAGCCAATCAGGAGTAGGGGTTGATTTTTTGAAAGTTTGCTCCCAAAGCCGTGAGGATTGTCTCTGTTAGCTTGCAGACCCAACAACAGCAAAATTCTCAAAATTCTCCCCGGTAGCACAGCAGCCGCCTTCAAGAACAGTTCTCCCCAACAAGTGTTACCCTCAGCAGCAAATCCCGATGATGCAGTGGTTGATTTCTTTCTGTGGGGGAAGTTTTCCCGGAGCTGAGCTGACAGCTGGTGCCTCAACCCCATGGCGATTTCTTTCACTCACAACAGCAAGTCCGGGGGGAAGGAGGCTCCCTCCAGCAGGTCTCCCTTTCCACCCCAGCAGCAGGAACCAAGCACATGGTGAAATAAGGACTCTAGGACATACTAAATGTTAAAGAAAACTGTTTTAAAGAGGCAGGCACTGACACCAGAAAATTACAGACAAGCTGGATTTTCTGTTGAAAAGTAGATGTATTTTATTAACTCTTGGGTGGAATATCCTAAGGCAAATTCCTTTAAAAAAGTCTGCATGTTTATGATACTGGAGCAGTTTTAAAAGGTTTCACCTGAGGAACTCAGATACTGGGTGCATGACAGGTCACCACAAACCATGAATCAGGCAGCAGAATGGTCTGATCAGAAAGTGTCAGGAAGACCTCATTATTAAGAAACTGGGAGGGAGTATGACTCTAGCCAGTAGACCTACTGGGAAACAAACTGGTAATTCCAAAGGCTCCCAGCAACAAAATCATGCCATTACTCCAACTGGTTCTAACTCAAATGGAACAGAGAAGGATGAGAAACAATGTCACCTTTGTAAAAAAATGGGGCATTTGGCAAGACTATGCCAGAATAATGAAAATGCTCATGGGAGATCTGGGAGACAAACTTTATCCAGAGGAGTGAGTCTATAGTAAACTACTTAGTCAGATGCTGTCCACACAATTTTTTGCCATGTATGCATATGGTATTGGTAAATAGTGCCTCAGATACATACCTGTGTGATACTGGAGCAAGCCTGTCACTGGCTAAACAACCATTGGTGTTACAGGATCACATTCTGACAGGGGAGACTGGTAGGATTAGATCTATCACAGGTCCACAATGGTGATAAGTTCCTCCAGTATGGGACAGGTATGAATGGGGTGCTTGCAGATCAGTCCTTTGATGTCATTCTGAGCAATGATCTTGACCCTCATGGAAATGTTGCTGGTGTTGCCACAGGGAGCCAAATTCTTAGAATGACAGGATGTGAGACTGCAGATTCCAATGGAAGTTTTTTTCTGCCCTGCAATGAACAGTAGTATAAGACATGTAATTCTTTATTGCTCGACACAAGGTCTTTACAATCCTCTTACATACATAAAAACATACATCAAGTAAAATTACAGAAGGATGTAAAAACCAGTAAGCTTCCATCTCAAAAATAAAATATAATACATGCAATACATAATATTACAATCTCAATGATAATAAAAAAATGACTAAGTCTTTGAAAAATAGTTTTGTCATAAGTATTAAATAAATACATTGAAATTTGGTACGGGGAGACCGAGGTTTGATAATATGGGCCCTGACCAAAACTTTCTCTGTTTTTCATATAGAGGACGTTTTAGCAGAATGTGTTTCAAGTCATTCCTGCTGATAGTATATATATATATATATATATATATCTCAGAGGCCAAAAACTCCATTTAATGCATCAGTTAGGGTTGTTCCACAGTGACAAAAGTGAGGAAATTCGGTGTTAGGGTTGAAAACCCCCCTTGCACCCCCCCAAAAGGCATTGGAGTGTGCATTGGGGTCATCAGCCCTAACTCTCACCCCATCACATGCGTGAACAAGCTGAGGCATTGGAGAATGGGGTGAGAGTTAGGATCGAAGACCCCAACGCACACCCTGATGCGGTTGGGGGTGCAAGGGGGGTTTTCAACCGTAACACCAAATTTCCTCACTTTTGTCGCTGTAGAACAACCCTAACTGATGCATTAAACTGAGTTTTTTGCCTCTAATTTCCCTTCTTTTTGAGAATGAGAACTATAAATAGTGAATGGAATGCTCCCAACACGTGACTTTTTTGTGACATAGAATTGGTAACAGCAACGCAAATGTAAGCAGTAATGGTTACGCACATGGTGACACAAACATAAATTGTAAAGCAAGCGTTAATAGAAACGGAGGTGCAAAGTGACGCCAAAGCGAACAGTGATGCAAACGGAGACAGAAGCACATATGGAAACACAAACCGTAATGCACATGGTCATGGAAACGCAATTGGAAAGGCAAATGGTAATGATAAGAACAACGATGACACAAAACGAAAGACAAACACAAACAAAAATGGAAGGATGGCCACCAACAGATATGGTAATGCACATGGTGATGCTAAGCAAAAGACAAACACAAACAGTAGTGGAGACACAAATAGCAACAGTAACGCAAATGCAAAAGGAAATGCAAAGGGTAATGCATATGGTGCTGTACAGAGGAACGCTAACGCAAACGGGCACGGAAACACAAGTGTAAAGCCTACGTGTAACAGTAACTGGAGTGCACATCATAATTTTCCCTAAAAGCTCCATTAAGAAACACAGTGAAAACAAAGAATGTATTCATAATAATGGGCCTCGGAGCAGAAAATGAGCAGTTGTAATACTAAAATGATAATATCTCAGTAACCGTACAATGTAGAAAAAAAATTAAAATTTCACATGATTCATGAGTTTCCTGGCTAGGTTTTCATTGAAATAGGGCTACGCATTGTCGCGATGAAAATTCTGTATCTCGCACCGTTTCCGAGATACAAGTCCTGAAAGGCATGGCAGATGCCACCATGTTAGTCTATGGGAAAAAATGTAAACTTTGGAGTACCGTAACTTTGCATCTGTGCAATATTTTGTCACCAAACCACCAAAAGGCACATCTGTGAGATGTTGCCTGCCTTACCTCCAAATTTCAGCCCAAATGACCAAACCATTTTTTGCAGCAGGGTGGCAAACAATTCCTGTCATTTTGGCCATAGTCTAGAAAAGTAGTGTCGTGATTTGCCACACCTTTTGCAAAAATTTGCGGAAGTGTCACAAGTGCGACACTACTTTGGGACACTACTTTTCCCAGAAATTTGAAAAACATATTTCTGGGGTGTTTAACCCCAAAATAAAGACATGGCTAGCACCCTCAGGGCTCGAATAGGTAAACACAAAAATAATTATATCCCTAGATGGTCCCAATTTTAAATGCCAGGCATTTCTGTGATCAATTACTGAAAACAAAATGGCAGATTTGCCACACTACTAGGGCCATTTGCGACACTAAAAAGTGCATTTACGACACTTATGAACTTTTTGTTAACTTTTCCCATTGACATAGTGGGAACTTTGTTTTTTGAATAACTTTTGAACGGTTTAATATTTTTTCACAAAATCTTCAAAAGGCACATCAGGGACACTAACCACACATTCTGCAAAGTTTTTGTACCAGTCACATAAACTGTGCGATCTGTAGGTGTGAGCAAAGAATGCGCTAAAAAAGTAATTGCATGCAAGAATGTCACTTAATAACTCCGCAACTGTATATTCGACCAGTACGAAAGTTACCAGATCTCAGGATCTATGGCTATGCCCCATGTCAGAAAAATTTCAGGCAAATCCGTTGAATGGTGGGAAAGTTATTATGGTGCAAAGTTTCATCTTTAACCTTAAAAGGGGTATTCAACCCTATCACCGTGCTACATTAATATATATAAATATATATATATATATATATATATATATATATATATATATATATGTATCTCTAGTCTATATCTGGTAATTATTCTTCTTGTATCCAGATCTTCCAGTATCATCAGATATGGCTCCACGCTATGGTTAGTTTTAATTATTTTGTACCAACTGAAGTTTTGATGTTTGTAATAATTCCATGTCTCTAGAATTAGATATATCTTGGGTCCTACTTTTGATTTGAAGCACTAGCTCCTCAAATGGCCTGTAGTATATTTTGCATAACAGATTGTCTATACCCATAGGGTACAAGTCAGAGGCAATGCATGTCATCATGGGTCCTCTGTTGAGTAATCAATTTCTTCTTCTAGGCACATCCTAGGTATTCTATGTTCCTGTAATAAAAATAGTTTTAATAGAAATAATATTCTCTTCTCTATAACATATGTTGTTAGTGGTAACTATACTAGTTCAGCTATAAGAATTGAAGCTGGAACTGCCTGGGGAACCTTCAAGATGTATCTGTACAATTTATTTAACTGTACTTGTAGAATTTCCAAATTCTCTGGGGCCCAAATTTCTGCCGCATATAGTATGCTTGCTCTTATTTCTGTTTCTGTGACTTTTAATAACCCTTTTACTGATCCATTCCCCATTTTTACAGAAAACTCTTTTAAATGCATTGAACGCAGTTATTGCTTTGTGATGCATTAGTTTTGTGTGCTCTGTCCATTTTGTATCTTATGTATAGCACACTCGTAGGTATAAATAATTTTTAACTGTATCTATCTTTTTATTATCTATATAGAGAAGTGGCTTTTTCTTCTTTTTATGCCAAACACTAATAGATTTGTTTGGTTTTTATTTATTGTTAGTCTGTTTGCTTTGCATAGACTGGAAAAATGATCTATTTTCTTCTGTAATCCTATTAATGAATTTGATATTAGTACAAGATCATCAGCAAATGCTAAAACTGGTATTTTCCTATTTTTGATACTTGGTGAATGAAATTCAGGTTTATCTAAATCTTCGATTATGGAATTAATGTACAAGTTGAATAAAATAGGGGCCAAAAGCCATCCCCGCCTTACTACACAGTTGATTTTAATTTCCTGTGTTAGATCTCCTCTCTGATTGTATTTTATTTTTAACCATGTGTCCTGGTGGAGTCTTACTATAGCATCAAATAATGTAGATTCCATGTTATAGGAGTTCAGTTTACACCATAGGAGTGTTCTACTAATAGAACTGAATGCCATTTTGAGATCAACAAAACAATAAAGTTTTCCTGTTTTTATCTTCACATATTTCCAGACCAAATGTGTTAGGGCATAGCAATGTTGGATCATAGATGTCCCTTCTCAGAATCCATTTTGAAATTCACTGAGTATGTTTGACTCCTCTGTCCATTTCTGAAGCATTTCTAAAATAATTCTACAAAAAA
Organism: Neoceratodus forsteri; assembly: GCA_016271365.2. Lineage (NCBI taxonomy): Eukaryota > Metazoa > Chordata > Ceratodontiformes > Ceratodontidae > Neoceratodus > Neoceratodus forsteri. The sequence continues at coordinate 558,599,400 of CM057452.1, read as the reverse complement.
TCTTTTGGGATGTGTCCAGGAGGGTATCCAGTGAACATGGCGACCATGATTGAGTGACTGCAAAAAGGGCAACTCAATCATGGAGCCTGTGTTCTGGGCTACCTGGCAGTGTAGCAATGAGATATGGGATAGGCAACTATAGTGACAGGATGTCACTATATATACACATGCATGGGGGGAGGAACCAAACTGCGCAATGGGCGGAAGGGGAGGGAGGGTATGAGAGGTGTAGTGCAGTGGTCAGCTGCCAAGCTGGCTGTGTGGTGGGTGGGGTGGCAGGCTGAGATTGCGAGGGTGCTGGGTTTGGTTCTGGGGCAGGCATCCTTTTTGCATCGACCGGTGATATATTTTTTTTTATGTTTTACACCCCCTGACATGCACCCTCCTGAAGCTGAGAATCCTTAAGTAGTGGGCGTGGGGGCACAGCCCCCTGCATATCCAGAAATCCCATCACTGGTTCTGTGGTCACCTGCAAGTGTATATCACCAAATTGCTTTTTGGTGATATACACTCGCCATAATAGTGATCACCATAACGTGTTCGCTATTATGCCATAAACCATCCAGGAGACTAATTGGTCTGTACATTAACGAATCTGAAGGGTCCCCTTTCTTCTTATAAATAGGACATACATGACTACCTTTCCAGCTACTTGAGATCTCTCCACCTTCTATTATTTTATTAACTATTACATAAAAAATAGGAGTCCACCAGTCAGGGAAATATTTTCAGACTTCTGCCACTATTGAGTCTGGGCCTGAAGCCTTGTTGTTTTTTAACTCTTCTAGTATTAATAGGATATCATCTTGTTTAATATAGAATGGTTTTGGGTAGTATTGTATGTTCTCTTCTGTGACGATGGAGCTATTTTCATTAGGGGCATAATATAGGTTGTGGAAGAACTCTTCCCATTTGTTAGGTGTGATATAGGCCTCTATGCCCTTACTATATTGTAGATAGCCGTGGCTAACCATGGTCCAGAATTTCTTGATATTTTTTTCTTGTATCACTTGTCTCAACCTATTCCACATCATTGACTGATATTTATTTTTTTCTCTCTAGTAGTTCTCTGTATGTTTTTCTCTCTTGATTTAATTGCCTCCTCCCTTCCTTATTTGGGTTCTTCCTTACTAGTCTTACCTTTTTATTTAGTTCTCTTTTGGCTTTTTTACATGTCTCATTAAACCATGTATTCTGCCTTGGCTTCTTTATACTTACTTGGTAGAGGAAGGGTCTAATATAAAGTACTATTTTCAGTCAGTTCTCCTTAATAGTCCCCATATCTTCTGTATTTGTTATTATCTCTTGTCTGAAGTTATATGGACAACCTACCTAAAGTATTTCTATTATGGTATTTATAGAATGGGTTTCCCATCTTATTTTCCTACAGTTTATTATCTCACTGTATTGTGCTATATACTGATTTTTCATATTTACAATATGTTCAAAATCGGATTTAATTATCAATTTAAGTGGCAAGTGGCTAGATTCAGGTCTCCCAATATCTGTTAGGAATTCCACTATTTTGGCTGCATCTAAATTAGTCCAAGCTTGATCTATGGTGGATGAGCCTAACGGTCCCACGAATGTAAATTCCCCTTGGAGGTCACCATTGGTTCTCCCATTTAGTAAGTAAGTAAGTAAATAAAACTTTATTTTTAAAGTGCTTTTCAAAGCCAAAGCGCTGTACAAACACATTAAAACAAACAGTTAAACAGTCATATGTAAAATCATTCAGAATAAGCTTTAAAAAACAGATAAGTTTTGAGCTCAGATTTAAAACTTGAGACAGTCAGGCATTCTCTTATCCAACGAGGTAGAGAATTCCACAGGGAAGGGGCAGCATAAAAAAAAATGCATGTGCCCCAGATGTATTTAACCGAACCTTGGGAATTTCTAGCAATCCCTCGTCGTCGGATCGGAGTGAGTGGGAGGGGCAGTAGGGAGTAAGAAGATCTTGCAAGTACTGGGGTCCCTGTTCATGTAGGGCTCTATAGGTCAGCAACCCGACTTTAAAGGTGATCTGCCATTGAACTGGCAGCCAGCGCAGTCGGCGCAGCACTGGCATAATATGACTGGACCTAGACGTACCAGTCAGAATCCTGGCTGCAGTGTTCTGCACTAGCTGCAAGTGGTGGATATCAACCCCTGCCTCCCCAAGTATAAGGGCTTTACAGTAATCAAGGCGGGAAGTGATGAAGGCATGGACTAATATGGGAAGATCAGCCTGAGGAAGCAGGTATTTCAACTGGGCAGTATTCCCAACAGGATAAAAGGAAGATTTGACAATGGCAGACACCTGAGATTTCAGGGTCAAACCATCATCAAAAATAATGCCTAGGTTACGCACCCGATCTGAGGTCAAGAGCTGGACACCATCAAGCCATAGGCCAGATGGAAGCCCAGCCCTAAGACCCTCCTCAAGGTGACCAGGGTCCACAACCAACACCTCAGTCTTATCCGGGTTTAACCTACAGTAAGCCAGCTAGTGCTCATCCAATCTCTGATCTTGGCTAGACAGCTGTTAAGCATGGAGATCGCATCATCCTGTCCTGGAATAAAGGACAGATACAGTTGGGTATCATTTGCATAGCAGTGAAAACCCAAACTGTATCACCTAATGATCTCTCCTAATGGCAGCATATAAACTGTGAACAACATGGGTGCCAGAATGGAGCCCTGCGGTACCCCACAAGACAGGGAGATGGTGTCCGAGGAATAAATTCCAGTGACAACCTTCTGTGTCCTGCCTGTAAGAAAAGATCGAAACCAATGTAAAACTGCTCCAGACAGTCCACAGAGAAGCCACAGGCACTCCAAAAGCACACCATCGTCCACAGTATCAAATGCCGCAGAGCAATCAAGAAAGACTATGATAGTAGGAGCCTTTCGATCTCTCGCAATTAGGAGATCATTTAAAATCCGGACCAGGGCGGTCTCAGTGCTATGTCTTTTCCTAAACCCAGACTGGAGAACATCATAGACATCGTGATTTGTGAGATGGTCATCCAGCTGCAGAGCAACCACCTTTTCAATAACCTTACCCACAAATGGCAGGTTAGAGACAGGTCTATAGTTAGCTAAGCAGTCTGGGTCCAGGGAGGATTTTTTAAGGAGTGGTCAAATGACCGCCTCCTTGAGGGGATCAGGAAAGACCTCCTGCTCCAAGGACTTCCAGACAATTTCAGCAAGGATCAGGCAGATAACATCTACACAGACTACTAACAGTGGTGTAGGGCCCAGATCCAAACTACAGCTGGTTGTTTGTACAGTCTGGACAATCCTCACAATGTCCATGAACTCCGGCCTGCTAAAGTCAAACCAGGCAACATGGGCACTCACCACCTCACACCGATCTCCGCAATCCCTTAAAGAGAGAGCTGGGCCGATACCTGATCTAATGCTGACAATCTTATCTGCGAAGAACCAAGCAAGCTCATCACACTGTATTTGTGAAAAATCTCTTCCAGGCTGCAGACAGACTGGATTGCACAGTCTGTCGACAGTCCAGAAGAGCTGAGCTGGTCTGTTCCACACAGCAGCAATCTCCCTGGACAGGAACTCTGCCTTCTTATGGGTGATTGCTGATTGAAAGACCTCATAGTGGTCCATCAACCTAAGTCTGTCAACATCATAAGCGGATTTCCACCAAGCCCTCTTTAGCCTTCACCCCACTGTCTTCAACTCCTTCAAGAACCCATCAAACCAAGGGGTTCTTGGGTGCAGAGTGAGTGGGTGAACACGAACAGGAGCAATTAAGTCCAGGGCACCACCCACCACCTTATTATAGGCAAGTACAAGATCCCCTGGACTCATGCACTCACTTGATAAACCCGATAGGTCCAGCAGTGCCGATAGGCCCTCTGGTGTAATCCTCCTCAAAGGGTGGTACTGGACCATCTCTGTAGGGGCAGACCTAACTGGGGGTGCCCTGAAGCTGAATCTTATGGTGTGATGGTCTGACCAACCATTTGGTTCCACCCCCAATCCCATGATCTCCATACCCAGGTGAAAAACAAGATCTAATGAGTGATCCCCTATATGGTAGCAGAGGTAACCACCTATGTAAGGCCCAACTTAGTTGTAAGTTGGAGAAGGTTATTCCTAAACTGCAAGAGTTCATCATCAATCCAGGCATTGAAGTCACCCAGAATCAACCATCTGGGTGACTCCAATGCCACGTCGATAATGAAGTCTGCAGACTCCTTCAGGAATTCTCCACCATCCCTGGGTGGATGGTAGATGAGGAGAATCCTGAACCCTACACCTGCTGCCAGGATACACTCAAAAGATCGAGTGCAACCCACTGGCACATCCATAATACCCAGCTCTGTTTTAAAAAAGATGGCCACAACCCCACCCCCATGATCAAACCTCGGGCGGTGTATCACCAAGAACCCAGCTGGAGCAGCAGATGCCAAAATAGGGCCTGCATTCTCATCCAGACAGGTCTCAGTGATACATGCCAGGTCAGATGTTGCAAGAAGATCAGCTATAATAACAGTCTTGTTCCTAATCGACCTGGCATTACATAACACCGCCCGGGTTGGATGGGTTTTCAAGGAGGATCCCAGGACCTGCCCACAGTTTGTGGAGCCCTTGAGTATGGGAATCAGGCATGGATTACCCCTTTCCTGACCCCATTTTTCCCCAGAGCATCTCCTAGTCCCCAATACCTCTATCCTCCCACCCTTCTCCATTCTCCATCTATGCCCAGTCCATATACCCTTCACTCACCTCCTCACTATCCCCATCGCCCAACATCTCCTATAAACTTCGGCTGATAATGAGGGACAGTGAAAGGGGCGTAGATCAGGGAGCACAGTGGGGGAATAATACCTGACCATCTTAACACCCTCCCAGCACATCTCAACCAACAACAGCTTACATCCTCTATGTCTTGTAGTAAATTCCTACCGTGTTTGTTTATTTTCGTGTCCTTAGCTTTTCTTATTTGTTTAAGATTTGGATTTAAATCTGGTATATTTTGTAAAATATCTTGATGCAGGGTGGCAAGTGTAGTTTCATGTGTCACTAGAGTGTTGGAATTCCCTATAATTATTAATGGGTGAGTAGGGTATTTGTCATTTAGTCCTTCCACAATTTCTATAAATTTACTCCAATTGTGAACTGAGTTCAGTGTTTTTCTAATAGGCGTATATATATATATATATATATATATATATATATATATAGATAGATATATAGCACCAATCTTGATAGGCTCTCTGACTCCAATAGTAGGGGGAGTACAGACTTCATTTTGCAAGGTAGTTGTTTTACCTTAAAATTCAAAATGGGTTTTAATGTAAGTTACAATTCCAGTTCGTGGTCTACCATTTTTTTTTACTTTTTCTACTGGTATAGAATACCCATTGTATCCAGCTATCAAGTGGGTGAATTCTTTATTGCACCAAGTTTCTGGGAGACTGTGGCCTGGATATTCAAAGGGCCCCTGATGTGCCCCGGTGCTATATTCAAAGGGGCAGGTTTCGCGGCGCAACCCCCGATGCACTGGGGAGCATTGGTGATGTATGCAGTGCAGTTGTAGGGTGTGTGCCCATGCATATGAGGCACATCCTGATATTCAACCCAGGATGTGTGGCATATATGCAGGTGCAACCCCTATATGCACCGCATACTGGCGCACAAGGTTGAGCTAAAAAAAAGGGCTCAAATGCCAGCCACCCATGGGCAGCTGAAGTGCATGGCACAACACAACAGCCACCAGCCGTGGGTGGCCAGCAGGTACACCGTCCATAAGAACCCTGCCCAGGTAGACATGTTCCCCCCCACCCTATTGCCCGATTGTGGGCATATGTAATATTAGACTCCCTGGTGGTCCAGTGGTAACCCCCCCCCATTTCCATATCAGTGCATAAGTAATTATATAACCCCTGGTGGTCCAGTGGAACCCCCCCTCACCCGATCATGGGCATAAGTATGCTTATGGCGTACGGGAGTGGGGGACTGCAATGGGAGTGCAGGGTGCAAGTCGCCCTGTATCGGCGCATCACATGCAAATGAGGCCATAATGACATGCAAATGGTCCCATTTGTGCCTTGCATGCCCCATGCTGAATATCGCGGGCCATGCACATAGCGCAACTGCACTTGCACTGGCGCATCCCCCTGCTCCTGTACTGTGTCTTGTGTTGGCGCAGTGCCACTGCACCATGCGCAGTGTGTGTGCCCTTTGTGCTATATTCAATGGTGCTGAGCCATGGCGCAGCACCAATGAATATCCCCTGGGCCATGCCCTGGTCGCAGCCCAGTTACGCTGTGCCTAGGCTTGCACCCTTGCCCAGCATAGTCTAAATATCTGTCCCAGAGAATATCATGTTTACCAAGAAAATTTCTACATTGTTAATCCACTAATTTCATAATAAGGCCCTCAATATTCCATGTGAGGACAGACATTTTGGATATTTGCTGGGTCTGGTTCATTTTTCTTACTGTCAGTCAATTTGTTTCCCCTTCTATTTTTAGTTGATCATGTCTGTTCACTGCTTTCCTAATTTCCTGGTTTTCTTTTCCTATCCTATTTAGTTCTCAGTGTTTGGACTTGGACTGTAACCCAGTCTATCCAATATAGCAGTCTGTCCATAACTAACTACTACATATTTTGGGTTTGAAAATATATCTGTTTGGGTACTGCCATTGACTCGGTCATAAACCTTGATCCAATCTATATTTTTCCTAGATAGGGAAATACCTGGGGCTCTTGTGAAAAAGGTGGCTCTTTCAGATTCAATTTTGCCTCTTGGGTCCCTCATTGAGACTTTCCAGCCAAACATAGTAAGTGTTTTGGTTTCCCAGGCAGCTTCTTTCAAATTAACATAGTCAGATATTGCCTCTAGGGAGTTCGTATATCAATCAATCCGTTCAAATTTCCAGATTTCCTATTCCTCTCATTTGTAGCCATGGTTTTACCATCCTCAAACACAGAAACTGGTTGTGGTGGCAGAATTTGAATACCCTTTAAGATCTTTTTCCTTTTGCCATATGTTTTCTGCCATGTCCAGAGTGTTACAGTAAATAAGGATGCCATTATGATAATACCTATTTGGTGGTCTTGTTATGAAAGTATCCTTTTGTGTATCAGTTATGTGCAGTAATTTGGTTATCCAATCTTTCAATCTTTCCAGGGTTTCCTGACACAACTGGTTAACATTGTGAAACTCTATTAGATAATCCATATTTTCTTACTCCATATGGTGCTTGTCCTTTTGCAGTTGTGGAATTCTGGCTGCCTCACTCACATTTGGAATATTTACATTAAAATTAAAAACCTCGGTCTCCCCCTAGATACATAATACAATATTTTCCTATTGAATTTAATTTTCTTTCATTGTCATTTTTGTGACTTCAGTTGACAAATCCCCTCCTGCTGTCCTTTTCTCTCCAAATCTTTTGTGTTCCTTGTCTAATAACATTGTACCCAGCATTTCCATGCAAAATTCACTATTCTGAGTTTGGTTAAAGATCGCCGTAGCAGCTGGCCTGTCTGCGCAGTGGTTGGATTTCTGCTTTTGACTCCAGTGACCCAGGTTCAGGAACGGACTCGGGTGCTGGAGGGCGACCAGGGGAGAAGGCTGAAGTGTTGGATGATTGCTCGCCTTCTCTTGGGGGAGGGTGGGACATGATCCAGTGATTGCTGACCCCTGCTGGAGGCTGGGGGCTTGGCAATGTGTGGGTCCCATGAATCAATGGGGCATGGCAAACATCGGTGTAAGCCTAACGTTAGTGGAATGCCACATCCCTAGGGAGCAAATGGGAAAGAGCCCCAAGGCTGACCGGATGACAGTCACCAGCTCCCACTGCTGCAAGACCTCGGGCAGTGCATGAACCACTCTAGCAGCACCTGGGGCAAGTATGGCACTGGCCACCCTTTTAATTTTCTCCTTCATTCTTTTTAGCCATTGTCTTTTTAGTCAGAGTTTTTGCAATTTTTGTGCCTTTTTTAATTTTTTTTTATTATTGTAACTTTTTAAGTTTTCCTTGGGGTTATTTCAGTAAAAGAAATTTCCCTAGAGAATGTTAGTGGTAAGTTCGCTTGTAGGGCTTTATTACTTTTAGTAGAACTAGTTTATATTTTTTAACCTCTTTTTCTGGCTCTGCTGAACCCCAGAGAACTCTCTCAAGCATCCACTCACCCCAGCTCTACCTCCAGGCCTGAAACTCACCAGCTGCCTGGCACCAGCCCAGCTATCCCCTCAACTCTGAGCCCTCCCAAGGTGGGGCCACCCTATCCTCCCAGGGTGCTCTATCTGGAAATTCAGGCTGGGCTGGGCTTGGCCCAGGAGCTGAATGAGTCCGGCCAGTGGAGTGTGGCTGCAGGGGTGGTGCTGTTCTCATCTCCTGGAGTGGGGATTTTTCTTGGTTGCTGTCCCCCCTCCCCACCTTCTCCACCTTCCCCAGCGAAACTCAGACATGCAATGGCATCATGCACACCTGCCACAGTTCCACATCCCTCTAGCATGCCCTGTGCATTGCAGTGCCTCTGGTAGCCACCGGGGGTCACTGCAATGCTGGGCATAGCCTGGATCCCCCCTCCTGAGAGAGGAGAGCACTCCTCCGGATGCTCCATCCTCTCTCTCCCCTGCCAACTCCCGGCAGCCCAAGTTCGTTCCAAAATCTGGGTCGCCGGTGTGGCGCGAGGTGTATCATCCAGCGCCTCAACCCTCAGTGCCACCGGCCGTAGAATTAGTTTCTACATGTGCTTGCTCTGCAGTTTGATCCAATGATTCTTTCTCATCTGTTTTAGTTTGGGTTAATCTTTTTATTATGGATTGATTATAAAATATATCTGCTCTTAAGTTTGAAATTTCATCCTTCAAAATAGCTATATTTTCAAGGATTGCTATATTTGCAAGATAGGGGGTTTTAACTAATTCTAAAGTTTGTTTAGAGAGTATAGCTGTAGAAAGAAATGTCCCTTCACTAAGCATAACTTCTTTCCCACAATCTGTGTTTTTAATAATTGTTTCCAGGTTTTGTTGCAGGTTTAGGGAGTCACTTCCATGGGAAACATTGAGTTCCTCCACTTTAGGTGTACAATTACCACTAAAATTGTTTGTCTAGAAGTGAGGGATGAGGGTTTTTAGTCCCTCGATGGCTATGCTCATATCTTGTATGACAGAAGTCATGTTATCTTTTGTTTTAGATGACTTGCTGGTATTTTCCCTTGCATTATATTTTCCTTGATTCTGAATATTTCTATTGTCTTCACTATAGGATAAGGAGACAGGGGGAAGGTTCCAGTAGTGCCTTGAGAAGGGGTATTCTGGTTAAATACAGCGGGTCCATCCATTTTCCAACTATGCTCAGGTATTGTGATACCTTCCAAGGATGGATCATAGGGTGAGAGGAGTATTTCTTCCTTAGCAACTTTATCATTCTGCTTTTTAATTTGGTTGTTATCATTTGGGATAGCTAGTCTTTCTTTAACCATAGTAATAGGTGTTGATAGATCTATAGGGAGAGGGTTATAACTCTGGCTGCATTTTTTGAAGAAAGCTGTGATTTTTGTTAGAATTTTTCCTCTTTATCTTATTAATTTGTAAGTTCTAATTCAGTTGTCATATTGTTATTTTTGCTTGATTTCCTTTTCTCCGGTGTAATACATACTGGCGTTGTTATTACAGATGGTGAACTAACCTCTCCACTCCTTGCAGATACCATTTTGTAATTACTGTTTGCTACAGTATAGTGTAACAGTCTGAGATGGAGGGGATAATTTACAGTTAATATGATTAACAATTATGTATGATTAAATAACCTCTTCTGTTTAGGATACAATTATCTAAACACAGAATTAGTAGGAACTTCATCCTTACAGGATGCAGGGCATAAATGGCACAGGTTCAATACACATTCTTGGTTATACACTATACAATACTCTATAAAGTGCTCAGTGCAATGGGTATTTGTAGAAAAAAAGCTGGGCACAGGTAAAGTGAGCACTAATTCCCTTGTAGAGGATAAAGGATCTTAGTAGTCCTCAGAAGGTCTAAAATAATAGGCCTAAGATAATGGGCCTATGGGCCTGGTGTTTTACAAGGTCTAGAGGCTTTATGACCTAAATATTCTACCTGCACAAATAACACAAATAACGCAAATAACATAATAAAATCACAATTAAGCTCAATATGAGCAGTCCATAGTCAAAAGGTAAAAGAAAAAGGAAAAAATGCCCATCTTTAACTGTGACTGTCTGGGTTTATAGCCACAGTATTAAAATACTATGATGCCAAATGTTTTAAAGTGCATTGAGTGCTTAAGGTGCTTTAATTTAATTTATGTGCTTTAATTTAGGTCTGAGGAAGCGTAAGTGCTAGTGCGTATATTTAAAAGTGCTATATTAATAGTAAAATTAGCAATACTGTACATGTGACTCTAAATTTAAAGTCACAGTGCTAGGTTGTTGAATGCTAATGAGCTGAAAGTGCTTTTGGTGCTTTAATTCTCACCTATAAGGCTTATGTGCTTGTAAAAGTGCTATGTTTATGGCAATATCGGCAATGCCTATGCACATGCAAATGCTATACAACGTTCGATACATTAATAAGTACTAGGACACATTTATGCTATTGTCTGCTATGGTTTTTATCATTCAAAGCTGGCATTTACTAAATCTTAAAAAAGGTTAACAGATACTTTGGATGATAGAAACAGTAAAATTAGTATTTGTTTGGAGGCAAAATAAGCTTCTAACCTTCTGTTTCCCTGGAAGGCAGCTATACAGTCTAAGCAGAAAAACAATAAAAATAAAATGACATAGCAAGAGAATGACCATATAGCTAAGGGAAACAAAAACAGTTAAGGGAAGCAAAAACAGTGAGTTGATAAAACCAGTGATAATAATGGTAAATTTCAAAGGATTCAAGAGTTCAGGAGCTAAACCAATAAATAAAATGCTCAAATATTCAAGTGCTCAGATGTATTTTATAAAAACAGATAAGCTTGTTTTAACTCTAAAAACTTGACTTTTTTACCAGAGCCTTCGGTCAAGTTGTTTTATCCTAGGCATCAGAAGCACTCAGAAAGATGTTCAACTGTTGATGCAGTCCATGCAGGAATGCAGTGCCAATTCAATTCTCATGCAGGCTGCTCAAAATGAAAGTCGGCATGGTGAGTCATCGCACCTTGCTTACCCGAGCCCTCAATGATCCTGCCGGCTGGTGAACACTTCTGGGCAGCTTGTAGCTCTCAATAGCTGGATGCCGGACCAGGTCAACAGAGTTGCAGGCTGTATGGGTCATATATGTGCTCCCAACAATTAACTAGAGATGCTGGCATTCAGCTTTCGGTTGGCAGCATGATTCTTTAGGTGCTCCTTTGGGCGTTCCTCCTAATTTTGTATTTATTCAGGTGAGTCTGGAGCAGACCCCTAAAAGTGAGAGGAAGAGGACTGGGAGTATTTTTGTGAGTCAGCATATTGTTTTTTAGAATACAGGCATCCCACAAAAATAAGACAATGATGGCATACCTTTAAAAACTTGTTTTAATGCATATAGAATGCCTGAACAGCACCTGCTTCTCCGAGGTCCTCCACAGCTCTAGGTCTGCTCTGTGATACCAGCTGACTTCCAACTCCTCCTCCCACTAAGTCTCCATAGTATAAGAAAGGAGGGAAGACATAGCAGAACAAATCTCCCACACTGTGGCTAAAAGAGTCTGCAGGCTGTGAGCTGGATGTGCAGTCAGGACATCACAAGAATCCACCACAATTGCAGAAGGAGCCTGCATCCTGTGAGGAGGAGGAGGAGGAGGAGGAGGCATAGTCGGAGCATCAGGGGGATCATCCTCAGCTAGAGAGAGAGGAAAAGATAATGGGTTGTGAGGGTATCCCTCAACTGCAGCAGAAGACAGCTGCTGACTGTATAAAAAACACTTCTGATCATAGGAGATTCCATGATTCGGGGACTTGATACCTACCTCCAGCCAGGGGTAATGGTCAGATGTCTCCCAGGTACATCCGCATGGAGAGACACTGACCACATTGCTAAAATTGTGCAGGAAGCAGGAGAAAACATTAATGTCCTGGTACACATAGGGCCTAACGATTTCTCCAGCTGGTCAGTTGTAGAGACCAAGGAACACCTGACCAGGCTGGGAGACAAACTGTCATCCATTTCATCTGGCATCTCCGTCTCTGAGATCCTGCTGGTCTAGAAGAGGGGGGAAGATGGATGGAAGGCCAGAGAAGGAGAGACAGTGGAGCTAAAGACGTGGCTCAAGGGCTGGTGCCAGGAAAACGGACACAAATTTGTAGGTAACTGGCAACAGTTTTGGGAGCAAAACTTCTTTAAATTTGATGGACTGCATCTGACTAAGGAGGGAATCAGTGCATTGGGGCAGAAGTTTGACATATTTGCAGAATATTTAAGCTAGCCAATAGGAAGAGGGGTGCAGCACCTGATACATCAAATGGAAAGAACACCATTCCCCCTCTCAGCTAGTGCTCAAACAGGAGTTCAGCATGTTTGTGGTTCATTTGCTTCATCATGTGAGGATAAAGGTCCAGCTCCCCATACAACACACAGGGGAAATGCCAGACCTCTCCCAACAACTAATGCACCGAAATCTGGCCAATGGAAAATCATGTACACAAGTGCCCGCAGTCTGGGAAAAAAGATCCCAGTCCTGCAGGCAACAATGACAGAGGCTAAACTGGACATAGTAGCCATTAGCGAGATATGGTTCACCAATAATCACACTTGGAAGACTTCAGTACCTGGCTATGTACTGTTCAGAAGAGACTGAAGTGCAAAAGGGGGAGGGGGTAGCCCTTTATGTCACTGAAAATATCAAAGCTACAGAAATTCAGAATACACATAACTGGCCAGAAGAACTGTGGGTCACCCTGGAAACAGAAAATGGGACAGTCATATGAAATGGAGTTGTCTACAGGCCTCCAGACCAGGGAGAGGACATAGATGCATTACTGTTAGAAGATATACAAAATATGACAGCTAAAGGGAAGGTTCTGATAATGGGAGACTTCAACATGCCAGATACAGATTGGTCAATACCAGCAAGAACATCCACCAGAACTAGACACATAGTGGATTCCCTGCTGGGGGAGGGCTTCAAACAACTGGTACAACAACCCACAAGAGACAGGGCTATCCTAGATCTAGTAATGCCTAATGGGGAAAGGATCACAGAACTCCAGGTAGAAGGTCACCTGGGGACCAATGACCATCACATGATATGGTTCAATTTGGCCACTAGAACTAAATCATCCCATTCCAATGCAAAAATATGGGACTTTAGAGGAGCTGACTTTGATAAGATGGCCAACAGAGTTACGTTAGCTCTGGCAAGAAGAAATACAGGTGAGGGGGTACAGGCAAAGTGGGCAAGCATTAAGGATGCAATACTTGAAGCAACATCCCACTGTGTTAGGGAGAAAAGCAAAAGCAAAAGAAGGAGAAAACCACTTTGGTTCTCAAAAACAGTAGCAGAAAAAGTCAGAGCCAAAAGATTGGCCTTCAGGAAATATAAGTAAATGCAGCAGGACAAAGATAGGGAGGCATACCAAACTTCTCTAAGGGAAGCAGGGAAGGCATTAAGGCAGGCAAAGGCTCAAACCAAGGAAAGACTAGCACAAACAGTAAAAGAAGGGGACAAGACTTACTATAGATACATTAGTGAAAGGAGAAAGTCCAGAGGGGATATTGCTAAGATCAAAGGGGATAATGGGGAGTGTGTGGAGGAGGACCAAGGAAAAGCATCTATCCTAAATAGATACTTCTGCTCAGTATTTAGTGAGGAGAAGGTAGGGCAGGGCTCACAGCTCAGCACCATGGAGAGAGGGAGGAAGGATGTATGCATAAGTCCCTTCACAACAGAAAGGGTCCTACAAGAGCTCACTAAGCTCAGCGTGGGCAAGGCAATGGAACTGGATGACATACATCCCAGGGTACTAAAGGAGCTAATGGTGGAACTAGCAGAGCCATTATCAGAACTGTTTAGTGAGTCTCTGAGCACAGGAGAGGTCCCAGAGGACTGGAGAAGGGTTCATGTGATATCGATCCACAAGAGTGGTAGCAGGGAGGAGGCAGGGAACTATAGACCAGTCAGTCTTACCTCAGTAGTGGACAAGATTATAGAGGAACTCCTTAAGGAAAGGATAGTACAACACCTGGAATCCATACCAGCACAGGATCCAAGACAGCATGGGTTTACAGCAGGAAGGCCCTGTCAAACTAATCTCATAGATTTCTTTGTCTGGGTAACCAGAGTGGTGGACCAAGGGGGTGCAGTTGATGTTGCCTACCTTGACTTCAGCAAAGCTTTTTCAATACTGTTTCACATAGAAGATTGATTAATAAGTTGGGTAGGGTTGAGGTGGGTCAGAAGTTGGCCAATTGGGTGGAAAACTGGTTGGCGGGCAGAAAACAGAGAGTGGTGGTAAATGGTATATAGTCAGAAGAGATGTAAGTCACAAGTGAGGTACCTCAGGGATCAGTCCTGGGGGCCAGTCTTCTTCAATATTTTCATCAGTGACATTGCAGATGGACTGGAGGGTAAGGTTGGTCTGTTTACAGATGGCATCAATATCTGCACCAGAGTAGATGATCCAGATATGGTGGACAGAATGAGAAAAGACCTGGATAAACTGGCAAAATGGTCGGAAGACTGGCAACTGGGGTTTAATGCAAAGAAGTGCACGATTATGCATATAGGGAAGAGAAACCCTGAAGCCACCTATAGGTTGGGAGGGGAGTTGCTGGCAATCACAGGGGAAGAAAGAGACTTGGGCATCATCATTACAGATGATCAGAAATCATTAAAGCAGACCACTAAAGCAGTAGGTAAGGCTAGGGGGATGTTGGAGTGTACTAGTAGGGGTATCACAAGTCATAAGGGGGGGATAATCTCTCTTTACAAGACACTGGTTAGGTCCCAACTGGAGTACTGCGTGATGTACTGGAGGCCACACCTTCACAAAGAGATTAACAAAATGGAAGCAGTCCAGAGAAGGGCAACCAAAATGGTGCAGGGACTGCATCAGAAAACATATGATTACAGATTAACGGAGTTCAATATGTATACCCTAGACTAGAGCAAAGGAGAGAGAGAGGTGATATGATGGAAACATTCAAACACCTTAAGGGCATTAACAAGGTGAAATAGTCTAACATGTTTCAATATAAGAAAAATATCAGGATAAGAGGACACAGCATGAGATTGGAGGGAGGCCGATTAATGGGTAATGTGAGGAAGTTCTTTTTCACAGAAAAGGTGGTGGACACATGGAACAGTCTACTTCAGGAAACGGTGGGCATGAATACAGTGCAGAGCTTCAAACAGACATGGACTAGGCATAAGGGAGCAATACAGATGAGTATGAAAAGATAGACTATTGACAGAGTAAGTGCCTATGGTACATTCATAAGGTAAAAAATTAAAATGGGCAGACTGCATGGGCCTTGCGGTTCTTATCTGCCATCATCTTCTATGTTTCTATGTAGCAAAAGAGAAAAGCGGGGTGGGGTACAAGGAAAAGATTTCAAAAGTTCCCCCCAGCTAGAAACTATAGGGGCAGTCAGTGTGTTAGGAACACAGAGGTACTAAAAGATTCCCTACAAATGCAAACTCACAGCAAAGCCAGTGTACTGGAGGGATGGTCAGTGGCTCAGGAATCTTCTCCACAGCAGCCAGCAGGGAAGGCTGATAGCACAGCAGCCAGCCAGTCAAAAGTGCCTGATATTCTCAGAGATCTGCAGGCTGATTCCTGAGAGAGTAAACTGCAGCAAAGCACAGACAGAGAGCTAGAGATTTGGGCAGTGTATCCAGATATATGTTAATATAGACTCAGCAGCACAATACAAGTTTGAATAAAATAAGGAAGTTAGCAAAGACCCTTAGCAGTGAGAAAACACAACAAACAGGATACTTGAAGGCACAAGGTGGGTTGTTTGTATGGCAGTAGTGTGCAAAAGCAGGAGCAAGAAAGGGGGAATAGACCAGCTGATAGCTGTGCCACAGAAGTACAGGAGACTGCTGCTACAGCTGGTTCATGACATTCTGACTTATGGGCACATAGGGACAAACAGCACCTAGAATAGACTTTTGCAGAACTTTTTCTGGCCCACTATCTTCTCATACGTGACCCATTATTTCAAACCTGTTTAGCATGCCAAAAGACAGGGAAGGGAGGAAATAAGGCAAAAGCTCCCCTTATACCATTGCCTGTCATAGATGAACCATTTAGGAGGGTGGCTATTGATATTGCAGGACCCTTGAGTAACTCTAGTAGGTCAAGCAAAATATTTACTTTGGTATTTGTTAATTCTGCAACTAGACGCCCTGAAGCAGTTGTGATGTCTTCTGTGGAAGCAGAAAAGGTGGTAGTTGAGTTGTTTGCAATTTTTTTCAAAGTGGGGTTTCATGAGGAAACTGTATCAGACAGAGACACAAATTTCATGTCCACTCAGATAACTACCTAGTGGGGAAAATGCAAGATGAGACAGCTAAAAACATCACCATACCATCTACAGGGGAATGGCTTGTGTGAGCATTTTAACTCCCTGCTAAAATGCATTCTTTGATCTTATGCAGACAGACACCACACAGATTGGGACAAATAATTGCCACGTTTGCTATTTGCCTACAATGAAGTGCTCAGGAATCCACAGGATTCTCACCATTTGAGCTATTTCATGCACACTGGGCGAGAGATCAATTGGATTTGGTCAGGGAGGAATGGATTGGGAAGCCCTCTACAAGTGAAGATAGTGTTGTGGAGTATGTTCTGAACTTCCAGAAAAACATTGAGTTTGCACAGGAAAATCATCTGCAAAGCCTAGAACAAGCAGACAACACGCAAGGGATCAGGCACATCAGATTGGGCTGAGAGTAATGGCACTCATTCCAGTTATACACAACAAATTGCAGGCTGCCTGGAAGGTTCCGTTTAGTGTGATTAAGAAAGTGAATGATGTAAAAGATGTGCTCAAACTACCAGGCTGAAGCTACAGTGCTAATCTTATCATGTTAATATGCTCCAACCATACTGTACCCGAGAGGAGCTGGTTTTGGAAACAATATGTTCTGCAGCTGAGGACAAGGAGGATCTTCTCGACAAGTGCAGAGGCAAGGAGACTTCATTGGATGCAGTCCAGCTTTCCTCATAGTTGAACCTGTATCAGGAGGCGGACATTGCAGAGGTGTTCCAAATCTTTTATGCTCTGTTCACTTCCAAGCTGGGGTACAATAGATTGGCAGAGCATGAGATCAAGACTGTCACAGGTGAACCTGCAAGACAATGTGCTTACAGGACTCCTGCCAGAGTATGAGGTCACACGTGTTAGGAGATAGCAGAGATGAGATCACTAGGGGTGATAAAGGAATCTGAAAGCCCTTCAGTTCTGAATAGTATTTTTCATAGAGATGGATACGCTAATGAGCCCATAATCTGAGATAACAATGTTGTCTATTTCAGCTGAAAGAATGCAATAATTAAAATTTTTGGATACAAATTGATAGTCATTATGACTATTTATTTATTTATTTGCTTTTGGTAACCGGGTGGGTGCACTAGGCATAAGAATGCCTATTTTCAGGCACAACCCAGGAGGATACAAGTTGAAATACATGAGCATACATGTGACACAGCACATGAGATATGTAACACAGTGAGGAGGGGGATCACATGTAATCAAACTTAGAGTGGGGAGAAACATTGTTCAGTATAATACAATCAACACAGTTTGGACAAAGTCAAAAGAAAAACAAAATCAGAAAACATGTGAGAAAACAGGCATTGCAAAAGAAAAGTATATACAGTCACACAATAGGTGCCATGAGCTTGGGAGAGTATAAACAAGGAGTAGAGGGAAAGGGAGAGTGGTGGGAAGCAGAGGAAGAGGGTAAGGGATGAGAGAAAAGCATTTAAGGAGGGTATTAAGAGAGGTGGAGAAAAGGTGTAAGAGAAAGTAGATTGCCTACGGCGTGGAGGGTAGGGAGAAAGGATGGTCTAAGGTGGATGAAAGCAAGTGCTGGGACTAGTAGCACGCAGATGATCATGGTGAAGTTTATTAAAACTAGCATGGGTGGGAGCTCGACGAATAGATTGAGGTATGGAGTTCCAGTACTTTGGAGCTGTGTATGAGAAAGCACATACACCTACATTGGTTTTGCATCTGGGGATGTGGAGAGGGGCTTGGTCAGTAGATCGAAGCCCATAGGAGAGGGGTTGGGAGTGCAGCAGAGAGGCAAGGAATTGGGGAGGCCTGATCTGGCAATACTGTCAATTAGAGAGCCATATGACTGGAGTCAATAGGCCGAGGGGCAGGGCCATATATGAAATATGTCTTTCAAAGTAAAAAGAATAATCCCTGCCATTAGGATGCACAGTCCTCCAAGTATCTGTTAGCCCCAGGTCTTCTATGAATTTGCGCAATGACAGCCTAGATCTTGAGGTGTCACAACATGTATCATTCCTGCTTCTGTCCAAGATATGGCACAACACTTCATTGAAGTTTTTCTGTAATATGATCTTGTGTCCTTTGAGGTTACCTAACTCTAGAGCAAAAGTATAAAAAAGGCAGAATGTCTGGAGTTAGTAGCATATATTTTACAAATGACTATGTTTGGCTATCAATAGATCCTGTTAAAATCTGATACTCCCCCTCTGAATCAGCAAATATATAGAAACACAGAAACAGAGTTTGACAGGAGATAAGGACCACTTGGCCAACCCAGTCTGCCCATTCTTTCCCTACCTATACTATCACCACATACCTTACTTGGTTTCTGGCTCCCCATCGCTTGCTTTCCACTAAGACTCTTTTAAGACTGTCCCATGCATGCTTAAAGCCCACCACTGTTTTCACCCCATCACCTCCTCTGAAAGACTGTTCCAGGCATTCACTACTCTTTTAGTGAAGAAGTACTTCCTCACATTTCTCTTGAATTTACCCCCTTTCATATTCATTGCATGTCCACTTTTTCTCCTACATCCTTTCCTCTGAAAAATGCTCCCCTCCTCTAATTTATCCTTAGAGATCTGATTTGTAAAAGACGTTATTGATGTTATTTTACCAGCACTAACAAATCTTTTCAATTGGAGTTTGAGGGACAGGCTCTTTCCAACTTTGTGGAAAGAGGCAAAAATAGTGCCAATATTCAAAGGTGGCATACCCACAAACCCGTCAAACTATCAACATATAGAATTGTTGCTTGTAGTTTCAAAGATCTTTGAAAGACTTGTACATGGGCAACTATATGGCTACCTAGAGAAGTATTAGTTGTTGTCCAGGTACCAGTCTGGATTTAGAAAAGAACATACCTTGAGCCTTGCGCTCACTGACTTAATAGACATAGTAGCTTTCTTCCTAGATAAGCAGATTCAGTTTTTGCTGTATTGGTCCTTGGAACAACAGATCCAGAAGCAAATGGTTTGATACCTTTTATTGGACCAACATAGATGTTACAAAAAAGAACAAAGTGCTTAAGATTTCAGACTAACAAAGTCCGTCCTCGGAAGCTTATGACAGTTATTCAGAAACTCACAAACATTTAACACTCAGATCATACATAAAAAAAACAGAAAGAATTCTCATTGGTTTAAAATACTCATTTAAACTATCACTCAAGTTAGAAACAGTTGAACCAGACCTCAGCAGTTTAATATTAGTTGTGTTGCCTTCAAGGTCAAAGTGCCATTTCAATAAGATAACAACCTTCCCAGCAGAAAGTTCAACAATCATACATTTTAAATGTCTCAGCATGCACAGTGAACACAGTCTTAATGAACCATTGGATTCAATTCTCACTTAAGTACATGTTAAAATCTGATATTATTGTATGTTAAAAACAAAACTATATAATCAATATTTTTTATATATGACATTAAGAGGATTTAAAATAAAGTTAACCTAGTGTGAGCAACTGTCACACACCATTATACAGTTTAAAACATAACTGGAGACATTTTTTCCAACTACACACTCAACCAGTTACTATATTTCATAAACCTTAGTAACTTCAGTGTTGTAACAGGATTTTATACCAGGTAATATCAATTGTCAGTATAAGTACCAAATTAGAAAAGAAGCAAACAAAAAATACTGTCAAGGACCCCCAAGTAAATAAAACAATGCATCCTGATACGTGCAAAGTTCAATTATGTGTCAGTATGCAATCAAACTACTATAGGGACAGATGCAGTCTAAGGACTCTGAATACAAACCCAATGGAATTAAACCCTACCACCCCATGGGTAGATAACTAGCTAGAAGAAAGTGTATATTCACTATGTATGTGAGCTAAGAGTCCTAAGACGTCATCATTTACACCAATCACTACAATATTTACTCAATGGAATTTGACCAGTCAAGGACCCTCAAGTAAATGATATCATGCATCCTAATATGTTCAGAGTTCAAAAAGGTGACAATGTATAATCAAACTACTATATGAGCAGTAATAGTCCAAGGAATCTGACTAGAACCACAGTGGAATGCCCCCCCCCCCCTTGGGGGAGATAACTAGTTAGAAGGAAGTACATATTCACTATGTATGTGAGCCAAGAATCCTAACATACCATCAGTTACACCAGTCACTGCAATATTTGCCCAATGTAATTTAATCTGTCCAGGACCCCCAAGCAAATGAGATCATGCATCCAAATATGTTCAGAGTTCAAAAATGTGACAGTATATAATAAAACTACTGTATGAACAGTAACAGTCTAATGAATATGAGTAAAAACCCAATGGAATTAACCCCACCCACACCCAGAGAAGATAGCTAGTTAGAAAGAAATTAATATTCATTATGTATGTGAACTAAGAGTCATAACACACTGTAACACCATTGTGTCATGTACCTGAATATAAACCTACCTCAATGTATCAGAAACCCCCATACCCACCACACCAACATATCCCCCCCACAACCCCCCGCCCACACACACACAGTTCTTTGCTGTGGAACCAACATATTGATAACCAGTTAAAAGGGACACTATAAATATTAAAACAAAAACAAGGACATGCTGAAGTTCTATTACTGTATATGTCCATCCTTTGAAGTAAAAGTAGGTGAATGTCTAAGTCCTATAATGTGCCATAAATCCCAAATCAATTTTTATTTATTTATTTATTTCAAGATTCGGACATTACCTTTGAGCAAAAGCTCTTTTACAAAGGTTCCACATCATGCACAACAAAGTGTGAACAACTGAGAACAAGAAAACAAATGAGGGTAGAGCCCCAATGTAAGCAAACTACAAGGGTGAAACATTACTAACAGAGACATAAGCTATCTGGTAAGTGCAAAGGAACTTGACAAGGCCAAACATTGTCAGGTACACAGGTATAATTTACAACGGTCAAAGGTTAAGCACAAAAGTATAATCTTTAGTAGCCAGGGAGCTAGATCCATCTACATAGTGGAACTGATGTAGAGAGCTGGGGGTGGGGGATCTGGGATGTGGGATGTGGGAGATGTTCATGCCATATTCTACCATATTGAGAAGTAAAATAAGCCTGATGTCAGAAGCCCGTCTCTGTTGTGTACTTTTAAAATGTCCTTTTAAGACCATTACTGACATATCTGAGAGTGAGTGGTCAGGCTGAGAGAAGTGTTGCCCCACTGGTTTTTCAGTCATCTTCATATTAATAGTATGTCTGTGAGAGTTCATTCTAGTGCAGAGAGGTTTGCTTGTCTCACTAACACACCCTGTTTATGGACATCTCTTGTATTGAATGAAATAAACAACATTCCGTGATGCACATGTATAATTCCCCTGTACCCTGAATTGTCTGTTTTGTGATGTAAGCCCACAGCCAGGATGGCTCCACAGTATGCTAATCATTTTATGGTGACTTTGAGGAGGACTTTTTAAGGCACTGTACACACAAACCACTCACTTATTTCCGTTACATTGATGATTTGTTTATAATTTGTACAGAGGGTACTGACACACTTGAGAATGTTCATCAGGCACTTAATAACTTCCAGTCAACCATAAAGCTTTCCCCAGAATATTTTGCCACCAGTGTTAATTTTCTGGACACCACTGTCACCTTCAAGGATGGAATCTTACATACATGTATTTACAGGAAGCCGACAGACAGAGATACTTACACAGGAATAGTCATCACTCAAGCTACACAAAAAAAATTGTCATGTACAGTCAAGCACTTTGATATCACCATATCTGTTCAAATGAGGAAGAGAAAGAGATACATTTGGCTATGTTGAAAAACACCTTAATTGAGCAGGGCCACTTTTCCAGAGAAATTGACAGAGCAGTAGAGTGTGCAACACAGGTACCAAGAGAACACTACTTCAGTATAAGGAAAGGACAACTACCATCGGAATACCCTTAGTAGTCACATATCATCCTGACCTTGAACTTCTACTTAAGATTATTAAGGACCTCCACACAATATTTAGTGAGGATGAGACCCTAAATTGTATTTTTCAAGAACTATCACTACTATCCTTACGCTTGAACTATTGCAACTCCCTCTACCTTGGGCTACCTGGGGTGGAAATCCGCCGCCTGCAACTAGTGCAGAATGCTGTGGCCCGGCTTTTGACGGGGACTTCCCAGTTCTGTCATATTTCGCTGGTGTTGCGCAGACTGCACTGGCTGCCTGTACAGTGGCGGATCACTTTTAAAGTCAGTCTATTGACTTTCAAAGCCCTACACAGACAGGGCCCGGACTACTTGAAAGAGCTCCTGGTTCCTTACTGTCCTGGGCGATTACTCTGCTCAGCTGACAAGGGGTTGCTTGAGTTTCCTAGGGTGTCTCTGAAATCTTCGGGGGCCTGAACATTTATGCATGCATCCCCAACCCTTTGGAATTCTCTACCCCATCAGTTACAGGAATGCACAACCGTGGAGGGATTCAAACAGGCATTAAAGACATATTTGTGGTACCAGGCATTTGGTGACTGATCTCACTTTTAAATCCTATCAGCTGTTTTATATTTTAAGATGTTGGAATGTTTGATATTTTATATTTTGTTAGGCACCTTGGTTTTTGAAAAGTGCAATAGAAATAAAGAATATTATTATTATATTATCTTTTCAACAACCACCTAATTTAGTCAACTTGATTATTAGGAGTAAACTTGGACCAGAACAAAATACCATGACACTAAATGTAACATGGCCCTGTAATCCACTCAGATGTAAGACCTGTGGGCTCATTTCCACTTTGGACTGTGTGGTTACATCCAAAACAGACAATTCAGGGTATAGGGGAATTATACATGTGCATCGAGGAATGTTGTTTATTTCATTCAATGCAAACAGGGTATGTTGGAGAGACAAGCAAACCTCTCCACACTAGAATGAACTCACACATGCATACTATTAATATGAAGATGACTGAAAAAGATCACTTCTAACCCCCTTCCTCCTTCCCCCCTTCTAACCTTAGTCTATTAACCCTTGTTCTAGCACTTACTTTTCTTGTTAATAAGCTCTCCCTACCTTATTAATCCTTTTTATGTACTTAACAATTTCTGTCATATCCCCCTTTTCCCTCCTAACACCCAGCGGGTACAGCTTCAACTCTCACCACCTCACCTCATAAGGCTTCCCCTGCATTCTTGTACCATCTTGGTTGCCCTTCTCTGAAAGTTTTCCATCCCATCTATGTCCTTGCATAGTTGGGGTCTTCAGAACTGGACTCCAAAGTCTAGGTGAGTCCTCACCATGGATCTATAAAGGGGTATCAGCACCTCCCTCCTTCTGCTTGCTATACCCCTCCCTATGCATGTCAGCATTCTGTTCACTTTGCCCACTGCCTTACTGCATTGGTTCGCCACCTTCATGTTATCTGAAATTATAATCCCCAGAACCCTCTTCTGCTCAGTTGCCCTAATCCCCCCCCCCAAGTGTGTAGATGGCTTGAGGTTTATTATGCCCCATGTGCATTACTGTACATTTCTTGGCATTGAACTTTAGTTGCCAAGTTTCTGTCCACCCCTTCAGAATCTTTAGATTCTCCCTCATTGCCTCCGCCCCCCGGGTGTCCACCCTATTGCAGATCTTCATATCATCTGCAAATAGTCAGACCTTCCCCTGCAGTCCCTCCGCTATGTCACTGATAAAGATATTAAAAAGGATGGGTCCCAGCACCAAACTCTGGGGGCATCCCGCTCATCACCTTTTCCTCCCAGCAGAAGCTGAGAGAGGGAGAGCAGCTACCCTACAGCAAGGAGGTGATTTACTGAGTACATTAAATTGAATTCATAATTCAGGGGCCTGTAATAGTAAATATAAGTCAGTGTTTTGGTTCTCTGTTTTTGGGGTTGTCTTTACTTAGTGTGACTTTAATTTGCCAGGGAGGTAATCTAGCTGGGAGAATATTTGCAGTCATTTCTGACTAGAGCTGTTACTGAAACTCTGTGAAAGAGGTGTCTGATAAGGGGAGGAGCTGAAGAAGGCTTGCGGGACTGTGAATTACAAACAGGAGTTGACTGTGGACTCTGTTTGCTGCAGAAGCTGAGAGAGGGAGAGCAGTTACCAGCTACCTTAAACTAGAGCTATTTTTTGCCCTGTAGGTTACAGAAGAAAGTCTTTTTTTATCAGATTGTTGATTGTTTTGTAGACACTGAGTACCAAGCAACAACCCCCCCACCCATCCCCATTCTCCAAACACTTCTGGGTGCTCTACCTTTATAGTGGAAAGCCAGGCCACACCTACTTAAAGACACAGAAACAGTTAGGCAGCAAAGCACAAGTAATAGCCTAGCTGGTATATAGGCAGAAATACAAAGGGTGTAGCTAGCAACTAGGTCCACAAGGGCACATACAAGAGGAGGAGAGAGAAGCTGTAAATCACTACAGAAGGAGAGAAAGACAGGGGAGAGAAGGAGAAAAAAAAGGGTTAGCTGCTGGAGGTCTGTCTGAACAAGTAAGAAGGAGACTACTGAGGAATGCAGGACCTTCCTGTCCCAGAACAGGAAGAGCAGTGATTGTAAGGACACAGAGGCAGTAGAAAAGTAGGGAGAAAAAACAAACAAACAAAAAAGAAAGCAGAGAGAGGAAAGAAAAAAGCATACAAATCAACAGTTGAGGGGCTGCAGATAAGACATGATGGGAGTGCTGCAGTGCAGTGGCTGTGGAGCGGCAGTCTTCCAGGAGACATTCTGGTGGATGTGGTGTTATCCCATCTGCAGGCACCTCTTTGGGCTGAGGGAGGAGGTTGCTTGTTTCCAGGCTGAGTTTACCAGGATTCAGGAGACCTCCTCTCCCACCCAGGGACCACCAGGGCCACTGCCTCAGAGGTTGCCAAGAATGAGGAGAAGTTGGACCACAGTGGGCTCAGAGAGGGTGGGGGTGATGGAACAGAGGTACATCCCTCCAGTTGTAGCTCTCCACTGTTCATACACAATTCTGGAAGAGCATAGTTCCTCTATGGAGGCACCCACAGAGGAGACCAAGGAGGATGCTGGGAACCTCAACAAAGGAGGCCCACAAGAGGGCAGCATGGGACCCCATAGGGGAAGGAAACAAATCCTGGTGGGGCACTCAATTGTTAGGGAGGTAGAACTGGGGGAGGGGAGAGGGAGGTAAGGTGCCTGCCCAGTGCCATGGCTTGGAGGGACAGGGAGAAAATCCTCAGGATCATGGGAACAGCTGCATGGGGAAGGGAGCTGGATGTCATTGTCCACTTAGGGACAAATGACCTGGCTGGGAATGGGATCAGAGCAGTGCAGGGGGAGTTTGTGGATTTGGGAAGGAGCCTTAGACTAGTAGCATGCATGGTAACCTTCTCAGAGGTGCTGCCTGTCTATGGCATGGATGAGGCTAGGGTGCCCTGCACCACAGGATTCAATCAGTGGTTGAAAGAATGGTGCAGAGCTCATGGTTTTGGCTTCATTGGAGACTGGGGGTCCACCTGGAGGGATGCAGGCCTATACTGGCGTGATTGTCTGCATCTGTTCAGGAGGGGAACCAGGATCCTAGGTGATAGGGTTAAATGCTTCATTGACAAGCATTTAAACTAGCCAAGGGGGGAGGTACTGAAAAGGAGCAGGGGTATGCCTCAGACAGCTAGTGTTGGGATCCACTCTGGAGGGAGCAATCTGAGACCTGGTACTCTTAAATGGGGACAGATAGAGGATCTCAGATTTAGAAGTGGGTAGCCATCTGGGAACAAGTGACCACCAAACAGTGTGGTTCATGATAAACACAGCTGTAGAGTCAAGCCATACAAATGTGAGGGTATTGGACTTTAGGAGGGCTGACTTTGGCAAAATGGGAGAGTGCCTCAGAAAAGCACTAGCAAATGGGCAAGAAGGAGGGGTAGAGAAACAATGGGAAAATATCAAAACTGCCATCACAGAGGCAACAAACCTTGTGTGAATCAAATAAACAAATCAAAATGAAGGAAAAAACCACTATGGTTCTCAAAAGAGGTGGAGGGGAAGGTTAGGGAGAAAAGATAGCATTCAGGAAGTATAAGGAAACAAAGAAGGAGCAAGACAGAGAACTGTACGAGTTAAAGCAGAAGGAAGTGGGGAAGGCAGTCAAAATAGCAAAGGCCCAAACCAAGGAAAAGATAGCCAACTCAGTTAAGAAGGGGGATGAAACCTTTTATAGGTACATTAGGGAGCAAAGAAAGACCAAGGGAGGAATAGCAAGGCTTAATAAACGGGAGGGTGGGTGGGCAGAGGGTGACAGTGAAAAAGCAGGGATACTGAACAAAAACTTCTGCTCAGTATTCACAAAATATGAGGAAGGGGAGGTACCTAATCCAATCAATAGAAGCACTCTGGATAGGGGGGTCGATACCAGTCCATTCACTGAAGAAAGGGTTCTGAAAGAACTCCTAAAACTGAAGGTGGACAAAGAATTGGGACCTGATGGGATTCACCCCAGAATTCTAAAAGAATTAAGGGGGGAACTAGTGACACCACTGACTACCCTTTTTAACAAATCGTGGGAGGATGGTGCAGTACCTCAGGACTGGAGGAGGGTGGATATGATTCCCCTTCACATACATGGGAGCAAAGTAGAAGCAGAAAACTACAGATCTGTTAGTTTGACTTCAGTGGCAGGGAAAAATATGGAATCACTTCTGAAAGAAAGAATTGTTGAGTACCTAGAGGCCAGCGGGGCACAGGACCCAAGGCAGCATGGATTCACAGCTAGAAGGTCATGTCAGATTAATCTAATAGATTTCTCTGACTGGGTGGACAAAGTAGTAGACCAGGGAGGGGCTGTGGACGTGGCCTTCCTCGACTTTAGCAAGACATTTGACACAGTCCCACACAAAAGATTAATAAACAAGTTAGCCAGCCTGAGAGTGGGTCCCAGGGTGGTAGCCTGGGTAAAAAACTGGCTGGACAACAGGACACAGAGGGTAATAGTAAATGGAGTCTACTCCAAAGGGGAATTACTAGCGTGGTACCACAGGGTTCAGTACTGGGGACGGTCCTTTTTAATGTCTTTATAAGTGACATTGCAGAAGGACTGGAAGGATAAGTATGCTTCTTTGCAGATGACACAAAGATCTGCAACAGGGTTGATACACAAGGGGGTTGTGAAAAGGATGAGAAGGGACTTGGCAATGTTGGAGGAATGGTGAAATGTATGGCAGCTTAAATTCAGTGCAAAGAACTGCAAAGTAATGCACCTGGGAAACAAGTCCAGGGGAAGAGTACACAATGTTGAAGGGAGGTACTAACAACAACAAAAATGGAAAGGGACCTGGGGGTAGTCATATCAGATGACCTAAAGGTAAGCAAGCAATATGAGAAGAAAATAAGAAGGGATACTGGGATGTATAGGGAGAGGCATCACCAGTAGAAAACAGGAAGTTGTTATCCCTCTGTACAGACAGTTAGTGAGTCCCCATTTGGAGTACTGTGTGCAGTTCTGGAGACCCCATCTCTGCAAGGACATAGACAGGATGGAGGCAGTCCAGAGGAGGGCAACTAAAATGGAGCAGGGTCTGCACCAGAAGCCATATGAAAAGAGACTAAAGGAGCTTAATATGTATACCCTTGAGGAAAGGAGGGAGAGGGGGGACATAATATAAACTTTCAAGTACCTCAAGGGAATCAGCAAGGTCCAAGAGGATAGTATCTTTCAGAAAAGGAGATGTGCAAGAACAAGGGGATGCAATTTGAAGATGGGGGCGGGATGCAGGGGCAATTTGAGGAAGTATTTTTTCATGGAGAGGGTAGTGGATGCATGGAATGATCTTCCTGAGGAGGTTGTGGGGTCAAAAACAGTGGGGGAATTCAAGAATGCATGGGACAGACATAAGGAAATTCTGGTGGGGGTTAGGAAGAAGTAGGCTGTTGGTTAACTAGGATCTACAGCTTATCCAATAGATAGGGAAATTGGGTAGAGTGGGAGGGCCAAGCGGTCTTTCTCTGCTGTCAAAGTCTATGTTTCTGTGTTTCTCCCTGAAATGCACCGCATTAACTATCACCCTCTGGCTTCTGTCCTTCAGCCAGTTCTCCACCCACCTTGTTATTTTCAGACCCACCCCCAAACTTTCCAGCTTATTTACCAGCCTTTTGTGGGAGACAGTGTCAAAGACCTTCCTGAAGTCCAGATAGGCCACGTCCACTGCACCCCCCCAATTGACCACCCTCATCACCCAATCGAAAATCCTGATTAGGTTTGTCTGGTATAATCTCCCTTGTGTGAAGCCATGCTGTCTGTTGTCCTGTAGTCCACTGTTTATAAGGTAGCCGACCACCCTTTCCTTCAACAGCCCCTGCATAACCTTACCCACCACTGGGGTGAGGCTGAGAGGATGGTCAGTTTCTGCCTCTTCTCTGCTGCCACTCTTGTGAAGCGGCACTACATCCACCTTCCTCCAGTCCTCAGGCAGCCACCTTGTATCCTGGGACAAGTTAAACAACTTCGTCAGAGGTGCTGCCAGCTCCTCCTTTAGTTCCCTGAGTATCCTAGGATGCAGGGTGTCTGGTTCCATTGCATTGTCCACCCTTAACCTTCCAAACTCCTCTCTTATCCTGTCTTCACTGAACTGGCTGTGATCTATCCTAATGTCCTGCCCTCCTCTCTCCCTTAACTCTGGTCCCCTTCCCTACCCATCCATCCACTGTGAAGACCGAGCAGAAGTACCTATTCAGCACTTCTGCCTTCTCGAATTCCCCCTCTACATGTACTCCTCCCTTCCCCCTCACTCGTAGTATCCCCTGCCTTGCCATCCTCCTCACTCCTATGTACCTAAAATAAGTTTTATTTCCCCGTTTGGTCTGCCTAGCAATTCTCTCTCCCTCTGTTTCTTCTTTTGCCTTCCTGATCTTCTGCCCTGCCACCCTCTGCTTCTCCCTGTAAATCTCCCTTTCATCTGTCCTCTGGGTCCTCTTATAGGATCTGAACTAATTTTTTCTTTCTCCTATTGCCCCCCTCACTTCCCTGGTGAACCAGAGTGGCCTTCTTCTTTTTCTGTTCTGCCTTACCTCTTTTATGCAGAGTTCAGTGGCTTTCAGTAACCCCCCTTAACTGATTTCCATAATTCATCCACGTCCCCTATGTTTTCCTTCCCCTACATTTTGTCCCTGAATATGTCTTGGAAGGCTATAGCCTGGAGTTCAGTGGGGGGGGGGGGATAGCTCCTCCCCCATCCCCTATTTAATAATCAGGCCACCTCTTGCTCTGCTTCGAGCATTTTGGCGGCGCAGCTGTGCGACTGGCTGGCTATGGGCTTCCTCCCCTGCTTCTCCTCCTGCTGTCTGTGTCCCTCTGTCATTCATTTCCCTTTTGCTTGTTCATCTTTTGTTTGCTTCTCCAGCTCTTCATGCCGTGCTGTGTCTCCCCCCCCCCCGTGTGCCTTCCCC
Organism: Neoceratodus forsteri; assembly: GCA_016271365.2. Classification (NCBI taxonomy): domain Eukaryota; kingdom Metazoa; phylum Chordata; order Ceratodontiformes; family Ceratodontidae; genus Neoceratodus; species Neoceratodus forsteri. The sequence goes on along the minus strand of CM057452.1, from coordinate 558,569,590 downwards.
TTATTGTGCTGGTTTCTCTCCACCGCAGCTTTCCTCGTCCCTCTCCTCCATTTTCCTTCCCCGTGCCTTACCTTGCCTCTGTTCTCTTTTGGACTATTCTCCCGATCAGCCGCCATTCTGCCTTGCTAGAGTACTCTCGTCGTTTTCATGCCTCGGATGGCTCCTGGTCCTCCTTGTAATTAGCTTTGGTTACAGGTTTCTCCCCAACGCTATTTTTCTGGTCCTCTCCGTGGAATGTATAGCCACTCTCTGGCTTCTGGTTTGGCTTTTGGCTCGCTGCCCCCACCTAGACCATCATTCAGATACTATCATAGGATTTCCTGGTATCCGGGCCTTCTGGTCCCAGACGGACAGAACATTTAAACAGTTTTGTTCATGTAGGCTGTGAACCTGCTGCCAGCTTCCACAACAACAGGGAAATCAGTGCTGGCATTTCGATTGCAACATTTGGAAACCCAAAATGGCACCTTTGGCAAAAATGCTAAATGTCGAAATCCACACTTTATACAGAATGCAATCAGATAGCAAGGTTTACTGAAGTCATTACCTTTACGTTCTAAGGATTACAGTGAATTTAAAGTCCTGTCATCTGTGCTACTTAATCCCACAAGCAAGCACTGAATGCCAATCAATCCTTAGGACTTTTCCTTTACCTGCTGTTGTCCCATACATTGTCTCACCTGGCCAGTCCCCATAATTGCCAGCACATCTATCGATTATTCAATAGGGTTTGCTTGGAACTACTCAGTTGCTGCCCCAAGCTGTGTTCATTCAAGGGGTACAAAAGATAAATAACTCATTGTTTTCAATCTGCACGAATCGCTCTGCAACAGAATGCACTTTGTGACTTCCAGGAAGGGTGGTGTAGGGGGTGGGGTTCTTAATGGCCTTTGACTACAAAATTGGCTAAAGGTGAATATAGAAGTATGCTGAACTGAGACATTGTAAACTTTTCCATAGTGTCAGTGTTTCATACAGGGAATTCTATGTTTCCTGATGTTCCATTCATGGTATCATGAGTTTCCTCTGAGTTCTCTCCATGGATAAGCTTTCAGTTCTGATTTTGATGTCAAGAAATATTGGGCAGAATGGCAAAAGGCAAGATTTACTTAACAGTGGGATTTGGGGAAACGTGCCTTTACCGTCAATTCAAAGTATTTGTGTGTAGACTGAGAGGCTTGTTTTGCAGTGCTTCACACCCCTTGCAAGTTCAAACATATTTCACTTTAAGCGTTTGAAAGATATGTTTAAGTAAAGCTCAGCAATATTTATCTGCTAGCTGATTACCAAAAGGCAGAGTTCCTAAGTCTGCAGTACTGTTGTTCGCACTGTCACCCAAAAGCACTGCCACTCAGGCAAATGGCATCATTCAACTTTTTGACTACTAACAGTTAATTCTTCCTAGCAAGACCCGTATGCAGCATGTAACGGAATTACCATCTTACTCAAGCTATTCTATGGCTATGGCACACTAGTGCTTACTTGGCGAAGGTGAACCACGTAGGGTCTCACCTTCCTAGACCTGTGGTATGGTGATGGTGGACCACGTGGGGTCCCACCATCCCTGTCATGCACTACTCGATGGAACCATCACATTGCTCAGAAACGGCGATGGCAGACCATGCAGGGTCCCGCCGTCCCTATCATGCACTATTGCTTAACTGGCAAAAGTGAGCCAGGTGGGGTCTCACCTTCCCAGTCATGTGGTACAGCGATGGTGGACCACGTGGGGTCCTGTCATCTCTACCACACACTACTTGATGGAACTCATCGCATTACTCAGATATGGTGATGGCGGATCACGTGGGGTCCCGCCATCCCTATCACTTACTACTCTATTGGAACAGAGATCGGATCCCACAAGCCTAAACCTTTACACCCTTTGGAAGGGCCCTACCATGCTCAAAAGTTGCCTACTTACTTCACTTCTACCTATCGGGGGGTCTGGCCCTCTTTATCTTGGACTCCAGCATACTGTGGCTCCTGAGTGTACCACTTACAAAAATAAATAAATAAATAAACCAGCATCGTATATACCTTGGTGATGGTGGACCATGTGGGATCCCACCATCCCCTTCCGCATGCCCTTCGAATGCCTTCTTCATATCCTCATCTTGCAGTCCACCTTCTGTGACTTCCTTACCTCCAACTATGCAGTTGGACAGAAATTATGGACTTATCATGGACTATTTTTTCAACAACTCAGGACATTCAGGTACATCCCACCTTCTCCTCTCACCACGCCCTCATGGGCCCTCCTTGCTCAGCTGCATCTCTATCATATTACAGTTTTCGCCAACCTGTCACCCCCCTACTGCAGTCATCACCTCCAAGCCTACTATCAATATCAATTCATTAATTTTTTGTGTTGCAATCCACTTTCTTCCATTCCAGTTCCAGTACCTAATATCTCCATGGCGATGGTGGACCACATGGGGTCCCACCATCCCATCTATGCATGTCCCACTATGGGCTTTACTGGTACTTCATGTCATTTCAGTTAGCCTCCTGCAAATCTTGTCCTTCATACCCTATATTATTCTGTACTACAGCAATGGTGGACCATGTGGGGTCCCGCCATCCCAACAAAGGCTATCGCCTTTTCTGTCTCGGATCATGCCATAATACAGCAATGGCAACTCTACAATAGTATCCAGCTTTCCCAATAATCACATCTAATATGGAGCAACTATCTATTTCTCAAAGGCTGCGTTAAAGATATGCTTCAGTCGTCTAACGCTGACTCACATTAAATATTGGCACAGCATCCAAACTTCATTCCAAGTTGCGTACTCCATCTCCTCAAACCTTCATCTGCATCATCAACTTCCTGCTTATCGACCTCGAACAGAACATTCAAATAGTAACATCAGACTGAACTCCTGGACATTACCATACCTAAACCTAAGCGCTTTTTAGGATTATTCTCCTCTTAGTATGCCCAGAGAGCGGGCAGGTCAGTAGCCATGGGTCCTAGGAGGTTTCCCCCAAGGGAGTATTTCCTCTCCTGTGTGCTACTGATCACACTCCCCAGACTTGGAGGAAGTAGTCCCTTCGCTTTTCCTTTTGGGCCTTAAGTCTTCACCTACCCGCTTTCATACAGAAGGTGAGATGTGGAGAAGTGCCAAAGCTCATGTTATAAATACCAACCCTGGGGGCCTCTACCTTATTAGGTTGCCCTCCTCCTTCTCCCACATGGTCTTGATACCCTCCTGACCTCCCCTTTGTCTCCCCTCCTCTCCTCCCCCTGTACCATATTGAGTTTTCAGTATATGCTAAATTGTCTATGTATGTATTTGCCATCCAAGCTAAGCTCTAGTGCCTATTGACCTTTATTTTATATTACTCTGTATTACTGTCTGTTATGCGTGAACTGTTATGTTCTTGTTAATGAATGTGTCCTATGTGTTCAGGACCATCTTGAAAATGCGCTTGCTCAATGATGTAACTGCCTAGTTAAATAAAGTTTGATTGATTGATTGATTGATATACCAGTCAGCTCATAAGTATACACAAGCACCGAGCTATGTACCCCACATTGAATTGGAAGGCTATAGCCTGGAGTTCAATGGGGGGAATAGCTCCTCCCCAATCCCCTATTTAATAATCAGACCACCTCTCACTCTGCTTCAAGCATTTCGGTGGCACCCTCCATCCTCCTCTGCCTCCTCCTCCTTCTCCGGCACTCCTATCTCTCCCTCTCCACTGGGCCTTAAGCCTTTACCTATCCATTTTCCTACAGAGGGTGAGATGCAGAGAAGCGCCAAAGCTCATGTTATAAACAGCAAGCATGTAACAGTTAGCTCATAGGTATACACAAGCACCAAGCTATGTACCCCACATTGAACCTCATTTTGGTAAAGTTCACATGCCTGAGGTTCAGAACTTTTGTGATTGTCCGACTTGTTTCCTTCCCCGTCCTTACCCTAAAACTCACTGTATTGTGATCATTTACTCCCAGGCTGTCCCCTACTACAACTTCTTTTACACTATCCCTATTTGTGAGGACCACATCCAGTATGTTACTGCCCCTAGGGGGCTCTCTGACCAGCTGCTGCAGGTAAGCTCATTGGAGGGACTCTAGGATCTCTCTGCTCCTGGCTGATGTAGCAGATGGGTTATCCCAATCAACATCTGGGATATTAAAGTCTCCCACCAGCAGAAGCTCCTCCTGGAGTGCCATCTGTTTGAACTACCTGCAACAGCTGCCTATCCACTTCCTCCCCCTACATAGGAGGTCTGTAAATCATACCCAGTCTTAATGATGTTCCAAGCCGCTTTTCCAGCGTGACTCACAAGACCTCTGCTTCCCCTTGATCTGCCTGCCTATCTGTCACCTTTATGTTGTCCCTGATGTATGCTGTAACCCCCCATTTCTACCAGCCCTGTCCTTTCTAAAAAGCCTGTACCCTGGGATACCTGCTTCCCATGTCTTGTGCTCAGACCACCAGGTCTCGCTTATGGCTACAATGTACAGGCCCTCATCCACCATTCTAGCCTCCAAGTCCACTATTTCATTCCCCAGACTCCTGGTATTTGCAGATAATCCTTTTCACTTTATAGCCCCCTCCTCCCTGCCCTCTCTGCTCTACCCGTCTCCTCATATGGGGGAATGCTAGCTAGTCTATTCTCTTTCTATGAAAATCCTTCCCCCTTCCTAACCTTATACTCCCCCATACCAGTTTGAACCCCCTTTAAGACCTTATCTATATAACCTTGCACACTCCTCCTCACACTCTTGCCCCCTCTCACTTAGATGTAGTCTGTCCTTGCAATATAAGTCCTCATCCTCCCATGTGTCCCCCCACTCACCTATACAGGCAGACCCTTCTTTCCCACACCATTCCCCGAGTCATTCATTGAACTCTTTTATTCTTTGTTGTCTACTAGTGCTGGCACAGGGGGCTGGCAAGACTTCTGAGAATGCCAAGGACCTTGCATCTTCCTTGCATCCTTGTGCCAGCACCTTGAACCTTCTCTGGACCTCCCCCAGTTCATTGCTTACCAGATTGTTTCTCCCCAGATGAATGACTAGGTGTGGCTCCCCTTCCCCACTACCACCCTTGCACACTCCTTGATTTTTTGCATAGCTTGTACCACCTCCATCCCTGGTTCACAAAAGACTGACCTTCTCCTGTAGGTAGCCCACCTTCTGATCCAATGTATCCCCTTGATAATGGAGTCCCCAAAGACCATGACCCTCTCCTCTTTCCCAACCACTGAATCTGAGCTTTTTCCTGGTGAACCCACCCCACCCTTTGCTTGTTCCCCTATTTGCACCCTCCTGAATAGCAGTGTCTGCTTTATCTCCCTGCTTCCCCCCATTTCCCCACTCGTTTTCTCCCCAGTTAATAATTCCCTCCTTTTTTCTGCTGATCTCTTCTTCTCCCCCCTCTGTACCTCTATCCAGTCCCCCCATCCATCTCCCCACTTGTTCTGTCCCTGGAGAATATTTCAGTCCTTTTTTCTGCCGATCTGCTCTGCTCCCCCTCTGTACCCCTAGCCATACCTCCCTGGCTTCCCCTGATTCCCTCCTAACTCCTCATGCATTACCCCCTCCTCCTCCTCCCTTTCATGTGCTCCTGTCCCAGTTCCTTTCTTTCCCTGTGCCCCCTTTTCCTCTTCCTCCTTATTGCTCTCCACACCATCCTCTGTTCCTATATCTCTTCACCCTTTTCCTCTCCTCTCTATTCAACAATACTTTTGCAAGTCCCAGAAAACTAAAAGTATGACCTGGACATTAGCTGCAACATGTGCTGCCCATGCATATTCCATTTGCTACAGCTGAATGCAGTGCATGGGTTCAAAGATCCTCATCCTTAACTTCCTCACAGTCTTTCCAACATAAAATTTACTACATTTGGAATTAGCTAAATAAACAATTGCTTCTGTCCCACAAGTAATAAAAGAATATAACTTGTGTCTGTCATTTGAATTGTGCACTGAAAATTCGTCTCCTACCTGGATAGACTGGCAGGCTGTGCAATTTCCACATTTGAAGTTGCCGCTCGGTCTGCTAGTAATTGTCTTGCATTGTGGACTCTCAAAGCTGTGTACAAGTAGGTCAGACAAATTCCGTTCCCCTACGGTATGTAACTCTGGGACCATTTAGAATGACTTCTTTTAATTTTGACTCCACCTCCAATTTATGCCAGTTTCTCCTTAAGATTTCTTTTACCAAAGGTGAACTAAATGTAGTGATAAGGTTAGAACTGTTAGATTTGTTGTTATTTCTTTTTCTATTTCTAGTCATCCTAAACAGTTCTCCCCTGTCCATTTTGATACCCTGTCCAATGCTTTATTGAGACAAAAATGATTATACCCCCCTTTGTGCAAATCTGTCAGTAAGTTTTGAAGCACCACTTCTAAAATCTCTCTTATCATTACAATCGTGCTTCAGATACATAAACAGTCCGACTGGGATATTACGTGCAACATGTTTGGGGTGACAGTGGTCAAAATGTAAAATAGCATCACAATCTGTACTTTTCTGGTACAGATCTGTCTTCAAACCCCCGACCATCCTTTCTCAGTGTCAGGTACAAAAATGCCACTTGTTTTATGCTCCCTGTGAGTGTCAGTTTCAAGTTCTCATTAGTACTTTCAAGATATTCCAATGAAATTCAAAAGTTTTGTTCTACCCCCTTCCATATAATAAATATGTCATCAATATATCTCTTGTACAAATCAATTTTATCATAGAACCTATTTATTTCATAAATATACACCTGTTCCCATTGTGTATGATGTAAATTAGCATAATTGGGAACCATAGCGGCCCCCATTGCAGTTCCTTTCAGCTGGTGGTAAATTTTATCCAGAAACAAAAACACATTCTTAGTTAATATCAGTTCAATTAAATCAATCAATATTCAATAAAAGCATGAATATACAGGTATATTCACATAGTGCATGTCGTAAGGCATTTAAACCATCAGCATGTGGGGATATTCATGTATAAAGATTGGATGTCTAGAGTGACTAACATCCAATCAGATTCAACTTCAACATCATTTAAAATCTCTAGAATCTGAGTTGTATCTTTAATGTAAGCCCAGAGAGTTTCACAACTTCTTTTATGTGCGTGTCCACAAACTGTGCAAGTGGTTCAGTCAGGCATCCTATACCTGACACGATCGGACTTGGGGATTGTAAATCTTTATTAATTTTAGGAAGACCATATATTCCAGTACATAGCCATCCCCTGCAGTTTAGCCCATTGTTCGTGTCTTCAGAGGGCTGGCCACAAGGGACACTGGGAGTGGCATAGTGGATGGGGGGTTGTAGGATCAACCAGATTAAAACTAAAACTACAATAGGGCCTGATGGGATTCACCCAAGAATACTAAAAGAACTAAGGGTAGACCTAGTAACACCACTGACTACTCTCTTTAACAAATCATGGGAGGATGGAGTGGTACCTGAGGACTGGAGGAGGGCAAATGTGATTCCACTTCACAAAAGTGGGAGCAGGGCAGAGGCAGGAAACTACAGACCAGTTAGTTTAACTTCAGTGGTAGGGAAAATGATAGAATCACTTCTGAAGGAAAGAATTGTTGAGTACCTAGAGACCAGTGGGGCATAGGACCCAAAGCAGCATGATTTCACAGCAGGAAGGTCATGTCAGACGAACCTAATAGATTTCTTTGACTGGGTGACCAAAGTAGTAGACCAGGGAGGGGCTGTGGATATGACCTACCTAGATTTTAGCAAGGCATTCGACACAGTCTCACACAAAAGATTAATATACAAGTTAGCCAGCCTTGGAGTGGGTCCCAAGGTGGTAGCCTGGATAAAAAACTGGCTGGACAACAGGACACAAAGGGTAATAGTAAACTGAGTCCACAGTGAAGAAAGGAGGGTAACTAGTGGGGTACTGCAGGGTTCAGTACTGGGACCTGACCTCTTTAATATCTTTATAAGTGACATTAGAGAGTACCTGGAAGGAAAGGTATGCCTCTTTGCAGATGACACAAAGATCTGCAACAGAGTTGATACACAAGGTGGGGTGGAAAGAATGAAAAGGGTCTTGGCAAGGTTGGAAGAATGGTCAAATATGTGGCAGCTCAGATTCAATGCAAAGAAGTGTGAGGTAATGCATCTGGGAAACAAAAACCCAGGGGAAGAGTACACAATGGGGGGTGAGTTAATAACAACAACAAAAATCGAAAGAGACCTAGGAGTAATTATATCAGATGACCTAAAGGTGGGCAAGCAATGTGAGACGGCAGTAAGGTGGGCTGGGGGGATACTGGGATGCATAGGGAGAGGCATCAACAGTAGAAAACAGGAAGTTGTTATCCCTCTCTACAGACAGTTAGTGAGACCCCATCTGGAGTACTGCATGCAGTTCTGGAGACCCCATCTCTGCAAAGACATAGACAGATTGGAGGCTGTTTAAAGGAGGGCAACCAAAATGGTGCAAGGTCTGCACCAGAAGACATACGAGGAGAGACTAAAGCAGCTTAATATGTATACCCTTGAGGAAAGGAGGGAGAGGGGGGGACATGATGGAAACTTTCAAGTATCTCAAGGGAATTAACAAGGTACAAAAGGGTAGTATCTTTCAGAAGAAGAGATGTGCAAGAACAAGGGGGCAGAATTTGAAGATAGAGGGGGGGCGGCTCAGAGGTAATGTTAGAAAGTATTTTTTCACAGAAAGAGTTATGGATGTATGGAACAGCCTTCCTGAGGAGGTTGTGGAGTCAGGAACAGTGGGAGAATTCAAGAATGCATGGGACAGGCATAAGGCAATTCTGGTGGGGGGCAGGAGGAAGTAAGCTGTTGATTAACTAGAATCTGCAACTTATCCATCAGGTAGGGAAATGGGCAGAATGGGTGGGCCAAGCGGTCCTTATCTGCCGTCAAATTCTATGTAAATCAGTAAGTGCTTAAAAAATGTAATTGTATTGTGATTTGCTTAATTGGGACCTCTAGGACCTGTAGCATTACTGTAGGACAGCTGACAGTTCCCCTTTAAAGGGAAACAGTCAGCACTATTAGCTCCACACCCAAGTGTGGGGTTGGTCCCAATTTGCACTTTGTGTGCAAAAATATATATTTTTTTACTTACTGTTTACTGCAGTATAGTAGATTGTATCATACTGATTCAGCAGACTTTCAAGACATTTTCTATAACTACAAATCACAGAATCCCCTGTAGCTGACATCAGATCAGGGGTCCAGAAGTGGAAGATTAAATAGCCTGTAGTGCATGCAAGAGATTTTATAATCTCAGATCAGATGTTTGCTAGTCCTGCTATTCTCCCAGAGCTAAGTACAGTCCTCTGTGGCCCCCCACTTAGCATCTACCACCCCACACCCCTCACTCACCTACAAAAGGTTCACCATAGTGCCATTATTAGATTAAACACATCCTCCAAATTCAATGCTGACCATGAACTGAAAGAAACAGTGTAAGTGCTGTCAATGTATTTGCCACGGACCCACACCCAAATAAAAGACACCACACAATTCTATTGGTATGGAGAAGGCTGCAGCTTTACTTAATTTCAATATTTGGCAACATTACAAAAAACAAATCATTTTTTTGAAGATACAGCTACATACAACATAAACCAATTTACATATATCCAAATACATTAAGACCCCTGAGGCAGCAAATTCATGCGGCCTGGCTTCATCCTACACCATCAGTGTCCAGCACATTGGCAGAACTCTGGTCCTTGAGTCGGACAGACTCGCCCAAGGCCATGTCTCTCCCTCTGACAATTCCCCCCCTTGGATTCTGGGACATCCATGACCCTTGCCAAGGTGCATGCCCGCCCAGGGCTGCACTCCCCACCTGCAGGTTATGCCCCCCATTGCATTCCATCACATTCCTTAATTTGGGTGACTGCCTCCCATTTCTTTGAAGTGTACCTGCCCCAGGGTTGTACCTCTGGCCATCTGTCACCCAATCCCATATAGCTTAACTTTTGCAGTGTGCATTTTATTTCCTAGGTCAGCTATGAATTTACCACACATACAGGTTTCCTTCAATGCTGCGACTATAAAGTCATGGAACTAACTTGCCATGGCCTACTGGCATGAGGGTGGGTGAGTGGAAAATTGTCACTCATTAATGGTTTAAAGAGAGTGAACCCTGTCAGGATGGGCCCTTTATACCGAACCAAGCCCCTCCCTTCTGGAGGACCTGGGCCTGCCACCTCAGGTACTTCTACACTTGATCGGGCTACCTGGTCCGGGGCTGCCTCTTTGCCTGAGAGCATCGGTAGCCCATCCCCTTCAGGATGTGGTCCCTGTGCAAAGCTACCCCCCGCTGAGAGGTTGGTGGAGTCATTGTACAAATGGCCCCACATCCCAATAAAAGACACCACACCATTCTATTAGTATGAAGACAGCTGCAGCATTACTTAATTTCAGTAGTTACAACATTACAAACATCAAATCATTCTTTTGAAGATATATATATATATATCAATTTACATATATGCAAATACATTAAGACCCCGGGGCAGCAAATTCATGAGGCCTGGCTTCTTTCTACACCATCAGTGTCCAGCACATCAGGGGAACTCTGGCCCTTGCGTCACACAGACCCATCCAGGGCCGTGTTTCTCCCTTGGACAGTTCCCCACTCCCGGATTCTAGGACATTCATGACCCTTGCCAAAGAACATGGCCACCCAGGGCTGCACTCCCTGCCTGCAGGTTATGCCCTCCCATCGTGGTCCTTCACATGCCTTAAGTTGGGTGACCACCTCCCATCTCCGTGAAGGATACCTGCCCCTGGATCATGCCTCCAGCTATCTGTCACCCAATCCCACATAGCTTAACTTTTGCACTGCGCATTTTATATCCTAGACCAGCCATGAATTTACTGCCTCTTAATTGTGTTTACCACATTTTCCCACCAATGTCCCAGGGGTCTTGTTTAGCCATGTAACATAGTCTTGCAGAAATTCTGTAAAGTTACATTAAAAATAAGTGTACCCCATCTGTGCTATCCACTGCAGCACATGCCTTCATGATATGAAAGTGTCTGATGATCTCGACTCCGCATAAGAGAACAAATCAGGGATTTTCCCTGTTAAACTTCCTGCATGCCTTTTCACTCACATGGGCTTTGTGTGCTGCTCTCCACCCGTTGCTGCAGAAAAATCCACAACCATGCCTTGCGGGTCCATGGGTGGAGATTTTTTAGACAGGCGAAGCCCTTCTTGATCTCCAAAATCAATTGCAGGGCCCCAAGGGCCACAAGTCTTCCCCCCAGGTGCAGCACCAGAGCCAGCTGTGGTTGCCTCTGGAGCCCAGCCTGTGTACTTTTTCCATCAATTGGTCTCACCTCATAGCCTGCTGCATGCTATATGGTTGAACTGCAGCTCTACTTCGAACCTCCCAAATATACGAATGCTTGATGATCCATACAGTGTCTCAGGGGTTACTCCAATTTTGTCTGAAAGATAAGCAAAACAGCATACGTTAAATGCATAATTAATTTTTTTTTTACTCTCTGTCAGCTGCCTTGGGTCCTGGGGCCAGCCAGATCAAGGCTTAAGTATATTTGACATACCATCCTGAGGCCTAATGTAGCCTCTAAAAACATTGGATACCCACATGTCAACTTTCTTTATCTGCTCCTCGATCATTCCTAATTTGTCTGCCTCCATAGGTTCTCCAACTCTAAAAGAGTGCATATCAAAGGATTTAGTGTCTGCCCACGAACCATAAGCCATTCTGCAGCACAGCAGTAAACTGATGCCTTGTGACCAGCTTCCTGTCCCTGTGTATGAAGAGGTGCTCTTCTCCCCAGGGTTTGTCAGCTAGATAGTGCCACATTAATGACCATGGACAAATATTACCCACATCTGTTGTGTGCAGAGTTATGGAGGCAGGTGGTAGACACTGATTTGTCTTGGACCTGTGAAGCAGGAAACATACCCTTTCCTGCGACAATGTGACATTGCTGTATTAGAGGTTTACCTCCAGTCCAACCACATGAGACTCCGCCACCAGCTCCGATACTCAGAAGGGGCTCTACCATGCTGGTTCAATGTTCTTTATGTCGACCGGCATTTCACCGACAGGAATCATGTCGACCGCAAGTTGCGGTCTACATGATTCCTGTGTGTCTCCTGGTCCTGTATTTTTTATTGGGGGCTTCAACCCCAAACCCCCCATGAGGGGACTCTGCTCCCCGCCCCCGCCCCCCTGTATTTTAGATTCTCAACTTCAGTCAGAGTTGATTCGGGGCAGGGGTGTAGGACCAGGAGACAGCATGCCATTGTCTCCGGCACACCAAAACAGCAACCCGTCGGCAAAGTGTCGATTTTGCTGACAGGTGTGTATTTCACTGTGTTGGTGTCACCATAAGGAGGGCATACCCTTGGAAGGCTCTGAAGAAAGTGCAAGCATACAGCACCCTGAACAGCTTAGTTCAGAAGTGCAGACTACACCCAAAGCCTTTAGTATTTCTGGAAGTTCCAGGAGGCCGATGGACTTCCTGCTGTCCTGTGTTTTCCCCTAGATCTGGCCCACCCCTTCAATATCTTCTTTGTTGTGAAGGTGTCAGTTAGGTTGGGGAAACCCTGTGCACTTCGCATAAAAGCTATCCCTGCTAAATGTGACCAAATCGCTGTTGGAGCCCTGCTCAACTGTACAAAGTGGAGGACGTAGTCCTGTACCTGTTTTTGTGCCTCGTACAAAGATTTGCTTAACTCATGCCCGAAAAATCATGAAAGCTGAGAAACTGCCTGCTTATATTCTCTACATTGAGGGGCAACAGAGAGCTGTATCAGTTGGAATTTTCTTGCTTCCCCAGCTGTCATACCGCTTCCAGTATCTGTATGGGTGATATGTCTACATGTGGTGCCAGCTGTCTGAATCGGTCGAACTGTAATCAAGACAAGGCATCAGCGATCATATTTGTCTTGCTCAGCAAGTGTTAAACTCTAAACATGATGTTCCACTGAAGACAACATAAGACAAACACCTGCAACACGTCCATCACCTCCTCAGACCTAGAAGTTTGCGACTTGCCAAGCACAGCTCTGCTGTCTGTATGGAACAGTACATACTGGTTTTCAAATTTGTGTCCCCACACCCTCACTGCCACCATGATGGGGAACAACTCCAGCAGTGTGATGCTCCTCATGAGTCCTTGCTGCACCCACACCTGTGGCCACTGGCCAGCAAACCATGCACCCTGAAAAGAGGCTCCAAAACCTAGCCCTTCCAAGTAGTGCTGTGCGGAATGCAGAATTTCAGTGGTGGAATTAGTGGGGAATGACCATTCTGCCACTAAATTTCCATCACAATTTCACTGGTTCTTCTGCAGAATTCCACCTGCTGTGATCAGTGGAATAAAATTCTGTGGAACATTTTTTCTGCGGAAAATCATTTCGTAACCATTTTTGTGGAAAATATTGAGATCCTTGGAATAAACTTCCACGGAAATGCTGCGGAAAACTCATTCCGCATTTCTCTGCTGTGGAATTCTGCCATTCTGTTTCTGGTGAAATTCAGCAGAATTTTAAAAATTCTGTGACATTCTGTTAGGCCGGAATTTGAAAATTCCGCACAATACTCCTGAAGCATCTGTAATCAGGTCCAATACCATGTGAGCCTCTGCCCTATCCAGCCAAATAGCTACTCCATTAAAATCCTGCAAGGACAACTCCCACACTTTGAGGTTGACTCTCATTCCCTGCGACACCCTGATTTGACAATATGGCCTCATGAGACTGGCCGTTGCTGCTGCTGCCAGCCTCATAAGGAAAGGCCTTCCAGGGCTGATGGTCTGGCAAGCAAAATTCAAATGCCCCAGAAGGGATTGCAATTGCAGGAGGATGACCTTCTTAGCTCCACTGAGTTCCCCCAATAACCCTTTCAAAGTCTCAACCTTCTCCTGCAGTCTAGATACCATGTTTATAGAATCCAGCTCAATTAATGCACATTGTGGGGCCTTCCATCTTCTCAGGAGCCAGTGACATGCCAGCATTTTCCATTAGGCTACGAAAACCTATCAATGTGTCAAAACACTTTCCTGTTCTGCTGGACCCCGTGAATAAAAAATCATCCAGATAGTGAATAATATGATTGTTTCCCAGTGTAAATTTTGGTTGCCCACTCAAAAAATGATGCGAACGTCTCGAAGGCGGCACAGCTTGCCGAGCACTCCATCTGCATAGTCTTGTCAAAGTATCACTGCCTTCAGAACATGAAACCCAACAGCTCATAATCCTTTGGTTTTACCGAGAGAAGAGGGAAGGCCGACTTGATGTCACTTTTCGCCATCAATACCCCCGGACCCACACTGCAGACTAGCTCAACCACTGCGTTGAATGATGCGTACTTGACAGAGCTATCCTCCAGTACTATGAAATCATTCACTGATTTGCCCTTCAGGTACAGCAGGTGATGAATCAATCAACAGTCTCTGGGTGTCTTTTTGGGTACTATGACCAGTGGGGATACCTAAGGATAAGGAAAGGTTGGCCTGTCAAAGGGGCCAGCTACATGGCCAGCCTCCACTTCTTTCATAATCTTATGCTTGAGTATGTTGGGCAGAGACACTGCTGACTTAAGATTGCGAGTGGTCGTGGCCACTAGGAGTCTGTCATATAGTATTTCAAAGCCTGTGCTAAAGCTGTCAATCAACATTCTTGCTGCCTTATGGTCGGGGTACTGGGAAACAAAAGGGGCAAGGTTACTTAGCCGCATCAGTGTGTTAGCCAGATTTGCCAGCTCACTGTTTTGATTTATCACTGCCCATTGACTCGGACCCTTAGTGCCCTGCTGAGAATCCCCCTGTTGTCTGTGACCCAGGGGTTCCCTCCACAGTTCTTGCAGATGAGGCTATATTTGCAGTAGGCTCAAAAACACCCTTATTATAACTGTAGCAGGCACTTTCCCCACTCTATTTATGCTCTCTTTTCTTGTCACTGTAGGTCTTCCGGGATATAACATGGCCACTGCCATAGAAATATAGAAGGTGACAGCAGATAAGGACAGTTAGGCCCATCCAGTTTGCCCATATACCATACCTGTATCAGCAAATGCTGACCCTACTTGGTCATCAGCTTTAGCTTCTCCTTCCCACCTCTAGGGTTCCTTTATGCCTATCCCATGCATGTATGAATCCTGCCACTGTGCTCGCTCCTACCACCTCCTGGCGCAGGCTATTCCATGCATCCACCACCCTTTCTGTGAAAAAGAAATTCCTCACATTACCCCTTATCCTGTCCCTCACCAATCTCATATCATGCCCCCTTGTTCTTGTACCTCTCCTGTACCAAATTATGTCTTCCACTTGCACCTTGTTTATGCCCTTAAGATATTTGAAGGTTTCTATCATATCTCCCCGTACCCTCCTCTCTTCCAGTATATACATATTGAGGTCTTTAAATCTCTCTCATAAGTCTTCTGTTGCAAGCCCTGCTCCATCTTAGTCACCCTACTCTGAACCACCTCCACCCTGTCTATGTCCTTATGAAGATGCGTCCATTAAGTGACAACACTGGGTCTCCCCCATGTCATGTACTGGGCCTACAAATCCAGGTGCAAGTTCTCCCACTTTACGTTAGGCTGTCATGCCATCTTTAACAAGAATTGTTCATCATATTTAAGCTATGTGTACCCGTCGAACAATAGGTGGGCAAATGTTATTGTGTCCCAGTATTTAAGCAGGGATAACAGCTTCTCCAGGTACTTCATACCATACACTGACATGTATATGTCAAACGCTGCTGTACAGTTTTCAAAGGTAAAAAGGACTTTAGGCCTCAGCGGTCTCTCCTTCTTCCTTTTCTTTTCATCCTCTTCTTCAGGGAGCTCCCTATGTAGGAGGAAGAACATGACAATGTACTCCCCCTCCATATTTTATATGCACAGCATCCGACAAATGATCCCCTAATGAATCATCCACCCCCCCCATCCACTGCTCACCTGTTTTTTTCAGCTCTGTGGAGCCTCTGCCCCTGCACTAGGCTGTACTGGGACTGTGCTCATGATGGCCAGGGAGGCATCTGTATTGTCTTGTCCCCTGGCTGTTCTATTATTTCCCTTCTGCATGGCTGGAATTCCTAGAGAACTGAAGGTGGGTGCAGTACCTGTGCAAACCTGATTTGCTGCATCTTCCATGACTGGGGTGGCTTGCTGTGTTGATCCTCCTGGTGACACTAGCTGTGGGGCTGCTGGACCTTGTGAAAGTGGGTCAGTTGGCAACTGTGGGTTCCCCACCACCCCTGTTGCTTGTGAGGGAGCCATACCCTGTGTTTCTTGCACTCCTATCCATGGGGGGATGTGGGGGGGTATGCCTCACCATCTCCACTGGCTTGACAATGGGGCCATGCTGGGTGGATAACCGCCCATTCCACTGAGCATGGGGGGCCAGATTTGTGGCTAGTGAGACCAAATCAGTCCCCAAGAGAAGGCCAGCCACTGTGGCAGTTGTGGATTCCCTGCCAAGTATGGGTGTGTGGCCTGCACACTGTCAATGTCACCTGTGTTAACCAGCCCATTGGAGAGAATGGCTGGTGCCCCTGGTGGGAACCGTGGACTGTCTGGCAACCTAACAGACCCATCCTGGATACGATCTTGAGGTTCTGTGGTTGATGCCCTGTTGGAGCTCATTACAGTGCCTGTTGTGGTCAGGCAGTGCATGTTTGGATGTCGGATTGGGTGGAGGTCACTAGTGGAGTGCCTCAGGGGTCGGTATTGGAACCAGTCCAATTTAACATCTATGTAGCAACATTGGGGGAACAACATCGGAATGTATGGCTCACCAAATGTGCTGATGATTGCTGGCTAGGGCTAGAAATGGTAGATCCAAAAGACCACTTGAAGTTACAACAGGAACTAGACTATATCAACACATGGTGTTCAACATATCAACTGCACCGAAACCCAGATAAATGTACTTTAATGCATTTGGGATCCAAAAATAAAAACACCACCTACTATTTCGGTGATATTGCCCTAAAAGCTGTAACAGAGGAAAGAGATTTAGGCATCTTAGTAACAAATTACCTTCATTTTTCTACACATTGCAGAAATGTTGCCAAAAAGGCTAATAGGGTATTAAATTGTATACTGAGAAACATCTCAAGTAGGGAAAGAGATGTGTTATTACCTTTGTACTCCATCTTGGTGAGGCCTCTTATGGAATATGATGCCCAGGTTTGGTTACCCTATGTTAGGAGGTGATGTTAAAAGATTGGAGGGGGTACAGAAAAGAGCTACACGGGTGGTTAAAGGGATGCAGGGAAAAAACTACACAGCAAAGTTGGAATCATTAAATCTGTTTACTTTAGAGTACAGAAGATTAAGAGGAGATATGTGCCTGTTGTTCAAAGCTATAACTGAGAAGGAACTCTGGAGCAAAGTTGGCTTAAAATTTAGACTTATTAACCATAATACTAGGACACACCCCTATCAGTTATATGGTGAACAATGTACAACTTAGCACAGGAAGAGGTGGTATAACCAAAGAGTCATCCCTATATGGAACTCATTACCATTGTAGAAAGTAGTACAATAGAGGTATTTAAACAGCATTTAGATGGGTTACACCGGTTGGGTAAACTTTAAGAAGGCAATTTGGCAAGCTCTATGGACATCAACATCTCCTTAGCTCTGAATTTCCTATGAGACCTGTGAGTTTGATCCACCTTGTCCCCTTCCTTTGCTGAGCCAATGTGTGCATTGTTCGGCAACTGCTCCACACCTCCCCTGTCCGCGTGTGTCCCCCTGTTGAGCATGGCCTGCCATATGCCATGCATGGTCTTCCTTTAGTAATGACCACCAAACCCAAATGCCCCAGTTGTGAGGGGACTCTCTCCTCCCCCCATGTAGTCACTACCATCAACCTGATCATCACCTGGGTGATGTGTCCCCGACTGATTCCCATCGTACTCACCCAAAGGTACCAGCTCCATATGGTCTGCCTGGTCCTCTGACATCTGGTTCCCTTGATTACTGTGCATCTGGGGCTGAAATGGTGTTGAAGCAGATGTTCCACCCTCCATCTGTTCTGTTGTCTCCTATTGCTGTCTGTCATCCACCAGTGTCCATGCCTTGTGCTTGGCTGGCTTGCCTTGTCCTTTCTTCCTACTTCTGGGCTCCTGTGCCACTGTCTCCAGGTAGTATGTGGAAGGTTGCCACTGTGTGGTGGGGTACCCTTCCATCTCGGCCTCCTGGTGGCTGGGTCCTTGCTGCCAGCACTGGGACCCGACCCAACCTATAGGCCAGCTCTGGTGATGACTTGCGGTCTTGGCTCTAGCTCAGCCACCACCTGCATCCAATTGGGGCCCCTGAGCTCCTTCAGCCACTGGAAGGCATCAATGAAGGCCTTGCCCAGTCCCCTAGAACACAGGGAGGATGTTCCAGGGGTTGCCTGGTCCTCCTACACCTGTTGCACATGCTTGGATGCCATAATCTAACTAAAGCTTGGGACAAGGTGATGCCAGATGAAAGTGAAACCTACACTAATGTAAGAGAAATGAGACTATTAGTACCTTGCATGCAATGACCCTATGTCCTGCTGGTATAGCATTACTGCCTCCCTGTCCCTCCTTTCCTCTTCATTCCCTATTTCCAATTTATTTATTTATTTTGATACTGTTAGCATACTACCTGAGGTTCTACTACTGCCCACCTGCCTCCTACTTCCTAAATGTGGGTCACCCCCCTGTCACCTCGCACCCTCACACAATAACAGCTCACCTGCCTCCCTTGGAGTCCACCCTCCTGCCTCCAGCTAAGAAGATAATCCTCCCACCTCCCACAGGCAGACAACCATCCTACCTCCTGCAACCTAGCAGCCCTCCTGCCTCCTGTGAAGCAGGTCACCCTACCCAGCTGCCCCCACCCCATGGCCGGTAACCTAACCCGCCAGCCTCAGTGTAACCCTCCTGCCATGCTCCATAATATAACTCCCACATATGGCCTACAACAGCAACCACCAAATAAGGGCATCTACAGGAAAAATGAAGAAGGGAAATGCAGGGCAGCTAGTACAGGCATGACTGCAGTGGGCAGTGGTGGGGGGGGGCAGACAGCTACCAGGGGACCTGAGGGATGAGCATGTGCTGCCTAACACGGCCCCTTCAAGGCTGGCTGGGAGAAGAAGGTACAGAGACACATATTAATGATTATGTATACCATCTCTAAATGGGAAAAAAACAGGCATCCATGGAGGGACTTATTAGGCAGATCTTGGTTTGAGTCAGGGAGAGAGGAGGAGGGAACGTATTACAGGAGAGGAGAACAAAAAGAAACTTGCAAGAACCATTTTGCGTTGTTTGCCTCTATGGGTTGTCTGGAAGAACATACTTCAGGGGGCTTGAAATGGGGGAGTAGTTTGCATCCTGACCACTATATCTATTTGGAGTTCTATAAAGCATGCTGAGCCCTATGGAACTACACTTGGCAAATCCACATGAATACATCAATCAATAACTAAATGACTAAACATGTGGATAAGTCATGTATATGAGGGTATAAAATTTACTTTCCTGCTGTTAAAATCTTTAAGCATCCCCCCTCTCCGATCAATACTGAGCATCAAGCTAGGGAGGAGACACCATGTGGACCAGCGCTCAGGGGCCTGGGACCAGCGGCCATCAGGCAACAAGTATTCGGGGAATGCCACATGCAGGGTTCCAGCATTGTCCCTGCAGGTGGACTGTAGTCAGGAACGGCATTTCTTTGATATTTTCCTTTTTTTTCATAGTGTGCCCACACAAAGTTCCACCAAGCCGCAATGACAGGAATTCTGTTGATGGGCATTACAGTGATGGCACAATGCCGACAGCTGGCTTTGTGCCATCAAGAGAACCAAGTGTTTTTTTTCAGGGGCTTTGCCCCCTGCACCCCCACACTATTGATTACCAACTCCGAGTTGGAGTTGTTTCGGGAAGGGGGCAAACACCCCAGAGACAACAGTGTCGGAACAACAGTGGACCATTACAGCAAACAGCCGATTCTGTCACTGTAATGGTCTTCACTGTTGTTTCATCACTGTGGCAATGGTATACAGCCCACACACAGCCTAGCAACCCCCATGCCAAAATCAGCAGACTACATGGGCTGGAGTGCACTGCTGTTGGTGGAATGAATGGATGTGTGCCTTAAAGCAGAGGGGTTATTCAGAACAGGACACTAACGCTGAGCAAGGCCACTGAGGAAGAGAGGACCGCCACTGGGAACACTGGCCACTGCTGACAAACAGGCTGCACCCCAGCCTAGGGTCTGGAAACCCTTGATTGTTTTCTTTTTTGCTTTGTTTCTGAGAACATGCATCAATGGGAACCAGCAAATGAGGCGGAGGATGGGAAACCATCTTGAAGGACTGGCAGAAGGACAGCTGAGGGCAAAAGGAGCACTGACCAGGGAATTGGAAGCAGGGACCAGAAAATGCAGGTAGCACGAGGAAGCAAAGCTGCTAAATGGGGTCTTCATTTTCCTGATTCATTCTACCTTTCCTCTCTTTTTTTTGTATCAGCCGACGGGGCCAAGAAGGAAGCCCAGGGGAACTGGGGGGAGGGGTACACCAAGAAAGCAAGGCACCAAACCAAAAGAAGAAAAGGGACAGTGGCAAGCCAGATCCACCAAGGACAAAAGGAGTACTGACCTTGGAGTTGGAAGCAGGTGCTGGGAAAATGTGGCTGGGGGAACTGGGGGGGAGCAAAAAGGTGAAGGGGCCAAACTGGGCATGGGAGTTGTGGGAAAAAAAATACACTGCCAGCAGCTGCTGGGGGAGTCAATGACAGCCAACATTAGCAAAGGGAGAGGGAGAAGGAAAAGGAGGGCTCTGCAGAGCCTGTATCTGGGGATGCACAAAACATACCTGGGAAAGGTGAGGCACCATTAGTAGCCACTGATATTCTCGACCAGGATCCTTGGAGATACTGGGCATTGCCACTGTATGGTGCTCACCAGAGGTGAGAGGTAAATCACTGCTCGTAGATGGTCCAAAGAGGGTGAACCCTCTCTGAACGGGCCCTTTATCCCTCCCAAGCCCCTCTCTTCTGGAGGGATCTGGGCCAGCCCCCTCAAGTATTTCCGCACCTGATTGGGCTACCTGGTCCTGGGCTGCCTCTTTGACTGAGGGTATTAGCCACCCATCCCCTTCAAGAAGTGGGCTGTGTGCACAGCTACCCCTGGTGACAGGCCGGGGGAATCATTTCAATGCATTGCAAACATTTACTCATAATGTGGTCATTTTTAATATTTTTTCACCAAATTTTCAACATGTTCTTTTTGAGACCCCACCTAATGAACAAGGTAGGTGACATTTTTCAAATCTTGCCCAAACAGTGATTTTGGAGTTGCTCCCCAAAGTCAACCTTCAAACAGGATTTAAAAAAAATTCCACCTACCAGGTTCATTAGGTGGGATCATCAAAAGAATATGTTAAACATTTGGGGTGGGATATTCAAAGAGATTGCGCCCCGGCTTGATATTCAAAGGGGCTGGTTGTGCTGTACAACCCCCGATGCATCGGGGTGCACCAGCAATGTATGCAGCACAAGTGTGGGGGGCGTGCCCATGCATATGCTGCACATCCCGATATTCAGCCCGGGATGTGCGGCGCATATATTGGCACATACCCTCCTTGCGCCACATGGGGGTCGCAATGTAGTGCCCGGCGAAACCTGGAGCAAGTCCTGGCCACCCACAGGTGAGCTGCCATATTGAAAGGTGCAACATGGCAGCCGCCTGCTGTGGGTGGCCACCTGACCACCCAGGACACAGTCCACAAGCCCCCTGCCCAGGGGGTGTCGTGCCCCCCTTCGCCCGATCATGGGCATGTGTAGATACAATCCTTCATGGTCCAGTGGACCACTATCCCTTGCCTGATCTCGGGCATGCATAGATATATTCCCTGGTGGTCCAGTGGACTGATCCCCTTTGCCCGATCGTGGGCGTAACCTACATAGCCCTGGTGGTCCAGCGGACACCTCCCAGCTCCTGATCGTGGGCATAGGTTTAAAACCCTGGTGGTCCAGTGGTACCCCTCCCTACCCACCCACTGCATCCCCTGCCACCCTGCACCCCCCAGTCAGTGGCGAGCGGCAGCTCCCACCCGCAGCCACCCGGCCACCCACCAACTGACAGCATACAGTAGGGCTGTATGCCTATTGGTCCACTACATGGGCCAATTTGGCATGCAGACCATACTGTACTACACAGTCCCAGGTTGTGAACAGATGCTCATGATCAGGCAGTGGATAGTGGTCCACTGGACCACCAGGGAGTGAGTGAACATATGCCCGCAATTGGGCGAATGGGAGCAGAGCCCACCGAGGGGCTGCAGGATGTCGGTCCTCAACGGCTGCAGTCTTGCAGGGTGCCAGGTGCAAGTCACCGAGGATCAGCGCACCACATGGAAATGGGGCCATAATGACATGCAAATGGCCTCATTTGTGCCTTGCATGCATAATTGCTTCATTTGCATGGCCTCGGCTGAATATCGCAGTTGCTGCTCCTAGCGCAACTGCACTTGTGCTGGCACAGCCCCTGGCTCCCCTTCTGCCACTTGCACTGGCACAGTGCCACTGTGCCATGTGCAGTGCGTGCACCCTCAGTGCCATATTCAACTGTGCTGAGCCATGGTGCAGCACCGTTGAATATCGCCTGGTCCCTGCCCTGGCTCAACCCAGGTGCGCTGCACCCAGGCTTGCACCCCTGCCTAGTGCAGTCTGAATATCCCACCCTTGGGGTCAAAATATTAGGGAAAAAAAACAAAGTTATGAATGTACATTGGCATTTTTTAATTTTCTCTCATAACTTTGATAATTTTCTATATTTTGACCCCAAAGGCTGGATAATCAAACTGCGCCATTCTGAGGCGTAAGCCCTTGCGCTGCACAAAATAGTTGTGCAGGGGTGTGGCTGGGGCAATATTCAAAGGAGTTGCACTATTGAGCAACTCCTTTGAATTTCACCCCCCAGCCACAGCCACTGTGCATGGCGCAGTGGAACTTGCGCCACCGCAAGTTGTCAGAGTGGAGCATTCAACTTGCAATGGTGCAAGTACCATTGCACCATGTGCAAAATTCCGAAATTCAAAAGGTGACATGCAAATGGGGCCATAATTCATACAAGGCGCAGGGGGGGCCATTTGCATATGATTATGGCCCCATTTGCATGCAACATTAGCATGTAGAATGCGCCAATCCCCGAGACTTGCTCCTGGCACCCTGCCAGGCAGCAGCCATCGAGACAACGCCCACAGCAGCCCGATCGTGGGCATTAGTTTAAACAACCCTCCCCATACATCCCTGGTGGTCCAGTGGACCAACAGCCTGATCGAGGCTGAATCGCATCAAATACAACCCCTCTCCTCCCGAACATAGCCCTGGTGGTCCAGTGGACGAAAGCTCCCGTTAAGTGGGATGTAAGCAGTAAATACCCCCAACACATCCCTGGTGCCTAGTGTCCCCACCCCACCCACCCATGAAGCCCACCACCGCTCCCCAGCAGCGCGGGTGGCAGCATCCACCGCCTGCCACCCTGCCACCCGCCGACTGACTGCCTGGTAGGGCTGCCGCCCATTGGTGCAGAACAAAAGCCAATGGGCATGCAGCCTTCATACCCTAAGACAGTCCAGTTTTGTGATGATTCATTCACAAAACTGGACTGTCTGTATATCAAGCTACTGCGCCCATGGCTCTTGCTCTCCAATGCGCGCATGCCTACCGGCAGTCGTCGGGCGGGTGGCGGGGTGGCTGGCCCGGTGGATGCTGCCGTCCGCCGGCTGCCGGGGTGGGGTGGTGGGGCTCATGGTGGGTGGGTGGGGGACACCAGGCACCAGGGATGTGTTGGGGGTATTTACTGCATACAACCCGCGATCAGGAGTTTCGGTCCACTGACCACCAGCTATGTTCGAAGATGGTTACTGCTTACATCCCGTGAGCAGGAGTTTCGTCCACTGGACCACCAGGGCTATGTTTGGGAGGAGAGGGGTTGTATTTTAAAGTGATACAGCCCGCGATCAGGCTTCTTGGTCCAATGGACCACCAGGGATGTATTGGGGGGGGTTGTTTTGAAACTAATGCAGCCCGCGGTCGGGCTGGTGGGAAGGGGAACATTTCTGCTGTTGCCAGCGATCGGGCCAGTGGGTGGTGGTGGTGGGGATTTTCACTCTTTCGCCCACGATCGGGCTGCAGGGGGGCACAGGGAGTGGGTTGGGGGTCAGCCACAGGTGGCAGCTGCTGTGTTGCGCCCTGCAATGCCGCTGCTCACCTGTGGGTGGCCCTCGACTTGATCCTTTTTTTTTTGGCTCAAAGCTGTGCAGGCGCAGGTTGGGGGTTGTGCCTGCACAACTCTGCACAGCCCGGCTGAATATCGGGCTGTGCAGTTTATGCATGGTTCCTCCCCCTCCAGTTCAGCATGCATTCATTTGCATTGCGCTGTTGCTCAGCATGTTTTCTGTGGCGCAACTGCCTCCTGCTGAATATGGCAGAATGGAGCAAGTTTGGACTTGCGCAGGCGCAACCCTTTTGAATATCTGGCCCCAAGTCTTCAACATTGCCATTTTTTCATACCACCTCATTATTGTGAAAGGTATTGCTTTTCAGATCATGGCCAAAATGTGTTTTGTTTTCACTTGTGGCACAAAATGACATTTTAGCCAATATTTTATAAATGACACTTGTCATGTTCAGAACGGGGAGTCATAAAATGACTATGATGGAAGTTTGGGGTCAAAATGTAAAAATAAAAGTTATGAAGAAACATTGTGTGCAGGGCCAGCTGTTGGCCCAGTGGGTAGCATGTTGTGTTCCCATGCCCGTTAGCTGAGTTCGGGGGTGAGCTCAGTGAAGCAGATGGATAGACTGAGGATGGAGGGAATGGTACTGCCATGTAGCAGCACTCCCAGCCTGGGGAGGGATGGTTTAGTGTTGACTGCACAGGTAACCAGTAACTATATATTGAAGAGAACTCTTTTATTGCCATAGGACCCAAAGAGTCCAGTGCCTCTGCATCTGTGGCTGCACTCCAAGGGCACTGTGCTTCTGCAGTCAGATGGACTCTTTGCCCTGTGTGTCTGCATCTCTAGCCACGTGGAAGTGGAAGGGCTTGCACATCTGCATCTGTTCACACAGGTCCCTAAAGGACCTGAATCAATGAGAATAGGAATCCACTATCCACTAAGAAAACAAATTCATTGCAAAAAAAATGCAGATATTAGGGTTGAAGAACACAAAGTGGACAAAGTGAGAAAATTAAAAACATTAGTGTTTGGAGTCTTGGGAGTCTTGGTGAATCAATGGTGTGACGTTCCTTTTAGTTTTCAACCCTAATACCCACCCCTCCCCACAAGCAAACAAACGTGATCTCCTCTTTCATGCAGGATCTGCAGGGCCCTGCACAACGAAGGCTATAATTGAACAAGTAACATAAAACCTCCACAAAGTGAAGGGTCAGCACTGCTTAAGAAAAGGACCAAAACAGGTCTCAAAATAGTCAAAACTTTATTTTAATGTATCACAAATGTTGCAAAAAAATGTTATTGCAGATATTAGAGTTGAAGAACACAACATGGACGAAATAAGAAAATTAAGAACGTTAGTGTTTGGAGTCTTTTGAGTACTGGTGAATCGGTGGTGAGGTGTTCCTGTTAGTTTTCAGCCACAAGCCCCCGTGTAAACAAACATGATCTCCTGTTTCACACAGGATCTGCAGGGCCCTGCATGAAGAAGGCTATGACTGAACAAGTAACACAAAACCTCCACAAGTGAAGGAAGGGTCAACACCACTTATGAAAAGGACCAAAAAAGGTCTCAAAATAGTCAACATTTTATTTTAGTGTATCACAAATGTCAAAAAGCAGACACCCACATCCGAAGGATAGAGATCCAGCTTTGGCAGATTTCAAGCATAAAAAAGGCTCACCCTGTATCACTACAAAGGCTCTTTGATAATACTTTAGCCCAATAGAAGGCCAACATTAGCATCTCAAATTTAATAACAGTTCTGTAGACCCCTAAAACAAATATGAAAAACACCAAACCCACGGCCCACATGCCCATCACTATCACTTTTTGAGGTAGTTTGCATGTTTTTTTTTATATTATACAACAGACTTTGGGTTTTGTTTCTTTAAGGGACCACTGCTAGAGAGACACTAACTATGCTCTGATGATGACTTGTAACGTCGATACGTAAGAGTGTACTACTCCACCAAGAAGTCAAAATGACATGTTCGATGGGATTGTGGGTTTGTTTTCTTCATATTTTGTTTTATGGTTCTACGGAACTGTTACTAAATGTGAGATGCTGATGTTGGCCCTATATTGGGCTAAAGTATAGCACATAGCCTTTGTACTGATATCGGGTGAGCCTTTCTTATGCTTGAACTCTGCCAAAGCTGGATTTCTATCCTTTTGATGTGGGCGGGTTTGCTTTTTAACATTTGTGATGCACTAAAATAAAGTTTTGACTATTTTGAGACCTGTTTTGGTCCTTTATTTAAGTGGTGCTGATCCTTCCTTCACTTCATGGGGGTTGTGTGTTACTTCTATGGAAAATACACTCCAGTGTATGTGCACACTATAGCAAATTAAAGTGTGTGAGCCCCCAGCTTTCTGCTGTCAAAGTCTATGACTGATTCTGTTGGCCACATGTGATGAGACATACTTCTTTATTTCCAGGAGTTTATGCCAGTGAGGTACTGGCTTGGAGCTATACCTTGTGCTTCAGACACTTATGTGCTGGGAGGAGGGGGTGGGCATTAGCATTGTCAACCCCAAGGAACACCACACCACAAATTCGCCAAGACTCCTGAGACCCCAAACCCTAATGTTTTTCTTTCCCTTACTTTGTCAGCTTTGCATTCTTCAACCTCAATGTCTACATGAATGTTGTTTTTTTGCAATTAATAGCCATATATATATATATAGATAGTATAGATATTTATAAAATGGGTAAAAGAAGAATATCCAAATCCAATGTTTTAATTGTACTGAACACATCACATTACCGTGTGTATATCAGAGCGTGACCACACACCTACACTTTTAACCCCCTCCAAAACAATTTTGCTATTTTATAAGATAGATAACCCACTCTACGGTGTGCTGTCGTGCTCTGATCTATGCACGCCTTGGGTGGTTGACGCACTCGGCCTGCAGCCTCATGCGTACAACACACACCAAGGCTTACATATATCAGAGTGAAGACCGCACAGCTAAGAATGGATTATCTATTACATATATACTATAAATTGCAAAAACTTTGTTAATGCACTAGTTAGGATCAAAGTGACAACAGCTTGGAAATTTGGCTTTGGGGTTTCCAACCTTAACACTCCACCCCCTCACCCAGGCACCACAGCAGGTGTGAGGTGTGCCTTGGGGTTCCCAAGCTTAATGCTCACCCCAGTCCATCTGTAAATAAGGTCAGATGTGTAAACTTTATAAGAATGGGGTGAGCGTTATGCTTGAGAACCCCAAGGCACACCCCACACTTACAGTGCTGCTTGGGTGGGGGTTGGGGTGTTAGGGTTCGAAACCATAATGCCACATTTCCCAGCCTTTGTCACTTTGACCCTAACTAATGCATTAATGAAGTTTTTTGCTATTTATTTCCTTACTTTTTGAGATAGTATAATGATTTACGTAGGTCGCTGTGCAAGCGCAGGGTCCTCTGGAACCTGCATTCCCATCCATGCATCATTTTTCAGTATCCTTATTTTCCCGTGGGCACACAGGGTCCTCTGGACCATGCACTTCTATCCATACATAATTTTACATTATCCTTATTTTGCTCTGGGAGCACAGGGAAGGACCCTGCACTCCCACCCACACAGAATTTATTATCCTTATTCTGCTATGGGAATACAGGGTCCTCCAAATCCTGCACTCCCATTCATCCATAATTTTTTTGTATCTTTATTTTTAACTTGATTTTTATTAGTTTAACTGGTACTTAATAGTCCTGGTGTGTAGTGCCCCACCCCCGACTCAGATTTCTATATAGTATTTATTTCCTATTTTAATGGGTGACCAGTGGTACCCCCCCCCACCCTCCAATTGCGGCCCTGGTCCCCATTGCTTTACATTTCATAGCCCTGGTTTATAGTGCCCCCCACCAACCTGTGATTTCATATTTTAAAAAATATATATTTTTGTGATGTCCAGTTGTTAACCTCCCAACATGTCCCCCATATCCCCTGTATTTTAAAATTAATGAAAAGGTCCCTGTATTCTCATTTGGTGTCCAGTGGACCCCCCCCCCCCATGTTCCCAGTGTGCTGAAAATAAGTAAAGGTCCTCGATATCTTGCAAGTTTTCTTTTCCTGTAAAAGAAAAAGTCTATCATTGATCACATGTGCACCCCAACTGACCTTCCTCTGTACATGCACCACCCCTCACCCCCAGACACCACACACGCACCCTCACTCACCTGCACCCATCCCACAGTGAAGATGCACTCTCCGATCAAAGACAGGTCTTACTCCTGGAACTGGCGAGTACTGTATGAGAAGTAAGGTAACTGCAGTCAGAACTGCAGAACTGCAGTTACCTTACTTCCCATACAGTAGCTGCCGGTTCCAGGAGTAAGACTTGTCTTTGATCGGCGAGTGCGTCTTCTCTGTGGGATCAGTGCAGGTGACTGAGGGTGTGTATGGGTGGTCTTAGGGGGTGGTAGGTGGTATGTGCACAGTGGGAGTCGGAGAGGTTAGGTAGTGGAGGGGGCAGAGCAGCAAGATGACCACAGGGCTGCTCCACTCCCGGCTGCTTTCTTTTATGCTCCATTTTAGTTGTGTAAACCATACATTGGAGGGCTTTTTATCCACCTTCATGCATGAAACTTCAGCTATTTTGTCTTACCGGCATTAGACAGGCCACTTTATGCTGCTTGGGAAGCTTTAAGTGTGTTTCTTTTTGCTCTGAATTTTGTCCAAGTGACCATTAATTCTCAGCATTCAGTGTTTTGAATGGTGCATGTCTCATTGAGTTGGGACAAGAGAGGGATTGCCGAGTGAGAGATTTGCTGATTAAAAGCTCCCAGTCATTTCTTGGGTTTTACACACATCCCATTCGGAAATGTGTTAGATGGGAAAGTAGTGAGAGAAACGTTTTTGTTTGTATCTGAGAGAAATGCCATGATTTTAAATGTGCAGCAAAGTTGTGTGGACTCTGAAGGATCTCCTCGAGGAAATTTGGTTGTCCTCCTACAGACAGAAGGATGCAGGAACACCCCAAAAGAGACTGAAATTGTGGAAGCACTCTATTTGCTGACAGGCTTGTTAAAAGCCTATAACAGGTATGCTATTGTTGCCTGAGGGCTTGTGCTTTAAATTAAATTAATATATATATTCTAATAAGTCAGATTTTATTGCACTTAGAGGAGCGCTTTTCTTAATTTGTTCTTACAAAGTTTGCTGCTACTAAATGGAATGGAGATGGACCAATCAAAGGAGGATTTGTGACCAGTCCTAGTTGAACATGGGAGCCAGATTGATCCTTGAAATTTTGGTCCCCTGAACTAAGAGAAGGAAAGGGGGGGATGAGGACTTGTGTGAGAGTCTTGAGCGGTGGCCCCTTTTTAGTAAAAGTCATCCTACATCAATAACAGGAGACTGGTTTTGGTGTGTCCCCCCCAAAAGGTACTGATTTTTTTTCTTTTAATGGGTGACATGAACTGACCTAGGGTAAATCTCCTTAAAATGGTGCTTTTCTAACTTCCCTTCGATGTTTGAACTCCTGATAAAGATGTTGAGAACTCTCTTGAAAGTAAAAAATACCTGGGGGTAGGTAGTTTTGGGACCCTCTTTTTAGGGAACGTGCTACTTGAATATCCCCCGGTTTTCCTTGGTAGAACTATAACATGTCTGATTATCTGATTAAGGTGATGGACCATAGAATGGGCCCTCAATACCAAACATGTTCTGACATAGTATAAATGATTACCTAAGCCTCATTACGAAATAGTACAATAAAACATTTTACAGTCTTATAGCAGGTAAAACACATAAAAGGTACAGAGCATATGTATTAACTTAATTTAATCTCTATAACCTACAAATGTCAAGGGCTTCTGAAACATTGTCCTCTGACAGAAAAGCATGCATAAAACATGTACTACCAACTCATATCATTGCTACAAGCATATGGTGATCATTATATCAAACGGCTTAAAATCTAAAAGTCAACATTCAACGTCTTTTATACAATTTCGGTGTCGACTGATGTTACAGCGACTCCTTTATGTCGACCGCATTTGTGGTTAGCATAAAGGGAGTCACTGCAGACTTTGTTTTCTTCGGAGGGCTTTGCCCCTTCCCACAACCCACACTACTATAATAATCCACTCTGAGTTGGAGTTGTTTCGGGGAAGGAATGCAATACCCCCACAAAGCATTCCATCTTGTTGTAAAGGAAATCCTTTTCTGTGACAATAAATCCTTTGTTGCCAGAACAGAAAATGCTGGCCAAAAAGGATTTCTTATCACAGGAAAGGATTTCTGCAACGTTCCTAGTTATTTAAATTATTTCCTCTGGTATCCAGTGGTACCCCCACCCTCAATTGTTGCCCAGGTCCCATTAGTTCACATTTCATAGCCCTGGCATCTAGTGCCCCCACCAGCCTCCGATTGCATATTCTTTTTTAATATTTTTAGTGGTGTTAAAATTAATGAAAAGGTCCCTGTACTCTCATTGGTGTTGAGTGGAGTCCCCCCACCATGTTCCCAGTATGTGGAAAATAAGAAAATAAGTAAAGGTCTCTCAATGTCTTGCAATTTTTTTTTCCTGTAAAAAGAAAAAGTCCACCATTGATCATATCCACACACCCAACTAACTCCACTGTTTTTTTGAGTTTAAGTGTATTTGATCGGTTACAGAGTTATTAAAGTGCAAAATTTGAGGTTTAACATTAAAGTGCCTACTCAACTCTAACTATAGGGGTGCTACCATGCCTCTATAATATGTATGTATATAGATGGTTAGATAGATAGATAGATAGATAGATAGATAGATAGATAGATAGATCCTGTAGATATATATATTCAGTATAGATTTGCACCATTTTGCTACACAAACCCATGCCATTACATACATCAAATCAAATAGATCATGGGCCCAATAAAAATATGCTTGATATTTTACTTGTGATCCATGACCCCCTATGACATCACTTATAGCTTTATCACTTATAAGTGATGTTGTAGAGTCACAGACCACTCATAAAAAATACTAGGCATGCTTTTACTAGAACCATGCAATATCCCTTTTATATACATATATGTGTGTATATATATGTTAGAGGCAAAAATCTCCGTTTAATGCATCAGTTAGGGTTGTTCCACAACAACAAAAGCGAGGAAATTCGGTGTTAGGATTGAAATCCCCCTTGGACCCCTCCAGCCCACCCCCCAACTGGCATCGGGGTGCACATTGGGGTCGTCAGCCCTAACCCTCACCCCATCACATGTGTAAAGAAGCTGAGGAATAGGAGAATGGGGGGAGAGTTAGGACTGACAACCCCAACACGTGCACTCGGATGCCGGTTGGGGTGGGCTGAGGGGTTCAAGGGGGTTTCAACCCTAACACCGAATTTCCACACTTTTGTTGCTGAGGAACAACCCTAAATGATGCATTAAATGGATTTTTTTGCCTCTAATTTCCCTTCTTTTTGAGAATGATGATGAGAAATGGTGAAAGTAATGCAGCCCCGCCACGTGATGTCTTGTGACATAGTAACAGGAACAGCAACGCAAACAGAAGCACCAACAGTGGCGCACATGGTAATGGAAACGTAAATGATAAAGGAAACGTTAATAGAAACGCAAGCACAAAGTGATGCCGAAGCGAACAGAGATGCAAACGGACATTGAAGTGCGTACGAAAATGCAACTGGTAACGAGAACAGTGATGGCAGCGGTACTTTCAATGGAAATGTTAAGTGTCACAGCAAAAAAAAAGCGAAAGGGAACAGAAACGGAAATGCGAACTCAAGCGCACATGTAAATGCAAAGGCATGATACCACAATTGTAAATGCAAATGGTAAAGTTAACATGAAGAATAACACCAAAGGAAACAGAAACAGGAAAAGAAGCACATATGGAAACGCAAACCAAAACATGCATGGGCACAGTACCGCAATTGTAAACACAAATGGTAATGGTAACAGCAACAATAACAGCAAAGGAAACAGAAACGCAAAAGGAAACGCAAGCGCATATGGAAACATAAACCGTAATGCGCATGGGCACAGTAATGCAATTGCAAACACAAATGGTAACAGTAACAGCAAGGAAGACGCAAAACGAAAGAGAAATGGAAATGCAAACAAAAGGGCTGCCAGAAACACAAATGGTAATGCGCACAGTGACACAGACAGAAACAGTAGTGGAAACATAAATGGTAACCGTAACGAAAACACAAGCACAAATGAGAAAGCAAAGGGTAATACACACAGTGGCATACACAGGAACGGTAATGCAAACGGGGACATAAACGCAAGTGGAAACAGTAACTGTAACAGTAACGGAAGTGCATACACTGTTTTTGCCGAACAGGTGCATAGAGAAACACAAAGAATGTATGCATTGTAATAGGCATCGAAGCTTAAAACGAGCATTGTAAGTACTTAATTGCTAATATCTCAGCAACTGCACGATGTAGAAAAAAAATTTAAATTTAACAAAAATCATGATTTTCCTGGCTAGGTTTTTGTTATTACATAGCCCAGAGGACTATGTAACTTGTAACAAAAAATCTGTATCTCGCATCATTTTCGAGATATGAGCCCTGAAAGGAGCGGAGTATGCCAGCATGTTAGTCTATTGGAAAAATGCCAACTTCAGAGTACCATAACTTTGCAGCCATGCACTATTTTTACACCAAACCACCAAAAGGCACAACTGCGAGATGTTGGCTGCGTTCCCTCCAAATTTCAGCTTAAAAGACCAAACCATTCTTTTGCAGCAGGGTGGCAAAGAAGTGCTGTCATTTTGGCCATAGTCTGAAAAAGTAGTGTCGTGATTTGTGAAAGCTTTTGCAAGCATTTGCGAAAGTGTCGTGAGTGCAACACTACTTTGTGACTCTACTTTTTCCAGAAATTTGAAAAACATATTTCTAGGGTGTTTCACCCCAAAATAAAGACACGTCTAGCACCCTCAGGGTCCGACTAGGTGAACACAAAAAGAATTGTGTTGCTAGAGGGTGCCACATTTAAATACCAAGCATTTTTCTGATCACCAACTGAAAACAAAATGGTGGATTTGCAACACTACTAGGGCCATTTGTGACACTAAAAAGTGCATTTGCGACACTTTCAGACTTTTGGTTAACTTTTCTCATTGACTTATAATGGAAACTTGTTTTTTGAATAACTTTTGAACCGTTTAATATTTTTTTTACAAAATCTTTGAAAGGCACATCAGGGTCCCTGGCCACACGTTTCCTGAAGTTTTAGGACCAGTCACACAAACCGTGCAATCTGTAGGCACGAGCAAAGAATTCACCAGAAACTGTAAACGCGCACGCAAATCACACTTCATAACTCCACAGCCGTATATCCGACCAGTACGAAAGTTGGCAGATCCCAAGATATATGGTACTTGATCATGCATTCCAAATTTCAGGCAAATCCATTGAACGGTGGCACAGCTATTAAGGTGCAAAGTTTGACCCTTTAACCTTAAAAGTGCTACTCAACCCTAACTATGGTAGCACTGCTGTGCTACCATAATATATAAATATATATATATATATATATATAGTATTCCTACTTCACCCCTTTCTCCACTCCCTCTCCCTTCTAAACAATGTAAACTGTAGCATGGTTGGATCCAGGTTATATTACTGCATGGCCCATTTTTCTGAGACTGCTAAAAGGCAAAAGTGAGTCTCTGCGACCATTGCCTGCAGGTCACCAGGTTTGTTCTCCATGCTTCTGATATTAGCACACATAGCCTTCCATGTCTCTTGGTTTCCTCCTCCCCCTAACTCCCAGTCCCTCATCCTCCCCTCTGCCCTTATCTTTGGTCCCCATCCTACCCTCACATCCTTCTCTCTCCTGAATACCCCACATTTCCTGCCATTAATGGTCACTTATCCAATTGCCTCCTCTCTGCTTCCTTTCTGTTCCCCCTGTTTCTACTAATGATGGTGGGAGGCCATCCAGACTTTCTATATCATTAGAAAATGGGCTTAGAAATTCCCGAGCTCTGATTGGCTGATACCCCTGGCAAGGTGGGCAGGTATCAGACAACAGAGCCCTGGTTAGAACAAGTGCCAATCCCAACTGACCTGATCACTGAAATTGTGAGGCCAGTTAGAATTTTCAAATTTGACCCGCCACCATTTTGTCCCTGCTTATCTAGCAAGCTGGCGGCCGCCCCACCCCGAGCATCTTATTTTTAGGTAAACAAATTATTAGTAGGCAGGCACACATAAAAAAAAAAATGAAAGAAAACAAAAAAGGAGTCGGTCCGATCAGTTCAGTGACAGAGTGCTCTCTCCAGTAGAGCTACTGTATGACAGCAGCGGTACTTTCTTAATTTTCCATACCGCAGATGAACATCAATCTGCAGTACGGAAAACTAAGAGAGTATCGCTCCTCTCACACACAATAGTGCTACCGAAGCTAGTGCTCTTTCTCTCTTCCTCAACTCATTTGGCTTCAGTGCTGAAATTTACAAGTAGCCCTCCCTCATCAACATAATACCACACTGCAGATCTGCTTTCTCCTGCCAAAAGCAACATGATGGGACATGCCACTGGAGATTAAACCAAGTAAAGTCGATCGCTGGCGGCGCCTGGTCCACACTGGATCTAACAACACACTGACGCTCAGCGGAACTGCCCCCCCCTTTCACCTGTCGAGACTTTCTTAGAGCCATCCCGAGGAGAAGCAGACCACTCAGCAGAAATCTGTACCCCACAACCTGTGAAAACGTGTTGTTTTACAATGAGGCAAGTAGTTGCAGTTTAAACAATATTTTTAAACCACTAGTGGTTGCGAGGTTGCTTGAATACCTGTACTTCTAGATACAGGGCAGAGTGAATAGCTAGGAAGGTATATAATTGAAGGTCTTCTCAAAATCGAAGGAGTTACTTCAAAATCCCAACACCCTCCCAGACAGGCAGGGGCAGGTGCAGCTACAATAAGAGGTAAGCAAATGATGAATCTTGGAATAAGACACTAGTGGGGTCAAGAGAAGGGACTAGGAATGGTGAATCGGCATAGCTGCTGAAATGTTACTTTTGGCTGAATCGAGGAAGAGATCAGCATTTGACAGTGTGCCTGTGTAATTTTTTGTTTAGGAGCTGCTGGGAACTAAAGTTAATAGCATTTTAGTTAATATTTTTAAACTGATTGCTTTTACAAATTATAGACACAGACTGCTGCTGCCTTTGTCTCTTTCTGTAGTTTAAAAGCAAACAAAGACGCACAAAAAAAAAAACAATTGCTGATGGGTGACCTGCTGCACTATAGAGCTCCCCAGGAAAGACTTGTTTTTTTAAACTTAATAGTCTCCAGTAGGACAAAAGATCCTAACTCAAAAAAAAAAAATCATTCTAATGCAGGCGGAGGAACTAATTTTTTTACAAAATTACTTTAAACTAATTTTTTATTAATTTTCTTCTTATTGAACTTATTTTTTTTACAGTGGCCATTTTCTAAGCGCAATAATACCCTCCAGGGTGGGCGGTAGTGTGCTATACCGGACCTTCCAGGGGCTATAACGCCCTCCGCCTGCAGCGTCGAGCCTCATTACACCCCTGGGCGGTCTGGTATAGCACAATACCACCCACCCTGTTGGGTATTATTGCTTACGTAACCGATCTCCCTTCCCCTTTGCCAGTTTAAAAGTGCCTTAATTTGCTCCAAAAGCTTGGGCCCTAGCATGCCAGTGCCGCATCTGAAGGATGTAGCCCATCCTGTTTGTCAAGCCTTTCAGGAGTACCCCCAGTCTCTCACATACCCAAGTCCCTCTCCTCTGCACCACTCCTTCAGGCAAGCTTTGAAGTGAGTGATCAGAAGAAGTCTCCCTTCTCCCCTAGTCCAAGCTGGCAGGACCTCAAAGAAAGATATTATGTCTTCACCTTGTTACAGTAGTATATCCTCCAAGTTGATAAAAGGGGGGACAGGAGCAACATGATTGAGACAAACTAGTACCTGCATGGGATAAATAGGATGGACACCAAAGAACTTGTCTTCCTGAGTTCAAATACAGGGACTATAGGGAACTCATTTAAACTCACGGTGGGGGTGGGATTCAAAGAGGATGTCTGTAAGCATGTTTTTACAGAAAGAGTGGTGGACATGTGGAACAGGCTACTGGAGGAAGTATTACAGGCCAAACTAGTGAACAGCTTCAAACAAGGATTTATTTATTTATTAGAGTCTCAGATTACAACCTTTGAGCTAGAAGCTCATTTACAAAGGTTTCACATAAAAAAAAAACAAAAAAAAAACAGACAGGTAAATAACATAAACATTAAACATTTGAAGGTGGTGTTGACAAGTGCAATCACAAAGTAGCAAAAGTAAATTACAGCAGAAAAAATTAAGTAAGTACATTTCATCATTTACAGCAGCAGGAGGAATGCTTTCCCCAGGTAAAACCAAAAACAAGGAGCAGGAATAGTGATCCTAGAACAGTGCAGGAAACCAGTCATGCCAGTAACCTTTGTCAAGAAGGAGAGGTAGGTAGTGGGGGAGGAGTGAAGGTAGGAAGGCGGGAAGGGATATGGAGGTGGAAGGCACTGAAGGGAAGTTGTTAAGATAGGAGCAGAGTGGACAGAGAGAAGAGTGGGGGTGCAGTGGAATCGTGTTAGTAGTGGGCAGGTGGGAGACAGGTGATAGGTAACAAATAGAGGAGAGTATGGATCTGTGATAATCAGGGCTGACCTAGGAAAGATGGAATGGGCGTATGGGGTTAGTTAGAAATGAGGGCAGAAGCAAAAGGGACGGATGGTCACAAGGGCCAGTGCAGAGTAGTTAGGTTGGGTGGACAGACTGAATGTGCTGATAGGCCTTTTTCTGCCATCATTGCCTAATATATCTGTGCATCTATGTAAGTTACATCAGCATCTCCCCAGTTATGGAAGTGTTTCCTGTCTGTTACTTCAGTGTCTCCTCCCAGTTAAGTCAGTGTCTCCCAAGATACAGCAGTGTCTCCTGACCTCTACGTTTTACAGCAGTGTCTTTTCCCTGTTACCAGTGTTTCCACATTCATATCAGTGTCTCCTCCCAGTTACAGCAGTGTCTCCTCCCAGTTATGGCAGTTTCTCCACACAGTTACAGCAGAGTCTCCCCCTTTGCATCCATGTCTCCTCTTGACTGCAGAATTATCTGTACAATTATAGCAGTGTCTCATCCTAGTTATAATGAGAGTAGGCAGTGTGTTAACAGGAAATGGCTGTGTGCAGCGCAGTAATGGCAAAAATCATGAATCAAGAAAATTGTATCAGAACACACAGATTGCTGCAAACAGCACATAAATTAACCAACCTGCTCCCCAGTGCCTGAGGCTTGCTGCCTCTGATGAAAAGGCAGCGTGCCTCGAAGTGCCTGGGCACAAGTTGGTTAATTTATGTGCTCTTTGTACTTTAAATACATTTAAGCAAATTTTGCAGCAATCCATGTGCGCCAATTCTTTATTCTCATCCATGTTATGTCAGTGTCTCCTCAGCAGTGATCCTTAGTTACAGCAGTGTCTTCTGACCTCTCAGTTGCAGCAGTGTCTCCACCCAGTTACTCCAGCATCTCCTCCCATTTACACCAATGATTACCCTTAGCTTTGGCAGTGTCTCTTCTCATCCCAGTGACAGCAGTGTCTCCCCAGTTACAATAGCATCCCCCCTCTGTTAAGGCAGTGTCTCCTCCCAGCTATAGCTAATACTTATCCATAGAAACATAGCATTTTTTAAATTTTTTTTTTTAGTTACTCTATTTATGCTCCTGGTCCCTGATGGCGGTACATCTGGCCTGATCTCCCAGCTCCATCCCTCGCTAGCAGCTCACCTTCCAGCAGTCCCCACGGCTTCCCTCCCATGGTGGGGATCCCTCGACCCACCGAACACATTAATTCGGTGCTATAGGTTGCTAAAAATCACGGGGCCAGCGCCTGCGGGGATTAATTTCACTAGCCTGCACCAGGACCTCTTTTCCTCCTTTCGTTGTTTCCCGAGATGAGGCATGCAATGACACCACCAGGAGAGAGCACGCATGCATCTGCACACACTCCTCTGAGCGTCTGCCACATCTCTACCCCCTTTGAAGTGTCGGTGCGCTAGCCCCTGGCCTATGCCAAGGGCCAGTCATGCACCAAGTACTGGTGTCCCCCCTTCCCAGAGAAGGAGAGCAGTCTTACAGATGCCTGATCCTTCTCCTCCCCTGCCGACCTTCAGCGGCCCACATGCTCATTCCTGAACAAGGGTTGCCAGCAGCATGGTGTGAGGTGTAAGGCATCCATGCGCCAGCCCTCAGCACCTCTGGGCAGGCAGAAACATAGAATTTGACAGCAGATAAGGACTGATAAGCCCATCCAGTCTGCCCTTTTTCCCCCTATCTAATAACAAAGCCACTGATCTTTACTCTATCTCTGACCTTACCTCTTCTTTTGTATTGATAGAGTTCCTCTATGACAATCCCAAACAGTTTTGAACTCCTGCACTAACTTTGCCCCCACCACATCTGCTGGGAGTCTGCTCCATGCCTCCACCACCCTTTCTATAAAGAACTACTTTCTCATATTTCCCCTTAGTCTACCCCTTGTAGTCTCATGTCATGCCCCCATTGTTCTAGAGTAACTCCTTTTTTGAAAGATTCTACCCTCCTGTACCTTGTTTATTACCTTTAGGAATTTGAAGGTCTCTATTATGTCTCCCTTCTCTCCACTTCTCCAAGGTATACATATTGAGTTCCTCCAGCCTCTTGTTGTATGACCTTAGGTGCAGGCCCTGCACCATCTTTGTTACCCTGCTTTGAACTGCCTCTACTCTGTCTATGTGCTTCTGGAGATGTGTTCTTCAGAACTGGACACAGTACTCCAAATGAGGTCTCACCAAAGACCTGTACAGTGGCATCACCACCTTTTTCTTCCTGCTGGTGATACCTCTCCCTATGCAACCTAGCATCCCACTTGCTTTCCCCACCATCTTGGAACATTGTTTGGCCACCTTAAGGCCATCAGATATTATCATACCCAGGTCTCTTTCCTATTTGGTGGCCGATAGCATCCTCCCCCCGTAACATGTACTGTTTCCCTGAATTCATGCACCACAAGTGAATGATTTCACACTTATTCATATTCAACCTTAGCAGCCATACTCTGGACCAGTGCTCCAGCTTTTCCATGTCCTTCCTCATTGTTTTCACCCCCTCTGGTGTATCCACCCTTTTGCAGATCTTCATGTCATCTGCAAGGAGGCATATCTTCCCATCCAGTCCCTCCGCAATGTCACAGATGAAGACATTAAACAGGACTGGCCCAAGAACAGATCCTTGTGGCACCCCACTGGTCACCCTCCCCTTCCCTCCTCTGATCTAGTCCCATTTACCACCATTCTCTGTGTTCTATCCCTGAACCAATTTGCAACCCACTTCACTACCTTGTTACCCAATCCTAGGCTGCCCAGCTTGTTTACAAGCCCCCATGTGGAACGGTGTTGAACACCTTGCTGAAGTGCAGGTAGGCCACATCCACTGCTCCCTCCTGATCCACTTCCCTAGTCACCCAGTCAAAGAAATCTGTTAGATTCATTGGACATGACCCTCCTGAAGTAAGTCCATGGTGCCTCAGATCCTGTGTGCTGTTGGATTCAAGATGCTCCACTATCCTTCCTTTTAGCAGTAATTCCATAATTTTCCCTATCACCGAGGTCAGGCTGACAGGCTGTAGTTTCCAGCCTCATCCCTACTTCCACTTTTGTGGAGCGGGACTGTATCTACCCTCCTCCAGTTCTCTGGAACCACTCCTGTATCCAGTGACTCGTTGTACAGGTCTGCCAGTGATGCTGCCAGTACCTCCCTTAACTCTTTCAGTATTCTAGGGTGTACCCCGTCTGGTCCCATAGCTTTATCTACAGTACTTTGAGTTTTGTGAGTTCCTTCAGGATACCCTCCTCTATAAATGGTCCGGTGTCCATCTCCCAACAAAGAAGATTCTAAAGAGGGAAAATACGTGTTTAAAAAATGCTTGATTTGAACATTCCTGCAGTTTCTTGAAAAATCTGTTGTACAGTTCTAGACAAACTTTAATGGAATTCTGCCTGACACTCCATGGAATTCTACTAATGCAATTTATGGTTCAACATACCCCAATGTAGTTGTTGGGGGGGGGTCATGGTGAGTTCAAAGCAGTTCAGTAATTAAAGGGAGAAAGGATTCTAAATACAAATGTACTGTGCAAGGGCTATACAAAGATGTATAGTAGTACAGTAGTATAATGTTCTCCGCTCTTCTGCAACTGCAGGTGGGCAGATCCTGTAGCCGTTTTGCAGTAGCTCTAAAAATGAGCCACCGGACTGACACCAAACAACACTTCCATTTTGGAGTTGCAGAACGATCTTTCCACAACTCCAAAACAGTCCACTCACTCTCTCCCCGTCGGTGCACTCTTTTGGCTAGATTTGATGGTGGTGTTGCCACTAAAATGACTTAAAATAAATACTTTCTGGGCAACTCAGTAAGGCTCATTGTTTGTAACATGCACTTGTCCTACATCAATATAGATCTAGTTTGGGGCTGGCAGTATAGCCTAGAGGTTAGAGAAATGAGATGTGAACGAGCTTGGTACATCCAGCAGACCAGACCTGAGTTTGATTCTCACAACCTCCACTTGCATACTGTGTGACTCTGAGCAAGTTACTTAACCACCCAGTGCTCCCAGGTCACCCCTGAAAACAGGCACTTGTGCCTAGTGGGCCTTACCTGGTTACCAAAAAATAAAAAAAATCTTCAAAATGCCCACTACAGTAAAATATTTATTGTGCCTTGTACCTCTACTGCCTGCTCCTTTGCGACTTCTTTTCCAACCAACTGCATAATATTCCCCCATGGACAGTAATTTCTGTACTGTGCTTGTGAAAATTTACCTTTTTCCCTTTCCTTTGCTCCACTCTCATGTACTGTAGATTTTTGTCTTCCCTTTCCCACTCCCCTCTGTACAACTACACTGGCATTATACATACTGTAGATACATAGAAATTGTCGGCAGATAAGGACCGCTAGGCCCATCTAGTCTGCCAATAAGCCTTAAACTTATATGCAGTCACTGACCCTAAGTGATCAATGGCTTTTCATCACTCCCTTCCCACCCAATGTTCTCTTGTGCCTTTCCCAGGCATGCTTAAACCCCTCCACTGTGCTTGCCCCCACCACCTCTTGAGGCAGACTGTTCCAAGCATCCACCACCCTCTCTGTATAGAAAAACTTCCTCACATAACCTCTTAATCTACCCCCCTCCAATTTCATATTGTGTTCCCTTGTTCTGGTATCTTTTCTACATTAGAAAAGATCCCCCACCTGCACATTGTTTATGCCCTTGAGGTACTTGAAAGTTTCTATCATGTCCCCCCTTTCTCTCCTCTCTTCCAGTGAGTACATATTGAGGACTCTTAGCCTCTCCTCATATGTTTTGTGATGCAAGCCATGCACCATCTTTGTTGTCCTTCTCTGGATAGCCTCCACCCTGTCTATGCCCTTACGCATGTGTGGTCTCCAGTACTGCATGCAGTACTCCAGGTGAGGCCTTACCAGTGTTTTATACAATGACATCAACACCTCCTGTCTCCTGCTAGTAATGCCTTTGCATCCCAGTATGCCACTGGCCCTTCCTGCAGCCTTTGCGCATTGCTTTGATACATTAAGGTCATCAGATATGATAACCCCTAGGTCCCTTTCCTCTTTGATGACAGTCAGCATCCCCCCCCCATTCTGTAGCTCTCCCCAGGGTTCCCCCTACTCAGATGCATTATCTTGCACTTTTTTTGAATTGAACCTCAGTTGCCACACATCTGATCATCTTTCAAGCTTCTCCAGGTCCTTCTTCATTTTTTGCACCCCTTCTGGAGTACCCACTCTGTTGCAGATCTTGGTGTCATCTGCAAATAGGCAGACCTTTCCTTCCATTCCCTCTGCAATGTCACTAATGAAGACATTGAACAGGATTGGTCTCAGTACTGATCCCTGTGATACTCCACTGGTCACCTCTGTCTCCCTAGATTGGATCCCATTTACCACCACCCTCTGTCTTCTGTCCATCAGCCAGTTTCTAACCCAATGTATCACCTTATGCCCCATGCCCAGACTACTCATCTTCCATCCTTCTGTGTGGGACGGTATCAAAGGCTTTGCTGAAATCTAGGTAGGCGA
This sequence comes from Neoceratodus forsteri, assembly GCA_016271365.2. Classification (NCBI taxonomy): domain Eukaryota; kingdom Metazoa; phylum Chordata; order Ceratodontiformes; family Ceratodontidae; genus Neoceratodus; species Neoceratodus forsteri. The sequence goes on along the minus strand of CM057452.1, from coordinate 558,527,281 downwards.
TGTCTACTGGCCCTCTCTGATTCACTTCCCTAGTCACCCAATCAAAGCAATCTATCAGATTTGTTTGACAAGACCTTCCTGCTGTGAATCCGTGTTGCCTCAGATGCTGGGCACCATTGGAATCCAGGTGTGCCACTATCCTTTCTTTCAGCAGTGTCTCCATGATCTTCCCCACCACTGAGGTGAGGCTAACTGGCCTGTAGTTCCCCGCTTCCTCCCTACTGCCACTTTTGTGCAGTGCAACTACATGCACCCTGTTTCAGTCCTCTGTAACCATGCCTGTGTTGAGTGACTCTGTGAACAGGGTAGCCAGAAGCACTGCTAGTTCCCTTCTCATCTCCCTTAATATCCTTGGGTGTATGTGGTTTGGCCCCATGGCTTTATCCACCTTCAGCTTTGAGTTCCTCCAGAACTCTCTCCACTGTGAATGGACTGGTGTGAACTCCCCCCCTCCATTGCCTCTTCTCCCCAACTGTGGTCCTTGACCCTCTCCCTCCTTAGTGAATACTGAACAGAAGTGTTTGTTCAGTATTTCTGCTTTGTCTAGAGCCCCCTCCTTAAACTCTCCCTCCTCCCCTTTGAGCCTCACAATCCACCCTGTTTTTTCTTCTATCACTGATGTACCTATAGAATGTCTTGTCCCATTTTTTTCACAGTCCATGCTAAGCTCTCCTCTGTCTGCACCTTGGCTCTCCTAACAGCCTTCCCTGCTTCCCTTAGACATTCAATGTACACCTTCCTGTCCTCCTCCCTTTGGATTCCCTTATACTTCCTGAAACTTGCTCTTTTAGCCCTTACTTTGTCTGCTACCTCTTTGGAGAACCATAGTGATTTCCTTCTTCTTTTCCCTTTAGCCACTATCCTAAGGCATTGGTTAGTTCCCTCCACTATGGCTCCTTTTAGCTTCCCCCACTGTTCTTCCACTCCCTCCATTACCTATCCCTTCTCCAGGGCTGCTCTTAAACATCTACCCATTTCACTGTAATCTGTCCTCATGAAATGTAATACTTTTGCACTTGTGTGACTTAATTGAGTCCCTGTCTTCATGCCAAACCACACCATATGGTGGTCACTGGATCACAGCTGCCCTTCCACCTGGACTCCTTCTACTCTGTTTCTATTGGTCCATACCACGTCTAGAATTGATTTGTCCCTGGTGGGATCACACACCAGCTGTCTGAGTCCAACCCCATGCAGGGATTCCAGGATGGCCATGCTTCTGGCTGAAGCAGCTGCCTGGTTGGTCCAATCTACATCCAGCATATTGAAATCCCCCATCAACAGGATTTCACCTCTAGCTGCCATGTTGTGAACTTCCTCCATTATTACCCTGTCCATTTCCTCCCTCTGTGCCAGAGGTCTGTAGATCACCCCAGTACGTATTGCTGTGCCATTCCCTGGTTCAAGGTTGACCCACGTTGCCTCGGCCTCCTCCTGTCTTCCCTGTACTTTTGTAGCCTTTATGCCTTCTCTGATGTACAGGGCTACCCTCCCCTCCCTTTTTACTTTTCCCATCCCTTCTGAACAGTGTATAGCCTGGTACATTGACGTCCCAGCCATGATTAGCAGAGTACCATGTCTCTGTTATTGCTGCTATGTCAAGGTCTGCATTCGTCATCAAGGCTTCCAGGTCTGGAACCTTATTTCCCAGACTGCTTGCATTTGTGAGCATGACCTTCCATGTTTTATACCTTGCCCTCCCTCTGTTCTTGTTCTTTTCCCTTGCCTGTTTCCCCCACCCCGGTTTTCTTGTTCATGTGCTCCTGTCCCCCCATCCCCCCCTTTTACATGTTTCATCTGCCTGCTCCTCCCTGCTCGCTTCAGTTGTTCCTATTGTGAACTTGTGTTTTTGCATGCTACCATGGGGGAGTATTCCTAAACCACCTGTCCCTCCTGACTCTCCCCCCCCCCTTGGCCAATTTAAATGTTCTCTGCTGAAGCATTCCGATTTCTTACCAAGGAGTGAGGTCCCCTTCCCAGACAGATGCAGGCCATGATCCTGATATAAGCTCACATCTGCCCAGGTGGGGCCCCAATCCCCTTTGAAGCCAAATCATTCCCCTCCACACCAATCCTTCAACCAGGTGTTGAAGGCATGGATGTGGAGTGCTCTAAACTCCCCTGTGCCTTGGACAGGTAGCACCTCTGAGAATGAGATGGAATGTGCTACCTGTTTCAGGTCCCCCCCCTCCCCAGCTTCCTGAAATCCTCCTGGACTCTGGCTAATTCCACTCTTCTTTCCACCAGTTCATTGGTCCCCAGGTGGACAATGACATCCAGCTCCTCCCTCCTGGCTATCACCCTAATGATCCTATGGATTTTCTTCCCATCCCTCCATACAGCACTTCCTGGGATGCACTGGACCTCCTTCTCCCCTATCAGGTGTCCCTAACTTCACACCCCAGACAATAGAGTTTCCCACTAGGAGAAGCTTCCCCCTCCTCCGTGGTCGCCTGCTCCCCTTCCCTGGGGTTCCAGCTTGGAGGTCCTGACCATCCTCCCTGGTCCCAGCTGTGGGTGCCTGTGTGAGGCATTCCCTTTCTTCCAAAACAGTGTAGGAGTTATTCATGCCATACAGTAGATCCCAGTGCCCACACTGAGCACTGTAGACAGGGTGAAGGACTCCGACTGGAAGGGTAAGCAACTCAGCCCCACCTCTTGTGCCATCCTGCCCCTCCCATCAGAGCTTGTCTGCTGGGTGCATTTATTAGTTGTGGGATGGTCTTGTACTGCTGACAGCCATTTTTCTGCTCGCGCACTGCCAAGTGCATAGGCAGATGATTCTCTCTGACTCTCCAATGTGTGACTGCCAGGCTCCGCACTGCAGCTGCAACTGCAACTGCTCAGCAATATTTCTCTGTGGCACCTGAGAAGGAAACATAAGAGATGGAGATGAGGAGAGCATGCAATGTGGAGAGAATTGCTTGGTTGAGGGATTAAACCTACCCCCCTTTAGCTATAAAGTGAATTTCAAATGTCCATACAAGTAATTTTTGGGGTAGGGAGTACACATTTACAAATTAACCAAGGGAGGGCACCAAATTACACTTTTAAAGCCATCATCATTCTAAAAAAGCAATACGTGGATGGAAATTGCTATATGTGTGTGTTGGGGAAGGGGAGTGAAATGTCAGAGTTTATGGGCATGATGGCTCTGCATGCTCCATTGCCATATAAAAGGAGGATCTCCCTCTTGAGCTAGGCCCTCTAATCTTTGAAGTGAGCCCCAGCAGTTATTCATGGTTTATTGTTTTGTGGGAAAAGTAGGCTGCAATAAAGTCTCATTTTCAGATGTCTGTCAGGTAAGAAGGACACCAACAGTACAGGTAAAGGTTTGCACCAAAAATTTCAACAAAAAAAAACACAGCAACGTTTATGGTCCTTATAAAATTACTAACATCTTACATAGAAACATAGAAGTTGATGGCAGAAGGAGACCACTAGGTCCATCTAGTCTGCCCTTTTGTTTTAGACCTATTTTGACACTCTAGTTGACCTTTGTAGTCAGGGCTCCTTTGTGTCTATTCCATGCATTCTTGAATACCTCCACAGTGCTGACCCCACAACCTCTTGAGGCAGGCTGTTCCAGGCATCTACCACTGTTTCTGTAAAGGAAAACTTCCTGATGTTGGTAGAGAACCTTCCTCCTTGCAGCCTGAGTTCATGTCCCCTGGTCCTGGAGCCCTTCTTGAAGTGAAAACATTCCTGTGCCTGTACCTTGTTAATGCCTTCAATGTACTTGAATGTTTCAATCATGTCCTCCCTCTTTCTTCTCTGCTCCAGGGAGTACATATTCAGTTCCCTAACTCGCTCCTCATAGAACATGTACTGCAGACCCGAATAATTTTTTTCACCTTTCTCTGTACTAGTTCCAACCGGTCGATGTCATTCCTGAGGTGCGACCTCCAGAACTGGACTCCATATTCCAGGTGAGGCCTGACCAGCAATCTATACAGCGGTAGTATCACCTCCCTCCTCCTGCTCGTGATTCCCTTCCCAATGCAGCCCAGCATTCTGTTGGTTTTCAATGTTGCCTTCTCACACTGCTTATTAACCTACAAGACCTTTGTGAGACTGTGACTGCCTGTTTAATTTTAAAACGCTGCAAAAGGGCTCTAATTACCTGCTGCTGCTTCACTCTGGGGGTTGGGGATTCAACAGATAAAAGAAAACGCTACCAGTAAAGTTTAAACCAGCTTTCCCCCCCATCATTCTGGACTGCAGGTGAAAGCTGCTTTACATTGTGCTGGGAGAGCATTTTCAATCAAGCTGTGTGTGCTGGCTGAATTGATTTGCACAAGAAAGGGCTGTAGTGACTTTGTGAGACTGTGACTGCCTGTTTAATTTTAAAACACTGCAAAAGGGCTCTAATTACCTGCTGCTGCTTCACTCTGGGGGTGGGGGATTCAACAGATGAAAGAAAGCACCTCCAGGGCACGCGCGATGTGACGCGTGCATTGAGTGACGCAAGCGCCACTCGGTGGAAGAAAGTGTGATGCATACTTAATGTAATTTAGAGTTTTAAAGTAAGGGTTTCCTATGGGGTCTTTAATGTATTTGATTTTGTGAGTTGTCTTGGTTGGGATGTTGCAATGGGAGGTGGTTGGCAGGTGCCCTGATTGGGATTTGCATGTCAATGGCTGGGTGGTAGTGAGTCAAGGAGGAACTTGTTTGTATACTGACTCACTTGACATGGAAGGCCCCAATCCTGGGATGGCCTGTTTAACAAACATAATTCCAAACTTGATGTTGGTAAAGCTGAGACATTATTGTAATAGGGTTGGAATGGGGGTGGAAATGGGACATGAAATCAAGAATGTCTGGACTTCTTTGATAATTAAGGTATTAAGGAAGTCAATACTACCAAAGCTATGTATTCTTTTGTTCTTGATGCAAAGCGGGGATGTTGTTTTAAATCCTGGTCCCTTAATTGGCAATTTAAAGAGTCATCACAGTCAGCTAATTGTGCACTCAAATGTAAGAAATATCATTCCAAAGTTGGATTTAATTAAGGATTTCTTAACAGAACACAGACCTGAGATTATGGTTTTTACGGAAACCTGGGTGAAAAAGTCCCATGATGACTTAGATCTAAAATTACAGGGTTATGACTTTAAAAGGGTTGATAGGAATAGGAAGGGGGAGGGATTATGGTTTATTATTTGGAAAAATTCTACCCATTCAGATTTTTTTTTAATTTGGATAGTGTAAACTTTGAATATCTGGCACTGGAATTTCATGTCGGGTCAGGGAAACCTTTATTAGTGGTTGGGGGTATCGACCGCCTAACACAACAGTACAAGTGTTTGACTTACTGCAGGATGCACTAGCCCCATTTGTTTTCTCCCATGAGTTGTTAGCTCTGGGGGACTTAAATGCTGACTGGTTGCACCCTGTAAAATCCCAAAGAATCAGGAAAATGGCTTTGGAGCTTGGGTTGTACCAATTATCTCAGAACCCACCAGAATTAATATTCATAATCCTGGTGATTCTTCTTTGATTGATGTGATTCTTACAAACTGTCCCAACAACTATGTTTCTTCTGGGGTAGATGAAGACTTGTTTAGTGATCATAATATTGTTTACTGTATCAAAGGGAAAATTAAAGTGAAAGGACCCTCTAGGCTTTTGAAGTTAAGATCTTATAAAATATTTGATTATTTTTCCTTTTTAGCAGACCTAGGGAATATTAAGTGGGATCGTCTAGAACTAATACCCGATATAAACCTGGCTTGGGATTATTTTGTGTCAAAATTTCTCCTTGTATGTAATAGGCATATGCCAGAGATTACTAGGAGAATAAAAGGTAATTCTGTTCCATGGTATACCACTAAACTTTTTAAGTTGAGGCTTGCTAAAAATAAAGCTTGGGCCCAGGCTTGAGCTTCGGGAAAGATTTGTGATTGGCAACAATACAGGAAATCAAGAAACCTGCATGTGGCCACACTAAGGGATACTAAAAATAAGTACTACAAGGTCAAAACCAAAGTATCAATAGGGAAACCTGGGAAATTTGGGGGACTTACAGGGGAATTAAAGGGACAGCCAAGGGGGAAGACACCTATTAATTTATCTGGGGAGAAATCCTTCAGGAGAGAGTTGCCACTTGCTGATAGGTTTGATGATTATTTTATAGAGTCGGGCAATTTCTTTGATAGCCCTATTGAACCTCTTTTTAACCCTGTAAGTCGTATGGAAGGGGACTCTAAATTAGTTTTTGATGCCATATTAAGTGGTGAGGTGTTAGAAACTTTGTTGCAATTAAACGTCTCCGGGAGTAGTAGCCCTGATGGTTTGTCTCCAAGGATGCTGAAATATGCAGCAACCTACATTTTGGACCCATTAACCTATCTGTTCAATCGTTCAATAGAGGAGGGATGTATCTCAGAAGGTTGGAAGTTGTCCAGAATCATTCCCATTTTTAAGGGGGTGATCCTGGTCGACTGTCCAACTATAGACCTATATCTATATTACCTCTGATTAATAAGGTGTTGGCAAACTGTTGGCAAGACAGTTGATGGAGTACTTGGAAAGAGAAAAACTGATGGATCCATAACAGTCAGGTTTTCAGAGGTCTCATCACACTGTGATGTCAGAGGTCCTGGATGAGATTGGCAAGGCAATTGATGCCCAGTGTTGTACTGGTGCAAATCTTGTTGATATCTCCAGGGCTTTCAACATGGTTAATCATCAGAATTTGCTTATGAGACTGTCCAAGGTAGGGATGAGCCATTCAGTTTTGGATTGGTTTATCGCCTATCTTTCTGACAGATGGCAGGTACCAGCTGTAAATGGAATGGTGTCGGCTATGCAGGTGGTACGGAGAGGAATGTCACAAGGATCAGTTATGGGCCCCTTTTTTATTTTTAGTATATCTGAAAGATTTTGGGCATTATGTGGGGGTCTCTTGTTACCACCTGTATGCCGATGACACCATTTTATACTGTTCGGATGAATCAGTTTCAGTAATACAACGTACACTGCAGAAAAGTTTTAACAGTATGGAAAAGCACTTTTTCAATGCGAAGTTAAAACTTAATTCCTCAAAAACTAAATGTATGTTGTTTGGGTCTTCTATGAAATGGAAAGATGACTTGACTTTGCAAATTGTGGATAATAGAGGGAAGGGGTTAGAGTTAGTTAATCAATATAAATACTTGGGATTTTGGTTAGATAATTATGGGTCAGGAAATTTGCATGTAGATAATTTGATCGCCCAGGTTAATAAGCATGTGGGTTTCCTGTTTTGGAACAAAAATTGCTTAGATTCTGTGACATTGGACCTGATAGTTAAGATGCAGATTTTCTCTTTAATCGATTATGGGGACATTTTATATGATGGAGCCACTAGGGATCGAATAACAAAGTTAGATGTTCTAGTTAATCATCTTGCCAGACTGATTCTCGGGTATCCAAAACTTACTCATCATTGTAAATTGTATGAAAGATTAGGCTGGTTATCATTAAGTAGGAGAAACATGTTACATAAACAGCTGTTTGCTTATAAATGTGGGCTGGGTTCCATCCCTATGTATCTAAAGAATAGATTTTCCTTTAGAAGTGTTGAATTGACATTGAGAAATCAAGTTGTTATGGATATGATTGTCTCCCTTGTAAAATCAAAACATTCCCAATATTTATTTAGTAATTATATTCCGATATGTTGGAATAGCCTTCCTCATGAATATAAGCAAAAGATTGGTAAGCCCTTATCAACATCCCATCTAAGAAGACACCTGATATCTATACAGGAACCTTGTAATTGTTATTGATATTCTTTTTTCCTTTATGTTTTTGTATTGATGTTTGTTGTTTGATTGTATTTATTATGTTGAGTGTTGACCTGTATTTTCTATTTTCTAAAGGTTACCATTACAAATGAGTTTTTACTCAATTAGTTTTTACCTTGAATAAACAAATAAACAAAAGTCGTCTGAAATTATGATTCCCAGATCTTGTTCCTGGTTTGAGGCTGCCAGCCTTTTGCCTCCTATGTAATATTCCTTTCTTGGATTTTTCTTTCCTATATGCATGATCTTGCACTTTTTGGCATTAAATCTCAGTTGCCACACTCCAGACAATTTTTCTAGTTTCTTGAGGTCAGCTTCCGTCTTGCTTGATCTTTGCAATGTTGATAACTAGACATGAGACTGCAATCAGAAACAATTACAAGCAATTTTTCTTTTACTTTTTTTTAAGTTATCACACCTGTATATGTTCCTAATGGCATGGCAGTAAAATATGCCAAGCAGCTTCAGTCAGGAAGATAGAGTTAGTGTATGGGCAACTGTCAAAAAACAGCAGATTCTCTGGCAGTGCCTGAAGCAGAAGTAGAGAACCCAGAGCAGCATCTGTCCTTAGGAACCAGTCAACAGTGCCCTTCAAGTGTCCAAAGTTTTATTTGTAGACAAAAAAAAACAGACTCTGAAAAGTCACAAAATTCAAACAATAAATTTGACAAACGTAATATTATGGACTGCATCCAGAGTTTGTGGACCCATCTGCAAATCACAACATGTTGATGCCACATGCATCTTGTTCAGTCAACCAGAAAGAGAGGGTGACACAGCAACTTATATACAGGTAGGTCAGATTTAAAGTGACAGTCCACTTACATTGCATTATCTACATTTTTTCATTATATAGATTGCAGATTTTTAAAGGAAGCTTTTTATTTCCAATTGGTCTTACTGATGAATAATTAAGCAATAGGGCATGACAGGGTGTGGGTTATTGAGGAATTTACCCACGCCTTGTGTGGTGTGTCACGAGGCGCAGCTGAGTGACTTAACAACATAAAAAGTGAGTAAATCCACTAATAACCCACACCCTGGAGTGCCTTATTGTGATTATACAATGGACCCATGTATAAAATACATTTGAAATGTGTTTAAGTATGTTTTTTATAAATGCCATTTCTCAGCCGTGGGATATTGCAGGATACACCACAGTCATGTGATGTGTTTTGACCAATGAGATTACAGGATTTTCATACCCCATTGTATAATTATGCAATAAGGCACAACAGGGTGTGGTATATCGTGGGATAACATCACGCCTCAGGTGGTTGGGCACGAGGCCACAGGCCGAGTGCATCCAACGACCTGAGAAGTGACGATATCCCATGATATACCACACCCTGGAGTGCCTTATTGCTATTATGAACTGGGTCAATTGATATTTTAGGCATTTAATGTAAAAAAAGAAATTTTAAAATATTTTAATGCTGTTTTTATAGGTGTGTAGGTTCACATTTAAAAAAAAGTTTGTGTAGGTCACGTTTTGGGCAGTAGGTGGTGCTGTTGCATGTGGATTTTGTTAGAAAGTCTTCATTCCCATAGTATTGGTGCCCCCTTCCCGAAGTTTAGTAGCGTTGTCTGTTATGGAGTAACTGAAGCTAGTTTTTGGCTTTTTTTTTTTGTTTGAGGAGTTGAACAATCGCGATGTCAACTGAAAAAAAAAATGTGGGTGGACGTTAAACTGCCTACCAATGTGCACCGCGGCTCCAGCAAGATGACAGAAGTTGTTTTTTTATGTCTGGATTCAATGTGTTTTACCTGCATTGCTTTTGAGGAAAGTGAGATGGCAAGACATTACAGTTTATATTTAGCGCGATTGTGTTCTGAAGGAGCGGGTTGTACATTCTGGCGGTTTGTACGAGGCAGCACATGACAGCTTGGTATGGGGACAGCTTTTCTGTAATGAAGCATTGGTGCTGTCAGAGAGAGAAGAGGGAGATTTATTTATCTTGCAGAGCGTGTGCTGTGGGCGACAGTTGTTAGGATGTTATTTTTTTTTTTAATAATGACCGACTGAAATTCTGACTGGCTACGAACTGCGAGAGCTGAAGAACACTGCACTGGGAATGAGCGGGCCGGTGGCCGGAGGTTTTCTGAAGCCATGATGATGTAGCCCGATATCATCACGGCTTCGAAACCCTCTTGGCCAATCAGCTTGCTCCATTTATGATCGCCAGTTCATAATTGTTTTTATACAATGGCAAGAAAAATTCTGGAAACCTGATTGGCTACCAACCCCAAGACACAGTGATGTTATTAGAAAATAACATCACTGTATCTAGGGCAGGCACAAACATCACCACAGTATAGCAAAGAGTATCCCTCCCTACTTGACTACCAAAAAGCCGACACAGCTTCACATTCCCTAGTAGGTAGACAAGGTCAGAAATGACTGTTTCAAGTAATTTAAAACTCCTCACTCAGAACCCACTGAAATAACATCCATCAGTGTCCTATCTTCCCCTACACAATTTACAAGCACAATATTTGCATTAAATAAAAAAAAAGCTGTAAGTGAAAACAGCTTCGTCGCCGCCATGATAAACCCAGGACACATGCACCACACTTACCGATCAGGTCAGTGGCCATTCTGGCTGTACTGCTTGGTATCCTAGTTATAAAATACACAGCATGCAACTGCCTTGGCAACTCTAACAACAACTTTTGACTGTGATTACCCCCTCACCTGAGAACCACAGACCCATTTCCAAAATGAAACCAAAACAACATTTTTATTCCAGTGATCCTGCAAGCACGACTACATTTTCAACACAGCCCTTCTGAGTGTTAAGACCCACAATTCAAAATGTCCAAGCTGTCTTAAATTCAACAGGTCAGCTCCCCATAGAGAGGTGGGGTACTGTCTTCTAAAAAATACAGATAGAGGCCAGGTGGGGGAGACAACATAACAGCAACCTTTCTAAACACACAGAGCACAAACTGACACAGGCCCAGACTGAGAAATCAGGAAGTACACAGCAGCAGCACCACCTAGTGTAGAAAGGAGGCAGTATAGCGCAGTGATCTAAGGCTCTGAGCTGCAAATTTGGTGACATCCAGCAGACCAGACCTGGGTTTGAATCCCACAGCTTCCACTTGCATACTGTGTGACCCTGAGCAAGTCACTTAACCTTCTTGTGCTCCCAGGTCGCTCCTGTAAAAAAGCTTTCAGCTTAGTGTGCTATACCTGGTTAAACAACTAAATAAAAAAAAGAAATTGGGGATTTCTTCCTCAGAAGATATACTTCCACATCAGAAAATTAAGGAAAAAAACTATTGAAAACATTTTTTAAATATATTTTTCTTTCTAAATAAATGAACCATTGTATAATATTTTATTTATTTATTTAAATGTTGATGACTGGATGGGCCCTCTGAGACAGTCAAGTCCCTTTTTCAGGGGCAACCCAGGGATCCAAATGTTCCAAGCATAAGAAAACAGTACAAGTACAGACAATTATGTACACATATCATTTGACAGTTACATACGTTCATGGACTAGACTAGCCATCTCAGTCATTGGGAGACAGTACAAATTATGGATGTCAATTGCAAAATAGGTGAACAAACAGTAAGGTTGATATAAGCATACGGTATGCCTCATGTACGGTGACACCAACACAGTGAACTACAACCCTGTCAGCAAAATTGACACTTTGCCTACAGGTCACTATGTTGGTGTGCCTGAGACAGAGGCACACTGTCTCCCAGTACTGCACCCCCACCCCAAATCAACTCCAACTGGAGTTGATAATCCTAAAGATGGGGAGGTGGGAGCAGAGCATGGGTGGTTCAGGGGGTGAAGCCCCCGATAAAAAAAAAAAAATGGATCAGGAGACACACAGGAATTGTGTAAACCTCAACTTGTGGTTGACATGATTCCTGTCAGTGAGATGCCAGTCAGCAAAAGGGTTGTCAAACCAGCATCATAGAGCCCGAGCATACAATATAATTGTAGTAGAGTCAATTAGCACATAAGTGTAGAGTACAGACAATTGGCTGTGTACAGACTCATAGCCATAGACATTGATCATACATACCAGGAAAGTATAGCCAAGCAGGTGGAAAAGTTTAGCGGCAATTAGGTACAGTTCCCATTACAGACAGGAGACTTGTAAAACATTTCCCTATATTGTCTTTTGAAGAGAGTAATGGCCTTGCATGAGAGTAATGAGTGTGAGAGGTCATTCCACTTTTGTGGTGCTGCAAAGGAGACAGTTCTTCTTACAACAGCTAGGTGAGTCTTGGGCAGACCCAGCATTGGGAGGTGTGAGGACCTGAGTGTTCATGGGAAGGGTTTCAGGGTTAGTAGGTTAGATATACTTGGAGGAGGTGGGAGGTGTATTAGCTTGAAGGTGGCACAATATACTGAGAGGTTAAGTCTTGCCATGAAAGATGGCCGCACCAAATTGTTCAGCATGTCACAGTGATGGGTGTGAGGTGGGGCCTTAATAGCAAATCGGGCAAGTCTGTGATAGGCCATTTTGAGTTTGTTCAGGAGTGTAGCGTTAGAGGAGTGGATTATAGATGCACCATAGAAGTGGCCCAGGAGAAGGGTGGCAGAGGCAATAGTGCTTCTTGCACTACTTGAAAGGTAAAGTGCAGTGTGATATAGAAGGCCTAGTTTCTGATTAGTAGCCTTAGTGACACAGGTTATGTGCTCATCGAAGGATAGATGCTTGTCAAGTACAATACCCAGCTTTTTAAAGGAGGTAAAATTTTTGAGTTGAATGTTAGTGGATGTTTTGATAACCAGGGGGACTGTGAGGCTGTGTCAAACCAGGTATTGTGGAAAAACATGGATTAAGTCTTCTTTGTGTTCAGAACTAGTAGGTTATTTTTAAACCATGTTTCTTGAGTCTGAAAGTCATTTGTTAGGTCAGAGTTAATACTTGAAATGTCACAGGAGGATCTATATAAGATGACGTCATCCACATATAGCTGAACCAAAGCACCTCCACAATTCAAATGAAGGTCATTAATGAATATTGAGAATAGGAGAGGCCCTAGGATTGATCCCTGGGGAACCCCATCAGTGATAGAAGATAAGACTGAGATGGTACCAGCCCATTTGACATATTGAAACCTATTCTCTAAGTAGTTAGAGACCCAAGAGAGAGTTTTATTCAAGACCAAGGTGGCAAATCACCTCGGTGGTGCTGAGAGTTGAGGTGCTGGATGCCACACCTCACACCGCACTGGCAACCCAGGTTCAGGAATGTGCCTGGGCTGCTGGAGATCAGCAGGGGGGAGAGAAAGAGGATTGAGCATCCGTAGACTGCTCTCCTCTCTCTGGGGAGAGATCCAGGGACTGCCTGATGCAGCAGCAACCTCTGGTTGCAATCAGAGGTGGCTACGCACAGTCGGGCACAAAGCAGAGGGATAGAGCTACAGCAGACGTCAGGGACTAAGGAGAGAAAACAAGAAAATCCCCTATCTCCGGGGAGGTGATGGGACCTCCAGTGGCCATGCCCAATGCCTACCACAACACTCGATTACCCCCCTGGGGACTCAGACCTCCCCAAGGAGGCAGGAGAGTTGGAGTCCTGAACCCAATGTAGTCATTGGGTGAAGTGGTTCAGACGGGCGGTAAGGAGTTACAATGCTGAGCAAGGATTCTCAAGAGATGCCCCGTTAGGTAGGAGTACAAGTAAAATTTACAAAAAAAAAGAACAAGGTGGCAAAGCTTACAGATGAGAAGTGAGTGGTTGACTAGGTTGAATGCCTTCGTTAGGTCAAAGACTGTACCAGTGGATTTGCCCTGGTCCATAGCCTGGAATTTATCAGTGGTGACCCTCAGGAAATCAGTTTCTGTCCCATGCATTTTCCAAAAGCCATGCTGGTTACTAGTGAGGGCATCGGTCTCTTCAAGATAGGATGATAGTTGATTATAAAGTATTCTTTCTTGGATTTTAGCAATTGGACACAAGATAGATACGGGTCTATAGTTTTAAATAAAGTTGGTTGGACCACTTTTATGTACTGGAACAACAACTGCAGTTTTTCATTTGTCTGGGATGGTTTGCGTGAGGAAGGATCTATTGATTAGGCAGGAGATCAGGTAGGCAAGTGCAGATGCACCTGTTTTAAGAAATTTGGGTAGTAGGGAGTCAAGCCATGGTGAGATGTCAGGGTTAAGTCCCCTTAGCAATTTAAAGACCTCTTTTTCAGAGGTAGTTTTGAAGTGGAAGAGTGGGTGTGGAAATTCAGGGTGGTTAGCTGGTGGCACAGGACAATTAACAGGAAGGTCAGTTTTGTAGGCATCAAGGTCTGTGAAGAAGTTGTTCAGCCCTGCCGCTGTCTTCATTTGTAAGGACAGTGTGGAACCTTTTACTGTCATTGATTGGGGGAAGATCCTTTCATTACCCTTTAGGAGTGCGTTGATTTCCTTCCAGAAACATTTGGGGTCGGAGAGATGTTGTTCCTGTAGTAATAGGAGATGCTCCATTTTGGCTTTTCCTATCTTAGATTTACAAATTTCATATAGCTTGGTGGTAGGTGTTCCAGTCAGAGTGGAGTCTTGAGATTTTGAAGGCATGCCATGCTTTGTCACGAGAGCGCATGAGGTGTCTCAGTTCCTGTGTGATCCAGGGAGAGTGGGTGCCTTTTGATCTTCTTAATTTGTGGGGAGTATGGTGATCAAGGATGGAGGTGAAGGTATTGACCAGATATTATAATGCTAGGTTATGTCAGGAAGGGAGGTTACTGGTGACCAGTCAGCTGTGGTGAGACTGGAGCAGAAGGCTTCAGCAACAAAGTTGGTTAGGTCTCTAGTTTTATGGATTTTGTATGTGTGTGGAGGGGTATGTAAAATTATTCTTCCAGATGCAAAACGTCGGAGAATGGTCACTAAGTGCATCAGGGAGGATTCCAGTGGTTCAACTAGAATTTGGATTATTAGTATCCAGTCTAGGAGAGTGTGCTTACCTGACTTCATATTCAGTTTTGTGGGATCATCGAGGAGTTGCTCCAGTTTAGTGTACAGTAGGACAGCTTGGTACTGTGTTTTAAGAGGCCCAAACCAATTCAGGTTAAAGTCACCACATATTATAGAGTCTTTTTTAGGGAGGGTGTCCAGACTATCAAGGAATTCGGCATAGGAGTACTCTTGATTCAGGGGTAGATAGATGCACCCTACTGTTACATTCTTGACTTGGCCAATGGTGACTGTGATAAAGACATACTCTGCAGCCAAGCTGATCTTTAAGTCAGTTAATTCATTGACTACCAATCCATCTCTAGCATAAATTAACCCCTCTCACTTTCTGGGGACCTGGTCCCATCTGTAGTAGGTATAGCCAGGAAGGGAGACCTTGTGAGATAGTATGGATGGTTTTAACCACGATTCCATAATGCAGAGAATGTCTGGTTTGTAATACAGTATCCAGGATTCCAATTCTGCCATTTTCCCCCCTGATGCTCTGTATATTCATATGTGCTATTTTGAGACCTTTGGAGTTAAGTCAATTAGAGCAGGAGGTTAGGGGGTCAGGAGTGGCCCTCATTGTGTGGTTCAGTTATTGCCTCTTACTGGGTCCTGGGCTTAGTTTGACTTCATCTGACAGTAGTAGGAGGCACGAGCAGGATTGGGGAGAGGGTGGGTGGAGGAAGGGTAGTTTGTATATTCATTTGGAATGCTGCAAGAGGAGGATGGTTTTATTATGCTGGGTCAGGGTTAATAATGTAAGGTGAGGGATAGTCCCATGTGGGCAAGGGAGCAATAAGTCAAGGGTGTTGGGTGGAGATAACCTTAAAGTGGAGGGTTTCACAGATTCAGGGTTTGAGATCATATCTGCTGGTTGCAGGTTTGCCAGGAAGGACAAGTAAGTGAGTAGTCTTTGGTGAGAGGGAACATTGTGATACAGAAAGTAGAAGAAATCAGACCAGGGAGGAAGAGGGAGGATGTGTGGTGTAGGATAACACCACTGGGCAGTTAACAACCAGAGGGATCTGGTGAGCTGTGTGCACCAGTATAGTATTGGGATCAAGGTCTCTGCATCCTAATTGATGGCATGAGGACCTGAGACTTGTCAATAGGACCCTTCATAATGGAGGAAGTTATTGAGGAGAGAAAAAAGTAAGTTAAGTTGAAGAGAACGATCAACAAAAGTCGCAATGAGCATATCCCCTTTAAGAGGATAAAATAGTTAAATTAAGTTGAAGAGAATGATCAACAAAAAGTTGCAGTGAGCTTTAAGAGGGGAAAATAGTGAAATTAAGCTGAAGAGAACGATCCAAAAATTAGTTGCAGTGAGCAAGTCCCCCTTAAGAGAGGTTTGCTCACTTTCTTTAAGTGTTTCAGGAGTAGCTATAGCCAATGAGTAACATGGGGGTAATAGGGGAGGAGTTTGAAAGTATTTAATACTGGTTGGGGTGAGGGATGGGTGGGTTGGAGCGAAATTTCGGCAGGAGAACAACAGCCAGCCCGAAGTTACAGAGCATGGCTGGTAAATCAAAGCAGTGAAAGCAGATGGCCTGGGCCAGAGAGCCAATTGAAATCAGTCAGAAGCTGCTATGGTCCAATGGAATTGTGGCTTCTGAAACCCATCTCACTGTACCTTGCTTCAGGAGCCAGAGGAGCTGCATTTCAGGGATGCTGCCAGCCAGCCAGTTTAGATCCATGCTGCAAGCACTGCTGTCGGTGAGGCGCCCTGTTCAGGGGATGCTTCTTGCTTCGGGAGCTGGAGGAGCTGCATTTCAGGGTTGCTGGCAGCCAGCCGGTTTGGACCCATGCTGCGAGTGCTGCTGTCGGTGAGGCACCCTGTTCAGGGGATGCTTCTTGCTTTGGGAGCTGGAGGAGCTGCATTCCAGGGATGCTGGTAGCCGGCCAGTTTGCAGCCATGCTGCGAGTGCTGCTGTCAGCGAGGTGCCCTGTTGAGGGGATGCTTCTTGCTTCAGGAGCCAGAGGAGCTGCATTTCAGGGATACTGGCAGCCAGCCTATTCAGAGGTGTGCTGCGAGTGCTGCTGTCAGTGAGGTGCCCTGTTCGGGGGATGCTCCTTGCTTTGGGAGCCAGAAGAGCTGCATTTCAGGGATGCTGGCAACCGGCCGGTTAGGAGCCATGCTGCAAGCACTGCTGTTGGTGAGGCTCCCTGTTCAGGGGATGCTTCTTGCTTCGGGAGCTGGAGGAGCTGCATTTCAGGGATGCTGGCAACCGGCCAGTTAGGAGCCGTGCTGCAAGCACTGCTGTCGGTGAGGCGCCCTGTCCAGGGGTTGCTCCTTGCTTCGGGAGCAGAAGGAGCTGCATTTCAGGGATGCTGGCACCTGGCCAGTTCAGAGCTGTGCTGGGAGTGCTGCTGTCAGCTTCACCTCGTGCTTCAACCCACCCCAGAAGTGATGTTATTACATAATAACACACACCCTGTCATGCTTTATTGCTTAAATATTCTTACTAGTTTCATTATATATAAGGGTATAAAGGATGTGTCTACACTTGGGGTCCGTAGAGTTACTGCTATGTAAAAACATTACTGGACCCCCTTAAAATGGTTTGCATCCACACTGAACATGGTACTAGGATTGCTAGGAAATTACAGACATAAGGGGGCACTAGACCCATTGGGAATGTCTACCACATGAGTTGGATATTTAAACCAGCAATTGTTTTGAACAATAAAGCATATCCAGGTTTTTTTTAAGTATCTAGACTAGTAATATCAACAACTGATTGTGGAAGCCTATTCCATGTCTTGTCAGCTCTAATTGTATAAAAAGTATCTCTCTTAACAGTTAAGGATTTTGGTATCAATAGTTTTCTGTTGTGAGATCTTAAACTACTTCTAGCAAGGCTATAATTAAGATCGCAGTTACTCATAAGATCTTGTCTCTGGAGCAGTTTGTGTAAAAATGATAGATCTTCTCTTTGTCTCCTAGCCTCTAATGAGTGCAATCCTGTTTCTTTTTTTTTTTTTTTTAACTTTATTTCTTTATCTTCACCTTTCCTACTCTCGGAGCCCTCTCCTTCCTTCCTCTCATCCTCCATTCCACCTCCAGGGGGATCTGCCCCTCGAGTGCCTCCTTCTCTCCCCCTGCATAGTGGGGTCTGTCCCTCTTCTGGTGGTCCAGATGGTTCCGAGAGGCTATCGTCTAGGGCTTGCCGAGAGGTGTTTTCCCTTTTTCTCCCTGGTTTCCCCTGCCCTCTGGGACGTCAACCGCTAGGACGTACGTCCCGAGTGGTGGCGTGCTGACACATGCCAGACCTCTCATGCACCATCGACGTCCCTCCTCCCTGGCTCCGACGAACAGAGCCGTCTCCAACCCCTTCACTTGTTGGTGCTTCCACCGGCTACGAAGGGGATGTAGAACGCGGATGCGTTCTTGGTTCCCACCCCTGAGGGAGGAGAGCATCTGTTGGGACGCTCAATTCTCCCTCCCCCCTGCCAACCCCCAGCCACCCGAGTTCGTTCCTGAACCTGGGTCACCAGCATAGCGCGAGGTGTGGTGTCCAGCGCCTCAACCCTCGGCGCCACCGGGCCGGCGCAATCCTGTTTCTAATAATCTGTTTTGATAAGTACATTCCTTAAGTCTAGGTATGTACTTGGTTATAGTTCTCTGTAGTGAACTGTGTACAAAAACCATGCTTAAGCCATGATAGTTTCAGGGTTTTAGCACGGTTCTGAAATGTACATTTTTAACAAGCTTACCTGCTCAAGTGTGGACAGGACAGCAGTAGATTGCTTGTCCTGGTGGTGTCTGTCAGTCCTTGCATTGTGAGATGGATGGCGAGATGCGAGGTGTACACAAATTGCAACCGTGTTTGCAGTACACGGTTGCAAAGTTGTAGTGCAGACGCAAATAGGGCACAACCAGAACACAGATCTACCAGCGGGACTAAGTGTTGATGCCCTGTAATGGTAAGTCTGGTAACAGTTTCAAAAATGTTTTCAACACAGCATGTCAAGTGTGGACAAGGCCAAAATCCCAGTCACCAGGAAGTCATAACTAAATGTAATCAATCAACACAGAAATAACTGACCAGTAGTGTTCCACAGGAGTCTGTTCTGGGACCTACACTGTTCATCCTGTCATGAGTTATTGCTTACTTAGTAGGCAGAGTACCAAGTTTGCTGAAGAAACTAACATGGGCAGATTAGTTACATCACACTGGGAGATAATAGAAATGCAAATGGAGCTGGGCTGCTTTGGGAACTGGGCAGCAAAATGACAGATGAGCTTCTATGTTGTGGAATGCAAGGGGTTATACATCTAGGGAAAAAAGTACATAAATGCAAAATATTATCAGACTGGCATGCAAATTACTGAATGCAAGTAAGAAAAATGCATGGGAGTTCTGTTTGGCAGGGACTTTACATGGGAACAGCAGTGTGAGGCAGCAGCTAGCAAGGCAAACAAAATTATGGCATGCATAAAGAAAAACTTTGTAAATAGGTCTAGAGATATTATAATGCCTTATAAGGATCCTTGGTCAGACCCAGTATAATGTACAGTGTGCATTTCTGGTCCCCATATCAGAGAAGGATATTGATATAGTGCAGAAGGTACAGAGGAGGCTAAATACAATAGCTGATGGCTTGAAGAGCATGGTCAATAAGGACTGACAGGCAGAACTGGCATTGTTCTCCATGGTAAAGATGCACAACGATAAGAGGAGAAGAGGACACTCAGTGTCATTGAAGGGAGGAAGATTTAAGGGAAAAACAAATAAATACCTCACATGGGACTTGGTGAAGACTTGTAGTTTGCTGACAGAGTATGCAGTATCTGTGGATATTATAATATCCTTCACACTCAGTGTGGACAAAGTACTTTGTAGAAAATGGGGTGACAGGATTTCCACTGGGCAGGTGAGAAGGAGGAACTCTTTGGACTGCTGGTCTTCTTTTCCCCCCTAAATATGCTTACTGTCTTGTGTTCCCTATTTCTTATTTTCAAAACAAACCTTTCCAAAAAGTCTGAAGTGAATGTTAGTGTGAAACTAAAATAAAGGGGGCTATCACTGGCAAAGGTAAAGAATATTGGGATTCAGAACTCCACATTACCATACCTGATTCTGATTGGGAAGACACATGGAAGACTGCTTGCACCAGCTTTAAGGAAATGCAAAGGGAGAAGGAAGATGGATGACTACACACGCTAGCATCTGTGGAGTAGATGCAAGTTGCAGGGCTGCATAGCTCATTTTAATTTTATGTAAGGTATGCTACCTGTTGCCTGAGTGGTGTTTGCAGCCTTTTCAGTTCATCTTACTGTCATCCACTTCTGCTGGATTAGTCTTTTTTTCTCTTGTCCCTCACTCCTCTCTGCAATAGGAACAATTACCGACGGACTCAGGCCCAAGCGGTGCAGAAGAGGAGAGAAGCCGGTCGGATGGCTGGGTCAGGAGATATGATCTACGATTTATTGTTTGGATTTTAAATTCTGGCTAAACCTTGAATTTCAAGCCTAAAAGAATAAAAACACTATAGCAAAAGGATCGTAACCCTGGATTAAAGCTGAGGAAATTGTGGGTGCTGAGTGGCGTTAAAGAAAGGAGAAAATCATCACCATTTTATTTTCCTTGGCGTATATGACTACTATATGGACAAATATTAACTATATGGACATAAGGACATACATTTTAACTAGGAATTAGTGCTTCTATTTTTATTTTCTTTTTTAGCAATTTTATAATGATAGAATATTATTATTATACTTTAGGTTAAAATTCGCACCTTTCAATAATTAGCTTTGTCATGTGATCCATACTTATCAAGCTAATCAGGGGCATTTAATTGGTGGGTACTAGCTAGGTATAATCATTTGGGACACCACAGGGGAATGACAAGCTGCTTTTTGTTCTATGATTTGCAGGTCAGAGGAATACCATAGCACCATAGCACCATCTGAGTCAGATCTAAAACACTGATATTAAACTAGCTAGCAAGCAAGCAAGCAATCATGAATGCTGCTTGTTATTTAGCTTGCAGTAACTCCATAGAAATCATTTTGCTGTGGTCTGCTGTGTTCATAGTTTTACCCGCTGCTCTCGCTACTCCTCGTGAGCCTCAATGTGAGAGAAATTGACTACATTGATAGCCTAGCCTAGCTGATACCTACGAAATAAGCAACAGAACGAAGACGTCTGGTGGTCACTAATTTCACAAGAAGCTGTGAACTGCCTGCTTGCACTTTTTTCTCCAGTCCCTGATCCCTGAAAAGTGGTTTTCAAAATGGATTCAAGAGGTGCTCAAGAAGGATCTTTAAAGACTTTTGGAGCTTTTCGGCAAGCGACATTTGAATCTATTGCTTAAGAACTGGAGTGGATTATTTGTTTACAAACAATAATAAGTGACTCTTGATATGACTTTCTGAGGGCACCAGTACTTGCACCAAGTAAACTTTTAACTCCTGTCCTTATTTTTGCTCTTCAATTAGAGATTATGCTTGTTTACTGCTAAAGTTAAATTAAAGGGCTGTTGGGGTCTCAGGGAAAAGATAAAGAATACTGAATATCGAATACTGATTCAGACTTTTTGGAACTTTGCTTTGTGTTGCACCTTTTCACTGTATTAATATATCAAAGTGAAATATAGAAAGGTTACATAAATTAGTTGTTTGATTAAATCTTTTGCTTCCTGCATATCTTCTTCTAGTTTAAGTTATTGATAAGAGCAGTTGATAGACAGATATAGAACTCAAAGTTACTGAGTAGAGTTATAGCTGTTTCTTATGAATATTGTAAAAACTGCAAATAAAATTATGCAGAAAAGAGGAGGGGGGAGAAATCGGAGAATAAAAGAAAAAAGCCCAACAAAAGACAAAGCTAAAAGGGGATTTGAATAAAATCACACATTTTTTAAATTATCCAGAAGAGCACATTGAGCTAAGAGGGAATAAAAAGGTTATAAGGAAAATGTTTGAGCCTAAAATGACATCACCCCTTGCATTAATACCGAAAGAGGAAGTTCGTGTATGTACCCATCCTTTAATGAATTATATTAGAAAATTGGAGGATGAGATACAAATAGTTCAAATACATAAAATGTAAAAGAAAACAAGTGGTATTGGCCCTGAATTACATGTTTCTGATTTAATTAACATAGAAGAGAGTGTGGAGAGAGATACTGGACAAAATGTTATCAATAAAAGAGATGATGAGGCGAGCACTGACTGGTTGCCTGGTAATTGCTTGCTAAATGACAAAGGGAAGCTAATCTTGAGTGATGATTGTTTAACGAGGGAATCAATATGCTTGTTAAGCTAAACTCAGGGATTGGAAAATCAGGATGCTAATAATGGAACCTTCTTAGAAAAGTATGAATCATTTTTGTCTCCTTATATTAAAGAGTATTATATTAAAGTGCCATTTAGTCATGAATTAGGCAAACATGTGCAACAAAGGGAGTCACAAGATTTGGATGTTCTGGTAGCAGAGCTAATAAATCTTGAAGAAGTGGATGGAAACACAAGTCATCTGGGCAAATTTGAAGCAGAAGGTGGTGATGGGAATGATTCATTACACAAAATTCTGTTGGATTTAAAGAAAGAACAACATTTTAGTATTATTCAGCTCTTGGAATTGGTCACCCTTTTCCATGTATTTATGGATATATATGTTAAAAATAACATAACAATAACTGTGATTGTGGTGGTAATGGTGGTAGGGGTAGAAAACAAGAAACTCTAAATGAGTGAGCTGAGATGGCTGAATACAACAATAATAATGACATTAGTATGCCATCTAATGGAGAAAGCACAAACAATGTAAAAAATAAAGAATTGTTAAAGTCAACAGAAACTATAACAAATGAATTTGCAGCAAAGGAAATTAAAGAAATAGACCTTTTGGTGAATGGTTGAAATAAAAGGAAAAACAGATTAAAGAAGTAAGGTCTAAGTCTGTAACGAAAGGGAATATGCAACTAAAGAGGAAAGTGGTAAGACAGGCTGAAACGAAAAAGGAAAAAAGAAAAACAAGGAAAACTTGGATAAGGTAGGCAAAGGTGAATTATAATTGGAGAATATAGTTAGACCCAAAGAAAAAAATCAGTCCAAAAGGGACGAATTATTAGCAGAACAAAAAAATAAAAGAATAGCTGAAGGAGGTTTATGGCCAACAATATTTGTGCACAGGCTGCCGAAATCAAGAAATGAGTATAATTACACATTGTAACTGGCAGTTTATAATTTGCGTAAAGGCTTGTTGGGGCATAAAGTGAATTGGCAAGATATAACATTAACTTATCGATATAAAACCAGTAAAACAAAAGGTTGGATTTGTATAGTCCTCAAAGATGGGGATAAAAGGAGAAAGATTTTGGCAAATAAGGAGAAATTATCAGAGATGGGGATTCTACTGGATATTACCATAACAGAAAGGCAAGAATGACAGATAAGACAAGATAAAAAGAGAGATAAAGGGGGAATGTGTGAGAATGAAAGGAAAGATAAGGCGGAAAATAGCTATAGACAACTGAGGATAACAGCCTATATAGCACCTATTGAGACTGTGCATAATATAGGGAAAGAGGAAGAAGATGTCTTTAATAAAAGAGGTAGAAGACAACTGGGGAAAAGAATTAATAGCTCAGTTGTTCTAGAGATAGATGCTCAACTAAATGGAAACAATATGTTGGAATCGGTTGTTTCAGCAAGCATTGTTAGCAGTGAAAGCATGTTAAGTACACAGGAATTGACAGACTGACCAGAGATGGACAATGTAGCCATTGGCCCTTGTAGATTTACTTAGCTGGAATGTGGCAGGCCTGAAAGAGAAATTATTATGCAAGGAATGGTTAAAAAGGATACCTATCCTATTTCTACAGGAAACTTGGCTAATAAGGGGGCAAACCAACATACTAGAGGGCTATACCTCTTGGGCAGTAGATGCTAGAAGGGATAAGAAATTTGACCACCCTAAAGGAGGCTTAATGATTTTAATAGATACTTTGATGAAGTATAGAGTGCTGGAGGCTAGTGTGTCCTTTAATTACTTTATGTATATTATTATAGGAAATGATGTATGTAGATGGGCTCTCTTTAACATCTATATTCCTCCAAAATTAAAGTTACAGGACTATGACTCAGTCTTAAATCTGATAGGTATTAGGGTGGAGTCAGTTAAAAGTAGATTCATAAGCCTAAAAATAATTATGGCTGGGGACTTTAATGCCCATATAGGGAACATATTAGAAGAGCAACCCGGGGTCTGGTGTCTAGATGATGCCTTGAATATACCAATAAGAGCTTCCAAGCAAACAAGTGTGTCAAAAATGGTAAGAAAGTTATACAATTCTGTGAAAAATATAACCTTAGAGTACTAAATGGAAGAGCAATGGGAGACAGAAATGGAGAATTCACATTTTCGACAAAAAATGGTGGGAGTGTTTTGGATTTATGCCTGATTGAAGTTTTTGATTATAACCTGGTAGAACAATTTAAAGTAATGAGGCTCTGGGATAGTGCTCATTTCCCTATTATATGCAAAATTTATGTTGACTTAGAAGTAAAAATAAAAGATGTGAGAAAGGAATGTGATGCAGACAAGTTTATGTGTATTACGTATGGCAAAAGGATTAAGTGGAATGGTTTTACAAAACAAGTACTGGATAATCTAGTTAGTGGTGGACACGTAAAAAATATAATAAACAAATTTACACCTAATTTCAAAGTGAAAGGGGATGAAAGGATTGAGATGTATGATGAGTTGACATCTATTAGTGTTGGTACCTTAAATAATCAAAAAAGTATAGTAAAACCAATTAATGTGGTTGCAGAACATCAATGGTGTGATAAAGATTGTTTCATATTAAGGAATTCAATTAAGAGAGTAGGTAAACTAAGATTGAAACAACCAACAATAGATATTCTGAGGGCTTTTCAGCTGCTGAAAGCAGAATATAGATCTGCAGTAAAAGAAAAAAAAGGCAAACTATAGGAGATGCCTTTGGGGAGAACTTCAAGCTAGTATTGTGAACAAAGACATGAAGTCATTTTGGACTTTAGTTGCTTATGGATGCAATGAAGAAAATGTGCAATATAGTATTGTAGGCATGATTTCAGAAGATAGCTGGATCAAACATTACAAGAACATTTATAACTGTACTAGGGTAGATTGTAATAAAAACAAGGAAGCCAATGAAAGTATAAGGAACTTTTGTTATAATTGTTTGCTTATTTTTTGTATGGAGGAAGTAAAAAATGCAATCAGTGCACAAAAAAGAAATAAGGCTGCAGGAGATGATGATATTCCTGCAGAGCTGTTACACAATGATTTGGAACTGTGGGCTGTTATTTTTCAACAATTGTTTAATGATATAAATGTTACTCTTTGTTTGCCTCAAGCTTGGAATAAGGAAATAATTGTACCGCTTTTAAAAAAAGGGGATAAACAGGATCTGAAGTGCTATCGCCCTATAACATTGCTTCTTGTTTCACAGAAAATCTATTCTAGATTGATTTTAGATAGGTTGTTGACTTGGGTTGATGAAATTGAGTGTATTTCAAGATTTCAATGTGGCTTTAGAAAGGAATGCAGGACTATGGATCTGATTTGTACACTTTATTTATTTGATACTTATGTAAAGAACAAGAAAGGAGCCTTATATGTTGTCTTCATTGATATTAAATCAGCATTTGACCAAGTAAATAGAAATAAGCTATGGGATTTATTGGACAGCCTAGGAATCGATCAACATTTGTTAGCTATTTAAAAAAAGTTACATATAGATACTACAGCAAGCATTAGATATGGCTGCGATGGCGCACTGTCTAAAGAAATTAAAGTTGCCCGTGGAGTGAAACAGGGATGTCTATTGGCACCGATACTTTTCAATCTCTATATAGAAACACTTGTGAGAAATATTGACTTGATTGATACATTCACACCTAAAATAAATTATGTATTTATTCAAATACTTCTATACGCAGATGATGCAATAGTGATTTCCCAATCGGCAGCTGGCTTACATAAAGCAATGTTAAATATTATGGACTCGCTGAGCACTTTAGACTTGGAATTGAATGTAAATAAATCAAAAATTATGGTATGTGGACAAATAAATAAGAAAGACAGTAAAAAATGGGAAATTGGGCATTGTAAAATTGAGGAAGTCTCAGAATATAGATATTTGCGGGGTAATTATTGATAAAAAAAGTATCCTGGTTACATGTAGCATATGGCTGAGGTTAAGTCTAATGCAGTTAAAATGTCTAGTGCAATTAACAGCTTTGCTTACAAATTTGCAAACAACTCATTTGTGGCCCTAAAGAAAACATTTGATATTAAATGTGTCAGTCAGTTGCTTTATAGAAGCGAAATATGGGGGCTTTATATGGAGAAGCACAATATAGAAGTAATTCAGAATTCATTCATGAGATCGACACTGAATTTACCCAAAGACTGTCCAGTTGGCTTTATCAGATTAGAAACTGGGTCATTACCCATAAAAACAAATATTTTGATTTGTGCTGTAAAATGGCTTGGTAAAATACTGAAAATGAAAGATGGTAGATTACCAAGGATGTGTTGGAATGATTTTATAAACAAACGAGCTAACGGGTTAAATAATGGTTGGTTTGAAAAATTGAATAAAGAGTTATCAAGGGCCAGCTTAGTGGATATCTGGAATGGGAAAGTAGTTAATAGTCCTGATTTATTTGTGAAGGAATTAAGTGTAAGGCTAAGAGATATTGCAATGCAAGAAGATTTGGGAAAGATACATGAGATTGATTCAGTGGGGCTATATTCCAGCATGAAAATTAATTGGGGTATGGAGAAGTATTTGGTAAAATGCGAAAATTATAAACACAGAAATTTATGTTGGATAAGGCTGGCTACCTTGTGTAACTCATTCTTCAATTTACACAACAAACTCTATGGATTGAATATAATAAAATGTAATTGTGCTGATAAAAATGATATTGAGATTGTGCACATATTAACTGAGTGTGAAATATGGCAAAAAAGAAGAAGGAAATGGCTAAATCCACTATTTGGGAAGCAGTGCATTGACGCTATGGTAATGCTAAAAATGTCTGAGATTAAGTATATGTATGGACTAGCAAGATTTTTTTATACTAAAATGTGATTGAATAGCAATAAGTTATATACTACAAGTTTGTAATTTGTTAATCAAATAAGGTATATGGTCTTGTTATTTATATGTCATTTTTATGATATGTCTATTTATGGATGTAACAAACCTGTGTTTTATACAACCTTTTAAACAATAAATGAATCTGAATCTAAATCTTTCCTCATGGACAATAAATGATGTACACCACATTGGTCGTGTTAAAATTCACAGTATTTCATCTACTGTCAACTGGTGCACATAACATAAATATTTAAAAAGTTGGTGTTGCTGACATGGGAACAATAGTTACAACTGCTGCATCTAAGGCTGATGGTGTTGCTTGAGATGCTAATGACTCTGTTTTGAGAATGAGCGCAGGGATGGTGGGGAGAAGTGTCTTCAGTGAACCAGCACTAGCGGACATTCAGCTCCATTTTAGGGGGTGGAAAACCATGCATGAGCACCTCTTAGCAACTCTAGGGGGCCCAGCATGAAGTAGCATGGCAAAAGGAGGGGGTCAAGCAGGCAATTTCCATGCATGCCTGTTGTGTGTGATGTAGACATACATTGTGTTACTCTCAGAAGAGAGGAGTGGCAGGTAAAGAAACAATCATCAGTAGGGTGAAACACATCCTTTGCACACCTCACACCATTGATCAGGCTTGCCTCTGTTCTAGATTTGGTCTCTTAGGAGGCAGTATATTGCAGTGGGTTAAAGCTCTGAGCTGCAGATCTAGAGACCTGAGTTTGAATCCCACAGCCACCTAGGTGTATACTGTGTGATCCTGAGCAAGTCACTTAACTTCCTCGTGCTCGCAGGCGCATCTGGAAACAAGCTTCAGCTTAGTGTGCTACTCCTGGTTAAACAATGTTCCCTTTCTTGAATGCTTTGGTCCACCCTGAAGGCCCTGTCATGGAAGTAGTCCATGGGGGTTCTTAGGAACTTGGTACATGTCATAGAAGGCACATGTATGTGCTGTTTGGGATGCACTGAAGGAGTGTAGGGCTGAGTTTGAGCATAAAGAAATAAAAACTAATACCAACATAGGTCGGCCCATCAGCCCATGGGTAGTGCTACTGCTTACAATACAGGTGACTGGGTTCAGCAGTGATCTTGGGTCATTGGGGGCCAGTGGGGGAAGGAGGACTGAGTATCCCAGAAGATGTGCTCTTCAAGTGTGGGAGGGTTCCATTCTGTACTATAATTCTACCACCAAGGGGACTACTGGTGTTAGTGTGGTTGGAGAGCTGAAGGAGGGAAAGGACACTGTGGTCTTTGTTGCATTACACACCCTGCTTGTGTGTGCAATTTATGACCTGGCATGTGATATCCTGAGGACA
Source organism: Neoceratodus forsteri (assembly GCA_016271365.2). NCBI lineage: Eukaryota > Metazoa > Chordata > Ceratodontiformes > Ceratodontidae > Neoceratodus > Neoceratodus forsteri. The sequence continues at coordinate 558,499,126 of CM057452.1, read as the reverse complement.
GGGAGAAACATTTTAAATAGTCCCAGCCACCATGACCTGGACCATGGTATATCCAGGCCTCACATTCCTGCCTTGTCCAAAGACAAAACAGTTTATTGTTAGACTCATTGACCCATCAACAAATGCAATTTGAAATACCTTCAGGTTACAATAGATACATACATCATTTACATCACATATTAAAACATACATAATACATCAATATAGACAGTATCGTGTAAGATTCCTTACTTCATATATTTGCATCCTTACTTCCTAACTAGTACAAGTAATCTATTGCACACTAACCAGGATGTTACACTTGATACTTAATACATACAACAATTAATAACACAACACTCAAGCTCTATATAATTGTACCATTAATTCTTTGTTTCTTTTTACTAATTGCCTTGGAATAATTCGCCAATCTTTGTATAGACCAGGTATCCTCAGATCTGGGCTGGCAGTATAGCCTAGAGCTTAGAGAAACAAGGTGTGAACAAGCTTGATACATCCAGCAGACCAGACCTGAGTTTGATTCTCACAACCTCCACTCGCATACTGTGTGACTCTGAGCAAGTCACTTAACCGACCAGTGCTCCCAGGTCCCCCCTGAAAACAGGCACTTGTGCCTAGTGGGCTTTACCTGGTTACTGAAGACTAAAATAAAAAATAAAAAAAAATAATAGAAGTCAGTGTTTCTAGATCGATCTCATATTTAGTATCCATAAAAGGAACTAACCAGTACTTCCGTTCTTTTAAATACCAAGTACAGTGCCACATAACATGTAGCAAATCCTCACATTCTCCCCTTGTGCAACTACATTTATCATCAACTGATTCTTTATATCTAAATCTCAACAAAGTACCATCAAACTGCTCATATTTGTATTTAACAAATGTTTTCTGAACTTTCGGATCACTGAGGACATCCAAATAACTTTTGTAGCCAAATTTTTCATTCTTCTTAGCAAACCATCTTGAGTACCAGGAAGTTTTTATTCCTTTTAAATCTTGGATTTGCCAAAAAACTTTAATTTTTGAGAACAAGTATTTATTATACTTGTAGCTCAGTTGAATATTCCTCTCTGTGTATTTTAATAATATGTTAAATTTGTATTTGTTTATTATTGAGTATATTTTTGAATACCACAGATTCTTTCTATATCCTAATTTGTGCCAATTCTGTTTTTTCTTTAAACACTGAGAGGACATTTGAAGTTGTGGGAGCCTTGTTAATCTTAACCAAAAGCCTAGTTGTTTACATTCGAAAAGTGCATTTATATTTGTTATTCCCAGTTCAGATCTTATATATGAGGAGGGGGCATGAATATCCCATCCCCATTATTTTTCTCAACATTTTAAATAATGGGACTACTAACTTCTCTCTATACTTCACATCCTATATTTCTACCTCATATAAGAGTTGAGATTCAACTTTTACTTTTATCACATCAATTAAAGGTTTAATACTTGCCCCACCAAATCTGTAGTTGAATCTTGACAATGCCAAAACTGTTTTTTTCATAGTTTGTAAAGTTCTTTGGAACTGTGTATTCCAATTTATATTGTCATTGAATTCTACTCCAAGGTACACATAAGTTTCAACTCTATCTACTTTTCCTTTGGCAATACTCCAGTTCCCACTCCTGTTACATCCTTTAGGTCTAAATATTACCACTTTGGTTTTGCTCAAATTAATTGTTAACTGTAGTTCTCTTGAACCACAATCCAGTTTATTAAACATGTTCTGTAAACCTTTCCGTGTTAAAGAGAATAAAACCAAATCATCGGCGTATGCCATTACAGCCTACTTTTGTTGGTTTATTTTTGGAGAATCGAGCTCAGAAGTTCCAAGTTCATTTAAAAGGCCATCTATATATAGGGAGAAAAGTGTAGGTGCAAGGACACAGCCTTGTCATACACCTTTCTTCACTTCAAAATCATTAGTCATCTGATCTTCTTTTCCCATTCTGACACAAGCCCAGGTATCCTGGTACAAATTGGCCATAATTTTTACCAATGCCTCGTCTACTCCCTTCTTTAACAAGATTTCCCATTAAAGTGTTCTAGAGATAGTGTCAAAAGCTGTAGAGTAGTCCACAAAAGCTACATATATTCTTTGTCCTCTTATCATTACATATTTCTCTATAAATGGTCCAGAATGAACACATTATCAAGAGTCAAATAATTCCTTCGAACACCCACTTGGTATGGAGATAGACTCCCCAGTTTATCTATTTCTTCCATAAGTCTATTCAGTTCCTGCCTTGGCACTGGAAAATGGCTCCCTCTACTTGTACCCCATCTGTGTGGCAAGCCAAGGCTAAATGGAGGAATGGCAGCAGCAGGTAAGGGGGTTCATGACATTGAGTAGGCACTGTATGTTCTGAATGGAGATGGAGGCTGGAAAATGAGGGGGACATAAATAGAAGGTGAAACACACACCTAAACCTAACCATATGATGTTTTCATTTTTAGCCATTCCCACCAGTTGAATAGTATACACCAACTTGCTCAAGTTATAGCACTTCTCTAGTCTCAGCTTGATGGCATTAACAGTGTGACTGCCACCAATTGTGTCAGTTGTCTTTTGAAAATGCCCATCATTCATTTCATGAAGTACTTCCTCTCTATATAAGGGAAGGGATTAAAGCAACAGAACTGAAGAGTAAACAGGAAGCTCATGAGTCACTATGGGTCACCCTGGAGACAGGAAATGGCACCACAATCTGCACGGGGGTTGTTTACAGACCCCATCTCAGGGGGAGGAAATGGACAAGGAAATGATAGAAGGCATCCTTAAAATGGCAGAAAAAGGAGAGATATTGTTGACGGGGACCTGAATATGCCAGATGTTAACTGGAGTGCCTTGGCTGCAGGCACATCCAAGAGCAGGGTCATTCTTGATGCCCTACAGGGGGCATGCCTCAGACAGCTAGTGATGGAACCCACTCGGGAGGGAGCAATCTTAGACCTGGTACTCTCAAATGGGGAAGGAGAAAGGATCTCAGATTTAGAAGTGGGTAGCCATCTGTGAACAAGTGACCACCGAACAGTGTGGGTTCACGATAAACACAGCCATAGAGTCAAGCCTTATAAAAACAAGAGTACTGGACTTTAGGAAGGCTGACTTTGGGAAAATGAGAGAGTGCCTCAGAAAAGCACTAGCAAACAGGCAAGAAGGAGGCGTGGAGGAACAATGGGGAATACTCAAAACAGCCATCACAAAGGCATCAAGCCTTTGTGTGAAGCAAATCAACAAAACAAAATGAAGGAAAAACCCACTATGGTTCTCAAAAGAGGTGGCATGGACGGTTAAGGAGAAAAGGATAGCATTCAGGAAATATAAGGAAACACAGAAGGAGCAGAACAGAGAACTTTATCAGTTAAAGCAGAAGGAGGCAGGGAAGGCAGTCAGACTAGCAAAGGCACAAACTGAGGAAAAGATAGCCAACTCTGTTATGAAGGGGGATAAAACCTTTTATAGGTACATTTGGGAGCAATGAAAGACCAAGGGAGGTATACAGAGACTTAATAAAGAAGAGGGAATGTGGACAGAGGGTGACAGTGAAAAAGCAGGGATACTGAATGAATATTTCTGCTCAGTATTCACAATGGAAGAGGAGGGGGAGGTACCTAAACCAAACAAGAGAGAAACTCTGAATAGGGGTGTTGATACCAGTCCATTCACAGAAGAAATTGTTTTGAAAGAACTCTTGAAACTGAGGGTGGACAAAGCAGTGGGGCCTGATGGGATTCACCCAAGAATTCTAAAAGAACTAAGGGTAGAACTAGTAACACCACTGACTACTCTCTTTAACAAATCATGGGAGGATGGGGTGGTACCTGAGGACAGGAGGAGGATGGATGTGATTCCACTTCACAAAAGTGGGAGCAGGGCAGAGGCAGGAAACTACAGACCAGTTAGTTTGACTTCAGTGGTAGGGAAAATGATGGAATCACTTCTGAAGGAAATAATATTTGATTACCTAGAGGCCAGTGGGGCACAGGACCTAATGTAGCATGGTTTCACAGCAGGAAGGTCATGTCAGATGAACCTAATAGATTTCTTTGACTGGGTGACCAAAGTAGTAGACCAGGGAGGGGCTGTGGATATGGTCTACCTAGATTTTAGCAAGGGATTTGACACAGTCTCACACAAAAGATTGGAGTGGGTCCCAAGGTGGTAGCCTGGATAAAAAACTGGCTGGACAACAGGACGCAAAGGGTAATAGTAAATGGAGTCCACAGTATAGAAAGGAGGGTAACTAGTGGGGTACTGCAGAGTTCAGTACTGGGACCGGCCCTCTTTAATGTCTTTATACAGTAAGTGACATTGGAGAGCACCTGGAAGGAAAGGCATGTCTCTTTGCAGATGACACAAAGATCTGCAACAGGGTTGATACACAAGGTGGGGTGAAAAGAATGAAAAGGGACTTGGTGAGGTTGGAGGAATGGTAAAATATGTGGCAGCTCAGATTCAATGCAAAGAAGTGCAAGGTAATGCATCTGGAAAACAAAAACCCGGGGGAAGAGTACACAGTGGGGGGTGAGTTAATAACAACAACAAAAATCGAAAGAGCCCTAGGAGTAATTATATCAGATGACCTAAAGGTGGGCAAGCAATGTGAGAAGGCAGTAAGGAGGGCTAGGGGGGATACTGGGATGCATAGGGAGAGGCATCAACAGTAGAAAACAGGAAGTTGTTATCCCTCTGTACAGACAGTTGTCCCGGAATCCCCCCTTTTCCCTCACAAAAGACAGAGGCCATTTGTTGTTGTGCTCAGATTAGCAATTAATTAATTTATATTCATAATCCAATATTACATTTCCATTTTTTATTATCATATTTCCAGAAATTTCATTTATTTCCATCCACATAACAATCTCTGATTATCCCTTCCCCAGGTGAAAACCTGGGTGCCTTCTGTTTCTCCTTTTCCGCTAGGTAACGGTGAAAACTGAGACCACTTTCTTCTTCCTCTTCTTGTGTTATTCCTTTTTTCTTCCCCCCTTCCCCACTTTTTTCCCCACTAGCCAGTCTCCAGCTTGCGTTGGATGGCTGGCTTCCCCCCATACTTAGAGTATAACTCTCCCTTACCTCAGGGAGGCTCCTTTCTTCCCCTTTCCTTTTTTTTTTATATACCAGCTTTTTCCTGTTTTTTCCATTCCTCTATGAAACCCATTGTTTCTGTGTTTAACATGTCTATGGCTAGATCTGACAGGTGCACACCATCTGACCTGTAGAAGTCCTCCACCCATTCTTCTACCCCCCACAGTATCACCTGTCCCCCCATCTGCCTTATCAATGTCTCCACCCTTCTATTTATCTTTCTCCTGGCCCTCTCCACCACCCTGTGGCTGTGCTCCTGTGTCCATACCCTTGGTATCATATCTGACCAGGCGAGGCACACCTGAGGCCACCACTGTTGTATTGCCACTAGGTCCCTTTTTATCTGTAAGTATGTGTGTACCCATGGTCTGCACGCCAGGTCGTTGCCCCCAGATGTATAATGATTAGATCTGGACTAGGCTGATGTCCCTTGAGTTCCTTCAATGCGGGAAGGAGCTGTGCCCATCTCATCCCCCATATGCCATGCTATACAACCTATACTGTCTTACATCCTGGTACAGCTGCTTTTCCCCAGCTTTCTTCTCTGCTCTCTTTCCAGCCCAATAAATATAGGAATGGCCACAGATCCAGACTTCCATGATCCTCCCTCTACCTATGGGGTGCAAAGAAAATTAATTAATTTACACATACTCTTAGTATTTAATTTGAAATTATCCCCCCGCCTCTTTCCTTTCTTTTGCCCCCAACTCTCCCTTACCTGTGCTCCCTGTAGGAGCACCACCTTCTGTACCACACTTTTCTCTCTCTCTCTTTTTTTTTTTTACTTCAGCACTCTGATGTATCTCTTATAACTGGCTGACCGCCAGCACCCTTTTTCCAAAATGTCCTTCACGGGTTCCCCCATTGCCGCCCACTGTGAGGCAGCCCCAATCCATACGGAATGGGATGAGTAATTAGTTGGGTCCTCCCCCATAAATTGCATGCCCTTTTTCAGCACTGCTGTGACTAGATAGCCAGTGACCCTTTTCCCGTCACCATGTACAAATAGCTTTCCTGTCCTGGTCACCCGCTCTGCTGCAAAACCCCACAGAGCCTGGACTGGGCATATCACAATCTCTGATTGCCCTTTCAGTGTTACCATGCCACCTTGCCCTTTTTGGTCTGTTTTTGACCTCCTGAGCTTGATCCGTATCTCTTTCACCCCCCCAACTCACATCATCCCATTCCAAACCTCCTTCCTTGTCCTACCACCTAACTCACTCTCATAGCCCCCGCAAACATTATCACATAAATCGTGTGAAATAGCTGGGCCTCAGCCTTTGATCTGCATATTACTGGGAGCACCTCTTTTAGCCTTATTAGCCACTGCTCCCCTATTGGCCTCCTATTATCTCGTGGCCCACGTTTCAACCTGCCTCATCCCTGCATCACTCTCCTGATGAGCAGTGACTTTGTCAGGTCATTCCACCCTTTTAGGCTGCAGATAACACTAATCCCTGCAAGATAAACCCCCATTGTGGCATGGGCGGTGCCTTTCTGCCATTGTTCCACGGTGAACATTCCCAACTGTTCCTCTGTGAGTGGTCCACTTACCTCCATCTGGTGCTCTTCCCTGAATGTTTGAAACACTCGCCAGGCCCCATCATAGGCCCTCAGAGTCTGAGGCACCCATGAACTGTGAAACAGCAGTTCTGCTCCTTCTTGCCATTGTCCCAGATGTTCGTTGGTATGGGCGTTTTTAGTTCCTCCACTGCTGGTGCCAGCCTCCGGAAATGGTCCAACTGCAGACGGGAAAGGCTGTCAGCCAGGGTATTGTGTAACCCTTCTATGTGTTTTGCTCTGAATGACATGTTCAGCTGCAAAGCCCTTAACATCAAATGTCGTAATACCTGCATGACTGTATCTGACCTGGCTCCCCTGTTGTTTAGCACATCCACCATTGCTCTATTGTCACAACAAAATGTCACTTTCTGATCCCGTAAGTCCTCCCCCCAGACCAATGTACATGCCCATATGGGCATGATCTCCAGTAGTGTTATATCTCTCACTTTTCTGTCCCTCACCCAGCTGGCAGGCCATGGTTCTGCAAACCACATGCCCCTTAGGTAACCCCCATGCCTAGCCCCCAGCAGCATCTGTGTAGAGGTCGAGGTCTGTGTTGTACAGCCACTCCTCTTGCCAGAAAAAAAGCACCCATTATACTCTTAAGGAATTCTTTCCATATTTTAAAATCCTCCCTGACACCTTGTGTCAAGTCCACCCAGTGATGTGGTCTCAGTGACCCCTGCAGCCCTAGCTAACCTCCTTGTGAATGCCCTTCCTGGTCCGATGGCCCTGCAGGCAAGTTCAGATGCCTCAGTACCTGATGCACTAGTTTTAGTTGTACCTTCTCTCCTGCTGGTATGTACTTGAATCAGTTCTTTCACTTTACTTGCTCTTTTGTCCGGTAGTTCAAATATTTCATTCGGGTATTCATCTCAACTCCCAGGAACCCATCACCCTGTTGGGCCCTTTTGTTTTTTCTGGTGCCAGTGGAACCCCTAGCTCCTGGCACAACTCCTGAAACTTACCCAACGTACTCTGTGTCTCTCTTTTTCCCCTCTCAGTGAAAAGAAAATCATCCAAATAATGGATGACCATCCTATAACCCATTTTTTCTTGGAATATCCACTGCAAACAGGTGCTGAATGCCTCGAACATCGCACATGATATGGAACATCCCATTGGCATTGCTTTGTCAAAATAATACTGACCCTCAATTTTAAAACCCAATAGATCCCAGTCTTCTCTCCTAACTGGCAGCAGTCTGAAAGCGGACTCAGTGTCCATTTTTGCCATCCATGCATCCTCTGTGGCACGGATTATCCAGACTGCATCCTCTAATGTCGCATATGTCACCCTACGGTGCTCCTCACTGATGAAATCATTCACAGAGTCCTCTTCCAGATAGGACAGGTGATGGATCACCCTGTATTCCCCTTCTTGTTCCTTGGGTACCAAACTTAATGGCGAAATTCGCATGTCCCGCAATGGGGGAGGGTGTTAAATGGGCCCTCTACCCTCCCTGCTGCCTTTTCTTTATCTATCTTCTGTCTTAACATCCCTTCCTTTCCTTTCACTGACCCCAGGTTGCTCGCCTCTCTTGCTTGTCTGAGCCCCCCACACTGCAGTGAAAACCCTGTGTTAAAACCTCCTATAATCATATCCCACACGTTTGTGTTTGGATATCTGTCCAAACAGGCTGTCCATGCCTCCTAGTTGATGGGGGTTCTCGCCATCCCAAACTGGTCCCTGTCATGCCCCCCATTACTCCTTCCTAGCCCCTCCCCCTCATTTTGTGCAATGTTTCTTCTCTCAGTGATTCTGACCCCCCTCTACTCTTGTTCCCCTACCCCTCCCTCCTCTGTTCCATGTCTGCCCTCTAAACCCCTGGCCTTCTCAAAAAAACTGCTGACCTGACCCTTGACCCTGTGCCCCTGTGCCCCTTGGGCCCATGTCATTCTACATCTACTTGCCGGGTGCCCTTCCCCACATTTTGAACAAGCATGCCAGAAACCGCATTGAGGCCACAAGCAAAAAGCCCTGTTGTAGCCCAGCAGCATCTCTGGGGCGTAGCCCCCTTTTTCCCCATTCACCTTCGGGTGTGGACTGATCTGTTACATAATCAGTCCATAAATCTAGCTGCTTGGTGTCCCATCTCACATCCCTGAATGTTGCCATTCTCTGCTGAAAAAACTCATCCTAGTATAACCACCCCACCCCACCTTTTCTTTTGCCCTCCGTATTATCAAGGAATAAGTGATGAGCGGGATGCCTAGCTCCGGCCTTTTTTCCAGTACGATGGCTGAGAAAGTGGCAAAACCTACGAACCACCCATCTCAAGTCTTCCCTTTTATGAACTTGTCGTCCTCCTCCTTCTTCCCTAACAGCACTATTGCTGCTGCCATTTCACTCTTACCTATGCCTTCAGTTTCCTCATACTTGGCTGTTGCCTCCCGGCTCACCAAAGCGAATATATCCACATACTCCCCTTTCCATATTTTTTCCTTTGTGGCCAGTGGCACATGCTCGCCTATCCTCATCCCAGGTGCACCTATCTCCCTTGTACCTTTTCCTTCTCTCTCTGTACACCCTTCATTTTTGCCCGGCACCTCCTTCTCCACCCTAATCTCTGCCAGGGCCGATTCCACCTGCCCTAGACCTCCTGTTCCCAGTGCCAACACAATTTGACCTATGTATTCTTTTATACTGTCCCCCACTGCACTGAATGCGCTGGATGCATTTCCTGTAACCTTGTCTGGGCCTTGCTGCCTGGAGTCTTCCAAGTGTCCCCTTGTTTCTCCCAGTGGTTGAGGAGGAGGGTGAACTACTAGGGGTTGTGGAGGGAACACCACATTCTGGGGATCTGGTCCGGGTTCAGCCAGGGAGATCCCACCTTGATTGGGGGGAGGTACTGGTGTCACCGAGTCTATAGGCTGCAGAGGTACTGGATCAGCCACCTTGGCGGGTCCCACTACCAGCGGTGGCACCCTAGCGGGACTGCATGGCCCTTCAGCTGGTCATTTCCCTCTGCCACCTTTTTCTGGGCCCGCTTTTCTCTTCTCCCCTGGTCTCCTTGGTTCCTCCCCCTCCACTAGTTCCCACATTCTGTTGGCTTTTTCTGCAAATTCAATTATAGCCCTGCAAGCATCTTCCTTTGATGGCCTACTCTTCCTTGGCGCCATGTCCTTCTTTTCCTTTGCTCTGTGAAGACAACTACGGGAAGAGAAAACAGGATTAATTGTATATATATCATATTTGTAATGCCTTCCTTCTGTCCCTCATGCCATGCACCCACATGACCAGTCGGGCCCCTCAGTAAAGGTCTCCATCCTGTTCGATACATCGCCAGGTCCCTTGGCTGCTCCTTGCCATGTCCATCGCAAGTGACCCCATGCTATGTGGGCCACTCACCCCCCCTTTGGCCTCTTCACTGGCCCCAAGGTAATTTATATCATAGTGGAGTGCTTTAACCACTAGGCCACCCAGTCTGCACAGGCCACCCAGTCTGCACAGTCATGCCCCCCTATTTGCTGTTAATTATGGCAAAAAACACCCCTTGAGGGGCTAGCCCCCCTTCCATGACATGCCCAGGTGGGAGGGAGCCACTAGGTTCTTTATTGTGAGCGCGGGGGTGTCCTGAACCTCTACCACGCCCGCTGGCGCCGCCCCCAGCATGCTTGCACTCCCATTTCTGCAAGCCAGTCTCCCTTGTGGCTCATGCTCACCCTCCTCACCCATTTGTCCTCTTCTGCCCCCCACTGGTCTTCTAATCAGATCCCCCACCTTGCCTGTTGTGCGGCTCTGCCCCATGTGACGTTCAGCACTTGGTGGCGCCGTGCCTCCGCTCCCCTTTTGCTGCAGGGCCCCCTCCTGCTGGCACCTGTCTCACCAACCAATTTCCCCCCCCTTTGCATCCACCCAAATGCTTTGATTTATCCCCTGTACCCCTTCGAGGCACTAACACCCTGCTGCTGCTCTGCTGGCCTTTCCTGGAGCTTCCTCCCAGGAAAAGATTAATCTTTCTGGCCTGTGCTAGGCTAACCATCAGACTCCATGCTGTCAACCTCCAACAAAAAGGGGGGGGGTTTCCCTCGTGGCCACCACATGGCGTGTGACGTTATGCCACATGGTCACCGAAAAGGCCTCTCGTCCCCCTCCTTCAGGGCCTCTTCCAGCCTTCTCCCTCTGACAGCAACCAAAAGCACAGCAGGCAGCCAACAAACAGGGGTTAAGGCTTTCCTGCAACCACCACTTGGCATGTGACGTCATGCCGCGTGGTCCCCGGTCGCAGCTCTCTCCCTTCTGCCCCAGGGCCTCTTCCAGCCCTGCTGCTTTTGCCTTCCAAATGAAAAAGGCCACCAATGGCCCAACAGCACAGGAACAAAGGAAAAACTTCCTCGCAAACCCCACGTGCCGTGTGACGTCACGCCGCATGGTCCCAGATTGCGATCTCTCCCATTTTGCCTCAGGGCCTCTTCCTTACCCCCAGGCCTACTCCTTTGGCCATTGCACCATGAAATTGGCCACAGAAACACCGCAAAACAGCACAGAACAAGCAGAAACTTCTCCCCAGTCCCCACGCAGCGTGAGACGTCACGCCGTGTGGTCCCAAATCACGGTCTCACTCCTTTTATCTCAAGGCCCTTTCCATGCCTACCAGTGCTTCACCAACCAACCAACAGACCAAACAAGGCAATTAGAACTCCAAAATTAGGGGAAAACTTTCACCACAGACACCACGCGGTCCCTTTCACTTCTGGCCATTAACGCTATTGCTGCCCTCCTCTGGTGTGGGGGCCCCATGCATCCTAGCATGCCTGCCCTGTCCTTACAATTTGTTTTATCCCATACCCTATCCTTACAATTAAACCACATTGACTGTTAAACAACTAATTACAGACTTATTATGGTACCCACAGTAGAGCTCTAAAATGGCCTTTTAACAGTCATAACCTCCACCAGCTCTTCTTTGTTTCTTTTCTCCCCCTTTCTTTTTTTTTTTGCACAGCTATATCCAAAATTCCCTGTTTCACCCTGTATTACAACCTATCTCTTTGCCTTAATCTATCCAAACTATATTCCTCTACTGTATACTACAAACATTCATTCTCATTATTATATACATATATATATATTTTTTTTTAAAACAACTTCACATCTCCTCCTCCAAATCAGTTGTTTGTTTCCTTATCTCTCTCTCCTGGTGAACAAACCTCAAAAGAATATGCCAATCCGACGTGCTGTAGTTGATGCAAATCAAAATCTCCAGCAAAAAGTGGCTGAGGCCCTCTTGTGCTGTCCCTTATGTACCACCCTTCGCACCTCCCTTTCCTGTCACCTGTCCTTTGTTCTGGTCCTTAGTCCCTTCCCTTCCTTTCCCCCTTCCTTCCTGAGCACTACCATTCCATGACAGAGGGAAGGGTACAAGGACAACCTGGTCTGCCTCAAAGGCAAACTTCATTAGTGAGACCCCATCTGGAGTACTGTGTGCAATCCTGGAGACCCCATCTCCGCAAAGACATAGACAGAGTGGAGGCTGTTCAGAGGAGGGCAACCAAAATGGCACAGGGTCTGCACCAGAAGACATATGAGGAGAGACTAAAGCAGCTTAATGTGTATACCCTTGAGGAAAGGAGGGAGAGGGGGGACATGATAGAAACTTTTAAGTTTCTCAAGGGAATTAACAAAGTACAAGAGGGTAGTATCTTTCAGAAGAAGAGATGTGCAAGAACAAGGGGGCACAAGTTGAAGATAGAGGAGGGACGGCTCAGAGGTAATGTTAGAAAGCATTTTTTCACAGAGAGGGTTGTGGATGCATGGAACAGCCTTCCTGAGGAGGTTGTGGAGTCAGGAACAGTGGGAGAATTCAAGAATGCATGGGACAGGCATAAGGCAATTCTAGTGGGGGGGGTAGGAGGAAGTAAGCTGTTGATTAACTAGAATCTGCAGCTTATCCATCAGGTAGGGAAATGGGCAGACAAGGTGGGCCAAGTGGTCCTTATTTGCCCTCAAATTCTATGTTTCTATGTTTCTGTATTAACCCTTACAGGACCACAGACTGATATATCAGTCCAGGACTCCAATATGTTCTAATTCTGTCGGAAGTCTAAGGGTTAATATTTCCCTTTAATCTTCCTTCTTTCAAAGAAATTGAGTGCCTCTTTGCCTCTCATTTGTATACAGTTGGAAGATTTGCATCTGGTCTGATAATATTGCCCTTTCAGATGTTTGATTAGTGTGCTCATGACACACCTGAGTCTTCATTGTTCATTTTAAAACAGTCCCAGTTTTGCCTGTTGGTGCTGATTGCCATGCCCCGTATTTTCCAAGCCTTCAATCACCTTGGTATAGTAACTCGTAGCTGCATCTTCTCAGTCCTTTTAAAATCTTTCATCAGATACTGCAGGAGTGACACAAACTGTAAAATACTGCTAAAAATGGGGGTTGACAAGGAATCTATTCAGGTGCATGACATATCCCTGGTCTGCTTACACATGTTCTTTTGATGCATGCCATAATTTTTTTCTTTGTTAGTTGCTGTTCCATACTGTTGGCTCCATCTAAAGATGCTGCTTCTCATTACTCCAGGTCCTTTGACTACTGTGTGTAGTAGTACATTACATGTACTGCATATTCTTCTTATACAGGTGAATCTATTTGCATTTTTGAATGCTGAAGTTCATCTGACATGCTCTGCCCATTTCTGGTACACCTCCAGGTCCCATTGATTTCTGAGATGTAAATATTCTTCCTATTTTGGTATCTTTGGGGAACTCAGTGACCCAGCCACTAGTGCTCACCTCTGGATAATTTATAATATATCAGACAATGTTGACTCCTGCAGAGAACCTTGTGAGACTCCACTGATGATGTTTTTCATTGTAAATAGATTTAATAGGTGATAAACAACATTAAAACAAAAATCTCTGTTTCCTGTCCTGCAGCCAGATTTTAATCCATTGCAATATATAACTTGAATTCTGCTTTTTATGTATATGCATTTAGTTATTGGTGTTATAGTATGTTGTATTTTTCCACGTCACCCTTGAATAATTTCAGTAGTTGCTCTTGAGTTTGTGCCCAGGCAAAAACATTTTAAATGAAATAAATTATGACTTAGGCTGAGGTTCTCGATTGTATGCGCTCATCTCCTGTGAGGAATAACATCAAAGTATTTTCTGAAGCCCAGGAATGCAACACCTACAGGTTTCCTCTTATCAACCTCATTGATGTTTTGGTGACATTATTAAACTAGCATTGGTCAATGCCAATGATGTTAGATTGCATGTTTTTGTAATGCAAATGTGCTGTGAAGAAGTACATGGAGGAGATAGATAAAATGGTAGGAGATGAATGGTCCTTCATGCTGCAGGAGCTGTTGTACTGGGGGTCCAGTTGTTTATTTAGTTATTCTGGCTGGAGGGAGTAGGAGAAAGCATCAGTATCACTGTGGAGTGTGGCTCCAATATGAATGAATGCCACCTCCTCCAAATGGGAATGGGCTTGATCACCACAGAGCATTGCTCCTATATGGATGCCCCCTCTCCCCACCAAATATAGATCATAGAGTGATGCCTCCTTCTCACTCTGGGGAGCTGGATCACCAGAGAGCATAGCTCTTCTAAGGATGCCCATTCCCAAGTGGGGTGTATGGATGGATGCCAAGTGGGTCTTCTAGTGCTGCTTCAGCAGGGAGCCTGGATAGGCAGCCTCATTAGTGGCCACCTGGTTGGGTCCTTTCAACTCCTGCAAGAAGAGTAACATGGTCTGCCTCAGTGGCCAGAAACTTGCTGGGCACAGTCTCCCACCTCTGTCCCTCATCATGGATCCTCTGTCCCTTGATACCAACTCTTCAATGTCCATCTAGGCACAGCATCTCCAACAGCTGACCATATTGAAAAGAATAGGCCCCATTCATTTCAATTAACCATTCATAACAATGTTATTCTTTCATTTGTAGTGTTTTTTTTATTTTATATTATAACTTGTTTTTTTTTCTGTCGAGGTCTTTTGTTGCCCCACCCTCATGAACCCTGATCATCCTGGAGTCCATTGTCTTCTAAAAAGGTCACTAACCTCTCCTTTATGATTGTCTTCATTAGATTTCATATGATGAATGTGAGGTTTACTATTTTATAATTGCCTGGTTCATCCTTTTAGCCACTTTTGTGGATGGCACCATATGAGCCATCCTCCAATCTTGTGGTATGCATCCTGTATCCAGGGACATATTGAACAGGTCCACCAGTGGCCCTGCCAAGACCTCTGCCAGCTCTTTTGGCACCCTGGGGTGAATGCAATCTGAGCCCAGTGCCTTATCCAGTCAGTGCCTTCAGACCCTCCAGCACCCTGCCTTCTGTAATTACCTCATTGGTCCCTCTCCTCCCCTTGCCCACCCTGCCCATCCCCTGTCGTAACTGCCCACCCTTTTCCTTCATGAACACAGAACATAAGTACTCATTTAGTGTTTCTGCCTGCTCCACCACTTTCTCCACCCACCCTTGTCCTTTCTAATCTTCACTATCTGGTCCTTGCAGTGCCTTCTCTCCCTTATGTTCCTGAAGAAGTCCTTTCCCCATCCTTATTGCTCTATGCCAGCCTCAGATCTCTGAAAACCTTGGCCACCCTGACTAGTCTGGTTACCTCCTTGGACTTCTTCAAATACATTTCCCTGTCCTCTCCTCTCCCAGATTTCTAGTCCTTCCCTTCTTGCTCTGTGTCCTGGTGCATGATGCCGTAGTCTCCATCAGCCCTAATTTGATAATTTCCCATTTTTGGCTTGCATCTAAGCATGGATTTATTCCTGCCAGATGTCTTTCCAAAATGTCCCCCATCTTGACAAAGTCAGCATGTCTGAAGTCAGACACCCTGGTTCCTGTACTTAAGGCTTCCTTGCTCATGCTGAGTGTGTACCACCCCGAGTGGTGGTCACTCCCAGCCAGTGGGTCCTCAACCCCCAGCTCCCTTACAGTCTCCTCATTAGACAGTACTAGATCCAGAGTTTTATCCAACCAAGTCAGCTCAATAACCATCTGTGTCAGGAAGTTATCCTGGAATGCTTCCAGGAGCACTTGCTCCCTTGCACTCAAGGTGGCTGGGGTGCTCCAATCCATTCCAGGTAGATTGAAGTCCCCATGATTACGGTGCTTCCCTTCCCACAGACCCTCCAAATCTGCTCCCACTTACTCCCTGTCCAAGTCCTCTGCTTGAGATGGTGGGCTGTACACCACTCCCAACCTCAGTGTCCTACTTTTTGAATCCTGGAATTGTAACCATAATGCCTGTGTTCTACCCCCTCCCCCTCTTCCCTTGCACACCTTATCCTCTGCCTTATGTACCCCCCCCTCCCTCCCCTTGCCCCTATTCTTTCTATAAAATCTATACCCCAGGATCATTAAATCCCAGTCTTGTTGTTGGATGGCCCAAGTCTCCATGATGGCCGCAATGTCCACCATCCCCACTGCCAAGAGAGCCTGTAACTCGGCTGTTTTGTTCCCCAGGCTTCTTGCATTTAGCAAGACAACCCTCCAACTAGTTCCCTTCCCTTCCTTAATCCATTTCTTACTATCCTTAACTCCCCCATGTGAATCTACCCTTGTTACCATCCTTGCTAGCTTGGGGGTAAGCTTGTTCAGCTCCCTTCTCCTGTGGCCCTGTGTACCTGCTGCACACTTGCCTCCCACCACACCTAGTTTAAATCCACCTTAGTTGCTATGTATTCCCACCAACCTCTGTTTCAAAACCCCCTGTCCCACCTTACTCAAGTGTAATCTGTCCTCTGCGAATAGGTCACTATTGTCCTAGATGTTGCCTCAGCCTCCCACTAGCCCATACCCTTTGGTTCGACACCACAATCCCAGCCAAGAGTTGAACTCCTCAATCCTTCCTTTCCTTTCTGTGCTTGCCCTGGGTACTGGGAGCACTTCAGAGAAGGCCACTGATCTCCCTGCCTCCTCATACAATTTCTCCAGTTCCTCAAACCTCTCCCTTACCAACTCAACTGTATTACCCCCCAAGTCACATGTACCCAAGTGCACCACTACATGTGGTTTCTCCCTTCCTCTCCTTGCACTCTTGAGAATAGACTATACCACCCTACCCGCTGAATCCAGGTACTGATTCCACCCATATTCAACTATACCATTCCCCTTTACTTCCCCATCTGACCCCTTTAAGGATTCTGTCCCCCAGCACTAGGACTCTGCCCCCTTCTCAAATGCTATGCTCCCACCCCTGCTTGCTGAACTATCTCTTCTGCTATGCCCCCAGCCTCTACCCTAGTTCTGTCCCTTCTCCTATTTCCCCACCTCAATCCTCTCCCAGCATCATCACCCTCCTTCCCTTCCTTGCCAGGACCATTCTTCCATCCTGCCTCCACTGCCTTACTCCCTCACGCTCCCCTTTACCCCATGCCTTTTCCCTTTACTACCCCTCTTCTGCCTGTTGCCCCCTGGGCTTTCACTACACACTTCTACTCCTGCCCCTCCTGAAGAGCCTCTCCCTCATCATCCACCATTGAAGCCAGCACCGCAAATCTATTACCTGACCCTGGACTTCTACTGTTTGCTTCTCCCCTCATGTTATCCTGAGGTTCCCCCTTACTGTTTCTAGAATGTTTTATCCTGTTCCCTATGTCCTTCCTTTCCACTTGTTCTGTACCCCTGGATCCCTGAGGAGGTGGCCCTCCTGTTTCATTTATCACACCCACTTTGCCAATCCTCGCTAACTCTCTTCCTAGCCACTGTACCTCTGCCTCCAGTCCCCTCAGCCTGTGACAAATGGGACACCCCCCTAGCTTCCATGATGTGCCCATCCAGATAGCAGCCCCACAACCATTGCAACTCACTATTCTGCTCATTCTGGTTTGTCTGCAGTCCTCCTCCCCCTTGTATCAGTTCCCCATCCCCTGCCACCAACCCCTCCCCTGCAACCCTATTCCACCCCTACTGCCACCTTCACTGGCATACCACATTGTTGTTCTATCAACCTGTATTGCTTCCTTTAGCACCTTTTTCTACACACCACTCACAAACCCTCCGCTATTGTGTACCAAGTTCTACTTTCCTGTTCTGATCACATAATACAGTCTATCTTGCAATTGCCTAAAGAAACAGTAGAACTATGAAATCACTTGGTTGTAAGATAAACAATAGACCATAAGTCACCTCACCTAGCCCCCACACAATCCCCTCCCTTTTTATGTACCAAGTTCTACTTCCCCCTTCTGATCACATAATAAGGCCTATCTTGTACCGTAATTGCCAAAAGACATAGT